>CM070559.1:29145739-30413239 GCA_036346405.1 Phyllostachys edulis | reverse complement strand
GGTGAGGACGCGTGGCCTCCAAGTTGTTGGGAGGAGCTGAGGAGTTCGAGATTTGGACTCTAATTTTTAAGGGTTGGGGAATAGGGCAGGCTGCGGCTAGGGTAAGGGAATAAGGATAGGTTGCCTCGTGGGGGCGGATGTGATTCGGACCGGGCCGGGCTTTTCGGGACATCCAAGTGAAACCATAAGCCTGGCCCAAAAAATTGTTTCAGGCAAGCAATCCTGGCCTAAGCTTGGCCCATCCATGAACAAGCCTAATGGCATCACTGAACCACAAGCTTGGGCTTACCAGCACACCTTTTGTTTCTGCATAAATCCTGGTGGTTTTAGAAATTCCCACGAAGCCGCGAATGGACCAGCGAGAGCCGAGGAGAACCAGCCATTGTGCGTGCCTATTTTGCAGAAACATGCTCTTGTTTTTTGGAATTCCGCCAAGACCCTACATGCTTCTGGCCATCCGATCTTGTGCCAAGGGGTTGATCTGGCCATCCACACGTGCGTTCCAAGCACCGTGCCCCGTGCCCTAGCTTCTTACCTGATCCCCTCGCATTGCTTTGCTCCCACTTCCTCTCTTTCGACCTCGCCATTGCTGGAGTCGCGCTCGCCCCCACCGGCCATCCTGTACTTTCTCGCGCCCTCGCCTTCTCTCCATATCCTCCCTCACTGTCCCCTCCACCACAGCTCCTTCCTCCCGCCTTCCACACTGCCGTCGCCACCCCCAGGTGAACCCTAGCTCGCCCTCGAACATGCCGCCGCCATCTCTTGGGCCAGCGATGTTGTCAAAACCTGTAGCTAATTAGGGAGAATTGTTGTCGATTAGATTACAGAATCACAACCTAGTATGTATCTTGGACGGACATGATGCATGCATACCAGTTCAGCCTTCATCAACGATTGGGATATCAAGATAAGTTACTATTCGGTCATTAGTTATTACTGTTATCAAGTTTCACTATTTACTGTTATCTAAACTACTTCTTACCACTGTAACGTGAGTTGTATTAAACCTTAAGTGGATGGAATGGAAAACACAACCTCATTCATGCCAACTATTTGTTCTTAGCTAGGGTTACAGTACTGTAGTTTTGTTCCCCACCCTTGTGACTATCTGAGTTTGATTTATTCCCAATCAGATTTGATTTAGTTCATAGTTTGTGACAAATTGGTATCAAAGCAATTCCTTCCTTGGAGGCGAGTTGATTTGGTGCAGAAGGAAGGTTGGTGATTCATTCACTGTAAAATCCCTATACTTCCCTTCGGATCCAAGTGGTGGTGAAAATTTGAGCGTGTATAGGGAGGGTTTGAGACTTGTTCTGTGGTAAAATTCCTGAACTAATTTCTTAGATCTGGAGGATATGACACGCGGTGGCAAGAATGATGGAGTTGGTGATGAAGCCGAGGGTCCAAAGGCGGCGACGGTAAGGCAAGAGATGAATGATCTAAGGTTTCAAATGGAGGCTCAGATGGGAGTCATCCAAGGTGAGATGGGAGAAATCAAAGTGCTTCTACGTTCCTTAGTGAAGTTGGCAGTAGGGGATACTGATCCAAGAGTGATTGATGTGGAGGCGCAACAGGAAGCAGAAGCGGAGAAAGAAATGAGAAGGAGCGTCCGCGCTTTAGCTTATTTGGATCTGAACAGTGTGGGCATCCCAACGCAGTCCTAGCAAGGAGGCATCAATGCAAGAAATTCACCCATAGGGCACTCGGTTGCATCGAAACTCAGAGGAAATGCTCAGGTTCGTCACCCTTGAATCTCCCACTCGTAATCTATTAGTGGCTTAGTTGGAAGAAGGGAAGTTAGGTAGCCAATGTATAAGACTATTAATCAGGATGAGAAGAGTAGTGAATTCCTTAAGTCAATTACAAAAGGGCCAATATTGGAATTTCCCATGTTTGATGGTGACAATCCCTTAGGATGGATTAGACAATGTGACAATTATTTTGAGTTGGTCAAAGTCCCTGAAGAAAACAGATGTGACCTGGCCACATCATATATGACTGGGAGAGCTAATAATTGGTTAAGAGGCTCAAGACTTCTTATTAATCCTATTCCTTGGTCCATGCTAAAGTTGAGGTTGTGTGACAGATTTGCTGCTCATAGCATCTATGATATAATTGAGGTGATTCATGCAGTTCAACAATATTAGTCAACTGTGGCTCAGTACATTAACAAATTTGAAGAGCTTATGGCTATTATGAGAAGTGAGAACCCTATGTTGAGATAAGACTATTTTTGTGAAGTGCTTTGTTAAGGGGTTAAGAGAGGACATCGAGCACTATGTTAGGCCTCATAGGCCCAAGAGCCTTTGTGAGACCTATTGGATGTCAAAGGATATGGAAAAGGAAGCAAATGTCAATGCAAAGAGAGATGGTCCTTCATCAAATTATGGATATCAGAGAGGAGGTTTTATTAAGGGTGGTTTTCGCAAACCAAATTTCAAAACTATTTCATTGAATAAGTCTAGAAGTCCTAAGGACAGAGCAGACTTTGTCAGGAAACCCAATAGGCCAGTGTACCCTGTAGTGATCACAAGAGAACCTAGGAAGTCTTGGTACCATGCTGAAAAATGGGTGCAGGGGCACACATGTAAACAATCAAAGGTTCAGAATATTATGGTAATAGAACCTTAAGATAATGATGCAGGAGAGTTAAACTTGGCTGTAGAGGAAGAGGAATATGATCTTGGAGAAAAAGAGGAGGAACTTTAGCAATTGCAGGAATAAGGGGAGCTGCTGCAAATATCCCTACAGGCTTTAAAAAGGATTCCCACTGTAGCTACATTTTCAGTGATTGTAACTCTGGGTGGAGAAAGAGGGATTGCTCTGGTAGATCATGGCAGTTCTCACACTTTTGTCCATTTGAAGTTTGCCACTAGTGCTCAATGTGTGACTCAAAACAATTCTCTTCAAAGTGTCATTGTAGCTGGGGGTGGAATTCTTTATACAGGACCACATTTAGCAAAGTGTGAATGTGATATACAAGGAGAGAAATTTATGGGAAATTTTAAGATTCTGAACTTGAAGGCTTATGATATCATTCTAGGGTGTGACTGGATCTACATCCACAACCCAATCAAACTGAATTTGAAGTCAATGGAGTTAACTATCAGGAAAGAGGGACAACAAAAAGTGACATTTTCATATTTCACTAAAGTTCAACCTACAAGATTCCTCAATGCAAATCAGTTCAGTAAGCTTTCCAACAAAGAGGTTATGGGCTTTATGATACAATCTAGTGAAGCAAAAAGGGATCATATGGATGGTTCAATTTTTCCTGAAGTGAAATGTCTATTGAACAAGTATCAAGTAGTTTTTTGTGAACCAAATGAGCTACCACCCACAAGAAAATGTGATCATTCTATTCCCATGAAACCAAGCTCATCTCCACCCAATGTGAGAACTTATAGGGTGCCATATCAACAAAAATGTGAAATGGAAAGACAAGTTAAGCAGCTATTGGAATCTGCTGTAATTAGGCCAAGTGAGAGTCCTTATGCATCAGTAGCAATCTTGGTAAGAAAGAAGGATGATAGTTGTAACATCCCGATTCTCTGAGCCTTTTTGAGGTTTTTCAAATTAAAAAGAACCATTTGCTTTTGTCGAAGTTCTAAAGCTTAACTTGAGATTTCGGAAGGTGAGAGTGTTTAAGTGACTAAATCAAACTTCAACTAATTCCAAAGTTGGTTTATTTTGAGTTTGTTGGAGTCTCTGGTGTTGAATTCCCTTTCTCTGTTCGCTCTGCTCTCCCCTCGGCCCAGTTCTTTCTTCTTTAGACCTCCCTCTAGTTTGGACCTCCCCTTCAGTCTAGACCTCTCTCTCGTCCTCAGGACCTCCTCCTCCTTAGGACCTCCTTTTCCTCAGGACCTCCTCCTCAGGACTTCCATGCCCTCAGGACCTCCTCCTCCTCAGGACCTCATTGTCCTCAGGACCTCCTTGTCCTTAGGACATCCTCCGCCTCAGACCCTCTTGGTCTTTTTGCAAAGACCACCCTCTTAGTCTTTTTGCAAAGACCACCCTTGTTGGTCAAGACCACCCTTGTGGTCACGACCTCTCTTTTTGCAAAGACCACCCTCTTGGCCTTTTTGCAAAAGACCACCCTTGTTGGTCAAGACCACCCTTGTGGTCACGACCTCTCTTTTTGCAAAGACCACCCTTTTGGCCTTTTTGCAAAAGACCACCCTTGTTGGTCAAGACCACCCTTGTGGTCACGACCTCTCTTTTTGTAAAGACCACCCTCTTGGTCTTTTTGCAAAGACCACCCTTGTGGGTCACGACCTCCCCTTTGGCCTCGACCACTCCATTGGTTGGGCCACCTACCTGAGTTCTGACTGGCCCCACCTATCAGTCCTGCTCACCTTCTTCTTCCTTCCGTCGTATCACGGCTGCCACAGAAGTCTTCGCACATTTAATTCCAGTTGTGTCGCATTAAATGCTGTCACTTCTCTGCAGTACCCGTTCCCTCTCTTATCATCTCCTCTACCTGCTCCCATCTCCTCCTTCACCTGTCCTTGGTTGTGTGCGCCTCCGAGTCTCTCAGCGATTCACCCAGTCTTCCCCGGCTATAAAAGCCTGAGCAACTCTCTATTATCACCTTTTCCGAACTCAACTCTTTTGCTCTCTCAACCAGTTCCTTGGACATCTCTCGACCAGTTCGTTGGATCTGCTCCCAACCCGTCGAGCCTTTCTGTTGGTTCTAGTTTGGTGTTTTTTTGGAGTTCTTTTGGTTTTTACTTAGTCTTTATTTGAGTTTTACTTCGTTCTCACGTGTAGATTGCGACGACTCTGAGGACCCTGAGCACTATGAAGAGGAAGACCCTCAAGCCTTCGAGCAAGGCAAGTTACACCCTTGATTATATTGAAGCCCAGTATTTCAAGTTATTTAAATTCCGTTTTAAACTAGTACTGCATGCTTATTTAAATTCAAGTATTTGAAATCCCTGTTTTAACTTCATAGTTATTTCTCATTCCTTGTACATCCAAACTTGATTATTGATTCCACCACCCCTTGTAAAATTAGTAAAGAGCTGGTTGGTACATTAGTATGAACTAGCGTGTGTTGCAAAGCTTGATGCTTAGTCATGCTTGGACCAAAAATCTTGGTTTGGGTAACTTTACCACCAAAGACCAATGTTGTCTATATGTTTTGACCATGACATTGGGTTGTCGTGGAGTTTGCAAATGATTTTGAAAAGCAAAGAAAAAAAGGAAAAGTGGTTTGGACTTGGGCGGAATGGTTGTTTAGTGGGTGCATGTTCATGCACGGGATCAACCGGGTATGGTTGAGGCCCAGGGTTCTGTTGGAAGTCACCTAGGTCAATTAAGGACTGGTCTTCGAGCCGCATCTTGCTAGCCACATTGTGCAACCACATGTCCTGAGTGTGGGTCTGGACCTGGTTAACTAATTTGCAATGTTCTACCATGGTTGTTCCATCCGGATGTGTGGGTGTCTTCTATGACCTGCTTTTATACATTCCCACCTAACGCAAGAGGGGGCAAGGAACCCTGGGGATTTCTATCCAAAGGGGGTGAAACCTTTGCGAGGGGGAACTATGGTGGAATGGTGCATTGTAAAGGTCTTGTCACGAGCTCTAGACCACTTACCTACTGTAGTGAGTGGTGGTATCGACGGATGCCAAACATACTAGAGAAGTCGTGTCTTGTGAGTAAAGCTGTACACCTCTACAGAGTGTAAATCTATTCGAATAGCCATGTCCACGGTCATGGACATGCTAGCAAAGCCACTCCAAGTTAGATTTTGGTTTTGTTTTCAAAAGACTTTGTTAAATGGATTTGGATCTCTATCCAAATGGGTTTCGGCAGGGAGTCTTGTGATAGGAGGGTATCCTTCACCACTTGTTGATGAATGTTATCCAACTATAAAACTGAGATTTAGAAAACAAGTTTTAGTTATTATTAACTGCCTTGGAACTTAGTACAAGTATTTCGAAAGAAACACGACTTTATGCAAATCAACTCTATAAGCCTTCCTTTGAGATATCCGTGTATGCATTACAATCTGTTATTTGACGAGTGTGACTTGCGAGCATAGTTGTTGTGTTCACTCTTGCTTGATACATTTGAGCAGGAGAGGACATCTTTGATGAGCCAAAGGACCAGGACGACTAGGCTACACCCTCTAGCCGATTGCTTGTGGTGTATCGGGTGGTCTACTGCTTTTGCCTTCTGCTGTATTTTGTTCTTGTCGACTCTTAAGCCGTTCTTGTTATCAACTTTGTTGCTTATTAATGAAGTTTGCGTTAATGGATGTTACCACTATTTGTTTGCTGTGCGAGCTAGCCACTGATCTTTGGGACTAGCTCGGTTGCATAGAGGGCCAGACCTCTGGGTGGTCCTAGAGGACCTCCCGGGTGATCCCAGGCCCTGTTGTGACAAGAAGTGGTATCAGAGCCATCTCGACTGAAGGTCATAACCTAGTATAATGGCCATTAGTTGAAGATTTCAAAAGCCTATTTTCTACAACAAGAAAAATAATTTGTTCTCTCCTCATCTGGATCATCTCTCTATCCTTATCTCCTTCTTGGTACTATTCCTTACCTTATTCTCCCTTACCTTCTGTTCCCCTCACTGTTTTACAATGTCAAATGGATTATCTTTCCCTTGAAATCTCTATGGTGGGTCTCGCGTTTGTTAGCCCTGGTGTTCAAGACCTCAAGACTTGAAGCCATCTTGGAGCGTTGCCGCACAAGGACCTCCCAGGCCGTGACAAGGAGTCTTGGTCTTTCTGCAAAGACCACCCTCTTGGTCTTTCTGTAAAGACCACCTATTGTGGTCACGACCTCCCTTCTTGCAACCCCCCGAAGGCAGTGAGTATCGAGTAGAACGTGTATTAGCTATTAAGTTCTTGGAAAGCTTTTGAATTGGTGTTTTTGTTTGGCTGTTTGTTCGCTCCTTCCCCCTTAGCTTTCCCTCTTCTTTCCTAAGTCTGTGGAGTTCTGGCAGATGGTGACCACCCACAATGGCAGTGGTAGCTTAAGCAATCAGAACCAAGGGAATGTGCCTGCGAACCCAATTCCACTGCCACCACCTCCTCCAGCTGGAGCACCCAGCTGGAATCAGATGATGACCAACCAAGCCCAGTTGATCAATTTGCTCTCCCAATCGATTGCCAACACTCAGAATTTGCAAGCAGCAGCAGCAGTTCAACCTCATGCTTTTGCTCCACCTCCCCTAAGGGCCAACATCTCAGAGTTCATGAGGATGTGACCACCCACTTTCTCTAGTAGCGTCGAGCCAATGGAAGCCGATGATTGGCTCAGGGCAGTGGGCAGGAAACTGGACATGATCTAGTGTTCTGATCGTGAGAGAGTCCTGTTTGCCTCTCACTAACTAAATGGACCAGTGTCCGAATGGTGGGATAACTTCACCTAGTCTCATGCTGATGCTCAAACCATCACCTGGGACGAGTTTGTGCAGGCATTCCACTGTGCACATATCCCTCCGGGCATGATGTCCCTGAAGAAGAAAGAATTTCGCTCCTTGCGTCAAGGCAGCCGCACCATCAATGAATATCTACACAAGTTCAACCAGCTTGCTCGCCATGCACCCGAGGACATTGCCTTTGATGAAGCCAAGCAAGAACGCTTCCTGGAAGAGCTCAATGATGAGATCGCCATCCTCCTTATTGCCCAGGACCACTCAGACTTCCAGCAGCTGGTAAGCAAGGCCATCCGATAAGAGGGCAAGCACCTAGAGATGGAGAACAGCAGAAAGAGGAAGGCAAGCCAGCAGTTCAGCTCTAGGAGTTTTTCCAAGCCTCGCACCTCCCAGCCTCAGACCTCTCAGCGCAGGACCTCCCAGACCTCCTCGTCCAGAGCACTTAGGCTAGCTCAGCACCCAGCCGGCTCAAGCTTTCGCAGCACTACACCCGGGGGGCCAGTTCCAGAAGAAGACACCTGCTACCTCAGCCACAGGGGTGACCTTTTTCTCTTGTAATGAAGTGGGACACTATGCCAATAAGTGTCCGAAGAGGCAGCAAGCAGCAACCCCAACCCGATCAGCCAAATAGTTTTAGCACTAGGTAGCACCTCTTCTGTGAAGCCATCAGGGCAATACACGAAGGGACATGTGAACCACGTCACAGCTGAAGAGGCTCAGGCTACACCAGATGTGGTCCTTGGTACGTTTCCTGTCAATTCCATACCAGCATCAGTTCTTTTTGATTCCGGAGCTTCTCATTCCTTTGTTTCTAATAAGTTTGTGGGTAAATATGGGTTATCTATATTTCCTTTAATTAACCCTATGTTAATCCACTCCCCAGGCTCGGAGATGAGGACTAGTTCCCTTTGCCCAAACCCTACCTTGGAAATCTCGGGGGTACCCTTCTCAGCAGACCTAGTAGTCTTGCACTCCCAAGGTTTGGATGTGATTCTCGGAATGGACTGGCTAGCCAAGAATCAAGGCTAGATAGACTGTGCCAATAGGTCTATCATGCTCATCAATGAGCAAGGAGTTCAAGTAGAGTTCAGACCCGAGACCTCTTCCCAAGACACTCCTATCTTGACCTGTCTGAAGGAAGTGAAGCTAGAGGACCTCCCAGTGGTCAATGAATACCCGGATGTATTCCCTGAGGAATTACCCGATAGGGACATCTTGTTCCTAATTGACCTAGTCCCAAGGACAGCTCCCATTTCAAAGAGACCCTACAGAATACCAGCTAATGAGTTAGCCAAATTGAAGAGGCAGATCGAAGAGCTTCAAGACAAGGGTTTTATTCAACCAAGCTCATCACCTTGGGGAGCACTAGTTCTTTTTTTCAGGAAGAAGGATAACAACATGAGGATGTGTGTGGACTACAGATCACTCAATGAGATCACAATCAAGAACAAGTATCATTTGCTCAGGATCGATGACCTCTTTGACCAGTTGAAGGGAGCAAGTGTTTTCTCCAAGATTGACTTAAGGTTTGGATACCATCAGTTGAAGATCAGGCCCAAAGATATCCCCAAGACTGCTTTCACCACAAGATATAGATTGTATGAGTTCACTATAATGTCATTCGGTTTGACTAATGCATAGCTTATTTCATGAACATGATGAATAAGGTATTCATGGAGTTCTTGGATAAGTTTATGGTCATGTTCATCGACGACATTCTCATCTACTCAAGGGATGAAAAAGAGTACGAAGAGCACCTCAGAGCAGTTTTGGAAAGACTTAGAGAGCAGCAGCTCTATGCCAAGCCCAGTAAGAGTGAGTTTTGGCTAAGCCAAGTAGCTTTCCTCGGTCATATTGTGTTGGCAAGTGGAGTTGCAGTGAATCCAACAAAGGTTGAAGCCGTGTTGGAGTGGAGGCAGCCCAAGTCGGTCACCGAAGTCAGAAGTTTCCTTGGTCTAGCTGGTTACCACCAAAGGTTCATCGAAGACTTCTCCAAAATCGCCAGACCTCTGACTCAGCTTTTGAAGAAAGAAATGAAGTTTGAATGGACCAAAGCTTGTGAGCAAAGGTTCCAAGAATTGAAGAAAATGTTAGTATCAGCGCCTGTGCTAGTCTTGCTAGACATCCGCAAGGATTTCGAGGTCTTTTGTGACGCCAGTCGACAAGGCCTTGGATGTGTGCTGATGCAAGAAGGAAAAGTAGTGGCATATGCTTCTCACCAGTTAAAGCCTCATGAAGAGAACTACCCGACGCATGACTTGGAGCTGGCCGCAACTGTGCATGCCTTAAACTTTTGGCGGCATTACCTCATCGGTAATTGCTACGAGATCTTCACGGATCACAAGAGCTTGAAGTACATCTTCACTCAGTCCGAGCTTAACCTCAGGCAAAGGAGATGGTTAGAGTTGATAAAGGACTATGACCTTGGAATTTATTACCATCCAGGCAAAGCTAACGTAGTGGCGGATGCCCTAAGTCGAAAAAGGTATTGCAACACTATGTTGGTTCAAGCAAGTCAGCCAAGGTTGTATGATGAGTTGACTCGTTTGAATTTAGAGATTGTGGACCAAGGCTGTGTAAACACCCTAGTGGTGCAACCAACTGTTCAGGACCAAATCAGAGAGAACCAGCAATAAGATGAAGACATCCAAGAGATCAAGAAAAACATAAGAAGAGGTAAAGCCCTAGGCTTTTCAGAAGATGAGCAAGGCACAATTTAGTTTGGTGACCGCATCTATGTGCCGGATCACCCAGAGATAAAGCAGCTTATTCTGAAAGAAGCTCACGAATCACCTTACTCCTTTCATCCAGGCAATACCAAGATGTACCAGGATCTAAAGGAGAAGTTTTGGTGGGTCAGCATGAAGCGAGAGATTGCCGAGTTTGTTGCACACTGTGATGTATGCCAAAGAGTCAAGGCAGAACACCAAAGACTAGCGGGACTGTTGCAGCCTTTGCCCATTCCTAAGTGAAAGTGGGAGCAAGTAGGCATGGGCTTTATCACTAGATTGCCTAAGACCCAATCGAGATATGATTCTATTTGGGTCGTGATCGACCGTTTGACCAAAGTGGCACACTTCATACCTGTCAAGACCACTTACAGAAGCGATAAACTCGCAGAGTTGTACATGGCCATGATCGTCTATCTGCATGGTGTACCCAAGAGAATAGTGTTCGACAGAGGTTCTCAGTTCACATCGAGATTTTGGAAGATCTTGCATGAAGCCTTGGGGACAAGACTCAACTTTAGTACAGTATACCATCCCCAAACAGATGGGCAAACAGAGCGAGTAAATCAAATTTTGGAAGACATGCTTCGAGCTTGTGCATTAGACTTTAGGAAGGGTTGGGACCAGAACCTTCCTTATGCAGAGTTCTCTTACAACAACAGCTTTCAAGCCAGCTTGCAGATGTCTCCCTTTGAAGCTTTGTATGGCAGACCGTGTAGAACCCCTCTCCTTTGGGATCAAGTGGGAGAACATAATTTCTTTAGACCTGATTTGATCAAGGATGCCGAGAGTAAAGTGAGGCTGATAAGAGAACATTTGAGAATAACTCAATCTCGACAAAAGAGCTATGCCGACAATCGTCGCAGAGAGTTGTCCTTTGAGATAGAAGATTTTGTCTATCTCAGAGTAACTCCACTTAGAGGAGTAAGAAGATTTTAGATCAGAGGGAAGCTTGCCCCAAGATTTATTGGACCATTCAAGATTGTGGAAAGGAAAGGCAAAGTCGCCTATCAGTTGGAACTGTCAGCATCTTTGTCCGCAGTTCATGATGTCTTCCACGTGTCCCAGTTGAAAAAGTGTCTTCGAGTTCCAACAGAGTAGACACCGCTGGAGAGCATCAATCTTCAAGAGAACCTCACCTATGTGGAGCAGCCAATCAAGATCCTTGATGTCGCAGAGCGCGTTACCAGAAGCAGGATCCTCTGTTCGTGCAAAGTCCAGTGGAGTAACCACTCAGAAGAAGAAGCTACCTGGGAGCGAGAAGAAAATCTGAAGGCCAAGTATCCCCACCTCTTTGCTAACGCAGTCTAAATCTCGGGGTCGAGATTCCCTTAAGGGGGGTAGGTTTGTAACATCCCAATTCTCTGAGTCTTTTTGAGGTTTTTCAAATTAAAAAGAACCATTTGCTTTTTTTGAAGTTCTAAAGCTTAACTTGAGATTTCGGAAGGTGAGAGTGTTTAAGTGACTAAATCAAACTTCAACTAATTCCAAAGTTGGTTTATTTTGAGTTTGTTGGAGTCTCTGGTGTTGAATTCCCTTTCTCTGTTCGCTCCGCTCTCCCCTCGGCCCAGCTCTTTCTTCTTTAGACCTCCCCTTCAGTCCAGACCTCCCTCTCGTCCTTAGGACCTCCTCCTCAGGACTTCCTTGTCCTCAGGACCTCCTCCTCCTCAGGACCTCCTTGTCCCCAGGACCTCCACCTTGACCTCAGGACCTCCTCCTCAGGACCTCCTCCGCCTCAGGACCTCCTTGTCCTCAGGACCTCCTCCGCCTCAGACCCTCTTGGTCTTTTTGCAAAGACCACCCTTGTTGGTCAAGACCACTCCTGTGGTCACGACCTCCTTTTTGCAAAGACCACCCTCTTGAACTTTGTGCAAAATACCACCCTTGTTAGTCAAGACCACCCAAGTGATCACGACCTCTCTTTTTGCAAAGACCACCCTTGTGGGTCACGACCTCCCCTTTGGCCTCGACCACCCCATTGATTGGGCCACCCACCCGAGTTTTCACTGGCCCCACCTGTCAGTCCTGCTCACCTTCTTCTTCCTTCCGCCGTATCACGGCTGCCGCAGAAGTCTTCGCGCATTTAATGCCAGTTGTGTCACATTAAATGTTGTCGCTTCTGCAGTACCAGTTCCCTCTCTTGTCATCTCCTCTACCTGCTCCCATATCCTTCTTCACCTGCTCTTGGTCGTGTGTGTCTCCGAGTCTCTCAGCGACTCACCCCGTCTTCCCCGGCTATAAAAGCCTACACAGCTCTCTATCATCACCTTTTCCGAACTCAACTCTTTTGCTCTCTCAACCAGTTCCTTGGACCTCTCTCAACCAGTTTGTTGGACCTCCTCCCAACTCGTCGAGCCTTTCTGTTGGTTCTAGTTTGGTGTTTCTTTGGAGTTCTTTTAGTTTTTACTTGGTCTTTATTTGAGTTTTGCTTCGTTCTCACGTGTAGATTACAACGACTCCAAGGATCCCGAGCACTACGAAGAGGAAGACCCTCAAGCCTTCGAGCAAGGCAAGTTACACCCTTGATCATGTTGAAGCCCAGTATTTCAAGTTATTTAAATTCTGTTTTAAACTAGTACTGCATGCTTATTTAAATTCAAGTATTTGAAATCCCTATTTTAACTTCATAGTTATTCCTCATTCCTTGTACATCCAGACTTAATTATTGATTCCAGCACCCCTTGTAACCTTAGCAAAGAGCTGGTTGGTACATTAGTATGAACTAGCGTGTGTTGCAAAGCTTGATGCTTAGTCATGCTTAGACCAAAAATCTTGATTTGGGGAACTTTACTGCCAAAGACCAATGTTGTTTATATGTTTTGACCATGATATTAGGTTGTCGTGGAGTTTGCAAATGCTTTTGAAAAGCAAAGCAAAAAGGAAAAGCGGTTTGGACTTGGGCGGAACGGTTGCCTGGACCGCCGCGACCAGCGTTTGGTGCGAGCTCGACGTCCTCGACGATCCTCGCGGCGAGTAGAATTCTTCCTCTCCAGACGACGGGGAGGTCCCGTCGGGGCTCCTCGAACCTAGCGGACCGCATTGCCGCCCCAACGGCGAGCCACTGCTGTCCGGAGGTGTCGTGCCGCCCCCAGAGGCGGTTTTGGGGAGCACCAGAGCAAGGTACGTTGGCTGCTTCTGCGAGGTCGGCATCGGCGGAGGGGGCGGCACGGCAGAGTGGGGAAGAACGGTGGCACGGACTGGTCTAGGAAGAAGGGCTGGTGGAACTACCTCCTCGTAGTGGCAGGAGCATCCAGAGCATCGGCGCCATTGACGCAAGAAGCGAGTAGGACGGGTAATAGCAGTAGCTGCAAGAATCGTCGAGAAGATAGCATTGTCATGGAAGAAGCAAGCCGAGCAAGCAGCGATAGCATGAGCAGCGGAGCAGCGCTGGCATCTCCGCCTTCTACCTCGCGCTGGCGACTGCTTGCTTCTCGTTGGCCACCTCGTCGGGATCGGCTCTCAGTGAGGACTCTCGCAATCGCCTCCTCCCTCCCTCATCCTTCTCTAACAAGCAAACCCCCCTTCTATTCTCTCCTCACCCTAGCTGACGAGGGTATCCCTAACACTTATACATCTTCTCCTACTGGTGGTGATGCACATACTGAGATGGAAGCCATAAGTGAAGCTACAAGTAATACAAGTACAGAAGTGCATGTTGGTCCACTGACTAGAGCAAGAGCTAAACTTCTAAATCAACATGTGCTTTTGTTTCTTAATGAATCTTCTACTGTCATTGATGAGAATTGGGTACCACCTCATACAAATGTTTTGTGCGTTCTCAGGTTTGAACATTGTGATGCCTTTGGAACCGAGAGGGGGGAGAGGGAGGACAGAGCCAAAGCAATGGAGGAGAAGCTCGTGTGGGTCAAGCAAGGAAAGATAAGTCAAACAATCCCAGCCCAATTCGAAGCTTCCACAAGCCCAACCAAATTCAATCTTAGAATCAACCCAAAATTCAATTCGGATTCGGTTCAGGACAGCCCAACAGGCCTATAATAAAAAGGTCATAACTTTCACATACGGAGTCCGATTGGGGTGTTCTTGGGCTTGTTGGAAAGCTTATTGCAAGGCCCATGCAAGGGATCTGGCCTCAGCTGCAGAAGACTTACGGTCATGACGCTATGGCCCAAACAATGTGACGGTTTAAAATTAGGTTTTCCTTTTGTGTGAGTTTGAGTCCAAGTCATGAATAGTGTGTGGCATGAATAGTACCACCATGAACAGTAACTCAGAATTGTCCCTGGGCCAAGACTATATATTGAGGGTTAGACCCCCATTGTAACCCCTAACTAGTTTATGCATAAGAATTGAAACATAGCTATTGCTTGTTCTTTCGAAACCAGAGTTCATGCGAGGACTTTGAGAGAGGACTAGGCGATCCATTGATTCATTCTGCAATTCAAGGTCAAGCTATCGTTCCATTGGGAATTAGGGACTTGGCGATCGTTGTTCGTGGTCTCGCGACGATCAACAAAATCTTCTATCCGGTGTGTTTCAAAACAAAAAGAACCATTCGGTTTTGTTGATTCGCACAAGCTTAACCTAAAAATTTTGGAAAATTTGTAGGTTTAACTTGAATTAATTGAACTTCAATTAACTCTGTTTGGTCTATCTTGAGTTGATTGGTGTTCTCTGGCTTTTAGTCCCTTTTCTCCGTTTGCCTTGCATGTCCTTCGGGTTAGCTTCTCCTCCTCTAGACCTCCCTCCTCTTAGCTTGGTTTTTCCTTTTGTTTGGACATCTTCTCGTAAGTTCAGACCTCCTTCCCGTTGGTCTGGACCTCTTTGTTGGTTTGAATCTCCCTCAGGGTTTAGAACTCCTTTTGATCTGCACGTCCTACTCTGTCTAGACCTCCTTGTGTTCTAGACCTCCTTTCTCCATTTGAATCTTCCTTTGGTTTTGACCTCCCCTTTTGGGTCATACCCACCCCCGAGATGCTCTATGCTCCGGTTTGTGTTTCAAACCTCTTTAATTCATGAGATTCAAATTCTAGTTGAATTTCTCCCATTTGGACCTCCTCTGTATTCATTTGGACCTCCTCTGTATTCATTTAGACCTCCTCAAGTTCATTTGGAATTCCCTTGTGTCCGTTCGGACCTCCCGCTTGATCCAGACCTCTATCGCTTGTGAACCGTCCGATCTATGTCGAGCGGCCTGATCTGTTAGAGTGTTCACTCGGTCCAAATGTCCCAGTCGCCTGGCTCTGTTCGATCAAGATCTGATGGCTCCAGCTTCCCCACGCTTTTCCTTGCTATCGCTCTGCTCCCCTTGCTAGATCTTGACCGTGAGGACCTCCCCTTGCTAGATCTTGACCGTGAGGACCTCCCCTTTCTAGATCATAACCGTCAGGACCTCCCCTTGATTTTGTTTGGGCCTCTAGACCTCCCCTTCATCTCGCGCATCCCGCGCCCTCCCCTCTCTAGGACCGTTCAATCTAGTTTGTGACAGCCCGATTGAGGTGTAGCGTTCGGCTGGTCCGGACGTTCCACTTCTTTGTGGATAGCTCGATTCAAGTTGGACAGTCCTACTTCGCTGTGCCTTTGACCTTTTGTCCTCTGGGCCTCCTCCCCGCAGGACCTCCTTGTCCTCCGGACCTCCTCCTCCTTTGGACTTCTTTGTCCTCAAGACCTCGTCCCCGCAGGACCTCCTTGTCCTCCGGACCTCCTCCTCCTTTGGACTTCTTTGTCTTCAAGACCTCCTCCCCATAGGACCTCCTTGTCCTCCGGACCTCCTCCTCCTTTGGACTTCTTTGTCCTCAGGACATCCTCTCTGCAGGACCTCCTTGTCCTCTGAACCTCCTCTTCCCTTAGACCTCCTCGTCCTTAGGACCTCCTTCTCCGCAGGTTCTCCCTATCCTTTGGACCTCCCTGCCCTCGGAACCTCCCCTTCAGGACCCCCTTGACTTCCACAGGACCTCCTCCTGTTTTCAACTAGCCCCCTTGTCAATCCTATCTGTACTTGGATCACCTTTTTCCTACCTTTTATCACATCATTGCTAATGCAAAAGTTTGTGCGCATTAAAATGATGTCACATTCCCCTTGACTTTCCCTTCTCTTGTCTCCTCCTTTTTCCTGCTCTTGTCCTTTTTTGTACCATCTGGCAGTGTGCCTTTGCCATAAAACCTTGAACCTGGTCACTCCCCTTGGTGGTGTTCCTTTCTCTTTCTTCTTTAAATAGAGCACCTAGAGCGACCACTTCCTCCTTATTCTTCACTCAAACCTCCCCCTTCTCATCTCTCTCTGTTTTGGTGAGCTCTCCTTGCTCATCTGGTTCGGACCTCCTTGGGTTGGACCTCCCCCTCTCAGTGGACCTTTTCTCTTTTGGATTCTAGTTGTGTTCTTTTCAGTTTTCTCTTAGAGCTGTTTTATTCACTTGGTTTCTTTGTGAAAGTGTAGATTTCGGTTTCGCTGAGGAGCTCGAGGATCCAGCCGCCTTCTCAGAAGCCCATCAACTCGTCGCCGAAGGCAAGTCGTGGAACTTTGATCATCTTGAACCCATTTTTACAAAAGTATCCTGATTTGTTATAAACTTGCATTGCTAATTGTATAAAAATGGTTTTGGGCCTAGTTAATTACCTACTTGTCTTTATGCCCCCTTGATTAATTTGCAATCGACATGTTGACATGTTCCTTTTGAAAGGCCTTAGCATGGGTATTCCTAGTTGGACATTCTTGTTTACCAACATGGGTATCGTGTTTGCTTAGCCATGCTTTAGTAGACATCGTTCTCACCATGAATCATCAATGTTAGGTTACCCCCAGTGCACCGGTTTGTGGCTTGTGTAGTAGCGGCCGGTGTTGCTGGTTAATATGAAGTGTGGCCCTGTGTGAGGCTACGACATTCGTTGTCGCTTTAACTAAAAGTTGTGTGCCAGGACTGGGTGGTCCTCTGGCCGGGTTGAACCCAACAATGATAATTTGGTCTAATGAGCTATGGAACTGTGGCAACGCCACTGCTATTAAAAGATTTTTGCCCGGACTAGGGTGGTCCTTGGGCTGGTTGAACGCAAAACCGTTTTATGCTCGGGTGAGTAGGCAAGGAATTTTAGTAGTGGGTGCAGTATGCACATTAGGATTGTGGTCAGACTGGCCTGAGCAGCCAACTAAGGACTTAACCTTGTGAGCCATTGACCTGGGCCATACCGTGCAACCACATGTCCAAGATGGGGTGGACCTGGCCAACTAATTAGCAATGTGAAGATTCGGTTCTATTTTAGATGGGAATGGCGCAAGAGGTGGTCGGATTTAGGCGAATCCTTAGCGAGCAGAACTGAGTCGGAACGGAGCTTTGTAAAGGCCTTGTGATAATCTCTTAGTCGCACACCTTGGAAGTGTGTGAGCGGACAGTATAAGAAGATTATCTCATGTGGGTAAAGTGCACAACCTCCGTAGAGTGTAAATCTATTCGAATAGCCGCATCCTCGGTTATGGACACGCCCGAAGATTTCAAACGAGGGGTAGATTTTTCTAAAGAGTGGTCTTGTGAGCCCTAGAGTGGTCCAGGGAGCTCTAGAGTGGGTGCTCTGGGGTGGTCGTAGAGATCTAGGGTGGTCTTGTGGAGCTCTAGAGCTAGTGCTCCAGAGAGGTCTTGGTTGGTGCCGTGGGAGAGGTCCTGGTTGTGGGTGCGACCAGGCCCTCGGGAGTAGTCTTGGGAGTGAGGTGGTGCTCATGACCTCCTTTGAAAACAAATGTAACTATGTATTACTCTTTTAACTTAAGCTTTGCAATCTACTTATGCTATTTACTGTCAAATATTGCTTTCTGCCAACTAACCCTATAGCTCTCCATTGACACACCGTGCATAAATACTATTTGCATACATTTTCTCCACAGCTTGCTGAGTACATTCAAAGTACTCATGGCATGTGCCCTCTGTTTTAATCAACAGAGAAGGGAGATCTAGTAAGTCTTGTGCTCTTTGAAGGGGAGCTCTTTTGAAGACCTTACGCTCTATTAGACGTCCTCCCACTCGGTAGCCTGTGGGCTTGCCGAATGGCCTTCACGTGTGTTTTATTTCCGCTGCAGGTTTCCTCTTTGTTGTAAGCCCTTCATAGCACCTCTTGTAAAAACCTTGACCGTAAGGTCTTTTGCTAACAATATGTGTTAATATGTCTACTTTATCTTTGAGTTGTTGTATGGAATTGATTACACCAATGTTGAGTTTGTGCAAGCTAGCTAACTGATCTTGGGACTAGGTCAGTGCACAGAGGCCGATACCTCTAGGAGGTCTTTGAGATCTCCTGGATGCTCCTAGAGGACCTCCTCTCGGGACATTCTTGGAGGACCTTCTAGATCTTCGGGTGGTCTTGGAGGACTTCCGGGTGGACCTTCAAAGTCCTCTTGGGTGGTCCTAAAGGCACTCCGAGAGATCCTGGCAAACCTCCTCGGGTGTTCTTGGAGGACCTCCGGATGGTCCTGTTGGACCTTCTGGGAGGCCTTGGGAGATCTCTCCCTGCGCTACCGGGTGAGGTCCTTACACTTTGGAACCGAGAGGGAGGAGAGGGAGGCAAGAACCAAAGCAATGGAGGAAAAGCTCATGTGGGTCAAGCAAGGGGAGAGAAGTCCAACAATCCCATCCCAATTCGGAGCTTCCACAAGCCCAACAAAATTCAAACTCGGAATCAACTCAGAATTCTATTCGGATTCGGTTCGGGACAACCCAACAGGCCCGTAACAAAAATGCCATAACTTTCACATACGAAGTCCGATTGGGGTGTTCTTAGGCTTGTTGGAAAGCTTATTCCAAGACCCACGCAAGGGATCTGGCCTTAGCTATAGAATACTTACGGTCGCGCCACTATGGCCCAAACAATGTGACGGTTTAAAATTAGGTTTTCCTTTTGTGTGAGTTTGAGTCCAAGTCATAAACAATGCGTAGCATGAATAGTACCGTTATGAACAGTAACTCCAAATAGTCCCTAGGCCAAGACTATATATTGAGGGTTAGACCCTTATTATAACCCCAGACCAGTTTATGCATAAGAATTGAAACATAGCTATTGTTTGTTCTTTCGAAACCAGAGTTCATGCGAGGACTTTGAGAGAGGACTAGGCGATCCATTGATTCACTTTGCAATTCAAGGTCAAGCCATCGTTCCATTGGGAATTGGGGACTTGGCGATCGTCGTTCGTGGTCTCACGACGATCACCTATCCGATGTGTTTTGGGCGTTTTCCAAAGAGTTGAGGGTTCGTGCATGAGCGCGAGTGTTCAGCTAGCGACATCGTCTACTTCGCATCCACTATCCATGGTTCCTCGCCGAGAAGATCGGGCCTCCCCCATATCACTAGCCCTTACTCCGTCCATCCCCAAATCTCGTAGACTCTACCTGATTTGGGAGCTCTTTGGTGAATTATCTATCTAATTTTCGTAATCCTTTGATTTTCTCATCAGTTCGTTTCAATTCATCCCTCTAGCCAATGGGTTTGGATTTCATGATGACTGGTGTTCCTTTTCTCCTCTGTTTTGACGGCGATTTTGTTTCATTCTTCTTGTCAATTGATTTTTTAATGATGAATAGCAACAGCGGCTGCAGGACTCATCTTCTTGCCGATTGCTAGCTTCTTAGTTGATCTGTATTCTAATAACGCTACCTCAACCAAACACTATAATGGGATCTAAAATTACACCACCAAACAGCTAGTAATACAATTCCAGTTGCAACTTCGCTCCTGCTTGTAGCATGTGTCGCCTTTCCCCAATTATAAGTGAAGTTATGCTGTTGATAACGTGTAAATTATGTTCTGTTTACCAACACACCATGATCCAAGCTTCTCAGCATGATGCGTGCCGATGTTAATCTGCGCTCCCGTGTGGTTTTTATTTTATTTTATTAGCTTGGTCTGTCCTAGATCTTGGAAGGAAGAGAGAGAAAGTAGAGAAAGTAGAGAGGGAGAGGGAGAGGGAGAGGGAGAGGGAGAAGGAGGAGGTGCGGAGTGTGGATGCGGTGGTGGATACAACTTACATGGAAGGTATTTCGGTCTTTTCACTGGCCTGAAAAATGGAAAATGAGATAAAAAGTCCAAAATAGCAAAAGAATGATTGAAAATTGTATAGAGTGGCAAATAAAGGATTAGAATATACATAATGGCAAAGGTGAGAGGGCCATTCTATTAAGTGACATATTATCAATTGTCCCAAAACTTGGGGGGTGAGATGAGGAGAAGAAGGGGCACACGGTGCTCCCATTTATAGGGGCGGAGGGGCACCAGGCAAGGAGATCGCGGCGGCGGTTTCGGATTCCGTTGGAGCAGACGCAGCAAAAGAGGAGGATGAGGCGAAATGGAGTGCTGAGGCGGTTGAGGATTGACGATCTTGCGTCTTGTGGGAGAAGCGAAGAAAAAGCAGCAGCGTTGAGAAGCTTTGGCGTGCGGTCATGGCGGTCGGGCTCGAGGAGGAAGAAAGGGAAAGGAGGAAGAAAGGGCGGGTGGACGGGCCCGGATTGGCAGTGAGAGGGGAAGAGAGAGAGAGAGAGAGAGAGAGAGAGAGAGAGAAGGGGGTGCGTGATGGGCTTGGTGCGAGTGGACCAAGAAAATGGGCCAAGAGAGAGGGAGATTTGGCTTGAAAGAGAAAAGGGATTTCAATTTGATTTCCGAATTTCAGAAATAGCAAAAAAAAATCAATTAGGCTTTTAGAAAATGGCAAATAGATTTAAAACTTTCTAGAAAAAATTACAGAAATTCCTTGAATTATTTTGAACTTAATAAAATTATTTTCAACTCAAAGTTGGCTTTTATTTTTGCACATAAATTATTTTTATTTTATGTAAAATAGGAAAAACCTTTTTAAAATCCAGAAAATCCAAGAAATTAATTAAATTATCCTTTTTAACTTTAAATCCAAGAAAACCTAGAAAACTCAATAAATTTTATTTTTGACTTCAAAAACTAGGAAATTAAATAATTAATTTTAACTTTTAACCAAGAAAACTCTTTTAAATTTAAAAAAATAAAGAAAATAATAACTTTATTAATTTTATTTTTGGTAACAGAAATTTGGGATGTTACAACTTACATACAAATTTCACTCGGGTATATAGAGAGGTGCCATATGGATGTAGGGTGGGAATGGGAATGGGAATGGGACATGTAGGTTTCAGACATGCAAATAAACTTTAATCCCCACTCCGATGTTTGGCATCTCGTATGAGCCAGAATTTTTTTATATTAATTAACCCTTTTTAAAAAATTATTTTAAAGTTAATCCTCCGCGCACTTTATTTCCAATTCTGACCCCTTTAGTCATGCCACCACTCGTTGCTTGACAAAACAACACTGTCACGTCAGCCCGTATTTGGAAAATCTCTTGTCACGACACCACTCGTGGTGTGACAGTGTTGTTTGGTCATGCTACTACCAGTGGCGTGACAAAAGGTGCTATTTTAGGGACTTATCGTGGCGCGTGACAGTGTTGTTTTGTCACTTCACGGGTGGTGGCATGACCAAAGAGGTTAGAATTGGAAATAAAGTGTGCGGGATGTTAACTTTAGAATAAAATTTTAAAAATGGTTAATTAATAAAAAAAAGTTGTATGAGCCGTTGCTTTGGGATAGGGAAAGTGGATCAAACTCATCCCATCCACCATTCCCCCAACCCCACCTATAAACCATTATCTAAACACCACTAGAGGGGGTTAGCACTATATTACCTTCGCAGATGCATAAGAGACTAAATCGTGGCACTATTGATAATATATTCTTTTGGTCTCATGTACATATGACTACCTAGAGTAGATCACCATATCCTTGTGTAAAAATGGTTCTATTGTTAGTGATGTGAAATATGTGAAACCTGGTTGATGAAATTGGAACATACGACTTCTAGATAAAACTTTAGAAAAAAATATATGGAGGAAAGATTCACATACTCCTATAAATCACATGCAATGTCACGTTACCACATACATATTGTGGAGTCTATGGGTATGGTCATAATCTTAGTGCTGAACAATTAGCATCGGTGTTGAGGGGTTTGGGGAGAAACCCTCGGTTTAGCACTTGTTGGTCTACTATCAGGGTGCTGGCGGTAGGGGTGTAAACGAAGCAGATAGTTCCCGACCGTCTGTCTAAATAAATTCAGATCTTATTCAGAGTGTTAAACAGGATATTCGGGATTTTTCTCGTATTTTGGATTCGAAGCCGGATATTTTTTTTATCGGATACGTAAACAGATTCGGGAAGGAGGTAGCCGTCGGATTCGGAGCTATCTGGAAAATTTCTCAGATAGTATCCGGTAAACATTATCCTAGATATCCAGTAAACTCTGTGCCCAGTGGGACGGAGAGAGAAATTGGCCCACGAGGCTTTTCCAGTATTTTAATTAGTTTGTTATTTTTGGAAAGTACAGAAAAAATAGCAAATGAACTCAAAAACATTCCAGATAATTTTAAAACACTTTTTGAACATAAGGAACTTAAATAAAATACTTTTGAATTTAATGGATGTTTGATTTATTCATATTAAACCATTTTCATTTCTAAAAATTCTATTTAAGCTTAGTTAAATTCTAGAAAATCATGAAAATTTTATAAAATCTTATTTTAAATAAAGGATTTTGAAAAAAATTAAAAATTGGGATGCTACAGACTTGCTACCAGTGAATGTTTTGTGTATCCCTAGCTGATTATTACGACTGGTCTGTAGGCTTTGTATACGTTGTATCTGTCCTGTTATGTAGTTGGCTAGTTACATTTTGGACATCTTTTGTACTGCTATCACTATGATTTGCTACTTGCTAGTTACTAATTCTTTAACTAGCCGCTGTGATAGTGTGAATTTGCTTGTTTAATTGCTAATGTAATTTCATTTTGGATATGTAGTACAGTTGATTGATCTTTATGTGTGCGACATATAAGGTTTCTGTTTTCACGCAATATCCGACTAAATATTCGTGACTGAGACTATCCATATTCGGTTCGGCATGTATTTTTTCCGTATTCGTGACCGAGACTATCCGCATTCGTATTCGACACGGTCCGTGTCCAACTTTGATTATGAGAAAAAATATGGAATATGATACGGGATGAGCGATATCCATCCATATCCGCTCCGATTGCATCCCTAGCTGGGGTCCGACTGGCCTTGCTGGGCGGGTGGTCTGACTGGGTAGGGGTGATGGTTAGATCGGTGGTATGGAATTTCGAGGAATGGGATCAAACAATTGTGTGGGAGTGTTTGATGGTGAGTTTTCACTAGGTGCCATTGAAAATGGAGATTGGACACGAAACTAGATAGAATTTTACCAAAAAGTCCAAAGAAGGGTGTTTTGGATTTTGGGAAGTGGCCTGACCAGTAGGCTGTTGGCGGTCAGACTAGCTGACAGTTTGACCGGTCCCCTATTACTGAGGCTGGTGGTTAGATCGACCGGTGGTTGGTGGTTTGGATGTCAGACCGAGGGGTGGAGGTATGACTGGCCAGGTGGAGTTCATGCACACCGAGTGTGCTGAACTTTTGTGGATTTGGCCAAAGTCATAGGATTCAATGCATAGGTGTTGAATGATGCATGTTTTGGCTAGCGTGGATCAAGTTGCGAGGAACTTGTTCTCGGAATAGATTTCTTGGTCTATAGTTGTGCAGGGACACTTGGAGTCAACTACGGTCGACGGTGGGGATGATTAGGACTAGGCTAGGAGAGCTAAGGTCTAGAATGATCGAGAATGCTGGGTGAAGTAGTTGGACTCAAGCATGGAAAAAGATGGACAAGAACGACCGAACGAAAAGTTCAGTGCAGTAGGTTGCATCAAGTGGCTTGGGGCCGGTGCAAGTGCCATGGTGGTCCAGTGGGGGCCGGATGGGAGAGCCTTGCTGGCAAGGGGAAATCCATTGGTGAACCTACGTGTGGCGAAGCATGGGATAGCTTCACGATTATTGGACTTGGTCATAGAGAATAATCAAGAAGGGGGTATTTTGGTATCTTCACCAAAATACTGGATTGTTGACCTTGGAGAAACCACGATGCAAGACGACCCAAAGGAGAGGGGGTTTAGGTCAATAAAAGGAGATCACAAAGAGGCGGATTCAGAAGACCCGGATCATTATCCGCTTTGAGAAGCCCATGTGTGTGTAGACCTGTTTGTGTGTGAGCTTAATGGATGTTAGTTAAGATTTTCTCTTTAGACCTGGCCTCCACTATATAAGGGTTCATGTAGGATTTGCATAGTCAAGCCTTGGAAACCCTAATTTGATATTTGTGAAAAGTAGAGAAAATAGAGGAGGCTAGGTTTGAGAGATGGATTGTGAGATTGGGTGCTCATGAGTGAGCTTGGAGTGGCCATAAACCTACAACCCCTCTAATCAATGCATGCAAGTTTGTCCAAGATGAGTTGTCTCTTGTTCTTGCTCTCTCTCTGGTGATTTTGGGGTTTTATGTTCTAAGGGTTTTGCCTTGTTCTCTTGCTATGATCTAGCTTGCCAGAACTTGTGGGATCTGATCTTAGGTCATCTGGACCATCTTCTACCCACGAGCAAGCTTTTAGATCAAGTTTAAGTTTTCCCCCAGTTTTGAGCCTTCTTGCCCTCAATCAATAAATTCATAGAACATTGGCTATGATTGTTTCAATCGTCGATTGAAATAGATTCCTAGCCTACTTGTAGAGCTATGTCTGAAATCTTAGGGGATTTGGATCACTATATCAAAAGTAAGGTCGAGTAGTGGATCCATCATCGTGTTGATTTTCAACCGGTGGTCAGATCGGCCTCACCAACGGTCAGACCAACACCGACGGTTAGCCTTGCATGGTCTCGTGTCGGACCCCCATGCGTGGAATACCCAAAGATCCTATGTGTGTACTGTACTAGTCCCATGATCAGTGGCTAGTACATACATTCACAATATTTGGCATTCACATCCATAAATTCACATATAAAAGTAAAAAAAAAGGGTGCTTAACTTAAGCGGTAATGTTATTTCATCAATGGCCGACCGGCCAAATAAAAGCAGTCATCAACAGAGTAAAGTAGTAGCAAAAGAAGTAACAAAAGTAGCGAAATTCCAGTGGCATGCCCATCCAACCCCTCAGGCAACCCGACAAGGAACAAGGCCTAGGTAGACCCGTCACTGAACCCTCTGGTTCTAGGTGTGAATAATGTGTCGCCAGGCGTCGACTCATCTTCGATATCTGAACCACAGTATTAGCAAGATTGAGTACAATACATACTCAACAAGACTTGTAGTGTACCGTAAAATTTATATAAATGCAAGGCTATTAAAGGATGAGGCTCTACTCTGCAAGTTATTTTTCTTAAAACCATTTTTACTTGCAATATCAATATGTAGTAATTTGCAATGGAATTTCTAAAAGTAGTTAAATAGATACATGACAGTTAAGTAAGAATTAAATGAACAATAACAACACTCATAACCCTTCTCAGTTACAGGCACAAAGGAATAAAGACAACAACTCACAACCCTCCTCGGTTGTGAGCCACATATCATGTTCAGCCATAGACATGGTAGTTAACTCAAATAAAAATCCACAAGTCATTACCCATGTTTTTCCAACAAAACAATTTTTGAAAAATCATAGCTAAACCCATACTGTCCGCACTAAGCATGCTCATGTAACATCCCAAAACTTGGTTTGTATTTAAAATGTATAAAAATGAGGATAATTGAAAACTTTTGAACATCCATTGGTTTTTTTGGAGCATTTGCATAATTTGTTGCTTTTGAAAATTGTGAAATCAAAGAAAACATACAACTCAAATCGAAGTTCCAAAAGAAAACATGAAAAAACTTGTGATCATCTTCTAGAAACAATTTATTCAAATACTACAATATTTATCATGAATTAATATAATTTTTTCCAAATTTTTGGAACCTAATTCAACCCCTAGAAAATTCAAACACAAATCAAAGACCTATTCTAAGATGAATTTAAATTATACAAATTAAATCATGAACTGTGGGGTTTCAAATTTTATATTGGTACTAGGTCATCCTAGGAACCTCCTTGAAAATTTTTAGAATTTTTAGAATTTATTTGCTATTTCTAAAGCCTCGGTCAAACTTGTTGAATTTTAGTCAAATCTGGAATTCAAAACTCAAACCCTGGCACTGTTCATTCGGCTCGAGCCACACATTGTTCCGACCTGACCGCACCGCCTTCACTCAACTCGATCCAACCACCTTGCTGCACTGGCTCGCACCACACATCGACCGCACCTCCCCGAGTCGCGGGCCGGTGGGCCCGCTCTACACACACTCATCTTCTACCTCGAGCGAACGCGAGCAGAGCTCGAGCACCACGCACCGAAGGGACTCTGCACCGCTCCATCGACGGCGTGAGTCCACCGCCCTCCATGGCCTATCCTTAAGCACCGCTCACTCACGCCGTAGCTTCCTCCGTCTGCGAACTCGCACAAAACCGGCGTTACCCCTTCTTCTCCCCTCACTTCTCTCTTCGACCGTGAGAGAGAAGGAGGTCTTGAGCTCTCCTTCGTCTCGGTAAGCACTGTCGCGACCGCTCCAATCACTTCCTTTGTCTCTGCTGTCTCCATTTTTACTAATGCAAGAACTTGTCATTTCTTCTAGCCCCCGGAAACGATCATGTCTTCTTCGGCTCTAGAGCACCTCCAAAGCGCGCACTCGAAGCCGCTTCCGTGCCTTCTTCGTCTCCGATAGGTATTAACATCCATTTTGCACGTCACTTCGTGTCTTTTGACACGATCAAGATAACCCCTCAACTAATTTGAGCAATGCCCAACAGAAGCTGTGGAATTTGGAAGCTTTTCGTTTTCGGCTGAGGAACACTATTCCTCTTCTCCAGCTCCAGCTGGTAAGATATTCCCGAATTCCCTCCGGTTACACCATCTAAGTACCTCCCTTAAGCTTTCCCATCAGCCTTTTTGTTCCTCTCTTTGCTCAGGGCGACCCCTCCTAGTCGAGCCTAATCGCCGCTGTGGACCTCTTCATCGACAGTCGAGCTCCGTCCATCTCCGACCCTTTACAACACTCAGGTAGCCTCGCATAGTCCCTTGATAGCTCGGGCACCTGCTAGATTGGACTTTGCGTAGCTTTAGCGTTACTTATGCTTTTGCCGTTTTAACGCCGCCGCTCATCTCTGGCACGCCGTCGCTATCGGCTGCCGTTGAGGTCGCCACCACTACCCAGTTGTGCGCAACACTATTGCGGAGTTGTCCTAGCCCTTGGTCAGCGTCGCCGTGGCGCGTAAGCGCTTGTAGCGCCGCCGGTAAACACGGCGGAACTCCGTTGTCGGCGTGTCGGCAAAGAATATCGTAGTTGGGCCATTAGGGCTAATCCGAGCCATTAAGAGATAATGAGTTGTTTAGTAGTTAAGTGCTGTCTTAGAGTAATAGATGTGCCGCTTACATGTGGGACCAATCACAGTAAGCGAGGTAATAAATAACGGTTTAGTTCTGAGATTGACATGTGGGCCCGGGAGCTTAAGTGCACAGTTGTGAACTCGTAGATCGGCCGTAGACCCTCGGTCCATGCACTATGCTGTGGACCGAGAGTATGACACGTGGACCCCACATGTCAGGCCACATTTAAATCAGAAATTAAAATGGAAAATGGCACTATTCATTGGGCCTATTAGTCAGTGTCTATGGCTAGGAAGCTCTCGGTATAAAAAGGTATAAATTCTTTTATAAATTCCGAAATGCTTAATTTACGAACTGAAAATTTTGTAAACTTCAAAAATGCATAACTAATTCATTTTAACTCCTTTTAGGATGATTCAAATTTTTTTGGTTTCTATTTTAAATGTACTTTAATCTAAAATTGGTTTGAATCATGTAGCTATTTCAAAATATGTTTGTTAATAAAATAACTTTAGGTTTAGATTTATTTTGCACTAAAATTGTTTAAACTTGTTAAATGCATAAGTATTTCTCTGTAACTCCAAATTGGGTGAACTCAAGCTTGGTAGTTTCCTCTGTTACTGTACTTTAATGTAAAATAGGTTTTGAACATGTTAGTATCTCTGAAATTCTTATTTTACATATGACTTGTGCATTATTTTAAGGACTTTGAGAAATCATAAGAAATTCATTTTAGCTCCAAATGAGGTGAATCAAATTGCATTGTTCATATCATGTAGTGCTCTGTCTACATTTTCATGTTCACCACCTCTCTGGAAGTTTTCACCAAAATATTTAATTCGGATGAACAGTAATAGATAGCGATTTCTTTGCATTTTCTTAAAATCTGATTTTCAAATTGCCATAACTTTTGCATAGAACATCCAAATTGATTGATTCTTGTTGATAAATTTATTTAAAATCATGCTCTACCTTTTGTGTAAATTTTATGATTTTTGGATGATTTTGAATTTTCGAGTGTTTTCGGTATTTTCGTTCTTATTGGTTCTTATCGATTCTTTCAATAGGTTGCGACGATTCTATTGAATACGAGAGTGATCCTCTGCAGTAAGTCAAATATCTCCAGAAAGGCAAGCAATTTTTTCCTTTGATCATGTTGATCCCATTACTTTTAAATTTTAATATCTTGTTTGCAAAGTGTATGCATGCATGCTCTATTTTTATGTTAAATTATCATTCAAGTAGATTGTGGGGACCCCGAGATCGGATCCGTTTCAAGCTAAGTAATTACGCTGAAAGAGCACAATACTTAACATGAAACAAAAACGATTCCGAGTGCTCGGATAGGTGTGTCATGTTAGCTCCCAAGGATCAGTGACTAACATGCACATATCCAAACACAACATTGTATTCACATCCATACACAATATACAAGAATAATGGAATCATAAATACAACATCATTGAATAGAAACATAATGTACAAGTTTGCATAAGAGGGCCAATCGGCCAAAAGTAATTATCAAATGATAAATCGCAGCGGAAGACAAACTTAAAATAAAAAGGGAATAACCAAGTTGGCATGCCCACAATCCCACAAGCAACCAACTGGGATTAAAGTCGTAACGTCTGAAGTATTTTACCTAATTTGAATGACTTCTCACCTGAACAAATGGATAATTTTTAAGTGCAAAGTTGTACTCGCGAGACTTTTCCAGAAAAATAAGGATGCATGTAAATATCAAAGGAAGGCTACTACACTAGTCAAATTTCAGCATAAAGGAAGTTTTGCAATTAGATAAACAATATAGATTCAAATTGCCATTTTTAAAACCTTTAGAAAACATTGTATAACAGTAAGTAATAATCAACAACAGTATAATCTCCAACTATACTCATCACACGAATATACCATTCACGACACAAATCATTCCATAACAAATTAACACGCGAACTTCACGTTCAAGATATCATTTCAGATCTAAACAAACTAACATAAGGACGTAACATTTTTAACCATAACCAAACTTAATTTCCCATAAGCTAATTGTGCATGCTTTCCCACAAGTGATGTACATAACCGGGGACACGGCTATTCGAATAGATTTAGTTAACTCTGCAGAGGTGTACAGCTTTACCCACACGATATGAATACCTCACACTGTCGCCATGCACTCTTCCGAAGGAGTATGACTGAGATATCATAACGAGACCGTTACAATATCATGTCTTAACTATCAACCCACCCGAGGATCAGAATCCTATAGCAGACTAAGCGCCTGCACTACATGTGAACCCCGTTATGTAAGTAAGTCCCTATCAACAAGAGACCCTTAAGAGCACGTAAGAGAACAACATACATGCCCCCACCAAATTGACAAAAGAACAATTAAACAATAACAATAACAATTGTCAATCTAATTGTGTTCTGATAGCTAACACACAACAAATTATTAAGCCAAGCCTTCGCCATTATCCCGATGTGTGGTTGCACGTAAGACTTGGTTCATCACACCACAGACCGGTCCTTAATCACCTAGATGGGGCTATGCGAATCCAGGACCATTCCCTTCATCAACCTATCACACGTCTAAGTCCAACATACAACAAACACTACCCAACAAGACCACAATCAACAGATTCGAAGATCTGAATATATTCCTCAAATTCAACATAATTCAATCCATATAATCCTCAATTTCATCAAGATTCGATTCAATCCATCGGCCGATGGACTAGCTCCATCAACCACTTTCGACTACAACTACTAGCATAGCTAAGCATCGTTCTAGAAATTAGCAAACCTTCCCATATAACATATATCCTTAATCATTCAAGGTGAAAGGGTAATCAACATTCAAAGGAGGGCCAATGCAGCTGTGGCGACCCGGCCAGGGCTAACCCGAGAGGTCCCTCAGGACCTCCTGGGAGGTCCGTAAAAGGACTCCCAGGACGTCCCAGAGGACATCCCGGTAGGACCGCTAGACCTCCCGAGAGGTCCAATAGGACCACTCGGAGATCTGGGGTCCTGACCCGAGGAGGTCTTTGGACCTCAGACCTCGCCAAGCTCCACGCACTGACCTCTGGGAGGTCTGTGAGGATCCAAACCGAGGAGGTCGTGGGGCTTGGGGACAAGCCTCAAGTCCACTGTGATCTAAACCGGTCCCCAAGTATCATCGACTAGTTCTCACAGCAAGCAAGTGATAACATACACATCCACAAAAGCTTTATTAACAACAAAAGGGAGTTGATTACAAGGGGTTGCTTACAAGCTCCACCAGCCGAGAGCAACATAAACAGCGGAAAGATCAAAAGATAGGCTCCATTCATTACACCACAGGTGATTGGCTAGAGGGCGCGGCCTAATTAATTTGGTCATCCTCCTCATCAAAGAAGTCTTCACCTGCTCAATTCATCAATCAAGCAAGAGTGAGCACAACAACCATGCTCGCAAGTTACACCCGTCAAATAACAGTATGACATGCATAGGGATATATCAATGGAAGGCATATTAGGGTTGTTTTGCGTTAAGCCAATTTTATTTCAAATACCAGTACTAAGTTCCAAGGCAATTATAATAGGTAAAAGCTCATTTTCAAAACTCCATTTTCAGTTGGATAACATTCATCATCAACATGGTGAAGGATACCCTCCTGTCACATGGCTCCCTGCCCAAGCCCAATTTGGACAAAATCCAAGACCCTTTCACAAGTCATTTGAAACCCAAAACTGAGATCTAACGTTGAGCAGCTTTGCTAGCATGTCCATAACCGCGGACTCGGCTATTCGAATAGTTTTACACTCTGCAGAGGTTGCACACTTTACCCACATGACACGACTTCTCTAGTTTGTTTGGCAACCATCGTTGGCACTTCTCACTACCGATGGTAAGAGGTCTAGAGCACGTGACAAGGCCTTTACAATGCATCATTCCACCATAGTCCACCCACTCTAAGGTTTCACTCCCTTTAGAGTTCCTGTCCGCAGGGTTTAGGCCCCCTCTTGAGCCAGGTGGGTACAACATAGTCATAAAAGACAGGCCATGAAAGACCACCCACTATTCCGCCGGATCAACCATGATGGAACTTTGTAAATTATTTGGCCAGGTCCTGCCCATTCAGGACATGTGGTTGCACGATAAGGCATAGCAAAATACACTCGCAGACCGGTCCTTAACTGACCCGGACGGCCACCTCAACCCTGGGGCATCGGATCACACGACCCCCCATGCATAGACTTGCACCAGCCAAACACCCAATGCCGCCCAAGTCCAAAACCATTTTCCATTTCTTTGTCTTTCAAACCTCCATGGCACACTAATGCCATGGTCCTTTGTAAGACCCCCATGACACACCAATGCCAGGGTTGAAAATCTCCATGACACACCAATGTCATGGCCCAAATCATTTGAACAAGTGATATTTTTGGCCAAACTCCCCAAATCAAAAACTTCGGTCTAAGCAAGACTAAGCATTCATTTTTCAAAAGCCTCTGGTCCTTACTATCGCAAAAACCAGATTTTATCTAGGGTGACAAGGTGGTTGATTCAACATAGATAATGACCATACAAAGGATCAGGTATAGCTATGAACCGAAATGATAGGCATTGAAGTAACGTAGTAAAAGTAAGCATGCATATAACTTTGAAATCAACATAAGTATCTTGAAGTAGTGGGTGCAATATGATCAAGAGTGTAACTTGCCTTGCTCAAAGTCTTGAGCTTCTTCTTCCCCTTCACAGAACTCTAGCTCCTCACGGTCTTGACGATCTACACGGTGAAAATCAAATAACTCAAATAGAGCTCCAACAAGATCCAAAGAAACTCCAAATAAACTCAAACATGAAACCAACAGAGAGGTTGGGAGGTCAAGAGGAGGTCCCAAGGGCTTGCTGGAGAGGTCCTGAGAGCTTAGAGGGAGGTCCAAGGACTGCTCGGTTGAACCAGAGAGGAGAAATGAGGAAGAAAGTGAGAAAAGAAGGGCTGCCCAAGCTATATATAGCTGGAGCTATGGGGTTTTCCCAAGCTATGGTGTTCAGGAGTTAGTAGAAAGGACCATGAAAGCAGGCAAGGGATGTGACAAAAGTATGACATGAGTACTACAAAAGTGGTGGCATTTAATGCGATACAACACGCATTAAATGTGGGGGGGACTTCCTTGCACAAGGACATAGTCAAAGGATAAAAGAAAACTAGGTGTGACTGCCAAGCAGGACCAGCCAAGACCCGTAGAGGAGGTCCTGCGGAGACCTTGAGGAGGTCCCGCAGAGAACAATGGGAGGTCCTCACCCACTGGGAGGTCCTGACGGTTGGATCTCCAAAAAGGAGGTCCAACGGCCAAGATCAAATGCAGTTGGGGAGGTCTGCAAAGGTCAAGAGAAGGTCCTCACCCGTAAGGGAGGTCTAGACGGTTGGATCTCCGGAAGGGAGGTCCAACGGCCGAGATCAAGTGCAAAAGGGGAGGTCTGTAGAGGTTAAGAGGAGGTCCTCACCTGCAAGGGAGGTTAGGACCGTTGGATTAAATCCAGGGGAGGTCTGAATGGTTAGGATCAAATCGAAGGAGGAGGTATTGAGCGGTTAAGATCGAGGTCTGAACGAATAGGATCCTCAAAGGGGAAGGTCTGGATGGTTAAGATCTCTAAGGGGGAGGTCTTAACGGCCAGATCTACAAAGGGGGAAGTCTGGATGGTTAAGATCTCCAAGGGGGAGGTCTTAACGGCTAGGTCTTCAAGGAGGGAGGTCTGGACGGTTAAGATCTCCAAGGGGGAGGTCTTAACAGCCAGATCTTCAAGGAGGAGAATGCGGATGGTTAAGATCTCCAAGGGGAGGTCTTAGCGGCCAGATCTTCAAGGAGGAGTGCAGACGGTTAAGATCTCCAAGGGGGAAGGTCTTAACAGCCAAATCTTCAAGGAGGGAGGTCTGGACGGTTAAGATCTCCAAGGGGAAGATCTTAATGGCCAGATCTACAAGGAGGGAGGTCTGGACGGTTAAGATCTCTAAGGGGGAGGTCTTAACGGCCAGATCTACAAGGAGGGAGGTCTGGACGGTCAAGATCTCCAGGGGGGTCTTAACGGCCAGATCTTCAAGGAGGGAGGTCTGGACGATTAAGATCTCTAAGGGGGAAGGTCTTAACGGCCAAATCTTCAAGGAGGGAGGTCTGGATGGTTAAGATCTTCAAGGGGGAAGGTCTTAACGGCCAGATCTACAAGGAAAGAGGTCTGGACGGTTAAGATCTCCAAGGGGGAGGTCTTAACGGCCAGATCTACAAGGAGGGAGGTCTGGACGATCAAGATCTCCAAGGGGGGGGGAGTTCTTAACGGCTAGATCTTCAAGGAGGGAGGTCTGGACGGTTAAGATCTCCAAGGGGGAGGTCTTAACGGCCAGATCTACAAGGAGGGAGGTCTAGACGGTTAAGATCTCCAGGGGGAGGTCTTAATGGCCAGATCTACAAGGAGGGAGGTATGGACAGTCAAGATCTCCAAGGGGGGGGTCTTAACGGCCAGATCTTCAAGGAGGGAGGTCTGGATGGTTAAGATCTCCAAGGAGGAGGTCTTAACGGCCAGATCTACAAGGAGGGAGGTCTAGACGGTTAAGATCTCCAAGGGGGAGGTCTTAACGGCCAGATCTACAAGGAGGGAGGTCTGCGATGGCAAGATAGGAAGCGGAATAAGTAGGATCCGCTGGATTTCAATCGGACCACCCAAAATGATTGGGCCGTTCGGACCAACCGAGCTAGCGCTAGATATCGGCCATTGAATTGAATCGGGCGGCCCAAAATGGTTGGGACGTTCGGACCATCCGAACGCCACAACAAATCGGACTGTCCAGCTAAGATCTAAGGGCTTAGAGAGGGTGGGACGTTCGAACCATCCGAACGTTTCACCGAGATCAAACCGTCCAATGCAAATCGGACGGTACACAAGCGATGAAGGTGTAAATAGACAAGGAAGAGGTCCTGAAGGACCTGGGGAGGTCCTAAAGGGCACGGGGTGTACAATAAAGGTAAGGGGATGTCCTGTAGGACACAGGGAGGTCCTGAAAAATGGTAGCACCGCAAGGTGTGGGCGGTTCTACCAGGTTGGCACCGAAGAAATCTTCCAGAGAGAGTTCCAAGGATTAAAGCGACGGAGGTAAGTCCAAGTGGACACAGTGGTGTTCAAAAGATACAGAGAGCGAGCTTGAATGAATTTTGAGGAAGGTTTAGACCTAGAGAGGTCTAAACTTGGGAAGGAACCACAAAAGGAGTGTATATCAGGGAGGGCACAAACACTTGGGGAGGTTTAGACCTAAAGAGGTCTGGTCCAAAGATGAACAGAACCTGGACAAAAAAAGGAAGATCACCAAGACTCCAACAACTCAACAAACCATCAAGGGATTTTAGTTGAAGTTTGAGTTAGTCAATTTAAATCCATTCTAAAATTTCAAGTTAAGCTTTGAATTCTCATCAAAACAAAATGGTTCTTTTTATTTTGAAATCTTCAAAAAGGCTCTGAAAAATCAGGGTGTTACAGCAGCAAGTAGAAAATTTAACTACTTCTACCCATGAACATACTTTTCAAAATAGCATGCATTGACGATATTAAAATCCATACAAAACATTTTAAAATCAATAGGAGCAATATGATCAAGAGGACGGTGCTCGCACCTTTGCTGTACCACTTGTTCACTCTCAGTTTACACTCATGAATACGTTTGTATCGTCGAGATATCTATCGAAAGAACGATATTGCAATTAACACCAAATAAGTCGAAAATTCAAAATACTCAAAAATGCATGAAATTTTTACAGTGGGTAGATCATGATTTTATATGAATTTAGGTAAAATAATTATTCCATTTGGGTTTAGTATGTGAAAGTTATAGCAGTTTGAAACTCTAATTTCTGAAAAATCCAATTTAATTAGAATCGGTTACTGTTCACCGAATTTAATTATTTGGTCAAAATTTGTAGAGTAGTAGTGAGAAAAATGATTACATAGGTAAATAGAGAATATTATTATGAGACCAAAATAGTTGAGTTTACCTCATTTGGAGTTTTATGAATTAGTTATATATTTTTAAAGTTATCACCTTTTTCTATTCTAAAAATAATAGAGTTAATGATCATTTTACAAAATTATATTCTTTTCTATAGAGACATGTTTGAAACCTATTTTAAAATAAAGTTCACTTAAAATGAAAATTATCAAAACTGGTTTCATCTATTTTGGAGTTAAAACGAATTAGTTATGAATTTTTAAAGTTAAAAGCATTTTCTAGTGTATAAATAAATGGGTTTTGGATCAATCTCCAATAACTATATTTTCTGTGACCGGGACAAGGTTGAAACCTATTTTCATGTATAGTTCATTTAAAATTAAAAATAACAAAATTAGTTTCACTGTTTTTGGAGTTAGAATGAATTAGTTATGCATTTTAGAATTTATTCAATTTTTTAGTGCATAAATTAATCATTTCGGAATTTCTATAAGCATTTAGTACTTTTTGTACCGAGAGGGATCTAGCCAAGGTCACTTACAGGTGGGGCCAGTGCATAGTACCATTTTTCATTTTCCATTTCATTTTCGGTTAAACCGACAGGCGGGACCCCCATGTCATTGATTCGGTCTTGTGAACCGAGTTCATGGTTCAAGTGCACTGCTCACTAAAGGGGGCCAGGCCCACAAGTCACTGACTCTAACGCATAACCGGTTTAACTAAAAGCCTTGATTTCTGTTCATGGGACCCACACGTAATAGAGATAGCCATTTAAATGACCAATCATTAGTGCAGTTAAACATTGATTTTTCCGACAATGATCTCGCATTAAGTGTTAATCATTGCATTTAATTCCTAATTACACCGCTACAGTGCGGTCGGAGTGTTCCGACAACAGAGCTCCTGCTACGTTCGCTTGCACGGCGGCTTGCCGACGCGGTGGTCCACGGCCGCGTGATCCAAGGGCATGGATGGGAGCACAATAGTTGTGCGCTTCTAATGGCACCGACGGCGACCTCTACGGCAGCCCATAGCGGCGGTGCAACACCAGTGAGCGGCAGTGGCTCTCGGCCTAATGTGCATGTGATGCTTCGGTGGTGCATCAAGCAAAGCAATGCATTGGTGAGCTACTGGGGGGGTTCCTCGAGGCTTACCGAAGTGGTAGAGGGACCGGTGAAGCACAGGGGATCCTTGTCGTCAACAATGGCACTGGCAACGAAGAGCTCAACATGGAGAATGTGACCTAAACAAAAAGGAAGGCAAAGGATGGTCGGGATGGTTAAGAACTACCACAAAGATGGTGTCATTACAAGCAATTGGAGAATGGCTTACCAGTTTTCGACAAAGAACTGTGAACAGTAGCTTTGGCCGAAAAGTGGAGAAATCCAAATTCACAAGATCCTGTGAATGCATCGTCAGAATTACTTGAGGGGAATACAAGGTCATGCTTTAAGACATGATATGACGCGCTAAACTGAGAAGGAAACTCACCAGAGGAGGGAAATGGATTGGGGGTGGCATTCGGTGCACGACCTGGAGCCAAAGAGGACACGCCCCAGACTTAGAACCTACAAGCAACAACAAGAGCTCAAGTGAGATAAAATGGAGAGGGGATGCAAGGGCTTTGAGCTTACCCGAGAGGAACGCTCACAAGAGCTTCCTCCTCTTCCTCGGCCGGGAAGAGAAGTGGGCAAAAAGGAGCGTAAAGAGGGAGTTTTATTCAACCCCGAGGATGGAGAAGAGAACGGCGTGAGGGAAGCTCTGCGAGTGGCTGTCATGGGCGGTGCAACAACGGCGTTGACGGAGGTGCTCAGGGCTCACGCGGCGCGTGGCGCCCAGCTCCTACGCGCCTCGGCTTGAGGAAGAAGATGGCCCTAACCAGTGGGCCTCACTGGTCAGTGGTTCAGCCAAGCCGCACCGAAGCCTGGTGTGGAAGTACAGTTAGGTGGTCCAGCCAAGTCAGGTGGTGCGGTGCAGCCTGAGTCGGAGTCTGGCTCGAGTCAGAAATCTTGGGCCGTTCGATTGAGAATTGTCGATCCGGATTTCGTGGCCGTTCGGACTGGTCCAGGGCGGTGCGTTGGGCTTGAGCCAGGTGTGGCTAGGTGGTTTGGTTGGACTGAGTCAACAGGGTCGGGTTCGGTCAAGAAGTCTAACAATTGACTGGGAAATAATTCAAGCTACTCTACTTTGACCAAGCCACTAAATATAGCAAATAAAATCCTAAAAATCTAAAATTAATCAGAGGTGTTTCTGGGACATCTTAGTATTCATCAAAATTATTAAACATTACTGATTATGAATTATTTGCTTAGCTTATATTCAAACTTGGAATAGGTTATTGATTTGAGTTTGAATTTTCTATGGGTCAATTTAAGTTCCAAAAATTTTGGAAAAATTATATTTATTCATGATAATTAAGGTAGTATTTGAATAAATTAGTTCCAGAAGGTGAACAAGAGTTTTTGTTCTTGTTTTCTTTTGAAGTGTAGGTTTAATCTTGTTTCGAGATTTTCCAAGTGCAATAATTGATGCAAATGTTTCCAAAAAGTCACGCATGCTGATAAGATGCATACTAATTATCATTAATTAACTTGGGGATGTTACATAGATGATCCTAAATAGATGCATAATCTGTAGGTAATGTTTCTCATTTCTTCTGAGCCTAAGTTTAGTCTTATGAATGGTTTAGAGCTCGATGGATGGGCTCTAATCATTTATATTCCAGCATACGAGTGGATGTCGCTTAGCAATGCTTAGACGGTAGAATGGGGATCATCACTTCGGCGATGGTCATACTTTCATCACTATAATTACTTGGGTTAGGGTACTCATGTATGTAATTGTATTTGGAAAAACTAAAACTGAAAATAAAATATCATGCTCACAAAAAAGGATTGGGCAGCAGAAATATAGAAACATTGTTGAAGACGCAATTGATCTTGCATAGGTGTACCCTCTTTTGGAATTTAAATTGTTGTGAGAAAAATTGCTGGAAACCAACAAGTAATTTAGGGTGGTTGACAATATGTCACCTAATGGATTATAGGCATTGAAATACGGTTCTTTAGTGCTCATGATTTGGGAGTTATATGAGAGATACCCTACGATAGAAATTATAAAGCAAGTGTACTGGAAAATGTGAGCAATATAGTGGTTTCACTTAGGATTATTATTGTTCCCAAGAATGTGATCAAGATTGGAGTTAAACCATGATTTATACTATGAGAATGGATTAATAGATGTTGTGCTCACTTATGCATTGATAAAATTTAGGAGTAAGCCAGTGGCCTTTTTGGAAATCAAACCAAACCTACGAATTTTTAGTGGTTTGGAAGTTTACTTCAAAGCAAGCGGTTTGGTAGTTAATTTATAAATTGTGGAAAGATAGATTGGAGTTGTTTGCTATAGTCTAAATATGATAGGTGGATTTTAATTGGATGGACAACAATTAGAGGTGGCTGAACCGAAATTGTTGGGATAGTAGTGGTATTGATTTAAGATCAAGTCGATTAGTTTTGGGAAAAAGGTTGGATTTTATCAAAGCGACTAAGTCTTTCTACCCTTCCTTCTTTTCCGAGTAAACAGAATCTCGGGACGAGATTCTTGGTGGGGGGGGGATTTGTAACATCCCAAAACTTGGTTTGTATTTCAAATGTATAAAAATGAGGAGAATTTAAATTTTTTGAACATCCATTGGTTTTTCTGGAGCATTTGCATAATTTGTTGCTTTTGAAAATTGTGAAATCAAAGAAAACATACAGCTCAAATCGAAGTTCCAAAAGAAAATAGGAACAAAAACTTGTGATCATCTTTTGGAAACAATTTATTCAAATACTACAATATTTATCATCAATTAATATAATTTTCCCAATTTTTTGGAACCTAATTCAACCCCCAGAAAATTCAAACACAAATCAAAGACCTATTCTAAGTTGAATTTAAATTATACAAATTATATCATGAACAGTGGGGTTTCAAATTTTATATGGATACTAGGTCATCCCAGAAACCTCCTTGAAAAATTTTAGAATTTTTAGAATTTATTTGCTATTTTTAAAGCCTCGGTCAAACCTGTTGAATTTTAGTCAAATCTGGAATTCAAAACTCAAACCCAGGCACTGTTCATTCGGCTCGAGCCACACACTGTTTCGACCCGACCGCACCGCCTTCACTCGACTCGATCCAACCGCCTTGCTGCACCGGCTCGCACCACACAACGACCGCGCCTCCCGGAGTCGCTGGCCAGTGGGCCCGCTCTACGCGCACTCGTCTTCTACCTCGGGCGAGCGCGAGCAGAGCTCGAGCGCCACGCACCGAAATGACTCTGCACCGCTCCATCGACAGCGTGAGTCCACCGCCCTCCATGGCCTATCCTGGAGCACCGCTCACTCACGCTGTAGCTTCCTCCATCTTCGGACTCACACAAAACCGGCGTTACCCCTTCTTCTCCCCTCACTTCTCTCTTCAACCGTGAGAGAGAAGGAGGTCTTGCGCTCTCCTCCGTCCCGGTAAGCACTGCCGAGACCGCTCCAATCACTTCCTTTCTCTCTGCTTTCTCCATTTTTACTAATGCGAGACCTTGTCATTTCTTCTAGCCCCCGGAAACGATCGTGTGTTCCTCGGCTCTGGAGCACCTCCAGAGCACGCACCCAAAGCCGCTTCCGTGCCTTCTTCATCTCCGATAGGTATTAACATCGATTTTGCACATCACTTCATGTCTTTCGACACGATCAAGATAACCCCTCAACTAATTTGAGCAATGCCGAACAGAAGCTGCGGAATTTGGAAGCTTTTCATTTTCGGCCGAGGAACACTATTCCTCTTCTCCAACTCCAGCCGGTAAGATATTCCCGAATTCCCTCCGGTTACACCATCTAAGTACCTCCCTAAAGATTTCCTATCGTCTTTTTGTTCCTCTCTTTGCTCAGTGCGACCCCTCCTCATCGAGCCTAATCGCCGCCGTGGACCTCTTCGTCGACAGTCAAGCTCTGTCCGTCTCCGACCCTTTACAACACTCTGGTAGCCTCGCATAGTCCCTTGATAGCTCGGGCACCTGCTGGATTGGACCTTGCGGGGCTTTAGCGTTACTTATGCTTTTGCCTTTTTAACGCCGCCGCTCATCTCTGGCGCGCCGCCGCTATCGGCCGCCGTTGAGGTCGCCACCACCACCCTATTGTGCGCAGCACTATTGTGGAGCTGTCGGCACCGCCGTGGCGTGTAGTGCCGGCGCACTGCCGGGTAAACACGGGCGGGAACTCCTATTGTCTGGCTCGTCCGGCAATACTGTAGTTGGGCCATTAGGGCTAATCCGAGCCATTAAGAGCTAATGAGTTGTTTAGCAGTTAAGTGTTGTCTTAGAGTAATAGATGTGCCGCTTACATGTGGGACCAAGCACAGTAAGGGAGGGAATAAATAACGGTTTAGTTCTTAGATTGACATGTGGGCCCATGAGCTTAAGTGCACAGTTGTGAACTTGTAGACCGGCCGTAGACCCTCGGTCCATGCAATATGTTGTGGACAGAGAGTATGACATGTGGACCCCACATGTTAGGCCACATTTAAATCAAAATTTAAAATGGAAAATGGAACTATTCATTGGGCCTACTAGTCAGTGTCTATGGCTAGGAAGCTCTCGGTATAAAAAGGTATAAATGCTTTTATAAATTCCGAAATGCTTAATTTATGAACTAAAAATTTTGTAAACTTCAAAAATGAATAACAAATTCATTTTAACTCATTTTTGGATGATTCAAATTTTGTTGGTTTGTATTTTAAATGTAATTTAATCTAAAATTGGTTTGAATCATGTTGCTATTTCAGAAAATGTTTGTTAATAAAATAACTTTAGGTTTAGATTTATTTTGCACCAAAAATTGTTTAAATTTGTAAAATGCATAAGTTTTTCTCTGTAGCTCCAAATTGGGTGAACTCAATCTTGGTAGTTTCCTCTGTTACTGCAGTTTAATGTAAAATAGGTTTTGAACATGCTACTATCTCTGAAAATCTTATTTTACATATGACTTGTGCACTATTTTAAGGACTTTGAAAAATCATAAGAAATTCATTTTAGCTCCAAATGAGGTGAGTCAAATTGCATTGTTCATATCATGTAGTGCTCTGTCTACCATAAAATTTTCATATTCACCACCTCTCTGGAAATTTTCACCAAAATATTTAATTCGGATGAACAGTAACAGATAGCAATTTCTCTGGATTTTCTTAAAATCTGATTTTCAAACTGCCATAACTTTTACATAGAACATCCAAATTGATTGATTCTTGTTGATAAATTCATTTAAAATCATGCTCTACCTTATGTGTAAACTTCATAATTTTTGGATGATTTTGAATTTTTCAGTGTTTTTGGCATTTTCGTTCTTATTGGTTCTTATCGATTCTTTCGATAGGTTGCGACGATTCTATTGAATACAAGAGTGATCCTCTGTAGCAAGTCGAATATCTCCAGCAAGGCAAGCAGTTATTTTTGAAGGGATACGGGTAGGCTACGATAGCAACAATTCAAAACTTCTACCATGTAAACCAGAAAGCCAAGCAAGAAGGTGATCACAGATCGTTACCACTAGACGCGCGGAGCAGCGGAAGAAGAGTTGGAGCAGCCTGGTCCAACGTAAAGCACGTCAATGTACTGGTCATAGTCGATCGTCCAATGTTGAGCACGTTGATGCAGTGGTCGTAGTCGATCGTCCAGCGTCCACGCGAGTCGATCGTCTCCTCCAGCACCTCTGCAATTCCTTGTGAAGATCGTCCTCAAGCACAACAGCAATCGCAGTAGCGCCTCTACGATATTCACACATCCAGGGAAGGAACAACCGTACGCCAGTGTGCTAGCACCAAGTCGCACGGTAGAGCTCTCAGGAAGATGGCGGCTAGGGTTTCGGTAGAGCAACTCACGTCAACTCGTCTACCACCCAACAACCTCATGCATCTCCTTATATAGTGCCTGTGACGGATCCTATCTGAACACTCTTTACAAATCGTATTCGTACAGGTTTTTTCCAACCCGTTAAGTGTGTGACCCGTTAGGTTCATGTGTAGTTCGGTTGTAACTCGGAAACCCTTTCTGACCACGCGTCGTAGCGGTTCCTAGCAGGACATAACGATTCCCGAATACACACAAATCATATCGGACGAACCTTAATGCAATATGATCTACGACCAGGTCCTCACCACTTACGACCTGGTCCTATCTCTATACGACTAGTTCGTATTTGGTCACGACCAGTTCGTAACTCCTTACGACTAGGTTTTAACCACTCTGTGATTACATTCGACCTGTCTACAACAAGCTTGTATCTCCATATGACCAGTTTGTAACTGGTCGAACTAAGTGACCTACTCATGTATTCTCCCTTTGCCTCATGATATCTGGTTGAACTCCAAGTGAGATGTCGTGTCATCTATGGACTATTCAATACTTTCTCGATCGAGTATCGGATAACCTTATGTGGTCGAACTCTTCGACCACCAGTGGCATGGCCATGCACTTTCTTTATCCGACCACTTCGAGGGGCCCAGAGACATCTCTCCTGTTATGTTAGGAGGGGCAAATCCCATATCCGACCAGTCACATCCCTCCGCATGTTTCAGAACATACCCGAAAGCTACCTTTATAACTACCCAATTACGAGTAGCATTTGGCAACCCCTAAGAGAGCTATTACTCATGTAGGAAACCATGCCGATCTCGGGTCTAAGGATTATACATCATCATTGCTTGAGACCAACTAACAACATATAGAATAATAACAATCTCAATAGTTTCTCAAGGTGGGTCTTATCCAACACCATGTTCTCTAACATGTATCCATATTATTGATTCGATATCCCTATATCCATGATCAGTGAAACATGGTCATCAATCAATAAATGTGCTGGTCGATAGAGTCACTAGTGTTCCGACCAGTGACATTCGACCAGGGATATATTTAGAATGACATCATCATAAGTTAAAAGAGCTTCACCAACAAGTCATGTACTCGTTTAGTCTTCATAACTGATGATTCATTCAAGGAACAAGATAACATATTATCAAATATTGTGAACATAACGAAATATAATCATCTCTATGATTGCCACTAGGGCATATTTCCAACAGTTTTTCCTTTAATCATGTTGATCCCATTACTTCAAATTCTAATATCTTGTTTGCAAAGTGTATGTATGCATGCTCTGTTTTGATGTTAAATTATCGTTCAAGTAGATGATCCTAAATAGATGCATAATCTGTAGGTAAATGTTTCTCATTTCTACTGAGCCTAAGTTTAGTCTTATGAATGGTTTAGAGCTCGATGGATGGGCTCTAATAATTTATATTCCAGCATACGAGTGGATGTCGCTTAGCAATGCTTAGACGGTAGAATGGGGATCATTGCTTCGGCGATGGTCATACTTGCATCACTATAATTACTTGGGTCAGGGTACTCATGTATGTAATTGTATTTGGAAAAACTAAAACTCAAAATAAAATATTTTAGACTTGGGCACATTGGTTGGATGGTGTGATTGTGGGGTGTGTGCTTGGTGCCCGAGTCAACAAGGACCGAATTACTTGTGTCACTAATCCAAGCGTTATTGCGTGCATTCCACATGAGGGGGATATGGGACCCCTCTTGACTCAGTACTTTGGGAGGTGTTAATTGATGAGTAGCTGGTGGTAGTTGTAGGAGAAAAATGTTCGATGTTGTTGTTGGGTATGTGAGGGGTGGGTTCCGGATTTAGGTTCTCCACACCCAGGAGCATCGGCATTTGCTAAGGCTGGGCTGACGTGTCTGACACAACGTATGGGTCTTTAGTGGGAGCCTATGATTGGTGGTTCACTAGGGATTAACCCCCACACGTGCGACCCTTAATTAATTCATTCCATTAGAAAGCATCTCGTAGGACTTAGCCGTGCCGGCATACCTAAGGAAGTGTGCTTCATAGCTTGACAAAAAGGCGGTCTAACATGTGGGTACAGTTGTACACCCCTGCAGGGTATAAACTATTCAAATAGCCTCGTCCTAGGTTATGGACATGCTTGGTTAGGTCGTGCAAGAATTAGACTATAACTTTTTTATTAAAACTTGAATTCAGGTGGTATGGATGGGTAATTCGTGCTATGTTGTGGTGGCTGTTGGAAAGTCACCTCCAGGATGTTATTTATGTCTATAAATGTTGTCTCGTTGTTATTTAATCAAATAAAAACAGATTGTTAAATTGCCTTCAAACTATTACACTATTGCAAATGAAATGTTGCTTTATGCGTCAAATGAACCCTATGGCCTTCTCTTTTGATTCAGCTTGCATGTAGCTATGTATAGGCTTGTTACCCATAAGTCTTGCGAGCACAATATTTGTACTCAGTTGCATTGCTTAATTGTTGCAGAGGAGGTTGATCCCCAAGGGATCGACTATTGTGAGACCAACTTCGTGCAGGACGACTAACTTGGAGGTTTCCGGTCAAGTTGCCTTGTGGGTAAGGGCAAACCTGTCGGCTTTTCTTTTGGTGCTTTTCTTTTGGTGCCATATTATGACTATGTTTCCGCTGCTGCTCTTAGTACTTTTATTATTGCTATTTGGCTGGTCGGCCGTATGTATGAAACTGAAGTTATGATGACTTGATGTAATCTTTTGTGACTACGGTAATGAAATGTTGTTGTATGGCATTGATATTGATGTTGTTTTGTGAACGGTCTATGTATATCGCTCCTGGGAGATATACAATACACCGAGAGTCGGGATATTTGGTTTGTAATGCTAGGACCAATGGATGGTTAAGTATTACGAGCTAAATACCCCAGGCGGCTCACTAAGCACGCTTATGACCACGAGCACGGCTATTTAAATATATTTACACTCTATAGAGGTGTATAACTTTACCCAAAGTACATGAATTCTCTAGTTTGTTCGACATCCGTCAATGCCGCTGCTCGCTACCGTAGGTAAGTAGTCTAGAGCATGCATCGAAGCCTTTACATCATCTAGTCCTAATCTTACACTAGCCCAGCGAATGTTCATCCCCACTTACCCGTGTACCCCCTGTTAAGTGAGGCATTCACAGTTGTGTCAGAAGGCATTATCCCAAGGCCTCAGAGAGGGGAGCCCCCTCGAACATGCCTACCCGGTCATGCCCACACTCTACAACCTACCAACGTGCAAGATTAGTGTTCAATGACTTAATTAGCTAAGGCCATCCCATACCAGCATAATGGTTGTATGTTAGGTCTTAGATTAGAGTTGCTGGTGTCCGGTCCTTTACGCTTTTCAGTTGGGAAAGCATTTTATCCTCTGGACTCTCTAAGGTTTACGCTTTCCAAACATAGAAAGCGTATTTCCTCAAAACTAAAAGCGTATTTTCTATTTTTCTTCTGATTTTTATTAAACCGACAAGTGGGTCCACTTGTTAGTGACACAGTTCACAGAGCAGTGCGTAGACCGAAGGTCTAAGCGCAATGTGTGCGGTCCACGGGCGGTGCGCTATGCACTTAAAGGCCGTGGGGTCTGCATGTCAGTGACTCATCTTATGAAAACATTTTGAATTAGATTTCATTTAACTTTTGGCTCGGTTCCACACGTCAGCGACTCAGGCATTACCTAAACTGATAACTAATCTTTACTTTGTCTAAATGATCGAGATTTAGCTCTTAATGGCGTGCTACAGTGGTTGTCCCATTCAGACAATGTAGAGCAGCGTGAGGGTGCTTGCGACAGTGCTCGTCATCGGTGTGGTGGCACACGGCGGTGCCGGGGAATGCCCAAAATGGGTTCCCCATACCCTTGCGAACCTGCTGGTGCCGACGGTGAGGCCCACGGTGGCCCGTAGTGGTGGCACGCTGGAGTTTGGCAGTGGGAGTGCTACGACTACAAGACATCGTGCAAACGAGCAATGCTTCCAACTAAAGAAGGTGCACATAAGCATCTACATGACACTAGGAGCTCATCGAGATGACGCAGAGTAAAGGAGATGGCCGATGATGGCTTGCCGACGGTGAACCGAGGTGGCAGCAAGTAGCTACACGTGGGGAAGTCACTGGAGGTGATGGGGAAGCTCGGAGAGGCGGCTTGAGGAAGTTCGAAGGTGTCCTTGCGATGCTCCTGGCGCGGCGAATTGGTTTGAGGTGCAGTGGAACTCAAATGGCAACTCCGACAGTGGAAATGACCCAAGATGAGGAAGAAGTAGGCTCGGGCGTGTTCCTATAGATCATCAATGAAATCAAGTGAGGGGAAATGTTCAAGGTGCCCTAGAACACATGATGACGTAGATAAGACTAAGAGGAACTCTCTGGAGCAGTGGAATGGTGGTGGCGGCGTGGTGGCAGAAATGGAGCTCGCGCTTTCTCGGGTATTTGAGCTCCATCAAGGGGAGGAGAAGGTGGGGGATGAGTGGAGGGATGAGTGGAGTGGTGAGGAAAAGAAGAGGGGAAGCCCGAGCGTTCCTTTTTACAATGGGGCGGAGAAATGCAAGGGAGAGCTCGGGCACTGGCGGGCAAAGGTGGCGAAGCTCTCGGGTGTACGGGCATGGCTATCTTGCTTTCGTTTACATGGAGGACCTATGAACAGTAGCATAATCATCAACTCAAACATATCTATCTCATATATATGCACTAACAAGGCAAAGACTAGAATAAGAACACTACTAACATAAATAGGCATCAACATCATCACACGGCAAATATCTAGGAAGCAAGGCCTAGCCATATCAAATCATATCACAACGACTTACAAAGAATCACTCCGACGAAGGTCACGGTAGAGTGTGATGCGAAGAAAACGACGTACAGAGGATGATGGAGAAGGAGAAAGACGTGAGCAGTCACACGAACGTCTCCCAAAATCCTTATTCGTCCCAACCCATGCAGGATCACGAGGGATGCCGACTTTGGAGACACTGCTCTCCCCACGTCGGTGCACACCAAAGAAGGGATGGAGAAGCCGAAGTTACATAGCACAAAGGAACAGGGCAACAGAATAGTACTGATCTTTCTCTGTTCTATAGTCTAAGAGGAGACTTCTCTCCCTCATATAGAACCAGTCGCTAGCCAAAAGAAACTGATGTTGTTACTCTGTTTTAAACGCAGTTAATGTGCGCCATCAAAGCATAATTAAATAGTGTAATTCAAACTTTTAGTTTCAAATTCGTATGCGTGGTTTGAATGGGTTTGAGATGCAAAAAGAAGCAGCAGCTCCACGGCCAATAGGAAACAAAATTGTAGGACCATTCACGTGCACGTCGCTATGCACTGGTGATGGCGTGGCATGGAGTGGCGAGGCGAGGCAAGCACGCACGTGTGTTCTTCTTTTGTCTAGATTACCATGTTTAAGGATAAAGCATTTGCAACCAAAAACTCTGAAGTGAGAAACACTAGGCCTTTTGCCAAATCTCAACTCATAAGAAGTCTTGTGCAAAGAGGCTCCCAAAAATACTCTATTAGAGACATGACAGGCAGTAGAGATAGCCTCTGCCCAATACTTCCTAGGAGTAGCATGTTCATCAAGCATAGTTCTTGCCATCTCAACCAAGGTTCTATTTTTTCTCTCAACAACCCCATTTTATTGTGGAACACGAGGAGAAGAAAATTGATGTTCTAAACCTTTTTCAGAGCAAAAAGAAGCAAACAAGGAGTTCTTAAATTCAGTACCATTATCACTTCTTATTGCTTTCATAGCACCATGCAATTCATTATTGAGTCTCAGAAATAAATCTTTGAAATGACCAAAAGCCTCATCCTTAGACACCATAAAATACACCCAAGAGTATCTAGAGAAATCATCAACAATCACAAGAATGTACCATTTGCCTCCAACAGATTGAACCCTAGAGGGACCTACAGTGTCCATGTTGAACAATTGTCCAGAGCCATCTGTAATGATTACTGAAATAGGAAAATATGGAGCAGCAACCATCTTACCATGACGACAAGGAGAGCAAACCAAATCTTTATCACCCTTAAGTTTAGGTAACCCCCTAATGAGATCCATTCCACTAATTCGAACAAGATGATCAAAACCAACATGTCCTAACCTACGGTGCCAAAAGAATAGATCCTTGGATTCGGAAGCTACCAAACATCTAACATTAGGTGAAGAGGAATGATTGAAATCAGCTTTAAAAACCTTCCCTAATCGAGAGATATTAAAGACAAGATCTCCAGAAGCATCTAAAATTCTGCAAGCATGTTTCTTAAAGCTTACCTCAAGATTTTCTTCTATTAATTGTGAAACCGAAAGAAGGTTATACTTCAATTTACTTACCAAAGCAACATCTTTGAGTATGAATTTGTCATTAACACGCACAGTACCTTTTGCCATCACAATTCCAGTTGAAGCATCCCCAAAAGTAATCAATTCACCACTGGATGCCTTAGTGAGGGAGGAGAATCATTTTGAATCACCAGTCATGTGCCTGGAACAACCTGAATCTACTAACCAAACGTTCCCCTTCGTCAACAGCTGTACCTACATTAAGAAAGTATTGGTCTCACAGTACTGGGGTTAGTAAGATATGACTTTGGAATCCAGTACTGAGAAACACATCGAACAGGAGCAACACAAGCATTTCTATTTTCTGGAGTCTGGCGGTCATACCGTTGTTTAGGCGTCAGTATGACCGCTCGAGTAAAAGTTGCAGCAATTTGTTTACTTGATACAAAACGATGATAAGGAGTTTGACGAATTTTCCTTAATCTGTCTATTTTTTTCTTTCTTTGCTTTCCGAAAGTAGAACTGAACCAAATGACCCTCTTTTCCACAGTGAATACACTGAAATTTGTCTTGATATGAAAATACAGTTTTTTCTTTTACAGTACTCACTTTGGTAGATGGATCCTTTGCAAAACCAGCAGATTTAAAGGTAATATGTTTAGGTTCAGGTTTCACCTCAAATTTTCTAGGTTCAAGAAGCTTCATAATTTTAGGAGAATGATTCTTGGAGTGTTCAACAAAATTAAATCCTAGACCTTGGCATTTAGTACTCACTTTTGATTTGTCTAGAATCATGTTCAAAATTTTCTTGCCAAAAGAGAACCTCTCCAAGTGTCTTTAAGATACTCATTTTCTTTAGCCAATGTAGGACAGATTGTGCACTTAACAGATCCATTTAATGTTTTCTTAGAAGCACTAGACTGAGCTAATTTTTTTTCATCAAATTCATTTAATTGTCTAGTCAAAGCTTCTATCTCAGTTGTGAGTTTGGGACAGTTAGTGCAAGAAAGTGTCTCATGATAGAGTATTTGTTGTACAGATTCCTGAGATGACTTTAGTCTAGCTTCTAGCAGTTCACAATTAGAGCAGGTTTTAATTTGAGCATTCAAAATACTTGACTCTAAACAAGTTGAACTAGACTTGAGTTTTTCAATTTCAACATATGCAAGTTTTAGCTTATCATCACAAGAATCATGCGCCAGTTTTACCTCATCAAATTTAGCATGTATTGACCTAGCAATTTTCAATTCAGAATGCAAAACTTGACAGGATTCACAAGATTCATCATCAGCAATAGAAGCCTTAAGCCTATTAATTTCAGAATTCAACCTATCAACAACAAGGTCATGTTTCTTTACTTTCTTTTTGTATTTTTTAAGCTCATTTATCAACTTAAGCACAACACGAGATAAATCAGTATAAGAGGGTTTTACCTCATCAGGATCACTATAGAGATCATCATCATTAAGCTCTTCACTGCTTGCCATAAAGCACATCCCTGTGAAGTCCACCTCTTTTGCCTTCTTGTTATCGTCCTCATTGTCGCTTTCAGAATCAACATCACTCAATCCAATCTCCTCAAGTGCTGAGAATACCTTATTGACCACCTTATGATAATTTTGCTTCTTGCTTGAATCAAACTTGAATTTTGAACGCCGAGCTGGTGCTTTGTCATCTTTGCTCTCCTTACTTCTCAGGTTGGGACAATTCACCTTTATGTGGTTTAGCTCACCACATTCAAAGCATCTAATTGGACCTCCTCTCCTCCTTGATCTAATATTGTTGATTGCTTTAGTCACCCTGTTGGAGAAGAGTACAAGCTGTTCTTCTGGAATCTCCTCCAATTGTTCATCTGAAATAGCTCCCAAAGCAGACAAGAAAAAACTAGAAGAACTAGATGAGCTGTCAGTTTGGTTAGTCACTAAACCCAAAGAATTTGACTTATTTATCCTGGCCAAAATATCAATCTAATGTGTTTTCATCTTGGAATAAAGGTCATTTAAGGTGAGTGTTTCCATGTTAACAGAATGATTGATAGTAGTGACTAGAACCTCCCAGACAGTCATATCCAAAGCATTTAAAATTTGACGTGCATTGTCAGAATCAGAGTATATGACATCAACAGATTGCAAATCACTAACAATTTAATTGAAGCGATCAAAAAGAGCATCTACAGATTCCCCTGGTTTCATCTCAAATTTAGAATACTCCTTTTTAAATTAATTCTGATGAACATCTTTAACAGATTTAGATCCTTCATGATAATCAGCAAGAGTTGTCCAAATCTTATTAGCAGATTTAATATTAGCAATCCAGACGAACTCGTTTCTACTTAAACCTTACAACAAAATATTTCTAGCCTTAGCATTAGCTTCAACATCAGCAGTATTGTTGCCAATAACAACAGCAGTCACTTCATAAGGACTTTCAACTTTTTGCCAAATAACATTACCTTGTGCTTGTAGAAAAACCTCCATATGTGTCTTCCAGTAGATGTAATCTGATCCATCGAAATATGGTGGTTTACCTGAGAACCAATCTCGATCTGATGCCATTGCAACCTTGCTCTGATACCATTTGTAGGATCGTAATGGCAATCAGAAGGGGGGGTTGAATGATTGCAGCCAATTGACCTCCGAATTCAATCTCAAAAGAGAACCCCTTCAAGACTGTCTCAGTCACACAGCAAGAACACGAAAGTAAAAAACCAAAGTAAAGCAAAATCTGAGCTTTATTTCTCTATTTTGATTTGTGTCTACAAAGTGCTCATCTAGCATCCCTCAAGCTTCCAATCAAAGGACCTCTCAAGCTAGAACATCGTAACTCGAAATAGCATGAAAAGCTACGGTTCTGGCTCTCTCCAAAAACCTCAAGCACACGGGTTAGCTCCTAACCCTCCTCTATTTATATCCTAGAGTTCTCTCCGTGTCTCACACGACATACACACAGATTCTATCTCTAAAAACGTCTAGATATAGACCTCCTTTCATATCTCTAAAAACCTTCCATGAAATCCCACGCCGCAAGCCTCCAGGACTCCTCCCGTAGCTCCAGCGCGAACCACCTTTGATCTCCACGTGCTCCAGCGTGATCCAAACCACATCGTGACATCCACGACCTCCAAGACCTCAGATCTCCCCATCCTAGTCCGAGTCAACTTCGTCACCAACTGTGATTTGACTTCACGCTCAACCTGCACATGCAAAGACCAAAGAAACCAAATCTGGGCACAAGTTTTCCAACTTGACCACCCATTAGCTCACACCCACGCATAAACACTATCATGCATCATGCAACACATTAAAGCTCATGAATTTAACTTAACCTAAGCCAAATCTCCAAAACGACAAATTGACAGAGCACAATCGGTTGTACCACCATATTAGCCCCGGTACTACCGTACCAGCGGTCGTACCGCTCAAAACACATCGGTCATACCGCTCCTCGGGAAACCTCAAAAACTTCCAAAAACATCTCTTCTGGAAATTCCATACCGCAACCTTGTAGTCATACCTTCGTGCGGTACTACCGCCGTTAAAACTGCGGTATTACCGACTGGCGGTCGTACCGTTACACAGCTGCGGTACTACCATTTTTCACTTACCAAAGCTGTCAGAAACAAGTTTTCTCTGAAAAACCAATCGCAGTACTACTGTCGTTAAAACTACGGTATTACCGGAAAAACGGTAGTACCGCCTTTAACTCGCGGTAAGAGTGTTTGTCATAACGTTTCAAGAGCTTCGGAGATGCACGGACGCTCTAGATGACTTGGCCGATCGGACCTCGGTTCAAACCGTCGGATTTAGGAGCACTGTAGAAAGTCCAAACGTTCTCTTTGATGTCATCCATCAGATTTCAATCCAAAGGCTCACAATCCTTTAAGAGTTCGGACGGTCCGAACGTTCCTCTCAATATGAGCCGTTAGATCAAGATCTAACAGTTCGAGCAAAACACGCGTTCGAACCCAAAGACTTGCGGTACTACCGTTCTTCACAAGCGGTCATACCGCAGTCCGGTAGTACCGCAAATACAAAGCCAGTACTACCTCTTCCCGAGAAAATCCAAAATCCAAACACAAGCCTTCGGGAAATTTCATACCGTCAACAAACACGCAGTTATACCGTCTTGTGGTAGTACCACGGCCACAACACCGGTACTACCACAAAACCTGACAAAAACTGTTTTTCGACAGAATTCAAGCATGTCAGCACCTAAGATCACAAGCATGTCCCAAAGACAATGTATTCACCATTAAACACCAAGACTAAGTCTTTCTTATTGTCAATGTGTTCATCATCAAATATCATGACCAAAAACCTCTTGGTCTAACAAGTCTCGCCATAAACGAAGCAAGTAATATCCTTCATATTCAGTTTCTTCGTACTATTGTTGGTCCTTTTGAAGTTGGTGGTCGAAACAAGTTTGTCTTTCCCTTTGTCAATATGCTGCATGATGTTGACTCTAGAATGTCCCTCTTGCACCATTGGTGTCACATCCTTTGCCCGAACCTTCTCTTCAACGTCAAGACTAGCAACCAGACCATCGATGGAAATATTTTGCCTCTTGTGTTTCAGAGATGTGACGAAACTCCTCCCAGTTGGAGGCAATTTGCCAATAATGCCCCTAGCCACAAATTTGTCAAGCAATTGACAACCAAGGTGGGCGAGTTCCCTCACAATGAATTGTAGTTCATGAGCTTGCTCGTTAAACATAACGGTTATCAACCATTTTGTAATCATGATATTGCTCCATGACATACAATTCATGTCCAACATCTAAGGCAACGAACTTGTGTTCGAGTGCATACCACAGATCCACAGCATTCTTCACGTGCATATACACATCACAAATCTGGTCAGTGTAATAGCCCAAAATCCTTAAGTTGGATTAGCTATGCATCTACTGTGCATTTTTAAAATTTTGGACCTTTTTAAAACTTTTTCTTGCAAAGCAAATAGGTTACAACCTGGTTTTTCAAAACCTAGAAATGAAAATTTTTAAATAAAATAAAAGTTTGTGAAGAGTTTCAAAACTTAGTTCAGAGTAGGGTATAAAACCCTATGTAGAAAATCTTTTGCTTTTGAAGACTAGATTGAAACCTAGTAATCCAATACGTCTTCTCCAATTCAAAAGTCCCGTTTGAATTTGGGGCAAAGCTAAAAAGGTTTTAAGTATGGAAATGTATTTTGGAATTCAACTTAAAATAGTAATACCTCAAATACTCCTAAAATACTTGAGGTAATTTTCACAAAGAAATCTCAATTTTAAACTTGAAACTATACCTTCTTTATCTTAGAATTACAAACTGAAATTCTATTTTGAAAATATAGTTCTATATGCTTTGGTTTGCTTATTTGGAATTTTCTGGAATATTGGAGGTTGTTTGGTTTCTTGTCAATTTGCACGTTTGAATTTGAGTTTGAATTTAAAATACAAACAAATTAAGTGAACAGTGCCTAAAAATATTTTTCCTAGGTTCTAGAACATATTATAGACTCACCCTAAAAATTTCACAATTTTTAGAAATTATTTGCTATTTTAAAATAGCCAGTCAAACACCAAAATAGAAACTTAAAATAATTTTAGAGAAAATTTTATAAATTGAAAATCCCTGGAAAAATTAATTATTGTACTAACTAGTGTCAGGTACCTTCCCTAAAATTTTCATCAATTGTGGAGCTAAGAATCTACCTTCAAAAATTCACTTAAGCTGCCTTTTCCTCAAAAATCAAGACTTGCACTGTTCATCCGACCGAGTCCGAACTTTCAGACCGACCAAGACCAAATCATTTTGGCTCAGCCAGACGTGTTCACCTGAACCACCTTTCTTCTTCCGCTGACGACCCGGCCTCGCCTGCAGTCTTCTTCTTCCACGCCTCGCAGCAGCTCAGCCCGGCCATGTCCACGCAGCCGCTCTTCTCTGCGCTTTTCCAACTACGCCCCCGGTCTTGGACCAGCGCCCACAGTTTTCCCCTGCCCCCTGATCACACCTGATCAGCTGGCCCCAGCGCCCTACTCACCCTCTCCACGTGGCCATTGCATGCTGCGACGCAGCGTCGCGCAGCACCACGCCGCCCTTCGCCCATGTCGCCTCCACATCGTGCACTCTGCCCTTTCCCCTTGAAACAGTAGCCTAGAGCCCCTTTGACGACCTTTCTCCACACCAATTCCCTCCCCTGGGCTCAATCTCAGCTCCACAAACCCGAGCTCTAGTGCTGGCTACCAGACCCGCTGCACCGCCTCCAAGCTCTCCGACCATTCCGGCGATATCTGGCCACCGCCGACCCCGTCAAGGCGCGCCATGCACCTCAAGAAGTCGAACCCCTCCTTCAATTTTGAGCTAGCGTCACCGTGGAGCCGTGCGCATGCCATCTTCTCTGGTTCCGACCAAATCCGCCGCCGCGTCTTCTCCAGCGAGCTTGAGCTCGATTCCCCGCTCTATGAGCATCCTGTAGTTCTCCTCTTCCTCCCTCTAGCACTCACTTGCGTTCTTCTCTTCTCCAGGGACCCCGCCATGTTGAACCGGCTGCGTCGCACCAAGTCACCATCTTCGGAGCACCTCGGCATCTCCCCGTCACCGACGACCACCCTTATGCTCATGCCTCCATCATTTTTTTGTCCCTACCCCCTCCGAGCGTCTCCTCACCGTGACGCCTCCATAGTCGGCCGCCCTGTACCCTTGCTGCGCCACCACCGTGCCGTTGGAGCCCCAACTCCATCACCCTTTGGGTTGCCTCCACTCCCTGATCCCATTTCAGCCCCCACCACTGCTTCGCCGCAGCCCAACCGCCGGCGATGACCGCCTTCCCAACCAGCCGCATCTCCCCTACTCTGCTCCCTTTTGCCCTCTATCTATAGCCTCTTTTGTCACTAACAATAGGATTAACTTGTAAGGAGATGAGTGCTAAGTGTTATTCCTCACTAATGGATCACCAAAAATTTGTTTAACAAATAGATAAATAAATTAGTTAGGAGATTAGTTAACAACATTTCAATTGCAGCATGATTCTTTGATAGACTGAATAAGCAGAGAAGTGTAGATGCAAAAATCTGAACTGCCAGAAGACTTATAAACCTATTGAATGACAAATTAATCACTCAAATATAATTGACAAATAGATAGTTGGTCTAGAGAGAAGATTAGCTGACAACAGTATAGTTTTTAGATAAGATGTTGAACAGAGAAGCAAAATTGAATTGGAGTCAAATTGAAATGTCAGTAAACCCTTTTTGCAAGCCCAACCAATTTTCTTGCTAACTAATCCTAGAACTGTTAATTGGACCACTCTAATGGATTAACAAAATTTAAGATTGAAATTGAGAAGGTTTGTACAGCAGCACTGCATTTCAGAAGAATGTTGTGTTTTCAGTTGAGTGAATAAAGAAGGTTTGAATGGTTAGTAAAACTCAATTGCCAAGCCAACTGTCTAATATCAACAACTTTTATGAATGCCATTTAGGCCACCCAAATGCATTAACTAACTTGAAGTTTGATAATTGAAGATAATTTAGCTGGTAGCACTTTAGTTCAGGTTTGTGTTGTGTTTCTGTTGTCAGTTGAGGATCAGAGAAGAAAAGAAGGAGGTTTAGAATGTCGGTAGAACCCCTTTTCAAAATCGTATTCCTAATACTAATAAATCTGAGGATTGTCTTTTGAGTCACTCATTTGAGTTAGCTAATATGATAATGGTCAGATTTGTCATTGTACTAATAACCTTACTATCCAAGTAGTTAGAAATGTCCTTGACTCTTTAAGCCATTGAACCTTATCTAACGCAAAGACAAAGCAAGAGTCATAGGAAGAAATTCGAGCGTAAAAGGTGATCTAAGATGACAGTAGGAATTCTAACACAAGTAGTTAGAAATTGTATCAATTCATTTAGTCATTGAGCGATCTTCTAACAATAGTAACTAAATCTGAAAATCAAGAGTGGATGCGGATTTTCAGAGAAACCCATAGAGGTCAACAAACTCATTTTGTTGAAATGTTGAACAGAAGAGGGAACATTATTTGTTAGGTGTCGTGTTTAGCTCTTAGATCTCTCAAAACATTATTTATCAAATGAGTAATTGAATTGGTAAGAAGATTTAGTTGTCAACCTTTCTTAGCAATTTTCCTTTAATAGGATGAATGACAGAAGAATAACTAGATGAAAAACTGAATAACAGTGAACTAATGGCAGTGGATTGATGACCTTTATAAAATTCATTTTCAATTGAAGGTTCTTGTTCCATTTGAGTTTGGGTCTTAAACTAACACTTAAATTAATAGAGGAAAGCATATGATAAGCAAGCGTTAGTTTGATTCTCCAAAACAAGTAGTGAGATCCTAGTTTATGCAGAGAATAAATGGATTTAGAGAGAACAGTCAGTAGCTTTATTTAACAAATGGAGATTTCTAACCTCATGGTGTTAGTGAAGTCTAGTACTTAATCATAGTTGCCAATTCTTTGTAGCTCTTAACAGCCAAATGAACTTAAAAATAGAATTATCAACTTCTTTAGGATCACAGTGTTCAGCTGGTGACAATTAACCCAAAGAGAGTAAGAATTAGATGGGAGGCAAGATTAGAATGCATTAATCAAATAGTAGTGAGATAGAGCCGTGTTAGGTGCCAAAGTAAATGGTTTAGAAACTATGATTACTAACCTCTCATATCTAGTCTAAAAGAGTAAAATTGATCATAAGTCAAGATTTGAATTAGTGGTTAGTAAACAACAGTAGACCTAATGCCATAGTCTTAACTGTAAAAATTCATAACTAATTCAAATCAACTCCAAATCCAATGATTTTTGTTCTTAAATTTATCTAAAATCATAATCTACCTTATGAATTAATTTCATAATTTTTGGGGAGTTTTGGTGTTTATTCAGTAGTTTTGCTTTGTCAGTTCTTATCGATAGATGACGATGATTCGCGAGTGCAACGGAGTTGATCGTGTGAATGTCCAGAGTACCAGCAAGCAAAGGCAAACAGGTTTCCATTGATGCACATTGATCCTATTATTTGCGCATGTTAATACTTCAAATGTTTCAACTTTACGTATGCATGCTATGTTGTCAAGTTATTTCTCAGTCGTGATAGTTTACCTAATTAGTTAAATGAACTATAGGTAAACATCCATCCTTTACTACTGAGCTGAGGTTTATATCCGTTGTGATTTAGAGCTCAATGGATGGGCTCTAGTCAGTTAACCTGTAGTATACGAGTTGTGTCGTTTAGCAATGCTTAGAACGGTAGAATGGGAATCATCGCTTCGGCGATGGTTATTATATCATCACTTTAAATTACTTGGGTCAGGGTACCCATGTATGTATTGTATTTGAGAAACTAAAACTGAAAGTAAAATGTTTTAGACTTGGGCACATTGGTTGGATGGTATGATTGTCGGGTGTGCATGGATGGTGCCTGAGTCAACAAGGACCGAGTTACCTGTGTCACTAATCCAAGCGTTATTGCGTGCTAACCACATGAGGGACATTTGGGACCCCTCTTGACTTAGTACTTTGGCGTGTTAGCTCCGAGTCGCAGGAGGTTGGGTGTGTTGAGTGTGTGTCATGTATAAAAAGGAACGTGTTGTGTGTGTTTGGTGTGACAGGGTGGGTTCCTTTCAAGGTTCTCCACACGTAGGAGCGTCGGTAAGTTTTCTCTCTGCCAATGACTTCGACACAACGTATGGGGGTTTCCATTCCCATATGAGTGACTCGCAGTTAATACATTCTATTGGAAACGTCTCGTAGGACTTAGCCGTGCCGGCATACCTAAGGAAGTGTGCTTAATAGCTTGGCAAAAAGGCGGTCTGACATGTGGGTACATTGGTACACCCCTGTAGGGTATAAACTATTCAAATAGCCTCGTCCTAGGTTATGGACATGATTGGTTAGGTCGTGAAAGAACTAGACTATAACTTTTTCCTTAAAACTTGAATTCGGGTGGTACGAATGGGTAATTCATGCTATGTTGTGGTGGCTGTTGGGAAGTCACCTCTAGGTTGTTATTTATGCTTATATTTAACGTCTTGCTGTTATTTAATCAAATAAAAACAGATTTGTCAAACTGCCTTCAATCTATTATCTATTGCAAATAAAAAATTGCTTTATGCGTTGAAATGAACCATATGACTCCTCCTTTGATTCAGCTTGCATGTAGCTATGTATAAGCTTGTTATTTGTAAGTCTTGCGGAGTACATTCGTGTACTCATTGTTTGCTTTTATTTACTAATCTAGACAGCAGGTATTGAGATCGAATCGGGTAAGGAAAAATTGCGCAGGAACGTCGATTTGCTATGATTTGAACCCAGTCGGTTGCCCTGCGGGTTATGGCAAGCCATTGGGACTTTGTTTATGGTTAATCTCTGATTTTATTTAAGTTTATTCACTGTTTTCCGCTGTGTACTTGATAATTATCTTGTTATTTGGCCAGTTGGCCCTTTTGTATGAAACTGAATCTTGTAAGTTCAATATGTTGTAAATTATGAAGTTTTGATATCGTAAGCACTTGTGTATGGATTGATATTGATGTTTGTGATGGTGAATGTGTACCGCTCCTGGGAGGTACATAATACGCCGAGGCGCAGGATATTTGGTTTGTGATGCTAGAGTCAAGTGGATGGCTAAGCATTACATGCTAAATACCCCAGGGTCTCACAGTCAGACAACACGCTTATAATGCACCTGACAAATATTGTCGTAGCCGTGTCATACTCTGTTTGTTATGCAATAGTATGAGGTCCTGCAAAACCTGGTATCATGACACAAAATACATTCATAGACAAGAGCCATAATTGGACCCTTGACTGCCATCTCTTGAAATTCACACCAGTCAATTTCTCTGGTTTCATTGCCTCGGCAAAACCAGCCATCACAAAGTGCCTATCGAGTTTTTGGAATGTTAGGTATATGTGCACTTTTGTGATTATTATTTCTAAAATAATAATTGAATCAACAACAACATATATACTAGGCACATCTGGCACTATGAATAATAGCATGATCATTAACTCAAATATATCTATCTCAAATATATGCACTAACAAGGCAAAGACTAAAGCAAGAACACTACTAACAGAAGTAGGCATCAACATCATCACCTGACAAATATCTAGGAAGCAAGGCCTAGCCATATCAAGTGATATCTGTCGGGACCCAAAAATATAATTCTGGACCCTCTGTGTATACTGCACTAGTCCAGGATCACGCTAGTGCACACAGTGGCAACATCGATAAAATATCATTTCTATATGCAAAGATGACTAATAAATAGGCAAATAACAATAAATATCAGAGCAACAACCTTGAGGTCAAAGCTTACAATTAATGCCCAGAAGGCGAATAGCTTAGTTAGCTGCAGAGGAAGGTAACGAAATAACTTCAGTGAAGCCCATCCATATGCCCAGAGGCAATCAGCTGGGGTAGCGCGACCTAGTCCTCCACGGTCCTTGAAGTAGACCTTGTTGACCGACGATTCCTCCATTTCTGTTGATTGATTATAGCAAGCATGAGTACACAACCATAGTCACAAGTCATACCACAGAATGCAATGTATACATGATGGCTTATTCCAAAGGAATGGCTTCTGTGGTTCTTTTGCAGAAATGGAACATTTGCAATTGAATACAAATAATAGATTGAAAGCATAATTCAAAACAAATAAACAATAATAATTTTAACATTTGTTTTCACGAAGGACACAAAGCCTAATCAAATTCTTTCACATAACCATATGACTTAATGTCACGACCCGACCCAGGGCGCACCCGGGAGGTCCCTCAAGACCTCTTGGGAGGTCCAAAAAGGGACCCCCAGGACGTCCCGAGAGGACATCCCGAGAGGACCTCCAGACCTCCCGAGAGGTCCGATAGACCACCCGGAGTTCTGGGGTCCCGACCCGAGGAGGTCGTTGGACCTCAGACCTCCTCAAGCACCACGCGCTACTCGAGGGAGGTCCGAGAGGAGCCAACCCGAGGAGGTCGTGGGGCTTGAGGACGAGCCTTCAGTGCACTGCGATCCAAACTGGTCCCTAGGGATCATCGACCAGTTCTCACAGCAAGCAAGTGATAACATAGACATCCACAACAGCTTTATTAACAACAAAAGGAGGTTTGATTACAAGGGTTGCTTACAAGCTCCAGCAACCGAGAGCACACAAACGCAGCGGAAAACAAAAGATACTGTCCACCCATTACACCACAAGTGATTGGCTGGAGGGCACGACCTAATTGAGTTGGTCATCTTCATCATCAAAGGAGTCTTCATCTGCTCAAATCATGAATCAAGCAAGAGTGAGCACAACAATCGTGCTCGCAAGTTACACCCGTCAATTAACAGAATGACATGCATAGGGATATACCAAGGGAAAGCATATTAGGGTTGATTTGCATAAAGCCAAATTTTATTTCAAATACAAGTATTAAGTTTCAAGGCAGGTTACAATAGTTAAAATTCATTTTTACAAATCCATTTTCAGTTGGATACATTCATCATTGAAATGGTGAAGGATACCCTCCTGCACATGGCTTCCCGCCCAAACCCAATTTGGTTAAACACCAAAACCAGTTTCATGAGTCCTTCGAAAACCAAAACCAAGAGCTAACTTTGAGTGACATTGCCAGCATGTCCATGACCGTGGACACGGCTATTCGAATAGATTTACACTCTACAGAGGTTGTACACTTTACCCACATGATATGAATTCTCTAGTTTACTTGGCATCCGTCGATACCACCTCACACTTCCTTTGGTGAGAGGTCTAGAGCACATGACAAGGCCTTTACATTGCATTGCTCCACCGCAGTCTACCCACATTAAAGTTTCGCATATCCCCCTCTTTGGGTAGAAACACCGCCGGGTTAATGGGGTGCCCCCTCTTATGTCAGGTGAGACTACAATAGTCGTAACATGACAACCCACCGCATCCACATGGTAAACCATGGTAGAGCTCTGCAAATTAATTAGCCAGATCCCACGCCCCATACTGGAGATATGTGGTTGCACAATTTGGGCATAGCTCATTATAGGCTTAGCAAGTTGTGTCTCAAAGACCGGTCCTTAACCGACTTGGGCGACAAACCTCAACCCTAGGGCATCGGATCACACGACCCCCGTGCATAGACATGCACCAACCAAACAACCAGCTTCGCCCGAGTCAAAACCATTTTTCCTTTACTTTGCCTTTCAAACCACCATGGCACACCAATGCCATGGCCATTTGTAAACCTCCATGACACACCAATGTCATGGCCAAAATCCCCATGACACACCAATGCCATGGCCGAAATCATTTGAATAATTGATATGTTTGGTCAAAACTCCCCAAATCAAGATTTTGGTCTAAGCAATACTAAGCATCCCATTTTTCAAGAGCTACGGGTCCTCACTATTGCAAGAACCAGGTTTTATCTAGGGTGACAATGAGGTTGATTCAATATGGATGGTGGTCATACCAAGCAGTAGGCATAACTATGATTTGAAAGATAGGTATTGAAATAATTTAGTAAAGTAAGCATGCATCCATCTTTGAAAACGACATAAGTAATTTGAAGTATTGGGTGCAACATGATCGAGAGTGTAACTTGCCTTGCTCAAAGTCTTGAGCTTCTTCCTCTCCGTCACAGAAATCTGGCTCCCCACGGTCTTAACAATCTACATGTGAAAAACCAAATTTTTAAATGAAGCTCAAACAAGATCCAAAGAACTCCAAATAAACTTAAAGACAAAACCAACAAAGAGGTTGGAAGGTCAAGAGCAGGTCCAACGAGCTTGTTGGAGGAGGTCCAGAGAGTCAAGAGAGGAGGTCCATGAACTTGGAGGGAGGTCTAAGGTAGGCTCGGTTGAGACAGAGAGGAGAAATAGAGAAGAAAGTGAGAATGGAGGGCTTCCCAAACTATATATAGTGGAAGCCAATGCACATGACCCGGGATAGGGTCAACAGGAGTTGGTAATTATGACAATGGGAGTAGGCAAGGAATGTGACAATCGGTATGACATGAGTACTACAAAGGTGGGAGCATTTAATGTGATGCAACATGCATTAAATGCTTTGAAGACTTCCTTGCCCAAAGACACATTCAAAGGTAAAGAAAACTGGGTGTAACTGCCCAGTGGGGGCAGCCAAGACCCGCAGAGGAGGTCCTGCAAAGGCACTGAGGAGGTCTTGCAGTGAACAAGGGGAGATCCTCACCCACAGAGGGAGGTCCTGACGGTTGGATCTCCAAAAGAAGGTCCAACGGTCAAGATCAATGGCAAACGGGGAGGTCCGCAAAAGTAAAAGGAGAACCTCACCCGCAAGGGAGGTCTAGATAGTTGGATCTCCGGGAGGGAGGTCCAACGGTCGAGATCAATGCAAATGGGGAGGTCTGCAAAAGTAAAAGGAGAACCTCACCCGCAAGGGAGGTCTAGACAGTTGGATCTCCGGGAGGGAGGTCCAACGGTCGAGATCAATGCAAATGGGGAGGTCTGCAAAAGTAAAAGGAGAACCTCACCCGCAAGGGAGGTCTAGACGGTTAGGATTTCCAAAGGGGAGGTCCTAACGATCAGATCTGTCCAAAGAGGAGGTCTGGACAGCCAAGATCTCCAAAGGGGAGGTCTTGATGGCCAGATGTACAAGGAGGAGATCTGGACGGTTAAGATCTCCAAGGGGGAGGTCTTGACAGCCAGATGTACAAGGAGGAGGTCTGGACGGTTAAGATCTCCAAGGGGGAGGTCTTAACGGTCCAGATTTAAAAGGAGGAGGTCTGGACTATTAAGATCTCCAAGGGGGAGGTCTTAACGGTCCAGATCTTCAAGGGGGAGGTCTGGACGGTGGATTTCGATCGGACCGCCCAGAATGATCTAAGGCTCAGGGAGGGTAGGACGTTCGGACCATCCGAAAGTCGCACCAGGATCACACCGTCCAATGCAAATCGGACGGCTCTCAATCCATAGAGATGCAAATAGGCAAGGAGGAGGTCCTGGAGGACCCAGGGAGGTCCAATAAAGGTAAGAGGAGGTCCTAGAGGACATGGAGAGGTCCTGAAGGACGCGGAGAGGTCCAATAAAGGACATGGAGAGGTCCTAAAGGACACGGGGAGGTCCAATAAAGGTAAGGGGAGGTCCTAGAGGACATGGAGAGGTCCTGAAGGACACGGGGAGGCCCAATAAAGGTAAGGGGAGGTTGTACGCCAGAGAAGACCCGAGGGGGAGAATTGGACCTAGGGAGGTCCAAGCGTTCGGGAGGTCTAGACCCAAGGAGGTCTAGACCAGGGGAGGACAACACAAAGGAGGTCCTTTGCTTTGGATCCAAAGCAAAGGAGAGATCTGGGCCATTAAATCCCAAGCGAAGGGAGGTCTGGTCCAGAGATGGACAAGAACATGGACAGAGAAGGGAAAATCTTCAAAACTCCAACAACTCAGCAAACCAACAAGGAACTTTTAGTTGAAGTTTGAGTTAGACAACTTAAATCCATTATGAAATTTCAGGTTATGCTTTGAATTCTCATCAAAACAAAATTGTTCTTTTTATTTTGAAAATCTTTCAAAAAGGCTCTAAAAAATCAGGGTGTCACACTTAAATCATACATCTATCCCTTCCTAATAGTTTTATGAAAATCTACCCCTCGTGTGAAATCTCTGAGCATGTCCATGACCGTGGACGCGGCTATTTGAATAGTTTGATTAACACTTTGTAGAGGTTGTACACTTTACCTACAAGATACAATTAACTCATCATGTCTGCCATGACTCACCATACAGAAGTATGCGATTGAGCAAGCCATACAGAAGTATCCAATTGAGCAATCATAACAAAACCTTTTAGAAAGTTTATCTCAAACATTGACACTCTCGATGTGTTTTACTGTCGGTACTAACCCACCGATAAAGTTAGTCCGACGCACATCGTTGGACAGGAAAGGGGCGAACCGTCCCGCGAAGTGATCTACTTGGTAGTCCACACCTCCGCCCATCACTGAGCTCCTAACCGACAACCTGAGTAATCAATGTCGAGAATCCATAACTTACTAAGTTAGGTCTGTCCCATACCAGGCATGTGGTTGTACGAAAGGCCTAGTTCAATGGCGCATATGGTTAAGTCCTTAATTGACCAAGGTGAGATTGCCACTATCCCATTCTAACTAAGTCACGGAGATTCATATATCACAAGTTCATCATTTTACCACTCATTTTTCCAGTCATATATCCACTATATCACTTAGTTGACCAACACATGCCATCAATGAGTAATAGCACACAGCGCACATAGTTTTACACAAAATTCCATAATCACTTAGTCAAGTTTATATTTGCAACTCAGATGACAATAATGACTCGTTGCGTGGCTAAGCAGACTATTCGTATCTAACCAACCCACGTTGGTGCTATGGTAATACCAACTAAATAATGATCCAATCTAGGGTAATAAAAGATCATGACATAACAATAGACAAGGTAGATATAAACAAATAGGATTAAGAACTAAACCCAAAAGCATTTAAATAAATACTTAAAGTAAATGCAATAATTTGAATCAAAGTAATTTTTGAAAACTGGGTTCAATATGACCAAAGGTACAACTTGCCTTGCTATACCAATGATGATCTTATTTTATCTTCAATCCTTTACTGCCTTGACCTTCAGCTCCTTTGGACGATTCTAGGACTTCAACGTCCAACGAGAAAGAAAGCGCAAAACAAACAAAATTCAAAAAGATAAATCAAATAAACTCCAAATTGAAATTTAATGGTACTAGAAGATAGATAATGAATTTAGATGAATTTAACAGCTTGAATGGGCTCAATCGGAGTTCGTATGAGGAAAAATGAGCTCTCAGAAGATTAAAACTCACATGAAATGGTGAAAAAGAAAAGGGAGAGAGAAACTGACAAGTGGGGTCTACGGAATATTCTCAGAATATTCTATTCCAAAAATATTAGAAAAATAGGTGAGTGTAAGACATGTGGGACCTCCTGATATTTATAGATTTCTAGAATTAAAATAATTCCAGAAAATGTAGAGAGAGTGACATGTGGGACCAATAAGATAAAAGGATTTTTCAAGAATTAAATCAATTCCCGAAAATAGGATTAGGAGTTGACATATGGGCCACTGGTCTATGGACAAGGTCCATAGAGATATGCTAGTCCACAGTGGACCAAGCTCATGAACAGGGTTTACCAAAGGTTTGACTGACATGCAGGACCCCCATGTAACTGAGAGAAATAATTAGGGTTTTTAATTGGCAGAATGACAAGTGGGGTCCACATGTAAGTGAGAGAGAAAGAATATATGGCTGTGATCAGTGGGATGACAAATGGGGCCTTTCACCAATGAGAGAAAGGAGGACAGAGAAAACCAGATAGCCCTGTGTTGGAAGTTATGGCTATGTTGGTCCAGAGAAGATAACAGAGGACAAAAGAACATGTTGAACAACATAGAACAGAGAAGAAACAGCCGAGGGGAAATAGAGCTCGGCTTGTTCAAAGATTTGACGGAGATGGAGCTGAGAGGATTAACGCAGAAGGATCAACACAAAGAAAGACTAACAGAGAAGGACTAACAGATAACACCACAGAAGAACAGAGGGAACGAAGCAACCGAGCAAAGCACAGAGGCGTCGGCCGGTTATGGCGCAAGGTGGTGACGGCGAACGGAGGCAAACCAGCGGCGTTAAATGGGCGAAACGGAAAGGCAACGACGAGGCAGACGTGATGATGTGATTGGATTTTGGAAAAACTCACCGAGGACGCGAGGAATGCGATGAACACGTTTCGGCTTTATGGCTTGACATGGCCGACGGTGCTCCATTGATCTTTGGGCGAAGGTGGAGGAAGCATGACATAGAACACGACAATGCAAACTCGATGCCGTAGACGGTTCGGCCAGGAGACGTCAGATGAAGGTGCAACTCGCTAGAGAATACCTTTGGTTGGAGCTCAGTCTTTTGCAGATTGCGACAAAAACAGATCGATTCAGAGGAGACCAATTTGGGGGATTGGGAGAGGAGATCAAGACGAATGTTTGGACGCGATCGGTTTCCTTTTATATGCACGGAGGAGGAAGATATAGAAATCAGGAGATTCAGTTGAAAACGCATACAGAATGTGGACTTCGGTTCGGTCGGAGCTTGAAGATGTACAGTATCCGCCATGTGTCAAGGAGAGATTGGAAAGGAATTTTAGAATTAAATAAAAGGTCGAAAATCAAGGAGACCAAATAAATAGCAAACAAATCCGGACAAATCTCAGAAAATACCCAAACATTCTTTGGAACATAAGGAAGCCAAATAATACATGTTTTTATTTAATTAATGTTTAGCTTAGTCAAATTAAATATTTTTAATTTAGAAAATTCCCAATTAAGCTTTATTAATTCAAATAAAATTGGTGAAATTTTCCAGGGACCTAAACTACTCAAAAGATTTTTGAAAAGCTAAATTTTTGGACATTACAAACCTCCCCCACCCCCCTTAAAGGGATCTCGACCCTGAGATTTAGGCTGGCTATAGAAAAGGTTAGGGAACTCGGCCTTCGAGTCCACATCTTGATTCAACGAAAACTTAACAAACTGGCTCTTGGCTGGCAAGGGCTTTTAGCAACTCAATTGCTTCTGACAGCTGCTTGATTGGTGCTTGAAGTCACTTTTGGATTTGAGAAAATCCTGCTGCTGACTGGTAACTTAGGTTGACAAACTAATACTTCTTCTGAGCTTCAAAATCTGAATTGACTAACACATCTCTGTCGCAACTTCCTAACACAGAACTTCAATAGGTATCCTGACGATAGACATGACTACGAGAGTGATAATCTGTATAATCTACGTATCTTTTCTACTCGAACTAAGCTACTTACATTCCATTTAGGATTAAAGACTCTTGGTCTTCTACTTCATGATTAATGCAAAATCCACATACTTTGTGATCTGATCTGCCCTTAGCTGAGAAATGACTTACGATCAACCACTGCGAATTTCAGATGGTGATAACTGTGAACTAGCTGACAACTGGTGTTGTAGGGGAACTCTCCACAGAACACTTACTTGCTCGACTTGGTACTATGAGTTAAGGCACAACTCATTAATCCCTTTCAATCTGTCTACTGGTTCGGGGCGATACACCATACTGATATTTAAAGGAGCATCTAAGGATTCATACACACTCTATCGCTAACACAAGGTAAACTGGGATCCTCGGTCTGATGCTAACTCCTCTGGCACATCGTGCAAACTGACCACTCTTGTTAATCTGACACTATACCAATTCTGGCGAATACCATCTCCATCGTATACAACCTCTGTAGTATACCACTCTGCTAAACGGTCTCCAAACTTGGTGATATTGGCAGGAATGAAGCGGAAAATTTCTGTTAAATGGTCACAATCACTTTTCAATAAATTACATCCCGATTGGGTCCTGGGAAATCCCATATCTGAATTCTCAGGGATAGAGGTACTCTAACCGACCTTTGACATGTTGGCTGACTTTCTGACATACCAAACAAAGGGTAACCCATTCTGCGATATTTCGCTTTTAAGTTGGATCAACACAATTCAACTTCGAGCTCTTTACACACCTTGGTACTTTCAGAGAAAACGGAAGGCTTGCACATAAATGTTGGTTCGAGCCTCAACTGCTTGAGTTTCTTCTGATCAGATACGCATGCATACTCAATGTTTCATGGATCATTTTGTTAGCCTTCAGTGGATTCCAAGGCTTTACCTTGCTTTACATGAGAATTGATTCCTTTGACATAATTGTCATCTCACTGCCTTGTCGACATTGATTTCTAGTATCGGTTCGAGCTCTAAGGTTCAACTGATATCCTTCTGCAACTGACTCAAGATTTGGCTTTTGAATTTCATAGGTAACTTTAGATGACTGATCAACAGATTCTTGGGGTAGCTCTTATGATTCGAAACAACTACCACTATACTGATCTGTCCTGAGGGAATAGATTTCCACTTAATAGTTCTCAACCCAATACAACCATTCTTTGTTGCTCCATGGTAACAACTTCGAATTATGACTAGGATATTTCACTGCTTGAAACTTTAATTACTAGGAAGTGCTGGCGAAACTTCTTAACACACCAATTCTTGGATGTTCCATGATAAAAGCTATAAAGGTTCTTTCTGATATCTGGCAATACAAACACTAGAGTTGTGATCAATCTCTTCTAAAATTCTTACAAACTTAGTTCACTTCTAGCGATATGGGTGAACTGGTCTTTTTACAACGGCAGGGGTCTTTGCTATCCTGAAACGGTGATCTCACTAATCTTCAATAGACACTTCTCGAAACGACTATTTCACTAGTATTCAACTGACACTATCCAGTTCATGGCCGATCTTGGTGAAACTATAGTTCTTTCTTACAAGTCAAACAAGTTAACTCTGAGGTTCTAAAGATTAGCTTCCAGATAGACTGAAATTCTCGCACATCCTTGTGCTACCATTTTACTTTACAATCAACACTGACACTAGCTAAGCTGGTGAGCTTGATTTGACACTGCCTTTATCTAAGAATATCCTTTGGTCTGTTCTATCTTTTATACAAACTTATTTGACAACCTTTGTCATAATTCAACTCTGACGTAATTCCTTCTAAAATTGGCTGATCCTGGGTACCAAGTCAAAGACAAACTTGACTTCTAATATAGTTGCATGCTGCATTGATCACTGCATACTCTTTTACGGATACCAACATCATCCCCATGGTTAAATTCCTCAACCATTTACTATTGCCTCACTACTATGCAAAGTGGTGGCTTAGACTTCAACATGACGTCTTATAATTATGGCTTTATGGCCTTCGATTAACATGACTCAGAGCTTGATTACTCGACATGCACAGGCATATGCTGAGAAGGTATCCGATGATTTAATATCCAATATTTCCTTTTTCTTCACAACTTGCATACAAAGATGTCTACTTTTCTGCTCTCAAACAAAAGAAAAGATTACAACTATTTTATGACTTTATTGCTACGAATAGAGGCATGACGTTGCATAATCTGGTCAAACTAGGCTTTCTTGGTAACATCATCGCGCAAATGTCTCTTCTTTGACTGCTTCGCTGGACACACGGATCCTGCTGCGTTACCACCTGCTCCGGGAGTTAAGATCTTAACTTCCAGCATTCTTGCATCTGGAGTAAGTGACTGGTTCCTCTGAGGACACTAGCTGATATAGTGACCTTCTTCGTGACAATTGTAACAGACATGCGGCGGACATTGTGACTTGCCTGGCAACACTGTGGTAGAACGACTATCCCTTTTAAAGGTTGAAGCTTGTCGCTTTGAAGAGCATCTCTTGGCATAGTGGCCATGCTTACCACACTCAAAACACTCTACTAGTGATATTGACTTGCTTTTCTTTTGAGGCTGGTTGCCAAGGTCAATATTCTGCTTTTGTGATTCTTTATATGACAAATCCTGTACTGACAACGGTTTGCCTTTTTTTGCTAATACTTTGACAGCGGCTCAGAAGTTTTCTCGCTGATGTTGTGTTGCAGAAGTCAACATTGAATACATGGGGCACTGGCTCAAACAATGATCATCGCCTTCACATAAGAAACATGTGATCTTGCTCATTGGACATTCTCCAATAGAATGGTTTCCCTCGCAACTAGACAATTGATATCGTGCTCGTCGGCACTATGGCCTATTTCTCCACAACGGATACATGCACAATCTTCTAACTTATCTGTTTGGTAGCACTTCAAATGACAATGGCTAGATTTGGTGTAGGATATCGTAATATCAGGTTTCTCTCAATCAATCTTGCTTGATGTCGCATGCTATTGATGAAAAGCAGCGGTGAACTCTGACCAGGTGATGGTCCGCTTGTCCTAATGGGCGGCGTGAAATTTTTTCCACCAATCTAATGCAACTCCTTCTAATTGATGAGCAGCATAGAAAACTTTCTCATTATCGTTGTATTGCACAACGGTTAGTTTTTCTTCTATGGTGTGAATCCAAGATTATGCATCCTTGAGTGTGGTTGACCCTTCAAAGATACGTGGTTTGGTCATCATGAACTTCACAAACTTGAACTGATGGTGTTCCGTTAGGATGGCAATGAACTGTGCATTATTGTAAATATTACCACTGTCTAACAGTTGAATCATCGCTTGCATGAGCTAATTTTGGGTGGTGGAACCGCTCGGGTTACGATGTGTCACACCGCATTGGAGATAGTTGTTGGTTAACGCTCGCTCTGTAATCGATTAATCGCAACGGTACGATGGATTGCTTGATTATTCTTATTCATCAAATTGACTAAGGTAACGATGGTCTGATTCTACTGTGTCATCATGTTGTTCATGTTCTGCATCATTGTGTTCATGAAATGAGTCTGAGCGGCCAAATATTGTACCATGACTGGATCTTCTACTTTCGATACTGATAACAGTTTACTGAGATTGATAATATCTGAGCCGGCACAGACTGTCTCAAAATTACTAACAAGGTTGGCTTCACTGGGGCTCTCTATCTGCTGGCTGACCAAGACTAATAGGCGAGAGGGAAAAGCATAAGGTAAAGGAAGACTATCTACTAAGGGGAGCAGGTTTAACCCAAAGAACACACAAATAGGTAGAAAGCTATTAAGAAGCATAAAACTCACAGCCAACTACACACAGAAGAAGGAAAACAAAAATCTAATCGTATATTCGATTAAACTCTAACTTAACTGGGCAACTTGGCTCAACACATGAAAGGAACCAACGCTGATTTATCCTATATGGCTGGTCTGAAGAAAACTTGAACTGGTCACGGTCTTTATCAAACGTTGACTGCTTGCGATCCTTGCAGGCGAATCTTGGAGAAAGACAGGGGCGACGTACAACTTCTTCTTTGTCTTCAATTCTTGAGACGAAGATGTCTCGAACACATGGGGAGATGTCAACACATTGTTGTTGGTTGCATGGTCTTCCAGGAGTTGCTCAAAACAGCTCTTGGGCATCTACCGAGACATTGGATATAGATAACAACCACTGTAGGAGTTATGAGGAGAGAGAGTCCAATTTAATACTGAAAAAGGTGACGAAGAATATAGATGAGAAAGGAATAGAAGAGAAGAGTATAGATGCTAGACAAGATGAGAATAGCACATCATTAAGATTTTCCATTTGTAAAATACTTTTTTGAAGTTTTCCTTAAAAACGGCCATTCTAACTAAGGTCGTGACCTACAGTTGATATAACTCTGATACCACCTCTATCGGGACCAAAAAATATAATTTCTGGACCATCTGCGTATACTGTACTAGTCCAGGATCACGCTAGTGCACACAGTGGCAACATCGATGAAATATCATTTCCATATACAAAGATGACTAATAAATAGGCAAATAACAATAAATATCAGAGTAACGACCTTGAGGTCAAAGCTTACAATTAATACCCCAGAAGGCGAATAGCTCAATAAGCTACAGCGGAAGGTAATGAAATAACTTCAGTGAAGCCCATCCATATGCCCACAGGCAATCAGCTGGGGTAGTGCGACCTAGACCTCCACGATCCTTGAAGTAGACCTTGTTGACCGACGATTCCTCCACTTCTGTTGATTGATTATAGCAAGCATGAGTACACAACCGTAGTCACAAGTCATACCACAAAATGCAATGTATACATGATGGCTTATTCCAAAGGAATGGCTTTTGTGGTTCTTTTGTAGAAATACAACATTTGCAATTGAATACAAATAATAGATTGAAAGCATAATTCAAAACAAATAAACAATAATAATTTTAACATTTGTTTTCACGAAGGACACAAAGCCTAATCAAATTCTTTCACACAACCATATGACTTAAATCACACAGCTGTCCCTTCCCAATAGTTTTATGAAAATCTACCCCTCGTGTGAAATCCCCGAGCATGTCCATGACCGCGGACACGGCTATTCGAATAGATTGATTAACACTCTGCGGAGGTTGTACACTTTACCCACAGGATACAATTACTCATCATGTCTGCCATGACTCACTATACAGAAGTATGCGATTGAGTAATCATAACAAAACCTTTCAGAAACTTCATCTCAAACATTAACACTCCCGATGTGTTTTACTGCCGGTACTAACCCGCTGAGAAAGTTAGTCCGACGCACACCATTGGACAAGGAAGCGGTGAACCATCCCACGATGTGATCTACCTGGTAGTTCACACCTCCGCCCATCACTGAGCTCCTAACCTACAACCTGAGTAATCAATGTCGAGAATATATAACTTACTAAGTTAAGCCCGTCCCATACCAGACATGTGGTTGTATGAAAGACCTAGTTCAATGGCGCACATGGTTAAGTCCTTAATTGACCAAGGCGAGACTACCACTGTCCCATTCTAACTAAGTCACAGAGATTCATATATCACAAGTTCATCATTTTACCACTCATTTTTCAAGTCATATATCCACCATATCACTTAGTTCACCCACTCACCTCGGTCTAAATCCTTTCCCACCCTGTTGGTTGAGTGCAACACATGCCATCAACGAGTAATAGCACACATGTAATATCCCATTTTAACATAAAATAAATAAGTGATTAGTACTGAAATTAAATAGAATTAGAGAAAGAATTGGAGGTTTTAGAGGGGCGTTTTTGCTCTTATTGGAGAACCTGGGCCTTTGGCCCACGGTGTTTTGGCCCATTTGAGTTGGTCGGCCTTAAAAGGAAGGGGGAGGCCACCCAAACCCTAGATGGTATTGTAGCTCGTGGTTACTGTAGCACCACCGGTACTGTAGCACTGCCCCCTCCGTTGCTACCGAGTAGGGAAGAAGAAGAAGGTCGCATTGGTGGTGGCCGGCCAAAGAAGGGAGAAGAAGGAGAGAGTAGAGAAGAGAGGGAAGTGAAGGTTCGCGGGTTTCTCCGCGATCTACAGCGGTTCTTCAAGGGTAACGAAGATCCTCCCTCGTTGTATGTTTCAAATTTTAGGCGTATTTGAATTCGTTAGTAGATCGGTTGTTTAGATCCCAATCTGTCCAAGAGTTTGAACGGCAGTTTTCATGTCCTTAGAAGCAGAATCTGGGGATCCCATCTCTTAGAGATAGTTGGATTATGTCCTTAGCTTTCCGTGGCCGCCAAGAACGCCCAAATCTGATTAACGGTCAGCGAGTTATGATTTGTTTAGTGTCGCTGTCCTGCTAATCTGTTAGCATTCTGACAGCTTGTAGAAATCTAGATTAATCCATTAGTTAAAGAAGACGTCAGAGGATCTTGATATAACGAAAAATGTAGGTAATTTTTATACCTTTCCAGAAAGCTAAAGAACACAAGATTTGGACACTCATCGCAAAAGTTATGGTGGTTTTAGTGCTCTGTCCAGAGAGCCCGACGTGAAATTGATGTTTTATTAACTGGCCTGGTAGGGGTATTATTTTGCCGTTTTAGTGAGGCTCACCAACTATACTTAGTTGGGTAATTTAATTACCTTTCCAGAAAGTCTAAGAACATCTTATTTGGACTCTTGTACCAATAGATATGGATTTTTGAAGTTGACTGCCCACCGAGGGGACAGATCGACGTTTAAGAATTGGGGTTGGGATCGAGTTAGACATCTTTGAGAGTTCGTGATTGTTGTTATAAAGTTGTTTTGGTCTAGCATGATTGTCTTAGCAAGGTTTATAATTATATTCAGGTGGGGGTTTGGTCCCAGGGGCAGCGCCCTCTTCGCGTTCACCGTTTCCTCATGGTTAAGGCACGTATCCTAGTTGTAGCATGATTATGATTGCTTGATGTGATTACTTGTGTTTTACTCATATTAGCCTTACATGAATGATAGTGTGATGAGCATGGATAAAGTTTGGTGAATACATGTTTATGGCTAAAGATTACCTTTGTACGTTGCAAATGTTTTACATGTTATTTGAGATCACTTGTTGATTCATATGTATGAAAGATAGAGTCATAGAGCATACACATGCTGGGATCATACATGAGACTTGGTCACGTGGTGACCAAGAATTTTACAGTTGAGATCCCCATCATGTAAATGATGGACTTGAGATCCCCACATTCGTGGAATGTGGGCATTGTACAGAGATCCCCATCATGAAGATGATGGGCAATGGTCCCTATACTCGTGAGGTATAGGCTCTTGATCCCTGTGCCAGAGGGCACAGGCAAGGGTATACATTGACGGTTGTATATCTCGCATTACCGGCAAAATGCGAAAAGAGATAAAGATTAACAGATGCATTGCATGGTCGCATTACATAAGCATGGGAGTTGTGTTTGGTGTAATGTTTATCTTGATATTGATGCTATAACTGTGAACTTAGCATTACTTTTATTGGTACTTGCTGAGTCCTTGGACTCACCCTTGCTTTGTTGTGTTTTTAGGTACTACTGGCAAGAACGGCATGCATGGGAGGGAGTAGTATTGTTTGGTTGCACTCACTACCACTCACCCTAAAGGAGACTATCATTTAGTCTATATTTTAATAATAAGCAAACTGATTGAGAATCACTTATGGCATTGGTTGAATGTTTTAGCTTATTTGTAATAATGAGAGTAGCAAGTTTTGATTATGCTTATTAATGTTTTATCGGAATAGATTATCTTGCATGCTTGAATGAATTTGGATGATGAGTTATGGTTAATGATGTATTTAATTGCTGGAACCTCTGGTATAGATAACTATACAAATGAGGTTCTGCCGAAATTTGGTAAGGTGTTTTTAGTTTATTTACTTTTAATTTATTTAGTTTAGTAGCATTCCAGGCCTTTGTTTGGCTAGGGTGTTACAGTTGGTATCAGAGCGGGCTGTAGGTCCATGGTATTGAAAATATTAAACTTGACACACTAAGCACAGTAGTTGGGAATGGGTTTTTGCATTGCATTTACGCTTCTGTTGAGTTGTATTGATGATTCATGTTATGAGATGATCGGATATATCTATATTATAATACTATAGTTATTATATGTGGGGATAACCCATGTTGAGAGGTTGATGTCGTGGTTGTGGCCTTGGGCTGTACCAGGTTATACCACCGTTCGTGGTATAGCAATAGTGAAGTGCCCACATTGGATATCTTAGTACAGGCGTAGATAGTGAGTATCTTTAGAGAAGTTGTTCTCTTTCCTTGACTTTGAATTTGGTCTTTTCGACACTACGCGCTTCTTTTGGAGTAGTTGGAATGTTGAAGTTTAGTGCATGTTTTTTGAAAAAGAAAGTATCAGAACTCTTTTGTAATGTTTTGTTGTGACTAAGTGAGGGGTTTCAAGCATAGAAGATAAATTGATAACTTATGAGTTATCAAGTTGGGTCTGTAGTGTGGTACGTAATCGATCTTAACCAAGATCCTTGGAAGTGAAGTTGATATATTTGGTGTTGTCATGGAATAATTACATGATGAACTTGTTTAATGGTATGACCATTTATACTGGGAATCCAAGATTTATTAAGAGGTGTGGTATATTGATGATTTGGTCTGATCATTAAGATTGTGGAATTCGGTAGATTTATTGGATAAATTCGGAGTAATGTGTCTCAATGGATTAGTCTACCCATTAGGGATGGTTATGTTAGGGATGTGTTTGAACGATGCTTTAGAGAATATCAATCTGGGAAATTTTCATAAACTGGTTACTTGATGAGCATACATAATTGCTAGATTGAAACATGTATGTCGGGTTAGATGAATGTTGAGGTAGCATCTTGTGAAACCCTGTTTTACAGGAGATGATATTATTGAATGTTTAATTATACTTTGCCCTAAACTCTGAGTGTAGAGTGGAATATTGACTTTGTGTTTATAGATGGTTATGTGACTACAAATAGAAGTAGGACCCTATTTGCATACGTGATAAATACAATTGTCAATTGTTAATGATAGTTGGAGTGGGTGTTGAGCAACACTAATGGTCGAGTGGATGAGTGAATAAGTAGTCTCTGATAGCATGATCTTGTTAAAAGAGGTTTGTTTCAACCTTGTGGTTTGCGTTTATTTTGGAGAGGTTTACATTGGGATTTTAATAGGTGACCCGTGTTTGTATGATGGTGAAGTTGTCGGATTATAGTATGCCTTTGATGAAAGGATCTTGTTATAACTTTTAAAGTTGGGTAGTAGGTTCCCTCTAAAAAATAAAGTGATTGTTGTAGTGAGGTTGAAGATTTTGGTATACTCTCAATTGAGGATGAGATGATAAAGTGGTATGTAACAGTCTGGTGAGCCTTTGTGGGCTTTATAATGGAAGAGTAGATGATGGCGATTCGTGTTAAGAGTGTATTATTCTTGATGTTAGTAAGATTGTCTACAAAGGATTGTGACTTGTGGGAGTGGTGATGATTCTTTTAGAAAGAAGGTAATTTAACTGCCCCCCGTAATATCGGTTAAATGAAAAGTTTAGAGTTTTGCATCTGTGATCTTTTGGTAGTTCATGCTTAATGTGGTAGCTGAAATTGTTGAGAAAGGAGATGCGTGAGAATGTTCTAATGGGTTCTTAAGTTATTAATGTGATTTGTATTAAAAGTACTTCTACTTTGGGTTGGCAAGTGATGATGTAATCAAAGGAAATTGTTTTTCTCTGTTAAAGGAAAAAAAAAGTGTACCATAAGTATTTGAGGTTGGAGTTAAGGATTGTAACCTGCAACTCTTCTATCGTTGCCGCTTAAGTGTTTCTTGAGTTTCAAAAGCAATATTTTATTGTGATTTATTGATGTTTGAAACTCCCTTCTTGTGGAACATGTGCCCTCAATTGCGGTCTCATCTTTTGTTTTTCGAGATCAATGCTATTTGACTATTTCTCTTGGTCTTGTATTCACTGTGAAGAGTAGTGTTTCCTCGTGTGTTAAAACTTGTATTTGTTTGCTCTTTCCTATTGAGAAAAGATTAACCGACTTGGGTTGCAAGGTCTTATAAAGTGTAATGTGGCGATTAGTTGGTGGTGGTCAAGTAAATGATCGTAGTGAGAATTTTGGGGGCCAAGCTATTTGAAGAGCAGTAGAAAGTGATTTGGTTTTGACCTATAACTCTTGGAGAGAGTTCTATGTAAATGGAATGTTTGTCGTTGGAATACAATCGATTAGTGTTACAACTAGTTTTACACAAAGTTCCATAATCACTTAGTCAAGTTTGTATTTGCAACTCAGATGACAATGAATGACTTGTTGCGTGGCTAAGCAGACTATTCATATCTAACCAACCCACGTTGGTGCTATGATAATACCAACTAAATAATGATCCAATCTAGGGTGACAAAATATCATGACATAACAATAGACAAGGTGGATATAAACAAATAGGATTAATAACTAAACCCAAAAGCATTTAAATAAATACTTAAAGTAAATGCAACAATTTGAATGAAAGTAACTTTTGAAAACTGGGATCAATATGATCAAAGGTAAAACTTGCCTTCCTATAGCAATGATGATCTTATTTTATCTTCAATCTTTTACTTCTTCGACCTTCAGCTCCTTCGGACGATTCCAGAACTTCGATGGCTAACGAGAAAGAAAGTGCAAAATAAACAAAATTCAAAAAGACAAATCAAATAAACTCGAAATTAAAATTGAATGGTACTGGAAGATAGATAATGAATTTAGAAACTTGTATGGACTCAATCGGAATTCGTATGAGGAAGAATGAGCTCTCGGAAGATTATTCATCGGACGAGACCCCCCATCAAGCCACTTCTCTCTGCCTGGCTAATCAACCTGGTCTACCTAGGGTCGGCATGTGCAACTTGTAGTACCCTCCTATCCTGTTCTTTGCTCCGCTTCTTTTTTTTTTCATTCCCTTTGCAATCTCTTTGTTTCCCTCTCAACTTGTTTGTATCCCTATATATATATATATATATATATATATATATATATATATATATATATATATATATATATGTATATATATATACATATATATGTATGTGTATATATACATATATATATATGTGTATATATATATATATATATATGTATATATATGTATGTATGTACATATATATATATACATATACATATACATATATACATATATATATATATATATGTATGTATGTATATATATGTGTGTGTGTGTGTGTGTGTGTGTGTATATATCTTCAAGAGGAGCCTCCTACTGCTTTTATTCAAAAAAAATCACATGAAATGGTGAAAAAGAAAACGGAGAGAGAAACAAACAAGTGGGGTCTACGGAATATTCTTAGAATATTTTATTCCGAAAATATTAGAAAAATAGGTGAGTGTAAGACATGTGGGACCTATTGATATTTACAGATTTCTAGAATTAAAATAATTCCAGAAAAAGGCAGAGAGAGTGACATGTGGGACCAATAAGATAAAAACATTTTTCAAGAATTAAATTGATTCCCGAAAATAGGATTAGGGGTTAACATGTGGGCCACTGGTCCATAGAGATATACTAGACATATGCTAGTCCACAGTAGACCAAGCTCATGAACAGAGTTTACCAAAGGTTTGACTAACATGCGGGACCCACATGTAAGTGAGAGAAATAATTAGGGTTTTTAATTGGGAGAATGACATGTGGGGTCCATATGTAAGTGGGAGAAATAATATATGGCTATGATTAGTAGGATGACAAATGGGGCCTTTCACCAGTGAGAGAAGGGAGGACAGAGAAAAACCAGATAGCCCTGCGTTGGAAGTTATGGCTGTGTTGGTCCAGAGAAGGTAACAGAGGACAAAGGAACATGTTGAACAACATAGAATAGAGAAGAAATAGCCGAGGGGAAATAGAGCTCGACATGTTCAAACATTTGATAGAGATGGAGCTGAGAGGATTAACAGAGAAGGATCAACACAAAGAAAGACTAACAGGGAAGGACTGACAGATAACACCACAAAAGAACAGAGGGAACGAAGCAACAGAGCAAAGGACAAAGGCGTCTGCCGGTTATGGTGCAAGGTGGTGACGGCGAATGGAGGCAAACCGGTGGCGCCGAAGGGGGAAAACAGAAAGGCAACAACGAGGCGGACGTGCTGACACGGTCAGATTTTGGAAAAACTCACCGATGATGTGAGGAACGCAATGAACATGTTTCGGCTTTATGGCTTGATATGGCCGACGATGCTCCGTTGATCTTCGGGCGAAGAGGAAGGAAGCATGATGTAGAACGCGACGATGCGAACTCAACGCCGCAAACGGTTCGGCCGAGGGACGTCGGATGAAGGCGCAACTCACTGGAGAAGACCTTCGGTTGGAGCTCCGTGTTTTGCAGAATGCGACGAAAATAGACCGATTCAGAGGGAACCAATTTAGGGGATTGGGAGAGGAGATCGAGACGGACGTTTGGACGCAATTAGCTTCTTTTATATGCACTGAGGAGGAAGATATGGAAATCGAGAGATTCGGTTGAAAACACGTACAGAACATGGACTTCTGTTCGGTTGGAGCTTGAAGATGTACGGTATCCGCCACGTGTCAAGGAGAGATTGGAAAGGAATTTCGAAATTAAATAAAAGGCCAAAAATCAAGAAGACCAAATAAATTGCAAACAAATCCGAAAAAATCTCAGAAAATACCCAAAAATTCCTTAGAACATAAGAAAGCCAAATAACATAGGTTTTTATTTAATTGATGTTTAGATTAGTCAAATTAAATATTTTTAATTTAGAAAATTCTCAATTAAGCTTTAGTAATTCAAAGAAATTTTCGAGAGACCTAAAGTACTCAAAAGATTTTTGAAAAGCCAAATTTTAGGATGTTACAATATCACCACGACTTACAGAGAATCGCTCTAACGAAGGTCGAGGTAGAGGCTGATGCGAAGAAGACGGTGTGTAGAGGATGATGGAGAAGGAGGAAGCCGTGAGTAGTCTTGTGAACATTTTTTGAAAACTTGATTTACCTCAACCTGTGCAAGATCATGAGGGACGTCGCCTTCAAAGACACTGCTCTTCCCACGTCGGTGCATGCCAAAGAAGGGATGGAGAAGCCTGGGTTGCCCAACATAGAGGAACATGGCAACAGAACAGTACTAATCTCTCTCTGTTCTTTAGTCTAAGAGGAGACTTCTCTCCCTCATATAGAACCAGCAGCTAGCCAAAAAAACTCATGTCATTACTTTGTTTTAAATGCAGTTAATGCGCGCCATGAAAGCCCCATCGAAACAGTGTAATTCGAACAAATTTTCAGTTTCAAATTCATATGCATGAAGAAGCAGCAGCTCCACAGCCAACCAAACATGAAATCGCTAGACCATTCACGCACGCGGTTGAGCGATGGTATGGCGAGGTGAGGAATGGTGTGGCGTGGCGAGCAAGTGAGCGCGTGTGTTCTACTTTTGCTTGCTTCAACTAGGTAAGACCAACTCCACCATATATATTGGTCTCCTCCCACCCTAGACTAGCAATATGGTACTAAACTTCCCACCTTCCACCATGCATGAGTGGGTCTTTGGGATTTTTCTAGGATTTAATTAGAATATTGGATGGTCCAAGCCCAAAACTCCAACACGCACTACCTACTAGTTAGTTGTTCGATGGATGCTTGAGCTATTTTTTTTAAACCCAGAGCGAAAGCCTGAGCTAGTTGGCTAAGTAACAAAGCGAAGCCATTAATTAGCAGACATATGCTACTTGCCTATCCAGCGGGCATGTCCCATTGCCGTCAGATCCCATGTTGAACCAATCTTGTCCACTAGATTAATGCTTCTGCTGTGTAGTTGTCGGGACCCAAAATTACACTTCGGGCTGATTTGGAGTTAGGATGCAAAAGTTATGAGGTTTGGAAATTTGAATCTAAAGAAAAACCCTAAAAATGATTTATGCGAATTTCCTGAATTATTTCTTAAAAGAAAAACCCGGATTATTGTGCAATGTTTGGCGCCGTGAGGATTTCTGGGAATTAAAAGAATAAAATAAAATCTGACATGTGGGACCCACATGTTAGAGGCACGGCTCATGGTGGACTAAGTCCACCGAGCCTTTGGATCTGGGCGGCTGATCGCCACGTGGGCGCTCACGTGGCGGCTGACACGGCGCCACTTAGGATGCCACGCAGGCACAGAGGTGAGGTGGCGGCTGACGTGGGTCGGGGCAACAGCGCGCGCTCGACTGATGGTCACCGGCTTCTGATGATCGCCGGCGAGGGTGGGTGGTATGGGTGTGAAGCTGGTGTTATGCGAACCTCGTGGTGCAGTCCGGGTGGTCGAGGACGCTGTGGTGGCCGGCGGCGAGGTCGGGCGGGCGGCTTCGGGTTGTGTCGGACGGGAGCTCCGGTGAGTAATTGGCGTCGGGGAAGGGTCCGGGAGGTAGCTACGGTGACGGCGATCCCGATGGCGTGCTCCACGACGACGCGGCGGCTACGGCGGTGGCGTAATCGAAGAAATCCCACCGACGGCTAGAAGACCTTAAAGCTTAAATCGGCGATCGCGAGGCTCTCGTGGAATTGAGCGAGGGTTTTGGAATGGGGCGAAGGCGAGGTGGGGGTCCTTTATAGGCATGAGGTGAGCTCGAGATGGCGTGCCGGCGGCGGGGTTAAACTGCCCGAAACGACCGCGCGAGGAAACGGGGATAGAAACGAATTCGAAGTTTGAATTTGAACGGAGTCGGTGCGGAAGAGATAACGATGAAGTTTGGTACGGAAATCTGGGGGTTTTTGTTAGCAGAAACGACCGCGGGCGAAGCTTCTAGAAAGCGGCAATGGCAGGCACGGTCGCGGAGTCACGCGAGGAAGAGACCATGTCGGAAACGATGACCCTGTAGCGGGCCCACGCGTCAGAGAGAAAGGGCGAGGCGCTCGCGCGCGGCTAAGATATGGTCGTCCGCTTTAGATCGGACGGCCCACAATCGAAGGGAACGTTCGGACCACTCCGCACAGTACAACTCCATCGAGCCGTCCAAACTTGATCGCACGGCCCACAAGCGTTGTGACGTTCGGACCGCTCCAATCGGCCCTCAAGATCTGGACGTCCATTTCCGATCTAACGGTTGTCATTGATTGAAGAAGAAAACACGCGGGGAGGGAGAGAGAGACTAACGGGTGGGTTCCACACGTCGTGAGCAGCAGCGTCTTGTGCGTAAATTTATCAAATATTTGGGCAGGCGGGAGAGAGAGGGTTTAGGCCCAAGTACTGTTTGGAGATTTTAATTAGCTTTTTCTTTTTAGAAAATAGCAGAAATCCAAATAAGCAATGGAAAAATAGCAAATGAACTTGGAAAAATTCCAGAAAATTCTAGAAAATATATCCAAGCACATAGAATCCAAATAAAATAGTTTTGACTATTGTTCATGTTGACTTTAATCATATTAAATTGTTTTGTTACTCAAAGTCCAATATTAAGCTTTTAAATTAAATTCAAATAAATCCAAATGGTGAATTTTCTCACTACAACTAATTAAAGGATTTTAAAGCTCAAAATTGGGATGTTACAAACCTCCCCTTAAAGGAATCTCGACCCGAGATTGGGCTAAATGGAGAAAAGGCTGGGGAACTCGGCTTTCAACTCTTCTTCAAGCTCCCACGTTACTTCACCTTCTGAGTGGTGGCTCCACTGCACTTTACAAAAACGAACTGTCTTGCTTCTGGTCCGACGTTCTGCGACATCCAGAATCTTGACTGGCTACTCCTTGTAGGTGAGGTCTTCCTTTAGTTCAATTGACTCCAACGGGGCTTGTTCTTCTGGCACGCGAATGTAACATCCCAATTTTTTAGAGCTTTAAAAATCATTTAAATAGTTGGTAGAGAGAAAATTCACCATTTGGATTTATCTGAATTTAGTTCAAAAGCTTTAACTTGGACTTTAGTAACAAAACAATTTAATATGAATAATTCCAACATGAACAATAGTCAAAACTATTTTATTTGGATTCTATGAGCTTGGATATATTTTCTGGAATTTTTTGGAATTTTTCCAAGTTCATTTGTTATTTTCCATTGCTTATTTGAATTTCTGCTATTTTCTAAAAAGGAAAAACCTATTTTAAATCTCCAAACAGTCGTTGGGCTAAATCTCTCCGGCCCAGCACTGTTCATCTCGGCCCAATCATTCGTAGCCGTCCGATCTGAGTTGGACGGCGATCTCTTCCTGTGGCGCCTCGCCTCACCGCCCTCTGCCCGGTGGGCGCCTCCCGTCTCGGCCGCCAGCGGGCCGCTGGTCGTCGCTTCGTCTCCAAGCGTTAAATCGTGAGCAACCGCCATGAGCGGTCAACGCCGAAGCTTCACAAAGCGAGACACCTCCAACCGCTTCGCGTCCTCCGCTCGGCGCCACGACGCCACGACCACCTCATGACCTCGTCGTCCGCGGCGATCGCCACGCCCACGGCCGCAACCGCCGCCACGACCTCCACATCGCCACGCCGCCGGTGCCTCCCGACCTCTATAAAAGCCACCCGAGGATCGCTGCAGCCCCTTTCCTTAACCCTCGCTCAATTCCACCCGAGAACCTCCGACGCCGCCAATTCGAGCTCTAGGGCTTTCGCCGCGGTGGGATTTCTTCGATTCTTGCGCCGCCGTGCCGCCGCCGCGTCACCGTGGAGCACCCGCCGTGTTATTTGTCACAGACCTACCTCCGGAGCCACCCATTTCGCCGAGCCTCACCGAGCGCCGCCGACAAAACCCGAGCCGCCGCCGCCCGACCTCGCCACGCCACCACCAATCCACCTCAACCACCCGGAGGTACCTCATCGTGTTCGCAATAGCGTCAGCTACATGCCCGTACCACCCACCCTCGTCGGCGAGCACTGTAGCGCCGGTGACCATCGGGTCCAGTGTCGCCGCCGTCGTTGTCGTCCTCGCCGGCGTGGGCGCCACGCCACCTCACCCCCTCCGTGCGTGCGTGTCACCACGTGTGCACCACGTCAATGCCCCGCTGGCAGGTGCGTGCACGCCAAAGACTGTTTCAAATCTAAAGTGGCTCGGTGGACTTGGTCCACGTGGCCGGGTCAGCGACATGTGGGTCCCACATGTCAGTTAATTATTAATTCTTTTATTTTCCGGAAAATCCTTCGCTGACGTCACCTTGCGCAATAATTAGAATTTCCTTTAGAAAAATAATTCGGGAAATTGTTAAATAATGATTTAGGTTTAAATTTGTAAAATTCATAACTTTTGCATCCAAACTCCAAATTGGGTGTTTCAAATTTCTAAATTCATATAAAATTAAGATCTAGCTAATCAAATCAAAATTATTTAAATTTGACTTTTGTTTAAATTTAGAAATTCATTTAAAATTCAAGAGATAGGTTAAAACTTGTAAAATTCATACCTTTTGAATCCCAAATCCAAATTGGATGATTTAAATTGCTAAAATCTTAGAAAATTATTGTCTAATTAAATAACATATAATTATGTAATTTGGAGTTCAGTTTAGTTTTAGAATTTAGAATTTATTTAATTTCCAAATTTAGGTTAAAATTTGTAAAATTCATAATAATTGAATCCTAACTCCAAATCCATCCATTCAAATTTCTAAATTCGTCTAAAATCCAGATCTATCTATTGGAGATTTTTAATTATTTTGTTGGAGTTATTTGCTTCTGGTTTTTTTATTTAGTTTTGTTTGTTTGTGTCGTTTATGTAGTAGACTTGACCTTCTTTGGAAGAGTTGAAGAAGAAGGACCTTTCCAAGACCAAGATCAATTCCTAGATCCTTTTCAAGGCAAGCTATGCCCTTGACCATTTTGCTTCCTAGTTTTATAAAAGTATTTTAATTCAAATTACTGCATCTTAATTCAAGTATTTATTTAAAAGCTTTTGGGTGCAGTAGTTAATTCCAAATTGATATGCCTCCCTTGCGTAATTGTTAAGCCTTGATTCCTTGTCACCCTAGTTGATAATTAGTTGGTAAATATTGTAGCACCAACGTGGGTTGGTTAGTTGCGTATTAGATTGCTTAGCCATGCCACGACTCACTTGTCATGTATACTGCTGTTATAAATTGACTAAGTGAATATGAAACTGTGTGAACAAACTGTGTGTACTATGTGTCTTTGTGGCATATGTTGCACTTAAATCAACCGGGGTGGTAAAAGGTTTTGGACTGAGGCAAGGGGTGGATCTTGTGTGAAAGGGTGGACTGTGTGTGCTGTGGGGTGTGTGAACTATAATAATCTGTGTGTCTATGTGATTTAGTTAGCTGGAAGTCTTGCCTTGGTCGATTAAGGACCTCACCATGTGCTCCATTGAACTGAGCTTCCTGTACAACCACATGCCTGTTTTGAGACGGGCCTAGCATAGTAGGATAAGGTATCTGAAATACTTTGTTATGATTAGTGTTAGCTACTCTAATTGTATCTTGTGGGTAAAGTGTACAAACTCTGCAGAGTGTAACTTAATCTATTGAATAGCAGCGTCATGATCATGGACAATGCTCGGGATTTGACACTAGGGTAGATTTTCATAAAAGCTGTAGGAAGGGAGCTATGTGATTAAATCATCTAGCTATGTGAATAACCTGTTAGGCTGTGTGTGTGTCTTTGTGAAATAACTTGTTAAAATTATTATTGTCTATTTGTTTTACCTATCTTTAATCTATTAATTGTATTCAATTGCAAAAGTTGCATTTATGCAAAAGAGCCACAGAATGCCTTCCCTTGTAAAAAGCCAACATATATATATTTTGCATCTCGTGGTGTGGCTTATGAGTACGGTGTGTACTCACGCTTGTTTTGACGAATCAAGCGGAGGAGGAGTCTTCACCAAAGATTCGAGGACGAGTACATCGAAGGTGCCTGATCGTGAGGTCTTGATCCCAGTCGGTTGCCTGTGGCGAACCGATGGGGTGCCACTACCGTTTCTGTTTCTGCTGCTGCTTTATTTCTCTGTTAGCCCTGCGTGGCTCAATAGTTGTAAACCCGACCTTAAGGTCAAAACCATTATTTGTTAATCAAAGTTATTCGTTTATGCTATTATTAAGCTTGTATGGATCGATTTCCACCTTTGTTACCATTGTATGCACTAGCGTGATCCCGGCTAGTCGTTGAACACTGAAGGGTCCTGAATTGTAATTTGGGTCCCGACAATAAGACACTTTTTCAGCGAGAGACATGAAAGACATCATGTACTCGCTTAGCGGATGCGGCGGCTCAAGCTGTAAGCTACTTCTCCACGGCGATTCAAAATCTTGAACGGACCAACATACCGAGGGGTAAGCTTCCCTTTTTCATGGAACCTTTTCACACCTCTCGAGGCGCGAATCAAGATACACAAAATCCTCTCGCTCAAGGCGAGATCACGGCGGCGATTATCGGCATAACTCTTACGCCTCGATTGAGCTATCTTTAGTCTCTCTCGGATCATAGACACTTGCTCTTACGCTTCTTGAATAATATCTGGGCCAAAAGACCGTGACGTTCAGCAGATTTCGACCCGGTTCAACGGGTTCTGCAGCACGACCATACAAAGCTTAAAGCGGCGACATCGCAAGTCGGCTTGATAAGCTGTTGTTGTGCGAGAATTTCGCATATGGTAAACTCTTATCCCAACAGTAGCATTTGCTAGAGCACGAGCTCTCAACATATCTTCCAATATCGATTGACTCTTTCGATCTGTCCATCCGTCTGGGATGATATCGCGATCGAAATTCAGATGAGTCCCTAAGGCTTCGCAAATTCCGCCAAAAGCGAGAGGTGAAGCGAGATCCTCGATCGACACTATTTTCTTGGGCACACCATGCAAACCGACAATCCTTGACATATATAGCTCGCAGACGATCTCCGAATCGTAGTTTTGATCGGCAGAAATGGGCAACTTTAGTCAGACGATCCACTATTACCCAAATCGAATCATAACCCGATTGAGTCTTGGGTAGTCCAGTAATGCAATCCATCCCGATTTCTTCCCACTTCCACTCTGGAATCTTCAAGCGGTTACCAGCACTCCTCTTGGTCTCGATGTTCTCGCTTTCACTTTCGACATCGTCGCACAAGGCAACGAACTCGCGGCGTCTCGCTTCAGTTTGGCCACCAAAACTTATTCTTAACATCCGATACATCTTAGTACTACCAGGGTGAATCGAATACTTTGAGTCATGGGCCTCCTTTAAAATTAGCTGTCTCAGCCCATCAACATCTGGTACGCAGATACGTCCACTGATCCACAGTATATCTTGATCATCTACCGTGAATTCTTTGAACTTCCCTTCTGCCATCTTCTTCTTGATGTCTACAAACTCTGGATCTTTTGGCTGGGCCTCGCGAATCTGCTTCTCCAAAGTAGACTGCACTTCCAGACTGGCCACAAATCCATCAGCTACTACTTCTAGCTTCAGCTTCTGGAATTCTTCTTGACGTTCTGAACAAAGCTCTTTCACTTCCAAAGCATTGCAGTGGCTCTTACGGCTCAAAGCATCAGCAACGACATTGGCTTTACCAGGATGGTAATGGATTCTGAGATTATAATCCTTTATCAACTCTAACCATCTTCTCTGCCTCATATTCAGATCTGACTGGGTGAAAATGTATTTCAAGCTCTTATGATCCGTATATATCTCGCAGCGATTACCGATGAGGTAATGACGCCAAATCTTCAAAGCATGCACTACTGCAGCTAATTCCAGATCATGGGTAGGATAATTCTCTTCGTGAGGCCTTAACTGCCTTGACGCATAAGCAACAGCTCTTCCTTCTTGCATCAGGACACATCTTAATCCTTGACGCGAAGCATCACAATAGATATCAAAATCCTTGTGAATATCCGGCAAAATCAGCACTGGGGCTGAAGTCAAACGCTTCTTCAATTCTTGAAAACTTTCTTCACAAGCTGGGGTCCATGTAAACTTTTTCTCTTTCTTCAACAATTGCGTAAGAGGTTTAGCAATTGATGAGAATCCTTCAATGAAACGGCGATAATATCCTACTAATCCCAAGAAACTGTGAATCTGAGTGACAGTCTTGGGTTGTTCCCAATGTAATACTGCTTTAACTTTACTGGGGTCAACTGCTACTCCCGCAGCTATCATCACATGACCAAGAAAATCCACTTCCTTTTTCCAGAAATCACACTTGCTAAACTTAGCATACAACCGATGCTCTCTGAGCTTTCTAGGATTAATCTCAAATGCTCAAAGATGTTCTTCTTCCGACTTGGAGTAAACCAAAATATCATCGATGAATACAACTACGAGTTTATCCAAATATTCCATGAATACCTTATTCATCATGTTCATGAAATAGGCAGGGGCATTAGTCAGACCAAAGGACATGACTAGGAACTCATAATGTCTGTACCGTGTTGAGAAAGCGGTCTTAGGTATATCCTTGGGACAAATCTTCAACTGATGGTAACCTGATCGCAGATCGATCTTCGAGAACACTCCGGCTCCTTTCATCTGGTCAAACAGATCATCTATCCGGGGCAATGGGTACTTATTCTTGATAGTGACTTCATTAAGAGACCGGTAGTCGATGCGCATTCTCATGCTTCCATCCTTCTTTTTGACGAACAAAACTGGCGCTCCCCATGGCGACGAACTAGGTCTCACAAAACCTTTCTCCAAAAGTTCTTCTATTTGCTTATTCATTTCTACCAACTCATCGACTGGCATCTGGTAAGGTCTCTTCGAGATGGGTGCTGTTCCTGGCACTAGATCGATGACAAACTCGATGTCACGATCCGGTGGCATTCTGGTAATTCTTCCGAAACACATCCGGATACTCTCGGACAAGCGGCACGCCTTCCAAAGCGACGGTCTTCGTGCTATTGACTAGCGGTGTCCATTACGCCTGAGGTAGCTAGAAACTCCACTTTGTTTCCTTGGTATCCTCGATTATACGGTTCTTGACCACAATCTAGCACGGCTTTGTGCTTGGTTAACCAATCCATGACAAGGATTACATTTATGGTTTGGGTGTCTAGAATAACTAGGTTAGCTAGAAACTCAACTCCGGCTATGAGTAACTTAGCCCCTAAACAACCCATATTAGAACTTAGCTCGCTCAAAGCATCGGACTAACAGAGTACGCTTAAGAGGCATAACTTCCAACTTATTCTTAGTTGCAAAATTTCCAGAAACAAACGAATGCGAAGCTCGTAATCAAAGTAATCTAAGCAGTATCGAATTTACTAGGAACTTACCCAGTACGACGTCTGGTGCTTCCTGGGCTCCTTCCTAAGTGACGTGATTAACACGACCTCTGACAACTGACTGAGGTGTTGCTCCTGGTTGATTGGTTCCCTGAGAAACTCCTTGATTGCTCTGCACTGGGGTCTTGGTAGGGGTTGCTCCGAGGTTGAAGCGGACTGGAGTGATAGTTCCCTTCTGAGGACACCGATTGGCGAAGTGGCCCAGCTGACGGCAGTTGTAACACACTCTGGTCTCACTTTGCCGGCTGTTGTTCCCTAGGGTGGGGTTGACTGGTGTAGGGTTGCGAGGATTCTGAACAAAAGGACGAGGTGCTGAAGGCGGTGCAGGGTCTGAAGAACTCGCGATCGAAACGATTAAACTAATGTGGCACTATCCTTGCCCTCTGCTGTTGTGGCTGGTGGCTTCCCTGCTGAATCATCCTACGCTTGAGGTGATCCCATGACCAACGCCTTGTTAATCAACTCCTGGAAATCCGGGAAGGTGTGGGCAAGCAGATTGACCTGTAGTCCTGAGTTCAATCCCTTCAAGAAACGACTCTAACGAGCCTTGTCAGTAGCGACGTCCTCTGCAGCATAGCGAGCTAACTGAGAAAACTTATTATGTCGTAATCAACATCGACATAGCTCCTTGCTTAAGAGCACGGAACTCATCCTTCTTTAAATCCATGATCCCTTCAGGTACATGATACTGGCGGAAAGCTGCGGAGAATTCTTCCCAAGTGATGTTCTGCGGTGCTTCATGCGCTGCGCAGAAGTTCTCCCACCACTCAGCAGCTATGCCCTCCATCTGATGAGTGGCATACAAAACTTTCTTGTGATCGCTGCATTGGGTGATCAGTAGCTTCCTCTCAATTACGCGAAGCCAATCATCAGCTTCTACTGGCGAGACATGACCAGAGAAAGTTGGCGGACGGGTCCTCATGAATTCAGCCAACTTGGATGGTCCCTGATAACCCTGAGCGACGGGGGCTCCTCCCTGACGATTGTTGTTGTTGTTGTTCATGGCCTGCATCTGGTTCATCATTGTATACATCATCTGAGTTTGTGCTGCCATAAAGGCTCCAAAGTTCTGCAAATCAAGAGGTGGTGCTTGGGGTGGCACTGTCCCTGCGGGGAGTTGATCATTCTCTTCGGACGCTGGGGTGCCGGATCCACTTGCAGCGGCGTGACGAGTCTGAACCATCTGGTGAAGCTCCATAGGTTAGATAAGGTAGCAAGCACAAGATGAGTTTAGAACTAGACAGGGGATAGATTAAACCCAATAAACACAGCTCAAGAAAATCAAATGAAATAACCTTTATTAATAGCTTATTAGCATGGCTGCAACAAATGCCTAAGGGCCTTTGCAGCTCATACTTGCACACAAGAAAATAAAGCGAACCTAAGCACACAAGCTACCGCCTAAAGGGCAACTCTGAAAAGGGAAACTGGCTAAGCCTGACTAAACTGGAACTTAAACGAACTACTCCTCGAGAAAGCCTCCAAAGCGGCGGCGCCTCACTGGTGTAGACTCTCAAGTGGCGGGCATCCTCGAATCGGTTACGATGTCCCGGATCGTGCAGTGGAGTGTGTGTCTTTGGTGCGAGTATGGTGGCTCCTCCATTGTCTGAGCTCTGCTTGGTCCCTCCGAACCTCCTCGGGATCCTCTTCGGTGCTTCGGTTCTTAGGATCTTCCTCTTGATCATCCTCGATCACATGTTGGCCGAGGCGCTTGCTCTAAGACGGCGATCCTCTCTCGGCTTCTTCCCAGTTCGATAGGCGCACCTCGGCTCGGTGGCGGCCATCTCCGGCGACTCCTCGAAAAGTTGCGAATCGTGCAAGATGCACCACTATGGCATTGCCTTCCCGTCAGAGAGCGGAAGCGCGCAGATAGCTCCCCGGCGCTACGGGATGGTAGCGGAAGATGGTGTTCTGCAGCTTCTCGCAGAGATGTGGCGCACTTCGGAGTATGGCCAGCGTGATGACTCTTGGATTCCTCGTGGAAGGTGATCCTCCCGACCGAGATGTCCAAAGGTTGTTGCCTCTGGTGTTCCTCCGGCGTGACCGTCAAGGCGACAGACCAAACCACAATCTTGTCCATTGACTATGTACTCGCTGCCACGGTACATTGGGCGATCAAAGCCTCCGAGTGTCTGCAGCGGCTTCCTGACTCACGGCAAGTCCTCCGCTGCGATCTCCAAGGTCTCAAGGTACGGCATCTGTCGAGCGGATAAGAGGTAAGAACCAAGTTAAAACAAAGGGAAAGAGGAGAGATTATAGCAATAGATGAGTCAAGAGAGATATGAGAGGAGTTAAGCAATCCATTTAGTCTTGCAGGTTAATTTTCCTTTAGAAAATAGTTTGGACATTTAAACGGCCGATCTAACTAAGGTCTAGACCTACAGTCAGTATGGCTCTGATACCACCTCTGTCGGGACCCAAAATTACACTTCGGGACCCTCTGTGTTTAATGCACTACTCCAGGATCACGCTAGTGCACACAGTGTCAACAAAGGTGGAGATCGATCCACACAAGCGAATAAAAGCATAAACGATAATTTGATTAATAAATAATGGTTTGACCTTACGGTCGAGTTTATATTTATTCAAGCCATGCAGGGCTAACAAAGAAATAAAGCAGCGAAAACAAAAGCGGTAGTGGCACCCCCATCGATTCGCCACAGGCAACCGATTGGGGTCAAGACCTCGCAATCAGGCACCTTCGATAAACTCGTCCTCAAATGCTGGTGAAGACTCCTCCTCTTCCGCTTGATTCATCAAAACAAGCGTGAGTACACACTGTACTCGCAAGCCACACCATAGAAATGCAATATATACATGCTGGCATTTTACAAGGGAAAGGCATTCTGTGGTTCTTTTGCAAAAATGCAATGTTTGCAATTGAATACCAATAATAGATTGAAAGCAGGTAAAACAAATAGATAACAATAATTTTAACAATTGATTTCACAAAGACACACACAGCCTAACAGGTTATTCACATAGCTAGATGATTTAATCACATAGCTCCCTTCCCACACAGCTTTTATGAAAATCTACCCCTAGTGTGAAATCCCGAGCATTGTCCATGATCATGACGCTGCTATTGAATAGATTAAATTACACTCTACAGAGTTTGTACACTTTACCCACAAGATATAATTAGTGTAGCTAGCACCAATCATAACAAAACATTTCAGAAATTCATCTTACTATGCTAGGCCCGTCCCATAACAGGCATGTGGTCGTACAGATGGGGCTCAGTTCAATGGCGCACATGGTGAGGTCCTTAATTTACCAAGGCAAGACTACCACATGTTAACTACAAATCCTTATGCACACAGCTTATAAAGCCCATGCACACAGCTCCACCAAAAATAGCACATAGCTTAATAAGCCCATGCACACAGCCCACCATATCACACAGTGTCCACCCCCTTGCCTCAGTCCAAATCCTTTTTACCACCCGGTTGATTTAAGTGCAACACATGCCACAAAGACACATAATACACACAGATTATTATAAGATTGCATATTCACTTAGTCAGATTAATAATTGCAGTCCCACATGAATAAGTGATTCATGGCATGGCTAAGCAATCTACTCGTACTAACCAACCCACGTTGGTGCTACAATATTTACCAACTAAATATCACTAGGGTGACAAAGGATCAGGGCATAGCAATTACACAAGGAAGGCATAACAATTTGGAATTAACTACTACACCCAAAACATTTAAATAAATACTTGAATTAAGATGCAGTAATTTGAATTAAAATACTTTTATAAAACTGGGAAGCAAAATGGTCAAGGGTATAGCTTGCCTTGGAATAAGTTTATGTGTTGGTCCTGGTCTTGGAAAGCTCCTTCTTCTTCAACTCTTCCAACAGCGTCAAAGTCTACTCGCAAACGAAGCACAAAAACAAAATAAATAAATAACAGAGGCAAAACAACTCCAAAAAAAATCTCCATTAGGTAGATCTTGATTTTAGACGAATTTAGAAATTTGAATGGGCTGATTTGGAGTTAGGATGCAAAAGTTATGAGGTTTGGAAGTTTGAATCTAAAGAAAAACCCTAGAAATGATTTATGCGAATTTCCCGAATTATTTCTTAAAAGAAAAACCTAGATTATTGCGCAATGTCAAGGCGTCGTGGGATTTCCGGGAATTAAAAGAATAAAATAAAATCTGACATGTGGGACCCACATGTCAGAGGCACGGCTCATGGTGGACTAAGTCCACCGAGCCTTTGGATCTGGGCGGCCGATCGCCACGTGGGCGCACACGTGCCGACACCTGGCGCCACTTAGGATGCCACGCAGTACGAGGTGAGGTGGCGGCCGACGTGGTGGCGGCAACGCGACGGCGCTCGACTCGATGGTCACCGGCGCTTCAAATGATCGCCATGAGGTGGGTGGTATGGGTGTGAAGTGGCGTTATTGCGAACCTCGTGGTGCAGGTCCGTGGTCGAGGACGACGTGGTGGCTGGCGGCGAGGTCGGAGCGGCGGAGCAGCTCGGGTTGTGTCGGACGGGAGCTCCGGTGAGTAATTGGCGTCGGGGAAGGGTCCGGGAGGTAGCTACGGTGACGGCGATCCCGATGGCGTGCTCCACGACGACGCGGCGGCTACGGCGGTGGCGTAATTGAAGAAATCCCACCGGCTGCGAGAAGACCTTAAAGCTTAAATCCTCATTAGTTGAAATGGATCTTTCATAATAGGATTGAAGTTTTATCCACATCTCATGAACGTTCTTGAGATCGCATACAGCATAGAACACATCTACACTCAAAGCACTAAATAAAGCGTTAGTTGCTTTAGCGTCGAGATGTAAGCATTTCTCTTCCTCAATAGTTTGAGTAAGAGGATCCTTTGAAGGAGAAAAGCCCACATCTACAATCCGCCAAATATTTAGGCCCATGGCCTTGAAATAACATGACATGCGGATTTTTCAATGAGCATAATTTGTGCCATCAAATTTAGGTGCTTCACCTAGGTGCACTCTATCCCTAGTCGCCATCCTTTACTCTCTAGACGGTTAAGTCTAATAAATGAGAGACCAAGCTCTGATACCACTTGTAAGATCGAGGTGGCCGACTAGAGGGGGGTGAATAGGCGTTTTAAAAACTTCTTTGGCTAAAACCGATTTCTAATGCGGAAGCTAAACAAATACGGTTTTGCACAATTAAAACCTAAATCAACTAGGTTCAACTAAGTGCACCAACAATATGAGACTATATAAATGATAGTAATCATACACATACAATTAAGCAATTTAAATACAAGTAATGTAAATTGCACAATATAAAACACAAGTTATCAAACCACAAAGACACGGCGATGCTTCCCTGGTGATCGGAGACTTGCTTGGGTCTCCCTAATCCACGTTGAGGGAAACCCAAACCAATTGGGCCGGCTCCACAATTAAGCCTTCCTCCGAGGTAAGTCCAACCACTTGGGTGGTTCCAAATCGAACCAACACCTCGCTCCACTAGGGTTGCTCCTTCCTCCACTCCGGAGATGGCGAGCACCACACCACTCACAAACCGCCTGTCTTCTCACAATCTTCTTTGAGAAGCTCACCGTATAGCAACGACGCCACCACGCCGCCTAGGTGTCGGCAAACACCAAGAGTAACAAATCTCTAACTTTCACTTGAACCAATCAAGTGTCAAAGCTCTATGGATACGAAATCCACAACCTAAGGCAACACATGCACTTAGGGTTTGCTCTCAATCACTCACTAAGTGCAACACATGCACACTAGAGTAGTGAGGGCTTGCTCTTTGCTCAAGGAATGAATGAGGCACTAGCAACACATGCTATGACCTTCACAATAACACCAGCAACTTTCCACACACGGCCAAGGTGGGTATTTATAGCCCACACAATCAAACTAGCCATTGGAAGCAAAGTCTGCTGAAAAATCAGCACATGCGGTCGTACCAGCGGTTAACGACCGGTCGTACCGCCCGGGCTCCAACGGCTATAAAACTAGCCATTGGACCACAATCGGAACAACCACCGACTAACAATCAGACGATCGCTTGGTCTTGGCTGTTCGCGCCACGGCGCAGACGTCCGATTCTCAAGGAGAGCTCCGAGCCAAAATGCATCGGTTCTGGTTTTCTTCAACCGCCAACTAGAAATCGGAACAACCGAGGTGCGGTCGTTCCGCACCAAAATCCGGTTGAACCGCACCGCGGTCGAACCGCCAATAACACGTCGGTTCATCCGATTGTCCTGAGAAAACAGCAGTTTGCATCCAAAACAAACTTCAATTGTAAAACACATTTGACAATTGACAAGTGATGCAAACAAGGTTCAAAGGCAAGATTCTCAACAAGTTGCAAAACACATTTGCACACTTTTAGAATCACACCACAAATTGCAATCCGCTTCAACTCAATTTGCAAAACACATTTGCCAAATTGACGCGCGATGCAAACAATGATAAAAGCGAGATTCTCAACAAGTTGCAAAACACATTTGCCAACTTATAGAATCACACTACAAGGAATAAGGTACATGGACTTAAACCATTTGCAAAACACATTCGCAAACTTAAGTCACATGCTACAAGGATTACCATGAGCCACAGCTATTTGTAAAACACATTCGCAAATATTGGTAACATGTTAAGTTGAGCTAGAGCAAACACAATGAGCTATCAACACATGACTAACTCAAACTACTAGCCGAGACCCCTCTTAATAGTACAGCAACCTATGCTAGCAATCCGGTCTCCCAACCAAACACCGAGACCGGTAAAAGACTAGGAACACATCCTTAGCCCTAGCTAGCCATACCTTTGCCTTGCGCAAACACTTGAAGCTTGATGACGCACATCCTCACTTCAAGTCCGGGTTCTTGACTTGATATGCATCAACACATGATGCATTCTTCTCTTGACCTTCATCAACACAGAATGAAGCTTTACTTCGGGATCTTGACTTGATGCTCATCAACACATGATGACATCCTCCATCCCGAGTCTTGATATGCATCAACACATGATGCACTCTTCACTTGACGTCCATCAACTCATGATGGGTCTTCATTTGACTTGATGATCAACACATAATCATCTCCTCATCTTGAACATCATCGACACACGATGATTTCTTCTTCGCTTGAACTTGATGTGCATCAACGCATGATGCATCCTTTACTTCAAGCTCTTCACTTCGGGATCTTGACTCGAACATCATCAACACATGATGATTTTCTTTATCCCGAACCTTGACTTGATGATGAACACATGATCATCTCCTCATCTTGAACATCATCGACACACGATGATTTCTTCTTCGCTTGAACTTGATGACTATCAACACATGATGTCATCCCAAGTCGTCAACCACATGGAACATAACCTATTTCACTAACTCATGGAAAATGTTAGTTCCACAATATGATTATCATTAATTACCACAACATACCATTATCTCATAATGGTGGGACAAGATACCACAATCTTTCCTCTTTGGTAATTGATGATAACCACTTCAATAACAAATAATTGAATGTAAATAGATGATGAGTATATATTAACTACATAAGTCTTATATACTCTTATGAATATATATAACTACATAAGTTATATATACTCAAAGGATATATGAGCTACATAAGTCTCATATACACACGTGAATATATTAACTACACAAGTTATATATATTCAGGATATGTGAGTATACATGAACTACACAAGTTATGTTATACTCACATATAAGTATATATAGACTACAGTGTCTTATATACTCACATGAATATATTAACTACACAAGTTAAATATATTCAAGGATATATGAACTACACAAGTCTCATATACTAATATGAATATATTAACTACGCAAGTTAAACATATTCAAAGGATATGTTTCAAAGTAAAGATCCTAAATATGTGTGGAAACATGAATATGGATCAATACTAATGAAACCTCAAAATGTAGAATGAACTCCCCCTATATGTGTGCATACATGAATATGTAGTAAGAACATATGCACATATTTAGGTTAATTCTTTTGGTGAAGTTCAACCTATATTTTGGATCCGAGGAATGCACAGGGTATAAGAATACAAAGTAGAATGCATACCTCTTTTGTTCTTTATATCCAAACGAGACTAATCATAAGATATAACAATAAGAGAGTTAGTCTCACAAATAGATTTGTCATTATAAATGCATACCTGTTTGGATTTTCCTTTTGTTTATCCAATGAATTGGATTTGTCATTAATCACATGCATGCCTTCATGGTTTTCACCTTTATATCCAAATAAGACTACACAATATGTATATCAATGAAAGTGTTAGTCCCACAATTAGATTTGTCATTAATCACCAAAACTCCATTAACACATAATGGTAGGTCTAGATCCTTCACATGTGTCGAGAACACCCAGAGTCAACAAGCCATATGTCCTCCTTCCTCACACGACGGACCTACAGGGCATAAGCAGGAAACATCTGTGCCTCAGTACTGGGGTCAGTGATAAAAGACTTGGGTATCCAGTACTGAGCCACACGATGCTTAGGAACAGTAGTAGAAGCAGCAGTAACATGGTTAGAGGGATAATCATAAGAATGCACATGTGAAACACCTAGACCTCTCCGAATCGACCTACCAAAAGGTCGGTACTCCCCTTGTCTAGATGCTACCCGTGGTTTCTCCTCATGATATCCTAACCCAAAACGCTGCCTAGAGCCACCAAAGCAGTCAAAGAAGTCATATACAAACCTAGGCCTATGTCTAGTAGGAAATACAGGCTGCCTGGCTCTAGAGATAGTAGAAGGTGAAGGAACTCCTCTAATAGACCTCAAAGCACGCACTCTCTCCTTCCTCTCACTCTTAGCTCTACGGAAGTAGAACTCAACTATGTGGCCATCCTTCTTGCAGAAGATGCAATGGTAATTGACCTTTTGAGAGGTCTAACCTGCTGAAATAGAAGCATCTGTCTTGCTAGAAGGGGTTTGGGCAAAACCTGCAGATCTAAAGACTATCTTAGATAGCTCAGGGGGTTCTACCTCAAATAAGCCACTCTCAACAGCTCTCACAACCTTAGGTGAGTGGTTCTTAGAATACTCTAAGGAATTCATTCCTAGGCCACTCTTGTTCACACTCACCTTGGATTGATCGAGGATCATGTTAAGGTTCTTCTTCCCACTAGAGAATCTCTCAAGAGTCCTTTTGAGGTAGTCATTTTCTTTGGCTAGGTCCTTTTATGAGGCACACTTATTTGACTTGATAGCCTTATCATACCTTTTCTTATGAAGAGCTACCTCAACCTTCAAGGCCTCACAAGACACACAAGAGGCATTCCTAATCCTACCCAACCGCTCTTTGAACTTGACTCTAAACGCCTCTTGTATCTCATTTACATTATGGCCAACTTCAGTACAAAAGGCACAAGAATTAGAATCAACAACTTTCTTGGATGCAGTCGTGGACATGGATTATTCAATTTTAGATTTCTCCTCTAGAGTCTTGTTTAGAGCATCATTCTCAATTGTGAGTTTATGACAATTTTCACATGAGGCAGTCTTAGAATGAAGAACCATTTCAGTCATTTCTTTTATTTTAATCTTGTTATCCTCACAATGAGAGCAAGTGTGACTAGAATTCACTTTCAGCAATTCCTTAGTAGCGCTATCCAATTTCAATTCAAGCAAAGCACAATTTGAGCAAGGTAAAGGAATAGCATCTACAGGAGTCACATCTAAAGCAATAGCATCCAAGCAAACATGACTAGGATTAGATTTGAGAGATTCTAGTTCATCTAGAGCATCTTTAAGTTGATTTGCAATAGAGGAATGAGTATATTTCATATTGGTCAATTCATCATGCAATCTAGAGCAAGAATCACAATCATTAGCAGGATTAATAGATTTGAGCCTAACCACTTCTAGGTTCAAGTTGTCAATCATGATATCATGTCTCTTAATCATTTTAGCTTGCTTAGTCAGGTTTCGTTCAGCAGTAACCAAAGCACGTTTCATCTCATTGAGTGAGGGGCATACCTCATCGGGATCGCTGAAGGGATCGTCGTCGTTGGAGGAATCGACATCGTGGCTGTCCTTGGCCATAAAACACATGCCAGTGAAGTCCTGGGCCTTTTTCTTGCCATGGAAATCATCCTCGTCGTCCTCCGTCCCCGAGTCCACATCGCTCATATCAACATTCTCAAGAGCGGCAAGGACCCGGTTGACGAATTTCCAGTAGTTGGGCTTCTTGGCTTTTGCATCACGAGCTTGAGGACGTCTCCGGAAGTCCTTCTCCTCCTTACCCTTCAGCTTCGGGCACTTAGCCCGAATGTGGTTTGGCTCATCACACTCGAAGCAAGGAACAGGACCACTCCTCCTCTTGTTCCTCACTTTGTTGTAGGCTCTTGTGAATTTTGTGGATAGGAGGGCTAAGTCATCCTCAGGTAGCTTCTCTAGCTGCTCATCGCTCAAGGAGTGCAAGGCGGACAATGAAATTCCAGATGTGCCAAAATCCAAAGAATCAGAAGAGCTACTCTTAGATGGGTCAACCACTAGGGCCATCGACTCTGTCTTGGGGAGACGCGAGATGAAGTCAATCTCATATGCAACCTCGAGTAGAGCTTATCCATGGTAAGCTCTCTCATGACAGTGTTGTCATTGATGGAAGTGATATTCATCCCCCAAACTCTCACATCAAGCGCACCCAAGAGCCGGCGTGCATTCTCAGACTCAGTAAACACAAGATCCACAGCACGCAAGTCATGAATGATCTTGGAGAACCTTCCCCACAATTCATCCAAAGATTCACCAGGCCTTTGTTCAATTTTTTAATATTCTTTCTTAAGTTGGTTCTATCTCACTTCCTTGATCGCAGTAGAGCCCTCATGGTAGTCACAGAGGGTCTTCCAAATCTCGTGAGCAGACCTCAAGTGAGCAACACGCTCAAACTCAGATCAACTAAGCCCTTGAATCAAGAAGTTTCGAGCCTTGCTATTTGCCTCCACATCAGGTGTGATCACATCGTCATTGGCTGGCACTATATCAGGATTTTTAACTTTAAGCCAAATTGTGTGCCCTTGAGCCTCGATGTAAGCATGCATGCGAGCCTTCCATTAAGCAAAATCGACTCTATCAAACACAGGTGGTTTGGTGGAATACTTGTCAGACGCCATGGCTCCTCAGACCAGTTAAGATCTATAAGAAGAGCTAACCGGGCTCTAATACCACTTGTAGGATCGGAAAGGCGACTAGAGGGGGGTTAATAGGAGCACAAAAATCTTTTTCACTTTGATTGGATTCAACTCGTACTTCGCTCCAATAGCTATGAGAGCTATGAAAATCAGTATACAAGCATAATAGAAAGCTTGTATTGAATCCACTCCCAACCCCCTAGCATAGCAAACAAAAACCCGAAAGGGTGCTGAAGAGACCCTGAAATCGGAACTACCGCCGGCTTATGTGCGGTACTACCGATTGTCCTGGAGATCAACTCGACAAATGAAAAACCAAAACTCAAATTGGCGCAACTTTTGATTCACTCGACCAAACTTGATGAAACTTGAAACAAATCTTCTCTACAGGGTCAGGAACCTATTCCAATCAAAGATTGAGTAGATCCATGTCAAAGTTCTGACCTTTTTCAATTTGAGTGAAGTTTGTTTCAAAACCGAGTCAAAAAGCAAGACATGATCTAAATCTTGCTCGTGGGTAAAGAATAATCAAGAAGGCCTTAGATGCACTCCCACATGTCACAGCAAGCTAGATCACCACAAAGATTCAAGAGAAAATCAAGGGATCAACAAAAACCCTAAATCATCAAAATAGAGAGTAAGAACAAAGGAGACTCATCTTTAGGAACTTTCTTGGATTGATTTGAGATTGAAGATTGATGTTTACAGCCACTCCATCCTGGAGGACAAAACTCAATACATGAGCACACTCTCAATCCAATCCCTAGAACCCTAACCTCTCCTCTATTTCTCTCCAAACCCCTAAAACAAACTAGGGTTTTTCTCAATGAAGTGCTTGAGGGCGGCTGGACAGCACCCTCTCCTTTATATAGTGGAGGCTAGCATCTAGAGAATATTCTAATTTGGGCACCCGTTAAGCCCACACACAAACGGGTTTAACTCACGCGTATTTTAAAGCGCCGTCTTCATTTTCGCTTGACCTAAACTGCTTTTCCATACGCCGACTCGCACCGTGGTTTAGCCAGAGGTCACCAAGGTGGTATTTAGGTGAAATTACCAAAATACCCCTTCTCGATCCTTCTCTAAAGACCGAGTCCAAACTTCGTGAAGTAATCCCATGCTCCGCCACGTGTAGGTTGATGAGCGGCTCTCATCATGTCGGCAAGTCTCTCCCGTCCGGCTCCCACCGAACCACCGAGGCACTTGCACCGACCCCCGCACCGCTTGATCTAACCAGTCGCACCGAACTGCCCATTCGGTCATCCTTATCCATTCTGCGCCATGCTTGAGTCTCCTGACTACAGTCGGCATCCTCGATCGTTCTTGACCTCATCTCTCCAAGCTTAGTCCTAATCATCCTCGTCATTGACCGTCGTTGACCTCCAAGCAACCTGCACAGCAATAGACCAAGAAATCGATTCTAGGAATAAGTTCTTCACAACTTGACCCACGTTAGTCAAAACATGCATCATACAACACATATGCACTGAAGACCATGATCTTGACCTAACCGAAAGCCAATTTTCCAAGTTGGCCGACACTCATAGCAAAAATGGTACTACCACCATGTATACTCCAGTACTACCGCCATGCGATCATACCGCTCGAATAACTGCGGTCATACCGCTACCTGGGAAAACCCAAAACTTCCCAAAAACACCTTCTCTAGAGAATCCATACCGCCCACTTACGGTCACACCGTGATGCGGTACTACCGCCAACCAACTCGTGGTCATACCGTTCCATGAGAAAATCTAAACTCCAAAAACATGCGTTCTGGAAATTTCATACCGCCAAAAAAAACAATCAGTACTACCGCACTGCGGTAGTACCGCTCCCAAACTACGGTATTACCGCTCCACTGAAATGCCCAAAAATCTTAGAAACAGCCGGCTTGCCACGTGGACAGCTTAGATCAAGGTGAACGTTCAGACCACTCGTCTTAGCCGCACAATCTGGGCACTATTCAGACGGTCCGAACGTCCCACTCGATATGGACCGTCAGATCAAGATTTTACCATCTGAAACAAAGTTCGGACCAAACAAACTCTGGTAGTACCGCTTTACACTTGCGGTCGTACCGATCTACGGTATTACCGCTCCTTGCACGTCGGTACTACCGATAATCCTGACACTTGCTGAAAACTCAAAATTCAACAAAACTCAAAAGCTATTGCCAATTGTCTCATCACCTAAGATCATGAGCATATCACCATGATATCCACAATCTACCAGCAAGTGAAGCATCATTTGAACTTTCTTTTGCATCATATTTGATCCCAGTTTTGTTAAGTTAGTGCAATGATAATTACTTGCATGCTATTTTGATAATATCGCTATTTTTGTGATGTGTAGATTAGTTATCTCCTATTCATTGAGGTTATCCTTAAATTATTCCAATACCACATGCTTAAGTTAGGTTGATTGAAATATATTGTTCAGGTTCTACTTAGCCATGCAAGTCTAGAAACGGTAGTTTGATTATCGGGAATAACCCGACAATTATGGGAAACATACACTTTCGTATATTCTTTTTATTCCAGATCTTTGTATCTATTTTATGAGTTAAATTTTGCCATTTTAAATGAGTTTTGGGGTTTGGACAATAGGTTGCTAGTAATGGTGCCTTCGTGCACGAGATCAGGTATGTGGTTGACTTGTCCGGACTAACAAGGACCAAACTTTGGTAACGTCGTTGATTCAAGTAAAACTCGTGCTACCACACGTGGGATATGTGTACTGTACGGTTAAGTAGGGGAAAGGTATTGTTGTGGTAAGTCTCATGGTGGTGTAAGGGCATTTGTGTTGATCATTTGTCCATAGGAGCCGATGTAATTTTCTATAGTGTGCATGGGGGCACCATTTTTATTTATTTACATTGCATTGGTATTTCCAATACAACTTGTGAGCCCACTTAGCAAGCGCTATCCGCCACTTTCTAAGTATGGGAACCACTCACAAGGGGGACTTAACTCAATAGGATTTTATTGATAAAAACGACCGTATCTCGATTCTCCCCGGCTGGCATACCTAAGGAAGTGTGTCATTATTCGGAGGCATCTGGAGGCTTACGGGCTAATCGAGTCATGTGGGTAAAGTAGTACACCTCTGCAAAGATAAATCTATTCGAATCGCCGTGTCTGCGGTTATGGACGATCGCTTGAGTTTCGAAGTTACTATTGTTAGACTTTGAATTTAAATTATGGGTACAATTCGGTATTCAGCATGAATGGGATGTTCATGCCTTTTGTTGTATCAAAGTGGGCTACCACTTTGTTGTTTGTTTGATTCATTTGTTATTCAATTCATTACTTTCACTACTACAACAAACGTCATCACAAACGGTTCGGAACCATCATCACAGACAGTTTTTGAACCGTCCGTATTTTTGTGTCTGTGATACGCCTGTTATCACATACGGTTTTTAAACCGTTTGTGATAAGGGGCTATCACAGACGGTTGGAAAATAGAACCGTTTGTGATATGCCCATATCACGGACGGTTGGTAAATAGAATTGTCTGTGATATGTATGGAATCACAGACGATTCTATTTACAAACCGTCTATGATATCTAAGATATCACAAATGGTTCTATTTACCAACCGTTTGTGATTCCATACATATCACAGACGATTAGTAAATAAAACTGTCTGTGATATCTGACGTATCACAGACGGTGTTGGAGCTAACCGTCTGTGATAATACCCCTTCACAGACGGTTCAAGGATAAAACCATCTGTGATAGTTGTTTAAACCTATCTAAATTTTCTTGATTTTCAGCTAGCCTCAGGAATTGCTAGCCATGCCCACTGAAAACAAGCAGACATAAAACAGATACATCACAGATGAATCAATCTTTGACAGGTCAAGTGATCATTTATAACTCAAAATCAATTACAAAAGAATATGTTCAAGTTTTGTCGCTACAGTTACAATTGAATTACAACTAAGTAAATTACAATTGAATCAATTGTTTGGAGGTCGTTCAGCGGTGTCAACGAAGTGAAACTCTCCATTAGCGTTAATGATATGCGTCTTGATGAAGCCGTAGAGCGTCCCTCGAACATCCGCGATCTCTCTCGCAGCGAGTGCATCTAAATCTATGTGCAAGCCCTGTCGCTAACAGCAGTAAAGTAGTAAGCATTTATATTTAAATTTATAATTAGGAAATAATTATTGCGAGAGATTGACAAACCTCGGGATCCTTCAGCTTAGCACCCATGATTTGCCGCATATGATGGCAAACGTAGAATGCGCATAGTTCATCTTGTTTTTGCTGGCGACACTGCAAAAATAGAATTACATATATAGGTATAGTCAGTTCGAGACGCATTATTACGAAGTATGATATAGGATTATTGTGTTGTAGCGTGTACCGAAAATCACGTCCTGTGCTCCAGTTCAGCGCTCGATCTATTGTATAGCCCTCCAACGCTAACATAGGTGATGAACGACCAACATGATTCCAAAAAGTTATCCTCGGCCATTTCAAACGAAGGAAGACTACAATAGAGTTATGTATGGAGGAAATGAGCATACCTGTCGAGTATTTCTTTCAGAACGGTGAAGTCGTGTTTTTTGTCGAGTAGGGAATCAAGGTATATTACCTTGTTCCTCTTTGGTATAATGACTAAAAGGATCTAGTGGTACCTACGTACTCATGTATGCTGCTATAGTCATTAAACCTAAGTTCATGTTGCGTATAAAGTACAGATGAAATTTGTATAGCATGTAGTAGAGCACTTACCCCTGGTTGTAGGGCACTATTATGTAGTCCTTGTCGTCCTAAGCAAGCAATCCCGCCGTTATGTATCTCTCGGCAAAGTTTATGTCTTGCTGGATGGTTTGCTTAGAGACCACGTGTGGGTCGAGGAAACCCACCGGTTCTTCCCATTTCCATGCATTTTGTATCATGTGTCTATACATAAGCAATGAGTTGTGATATTTATCAGTATTACGTGAATGTAGAGCTTGATTGTACACACTTACAGTGTCCGGCATCATAGAAGCGAGGCGTCGAGGGCTTCGAGGTTGAATAGGTTGAATAAGTCGTTGAAGCCCACGACGAAGTGGCCCGACTCGTGGAGGAAATGCTCATCCGTGTATTTGATGATGATTCCAGTATTGCACCCCTTCTCTTTGGTCTGCCGCATGTACCAAGAATACAAAGCCTGACAAGCTATTCCAGCGCAGTGTAATACTGTGTGGGGGGCCAATGGACTTCGGAGGGAAGTATTTGTTAGGCGCCTTAATGTTCTACGATTTTGATTTGGCCTTAACGACTTGCCCGCTACGCGTATTCCTGTGAGATGACTCAGAAACCGATAAGGTGACACGCTTTTCTTGTTTCTTCAGCATCTTCTCCATGGGAACCGATAAGGCGACACGCCTTTCTTGTTCCTTCGGGGTCTTCTCCACGGGAACCAAGAAGGTGACACGCTTTTCTTGTTCCTTCAGCGTCTTCTCCACGGGAAGCGAAGGTTGTGGTGGAGTCATCGAGGGTCCTGTTGGAGAGGCATGGTCGTGTCGAGATCGTGACATTGCAGGGTCCAGGGCAATGTCCTTCTCGAGCCACTGGATAAAAGTGTGCCAGGCATCCCCTAGTGTTCTAATGTCTTTGTTTAGGCGAATCTCGAGCGGGATGGCCATGAAATTATCATGTACCATGTCCACCTGGACCCTGGCGTAACCCTGTGCCACCTGTGCACCGTGCTGCATTGTCCCTTCCTAGTATGGATGCACCATCCCCTGCGTAGCCTCGATAGAAATGGACTCAACCATCCTCACTTGGAGCTTGTAGGGCGTCGGCTCTTACAAAACAATACGCAATTAGCTAAGGCATCCTATAGGTCTATCTTTGTCGCATTCCAGAGATGTACATTACATTGATGTCGTCGATAGGTAATTGGTTGTCGTCATGATCAGAATTTTTCGTGGACGCAACGTTACTCTGATGTCAAGGAGGACTGGTTCCCAAAATAACGGGGGCGGCTTGCGACTAGTTGAGGAGTACTTGATTCAGTTGATCCTCCAATCTTGCTATATGTCCTTGAAATTTTGTAGTAATTTGAAATTTTGCAGTAAGCACCTGTTCCAACACTTTGTTGTACTCGGCCTTGGATCTCTTCCTACTCCTATACGTGCAGTACTCGTCTGCGAATCCATCCCTCCAAGGTACGTTAACCCCCTTGCCTCGCGTGCGACCCGGGTGCTCCGTGTTTCCCAGAGCCTTCGATAGTATATCCTTCTCCCTGTTGGGTACGAAGAGCCTTGGGAAGATGCTTCCGTCAATGCATGCTGCAAGAGGTCATCAAGTTATTATAGACAATATGAAGTTATGGACTTATTAACAACTAGGTAGTTCGACATATTTACCACACGTTCGGACACTTCCTCGTCTGCCTGGTTTGTGAAAGAGATGCTGCCCAAAGACGTTTTTGATGCCCTCCCTCTTAACCAGGACAGAGCGCGCTCGTATGTGATCCCAGCAAATGGCCTCACCCTCCGCTGCCCATTGCTTGGTTTTACCTACGTACCCAGCGGTACCGAGTTTGTGGGGGTGAGTGTTTTGTGCCTAGAGAGCCTTGTGCATCGCACTTTTGTAACATCCCAAAAACTTGGTCTGTTTTAAAGTTTAAAAGAAAAATAACCATTTGAATTTTCCTGGTAAAGTTAAAAGCTTAATTGGAATTTTCAAAGTTCAAAAATAATTTAATGTGACTAATGTCAACATCAGTTATTATAAAAAAAATTATTTTATTTGGGTTCTATGAGCTTGGATATATTTTCTAGAATTTTTCTGAGTTCATTTGCTATTTTCTAAGTTTTATTTGGATTTCCTGCTATTTTCTAAAAAGGAAAACCTATTTAAAATCTCAGAATTCAATCTCGGGCCGAATCCCTCCTTTCAGCCCATTCCTATTTCCATTTTCATCTGGCCCGTGTCCCTTGGGTCCGCTTTCCTTCAAATTTCCGCCCAATCTCTTTTACCGCTCATTGCCTCCTTTTTCCTTTATGCGTGGACAAGGCCCAACCAGCCGCCTTTCCTTTTTGTTGCCCTCTGATCGGTGGACCGCTGCTGTGCCATCGTCTTCAAGACGTCCTCGGCCGGGACTCTAGAGCCCGAGCTCTTCACGAGCAGCGTCGCCGACTCCCTCCTGGATTCTCCCTCTCCGGTGCTATATAAGAGCGCCCCCTCGCGTCAATTTGTTCGCCCGTGCTTCCTCCCTCGAAACCCTAAGTTCTCTGCCCCGGATCCATCCTGGTTCGGCCGCAATCCTCAAAGACCCGAACGCCACTGGAGCGTCTTCCTCGCCGGAGTTCATCGCCTATAGTCGACCTCAGCCCGTACCGTCTCCGCCATCGGTTTCGCATCGACATGGTCTACGTCGTGACGCCCTGCCCATCGCCCGAGAACCTCTACATCGTTGTCGCCGTCGTCTTCCCGACAACCAGCCGAGCCACTGTTGTCGATCTCCACGCCGGTGAGAGCCCTAGCTCTTTTGTGCACGTCATCCTGTGTACCTTGCCTTCCTCGTCTGATTCCCCATCTCTTTGTTGCTTCCCCATCACCGATTCGTCGCTGTAGGCCATCTGCTCCATCGCCGGTCAACCTTGATGCGTCGTCACCCTCTTCGTCCTCTGGTTGCATTGTCCACTTCAGAGAGTTCCTCGTGCCTTCGCCAACCCGGTGCTCACCTCCGTGTGCCTCGAACGACTCTGGTTCGCCTTCGTCGCCGTGCCCGTGTACCTCGCCGCCGCCTAAGTCCCCGTCATCATCGGTGTCAACGCCATGTGGTGCATCCAAGGTCCACCCAGATCCAAAAATCCATAAACTCAGTCCACATGAGCTGAACCTATGACCAGTGGGTCCCACTTGATAAATCCTATTTCTTTTATCTTTTCAGCAGATAATTCTTGCTGACGTCATGCCGACGTCATAATTGTCTTTTCCTTTGGAAAGATAATTCAGTAAATTCATAAATACTGATTTTCGGTATTTTATGTGATTTCAATCTTCCAAAGCTCATATCTTTTGCATCCGAACTCCGATTGAGTCCATTCAAAAATCTAAATTCATCTAAATTCAAGATCTATTTATTTAATATTTTTATTTAATTTTTGGAGTTGTTTTGCCTCTATTATTTATTTATTTTATTTATTTGCTTGTTTACGATTAGACGTTGATACGTCGGGAAGCTTTGAGCAAGGAGGAGTATACCAAGATCAAGATCAATCTCAGGATTTATTCCAAGGCAAACCATAGTCCTTTGATTATATTGAACTATGATTTCAAAAGTATATTGTTTTATACAATTGCATGCTATTTTTATACAAATTGTTTTGGGATTAGTTATTACCTATTGTCATTATGCCTCCTTTGATTATTTGAATGCCATGAATCCTTTGTCACCCTAGCGTGGATAATTTTAGTTGGACATATTCATATTACCAACATAGGTATCGTATTAACGCTTAGTTTAGCTTAGATACGATGGGTTTATCATCACATGTGTCATAATGATTAATCTTGACTTAATGATATATGGAATCGTGGTGGTGAGCCACTCTTGTTAAAATTTGTGGGTACCATGACGGGGTGAGTCATGGGTCTTGGTTAAACAAAATGGTTTTCATTTGGGCGAGTGGTTGGTGGATAGTGGGGGTGCGGGTTTAGCACGGATTGGGTTTGTGGTAGTCTCGCTTGAGTAATTTGTCAAGGACTTAATCATGTGCGCCATTGAACTGGGCCTTAACCGTGCAACTACATGTCTGGTATGGGACGGACCTGGCTAACTAATTAGCAATGTCTTAATTTCAGTTCTGTCATGGATAGTGTGAGTTATGGGAAAAACATATTCTCACGGAGGCGCAAGAGGGGCCCTGTTTGGTCTGGATAAAGACATTCAGCAGTTAAAACCTTAGTGGGCGAATCGGGTTAAGAAGGAGCTTTGTAAAGGCCTTGTCACGTGTTTCTAGACCGCTACCTAAGGTAGTGAGCAAAGTGGTATCGATGGATGCCAAACAAACTAGAGAAGTCGTGTCATGTGGGGAAAGCTGTACAACCTCTCGCAAAGTGTAAAACTATTCAATAGCCGTGTCCATGTTATGGACGTTTCGGGATTTCACACGGAGATAGAGTTTCTTTAAAATGAGTCGAGTGTGGATGGGAAGTTCACTTGATGAATATAATTTTTGTTTGGTGAGCAGGTCATTCACTTGGGGGTTTGTGTCGATTAGTGAATAGGGGATTCACTTATCTTTGGTTTGGTTAGGAAGTGAATGGGAAGTTCACTAGTCGTTTCAAAGAAATTGTTTAATTATTTATTATTGTTTACAACTACGCATTTCAATCTATTTATTGTATTTATCGTAAATGCTGCTTTCTGCAAAAGAACCACACAGCTAACCTTCGTCAAGCCATGCATGAATACTATTTGCATATATTTCCCTACGGTTTGCTGAGTAAAAGTACTCATGGCTTTTGCCCTCGGATTGATCTGCAGTTGAAGAGTATCGAGCTGCTCAAGAGTTCTTTGCCCAGGAGGACTATGAAGGTTTTGCGGATTATGATGCGTTCTCCACTCGATTGCCTATGGGTATGTTGATTGGCCATTTGAAGAGTTTCGTTCCGCTGCAAGAGTTTTATTTGTTTCTTTAGCCCTGCGTGGCAAGTTAAGTAAACGTTGACCATAAGGTCCAGTTATTATTATTATTTGTTACTTTGAGATCTTTTTAGTTAAATCGAATAAATAGATGGTATTTCATCACTGTTTCCTATGTGAGCTAGCTACTGATCTGGGACTAGTTCGGAAAACACAGAGGGTTCCTGAGATGCATTTTCAGGTCTCGACAACTTTCCTCCTTAAATTCGACCGTCGTCTTCATCTGCACAAAGGCCTCCCATATATCCCGCAACAAGAATTTATACTTCGTGAAGGGCATCCGACCCGTGTTCATGTACTTTGTGACAAGCGTGCTCTTGAAGGTCCTCCACGCTTGATCCATCGCAAGCAACGCCTACCGTTCCACGTGTGCCTGGTATGCTTGTGGGATATCGAACGAGCTTGAAAGTTCTTTCCACAACTTGGCTCTCCGTTCCTTCGTCAGAGACTTCCAGGTTGGTGTGGTGATGGGGACCCGTTCCCTTGCAAGTATCCCACAGATGATCCGAAATCTCGTCGCTGCTTTTGGGGGACTCAGAGGGACCCCAACGTCACTAACCGCCGTGATGGTCGTTCGGCCCTTAGGCAATTTCGATGTTCCTCTGCCATCTCGCTTACATACCACTTTGCTTGGAGATCCAGATGCATTCGGCGGCGACGAAGACGGTGCGGACGCCATCTCGCTTACTTGCTATCTATATAAGTTACATACGCAATGAACTAAAATTTTATATAGAAAAAATAGATGTTACACAATGAATTAACTAAAATTGCCTTGTAAACAAATTAACTATATAAACAAATAGAAGTGCTATATATAATTAACATTGCTGACTATTCAAGCAGAGTATCTATTACTCAAATAGTATCAAACGATACATTCACATCAATAGACAATACATTCACAACAAATGAAAGCAAATACCAAGAACTATCCAACCCTACAAATAAAAAGAAATTAGCACCTACGAATGATCGCCAAACATGTGTCAGGACAGTCTAATCCCTCTGTGCCCGCAAATAAGTATTAATCATTGCCATCTTTGCCCGAGCCTACTTCATCGAACCTAACACACTCGAGTGTACGATTTGCTTCATGCCAATCCTCCACGGCATGAAGCAAATCGCACACTCGAGTGTGCCGGGATCGACGAAGTAGGCTATGTCAAAGATGGCTAACAAAGGCTACGACACACACACACACACACACATACATACATATATATATGAAGCGGTTTTAAAGGCAAAAGCAACCACTGCTTAGAGATTTTAGAATAGGCTCCTATTCTAACCCCTAGCTACATTGTGTGTGCTCTCAGAAGGAGAGTTGTAAAAGAACAAGTCTTTGCCATCTCAACCCTATTGTCTATACTCATCATTTATTGAACTTGATAATTTAGTTCCAAACTTTGAGCTCTATATGAATTTTTGCTTAACTGTCAATTTTTGCTTAGTTCCAAAGATTCAATTTCAGCTAAACAGGATTAAAACCACAAGCTGAAAAACTGTCAATCTGAGTTGCTGGACAACAATATAACCAGAATGAAACAACTAGTAGTTATAACAAGAGCAACAGAATGACAGATGATCGAAAGACAGTAGCAACTAACACAATAGAGCTCAAGTGTGACCTAAATCATCAAGCTAATTTCAGTATTAGACAGCTATCATCACAGAGCATAAACAGGACCACTCATAACTTTGCAATATCTTCCAGAGCTAGTCTCAGAGATCAATCCCAATCACAAATCACATATTTCAACTAGCACGCATACACACACGCAGCACACACACACACACACACACACACACACACACACACACACACACACACACACACACACACATATATATATATATATATATATATATATATATATATTGTGAGGACCCCGGTTTATTAGGCTTGTAATACTTAGTCATCCATTGACCCTAGCATCACAAACATAATAATCCGCGTCTTCAAGATATGTATACTTCCTTAATGCAAGATACACACCCCTTTACAAAATCATGCATCAATTCCATTCAAGAGATAGAACCAAAGCACTAACTAGATTAAAAGACATACATCATATAGAGTTATTATAAAAGGGCCGACCGGCCAAATACAACTAAGAAAGATAACACATCGGAAGCAAAAGCCATAAGATGGCGATAAACAAAAGAGAGCCACAAGATTTGCCTTTAGCCCACAAGGCAACCAACCAAGACGCCTAGCTCGATTCCCAACCGCAAAGATATCTCACAAAAGTAAAGCCCTTTGGGCTCTACCTCCTCTCAGAATAAAGTTATTAAGCAAAGCAAATGAGTACAAAATGTACTCGCAAGACCGACGGTAGTATAACAGTAACTATAGTTTAACTACATGCAAGCTTTATTTAAGTGGATGAGGCTTTGGACTCATTTTAGCATAAAGCAAGTTTTCATTTGCAATAAGATAATAGATTCAAAGCGCTTTTGCAATTCATTTTAATTTGCAAGTAACAACGAGACAAGTAACAATATAACAATAGATAGATGACAACAACAATCCTGGAAGTGACTAACCCAATAGCCACCACAACAATAGTATGAACATCCATTCATACCAACCCATCAAGTTTCAATTAAATGTTGTAGTCTAGTTCTTGCACGACCTTACCAAGCATGTCCATAACCTAGGACGAGGCTATTCGAATAGTTTTAACCCTACAGGGGTGTACCAATGTACCCACACGTCAGACCGCCTTTTCACCAAGCTATTTAGCACACTACCTTTGGTGTGCCGGCACGGCTAAGTCCTACGAGGCATTTCCAATGAATGATGCTGGTTAAGAGCTGCACACACCTGAAGAGTAGGAGACTCCTACCACCAAGCAATCAATGGAGCTCTTCCTCTTATAAAAACGGTTTCATCAGCAGCGACCCATAACTAACACCTCCCAAAGTACTTAGCCAAGAGGGGTTCCCAATACCCTCGTGTGGTTAGCACGCATAAGCGCTTGGCTTAGTGACACAAGTAACTCGGTCCTTGGGGACCTAGGCACCATTCCGTTCACACCCAACAAATCACACCAACATCCATTGTGCCCAAGTCAATAACAATTTTGTTTTCATTTTTGTTTATTAACAAAGTAACAAGCACAAGATGGACATAATGGAATAATAATTTTAGTGTGATCAAGGTCATCGACATAATGTCGACAACCGCCCATTTCTACCGTTATCTAAGCATTTCTAAGCATTATCAACGCAAACTACTAAGTGATAAGAGTCCATCCATCGAACTCTAAATCACAGCAAGATAATCCTAGGCTTAGTAGTAGAGAATGAACATTTACCTACAGGATATGCATCTATAGGCTCAACTAATCGATATTTCAACACAAAGTAGCATGCATACATGCAAGTGAAACAAAGTATTAAACTTTAAAGTAATGGGACAATAATGGGATATGATCAAACTGCTTGCCTTGCTGGTTTTGCTCAAGATGTTGCTAAGGATCACTCACGGGATCAACACACTCGTCGATACCTAATCGAAAAGGCGAAAAGAACCGATAAGAACGACGAAAACCAAGAAGACAGCACAGCAAACAAACTCCAAATGCTCTAAAATTTCTACAGCATCAAGAGGATTATTTTTAGAGAATTTAGCAACAAGAACCAATTGATTTGGATTCTCAATGCAAAAGATATGAGCAAAACAAATCTGCTCAGCCTAACAAATTGGAAACTGCTACTATTCACTAATTTAATTGTTTGGCAACATTGTCTGAAAAAGTAGTGCAACTGAGATTTTTACAATAAAACAAGAACCTCATGAGATGAATAACACAATTGAGTTCACCTCATTTGGAGCTATTATGCATTCTCTATAATTTTTCAAAGACATGAAAATGAGCACAACTAAATTGCACCCACAATACTTTTGAAAATAGTGACATGCCTAAATCCTATTCTAACATTTAGTGCATTAATAGAGGAAGCCAACACAGTTGGATTCACTCAAAAATAATCTACAGAGAATTACTTATGCATTTTACAAGTTAAAAGAATTTTTAATGAAACATTTAAAGTTAGTTTTAAAACCTATTTGCAAACCCATTTTCTGGAGCCGAACTGAGCTCATAACCAATTTTAGATTTGATCCCAGGTCAAACCAGAGCTAACAAAATTAGAATCACCTTATTTGGATTTAAAATGAAAGAGATATGCAATTTTGAAGTTATTACCTTTTTCAGTTTGCAAATAAAGAGCTCTCAGGATTATTCTAAAGACCACAAAGACAGGGGGAGGACATGAGCCATAGATCTTGGATCTGACGGCTCAAGATCTCCAAGAGAACAACGCGCACGCGCACTCTAGTGCAGGTCCTGAGAACATGGGCCGTTGATCATGGATCCAACGGTCCATGTCCTCCCAGCAGCGCGCGCTAACTTGAAAGGAGGTCGTGGCCGTTGATGCTGCATCCAACGGACCACAACAATAGAGGGAGGACCGAGACGGTCCAGATCTAGCGAGGGAGGACCTGAGCGGCTGAGATCTTCCAAAGGAAGGTCTAAACGATCAAGATCTCCCCTAGGAAGATCTACATCGTCAAGACCTCTCGAGGGAGGTCCTGGACGGTCTAGATTTTCCAAGAGAGGACTTTAATGGTTTAGATTGTTCGAGGGAGGACCTAAACGGCTAAGATCAACTCGGGGAGGTCTTAACGGCTGAGATGACCTCGAGGAGGTCCTACGCAGAGGAGGTCTTAATGGCTCAGACCTCCAGGGGAGGTCTGGACGGCTAAGATCTCACAAGGGAGGTCCTGGACGGTCAAGATCTCTCACGAGGGGAGGTCTTGAACGGTCCAGAGCGAGCGCGCTGCTGGGAGACTAAAGGCGTGCGCGGTTTTAAATACGCCACTGTAAGGGGTGATCTAGGCATTAAAGGCTAACCCCATGATTAACAATGATTGAGGGATTAAGAGGAGGATCTTTGTCCTAAACCGACAACAAGATCATTGCTTTTGTCCGACAAAGACCCCGAAAGCAAAGAAGTGGTCCTCGCGGCGATGCAGACTCGCCAGTGACATCCAAGGGCACCACTGAGTGTGCAATAGCCTTTGCGCACCAAAGGACCCACTCTCGACGGCGGCGGCGGCCTTGAACGCCGACGAGCCGGAGAGGAGCACAACGGCCAACATGACAAACAGCTAAATAGAGCTCGCAAAGAACATACAAGTGTGCCCAAACTCTAAAGGACTATCAGGAAGATTACCTGGAGGTCCTCAAGGAGCTGAGGAGGTCATGGAAGGGGAAGACCGGCGCTGGTGAAGACAAAGAGCTCCACAACCAAAAGGGGAGTCCTCCAAGCTCCAAGCTCCAAGCTTCGATGACCACCTTCAAGAATTGTCCCAACCAATGAGTTAGGCTCTTGGTCACAGAGGGAAATGGCATAAATTGAAGAAGGAAATGGAGAGGAGAGCCACTGAACACTTGTGCCATCGAGGAGCTCCAAGGTCTTCAATGGCGCATTTGGGGAGGTCTGTGGTAGAGAAGCTCTGCCAAGCAGTGCAAGGCAAAGCTCAATGGTGTGTAAAAGAAGCCAAGGGTGATACCAAGGAGGTTTTATAGCTAGGGCAAAAGAGGTCGTGAGCCAAGGGTTAAGCTCATGGTGAGCTTAGCCCATGCGCGGTCCATGGCTTGGACAAGATGAAGGGGACAGGGTAGGTAAGTCAGGGCATGGCCTAGGGCGAAAAAGATCACACGCATTAAATGCAAGACAGTACAGAGCCGTTGGCATGACAGACAGACCGCACACTTCGCCATATGCACTCGCACGCGTGACAGAGGAAGGAGAAGAACAGGAACTGCTCTCCACCGCTGGATGAGAAAGATAGGGAGGTCCTGGCCCTCAGATCTTGAAATGGTAAGATCTAAAGAGAAAGGAGGAGGTCACAGCCCTTGGATCAGGGCTGGGGAGGTCCTGACCCTTAGATTATGTCCTGGCCATCGGATCTAAATCCAAAGGCGTTGGACCGAGGGGAGGACTTAACACTGCGCGCGATACTGCCAAAGGCATATGGAGGTCATGGCCTTTGGATCTCAATCCAAGGGCGCATAACAGCACGAGGAGGTCGTGGCCTTTGGATTTCAATCCAAGGGCGCATAACAAAAGGGGAGGTCCTAGCCATTGCGCGTAGCGCAAAGGAGGTCGTGGGCGGTTAGATTTAGATCTAAGGGCTACGAGATGAGAAGGGAGGTCATAGCCGTGAGATCCCTATCAAACGGCTATGACCTCACGTGGGTGGGAGGTCTGAGGTGCTTGATAACACGGGGAGGTCATGGACTGTTGGATCTGATCCAACGGCTATGACCTCAATGAGGTGGGAGGTCAGAGCTGAGCTGGTTGAGGAGGAGGTCGAGGCTGTTGGATCTTGATCCAACGGTTACGACCTCAACAAGGTGGAAAGGAGGTCTGATGGGGTTGGGTTTGACCAGCTTTTGAAAGGCGGCTCAAGCCCAAGGAACAGTGCATGGTTTGAGTTTAGTCTTAACAGCTGAGACTTTGAGGATTTAATTAAGCTAGCAAATCAACTCCAAAATTTATGACATTTTAACTAGAGCTTGCTAACTTTAAGATTAACCTTTCATAAAATTCCCAGAGGTTTTTATGCAATGCATTTTTCTCAGGAAATTCCTTAAGGCTGTTCAAGGGTTTGTTTTACCTCCAAAAATTATCAAACAAGTTTTAGAACTTATGATATTTTTCAGAGGGGTCCCACAACATCTCTAGGACCAAGGAAAAATATTTCCAAAAGTTTGGCACAAGATTTGTGACAAGTTGAATAAGGGTTGGACTTTAGTCCACAGGAGGTTTAGGTTTTTGAACTCCATAACTTTTGATAAGAATAAAAGAGGAGTTCAAGAGTTTCAAGATGTGAGAAAAGTTTTAATTTCTACACATTTAATTACATTTGAAACAAACACCCATTTATACATTTAGATGTTACATATATATATATATATATATATATATATATATATATATATATATATATATATATATATATATATATATATATATATATATATATATATATATATGTGTGTGTGTGTGTGTGTGTGTGTGTGTGTGTGTGTGTGTGTGTGTGTGTGTGTGTGTGTGTGTGTGTGTGTGTGTGTGTATATATATATATATATATATATATATATATATATATATATATATATATATATATATATATATATATATATATATATATATATATATATATATATATATATACATATATATATATATATATATATATATATATATACATATATATATATGCAAAGAGATAGTGCACGCTATGTATATATGCGATGGTACTCAAAACCATCGAGAAGATGATCAAACAAGGCACGAGGGAGGACCACTCACCGGGAGGGAGGAGAAGAGGAGGTGCTGGAGTCGACGGCGCGAGGACCGGACGACCGCAAGCTGAAAAAATCCTAAAAATATATAGGTGTTCCTATAACAAAGGCTAACACTTGTACATATTGTTGTAGAATGTGCGGTTTTAGATTGTTGTAGAATGTGCAGTTTTAGCAAATAATCATAATTAATTCCAGCATAATTATGAAACAATAAAGCATTAATCCAGCAGTATTTAAATGACCAAATCAACATAGTCAAATGTAAATCTACCAAGTCATTTAAATTTATTGAAATGCTAAACATATACCACATGTATATAAAACCAATTGGCATATTGCTCAGATTTGAGGAATTTAAAGTTGCTCTCAGAAGTAGAGTTGCAGAAGAGTTTGCTCTCTGCCTTCTCAATACAATAGACTCTATTAATCACTTATTGTATTTGACAAAATCAATTTAAGCCTTTAGCTCTAAAACCACTCCTAATAAACTGTCAGAACTGAACACCATAACAGCAGCTACAACTTTTGGCCAGCACAGGGTCTCACAGATAACAGAGTACCAAAACAACAATTCAACTAGCCAACAACCTTGATACAACAGTTTTGATTCGCTGACAGAGATCAAGGATCAGCAAAAGGCTTAATACTTAGAGCTCAAGTAACAGAAAAGCATGCAAGACTGTTATAATCCAAAAGTAATAGACCGATAACTTTAGATCAATTAACAGAATGAATAATACTCTTAGAGCTCAAGTCTAAACTATATTGTCAAACCAACTTTTAGATTGTGTCTAACTTCATCACAGAGCAATACAAATGAAGGCCACCGACATCACTTTGCATAATATCTCAATCACACTTCCAATCCGTAAATAAGAATCAAAACAGATCTCTTATATATACACAAAGGATGCACAAGAATACTCACAGATTGATGGTACTCTAAACCACCGTGAAGAGACAAAGGCACACTATATATTTCAACTAGCACATCACACACACACACATATATATATATATATATATATATATATATATATATATATATATATATATATATATATATATATATATATATATATATATATATCCAAAAAGACAATGCACGCTATGGTAGAAGATGAATAGATAAGGCACGAGGAGGACCACGACCGGAGGGAGGAGAAGAGGAGGTGATGGAGCCGGCGGCGTGAGGACCAGAGGAGGCGCTCGAGCCAGCGACATGAGGGAGGACCGGAGGAGGCGCTGCAGCCGGCGTTGTGAGGACCGGAGGAGGTGCTCGAGCCAGCGGCATGAGGGAGGACCAGAGGAGGCGCTGCAGCCAACGTTGCGAGGACCAGAGGAGACGCTAGAGTCGGCGGCGCGAGGGAGGACCGGAGGAGACGCTAGAGTCGGCGGCGTGAGGGAGGACCAGAGGAGACGTACCTTGGGCGGCGGTGCTCGGCATGAGGGGTTAAGGGCGCTGGGGGAGGTGAACGGCCAAGAGTGACGAGCAAGGGCAAAAACCCTAGTGGTTGGTCTCCTTATAAAGGAACATCACAGACGGTTCTTATTACGAACCGTCTATGATATGGGACTATCATAGACGGTTTTTAAATAGAACCATCTGTGATGTATTACAGACGATTCTTATTAAGAACTGTTTGTGATACATCACAGACGGTTCTATTTAAAAACCGTCTATGATAGTCCCATATCATAGACGGTTCCAAAAAGAACCGTCTGTGATTATTTCATCACAAACGGTTCCAAAGGAACCGTCTGTGATAGGGCGTCTGCTATAGCCTGTTTTGTAGTATTGTTTATCACATGGTTTACTTCTACTTCAAATCTGATTTTGAAATGGCACTTGAAAAACTAGTATGTGTAGGTTGAAAATTGTTGCGTCTTTCGCAAAACTAAAGCCACTAATGACATCCTTTGGAACAACCTCTAGCATAAATATTTTTATTTGTGGAAGACTTGTGAGTACATTTGTACTTAACCCGGTTGCTGCAAATTCAGGTGAGGAATACTTTGAGCCCGATGAGCTCATTAGCACTGATTTAGGCCACGCTATCGAGTAGTGTTGTCATTTCACTCCCAGTCGATTGCCAATGGGTTATGGGGCATACCATGCTGGAATTTTGGTTTAATTAAAATGCTTCCACTGTTACTTTATGTTCTTATTTGAATTTGGCCAGTCGGCCACTTGTAATAGTTGTAGACTTGAACTATTATGATGTATGTCTTTTGAACTATCAATGTTTGAATGTTGTATGGATGTGATCAATGCTAAATATGAGTTTGGGGGCATGTTGGTCACTGATCTTGGGAGCTAACATGATCTTATGCTCGCTGTTTGTGGCTTCCAATTTAAATCACTAATTGTAGTGCTTGGACCGTTGGAGAACCGATTATCATGTAGTGCTCGCATAGGAGTAGCACGCATGATCGTGGGGGCTCTAGTTTTGGTCAAGCCTCTCGTTTAGATGGAGTTAAGTTGGAATCCATTCACGGGAGACCCAGAGTTATTTTCATAAGGCTGGGAATGCCTTGGTCTTACGAAAATAACCCAGGGGTCCCCACAGCACTCGCCGCCTATTCCACCGCGCCCACACCTGTCCCGAGCACTACGCTAGTGCCGCTCCTCCCCATCCCTCTTCCGCCTGTATAAGGGCATGCCTTCCTCAATTTCTCCCCTCTACTAGAGTCAAGCAAACGGCAGGCTCGATGGGCGCAAGACGAGGCACGACATCTGGTCTTCGACACTGGGCCAAAGACGGCAGACAACATTGTTCACGAGCTGGGCCGACACGGCACAACACTGTTCACGGGCCGGCCGCATAAAGACAATAGATTTCGGGTTGTGCTCGGCCGCACTGGCACAACAAAGCCAAGACAAGACGCAAGATTTAATAGTGCTGTGTCCAAGATGAGATGACCTGCATGGTATGGCATGGCCTGTTAGGGCACTATTAATCGCTTTTAATATACATATATAAATTTATTTTTATTTATTAATATTTATATGATTTTCTTTCCATTTTTAATACTTATATGGTTTTATTTTGTAGTTTTAAAATTTTATATATTTCATTTTATAAGTATATATAAATTTATTTTGGTTTTTTAAATATATATATATGTATGTATGTATGTATGTATGTATGTATGTATGTATTACAGATTGTTTTTCAATTTTTCATGTCTTATGAGCTAAATGACAAATGTTTTAACGAGCTAGCTATTTGAACATGAATAAAATTCTATTACATTTTCAATATGGTTGTCTCATTGTTTTTCAATTTCCATGTCAACTTCTGAATTCTACACATTTTTCTAATTTTTTTGGATTTTTTAAAAAAAAAATTGATTTTTTCCATTCTGTCGGGCCAAATGGGCTAAACGGGCCACATTTGGCCCGATGGGCTAAACGGGTCGTGCCTGGGCCATCACCGTGGCCGGTGGGCCGGTCCAGCATGGCACGAATAGTAGCCGAGCAGGAATGGGTCTGCCAGAATGGTAGGGCCGCCACCCGTCGCAGTGCGTCGCCCAAGTTGCCCATTTGGCCAGCTCTGCCCTCTACCCCTTCTCCTCCCCGTGCCCATGCACATTCCCTTGCTATGATGTCTGCAGGCCTCCTCTGTTCAAGGCCGCCACGCCCTTGTGCCCGCGCCGCCACCTCCTACTGCCTCCCCACCCCGCCGGTGACTCATGTTGGCCGCCGTCAGAGCCTCCATGCGTGCCACGCCTAGAGTGCCGCCACCAAAGAAAGCCACGCCTAAAGCTCCTCTACCTTTGCTCTGTATCTTCTCCTTTCTTTGCTTTGTGCCACCTGCAAGTGGGGCCTAGCTGTAAGCCTCTCTCTTAATTCCCTTAATTCCTGAAAATGAAGATTCCCTAGAATATTCCTGTCCCTCTTAATTTCCTAGAATTTCTTTGTTCGGTAATCTTTGCGACGTTCGTTCTCCTTCATACGAACTCCAATTCCATCGATTCTTGTTTCTAAATTCTTAATCTCTCTATTGGTACCAATTTTATAGTTTTTGGATTTTATTTGATTTCCTGTTATTTATTTGTCTCGCTTCGCACATGTATAGTCCAACGCCACCGAAGCCACTTTGGATCAACCGGACACAGTGACCTCAACCTTCGACGAAGGTGAGTCTCCTTTGAACATTTCATACCTATGATTTTTAAATATTAATTGTTTTCAGTTGTAAAGTATTATGCATTGCTATTTCACATAAAATGATGAGTTCAATTGTAGGTTGTTAGTTAAAGCGAAACTTGTAAATGTCATCCTTTGATATTTGTCATACTATACCTTTGTAATCCTAGCTTAGTAATTCCACAATATTGATTACAACATTGTGGAATAGTTAAATGCGTTAGAATTGCTTAGCCTTGCTTTTCGGTCTTGATCACCCTTTGGGAAGGAAACTGTTATTACCTTTTGTGCAAATCATTTTGAGAAATGTATGATAATATGTATTGCCATTGATTTAGAAAATAATATAAAAAGGTGAAAATCAGTTTAGACCGGAGCGGATCATAAGATCAGGCGGGTGTAGCTAGAGCACGAGAATTGGTATTGTGTCAAGTTCTGCCCAATTCATATTAAGGTCCGACGCTTGTGACTATTCAACCCGAGCATTACCGTACAACCACATGTCCTAAATGAGAAGGACCTGGCTAAGTAACTTACCGAGTCCAAGTTAGCATTAAGCTCGCAGGCTGTAGTGATAGGTGTTCTCTTGATTATGGTAAATGTACTTCCATATCTAGAGATGTGCAGGTTATGGTAAGTGTACTTCCATATCTTGGGTAGTGCAGCATGGTAAGGAACTTCCATGTCTGTCGGGGCTTGCGCCGTATTATGGTAAAGGAACTCCACATTTGGGCAGGTTATAATCCCCCACAACAGTGAGCTCTGGGTCACTGGTAAAGGATGTCCATGACTTGGGGTTAAGCTCATCGGGCGAGCTGATGCAAGGATAAGGTATCGTAAAAGCCCTGTGATAATCTCTTAGTTGCACACCTTCAGAAGTGTGTCATAGCCGACATTATAAGCTGATTATCTCGTGTGGGTCAAGTTGTACAACCTCTGCAGAGTATAAAACTATTCAAATAGCCGTGCCCACGGTCAAGGGCGGGCAAGGTGTGTTTTCACATAATAGATTTTGGTTTTGATTGTTGGTGATATGCCCTAGAGGTAATCACGGAGATGATTGTATCACATCTATGTTTATGAGTTATTGAATAAGTGTTATTATGTTCCTTGAATAAATCATTTGTTATAAAGATGAACAAGTATGTGACTTGTTGGCGAAGCACTTTTAACTTATATGATGTCATTCTAAATGTATCTCTGGTCGTATGTCACCGGTTGGAACACCAGTGATCTTATCGACCAGCACATGTATTGATTGATGACCATATTTCACCGGTCATGGATATAGGGATATCGAATCAATAATGTGAACAAATGTTAGAGAACATGGTGTTGGATTTACTCACCTTGAGACACTATTGAGATTCTTATGATTTTATGTGTCATTAGTTGGTCTCAAGCAATGATGATGTATAATCCTTAGACCTGATATCAGCATGGTTTCCTACATGTGTAAGAGTACACTTTGGGGTTGCCAAACGCTACTCCGTAAGTGGGTAGTTATAAAGGCAGCTTTCAGGTATACTGTGAAACATGCGAAGGAATGTGACTAGTTGGATATGGGATTTGTCCCTCCTAACATAACAGAAGAGATATCTCTGGCCCCCTCGATATGGTCGGATAAAAAAAGTGCATGGCTATGCCACTAGTGGTCGAAGTGTTCAACCACGTAAAGTTATCCGACACTTGATCAAGAAAGTATTGAACAGTCCATGGATGACATAAATCTCACCTGGAGTTCAACCAGATATCATGAGGCAAAGGGAGAGTACATGAGAAGGTCTTTTAGTTCGATCAGATATGGACTAGTCGTATAGAGATACGAGCTGGTCGTAGGCTAGTCGAACATGATCACTAAGTGGTCGAAACCTGGTCATAAGGAGTTACGAACTGGGCGAGACCAAATATGAACTAGTCGTATAGAGATATGAGCTGGTCGTTAGTGATATGGACCTGGTCGTAGATCATATTACATGAAGGTTCGTCCGATATAATTCATGTGTAATTGGGAATCGTTATGTTCTACTAGGAGCCGCTAATGACTCGTGATCGGCAAGGAGTTTCCGAGTCACAACCGATTACACATGAACCTAACAGGTCACATACTTAATGGGTTGGAACAAACCAGTACAGATACGATTCATCAAATGTGTTCAGATAGAATCCATCATGGGCACTATTTAAGGAGATGCTTGAGGCTATGGGTCGGAGAGACGACAGAATGTGAGTTCCACCGCAATCCAAGCCACCGTCTTCTCAAGAGAGTCATACCGTGTGACTTGGTGCTATAGCACACCGGCGTACAGAGTTCCTTCTCTAGACGTGTGGATACCATAGAGGCGCTACTGCGGTTGCTGTTGCGCTTGAGGACAACCCGCGATCTTCACAAAGGAATTACAGAGGTTGCTAGAGGAGACGATCGACTACGACCACTGCATCGATGTACTCGACGTAGGACGATCAACTACGACCACTACATCAATGCGCCCTTCGTTGGATCAGGCTGCTCCAACTCTTCTTCCACTACACCGCGCGTCTGGTGGTAACAATCTATGATATCTTGCTTGCATAGCATCCTAGTTTACGTGGTAGAATTTTTGAATTGTTAGCTAGTGTAGCCTACCATTATCCCTTCATTGATTTCAAAAGAGTAAATTTTGGGAATCTGGGAGTACATTGAACTCTTGGATTGTTGTTCTGGCAGTTATAGCCAGTTGGGCAGCTAGAGCCCTATTCTTGAAACCTTGGTGGCTAGAGCCTCGATGCTAGTGACATGCAGCTAGAACCTTTACTAGTGTATATATTTATTGATTTATTTAATTATTTAAGCTACATTTGTCAAAAGCATTTTATGTAAAATGTTTAAACATAAAATATTGCTTTGTGCAAAAAAAACCCTATAAGCCCAATTGTTAAAGCTATGCATATACATATTTCCCAAGACTCGCGGAGTACTTTATGTACTCACATTCTACACTAAAACAAATCTCAAAAGTCTACAATGATGCCGATGATGACTATGACTACTACGCCTGCGGGTTTAACGAAGGACATCCAGAGTATTAGGCCACACTCCCCAGTCAAATGCCAGTGGGCAATTTGATGGGTCACCACTCGGAGTTTGCTCTTTTGCTGTTTTCGTTGCTGTAAAACATAAGGTCTTCGACCTCTTTGTAATAAGTGGCCTTAAGGCTGGTACTTTGTTATTACTTTTATGTTAATCGTTATTCGAACTTGTTATCGATGTTGTTTCCACTATGTGCACTAGCTACTGATCCAGGGACTAGTGTAGTTATGCACAGATGGTTCGAATTCAGGAATCCAGGTCCCGACAGAGTTGGTATCAGAGCGAGTCGACTTTAGGACGTGACCTAGTTAGAATGGCCTCTAGTAGGAAAAACTTCAAAATTTATTTTGTAAAAAGAAAAAATGTGCTATCCTTATCTTTTCTCATCTTTCTATCCTTACCTTCTTCATGGAATTATTTCTTACCTTGTTCTTCTTTAACCATTTTACAATGTTAATGGATCCTCTTTCCCTTGCAATTTCTGTAGATGACCAACACGTTTCTTCCCACTTCTTTCAAGACTACAAGTAGTGGAGCCATCAAGAGCATCGATCGAGTAGACGATTTTCTTTGAGTTGTTTTAGTTGCAAAAAGTAATTTGATTTTCTGTAAAGTATTTGGATCTTGTGGGTTGTTACAAGCTTCCTTGTTTCTCTCGTCTCTTCTTTTCCCTCTTTTCCCCTGCTATCCTTGGTTCGCTCATATGATAAACCCTGGAAGCGGTCGCAGAAGAGGCCATGTAGCTGGCCGAGGCTGTGGTCGTGGAAGAGGCAATAGTCAACCACTTCCTCAGGAGCCAGTTTTGCCGCAAGAACCTCATGTTCAACCGGAACAGCTCTTCGAAGAAGAAGAAACCCTGCCGCTGCCACCCCTTGGTCAGCCCCAGATGAGCATAGAGCAGATGATGGCCATGCAACTGCAACTTCTACAGGCACTTGCTCAGAATCAAGTCAACCAGCCTGCACTAGCTCCTGCTCCAGTCTTTCCATCTCCGTCCAAACTAGGAGAGTTTATGAAAACCAGACCGCCAACCTTCGTCGGTTCAGTTGATCCACTGGAAGCTGATGATTGGCTAAAAGATGTAGAGAAGAAACTTATCTTGGCTCAATGCAATGACCAAGAGAGATTCCTCTACGCTACTCACCAACTTAAAGGAACTGCAGGAACTTGGTGGAAAAACTACTGCGCAGCTTACCGGAACGTCTAGGCCATTACTTGGCAGGAGTTTTCTGATTCTTTCCGTACGGCACACATTCTGTTGGGAATGATGGAGATGAAGAAGTGAGAATTCCACAAGCTATAGCAACGTAACCTTAGCATGTCAGAATATCTCAACCAATTCACTCAACTATCAAGGTATGCACCGGAAGACGTTGCGACTGAAGGGGCAAAGATATGGCGCTTCATGGAAGGACTAAACCCTAACCTCAAAGTGCAACTAGAGTCAACTGACTTCCCCAATTTCTAGCCGATGGTCAACAATGCTCTCGTGCAAGAGGATGCTTAGTGTCAGCTGTTTGAGTCCCGAAAAAGAAAAAATGGTTTTCAAGCGCAACATGGAACAAGTAGTTCCGAGCACTGGTTGAACCAGCTATACAACAACCTACCACCAGTAGACAATGCACCCAGGACTCCAATGTCAGGACCCCATTCAGTCATGCAGGGATTCCGCAATAATACTGGTGTTCAATCGTAGTAGAACAAGACGTCAGCGACAGGAATTCAGTGCTTTTATTGCCACGAGATGGACCATTTTGCCAGCAGTTGCCCTCAGAAATGTCGAGTCATGACTCCAATTCCTTTTAACTTGGGAGCTACACCAGCCAAGGCCCCTACGCCAGGATCAGGATGAGGAGCATCTCAGACTCCAAGTCAAGCCATCCAGCATTCAGCGCCATCTGCAAGAGGATGACTAAATCATGTTACAACAAAGCAAGTTCAATCATCTCAGCATGTCGCACCTAGTAAGTTCTAGTCAGTTCAGCCTCCATTTCAGCTTCGTCTCACTCAAAAGAAAAAAAAACAGTTTGGTTCAGTTAGCCAAGTTCGTGTACCCCGATCTTTTTCCCTATCCACCCGAATCTCGAGGTCGAGATTCCTTCCAAGGGGGTAGGTTTGTAACATTGCCAAAATTTGGTATTTTTCAAATTTTATTTCAAATTAATTAATTCAAATATTTGGATTTCAAAATGGGGTTTTTGCATTTATGTAATTTCCTAATCCGAAATTTAAATTCAAAATTCTATCGTCTCAGTTCAATTCTTCGCCAAATTCCGAAATTCAAATTTTGCAATTTGAATTTGCCGCGAAACTTCTTTTTCCTTTTCTTTCGCTTTTCCCTCTTTCTTTTCTCCTTTTTCCTCTCCCTCTTTCTTTTCTTTCTTTCTTTTTCTTCTCCTCTTTCTCTTTCCTCTTCCTTTCTCCTACTCTGTTCCGAGATGCACTGCCTTGCTTGCTCCGCTGCCGCCACCGCTTTAGTGCCAAGACCCATGCCACCCATCCACCCCGTGATCGTGTGCACCAGTGTTTCTTTCTTGCTGCCCTGCTTGCTCGCCACGGCCGCTCACCTGTTGCCTCCCAAGACGCTGCCCACCCCTAGTCGCTCCTGCCCTAGCACTCTGCTGCTGCTTCTGTGCCAAGCTCAGGTTCTGTCTCTGGCAGGCCAAGACGTAGCACCCATGACTCGCGACTCGCCGTCTCACACGCCCATGCCGTGTCATGCTACCCACCATACCATGCCCGTGCCCACCACTGCTCACACCAAGCGCCCATCTAGAGCGCGCGCGCCGCCTCCACCCCATCCCTCTTTCGCCTATATAAGGGCATACCTTGCCCCTCTATTCCTTCTTCCCTCCTCTACCCTTTTTTCCTCGTGTCGCATTCCATTCAAGGCCGCGCCGCCTATGCATCTCTCCCTGCGCCGCCACCTCCTACCACCTCCCCACCCCGCCAGCGACTCATTTTGGTCGTCGCCGGCATTGCCTCCGTGATCGCCTCACTGCTCTCGGCCTACCAAAGAAAGCCGCCACTTGGAGCTTCTCTACCTTTGCTCTGTTTCTTCTCCTTTCTTTGCTTTGTGCCACTTGCAAGTGGGCCCAGCTACAATCCTCTCTCTTAATTCCCTTACTTCCTGAAAATGATGATTCCCTAGAATATTCCCTTCCATCTCAATTTGCTGAAATTTCTTGGTCTGGTAATCTTTCGGACGTTTGTTCTCCTTCATACGAACTCCGATTCCGTCGATTCTTGGTTCTTAATTCTTAATATCTCTATTGGTACTAATTTTATAATTTTTGGTTTTTATTTGATTTGTTGTTATTTATTTGTCTCGCTTCACGCATGTAGAGTTCGACGCCGCCAAAGCCACTTTGGATCAACCGAACGCAGTGACCTCAACCTTCGACAAAGGCGAGTTTTCTTTGAACATTTTGTACCTATGATTTTTAAATATTATTTTCAGTTGTAAAGTATTATGCATTGCTATTTCATATAAAATGATGAGTTCAATTGTAGGTTGTTAGTTAAACCTAAATTTGTAAATGTCATCCTTTGATATTTGTCATCATATACCTTTGTAACCCTAGCTTAGTAATTCCACAATATTGATTACAACATTGTGGAATAGTTAAATGCGTTAGAATTGCTTAGCCTTGCTTTTCGGTCTTGATCACTCTTTGGGAGGGAAACTGTTATTACCTTTTGTGCAAATCTTTTTGAGAAATATATGGCAATAAGTATTGCCGTTGATTTATAAAAATAAAATAAAATAGTAAAAATTTGTTTATACTTAGATGGATGGTACGATCAGACGTATACAACTAGCACACGAGAATTGGTATCATGTCTAGCTACAGCAACTGAGTCGGCACGGAGGAATGGGGTCGGGGGACGGACGGAGACGTGGCAACCGCAGCTGAGTCGGCACGGAGGAATGGGAACTGGGGAGGGGGACGGACGGAGACGGGCGCGTCCCCCCCGCCACGCCACGTCGCCCCCGGCCACGTTGCGCGCCCCCGCTCGCCGCTCCGGCTCCCGACCTTTCCCTACCCTTCTCCGGTTCTCCCCCCAAAAGTAGCAGAGTAGCTGCGGCTTGTAGGCGACGGCAGAAGCTTCCCAAACCCTCTCCTCCCTTCTCCCGTCCGTCCCGCGCCTTTTTCTTTCCCCCTTTCTCTAGCTGATCCGCGCGCTCCCTCGCGGCGTACGTTGCTGTAATTTGTGTGCTTGCGCGCGCTTGTGCTGGTCACTGATGGGGTTGGCGATGGAGATGGAGGAGGAGGGTGCGGCGCCCGCTCCTGCGGCCGTGGTGAGAGCGCGGGAGCGAGGGGTGGAGATATACCCGCTCAGCCGCTACTACTTCGGCGCCAGGGACGCCGCGACCGCCCGCGGGGAGTCCGCCGCCGACCGCGCGCTCCGCCTCAAGGCCAAGTAAGTAATGAATTACCCACCGCGCGCGTTATCCATGCTCTGTTCTTGACTTACGCGTGCGCGCTCTGTCTTGTCTCCGCCGTTCTGGTGCAGCTTCGCGGCTCACGGGCTCCGGACTTGCGTCCATGGCGTCCTCCTGGTCGGCTCCCTCTGACTGCTATAAGTTTCTATCATCTCGGCATCTTTCGACTGCTCTGCACCTTTATCTTTCTTTACAAACGCGGCATCCATTAGTTTTGCATCATCTCATTCATCTGCACTCCAAACTAGGCAATCAGGCAATACATGCAAATGTGTTGAGATACATGACCTGCACTTTACATGGATCCTGAACTGAGTTCTTCCTGCTGCCTGCAGGTGGAGCTGTTCGATCATCCGCATGTCCTGCTCCTGCAAGTCAGGAACTCGTCCTTCATGCTCCCCGGAGGCCGCCTTAGGCCTGGCGAGCAAGGTACACTCATACTGCCTTACTTTCTCAAGACTGCAATTTCAGGGATCTGTGTACGTTTTAGCACAGAGAAATGTGTCCTATTGTTAAAGTTCTTGCAAGGTTGAAGCGTCAGTGCTGAACAATTTGGACTAACAAGTTTGTTGTGTGCTAACTCTGCTTCAGATGTCGAAGGGCTGAAACGCAAGCTTTCGAGCAAGCTATCGGTTGACGATAATCAAACTACTGAAAACGAGGACGACGACTGGCAGGTAAACCATTGTACTACAGGAAGATGTGAACAGTAATGCAGCTAGATCTCTGCGCACCATTATAGACAGTTTTCATCGTTTTCGCCTTGGCTATTGGCTAGATTGGGGAGTGCATTGGGATGTGGTGGAGATCTGAATTCGAGGCCTTGCCATTTCCATATCTGCCTCCTAACATTCGTGCACCAAAGGTGAACATGCAAAATCCAGTATATATATGCTTAATTTCCTCACCCTTCTTCATCTAACCCGAGTGAGTGAATCCTCTTGTCCTGTGAAGGAATGCATAAAGCTGTTCCTGATTACTCTGCCGATGTCACGGCAATTTGTTGTGCCAAGGAACCTGAAGCTGCTAGCCGTGCCTCTGTCCCAGATTCATGACAACGCTCAGGTTTGTTAGAGATGCAGAACATTTCTCAACTTTTACGCCTTTCGAATGTGTGATCCAAGTTCTTATTTTACAGGTATATGGCCCAATCATATCTGGAATTCCAAATCTGCTATCGAAGTTCTCCCTCAACATTATCCATGATTGATAAGATGGTTTGCTTGCCTACGTTAAAAGGTAGTGACACGAGTTCAGGGCTTTAGAAGAGACAAGCTTATATGGTTAGTCATAGAACAATATACAGTACAGACCATACCGAGTAAATCTCCTGATTAAACTGTCATCAGCAGCTGGTTGTCTTTTGTGTTGTATAACTCTTTTTTTTCTATGATTGATGTAGTTTGTATATTTTCAACACCTGTGGTACTGTAGCTTTTGTGACCTCTTTTCAGCATGTAAAAATGAATCAGTTTTGTACAACAATTATGTGGATTTATTTCGTTATTTGCTGATGTCGCAGACACAGATCAGGTGAAACTGAAAATACTATCGTTAGAACAGCCACACCCGGCACACCTCTCCAGGAACATCATGACGCGAGCTCCCGGGAGCGTACAATAGCAACATGTAATTGTAGGTAGCTAACCGCATATTACATCTCGTGCTGCAGCAGCTCATGCACTGTCTGGGCGAGGTTGGGCTCACTCCTGATGCTCTCAATCCATCTCGCGCTGATCCGCACCCTCTCGAGGCTCTGCTTCAACGCTCTCTCGAACGACGGTTTCATGCGACCGGCGAAGAACTCAGAAATTTCAGCAGCTTTCTCCTCGGAGGTGAACTGATCATACAGATGATCAGGAAACAACACACAAAGACAAGCGTTAGTGAGCTTAATGGCAGAGCAGGAAGAACAATCAAGGCAAAGGTAGTTGGTGTACCTTTGAGACAGTAGAATTGACGAAGTATGATATGAGTGAGCTTGATGGCCAGGTCTTCAAGACATGATCACAGTTTTCCTGCATGCGGACACACATGAGCATATACATCGAGCATGCTCTCAATCATTCCCATAATTATTCAAATAACAGAACCATTTATTATGTAACATCCTAAACTAGCTTATTTCAGAATGGTGTCTACAGCTAGCCAGCTAACCATTGCCTTGTCATCGTCCCTGTTTTGACCTTTGGTTTATTTGTGATTATCTTTTACTCTCTTTTTTGAAAGGTTATAAGGCACTCACACCACCACACATGCACTCACGCATGTTGTCACACTGGGATTTTTTATGGAGGCACTAGGCCTCACAAAGCTCGGGCACGCCCTTTAGTATTTTGGTTTACAGATTTCTCATCGTGTCTGAAGTTAAGATACAGTGCATCAGAATGGCTGCTGAGACATCTTACATCGCTTGGTTAATGAAGAAAAGAAAAGTTAAAACATGCAAGGATAAGATGCAAGGGTTCTGGAGTGAAACTATACAATGGCAGAACACTGCAGCAGCTGATGCTGGAGTGCTGGACCAATGAAGAAAACAAGATTCTGACAAATTCTTGAAGGAGAAACAGCATTTAACCTGAAAACGCTCTGCACCAAGGTAGCTATGTAACATGTGAATGACAGAAGATCCCTTATGATAGCTTATGTTATCAAAAATCGCATCAATTTCACTGGCATGGTTTACTTCAACCTGAACAAACAGGTCAAATAACCAAAAGTCACAACTGAGACAAATGGTGATGCTAATGCTGTGAAGAAAGAATCAATAAACAACGCTTGATATTATATTGATCATTTGAGTTATCTAAAATAACAATCTAATATAAGCATCATCTGAATAGTTCAAGCAGAGATATTAAATATCAGAACTTGATTATTCCATAATCATCATGGTTATTAAGAAGCTAAGGCAAGGCGAGGCGAGGCGCAAGGCACTGCCCGGATGCCTAGGCGACGCCGCTGTGCCACACCAACATGAAGAAAGAGATAAAAACATTACAGGAAGAGGAAAAGAACGGAAAAGAAAAAAAAAAGGAGAAGAATAAAGGGAAATAGAGAAAGTGGCCTGGCGAAGCCCATCTTGCTCCAACTGCCCAACACCCTCCCTCTTCCTCAATGCTCTCTCAACTAAGCCTAGCCGCCTCCTCCCTCAAGTCTCCATCTCTCCCTCTCTCTCTCTCTCTCTCTCTCTCTCTCTCCCTCTCTCTCTCGCTCCCCTACTCTACTTCCCTCTCCCCTGTCAGGCGGAGCTAGCGACAACACCAGCGAGCAACGTGGGAAACTGGGGAGCCCGTTAAGGATCTGATGACTACGTGGACTAAGCAACAAGGATATCCTGTTATATATACAAAAACGAAATGGCAAAATCTGATATATGCGACTTAGAAAATTGCCATTTCGATTTGCCACTCAGTTTTCTAAAATTCGAGATTTACTACTCCAGTTTCTTTTCCCTTTGAAATTCTTTGAAATTCGAGACCACGCGGCGCTTCAGCTCGGAGACGTCGAAGTAGCACAGGAAGCGGGAGGCCCCGGCGCCGGCGTCGGAGTGGTCACGGCCCGGGGAGAGGAGCTCGGCGCGGGAGGCGGTGTCCAGGTCGCCGGAGCTGGACGAGCAGGAGGACGAGGAGGAGGAGGTAGTGGTGTCATCACCGGAGTAGGATTTGCCGCAGCTAATGATGTAGTGGCGGAGCATGTCCGCGACGTCGCGGTAGCGCTGGAAGGCGAAGAGCGCTCGTGCCCGGATCTCCAGTGCCGCCTCCATGCGCGGGGACATCTCCAGCGCCACGCCCACCAGGCTGAGCGCCGCCCCGCCGCGTCGTCCCCGCTCTCGTTGTCCTCCGCCGCGGCGAGAGCTGCCCGCGCCTCACCGAGGTACCTGTCGATCACCTGCCGCACATTGCAATGAGCATACAACACTCAGATTTGGGCATTAAGATCATTTTTTCTCCTGTTTTGCCCCCCTCAAAGATCGAGTTTTTCTCAGGCTCAAACGATCCAGAGAAAAGACAAGCAAGCAGTTCGTGAACAACACAAACAAAATGCAGAAGAAGAATCGTGAAGGAACAAGACGACGACGGTTCTTCGATCACGCGTGCCATGCATCTCGCCATCTGGTCACCAAAGGCAAACACTTGCCGAATGAATCAAACAAAGAAACCATCTTGGATTCTTGGGATCGCTGCGCCAAAAGCCAAATCGCTCTTGGGCTAATTGTGCCATTCTATTCTACTTGGCCATTCTATTCTACTTGCATTTGGGCATCAAGAAAGAAATTAAACTGGATGGACCAAGAAGAGAAATGCGCCGGATCGCTTCAACTCGCTCGGGTTTCTCTGGCATGACTAAGGCCTGTTTGGTATAGCTCCGCTCCCAGTTTTTGCAACTCTAACTCCAGCTTCACTCTTGGATCTACTCCTTTGAGAAGTTGGAGTAATCTGATGAGGTGTTTGGTTAGAAAGTCAACTCCCACTCCATAAATGAGAATGATCTATGTAAAAAGACGAGAGCATCCTCGGGTTTTTTAATGATCACTGTTCATACGGATACTGTAGCATCCGGCACTGTTTTCCAGAACGGTTACTGTTCATGCGGTTACTGTAGCATCGATCGGAACCGGTTTTTAAAATTTTTTAATACGATTTTGTATTGGTTGTTGCATAGTTCTGACCAATTCTCTTGGAGCTAAAAGAGTGAGCTCTCCTTACTCTCTCAAATACTAGTAGCTCTTCGAATACAATGATAGCATCATTATAGATTGATAAAATATCGTTAATTTTGCATAAATATAAACGAGTATCATAGGGGGAAAACCCATAAACTCAAACATATGAAGTTTATAACAAAGATTCTAATTCGATGAATATCATAACAAAAGTCCATAACAAAGACTAACATATGTCTTCGATAGAAAATAAACGAGAGGTCACATTATCTCTGCTAACTCAATTTCGTACCATACCAAGTCACCACGAAGTAGCTATGCCAGTAGCAAGCTCATCCCGAAATGTATCTATAGACCGATCATTCGATTGTGATGTTGACCCACCCAAAGCATCTTGAGAAATTGTATATTTTCGGTATCTGGAAGGAATGGTAGGCACATAGTTAGAATCTCGGTCGCACCTACGGAAATGCCAATCCCCGCTACCATGCTCACGTATGAAGTTGTGGAGCGCCATAGTAGCTGCAACAATCATCTTTTGCTTGGTCATTGGATAACTTGGCATCTTGAGTAGAATTGGCCACTTCATCTTCCATACACCAAATGTTCGCTCAACTATATTACATACACAGAGGAGTGTACCTGTTGAACTTTTCTTGGCAGTAGTTGGCTCAACACCTCTGTGGAACTCAGGAACATGATACCTTTCGCCCTTGTATGGGGCTAGGTACCTCGGTCGATTAGGATATCCGGCATCAACAAGGTAATACTTGCCTGAATCAAAAGTAATATAAATTTAATGAAAGTACATGGTTTAGGAAGAAGTAATTTATCTAAGAGCAAAGAAAGTTACCCAATGGAGGATGTGGGAAGACTCCTCGGTCTACTCTCAATGCATGATATAGCACACTAGTGTCATGCATAACCCCTGGTTGACCAATGGATGCATAAGTGAAACGCATATCAAAGTCCACAACAGCCATCACATTCTGAGAAGGATTTCCAGACCTTCCAATGTATCTCACTTGTTGTTCTAGTGGAAGAGTTGCACGTATATGAGTCCCATCAAGAGCACCTATGCAATCCTTAAGATGTGGCCAAGCCCTTCGATCATCTCTAATCCTACTATGGATGGTGGAGAAGTTTGGATCCTTTGGTTTCACATAATCTACAGACATTGCAACCACACACTATAGCACTTCTTGAAACTTCCTACTAATGGTCTCACCCGAGTGCTTGAACCGGTTTTGTGTTTTCCTATTTGATTCACCTCCACCGCATACCCATAAGAAGATTGCAAGTGCCTCTAGTGTATTCATATTTCTGGTGGGTTTGAGTTCATACCTACTCACCAACAAGTCATGTAGGTCAAAAAATATTGTTTGGTTCATACGAAGCATCCTATGAGTCTCTCCCAGAGTAGCCAATGTCTCCTTCAACCAACCCATCCCACTGAGGCGTGAAGTCTGCGTTTCGGCCTTGTCAATGTAGGTTGAATAGTACTCCGCAACATGTCATAATCAATTTCCATACTCCTTCTTGTACTTCCTCTTAAGCCACTCAAAACGAGCTTGTGGGGTGTCCAAGGTTTTGAACATTTGCCTTTGCTCCCTCTTCAAAAACAACTCAGTGGCAATGAAGTGCTCATCACTACCTAGAGAGGCACCATATTCTTTCACCTAGTTCATCACAACATCTATGGAGCAAGGGTCATCTTTCATTGCAAATGACTCCAATGTTAACTGAGATTTCTCAGCCATGTTTGCTATCTTTATGATTTGGTCTTGCATAACTTGAGCTGAGGTTGACTTTGGCTTTTTGCCCGTCCCAATAGGTGCATTAGCTACTCTCTTGCCTTTCCCATTAGAGGGGGACTCCTCCTCAAGCTCGGTCTCATCCAACTCGTCGATGTCATTCTCAGCTTCAAGATTGACAGTTTCAGTATTCTCAGCTTGTGTTTGAGGCAATATACCCATTGCCGGAGACCAATGATCAGCACCATCATTAGTGATATCTTCAAACATCTGCCTTAGAAAGCCTTCATTTTGAAGCCCTTTTTTGCGAAACTTTATTGCCCCTGGAATTTCCTGTGGAAAAATCGGACACCGATTAGGACAAATAAAAAATATATGCTGCCCAAAGTGAAAAGAATGAAACTGCACTTACTATGTTAACCTTCTTCCACCATGAAAGGGGTTGAGAAATTGTGCCTTTCTCACTGTCCCAGCCAGTACCGGTCTCCCTTGTGGTGAGCTTTTTCCAAATGGTGTACTCGGACTTCAACTTATCCCACTTATTCTTGAATTGTGTCTTAGTGTACTCGATCCCCGTTATATCCTTAAACCCCTTAGCTACCTCAGCATATCCTACAGTGTTTAAGTGGGTGTTTGGCCGGTTCCCAATCCTAACTTGTTCAGCAAACAACTCACACACTACCTTAAGGTGTTCATCATTCCACTCAGCAGAACTTGCCATCTGCATGTTGTAACATTCAATATTGCATCAATTTACCATCACACTCAGAGGACAAGCCAATGCAAATCCTTCACTGTACATTCATATGTTGTATATATCATTAATTCAAAATTGGTCGCAGCACTTACAATAATTGAATGTCCGGGTAATAGTTGGTGTGAACATGAAATAGCTCGTCATGTGAGAACATTGGATGAACACATAAAACAAATATCAAGTAGAAAGTTCAATAAGAAGGTATACTGATAGCATAGGTCATTTCAAGCATGAGTCATCTTTCATATAAAGGAGTCCTTTGAAGGCATTAACATGGACATGAAAACTTAGGGATAGCAATCATGGTGCAGTGATTCAATCATCGCATCTTTGTCACAAGAGTAACACCCCTGAAGGCAACATGTATTACCAACAGCAGCACTTGCCATCATAAAACAGGACACACTGTTTCCTGATATTGGAATAAGGATCTAACATATCACCAGGATGGGTTTTTGGTATGGGATATATGCTAAGTTTCTCTTGATTTACTTTCAGGGTGTCTCCGCAGTCAATGCATTTTATGAACTCATAATAATAAGAACTAGATACTGAATCAAATCTATAACTAGTGTGCGAATTCCGGTTCAGATAATTCAGCCACCAGCAACAAACATCACCAAGTATCGTATAACCACATGCAATTCGGCCACCAGCAACAAATATCAACAACTATCAGCAAGTATCATATAACCAAGCATATCTATGCAATTCAGCTAATGTACAAGCATATCTAAGCATCAGCACCAAATTCAACAAGTATCATATAACCTTGCAAGACAATACAATGATCAACCAGTTGCATATTCGGTTCAAATGATTTTTGGCTTGCATTTCCTTCACTGAGGATTGATATCAACATCACAGGACAATCACAACATTCACATTCCAACATCACAGGACAATCACAACATCACAGGACAATCACAACATCACAGGACAATCAATCACAACATTCACATTCCAAAAATCTGAACAAAAATTCACATTCACATCAATCTGTTGAGAGCTACATCATGCTATTGAGGGATACATCAATCTAACATTCACATTCACATCAATCTATTGAGGGCTACATCATGCTATTGAGGGATACATCAATTTGACATTCACAATAATCTGAACAAAAATTCACATTCCAAAAATTCAGAACAAATCCATTAACAGCTCTAGCCGGCTTACCTTGAAGAGCTGCCGAGGAGGAGGAACGCCGAGGAGGAAGCGCCGAGGGCCGGGAGGAAGAGCAATGAGGGCCGAGGGAGGAAGAGCGGTAGAAATTTGGGGAGGAAGCGCCACCGTCGGGGACGAAGTCGCAGCACCCTAGCTAATGGCCGCTGAACAGGCGAGGGGATGAGCACGGATGGGGGCGGCGAAGGGGAGGCGAAGGGATGGGGAGGCGAACGGAGGCGAAGGGGTTGGGGGTGGCAGACGGGCTGGGGCGGCGAACAGGCGAGGAGGCGAAAGGGGTTGCGGCAATGACGAATCAAGGGCGGCGAATCGGCGCAAGCAGGAACGGGAGAGGGAGGCGAGGGTTGAGGCGAACGGGCTGGGGCGGTGAATGGGAGAGGGAGGCGAGGGGTTGTGGCGGCGATGGAGCTGGGGGCGGCGAACGGGAGAGGCGAGGGGTTGGGACGGCGATGGAGCTGCAGGCGGCGAACGGGAGAGGGAGGCGAGGGGTTGGGGCGGCGATGAAGCTGCGACGGGAGAGGGAGGCGAGGGGTTGGGGATTTGGCTGCGGGTTGGGAGTGCCGGGTGCGTAGATTAGGGTATATCAGTGGCAATTTGCAGGTAAATACCTTCAACTTCAATGGGTACTTTATTTTACTAGTCCACAGCTTCCCACTTGGAGCATGGTTTCACCTGCTCCCAAAATTTGTACTAGAGGCTGCTCCACTCCAAGTTGCTCCAACTTCAAAAGTTTTGTGGAGTTAGCCCGTTTGGCACAGCTCCACAAACTTCAACTACGAAGCTGGGAGTTGGAGCAGTACCAAATAGGCCCTAAATGGCGGTTGGGGATGGAGTTGGTCAGTTGCATAGATGAGCGCAGGGCAGGAGGGGCAAAGGGGGAAGTTCACCATTGGAATGGAAGGAAAATGGGAGAAAATAAAATAAAATAGAAGAAAAGTGGTGATAATGGCAAATTTCAAAGGGAAAAGAAATTGGAGTGGCAAATCTTGAATTTTAGGAAACTGAGTGGCAAATCTCGAAGTGGCAACTTTCTGAGTGGCATATATTAAATTTTGCCAAACTAAGGCAGCATGATTTGGAACTTGATCGGTTTTTCTGACATATCTCTTATTTTTCTTACTAATATATATATAGAGCGGAGTATACATGGTTTGTTTTTATTCCCTTGCGATCGGAGCGGCGGCGACTCGGGCGGGAGCAGAGCAAGCGTTGCTCGCGGCATGGGGAAGGTGGTGGCGGCTCCGACGGCGGTCACGTAGGAAACCCTAGCTCTGATACCATGTTAGAATAAACACTTGATCTCTTCCAACAGGCCAAAAGACCAATATATCATGTACAAGGTAGATCAATATGCAAAGAGCACCCTAAGCTATATACATATGTAACAATTATAAATTTAGCTAAGCTATAGCTGGACTGGTCATGATCAGGATTGCTTCTTTCTAGGACCTCTTCTTTTATCGATAATCTCATGTTATTTTGTTTTGTTCATATAGTTATCTAGGTGCTCTCACGTAATCTCATAAAACATTTAAGACCAACATGCAAGCCACCTTAATCAGAAATTTAGAACAATGACTGAAAATGAAAATAGCATAGTGCTTCTTTTTTCTTTTGTCTTATTTTTCGTGTATGGTCTGTTCAATCGGAAGTATATATAGCTTATGTCACTATCGTCACTGTGGAGGAGGAGAAGCAGAGAGAGAAGGAGAGGTTGCATCGTGAGCGACAGCAGAGACAGAGGCAGCTTGAGATGGCACAGCAGCGCCCGGAGACGGCTGAATCTGGAAGCTCACGGCCAGCTTGGCTGGAGAGAAGGAGGCTTCATCTCGAGGGAGGTGGCGGCTTGTGTGGAGGCGGCCCGAGGACACCAGGCGGTGGTGCGACAGCCTAGGGCGGCGGGTGGCTACACGACGGATGATCCGGCGGGGATGAGGAGGTGGCTTGAGGAGCGAGGAGGATAGGAAGAGGAACCAGCGCTCGGGGGCCAGCACTACAAGGAGAAGGAGGGGAGGTCACTACGGCGCGGTGGCGATAGCACCAAGGCCGACCTAGATGTGGCGACCGAAAGGGGAGAAGAAGCAACGGGCGTGGCGATCGGAAGAGGAGAAGAAGCGGCGGTAGTCGTGAGAGAGTTTGGGGGCGGTCACAAGAGTGTTTTGGGGCATGCAGGAGCCAGGGCGCCGTGTGGCAATGGAGGCAAGGAAGAGGTAGGAGGCATCGGCCGTGTGGCAATGGAGGCAAGGAAGAGGTAGGAGGCATCGGGAGGAAGAAGAGGGAATAAGGGTAAAGAAGAAAAGGAGGAAAAAGCAAAAAAAAAAAGAACAAAAGGAAGATCCGGTGTGGTGTTGGTGTGGAGGATAGTGGGGAGATCCCAGATCTGAATCCGGTGTGGAGGATCCAGATCCGATGTGGTGATCCGGTGTGGTGTCGGTGTGGATCTCGGATCCGGTGTGGAGGTGTGGAGGATCTGGTGTGGATCTAGATCGGTGGAGGATCTGGTGTGGCTGCGGCTGCGTGTGCTGTGTTGGGGGAAAAGAGAGAGAGGAAGGTGTGTTTGTTGAGAGTTCTAGCTGCTGTATTGATGGTGGTAGAGGAAGCTTAGGTAGTGATAATATCAGAGGGTACGATGGAAGACATGGAAAACAGGAGGAGGGGACTATTCAAGCAGTGACTTTGGTGGTTGAGCTCGACGATGGTGATGACAAAACAGGAGCAGATGGTAGCTCCAGTGGAGGCTATGTCGGGCAGCAACTTTGGGTATTGGTGTCGTGCAGTGGTGTTGGTATGGGTGCCAGAGATAGTGTTGCTGGAGAGGTCCAGAAGAGGATTGGGACTGGAGTCAGACGTAATGATCTGTGACAGAGGTAGAGGTGGTGGAGGCCGAAACTAAGGGCGTGTGGGCAGAGTGGTGGAGGCCGGAGGTGGCTGGAGGCATAAGGGTAGAGGAAGATGGGGTTGAGGTCGGGACAGTAGATAGTGGAGATGGATTTGATGACGTTCCTGATAGTATTTGTGGTGAGCAACTTTTTATCTTTGTAATGGTATTACAATATGTAATAAGATGGACATGATTGTTATCTCATGCCCATCTTGAGAGGGAGTGTTAGAGATATTAGATTTAGGTAAGGGTCCACGTCTTGTACAAGTTGTGTTAGAGTTGATCTGTAATATTTGACACTATAAATAAAGAATGTGAGGATCTCAAAAAGGATCTACAATTATTCCCTAAAATTCTACAAAGCTGCAGGTGTAACTCACCAGGAGCAACTAAAGGAGGAGAAAGAGGACAAAGTAATCAACTGCAACTTACAGGAACAAATCTTAAACAATCACACTTGAATCAACAACCATGCATGATGCATGTTCAACAAAATCTGATGAACATCTCTGCATCCTTGCATGGAATTGTACATTAAGGAACACGCCGAAGAGGCCAAACCGGCAAAGGAGAAGAAGGAATAGAAGAGGAAGGAGAAGGTTGGGGAGACAACCAACGCGGCCAAGCTGAGAGCGAAGCTGGAAAAGATCGATGCGAAGATTGACGACCTGAAGGCGAAGAAGCAGGAGATCGTGGCTCGACTCCTCGAGCTAGAGGGCGCTGCGACCAATGCAGCAGCAGCAGAGGCTGCACCACCGGCGACGGGTGAGGGGAAGAGCTGATGGAGGTTTGAGGTTTTAAGCAGTTCTTGCATTGACGAGAGGAAACAATTATCAGACAATGCAGCTAATGACATTTGTGTCAATGATAGTTGGAGCTAGAAATTTTCTTTGCTCAATGACCATGTTCATTCAGCCTTGTATGGTCAATTTTAGTGAATTTTGTAGTGCACATGAGTGTTGTTTGTATAATGATATTCCATATTCGAGGTATATTATGTTGGTATATTGTGGAAATTTTATGTCAAACGATCAATTGTCTTATAGAAAACTTTGGTGCTGTACTAGAACATCTGTCGAAACTTATAGAATTGGAATCTGCATGTGTTGTACATAAATCAAACAGAAAACGCGTCTGTGTTGGTCTGCTTGTTTAATCAGATGGCCATAATGCTTTCTTTTCGTCACCGATCTTTGTAAACAGGTAGCAGTAGAATTGGAAATGAAGTACTGTATGTAGTTTGGCATGATTTCATTAGGAATTGCACCGCAGAGTTCATTCCAATCTATACCTGTATGTGCAACGCAATACAGTTCATATAACAGGTAACAATGTTCTTCAGTGCAATTCTCCTGCTTAGCTTAGGCACAATAGCATATAAAATCCAAAAGTCGAAAGTATCTCACAGTTGAGGGCTCCTTCAGGAATTTCACTGTTGACACTGTTATCCCTTAACTAAAAAATTCCAAAGTTCCAAACCGGGATGAGCTAATGGAAAAAGGCTGATATTTCTCAACAGGCAGTAGAACATCGTAAAAACCAAGCCGCCGTCTGGAAATTGTCATAACAGAATATAAGAAGCCGAGGCATTTTCTCAGATTCACTTCGATGCAAATAGTCTAAAACAGAGCAATTCCACAACGACATTTTTACAGAAACATCTTGTCTTTTGGCTTAATCCATGCAAGTCTATTTAACATTCAGCGAGGCAACAACCTCACTAGTAGAATGGACAAACTGTACTGAAGCATGCATGTATGTGGTACTCACAAAATATAACTACTATTTCCCTATAATTTTTCTCACAAAATATGTAGCTAGGATACTGTTGCAGACTTCTGTAACGCTTGGGAAATTGAAAACATCCATCTTCCAACACCCAATTAGACCATCCTTGCCTGGAGCTGACCATCTCTTATCTGCGTAGCGATATCTTTGACAGCACCTGGTCCATGAGGGATGAACACGGAGGAGGATTTGGAGGAGGCCCCGATCTCCTTCATGGTGTCAAAGTACTGAGTCACAAGAACCATATCCATGACATCCTTGGCAGAGGTCCCACGCACGTTCTCAGAGAAGGCAAGAACACTGTCTCTCAGCCCATCCACTATAGCTTGCCGCTGCCTTGCGATACCCAGACCAGCCAAGTACTTGGATTCTGCGTCTCCTTCAGCTCTCTTGATCTGCAGTATCTTCTCCGCTTCAGCTTTCTCATTGGCTGCCATCCTGAGCCTAGCAGCTGTATCATAAAAGCACAAGAATAGTTATGAGATGTCTCTATCTCTATCCAAGATATCCAATGTGCTACCAAGTGGCAATGCTGTACAGGCGTACAACCCATATTTTTAAAATCATTAAATCACCTAAACAGATACTGGGCCTAGAAAAGGTTAACTGAATTTGTACTTGACTACTTGTTGACTACAACAATCTAATAGACAATTCAACGAGTAGGTTGCAGATAATATGGCTTTGTAAGCCTTCAAGAAGTTCAAAACACATTATGGGCATTTGTATATAATAAATTTTACCCCACTCGTCTCCGTATTCAGCTCTGAACCTTTGAAAACCTAAATGTGAAAGAAGATTCAAAAAGATTCTGCAAATTATTTACAATCTCATAATATAAATCTTAAGAAAACCAGAATTATGGAAGATTAATATTTTATCGACAGCATGAATATAGTTTTGATGGGTGAGCTTTAATTGGTAAGTGCCATCTTGTTGACAGCTCTCAGGAAGCTACACCACTCAAGGCCAAGGCCACTGATTCACCTCCTCTTTTCCTTTCTAAAAGAAAGTTATATGTACTTCCTTGCAATGCATGGAATTGCTCAAAAATTAAAGCATAAACACTGATAGTCGAACTAATGTTTCTGAAGAACTCACATGCAGGTGATGTTTTCACTGTATAACAAATATGTGGAACTTATACTTGCCTGCGTTGATCTCATTCATGGCTCTCTTCACATGTTCATCTGGCTCAATATCTACTATCAAAGTTTGCACAATCTCATACCCATACATTGACATTGCCTACATAGTGTGTAAATTTGGTTAGTAAAAAAAATACCATTATGCTCTAGAAGACCAAAGAATGATGAACAAAAACCTTTTCAAGTTCATCTTCCACAGCTTTTGCGATTTCATTCTTCTGCTCAAATGCATCATCCAAGTTCATCTTTGGAACACTAGCCCTGATCACTGAACATGAGGAATAGAGTTTATAAGCATTGAATGAGAGAACAAGAAGAAACAACATAGAATTAGCAATATTCAGGTGACCACATGAGAGCAAAGCAGGATGCACATCGAGCAAAACTATGGATGCAGTGGAAACATGAATTGCAGTTCAAAACATAAAAACAACCTTACCATCAAAGACATATGACTGGATTTGCCCCCTGGTGTTGCTAAGCCTGTAAAAGGCATCAGATGCCTTCTCAGCAAGAGCACGGAATTGCACAGATGCCACAACATTGACAAAGACATTATCCTGCAGATTATTCACAACATGATATCCATCGTTAGAGAGCTAGAAGGAGGAAAAACAAGTTAATTCCTGCATGTTTGATGCATAAGTATCCCATTTCAGTGAGAACAGAGAGATTTCAGACAGATATTTCTCAATGGGATAGAATGAATGAACAATAATATGGAACAAAATGCAGAAGTTATCAGATGTATTCTGATCATGCATGGTAATTGCTCCAGGCACCTGAAAGAAGAATAAAAGATAAAAGAGACTGGGGAAACCTTAGTCTTTGTTTCACAGCGGACGTCAAGCTGCTGCACACGCAGCGAGAGATAACCAGCAATTTGCTTCCCTATACACCATGGTAAGCAGTGGCATCCAGGCTCCAGGACCTCATCAAACTTTCCGAAAGATTCCTTGATGGCTACAGTTGATTGATCCACCTGTATCAAACCAAGTGCCTGGCCCATGGCTTATTTGCAAAGGAAGAAAGTGGTTGATTATAAATTGTGTCAGACGCTATAGAAGAGATAATAACATCTGAATGTTTTTACACAATCTTGGCTTATGTTTCTTCATTGATGTTCGTAGTTTAAAATTTTTAGTACCATACAAACAAATGATGTGAAAGGATAGCATCACAAAACCAAAATCGATAAAGTCATGACTACACACTAAGATAAATGTATGCTACAGAAGCATATATGGCATTCCAAATAAAATGTTGGCCAATTGCAATATTTAGACTGCTCGGAGCAAGCAAAACAGTATTTCAAACAATATGTAAATCCTGTTCAAACGGCATATCATTACATGGTCAAAGCTCTTAAGTCATGCTTCGATAACATGTACTGAAAAAACAGAAAACACTAATGCGGCACAACATAACACTTCAATGGGCTCCTAACAACAATATCAAAATAAAGTATCCACAAAACAAAAATGAAATCCAGTGCATACAAAATGCACTTATGAAGTAGAAAGATGAAAAGAACAATAAAAACCTATATGCGTCAGTCAGCTAAGTGCAGAGAGGCAAGGTTTTATCTGCTTCAGGGTGTTCTTGGGCAGGCACTACAAAGTAAACCGATGATACATATATAGTCGACGACAAAGATAATGCTAATCCTGAATGAATTGGAATGCTACTTGCCAGCGCAAGCCAAGAAAACCAATGCTGCGACATGATGCCCACTCAGTAGCATACAAATAAAAAAGATGCTACAAATAATTTATTTTGGTGAAAACTGAAAATTCAAATGTGCAACCCCACAAGGCTCGTTCAACAACCACTAATCAGCACGTCGCAATCTTTAATGGCCAATATATATAATACCTGTATAAGACAATTAAACAAGAATAAACCATACAGCCACTTGCTGGTGTCTTATGAAGTATCCTACGCCAGTAGAGATTTTGCGGTTGTGCTCACCATGTCAATAATCAAGCAATTAATCAAGGATAGAAAAAATATGTGCTTGACTGGAAACTATCTGAAATTTCAAAGTCGAACAGCTCCAATCGAGTTCGACATCCATGCAAGGATCACACATTCGCACCGAAAACAGAACTACTAAAATAATGACTTGCAAAGCTGCCGACAGGAAGGACAAGAAACGCACACCCGTGCCCTAAATTTCTTCGTTCAGTCCACGGAAACAACAAGAATTGAGGCCGCAAATAAACAAAACCTAATGTATCGTCAGGCGCAGGACAAGAACTGGGGTTGAATCCAAAGAAGCAATTGAAATTACCAACCTTAGATTTTTTTTATTTATTATTATTATTATTATTTTGCCTCGCACAGGAAAGGAAGGAAAAAAGAAAGGAACAGGAGAGATCCCCAATAAACGTGCTTTCAAGAGAAATCCCCAAGAAACCAAGAAAAGGACCTCCTCGAAATTACGCATTCAATCTCCGCTCTAAGAAAATTACTTTGACCTAAAGCAGGAGGAATTTCCAAGAAACATATTCAAGATTCCAAGAAACCGATAGAGAGAGGAAGAACTCGCCCCTATTCCGACTACCTCAACATCAACCAAAATTGGGCTCGGACGCCGCGCAAGAGGAGGAAATTAGGGGTTAGGGCGAGAAAGACAATACCTTGATGAATTTGGTTGGATTGCAGTCTGTTTGGTTCCCCTCGAAAATGCTCTGCTATTTAGTCAAAAAAGAATGTCGTTTTGTAAGAAAAAAATTGACGTTTTTGTTGCGTTTTCTAAAATTTAATTATTGATATCTTTTTCAATATTGGTTTTTTTAATAATAATTTACAAAATTAAATAGTCAATTGCTTTTTTTTTTCAAAAATAGCATACTGTCATTGGCGACAGTACTAACAGTCTCTGTCATTAGTTGAATCCTGGCGATAAGTAGTATAAATCGTTCCATTGCGATAGGGCTCTCATTGCTAATTCAATGGAGGCAGGTCTTGTTTTTTAATTTGTGTGTACAGATTTCAGCTTAAAATTTTAATAATTTTCACTGAATTTCTGGGAGATATCTTTAAGTGTCCGTGTAGTTCAGAATCCGAAATTGGAGAAGAAAACGAAATATGAGGTAAAGAATGTCATATCAGCGGCGCAATAACACAAATAACCCCATTCGAAGCGAAATGAAAAAAAATATTTGGGTTTATGGTTGTCATGCGCGTCGTTGTCCCGATTGTATTATTCACAGAACCAATTCCTTTAGAAAAATATTATGAAATATTTTGGAAAAGATATTTAAGGTTGAAAGACTTCATAATTTAATTACGAATTACATGGCATGTTGGGTTTTGTTACGTGTATTAGAAACAACAACATGCACGAATCAATAAACTAAAATACACCTACGATACATGTGCTCCTTTTTATAATCGAAAAAAAGTTGATTGGAACGAAGTTAATTAGTCCTGATGGTCTATCAGTCCATTTCCCTTGTCTTTGGAATGCTGGCGGCAGCGGCCAGTCTTGAAGTCAGCCATGTTCTGCGAGACAAACTACACGATTGAATGATATTATGATAGCATAACATAGAGCCAAATCAATAATCATGATGCAAATTGAACCTAACTTACCTCTTCGGTATGGAGTGCGTCCGAGCAACAGGGAGCGCTAGGACGGCTGTCGGTTTCACTAATAAGAGCACTCCCCTTGTCCGCTGTGCGCTCGGCCCGGTCATACTCAACTTCCTGTTCGATGGTCCTCCACCATTACCCAACTTTCCTAGGCTCCTCCGGTGCCTTTTCAATTAGGTCGGGTACGTAAGGTTTCCAGCGTTCGAAGGTCTCGGCTCGCTTCGCATAGTTGGATATGTACTTCTGCTCGATGAACGCCCTATCATACATATCCGGGTCGTCAATCCATTGAAAGAAGTTGCATTGCATCTTCGTATGCAATTATGCGCCCATGAAGTTAGGGATATGTGGAATGCAACGCAACATATAAAAAAGTGTTGGTATGATTATGTAGTATTGTCCTCCAGCTTTTTTTCTCCCATGAGCGGATAGGGTTTAGTGCTGAGGGTGGAAGGAGAAGTGCAAAGACATCGATCAGAAAAAGGTGTGCGGTAGAGTGGTCATTTCGGTCTAAAACGGTAGCGTCGTAGTATGCTATCTTTTCGGTTTGCAAAGGTGGAAGTGTGTGGCCTGATAGTGTGCGGTCTTTTCGGTCTAAAAAGGTTATGTGGCCTAGTGTTGTCTTTTCATTCTGAAAAGGTATCGTGACAGAGTATGGTCATTTCGGTCTGAAAAGGCAGCGTCGCCGTGTGCTGTCCTCTCGGTTCGCAAAGGTGGCAGTGCGTGCCCTAACAGTGTGCGATCATTTCTGTCTTAAAAGGTAGCATCACAGTGTATCGTCTTTTCGGTCTGCAAAGGTGGGAGTGTGTGGCATGACAGTGTGCAACCATTTCGGTTTGAGAAGGCGCCGTGGCAGAGAGATGTCATTTCTGTCTTAAAAGGTAGCGTTGCAGTGTGTTGTCTTCTCGGTATGCAAAAGTGTAATACCAAAGTTCATACGTGAATCCCTTGTCATGACGTTCATACACACCTAGTTGCCAAAAGTTAAAGACTTCTTATGTACACCTGACGAGGGAGGAAGGGTGAGATTTGGTCCTTCTGGCCCAGGCATATGCCAAGAACATTCCTGCATCGACGATTGAACAAGCAGGTGGTGGTGATACCAAAGAAGTTGGGCACTCTAGCACGGCAGGAGGTCGGGGGGTTGCTGATGTTGTTGATGAAGACCGTGAGGAAGGAGCTCCTTCCATCAAGCAAGCTAGTGGGATTGCTGACGAAGGTGAGGAGATCGAAGGCCTAGTTGAAAGGATGGATCTTGAAGACCAGGACTACCAAGCATTGTCAGAAGATGAAGGATCTGATGAGGAGGATACAGTGGAACAACAGATGGTTCCATCCGAGTGGAACACATACCAGTTCAACAACCTCGTCGTTAACGGATACTCCCGTGTACCGTGGGAGTACGACCAGAACGAGGCCAGGCAAAGAACCATGTACAAATGCAAGGAGGCTGTGTAAGAGGCTATCAAATTCTGGGCCTTGTCGGAGCGGCGTATATTCACGGTAGTGAAGTCCAACCCAAGATGCTACGATGTGAAGTGCAACATAGAGGGATGCCCTTAGCGAGTGCATGCATTCTAGCCTAAATGGGACACCTACTGAAAATGCTCTATAGTAGTCCATCACACATGTGTCGTCACTGAATCAATGTAGTCCCATAAGAACATGTCATCAGGCTTCATCGCAAATATTATGTATGGTGAGATTGTGGATAATCTAGATTTCGAGCCACGATCCATCATTCGAGCAATAGAGGCAAGATTTCAGTACATAATCAGCTATGCTAAGGCATGGAGGGCAAAGCAGAAGGCATTGGAATCAAGGTTCGGTACATTCGAGAACATCTACCACAACCTCCCCGGCCAACTCCGAGTCATACAAGATAGAAATCTCGACACTCATGTCGATATTCAAGATGGCACATATCCGCGGTGGGAATAGAAGAGGGTACTGAAGCGAGCATTCTTCACCTTGGGTCCATGCATCAATGCATTCCAGCATTGTCGTCTAATTTTGTGCCTGGATGACACATTTTTGACTAGGAAGTACAAGGGGTAGATACTTACTACAATAGTGACGAACGAGAACAATGAGGTTCTTCCCGTGGCCTTCGCATTCATTGAAAGCGAGAACACATACAGTTGGTTGTAGTTTGTGAGGAACGTGAAGATCTCTGTTGTACAGGGTCGTCTTAACGGATGTGTCATACATGATCGACATGTGGGCCTATTGAGTGCAATAACCTAGCTACAACAAGGGGAGAACGAGGCACTTCCGTGGGTGTACCTGTAGAGCCGGTAGTGCATGAGGCACTTGGGTGCAAACTTCTACAAGTAGTTCCGTAACAAAGACTTGATGAACCTGTTCAAGCGGCTGTGCAACCAGAACTAGAAGTGAAAGTTTGATACACTTTGGGAAATTCTGGATGAGCGGACTGGGGCGCACAGAAGGGAGGCAGCAAAAAAGTCATCTGCAAGCGTTGACCAGGACCCCGAGACATTGCCACAATTACCCACAGATGGTCCTAGCGTGACGACGAAGATGGGGGCGAATGTGAAATGCTTTTCGGACTGGATTCAGCACGAGTCTAAGGAGAAGTGGTCGCTGCTAGATGACAATGATAGTGTTCGATATGGTGTCATGCTAACCAATCTAGCTGAGGTGTACAATTGGGGTTATGCGTGGCACCAGGTGCCTCCCTTTAGTTGCTATTGTGAAGGCAATTCTCCGTGGTACCACAAAATACTTTGTTGGTCGAAGCAGCAACGTGTCTCTCTTCATGGCAAATGACAGAGTTCTATACCCCACCATGATCACCAAGTATATAGAGAAGAAGAGCAAAAAGGGTGAGATGCACCGGGCATTCAAGATAGGTACAAGGGAGCTTCGCTTCGAGATCTTGTGCAGAGAGAAAGGACGTTGCAGGATGAACCACAAGAGGATCATCCACGAGTGCACAATATGGCATGCTAGTTGCGTATCCACCTACAACGCCTCTTCTTCTTCATAGGCCATGCTCATATGTCATGGCTGCATGTTCGACGGTGGTGCAGCATCTCGGTCAGTACCTTTTCGGATATTTCACCAAGGAAGAGGTGATGCAAACCTAGGATGCAGAGTGGTATGACTATGGCTTGGTTGGCCATTTCACTGCCATCCTACCTGGGGGCAACTCATCTGGGCCGTGGACATTGCTAGGCTGAAAGAAATGGTTGGCTGACAATAGGTACGATGTATCAGGAACGACATGGATGAAGCAGAAGTGGGACGTCGTACGAAGAAGTATTCAATTTGCAGGGAGTCCAGGCATACCTGCAAGAAATGTCCTATGAGAAGTGCACGGGATGAAGGAGAGGCCGGCAGTCCGGATGGCAGCCACTAGAATGGTTTGTCTTATCGAAATATATTGTGCTGGATGTTTTGTAGTGTCATTGTAATTTGTCGAAAAACTATGTGATGTCGTCGTGCTGGAATGTGTTGTAACATTATTGTGATTTGTCAAAAAACTATGTGATGACGTTGTGCTGGAATGTTTTGTAACAACATTGTGATTTGTTGAAAAACTATGTGATGACGTTTTGCTTAAAAATATGTTGTGCTAATATTATTTCTTATTACTGTCCGATTCTGTTTCTTATTATGTCGTGCGTCCAATTGTAATGTGCAATTTATCTTGTTTCTGAAACCACCACCATTGTTTTCGCCGGCGGCGCCGTTGGTGGTGGTAGTTTAGTTGGTTAGTGCTTATGGTAGTTCAGACGCTGGAGTGGAGCAGTCGGAAATAAGCGGTCCAAAAATAATGGTAGAAATTTAAATAAAACAATACTAAATGCTTAGGCTGAATCTGCACACTAAAATAATAATAATAAATTAAGGACCCTATCGCCAAATGAACTGGTGACAGGCCACCCGTCACCAATTGAACCGGCGACAGGGCCCTGTGGCTAGTCCAATTGGCGACAGGGGACAATAGGCTAGTTTTGCCAAAAAAAAAACTATTTAATTTTGTAATCTTTTATTAAATTAATATTATTATTTTTAAAACCTTTCAATATTTAGGTTGAATACTTAAAATAATATGTATAGATTTGCCTCGAAAATAACTTTCATAACAATATAATGATGGAAGGTTCTATAAATCTATAACAATATAAATTAGTGGTTAAAGTTACGTAGGCACCGTATTAATATCCAAAATAGCATTCTTTCGTGACCGGAGCGAGTAGGCTACTGGTATTTCCTTCCTGTGTACCGCTCTGCTAGTCACCGGGCCGCGCTACTGGTCACCGGCCGATGGCATCCTGTGCGGTTATACTGCCAACCCAACCGTTGGATCAAGGTTTTCCAGCTAAGCTAGCTCGGGACATTGTCCATTCACCATAGAAAAAGCGCTATATACTGTATTGCTAGATCTAAAATGGACGGTGGTGCTCGCGTGCAGTCGCCACCGTGTAGTTGAGGCAGGCGATCCACCTCTGGTACGCAAATATCGCGCGCATGCCATTAGGCGTTGAGAATTAAAAGTTGTGCTCATCTTTTCGTTTAATAAAAAAAATTTGCGACGATTTCGTTTAATCTTTCTGCGAGGTATGTTTTTTTTAATTGTGCATGTTTCAATGTTTAGATGTATATTAGCGTAGAATTCTTGAGTTCTAAACAACTCTTAATTTGGTTAAAAAAGAAACTTTTAATTAATGGGCACTACTGACCATCTTGGCTGCGTTCCAGGCTTCTTCAAGTCTTGTAGATAGGATTAGGCGGTCAGCTGTTGAGCAAGCTTAGCTTCGCACGCTATCTCGGCTAATTGTACTCTACAAAAGAGCCATGTCTTTTTTTTACTTTTCAAAGCAAATAAGATGTTCCTTTGACCACTATTTATTATTATTATATGTTCAGAAAAAGATATAAAAGTGCAAATATTATAAAAGTATTTTTATGACAATTTCATTTGTATCATTTTTATATATTCAAATCAAACGTTTTAAATAATATATTTGATCAAAATTTATTAAGATTAGACTGCACGTATTACATGATGTTACTCTTTTGTGACCGAGAGTACGAGACAAGAGAGAGAATTGGATGGAACCTGCTGCCCCACGTCAAAGGGTACCAGGTCGGAACAAAGATTAGCTGATTTTGTCAGCATCAATTAGCCCATTTTGATGCAGATGTTTCCCATGACTTACGCCTAGGGGCGTGAATTTTATACCGTTCTGTACTTCCTCCGATTGAAAATATACCACAGTTTTGAAGTACATGCAGTTAAAATTTCCAAACTTTTAAATTCTAATACATACTAAACTATTTTAGATTGGTCATGTAATGCCACCGTTATATTTTCATAAAAAATACTCATAATATAATATCTTAATAAATAATATAGTATTCTCAGGCAAAATAATATAGTATCTTAATAATGGAGATCATGCATATACAACACGTAAGTACGTAACACGCAGTACAACCCTAGTATTTTTTTAGTGACATCAAATCGGCTTTTAAAAAGATCATGGAGATGGTCCTGAATGTGAGATCCATCATCGTACGATAACACTGTGGGCTGTGACGCACGGGAGGCTGTGTTTGCAGGATTTGGTTACTTGGTTGAGTGGATGAGTCTGGCTGAGTGGATATAAGATTCTTTCTCGGGGTAGGTTCGAGGGAAACACTCGATTCAAGCTTTCCTTCTCAGTAAGGCTGAGCGCATGTAGGTTGGTTAGCACTCGTGAGTACGTTCACCTTCTCTCGCGCCAGATACAAGTAACCAAATAACATCTAAGCACAGTCTGACTCAACAGAAACAGGCAACCAAGCAACTTATCATTGTATCTACTTAACCTGTTTAGGTTTAACTTGTATGACACATATAAGATAGGTTAGAGACATATAGATAACCAAACACACCCTAAATGTACGGGAGGGGTATGAGCTCACCGTTCCTTGCGCGCATAGAATCAGGGAGAGATATCTCGACCCTACCACTACATGTGTTTGCACACACGTGTACGCATAGGGATAAGGAGGGCACGAATTCATTGACACTCGCTTTGGATCAAGCATAAATGTATGTTTTAGTTGCATGCAATGCATGCCTAAACTTGCCAGCCACGAACATCGCCCTCGCGTGAAATTGCTCCATTACTTATTGCTATCCATCACTCTATCGGCGCGCGACGGCACATGGGAACTGCCACTTTCCCCTTTACCGTAAACCATAGCGCGTTCTTGTTTAATTTCCCGGAAACTCCGCCGAAGTTTCGCGACGAGAAAGAAACGGAAGAAGCTGCTTCAGCTTCGCTGAAAGACGGTGACCATTCGAAGTTTTGTACGAGCAAACGTCAGGAAGCTAGCAGGGGACGCGTTTTGCAAGGTGCGGGACCAAATCCCACGGCTTGTTACTGAGTCGTATGCATCGATCAGTTCACTCAGAAGTTTAAGCTGGTGAGTAAAGATAAATAATTTACTTATATTTTAACACCCCTTCTCACATATGGATTCTCTCAGATCTAAGATGTGGAATAGAAGTAAATTACAATTATTATTTTTAATTGTAACAGTTTGGTCTTGAACTCAAGACTTTTTTTGTTCTGATACCATATTAGGTTACATGCACCAACAAGTTTATCTAAAAACTTAAACTGATTAGAAAAAACAGACAATTCACTTATACTTTAAAGCGCGGTATTAGACCGCTTAGTGCCCCCAAAGCATTTCTTGGACAGGACTAGTTTGAGTGATCCACCTGTGTTTCGTCGATGCACTCTCGCAAGTTTCCATCGATCAGGGCATACAGGACAGCATCCCAAATTATTCCCAAAAAAAAGAAAAGAAAAAAGGACAGCATCCCAAACGGATCGATACCCCGCTTCATCTGTTTGCAATCTTGTCTCTTTGTGAAGTGCTCAAGCTCAAAAAGCGCAAAAGATCTCCTCTCTTCAACACTGTGTACCAAATAAAGCAATACATGGAGTAATTTGTTCCATTTGAAACTTCCTTACTATGTCATTTGAATGGAATGTATCACTTGACTTTGTATTATCCCTATCGTCAAAATCCTGGCTCCGTCACTCATGTGCTAACAGCTAAAGGGTGTGAATTTTGCTCATGTTGCGTTCTTGTCAATGCTGACAACCTTTTCAACAATGTCCTTGTATTGACCGTCGTTCTTCAACTTAATAAAATTAGGCCGACCAATGTTTAGGCCAGCCCACTAAAATAAGTGGCAGAGAATCTCAGGGCATATATACTTTTGACATATGATGTGTTGCAACAGACACGCTAGAACTTGACGCAGAAACTCTCGGCAGAATCTTGGGTTTCGCTGGACACCAATCGGCCAAGATGAAGCACATAGCAGAAAGCTTGAAGCTGATCGGCACTCACGGGAACTCCCTGGAAACAAGACACGCATGCACCGGAAATTCACGAACTATGACAACCAGGATTTTGTTGCTGCACAAGACAGCCTTTTCTATTGCTTCTTTTTCCCACGTTACATTGCTTGCTCACCACTCGTTATATAGTCTTCCATCTTTCCGACTCACGCACCTACTCAGGAAAGGAGACGTACTCAGTTTCTACGATTTTAAACGATACAAACTCTACTACTCTACATGTAAATGTATACTGCAAACTGACTCGGCAAATTCTACGTATCCTATCCAAACTCAATCTTTCCTAATCTAAAAACAAGATTAATTCTAACAATCACCCCCTTAATCTTGTTTCTTCATCTTGATCATGCCAATCATCTTTTTCGTCTTTTGAACTTTCAAATCTTCCTCTTTTACCTGCACTCCTGTGCGCTCTTACTTCTTTGGGCCGATACCGTCCTACTGCATGTACTTGCTCCATCCTGAGCCATGCACAAACCAATGCTTGCCGCGTCTCGCACCTGGACTGAACTCGTCCTTCCTTGTACGTCCGCCCGGGCTGGAGCACCTGCTCCCACGACCACCTAGACTGGAGCATCTGCTCCTATGACCGCCTGGACTGGAGCACCTGCTCCCACGACCACATCGGTTTCGTCATTACCTGAGATTCTCGCTCTTCTCTCTTGGACCAAGTCTGTCCACTTCCCCGCGTACATCTTAGCTGAGGCTACACCGCCTCTTCCTCCTGCGTCAACTTCGTGCACACCGCTCCCTTCATGCTCGTGGGACTCGCCGCCCCCTGTAGCTCCTTGTGCGCCTTACTGCACACCGTCTGGATCTCCTCCCGAGACTCCGCCTGCTACGCCTCCTGCGCCAACTGCGTGCCACTCCTAGGTTCCGCTATGTCCTTGGCCGATATCTAAGTTCCACTCTGGCTCCTCCAGACTGTCCTTCTCACAAACCGACTTACAAGTTATCAGAGAAATTTTGTACAACCGGTTTGGGGATCTTTTTACCTTCATCAACAGATCTTTGTTCTTGTCGTAGACACGCAAGAACTCATCCTGCAGCTCCACCCTACACCCCCGTTCTGCCAACTGCCCGAGACTGAGTATGTTGTTGCACAAACTTGGTATAAAGTAAATATCGCAAAGACATCTTCGATCACCGTTCTTGCATCGCAGCAACATTGTACATTTGCCTTTTATTTGTACCGTGGAGCCGTTGCCAAACTTGATTTCTCCCGAAATCTTCTCGTCGAGCTCATGGAACATGGAGTGATCTCCCGTCATATGATTGTTTGCTCCACTGTCCAAGTACCACTCATCAGTATGATCGTGATTTTCTCCATCCGTGCGTAGTTTAGGAAGTACGTTCTCCTCGTTCAACATCACCATGACCGGCGCCTTGTTGACACATAAGGAGAGAAGGTGGTAGGATCGTCGTCTTCATTTTCACGACCGGATGAGGTTTACCTCCTCGTTCTTCTTCTTGTTTCGCAATTGAAGCATAGTGCCCATACTTGTCACAGTTGAAGCACTTTATGTGGCTGTGGCACTCCGATGCGTAGTGACCATACTTATCACATTTGAAACATTTGATATGTGACTTATCACGGGATCTGTTACCATCGCCTTGCCCAACCTTGTCTTCACGGCCACCTCTGCCAAATCGTCTGCCATCGTTTCTTGTATCTCCCTTTACCATCAACGCCTGCTCGTTATGGGACTGATACCTTTGCTCGTTACGGGATTGATACCCCTTCAGTAGTTCCTCATGCGCCTTGAGGGAACCGGTGATCTCCTCGATCTTCTTTTCCTCCAGATCCAGGGAGTACATGAGCGTGGTGACAACAGGTACAAACTTTTCTAGTAGCACGCGCAGGTACTTCTTCACTGCCACAGATTCCTCCATCTTGTCGCCGAGAGAGACAATCTGATTGTACAATGAAGGCGACTTACCGATTTAACTCGTCCACCTCTTGGGTTTCTCCTATCTCGGAGATTCTCGAACTCGGTATGCAAATTTCGAACCACACCTCCTTCACACGATCAATTCCTCGTGCATCTTTTGAAGCGTCACCCCGCCTCACGCGGTTGTCTCCTTGCCGATGAGTCGCCGCATCATGGAGTCTGGCACCGCCTGGTAGATGATGGCCAAAGCCATCTGGTCTACCTTGTCGTCCACCTCCTTGTCCTTTGCCTTCAGATCGACTGCACCCCAGACTCCCTGGGCGCGCATGTTCGCCTTCATCTTCATAGCCCACACCGGATAATTGTCGGTCGTCAGGACAGGATATAGGAGGGAGATCGGCCATCCCGGGTCTTCGCCTTGTCGCCCATGATCTTCAATCACCGCTAAGATCAGAACGCTCTGATACCACTTGTTGCAACAAACACGCTAGAACTTGACGCAGAAACTCTCGGCAGAATCTTGGGTTTCGCTGGACACCAATCCACCGAGATGAAGCACACAACAGAAAGCTTGAAGCTGATCGGCACTCACGGGAACTCCCTGGAAACAAGACACGCATGCACCGAAAATTCACGAACTAGGACAACCAGGATTTTGTTGCTGCACAAGACAACCTTTTCTATTGCTTCTTTTTCCCACGTTACATTGCTTGCTCACCTCTCGTTATATAGCCTTCCATCTTTCCGACTCACGCACCTACTCAGGAAAGGAGACGGACTCGGTTTCTACGATTTTAAACGATACAAACTCTACTACTCTACATGTAAACATATACTGCAAACTAACTCGGCAAATTCTACGTATCCTATCCAAACTCAATCTTTCCTAATCTAAAAACAAGATTAAATCTAACATGATGGATAGATCTGATTGCACTGTAAGCCACTTGTACAATTCAACACAAGTAGCTCAGTTCATTTCCAACCTAAGCGAACAACCAGACCTAAAACCCTAAAGATTTGTTTGAGAAGTCTAAATTCATGGTCCATCCTTGTGGATGTGTTGGGATTTTAGTTGGATTTTAAACTAAAATCTCAGTCCATTAATAGAGATTGGTTGGGAATTTGGACTTTCCCAACAAAGCCTAAAACTTCTGTGCGAACTAACAAACCACTCTTACCACCAACACAAATCTCAAAGACCAAAGCACTTGCCTTTGCATTTGGTTCATTGAATCATCTGGTCCTGTACGAGACAGTTCAAGAAATGAGGATGTTCATGCATTTGGTTGAAGGGATAGAACCAATCCATCCCGGATAAGATGGTTCAACTTTATAGAATATTCCTTGGAGATGCTATATCAACTCATTCTGAAAATATGGCTGAACCACGCCGTCCCGGTCGCGCTCGCTCGTGTGGCTTCGCTGGATTTGGAGTTAAAAAGAAATAATTATGCATTTTTGAAATTAAATGATTTTTCAGTGCAACAATAATTCATTTTGGAATTTATAAATGTATTAAACCCCTTAAGTACTTATAAATACTTCTATAAAAATAATTTATTCAAATACTATAATATTTATCATGATTAAATATAATTTTCTCCAAATTTTGGAACTCTATTCAACCCACACAAAATTCAAATTCTATTCAACGACCTAAGCTAGGTTTGAATTTAGTTTAAGCAAAAAAACACTTGAATAGTGAGGTTTACAATTTTATTTGAGTATTAGCACATCCTAGGAATCTCCCTGAATTATTTCAGAATTTTAGGATTTTTTTTGCTATTTTATAGAGACGGGTATGTTCGGACCGTCCAATCGGAATCAGACTGTCTAGATCGAAGGAGACGTTCGGACCATCCGAACAGGTTGGTCTGTTCGGACTGTTTGATCAGAATTGGACGGTCCGATCGGAGGAGACGTTCGGACGGTCCGAACGTCTCCTCCGATCTGGACGGTCTGATTCCGATCGGACGGTCCGAACAGACCCGCGGGCTCTATAAAATAGCAAAATAATTCCTAAAATCTTGAAATAATTCAAGGAGGTTCCTGGGATATGCTAATACTCAAATAAAATTTGAAACCTCACTGTTCAAGTGTTATTTTCTTAAACTAAATTCAAACCTAGCTTAGGTTGTCGAATACAGTTTGTATAGAGCTTAGGAAATTCATAACTGATTCATGTGAACTCCAATTGAGGTGAACCAAGTTATTTTGGTCTTATAATTTTATTTTATTTTTATCTATGTAATTCTTATCTCTACCACTATTCTATAAAATTTCACTAAATAATTAAAATTGGATGAATAGTAACCAAAGTGTATTTTTTTTAGAATCTGATTTTCAAACTACTATAACTTTCACTTGCTAACTCTAAATGGAATAATTCTTTTACATAAATTCATCTAAAATCATCATCTAGTTACTGTAGAAACTTCATGCATTTTTGAATACTTTGAATTTTTAGGTTTTTCTCGGTGTTGATTCGAGAGAGAGGAAAGAAAAGAAAATAATCCGGATGTGACAAAAAATTTCTATTTATTAAAATGGGGATGTGACAAAATTGTTCTGCTGAGATAAAACCATTAAATTTATGGCAATCAAAATATAACCTCATTCATCAAACCAAATACCATCTTGAACCATTAGAACCATCCTATCCCATCAACCAAACAAAATCTTGTATCATTTTATCCCACCAACCAAACCCCCATACATGTACCATCTTATCCATTCGTTACCATCTCATCCCATTCACATTGGTTGATCCAACCAAACACACCCTTATTCCACCCTAAAATTTTCAGATCTCACCTTAAAAAGACCAGAAATTATTTTCCAGCCCAAGCTCAAGGCACCTAGCTAAGCTAAGCTACGGCCACGCTAGGAGAGCACGTCGAAGGCCTTCGCCTCCTTAGCCACCCTGATGAACACGTCCTCCAGCGTGGTGTCCACCACGCCCCACCCCTGCACCGGGAGCACGCCCCTCGCCGCCTCCACCGCGCCGAACACGCCGTCCAGCCTCACCTCCTGCTTCGGCAGCTCGAACTTCTGCGTCCCCGACATGCTGTAGATCTTCACCGCTTTTGGTGAGAGCTGGCTGATCAGATGCTCCACCTCCTCCTCGTGCTCCGTTGCCGTCGTTATCGTCAGGATGCGAGTGCCGCCGTATCTTTCCTTCAGCTGCATTGCCAATGTCATGTTCTTGCTGCATTGAAATGCCTAAAAATCCTGAACTTTCAGGTGAACTCTAGCATTGTTTTTTTCTCTGATGTGTATACCTCTTTAGGGGTTCCGAGGCACTGAAAGTTGCCATTGACAAAGATGCCGACGCGGTCGCATAGCTCCTCAGCCTCCTCCATTGAATGTGCTGACAATTAAGTTCAGTGTTCAGTTTACATGCAGAGTTTTCAGCATCTTGTTGATGTTGAACAGTTGAAGAAAACGCAGAGCTGAAAAAACAACGGGGGGATTACTGGTGAGAATGATGGTGCATTCCTTCTTTGCTCGCTTAATGACATTCCACAGATCTTTCCTCGATGTCGTGTCCAATCCGGTGCTCGGTTCGTCCATGTAAACGACCTAATAAATGCCAATGGAGTTGATGACAGTTATGGATGAATTTTTTTCAAGATTGTGTGAAAGGGGATGAAGAAGAATTATGGGAAGTACTTTAGGATTGCCTATGAGCGCGATGGCGACACTAAGCCTTCTTTTCATGCCACCACTGTACTTACTTACAGATTTGTCGCCAAAACCGCTGTGGAACAGATTTAGGCTCTTCAGGGATTCTTCGACTGCCTGGATCAAGAAACATCTGACGATCAAATAAGTGAATTATAGTGTATATTTGTATCGATGGAGAAACACAGTTGGAAGAAGACTGTATATAGTAATAATAATTAAAAATAACAAAAATATTTACACAAACACAAGTGAAAAGAAAACAAAGAACTTTTTTTTAATTAATTAACCCATTTTAATTTATTTTTATTGTTAATCCCTCGCAAACTTTTTTTTTCTAATTCTAACTTTTTTAGTCACATCACTACCCGTGACGTGACAAAATAATATTGTCACGCTATAGGATTAGTTTAGCTAAATAGCACTTTTTGTCACGTCACTAGTGGTGGCGTGACAAGATACAGTGCTAGCGTGACAATATTGTTTTTTCACGCCACGTATGGTGGCGTAACCAAAAGGATTAAAATTAGAAATAAAGTTTGTGAGAAGTTAACAATAAAAATAAATTAAAAATAGGTTAATTAATAAAAAAATCGAAAACAAAAGGAGAGACCAAAAGTGAAAAGAAGACCGTAGTTTCAGCAGTACACTATCAGATAACTAGTTTGCAATAAGACTCTGTATAGTCAATATTTTAATTTACAGAATTCTTTGTAGTTCATGGCTTCAAAGTACCTGCATTAGAGCAGCACCTGTGAGATTCTTCATTCGGCCATAGAACATTAGATGTTCTCTTCCTGTCAGAGTCTCCCAAAGCAAACTGCATATATACACAGAACAGATTTTGGTTGGCATGGCACCACTGAAAAAACCATCTTCAGAAGAAAAATGCTGGATTGGTCAGTTGTGATCATACTCGTGCTGCGGACACACACCAATGTTTGCATATATTTCATTCATATCTTTTCTCAAATCCATTCCATGTATGTAAGCAGTTCCATTAGTCGGCGCCACAAGCCCAATCATCTGCATTTAAAAGCCCATAACATTGTTGCACAGTTGCACTATGAGGAAACAATGAGACCATGAGAGAAATTGAAGTACTATTGATCCATGAGAAATCAATGAGAATCTGAAGTGTTAATGATCTCTAACCCATGATCACTCAGTCTAAAAACTAGTCTGACAAGTGACAACACAAGCATAAACAAACACAAGTACAGTAGCAACTATCACTCACCATGTTGATGAAGGATGTCTTCCCTGCCCCATTGGGACCAAGCATTCCGAAACACTGCCCTTTCCGCAAAGCAAGTGACAATCCTCTAACAGCAAATTTGTCAGGGTTCCCATTCTTTCCACGGTATACTTTCTTCAGATTATGGCAGATGATCATATTCCTAGTGTCTATTTCCTTTAGTAATCGTTTTACTACCTTGCGCTGAAAGTAAAATTTTGACGAACAATTCAGAATTGTCTCCCTATTGAATAGTTCAGTTATATGCTTAACTAACCTCAAGGAAAACATCAGGCTTTGCCATATCAACAAAGATCCTCCCGGATCTTTGCTTCACTTTGTCTGGTATCCGTGACGGTGACGAGTGCTTCGTTGACATAAATCCAAAGAGAGAAAGAGGACGCCATGCAGGTCTATGATCCAATAAAAATGCCACAGGAAGCAGAAGTATCCATTCTATAGACATTAGAACCAAAACATCTTTCATCCCATTGATCGGGTCTTTCAAGTTCCCCCATTGCATTCCAGACTTCCCCATTTTGCTTCCTGCAGATGCATACTCTGCTAACTCATAAATTCCTCGGTAGAGGGAGAACCCGGGAACAAGCTCCATTATCACAAGCCAATGCCCTAAACAAGTAAGACAGTAGTTCTTGATGAGCATTGAATGAAATCAGTCACAGAATCGAAAAGTTTAGAAGAATTGCAGTGAAATACTTACTTGGGAAGGTAGTATCCTCAATGAACAACCGCAAAAGTGCTTCTCCAAGAAGGCTAGAGCCAAAGACATAAATGTAACTAATTACTGTAACACAGAAAAGCTTGATCCAGATTAGGCCATCCAAAGAGCCACAGAATTGAGGAAATAGCAGATTTGATTTACTGACCACTAGCAGTCTTCACAGATGAGAAGAAAGACGCAAGCAGAAAGGCGAGCACAGTCTGCAGGTTGATATATATGAAATAGAATACAAATTGTATTCGGTAGCTATTTAATCTGAAGATATCGAGCCCTGCAAAACCAGTGAGAGTTAACTCAGATTTAGAAGCTTATTTGCATGTATTGAACTTTGAATTCGGTAATGTGGAGTTAATTACTACCTATAAATGAGCCAAAAATCACAAAGAATGTCATGTAAGTTACTGAAAGGGACAAGAAGTAGGCATAAGATATCAGCCAATACGGTCCATCCTTCAGCCCATGCATTTTCATCATTAGTCTTAGGTTCTGCTGCTTCTCATAAACAAGGTATGTCAATATTACCTGGAAAGCAATCGAAATAAATTCGTCAATACCTCAAATATGAATTCAATATAGCTCAGTAAGGGATTGTGGAATACAATCTAATTAACTCACTGGAAGGAGGAGTTGGACTGTCCATGTAAAGAATAGCGCATCAAGGAGAGTTGTGAGGTCTAGTCTGATTTTAATTGCAGCTTTGGGCATCTCTTTCAAATATTCTAGGCGCATTTCTACATCCGCTCCTCGAAGAAGCTTCAGATATGCATTGGATGCCTACAGTGCAAATGCATAATTAGTAGTAAGTAGTGATGAAACTAAAGTGATGCCTTGGTACATATCATCAGAAAACTTGAAATGCTCTTTTTAGGGAACATAAGACTTGAAACAATTGGCAGATATAGCCATTGGGCAACCAAAATCAGCACAAATGACAGTTGTTGTTTTTGCTACAGTATACCAGGTTTCTTTTGCAGGGAAAACAACAGGGGTACAGTAGACCAGTTCTTGATTAAGACTGTTTACTTCAAATAAACGTACGTTATGGCTTAAGCTATTCCTCATTCCAAAAGTAAATTACATACAAAAATTTTGCAGGCAAGTATAAGTACCATATTAACCAACCGTGCAACACGTAAAACTGTCATATAATGGTGTCCATTATCCCTGCTGAAGGTGGAGTTGTACCAAACGTATACATGGAAGTGCCCCTTGCTTGTATCAAGAAAGTCATAACCTACAAAAATGTATCCTAAAATAAGATATTTGCTCAACAAAGAACTAGAACTCCCACTATTGGTACAGTTGAAAAAAAAGTAAACTCAGATGAGGCTACCAGCGAGGAATTCGTTTGATCTTCTCTTCTTATTCCCACCCTTATAACCCTTAAACAAATGCCGATTTATCACCGATGAATTCTTGCACCACAATGGCAAACCTTGAACACACTGTACATCTGTTCCATTTCACAAAGAAGAAGAGGATTGAAGGTAGTTGTTGTACATACAATCTTCAAAAAAAGAAGAAAAATGCAGGGATGTAAACACTGCATTCTACAACTTCATATAGGAAAAACACGCATCTTCATATTCAAGAAAAAATTCTTTTACCAAGTTCAAGTGGCATTCCATCAGAATTTCCTGAATTATTTTGTGAAGGCCATAAACACTTAGGTTGAACCACATATAAGGTCCCGTTGGGCACAAGACCGGGCTCGATGAACAGCACATACGCGGGTAATGTGCTCGTACCCTGGAAGGACAAATTCAATGTCATTCCCTAATCCCTCCATCAATAGCCACAAAAAATACTGAAACTTTCAATAAAATTTCACTGATCACACAACTTACAGGGACTATTCTCGAGAGACAATTAAGATAGCCCGAAGAATTCATAGTTTCAGACATACCAGGACAGTCTGAAGCTTTCATAGCTGGGAACAGTTCCCTTCCAAGGCCTGTCAAAATTCAGTCAGAACAAATCAAGTAGCACCAAAAATGCAGGATAGGTTCATACGAATTGTGAAATTTTCACTGCTCCTTTGGTGCATTTTGCACCTTCAGAAAGCCCACGGTTGCGCCCGGTGATGAGCATGGCGACCGGGCACGACTCCGACGCGTTGCACTGTGTGGGGTGCACGGACGTCAAGGCACGGCTCCGAGTGTCAGGCACCTGCACCAGCGCCGGCCACCTCGGCGGCGTGAGCACGGGGCAGCTGAGCGCCTGAGTACTCGTCGAGTGCTGAATGCCGCACTCCGTCCTTTCGCAGGCTCCGGTGCGGCTGTTGGAGCTCACGCAGGCGCAGCCGCACTGGAACGGGGGCCTGTCCAGCTCATGGTCGATCACATTCTGGATCGTGACGAGGAGCACGCAGAGGAGGATCGGGAACGCCGCGGTCGCGGCGTTGATCTTGGCGTTCCTCCTCTGCGCATCATCATCAAAGAACATGAAAAATTAGCATTTCTTGATGTTACTTGATAACATCTCGAGAATCAAACATATGTTCAGTCCAAAACAAAAGGCACTGAAACGAACAGTAATTAATAATTTAGCAAAAACTAGTGAACTATGTGGCTTTTATCTTGCTCTGGTCCAATCCATGTGAAGTTTTCGTGTCAGTTATATGAACTAATTTGTAGGTCGCTGCAAATTACCTGGAAAGAGAGGTTCTTGAGGAGGAGGGCATGGACCTGTCTGCAAAACCTTGCAAGCCCACGCATGCGACCAGATTCCATATGTGTGACTTCTGACAGATAAAAAACGACAGGAAGAACAAGAAGTGATCAGTCCACTGAAAGTCTGAACCAAGCAAGCGACAGCCAAAAATCTCTCAACATCTCGCACCACATGTCACATAACACTCTACCTCCTGATATAGCAGCAGGATCGGAGTGTGCAGCAGTTGACTTAGATCAGCGCGGCAGCTCGTCGCGCGCGCCGTCCGGCGTGACCATCACGTATGCTATGCTGTCCGGGTGTCAGGCACAACACAGGGCGACACAAAACGAAGAGGATTACCGATGAAGCTTCAGTTCTTCCATGGTAAGTGCATGGCTTTCACTTCAAGAAACTTGTGCTTCACTCAATGCTGCAGCCCTTAACTCAGCCGAGTGTTACGCTTGCATTGTATTGCTCACCGAGAAGTAACTGAAAAAAACAGCAGTTACATACAAGGAGAGTTCAACAATGGCATCTGTCTCTGGGGACACATGTCTAGGAGTGATATATGCTCTCACTGTTCAGAAATGTATGATATTTTAGGAAGCGTACAATTAAATTTCTTTAACTTTGACTAATAATATATAAAAAAACTATTTAGATCGGTCACGAGAGAATAATACCATCAGATTCGTCATGGTAAGTGTTTTCATAATATAATAGTTTTGTAACTTTTTACCAACATAATCATATGAAAATGAATAGTCAGAGTTGGATATTGAAGATCGTGCCGATGTTCAAAACGTCATAGAGTCTTGAACAGAGGGATGGAGTAATATGTAGTCATCAATCCTAAGCTTGGATCTTTTAGACACAGAGAGCCTTGTCAATGCAAAATTCTCGTCTCGTCATTAGATAATCAAATTTCTTGTTTTAGAGTCCAGTTGAGAGTTATCTGAACTCATGCTGAGATACCAAGACAAGAACCGGATTAAGGAATGGAAACAAACTTTTCGTTCATCGCTTTTCACATAGAACGATAGTATCAATGGAGTGAGAGTGACATTCTGAGGATTAGCACTTTCTGAGAATCCTACATTAGATTTGTGGCTGCAGTACCTTTCATGACTCATCCTTTGTAACATCCTGTTTTTGGCTTTGTAAAGGAATTCCAAAATTTCAATTTGAATTCAAAAGTTCAACCCAAACTCTCTCAAAGTTTCAAACTTCAGTTCTCCCAAATCCCCTCTTGGGCTTGGCCCAACCCTCTGGCCCTCTTTTCTTTTCCCCCCGGCCCATGCGCCTAGGTGACACGCCCTCGACGCACCCTCGGCTCCCCCGCCCCCGCTCGCGCCGAGCCACGCCGCCTGACAGCGCCGCGCCATGCCCATGCCGCGCCTCCACGTCCGTGCCCGCCGCGCACACCAGTGCCCCCCATGGACCCCCCTGGCTCCCCACTCCCCGCGACCCCGCGCCCGCTGGCTCCGCTGCACCGCGCCGCCCACGGCCTTTGCGCAGCCTTCAAGCCACCCCAACGGCTCCATCCTTCCTCCAGAGCTATAAGAAGCCCAACCACCTTGCCATTTCCCTCCCCACCCTCTCTCTCTCCTTGATCAACCGAAGAAACTCAAGCTTCACTTTCGGCCGCCGCACCGCCGCCATCGATCCGCCGCTCCGGTGAGCTCCCCTCTCGGCTGTCCCCGTCACCTCGTGTTCCAAGACCAGAGGAACATTTCCCCCAACTTGATTTCTTCTTTGGTCCACAAGAGCCGCCGGATTTCCCCTTCTCCCTCAACTCCGGCCGGAACCTTCCTTTTCGCCGTCCGCTGTCCTCCGTCCACCTCTGGCTTCCCTCTTCGTCCCGGTAAGTTCCCCGTGCCTTGTCCTTGCTTGTGCGCTAACTTTCTTGCTGAAAGCGTTGCCGGGACGCCTTGGCCGCCGAAGCCGTAGCGTCGCCGCTGCTCATCTCCGGCGCACCGCCGCTCCGGTCCACCGCCGGTCATGCCACAACGACCCTTAGAACCGGGATGTTCCCACGGTTCCATTTTTTGTGTCGCCGCCAGTCGCCGTGGCTTCCTTTGCCGGCGACGAGCACAGGCCGGGAGCGCCCAGGGCTTCCCCTGTTTTGTTCGAATCCAGACAAACACTGTGCAGCGTCATCAATTATCAAATCCCTGTCGTTAGGGTTTTGTGGTAATGAAAACTCGGTTTAATTACTGTTGTATTGCACTGAAGCGTGGGCCCGAGGAGCAGTTAATGCAGTTGATTAACTCTTGGTTTCTCTGTGACTGAATGACACGCGGGCTGATGCAATTAAACGCACAGTAAACCCATAGGTGGACCGTGCACTGTGCACGTGGAGTTAATCCATGCACTATTCCTGTAAGCCTAGTCACTGTGCAATGGGCCACACATGTCAGAAAATGTTTTCTTTAGAAATTAAAAGAAAAAGAAAATACTGACAGTGGACCCCACCTGTTAGTGAGAGAGACTCTTTCTCTTCTGTTCTTTTCTGAAATTAATTTCCAATTGAACTTCGGAGAGTCTGCTCTCACTCGTTTTAATTCCAAATTTCATAAAATTGTTTCTAAAATTTTCTAAATTCAAGATCTTTGTAATGGCGATGGTTTTGTTCAATTTGAAGTTCATTTGATATTTCTTTGGTATTTATTTGTTTTGCTCATCTGTTTATTCTTTTTCCGATGCGATCGTCCGAATAGAGATTGAAGGCGTGAAAGAACCCCAATTTGATCAAGCTCAAGACTTTCAAGGTCCCTTGCCTTTGACCCAGGCAAGTCAATACTTTGATCATATTGAACATACATTTTATGCAAATTTTATACTCTTTTAAATTATCAAATTGCATGCTTAATTCATTATGAAAATGTATGTCAAATCATAAGGTAGTTAAATACCAATTGATACTCGGTATTATTGTACCATCCTTGGACATTTGACTCTCTTAATCCTTGTCACCTTAGATAATTATGTGGTAACTTTACTAACTATAGGTCGTACTTAAGCGTCATGCTAGTCTTGCTTAAGTACCAAGATATTAACTGTCCTAATCACCATCTTTTAAACATGAAACTTGTTTCGGGCAGTCATTAGAGGTAAATGACTAGAATATTTGAGATAACCTAATTTATGTTTCTCAAAACTCTAATAACTTGCTGTTACCACATCTGGGCGGATGGTATGATAGATGATGCAGATGTAACACAAGAAATGGTGGTATGTGGTATGTACCGCCCAGATGACATTAATGACTTAATCTGGTGATGACCTCCTAATGTAAAACAGTACAACCACAAGTCTATAATGGTGTTGACCTAGTTAAATAATTTTTATCCACCAGTGCGAGTTGCACCATTGGAGTGACCCATGAATCGTGTAACTGGTGTAAGCCGTTGTGGACACGAGTCGTGTCACTAGTGTAAGCCGCTGTGTGGCGCAAGAGGGGGTCTGAGTGTGGCAGACGTAACCACCCTCACATAAAACCTTAGCGGATGTAGCTTATACTAGGGGATGTATTGTAAAGGCCCTGTGATAATCTCTTTGACTCACATGTCTACAGAAACGTGTGGAGTACAACAAGATGATTAGTGGCGCAAGAGGGGGTCTGAGTGTGGCAGACGTAACCACCCTCACATAAAACCTTAGCGGATGTAGCTTATACTAGGGGATGCATTGTAAAGGCCCTGTGATAATCTCTTTGACTCACATGTCTACGGAAACGTGTGGAGTACAACAAGATGATTATCTCTTGTGGGTAAAGTGTACAGTCTCTGTAGAGTATAAACTGTTCGAACAGCCGTGCCCACGGTGAAAGGCGGATATGAGAACTTACTCGAGTTAGTTCTATTTTAAAAACCTTTGTCAGTGGGATGAAAACTCGTCGGGTAGATGTATCCCTGATTTTGGATTTTTCCGGGTGGACGTAACCCACTGTTGTTAATTGGGTGGATGTAACCCTAGTAATCAAAATTAAGCATGTGGTGGATGGAACCATGTAACAAGTGGATGGAACCTGCACCGTTATAAATATTGCACAATTACTCTCTTTAACAAATTGTGATTTGGTTAAATTGCTAAGTCGTAGGAGTTTCTAACTATTGTAATTGAAAATGTTACTTTTAGCAAATAAAAGAACCCGAACCATCCTTTTTAAACATTGCATGTATATTATTGCATTCTGTGTGTTGGCTCACGAGCACGGTTGTTTGTGCTCATCCTCGCCCTTTCCCCCATACCTCAGAAGCCGTGGATCAAGGATACTATGCTTACCACGAGGATCCAGAAGTTGATTGTCAAGAAGATGGTGGAGAATATATTAGTTTCTGTTAGTCTAGGTCTCGCCCCATTCTAGCCGGCTCAATTGGTGCTCGTGTACACCAATATTGTCTAAGTCTTTGGGTAATATCGGTTGTACAGAGGCTACCCCAGTCGCGTGCCTGTGGCGAGATATGCCCTACCCCTTTTTGCTTCTGTTATCGCTTCCGCTGTTATATAATGTATCCATTTGGCCTGATCGGCTATACTGTAAAACTTGACCCGATGCATCTATTTGAGTCTGATGTGTTGTAATAAATAAATGGTTTGGTTTACATCCTGTATGAAATAATTCAGTGATGTATCTGTAAGCACTATCTACCGATTCAGTAAATAGTACAGTGATATCACAGAGGATTCTAGATTGGCTAAAACCTGGTACGACATCCTTCAAGAATGTAGTTTCAGTAGTTCAGTACATGATTTCATTTTCTTTTTTTTATTATATTTGTCAGCCACTCTGTTACGCAAGAGTAGTACATAATAGTGTCCTCATCTCATTGGTAGGGAAAAAATGTTATATGTTATGAGTTAGTTCAGGTTCTTGTGTAGTACTTACCTTACCTCGGAGTTATCTCCGTTACATATGCCACTCCATCAATAATGCCATATCTTCCTGCGAACGAAAGGGATCAGTGTAAAATGATCACGTCGTCCTCGGTGCTTGCAAATTCGAAGATGGATAAAATCAAAACACACTTACCAACATAAAAAACCAGTATCTTACTTGAGAATTCAGAGCAGTCTACATTTAATTCAGAATTTTAGATCTGAACCAGAGCTGAAGGAACATAAAGGGACATGTTTTCTTACAACGTGTGCCTAACCATGCTAAAAACTTATACAACTTATATGTTTGCAGACTTTTATATCTATGAGACTGATGTGATGGTGCAATTTATGAAGTTACTTTCAATTTTATAGCCTAAATCTAAAATTGAATTCCAGGATAATATGTTATTTCACCTTTGTAAATTCTGTACAGTGCTGTAGTGGTTCAAAGAGGACGGAGCTATAGATGTTATTATGCTGAAAGGATTCTTAAATATGAAACTTTGAGGTGATTGTTTCTCAAGGGGAGAAAATGATTGTTTTGTAATCCCCAAAGATAATCAAGCTTACTGTTTATTTGATAATGGCAATAGTTTATCCTTGTGGTTGGAACCAACGCATTAAAGAACAAAGAAAATATTTCATGTGGTAACTCTAGAAGCTTACAGCATCTGAAATGACTAATCGAACAAATTAGTCAGATAGAGCAGTACCCTATGCTATTTTGCTTGCAATTTCAGCTTTGACTAGAAACTCCAGTTATTGACAAAGGTTTAAAAGAATGACTAAATAATCAGACCTTATGCACAGGCACAGCATCTCACTCTATATAGAAAGTGAGGTTTGTCTCTATCCTATTTCAGACAGAATGGTATTGGAGTTTTTTTTATTCCGCAACAGCATGAGGTGTGCTTCATTGCTATCCAAATAAAATGAGCATTTGTAACAGAGGCATTATACAATTAGCAACAAAAGGCCTCAGTTTAGCAGTCAGAGAGGTTTCTTCTTTTTATTCAGGATAGCATAAAAGAACATTCCATCAAAGTTATGTTATTGTGGAAAGTATGAGGTGTCTACGGTGCTGTCTAAGCATGGTATTTACAGCGTTTAAGATGTATATTGAACAGAACAAAATTGTACAATTTTTAAAAATATGCACATTTTACTTACTAACATTATATATATGTGACAATATGAATAGAGTACACCTATATTTGCTAAATGTACAATAGAAAAATTGAAATATACAATCACTACTATAAAACAAGCTATAGAAAACGCCTCATGTGATATGTAACTATCACAGACGGTTTTTAACAAGAACCGTCTGTGATAATCTCAGTCATCACAGACGGTTCTATTTACAAACCGTCTATAATGTCTCCGTATATTATAGACGGTTTATATTAAAAACCGTCTGTGACTTGGAATTTTACTATGACTTAAAATTTTCCTTATTTTTTGATTTTACCATGGATTGTGTGCCATGGCAAGGGTGCAGCAGAGGATTGTGTGCCACGACAGGGGTGCAGCAGAGGATTGTGTGCCACAGCAGGGGCGCAACAGAGGATTGTGTGCCGCGGCAGAGGATTATGCCACGGCAAAGGATTGGCTGCCACGACAGAGGATTGTGTGCCACGGAAGCGGATTGTGTGCCACGGCAGAGAATTGTGCCACGACAGAGGATTGGCTGCCACGGCAGAGGATTGTGTGCCACAGAAGCGGATTGTGTGCCACGGCAGAGGATTGTGTGTCACGGCAGGGGCGCGGCAGAGGATTGTGTGCCGCGGCAGAGGATTGTGCCACAGCAGAGGATTGTGTGCCACGGCAGGGGTGTGATAGAGGATTGTGTCCCACGGCAGGGGTGCGGCAAAGGATTGTGTGCCAGGGCAGAGGATTGTGTACCGCGATAGAGGATTGTGTGCCACGGCAGATGATTGTGTGCCACGGCAGGGGCGCGGCAAAAGATTGGCTGCCACGACAGGGGCGCGACAGAGGATTGGCTGCCACGACAGGTATTTCAAGCCATGGTAAAATCAGAGAGAGGAAAATTTCAAGCCATGGTAAAATCGGAGAGTAAGGAAAATTCCAAGCCATGGTAAAATCACAAAATAAGGAAAATCCCAAGTCACAGACGATTTTTGATATGAACCGTCTGTGATAAGATAATTATCACAGATGGTTCGTATAAAAAACCGTCTATGAAATATCACAGACGGTTTTTGTATGAAACCGTTTGTGATTCACAACGCGAACGCTTGCGAATCACAAACGATTTTATACGGAACGATTTTATACAAAAACCGTCTGTGATGACATATCACAAACGGTTTTTGATACGAACCGTTTGTGATAAGTATCTCATCACAGATGGTTTGTATTAAAAACCGTATGTGACTCTCTGATTTTACCGTGGCAGCCAATCCTCTACCGTGCTCCTGCCGTGGCAGGCAATCCTTTGTCGCTCTCCTGCTGTGGCACGCCATCCTCTGCTACGCCCCTACCGCGACAGAGGATTGTCTGCCACGGTAGAGGCGGGCAGAGGATGGCTACCACGCAGCAGCGCGATAGAGATGGGTGCCACTGGCAGGACGCGGCAGATGATTGTGTGCCACGGCAGGGGCGCGGCAGAGGATTGGCAGCCACGGTAGGGGCGCGGCAGAGGATGGGGTGCCACGGCAGGGGCGCGGCAAATGATTGTGTGCCACGGCAGGGGCACGGCAGAGGATTGGCAGCCACGGTAAAATCAGAGAGTAAGAAAATTTCCAAGCTATGATATTCTATTCGGAGTCATTACAGACGGTTCTTAATAAAAACCGTCTATAATGTTGCACTATCACAGACGGTTTGTAAATAGAACTGTCTGTGATAATTCACAGATGGTTCTTAACAAAAAACCGTCTGTGATCTCTGCTATTATCACAGACAGTTCTTCTTAAGAACCGTCTGTGAATTATCACAGATGGTTCTATTTACAAACCTTTTGTGATAATTACGTATTACAGACAATTCTTAAGGAACCGTCTGTGATAACTACAACAAAGACGGTTCTAAAGGAACCGTCTGTGGTGAGGCGTCTAGTATAGCCTCTTTTATAGTAGTGTATACACAACTAAAATTATGTACTATATCAAACAACAATACAATTAAAATTATTTAATCCAGTGAATTCTATGTCGCTATTTTTATTTGCTAACCTACAAGGTTTCAAATTTATATACAAAGTTGCAACAACATTTACCTACAAAATGGCGACCAAATTTGCTGCTCCGTCTCTCTCTCTCCTCTGCTAGGAACTGGTAGGGCTTTGCTACATCTCTTCTCCCCTCTCCTCCCCTCTCTCTTCTCTCTGTCCTCTTTTTTTCAGAATTAAAATGACTTTTCCACCGAATTTTAGGATATATATAACCAGTTCCTATCGCCAGTTGAACTGGCGACAGGAGCCCACGGGTTCTTGTCGTCATTTCAACTGGCAATGTGCACTCCTCAACGCAAATCGCCAGTTGAAATGGTGACAGACAGCTGGAACGGCGACTTACAGTAAATAGGTTCCTGTTGCTAGGTACATATTTTTGTAAAAAAAAAATAACTATTTTTTTGTAATTATCATTAATATTATTTTTTTTAAAAAATCGTCACCGAAGAGGTGGAACCCACGTATCAATTGATCGGTCTAAACGTGCTAAGGTCTTGTACTCTTGTTTGGAAAGCTAGAATTATTTTCTATTCCTGGATAATTAATTAAACAGTTTCTATTAAACTTTTGTGAAATTATTGCATTTCAAACAGACCCTAAAATCTATCCTCACAGAAAAGACCACATATATAGCAGCTCGTTCGGGTTTTCGTCCTAAGTTCGGTGCTTCACACAGGGTTTTCAAATGGACTTTTCAATTCCATGTAAGTTTGGCTATTAAATTTTATTTTGAAACATCTGATTTTTTTTCTTTGGGGCTAAGCGTTGTTCTAGCTGGCGTAAGCATGTTGGCAAGAACATCTCGTCCTTTGAGAAGCGAAAACACTACTATTAGTCACAAACCAACATTTGCTTCAGATAATGGCAAGCTGTACTTAACCAGGAGCTTGCTTGAGCTATTCGAGTTGATAAATTGACTTGGAGACTCTTATTAGCTGTAGTATTATTGGCTATAGTAGAGACCTCAATAAAGTTTCAGAAATAGGATCAAAGGAAACAAAACATTCGGTGAAAATAAATACTTGCTTTTGCAGGAGGTTCTTACGGTTCCTAGGGAAATAGAACTGTTTTTACCTCAAATTTTTTTAAAAAAAATGAAATTCTTACGTTCCAAACAAGCCTAGCCATCTTGCCCTCGGGTCCGAACAGCTTTCCAAACTCGTGCTTTCCTTGTGACAAGGACACATTTGTATCAAGCATTTGACTATTGAAAATTCAAGTCAAGCGCCTCCTTTCATTACAATCTACCAAAACCATCGCGTTCCAATCTCTAACGAAATTATCGATTCGTTCAAAGCTAAAGCGCGTTTTGCACATGTACGCGCGTGATCTCCTTCGATGAGAGAGCGTATCATGCCGCTGACTTTTCTGAAGCACCTGCGCGCATGACTGCTGCATTGTTTATACCCATTATTACCATGAACACAAGCAAATCGAGCGGCCAGCTCGTCGTTAGGTCAGCTCTACGCTAATCGGCAAGAAACTCCCAAGAAATTGAGCAACAGCAGTGCACTTGGAATTCTTCATCTCCAAGCATCGGCCCCAAATCGTTTCACCACCACTGGAATCTGTCATGGTTCGAGCATTCAACACGTACGTTCTACCTCCCTAGGTGTTTGCAGAAAAAAGTGATCAAAGAGCTAATACTACTGCTGCTGCTGCTGTCTGAACTCTGAAGTACTACTCTTCACGGGTCAAAACCTGCACGAATCGCAATGCTACTGCAAGTTCAGGAGATCTTTTTTTGGACCTTACTTCAAAAGTTGCAACTCTGGATGCAAAGTTTGCCCTGCTACCCCGCTCCCCCCCTCTCCGGCGCACAAGGCAGCAGAATACCGTTTACTAGAAAATTTGTTCAGTTGTTTTTTCAGAAAAAAGGACAACTTGTTCAGTTCTGTTAGCTTGAACAACATGCGTCTCTCTGCGTTCCGTCGTTCCAATTGGCTCGCGTTGGCTTTGGCTTTGTTTGATCTTGTTTCGCACGTCACTTTCAGCAAAAGCCACTTCATATCGTTGGGTTGGTTGGTCGGAGAAGAACAACGTACATTAATATTCACCAAGGATATTGCCGCGTGGAGATAGCTAGTATGTATATACTCTAGGTACGGAGATGGAGATGTTGTCCTTTTCTCTTGTACGCAACAAATTTGTTCAGTTGTTTTAGGGCTCGTTTGAAGCCTATACGAGTCTCACAAAAGTTCTGTACGAATTTTATAAGCAACACTGTAATTTCTACGACCTCCGTTTTAATATACTTGACGTTAATCTTCTATCACATGAACACGGTAACGACATGCTTTCAAAACCGAAGAGAGTATTAGATTCCTATCAGAAAAGGATCGTCTACATTAAATTAGTCAATGGAGAGGTTCTAAAGTGCAGTGGCTTTAGGAGCAATTTTCACCGTCCGATCGAAAATCAATCGTCACTGTAAAAACGCTACAGCACCAAGCGCAATGTTGCTACAGCAGTTTGCTACAGTTCATCGAAGAGCACTGTTTACCTCTTCGCAAAAAACTATACACATAGCGTATCTCCGCAGTAATACAGAGAATCCGGATCCGATTCCTATATGCTTGTCTATAACGTGACAAAAAAAAGTATGATACATCCGATGCAACCTGCAGGCTTTTTACAACTTGCTCTAGACTGCGCTTTGCTAGGATCGATCATCATATTTGAAACAAAAACGTTGTAAAAAATTCAGTTTCCAACAGGATTCAAACTAAAAGATTGTGCAAGTTTACAGGGCTTCGGGTTTCAACTGCCTTTTCTAGTTTTTTCTTTAAAAAAAACCAGACGGGATCCTATAAGATATTGTTTTCTAGCATTTCTTAAAGAAAAAACACCCTTCGGCTCAAAATGTACCTCATATACCGTTTCTAGTACTGCTTTTATAACGTAGCTATGCAAAATTAATTATGCATTTATGCGTCTTCTACCTACTCTGCCCCTATTTATTTTCATATCTTTTCAAATCTGCACACAATAAGTACATTTTTGTCATTCCTTTACAATATGCTCTAAAATTAATAATTTTATTAATCATGTCCATGCAAGGGCGGAACCAACGTCTCTATTGGCTGGACACTTGCTCGGGCTTCGCTGTTCCGCCCCTGTCGAGCATGCAGGTAGTGCAGCACCGATGCCACGACCTTGACGATGTTATACCGGAATTTCCGTAGCTCGCTTGTAGACGACATTGGCTTGTCCAGGCTTTCCAAAGCCGCTAGCTCCGCCTTTGTGTCCATGTAACTTCCAACTCTACTCTACATAGACTCGGTTCGAACGCATGAATTTCGAAGAAAACAATTCAATTCTAGCCATACATTCCAAAGGGTGCAGAACATTAAAGCCAAACGGCCAAACACAGCATACATGCGCTAATAGTGGAAATGGATTCTCTATATTAAAGTGTTCAATGCCCTAATCGCTACGACATTAGAGCATCTTTAGTGTGTTGAACCGATGTCGATTCAAAGTCATGCTACGTAAGTATTCTAGGAACTAAGCTTGTTTTTCTCCGATATATTGAACCGATTCTTACTAATAACTGGGACCCACGTTACATTAAAAAACCACAAAATAATAATATCCTCTCTCAACTGCACTCTCTCCTATGTAGTTGTTTAATACTCATATGAGTTGTTTAATGCTTTGAATCGACTCCTAAGGGCATGTACAATGATACAGACAGCTGATGTCTATAGCAACTCTTCATGTCATCTGTAGACAGTACTAAAGACAGTTCATACAATGGGTTGTGGTGATACAGTCGGCTACAAGATTACAGACAACACTCAATCTTTTAATGCTTTTCTTGGTTCTAGTGCTACAGTCGGTTACATGATTGTAGACATCACATTTCTCTCTCTTTATTTTCTTTCATCCACATCAGCTTAAATCCTACGTGGCAGAGGTTATAAACAGCTGATGTAAGTCCATTGTACATGACCTAAGACTATCTCAAATGTTGTGTTTTAGCTTGTTCAAATGAGGAGAGAGAAGACATTAAATCGAATCAATACATTGGAGGGGTCAATTCCAACAAAAAAAATGTATAGAATCGGACTCTACTTAGGAGTCGATTCAAAGCATTAAGCAACTCATATGAGCATTAAATAACTACATAGGAAAGAGTGCGGTTGAGAGGGGATATTATTATTTTGTGGTTTTTTAATGTAACGTGGGTCCTAGTTATTAGTAGGAATTGGTTTAATACATTGGAGAAAAATAAGTTTAGTTTTTAGAATGTTTATGTGGCATGACTTTGAATCGACGTCGGTTCAATACACTTAAGTAGAGTCCGGTTCTATGCATTTTTTTTGTTGGAATCGATCTCTCCAATGTATTAAATCGATTCAACGCATTCTTTCTCCTCATTTGAACCGGCTAAAACACAACATTGAAGATGATCTTAAAAGCCGATCTTCACCATAGACAGAAAGGCAAAGATCCAAATTGATGGCTACCTCATTTTGCTACTGTTCACTCGCTCATCTCATGTGGTCTGGTACGCGTTTCGTTTCATATGCCCGGAGGAGTGGAGTACAGGACTCCCCTTCTCCCTTGTTCCCCGCGGCCGTTTTGAAAAGCCCCCCCCTTATAAATACCCAAACCACGAACTCCTCCACCTTCCAGTCTTCCACTCCCCCAAGACCAAGAACTCCATCTCCGCCTCCTCGACTTCCCCGTCCAATGGAGCTCAAGAGTGGCGGGGCGCTCGCGTGGCAGCAGTACCGCTCGCTGCTCCGCAAGAACGCGACCCTCACCTGGCGCCACCGGCGCTCGGCGGCGCTGCAGCTGCTCTCGTCCCTCGTCTTCATCTTTCTCATCTTCTGCATCGACCGCGCCATCCGCTCGAGGTTCTCCTACACCACCGCCTACCGCAACGTGCCCGACCCGGAGGCGCTCGTCGCGCCGCCCATCCCGCCCTGCGAGGACAAGTTCTTCATCAAGGCGCCCTGCTACGACTTCCTCTGGAGCGGCGGGGGCAGCGCCCGCGTCGCGGGGCTCGTCGACGCCATCCGGAACAACAACCCCGGCAGGCCCATTCCTGCTAACAAGGTGAGGGTTTTGATTCCTTTCTTTGATGCTTTTTTGTGTCTCTTCAATTATCGGTTTGCGTTGGGAAGATTGGATTTTGTTTTGTTTTTCTGCGAAAAAGATTGGGCGTAATTAGTCCGTGATTTGGGCGTGTGCGGGCGTGGGTTTGACCGTTTTTGGTGGCGCAGAGCTGGGTGCTCGCACGTTTGGTGTGAGGATTTTGGGTTTTGGGTGGGTAAGATTGGGTGATTCTTTTGTGCGTTTTTCGTGAAGAGAAAACCGCGTGATACATCTTGAGAACTGGGTGTATTTTTAGCGTCTTGAAAGAGGGAATTTTCAAGCGTTTCGAGGAGGTGATTTGATTCCTGAAGCTCGAAGAGTTCGGGAATGGGTTGTTTGGGACCTTATCATCATACTAGCAGGCGCTTTTCATCGACTTACCTCTTGGGATGGGTGGATTTTTGGGATTATGAAGAAGAATTTGGTTTGGATTGATTCTTGTGTGTAAAGTCACTTTGTTTTATTTAAAACTTTTACAGCGGATTGGATGATGTGACGTTGACCTTGGATCATCATTTGGGTTGGTTTTTGACAATTTCAGTTTGCGATTTGCTTCCATGTCAAACTAGGATGGAGGTGGTGGGTACTCACTATAGGTGTTGGAAATTGCGAGGCTTCATAGGGAGAGTTGAAAAGATGGCTGTTTTGTTGTTAATGGGAATTGGGAAGTCCTCCGGATCCACAAGGAACAGCTAATTTTGGTTTAGGCTTGTCGTAAGTGCGTTAGGTGTCATTTTCATGCTACTTTTGTAGTTTCTTGATACAGTCTGTGTAATGCCTTTTCTTGGAAATAAAGACGGTGAGGATGCACCTTGGAATGTTAACTGAGAATATACTTGAGAATTTTTAGGGAGGAGGAACTTGGTTTGCATAGAATGCACTTATTTCTTATTGCAAAGAAATGGTGTTGGATTTTAACCTCTGATTAATTGAATGAAACATTTAAACTCTGTTGATCAATAACTTGAACGAAATATATAAAAGTTCCTGCCCAATGACGCGTGAGGATTTAATTATTTAATTTAGTTGGGAGTAAAGCCTTCGTGTGCCCATTCTGTTGTGTGAATTAGTTTTACTTCTTCAGCTGTTTGAAACTTTTTTGTTCTTCATATGCCGCTCGGATAACGTATGGTGTTCAAGATTAATATAGTTTTGCCTTCTCGTAATTCATTATCACTTAGCATAAGCTCGGATTTTGCGGTAAACTGCAATATATAAATATACGCACTAGTCAAAGTACAATTGTTTCTTCTCTGTCACTTAAACAACATTGCAGGTTTACCCTAGAATTGATTATTACTCAACATGCAACATGTTATCTGATTGTTTCATGGTGAGTTTCTCAGGTCTTGAGTTTTAGGACTCCGGACGAAGTTGACGCTTGGCTTTTTGAAAATCCGATGCGCTGCCCTGGTGCTTTACATTTTCAAGACATAAATGCCACTCAGATAAAGTATGGTATTCAGACAAACTCCACTCCGGTAGCACGGAGAGGAACATATGAGGACCCCACCTTCAAGTTCCAGATACCGCTTCAAGTTGCAGCCGAGAGGGAAATGGCAAGGCTGCTGATTGGAGGTATTGCTGCTTCCATTAGTTTTTCCCCAGGGAACTTGTTGCTGCCATGCTTACTACTTAGTAAAACTGGTCTCATACCCTTTGACAAGAATTCCTTCTATTTAGTACTTTTTAAAGTTTTTCACCAGATATTTTTCAGAGTGTTTACTGTATGCTACAAAAATAAATGTTAACTGAATGCTTGCTTTTTGATTGTTGTGCTTGGGAAATAACAGTAAATTTTCATGAATGTGACAGATCCAAATTTTAGCTGGACTGTGGGGTTCAAGGAATTCGCTCACCCAGCCACAGAAACCTTCTCTACTATTGCCCAAGCAGGGCCAACTTTCTTCCTTGCCATTGCAATGTTTGGATTTGTTTTCCAAATCAGTGCCTTGGTGACCGAGAAAGAACTTAAGCTTCGTCAGGTTCGAGCTTTCTATGTCCTCCGCCAGCATTGTAAGATGTACATGTCTTGATGCTTGACCTGACTCAAAGATTGGTACATATTCACAGGCTATGTCTATCATGGGGCTCTACGAATCGGCATATTGGTTATCTTGGTTTACCTGGGAGGCCTTCCTTACGTTGCTTTCAGCGCTCTTTACTGTGCTCTTTGGGATGATGTTCCGGTTTGACTTCTTCCTGAACAATAGCTTTGGAATCCTATTCCTCCTATTCTTCCTCTTCCAACTGAACATGGTAAGTTCCAAAATCCAAATACTCGGTTTGCTTGTTTTGCTTATGTCCATAAAGTGTTAAATTTAGATAGAAATCATGCTTGCATGGATGAATTTTCTTTATATATTTCCTGATTCCTATCACAATTTGCCAAAAAAATGTTTTCCCTTAACATTAGCTCGTTCATGATGTGTGCTGCAGCTTAGTTTTGCGTTCATGATATCCACATTTGTAACGAAAGCAGCATCAGCTACCACTGTTGGATTTTCAATATTCATTATTGGCTTCTTGACACAGGTAAAGTCTGCTTAATCATCATCTTATGGATCCAGTGTTTCGATTTGTCAGGAAATGTGCAAACCCCTTTGTTACCTCCCTTTGCAGCTTGTTACAACCTTTGGGTTCCCGTATACAAGTTCCTACCAAAAGTACTACCGGACAATATGGTCCTTCTTTCCTCCTGATGTTTTTGCCAAAGCCCTCAGTATTCTAGGTGAGGCAACAGCCACTCCTGAAGACAAAGGTATTAGCTGGAATCAGCGTGGAAAGTGCCAATCTTTTGAGACAGATTGCGTGATTACCATTGTACGTTCAAAACTTTGCTCATTAGATAGCACGTGTTTTAACGCTTATGCAAATTTCAAGCTCTGAGTGTTCACAAATATCTAACAGGACGACATCTACAAATGGCTCATCTCCACATTTTTCTTGTGGTTTGTCCTGGCTATCTACTTCGATAACATAATTCCAAATGTCAACGGTGTTAGAAAGTCAGTGTTCTACTTTCTGATTCCTTCATACTGGACAGGGAAAGGAGGAGGCAAGATGCAAGGTCAGAGCTTTTTAAAATGTTCAGTGGTTCTGCACATTGTTTTAACTGTAGTTTATTACATTACTCACTAATCTGAATGCTCCATTCCAGAGGGAGGTCTCTTTAGCTTTTTTGGTTCGAACCATCCGGCAGATGATGCTACCCCTACCGATGAGGATGTTCTTGCTGAAGAAGACCTAGTAAAACAGCAAGCTTCAAACAATGAGGTAGATCCTGGTGTTGCAGTTCAAATACGTGGTTTGCGGAAAACATATCCAGGAAGTTTTAGCATGGGTTGTTGTAGATGCAGAACAACTAAGCCATTTCACTCAGTCAAAGTAAGTTCTCAGATAGCTTTTGGCGTATAAGACAAGCAAACTTTGCTTCTTCTGAATATTAACCACCTAAAAAATTTCTCCAGGGCTTATGGGTGAACCTTGAGAAGGATCAGCTGTTTTGTCTTCTTGGGCCCAATGGAGCTGGTAAAACAACTACAATCAGTTGCCTAACTGGTATCACACCAATTACAGGCGGTGATGGTTAGTATCATTCTGTTGGAGATATTAGAGTTTAGATAAGAGTCCACAAGTCGTGTGTCGAATTGTAATCTTTAGCACTACAAATTAAGGGTGTGGCAAGATCTGGTGTGACAGGATCTAGTGTGGCATAGATTTTTGCGAGGCGTGGTTGTTGCTAATTGCTATGGTGGAAGTTAGTCTTGGTGGTGGAGGAAGCTCAGGTGGTGACAATATTTGAGGTAGCGACGGAAGGCATGGAGGACAAGGGGAGAAGTTTGTTCAGGTGGTGGTTTTGGTGGTTGTACTAATGGTGGAATTGGCGGCGGTCTCAAAGGTGGTGTTGACGTTGGAGTTGGTAGCGAAGGTACTCGTTGGAGTTGGTGTTGGTACTGGTAGGAGATGTGTTTGTGGTGGTAAGAGTTCGATGGCGGTGGTGAGTTCGACGATGGTGATGACGAAGTAGGAGCTGGTGGTAGCTCCAGTGGAGGCTATGTCGAGCGGCGGCGGCAATGATGGTATTGGTGTTGTGTAGTGGTGTTGTATGGGTACCAGAGATAGTATTGCTAGAGAGGTCCGGAAGTGGATTGGAACTGGAGTCAGACGTAATGGGTTATGACAGAGGTAGAGATGGTAGAGGCCAAGATTAGGAGTGTGCGGGTAGAGGTGGTGGAGACTGGGGGTGGCTGGGGGCATGAGGGTAGAGGAGGAGGAGGTTCGAGTCAGGGTAGCTGGTAGATGGTGGAGATGAATTTTGTGACGTTCCTGATAGTATTGGTGGTAAGCAACTTTTGGTCTTTCTGATGATATTGACTATGGAATCGATGGATAGTAGGTTTTGGTATATTCTAATAATAGTATTACAATATGTAATAAGATGGATATGATTATTATTTCATGTCCATCTTGATGGGGGGGGGGGTGTTGGAGATATTAGAGTTTAGATAATAGTTAAAGTTGTGTGCGAGTATAAAAGTCCAAGTTGTGTGCGAGTCAGATTGTTAGCTTTAGCACTATAAATAAAAGGTGTGGAATCCTAAGGGATACACACAATTATTTCTGAAATCCTACACATTCCTTACAGCAACATTTTGTAATATTTTTTCCAATAACTATGAACATGCTAATGAGCCCCTTCGAACCTTTGACAGCATTGATTTATGGTCATTCTGTTCGAAGCACCGCGGGAATGTCGAATATTCGCAGGATGATTGGAGTCTGTCCGCAGGTAGGTGCTTTAGAAATTCTCGTATTCCTGATGGAAGTGCTGATGAATTTGTATCAATGATAAACATTTGTATTTTATTTCTTTGCAGTTTGACATCCTGTGGGATGCACTAACAGCCAAGGAGCACATGGAGTTGTTTGCCAGCATCAAGGGATTGCCTCCAGCAACAATCAAGTCGGTATGTTTCTTAAGTACCTATTGACATGTACTCCCTAAAATTCTTCGTGGTTTTGCATTTTAATCTTTCTCTGGTTATTCATCTAATGCAGGTAGCAGAGCAATCATTATCCCGAGTGAAGCTCAGCCAGACAGCTAACGTTAGAGCAGGTAGCTACAGTGGAGGAATGAAACGCCGGCTAAGTGTTGCAATTGCTCTAATTGGTGACCCAAAATTGGTCTTTCTTGATGAACCGGTAGAGACATGTCAAATTTACCATCAGTTTGCTTGCTACACATCCCTTGTCACATGTTAGTCTAACCATATATCCTGCACAGACAACCGGGATGGATCCAATAACAAGGAGGCACGTCTGGGACATCATAGAGGAGGCAAAGAAAGGTAGAGCTATTGTCTTGACCACCCATTCCATGGAGGAAGCTGACATTCTAAGTGACCGGATAGCTATCATGGCAAAGGGGAAATTGCGGTGCATTGGGACTTCGATAAGGCTGAAGTCGAAATTTGGAACTGGATATATCGCTAATGTGAATTTCTCTGGAAATGATTACACACAAAGCCCTAACATCAACAGCAACACTGAAGCCCCGATTAATCCTAACATAGAAGCTGTGAAACGGTTCTTCAAGGAAGTATGTGTTTCATCATTTAATTAAATACCACATAATTATTTTTTTCTTATTATGTGGAGATGTAAACCACATAAATTTATTGAACAGAGACTTGATGTGGACCCGAAAGAGGAGAGCGGGACATTCTTAACATTTGTCATCCCCCATCAGAAAGAACCACTTCTGACGGTACTACCTTGACACCCAAAACTCTGGCATACATCATTTGTTAAATTCATGATACACTAATACTTTTTTTTTATCAAACAGAGATTCTTCGGGGAGCTTCAAGATAGGGAGGTGGAATTCGGCATCTCAGACATTCAACTCGGCCTCACGACACTTGAAGAGGTCTTCCTGAACATTGCAAAGCAGGCAGAGCTGCAGAGCTCTACTGCTGAAGGCACCCTGGCAGTCCTAAATCTATCATCAGGAGCTTCGATTCAGGTTTGTCCTCGGTAATCATAAGAACGCTACTGCACTTCTGAACATAAAAAAGAAATCTTCTGTGATGCAGATAACTGCCATGCAGTAATTGCCTGCATACTTTGCTTATGTGGAGATTCATGTAGAGCATTATGATCTTTTTTTTATTTCACCAACATTGGCAAATTTCTCTGACAATGCAGATACCAAAGGGGGCTCGTTTCGTCGGTATTCCTGGAACTGAGACAGAGGAGCATCCAAGAGGCGTCATGGTTGAGGTGTACTGGGATCAGGATGACAACGGATCACTCTGCATTTCCGGCCACTCCGACGAAATCCCTGTGCCGGTCAATGTTGAGCTGAGGAGGCCCCCTTCGCTGTCTCGTAGGGCCTCAATGCGCCGTGGAGGCCCCGTCGGGTACATCATCGACCCAAACCAGGTCTCAACAACAAGATGAGCCAGGGTGGAAAATTCAGATCGGTTTTCATGTAAATTATATTAGGTGTGATGATGCATACAAAAATGCTGCTATATACATATCATGTTTGTTTTGTGGTAAAGAAGGGCTTGATGATGGATATAACAGGACGACATGTTTTCTGCTTTGTGGCAAACAAGGGTTTGATCATACAAAAAAATTGGATGACAAGGATGTTACTGTAATCCAATTTGTTGCTTTACGATTGTAGGATGTTTGAAGCCTTCGTTTAGAATTGATCAACGGTTGATTTCCCTTTTTTTATCTGATCTTGTTGTTTTACAGATATACGTCACCATTTAGAATTGATCAATGGTTGATTTGCTCGATAGTGGACCGAAAAGTGAAAATTGATCATTTGGCCCACATTGGTTTCGACCGTTTGGGACTAAGTTTCCGGTAATACACTAATTAATTAACATAGTTCATGAGCCAATTGATAATTTAACCTTTTTTTTAAAAAAAAGGCCAAATTTGCCCCTATCTTATCATTTTTCTTCCTTGCCCTGGCCATGGCTGACTTGTTGTGGTCTTCTTCAATGGTGGCGGTGGGGCTGGAGCCCTCCTTCCTCTCCCTACTCACGTCAGCAGTCGCCGCCACCGCATCCCCTCCTGTAACATCCTAAATGTATAAATAGGTGTGTGTTTCAAATGTAAGAAAATGTGTAGAAATTAAAATTTTTCTCACATCTTGAAACTCTTGAACATTTCTATAATTCTTGTCAAGAGTTGTGGAATTCAAAAACACAAAGCTCCGGTTGACTAAAGTCAAACCCTTATTCAACTTGTCACAAATCCTGTGCCAAACTTTGGGAAATATTTTTCCTTGGTTCTAGGAATGATGGGTGACCCCTCTGAATTATTTCATAATTTTTAGAAATTATTTGATAATTTTTGGAGGTAAGTCAAACCAATTTTTCAATTGGTCAAACCCTAGAACAGCCCTTGATGAATTTCTGGAGAAAAATGCAGTGCATAACAATCTCTGAAAATTTTATGTAAGGGTAATCCTGGAGTGAGGAAGCTCCAGTTAAAATTTTGGAATTTTTGGAGTTAGTTTGCTACCTCTGAAAATTCCTCCAACCTCAGCCTTCAAATTTAAACTCAAATCTAGCACTGTTCCTTGGGTCCGAGCCACTTTCCAAGTGGGTCGAACCCAACCGCGTCCTAGCTCAGCAGAGCTCCTTCCCCGTGCGAGGTCGTGCTCCGTTAGATCAGAATCCAATAGCCACGACCTCCCCTCTCCTCTCATCGCCGTTAGATGAAGATCTCGCGGCCACGACCTCCCCTCTCTTTGCAGCGTCGTGCGCACCAGCCCGACCTCCCCTCTCTGTTGTGCGCCGTTGGATCAAAATCCAACAGCCACGACCTCCCCTCTCTCTTGTCAGCGTCGTGCGCACCAGCCCGACCTCCCCTCGATGTTGTGCGCCGTTGGATTATCAAAATCCAACAACCACGACCTCCCCTCTCCTTTCGTCGCCGTTGGATCAAAATCCACCAGCCACGACCTCCCATCCCTTATTAGCGTCGTGCGCACCAGCCCGACCTCCTACCTCTGTTCGTCGCCGTTGGATTCAAATCCAACAGCCACAACCTCCCATCTCGTCGTGCGCAATGCCCACGACCTCCCATCTTTGTTGTGCGCCATTGGATCGAAATCCAACGGCCACGACCTCCCATCGCGTCGTGCGCAATGGCCACGACCTCCCCTCTCTGTTGTGTGCCATTGGATGTAAATCCAACGGTCACGACCTCCCCTCGCTGTTGTGCGCCCTTGGATGTAAATCCAACGGCCACGATCTCCCATCTCTTGTCAGCGTCGCGCGCAACGATCAAGACTTCCCGCCTCTGTTCTGCGCCATTGGATGCAAATCCAATAGTCACGACCTCCTGTCTCCTTTCAGCGTGCGACCTCCCCTTTTCTTTTCGCAATCGTGCGATGGAGATCTAGCGGCTGCGACCTCCCCAATCGAGATCTTCTGGTCGTGACCTCCCCCTTTCCTTTCAGACCCCCGAATCATATCCAAGGGTCGCGACCTCCCCCTTTTCTTATCGAACGGTCGATGGCAGTCACCTATTCTTCTCCTTCCTCGGTCTCGCGCGCGTGCGTCATGGCATTGGGAGAGCAGTGCCCTGTCACCTCCCAACCGCTCTTTTGCTGCCAGTAATAAATGCAGGTCAGCCTTCCGCCCCCTAGTCCTGCTCAGACTTGCCCCCATCCCCTCCGCGTTCTTGTGGCGCCATGGACCGAGTTGTGGGCTAAGCTCACTATGGAGCTTAACCCTAGCTCATGGCCTCTGCTCCCTGGCTTTATAAGGTCCCTCAGTACCTCCTTGGCACTCTTTAAATACCACTTAAGTTTCTCCTCTGCTCTAATGAGCTCAAGCACCCGTGAGCCCCCAACCGCCATTGCTACACCTCGGAGCTCCTCGGTGCTGACAGGGTTCCAGGGGTCCTTCCTCCGTTCTCTTTGCTTCCACTTGAGCCCCTTATCACCCTGGTGCTTTCCCCTAACTTGATTTTAGATTGTCTCCACAGGAGCGACTTGATTTCGAGTTTTGGATCCTTGCGGCCGTGAGCACCCCCTTCTTCCCCATCGCTGGTAAGAACCTCCTCCCTTCAATTCCTTTCTCTGGGAGCATCTCCGAGCTATATTGAATCCATCTTGATGACCCGGTGCGGTTAATTATGCCCAAGTCCTCTTCTCCACGTTGTCCTCCTCGGCGCCGGCAAGGTTCTTCGTCGCCGGGGCAGCTCTGTCTTCCTTGGTCCCTCCACGTCCTTCTGGTACCTCCTTAGTAGCCCATAGATGCGAGGGCACCCGCTTGAATGGCTGTTGCGGAGCTTTCCTTCAATATCGCTTTTGGTCGTGTGTTACCGCGCCGCTCTCCTCCGGCTCGCCGGCGCTCTGGTCCACCACCGCAGGTGTGGGTGGTACCGGAGGGTGCGCATTGCTATTTCACACCCGTAGCTAGCCGTAGCTCGCGTCGCCGTGGTCCCAATCGCCGGTGGTGACCATTTCTTCGCCGTCGGTTTCGTTGTCGGACGGATCCGACAATTGTAGCAGCTCGTTAGGACCGTCCCTTTTCAGATCTGCGGGCGAGATCTCGCAGGGCCGTGCGTGTGCACTGTGCCACGTTGGTTGCGAGCCGTCCATCTCGCGATCAACGGTCCACAGTCGCCGCCTCCGTTCGCGCGCGTGGGTTCAAACGTAGCGCGTGAGGTTCAATGTGGACCGTTGGATCCAAGATCAACGGCCCACATTTGTCGATCTCGCACGGGCGTGTGCGCGTTCTTCCCGTGGACTTGGGCCGTCCGATCCCGGATCAACGGCCCAGGTTCGTCCACGTCGTTTCATTTTTAGGAATTTTCCGATGGATTTATTTGTGAGCTGAAAAAGGTAATAAACTTTGAAAATGCATAACTATTTCATTTTAGCTCCTTTTGAGATGATTCAAATTTTGGTAGTTCTGGTTTGAACTAAAATTTAATTTAAAAATGGTTGTAAGTTTAGTTCGGCTCCAGAAAATGGATTTGCAAATTGGTTTAGAAATAGACTTTAAATGTTGCTCTAAAAATTGCATTTAACTTGTAAATTGCATAAGTAATTCTCTAGAGATCCTTTTTGAGTGAATCCAACTTTGTTGGCTTCCTATATTAGTGTACTAAATGGTAGAATAGGATTTAGGCATTTAACTATTTTCAAAATAATTGTGGGTGTATTTTATTTGTGCTCTTTTGCATGTCTTTGAAAAATCATAAAAAATGCATACTAGCTCCGAATGAGGTGAACTCAATTGTGTTATTCATCTCATGATGTGCTTTACTTACCATAAAAATCCCAGGTGCAACACCTCTTTGGAAAATTGTGCTTGAGAATTTAATTCGGATGAACAGTAACCTATTTGAATTTTCCAGCAATTTCCAGGCTGAGCAGATTTGTTTTGGCCATAACTTTTGCATTGAGAATCCAAATCAATTGTTTCTTATTGCTAAATTCTTTAAAAATCATGCTCTAGCTGCTGTAAAAATTTCAAAGCATTTGGAGAAAGTTTGCTGTTGAGTCTTTTCGGTTTTCGTCGTTCTTATCGGTTCTTTTTCGCTTTTTCGTTAGGTGCCGACGAGTGCGTTGATCCCGTGAGTGACCCTTTGCAGCATAGTGAGCAGCTCCAGCAAGGCAAGCAATTTGATCATGTTTAATCCCATTACTTTCAAAGTCTAATACTTTGTTTAACTTGTATGTATGCATGCTCTATTTTGTTGTTAAATGATTATCGATTAGTTGATCCTATAGATACATACTCTGTAGGCAAATATTCATTCTCTACTACTAAGCCTAGGAATATCTTGCTGTGATGTAGAGTTCGTTGGATGAGCTCCTATCACTTAGTAGATCACGTGTTGGTGTTGCTTAGAAATGCTTAGATTGCAGTAGAATTGGGTGGTCATCGACTTAGTCGATGATCTTGATCACACAAATCTAATTATTATTTCATTATGTCCAGCATTTGTGCTTTGTTAATTTGTAAAGTCAAAACAAAACTGAAAATGAAAACTATTTGGACTTGGGCACAATGAATGATGGTGTGATTTGTTGGTGAGTGGAATGGTGCCTAAGTCAACAAGGACCGAACATCTTGTTACATTAAACCAAGCAATTTTGCGTGCTAACCACACGAGGGGGATATGGGACCTTTCTTGACTAAGTACTTTGGCAGGTGTTAGTTTCGAGTTACATGGTGGGCTATTGGGTGAGCAGTAGTGGGGTTTATCCACTGCAAGGAGCACCACCCGTATAAGGGGGTGAGCATCTTTGATGACTCCGCATCAACGTAGGGGGAGGTTGTATCCCCATATGGGCGACTCGTTGTTGACACTCAATATTGGAAATGTCTCGTTGGACTTAGCTGTGCCGGCATACCAAAGGAAGTGTGCTAATAGCTTGGCGAAAAGGCGGTCTGACGTGTGGGTACATTGGTACACCTCTGCAGGGTTCAAACTATTCGAATAGCCTTGTCCTAGGTTATGGACACGCTTAGGGAGGTCTTTCGAGAGTTAGACTATAACCTTTAATTAAAACTTGACATGGGTGGTATGAATGAGTAATTCATGCTATTGTTGTGGTGACTATTGGGTTAGTTACTTCCCGGATTGTTGTTATCATCTATCTATTGTTATTATGTTGTTGTCTCGTTGTTATTTGCAAATTAAAAATGAATTGTAAAACTGCTTTGAATCTATTTAAATATTGCAAATGAAAACTTGCTTTATGCTGAAAACAACCTACAGCCTCCACTTAAATAAGCTTGCATGTAGCATATGTATAGGTATGTTACACTACACGTCAGTCTTGCGAGTACATTTTTGTATTCATTTTCTTTGCTTAATAAATTTGTTGCAGAGGAGGTGGAGCCCCAAGGGCCCCACTTTTGTGAGATGTGCTGTGGATGGGACGACTAGCTTGGCGACCCGGTCGGTTGCCTTGTGGGCTTTAGGCAAACCATATGGCTTTTGTTTATCGTCATCTTATGGCTTTTGCTTCCGCTGTTATTTATCTTTCTTAGTTGTTATTTGGCTGATCGGCCCCTTTTGTAATAACTCTCTTTATTGTACGTCTTTTGTTTAATCTAGTGCGTGCTTTGGTTCTATATCTTGTATGAAATTGATGCATAATTTTGTAAAAGGGTGTGTATACTGCAATTCTGGGAAGTATACATATCTCGAAGACACGGGTTATTTTGTTTGTGATGCTAGGGGCAATAGATGACTAAGCATTACAAGCCAAATAAGCCGGGGTCCTCACACCTCCCTCCAAGGGGTGCGGAGGCAGTGGGTGGGTCCAGTGCCACCACAGCGAGACGTTGGGCAGCTCGATCTACAAGGGCACGCGGGTGTGGCTCGACCTGGCGCTTATCGCGATGTCATGCGGCGACTAGCGGATCGAGCTGGTGATGGGCCGTGTGGAGGAGGAGGCCGGAGCAAAGATGAAGAGAAGAGGAAGAAGACAATGACAAATTTGTCCAAAATAACAAATGATCAAGTGACTCATAAAGGGTGTGACATTTGAGCTATTATCTTATACTTAGTCTCAAATAAGCAAAAACGTATATAAGATAAGGTGCGGCAAAATGATCAATTTTATGGAGCGAAAATGTCCATCTACACCGCCGTCACACACCACACATCAGTCATCGAGATTCACTCCTTTAACTACAACTTTACGCTCTAATAAAAAATAATAGGCTAGCTAGGTGAACAGTAATCAATAGATCACTTTCTTTCCACCAGCGCAACTGGCTATCAAAGAATTAGAGGGAATCTCACCCTTCCCCCGAGCGGTAGTAGAATTTCTACTAGATCGGTATGTCCCAAAAATTATGCTTGCCATCCTATTAATTAGCCAGAAAATTTAGAAAAAAAATCCACTTGATACCCCGACTCTTCCAAAAGTTCAGAAATCAACTCTTAACTGTAAAACCGAATATTCAACCACCCTGAACTGTCAAGTACCTGTAAAAAATCACTCCTAGCTCAAACACAACCCTTCTTTCGTTGACGAGGCCTCCACGCCACCTCGATCTGCCACTCCATCCTCCTCTCTATCCCCGCCTCCACAAGCGCGTACACCCGCTTCCGCTCCCTCACCGCCACCGCTGACACGGCGCACGACGCCCATCCGTCATTGCTCCCAACGAGCCGCAGCATCGCGGTCCCACCCACTGCTACCGTCCCGTCACTCCGCACCGCCACGACAGCCGGCGTGGGAGGCGTTATGGGCCCAGACACGGTTCTCGTGGTGCCGTCCTCCATGTCGACGCAGAGGTGGTGGCCCGTGCTGGGCTGGCCCACGAGTAAGAACCCACAGCCCACGTGCGCGATGAGGGAGGACAAGGGCTCGGAGTCGTACGCGGACGAGGAAGGGAATGTCGCGAGGTCACCGTCGGGGGACAACCTGTAGATTCGGGCGCCCACGGCGAGGAAGGCGGCGCCAATGTGTGTGTTGATGGCGACGCCACTAGGCAGGGTGGGGTCAGAGATTGGGGTGGAGAAGAGGAGGCAGGGAGAGCGGAGATCGAAGGTGGAGCCCGCGGACACCATGAAGAGGCTGTAGGGGCGAGGGGAGCGGAGATCGAAGGCGGAGCCCGCGAATGCCACAAGGAGGCGGAGACAGCGGTCGTCAATGGCGACGGCGGAGGCTCCAGAAGACGCGATCGACTCGGTGACGCCGGCGTCGGAAACAGATAGGATGATTTACTCGGTGCCGCACTCTGGAAGAAGACGATTTGCACCTCCGCCTTTGACCAGTAGCACAGGACAGGGCCCGTTTGGAACACACCACCGCCACTTCCGCCCTCGAGTTCTCCCCGGTAGCCTCCGCGAGTGTTCCCCTGTAGCCTCCCGTGAGTGTCCCTGCCACCACCGAGGAGCACGCTGTCGCGGCTGCGCACTCTGTTGAAACACGGGTAAGCTATGCTAGCACAAATTTAAGAATTAATCGCGTAAACAAGGAATCTCCGCTAGTAACAGATCATGGGATTACCACTAGATGTGCAGACTCGTAGCGAAAGTAGAGTCGATGTAACGTGTTGGTGCGGTGGTAGTCATATAATTTGCATGTCTCCTCCTCGTGCTCCTTATGATCGTCACGAGTTGCGGATTGTCCTAGTGCTGTTGCTTCGCATCGACACCTTCAAAGTATCCACGCGTACAGGGCAGGGTCACCGCGCGCTAGAGTGCTAGCGCCGGTGGCATGGTATTGAATGAGAAAGGTGTGGCTGCTAGGGATTCGGGAATTCTGAAAAAAAATCACTTTAACCTTATGCCACCGCCCCTCTATATAGGCCCATTAGGACCTCGTGGCCTATAAGAATTCGGATCACCATCTAAATTAAATCGTAGCCTTTTAAGCATTTGACCCTGTAGGTTCACGTACACTTAGACATAGCCCGAGTACTCCTACTCATCCACTAATCGGTAGCAGCCCCTGGCAAGATATGCCGACTCCTAAGTATACGTAAAGATCATATCAGACGAATCTTAACAAAACTTATATGCATTTTCTTTTGCCTCATGATATCGGTCAAGATCAAGACGAGTACGTACCATCCTTGTTGGTTAGCTTGGCCACTCTTTCTCGCTCACATGACTTAAATTCCCCGACTACGGTTAACTCTTTAACCGCGAGTAGCATGGCTATGCATTTCTGAAATCCAATCACTCGAGAGGTCTGGAGATATCTCTTTCGTTGCATGGATGGACAAATCCTATCTTGATCGACTATGTCTCGTTGCATGCATCATGACAAAACTCCAAAGCTATCTTTATAACTACCCAGTTATGGAGTAGCGTTTGGCAACCCCTAAGTAAGCCATTACACATCTCAAGTACGTGCGATGACCTCAAGTCTAAGGACATAGCATACGCATTGTAAATGAGACCAACTGATGACATGTAAGAAAACAATGTTCTCGCAGTGTCTCATGGTGGGTCATTCCAACACCATGTTCGCTAATATGTATCCATATTATTGGTTTGATATCTCCATATCTATAACTCGTGAAACATGGTCATCAACCAATACATATGCTAGTCTATTCATATGTGTCCTCAGATGTTTCCGACTAGGGAACGTTTAAAAATAAACATCACAGAAATATAGAGTTTTACAATCAAGTCACATACTTGATAATAAATATTAACGATATTATTCTAAAAACAACATAACGAAATATAATCATCTCTATGATTGCCTCTAGGGCATATCTCCAACACACTCTTGTAAAAAAATAGGACCTCAACGGCAACCATAATCACAGTGGTTGTGCGGGCGAGACGGCAGTGGCTAGCGTAGGGAGAGGTGAGATAGAAATAGAGGTAGGAATAGATGGGATGAGGTAAAACATGATGTGTATTTGGGGATTTTGACTACATGGAATTTAAGTGGCGACTACGTCTAGTCTACATGTCAAAACCACCGCTACGTCAGCTAAAAACCGGAGTAGAATGGACTCATAGGGTAAAGTAAACGGTATTGATAGTTGAGAGGGGTAGGGTGTCCGGTTTTGTAGTTCAGAATTGATTTATGAACTTTTGAAAGAGTTCAGAGGTATCAAATGGACTTTTTTTTCACAAAATCTAATGGCAAGTGTTCTTTAGCTGCCTAAAATAAAATAAAATGCACTATAAATTCTCAGAAATCATGAAATTTGTAATAATCAAATAGACAGCCAGATTTAATCCATTAACCATTTAGTCTTCTCCCTAACGAACAAAATTGTATAAGTAACATATTTATATTCGATTAAAAATCTCTCTCATTTTATGGTTTCATCTATGCAAGTAGACGCAATAGCGCCATCGATCTTATTGTTAATACAGTTAATATCATATAGGTACCCAAGTGAAAAAATAATACTATAAGATAATATGAGTTTCTAGCTTGATTTCACCAATACATTGTATTCAATTAATACTGATTACTGACAGAAGATGCTAGTTCAATTGAATGGGATCATGATTCTTGAACATCTTTTTTACAAACAAAGCTTGTATCATTATCACTTCCTGCAGTGAACAGAAGAAACTGCTATATCAGCTATCTTAATGTTTTGCTATCTGAGGTGATTGTCAACCACTATAAGAAACTGCTACGTTAGTCAATTTAACCTAAAAATAAATACATGAATGATACATATATGGAGGTCATAGTTTCGGAAGTAACAGCTAGTTACAAGTTACAACATGTTTAATATAACAGGACTCGGGGGAGGGGATTAAATTTAGATCCCTAATTGCGGTGACAATCCATTTCTTTACTGCATGTTTCATGCTTGCAGTTCTTGGAAGCAAACAACATTAATTAGGACTCATGAGCTGGGCTATCTGAATGCATATCCACGGATGAATCATTCGATGCTGCAGAATTCGACTCATGGCTTCCTGTACAAACAATGCCATCTGCAAAGTATTCAGTGCCACCACCTTGCTGTAGATGGTATGGTTGCAGGCTTCGTCGGACAGGGCTGGATAGTGCATTGGAAAAGACTATTGAGTTCTTGGAGTGCAATCCTGGGTTTGCTGAGCTGAGTGATGTTTGCTGGTTGCTTGTGTTGGGAATGTGCATTGAAGTTTGAAGATTCTGGATTGTACATTGTGATATCTGTGAAGCCAATGCATCGTCACCTCCGTACTCAATCTCGTGCTACATATAAGAACAGCTCATAACCATAAGTAGATGGATAAGGTCATGATCTATTCGATCTGATAAAATGTTCCTGATATTGGTATGGCTTAGACGAGCAAATGTTCAGTGAATGGGGTTACAAACATGCAAGTATACAGCATACTTGGGTGGTAAGTGGTAACTATTTAGCACACAATGGAGGAACCTCAGCATCAATCAAAACTGTTGCAATCACAGTAAAAAGTCTGAAAAGAGAAACATGGACCTGGATATGGGAAACTATGTCAGAAACTGTGAGCCTTAAGCCATTTTCATGCTGTCGCAAGATCCATTGGTAGAGCTTTTCCTGCATAAATCAAATGACTGCGCAATATTACCACAAGGAACGGACATATGCTTATCAATCTAAAAATAAGCACTAAAAAGAATGTAAAACCTCACTATAAGCAATTGGGAAGTATATAGTGTTGTAAAATTAGTGGTTTTAGCAAATATTCAAATATAATTCCAGCAAAATTAGCGGTTTTAGCAAATATTCAGATATAATTCCAGCAGCAATAATCATAATTAAAGCATATTTCCAGCAGCATTTAAATGACATTTTTTTTTGATGAAAATGGCAAGAGCATTGCCATCTTTGCATTAAAGAAGGAGAAGACACAGGATACAAAGCAAAGCTAACCGAAACAGAGAAAAACGCGAAACAAAAGGAACAGGAGGGAAAACGAAGGAAAAAAGAAAGGAAGGAAAATAAAAAACGAACAAAGGAAAAAAGAAACGAACAAAAGAACTTGAGAACAACCAAAATCAGCATATTGCTCAGATTTTAAATGTTTGTTTATTGCTTTCAGATATCGGGCTGCTCAAGATAAAATCTTGGCCTCCTCGCTACTTTTATCAATATTCTTCACTAATTAAATATGACAACTATTAATCAGACTTTGAGCTCAAACTAATGCTTTACTAATATGTAAAGAATTATCTCATAAATAGCTATTATACTTTAAGCCAATAGAGGATCATATGTTTAATAGTGTAAAAGAATTCATAATTTCAACACATTAGCCTTTCGACAAAAAGGATATCACAGTGTGCAAAGAGATCATATGTTTCAGTACTTAAGCATTTCGGCAAACAGGATATCACGGTGCAAAGAGAACACATAGGATCAACAAGATCACAAAACAAAATAATCAAGCTCATTTTAGTCACAACTGAACTACACAAAGTATAAGAACAAAACTGCTAGAGATAAAACTGACAACAGTAAGCAACACAATTGGCTCAAGTCTGATCTAGTTATCAATTCAATTTCATAATATGACAATTATCCTCATCGAGCATTAAAACGATCCCACAACATTACTAAACCAAGTCTCCCAGTACTAGTCAATAATTACAGAAAGCAAAATCAACTAGCACAGCACACTTTAGTAAAGTAATGCAAATATGAAAAACAGAAAACTCACGAAACAAATGACACTCCAAGCCACCGAACAGTAAACTGGGCAAGGCATGCCGAAGGCGCTGACTCAGAAAACCAATCACCCCGTTGCGTCGCATTTGAATGGACGAGGTCGTCGGAGATACAATGCCAATTCGAAATCCGGGACACACTAAAATTGCGAAGTTGGGGTATAGAGAATGCTGTTCAAGACCTAATCAAGATGCATAGGCCGAATGCACCCACGGAGCACCAAAACTGAAACCTTCTTCCACCCCAAGACCAAGCCAAAGCCTACCAGAACAAACCTCCAAATGCACAAGTGCAAGTTCTCTCACAAAACACCCACCAGAGAAAAGGGCGCAAGAGGGAACAGGTGGGATGTGCAAGGAGGAAGGTTCGGGCCTTACCACCGACGGCACCGGGTCAACCACAGCGGCGCAGGAGCTCCAGATCCTCAAAACCGGAGCCAAATCCGGAGGGGAAGAACCACCAAAAAGGGGAAAGCTCGCTTATTTTCGGGGTGAAGAAAAGGGAGAGAAGGAGGCCGCCTTTTGAAGAGGAGAGGAGGAGATGGTGCAGCGTGGTGACGATAACTACGGCGCTAGAAGCGCTGGACAGAAGCCAGCGCCCAGCGCCTTGCCTTCATGAGGAGCTCCATGCCGCACATGCAAAAGGGATAGGGTTGGAGACTCAGTCTCCAACCTTATCTCATCCTCTCTCAAACCGACAGGTGGGCCCCACTTTCCATTTTCTTTTCTCTAATTGAGAAATTACCAAATAGCCCTCAAAATCTGACATAGAGTAACACGAATTGACTAATTGTTGTCCAATGTATGTTGTATGGCGTGTGACCAGGTTTAAACAGCTAAATAACTTGTCTATTTATAACCAGAAAACAAAGCATGTTAAACCATACTAACACAACAGGGGACCAGATGGCACAACCAATAAAATATTGGTTATGCGTCAACATCACTTCAGCTTTCTATGATGAATTAGGCATTCAAAGAGCCAAATAGAGAGATTTCCAAAGAATATAAAGTATGTCGCTGCAAGCTACGGTTTGATCCGTCATCAAATTACAAACAGAAAGAGCTCATTATACGGTAGGACTGACTGTATTTATGTCATCCCATGATCCATTGTAGCCTGCAGGTCACCTGGGAAAGTTCATCTTTGTTCTTACTTCTTAATCGGCATTTCAATAGGCCAATGGTATGCATCACATCTTTTAAGTGCTTCACAGCTTTTAGGAGAAGATTACGAAGTACTGTACAATAAATGCGAGACTAACGGATATGATCTCATATGATGTACTACGTTCCATCTAATACAGGTCCACTAGTTTGAGGACAAGTTGCTCAAGACACCAATTGTCAAAGCGTACTAGACTACTTATGTAATTAAATTAAGAAGAGTACCAATGAAATATCTAAGAAATACCAAAGATTTTAACAGTATAGCAATGTAACAATATCTATCACTGAGCAATATTATTAGCTAAAGTTCAACCCCAAGAGTTCAAATCCAAGCATGAATAACACCGAGCAATCAAATTCTCAGTTCCACCAAAAGCGAGGACAAAATTTTGCAGCTTCATACATCCAAACCTCATCAAGAGACCAATCCTTGACTTAAAAAGTCCAAAATTTCCGCAAAACAGAATCAAACTCCTAGCACGTCCACTGAGCAAGCATCAAACTCCACCAGATCGCAGGGCAAGAGGATTAATAATTAATAACTGATGCGGGGGCCGTACCATGGCGTGGCGCTCGCCGGCGTGAAAGGCGACCCTCTGGTGCCCCCCGGCGAGCGTGTAGATCTGCGACAGCGAGTTGGCCGCGCCACGGAAGGCGCCGTAGAGCGCCCGGTCCGCCTCCTCCTCCATCGCCCGCGCCGCGTCCGCCTTCCGCTTCCTCCCCGCCATCCCCGCTCTCCAGCCCCACCTCCCCGCGGCTCCCAGCCCTGCCGATCGGCTCGAATCCGATCGGATTCGAGCTCCAAACCCTAGGATTCGGGATGGACGCGGGGAATCAATCCACGCGAGGAAGACGACGACGAGGGCACGGAGCGTGGAGGCTATGATGCATTAGCAGTGCCCGTGCGGCCGTGCCACCGTGCGCGTATGTGTTGCGCTAGCAGTTGCCTCGGGTGGCTGGCGTGTGGGGCCCAGCGGGGAGAGGCGCCGTTTGGATGGATGGGGACGTTGATGTGCGCGCGCTCTCGCGACGGACGGGAGCACCGAGCAGGCGAGAACACGCGGGAGTGGAGACTGTAGGGAACTGACATATGGGCCCTTTCTGTTTCTGGACTCACCTGGCAGTGAGAGTAAGAATGTAACAAAAGAAAACTAAAGATAAAAAGTGCCCCGTACGTTGGGGAGTTTATCGAAGAAACCAAAGTTAATTTTCATCCGGGTCGCTAGATTGCCAGTTTTTGGCTCACTTGTTTTTTTTTTTTACCGAAATAGTCAATCTAGTTATCTCGTATTTGAAATGGCAAAAAATTGCTCTATGGTAGGTTACAAAAACGACATGTGTTTCCTAACATGCTTCAGATGTACGACAGTAACCTATCATGCTCCCAATCAACTGTAGGAGCCGAGCGCAAGCGTGAGCGACTTTCGGTGCACAATATCAAAGAGTGTTGCAACAGTGAAAAATAGTGCATAAACATTGGCAAATAGTGCATAAAACAGTATGCACTATTCCAAAAACAGCAAGACAACGAGCGAAGCAATAGCATCTTGTTCACTATCGTCTTGGCAGGCAAGCGTTAGCTGGCGTGGTGCAGGTTATGATAGGCTGTCAGCGCGTAAAAAGCGTGATAAGGATGCCATTTCATTCGCGAGGGTCTAGTTTTGCTATTTCTTATAAAAACATGTCATTTTAGCCAAGATTACGGCCTCAAGCTCAGAAACTCAAGGACCTCTAGTTTGAGGTCAATCTCACCATCATCATACTGCGGTCAACCTCTTGGAGTGACATGTGTCAGGTGTCGCTCCTTTGGTTGCCCCACCACGCCCCTTCGATCGTGTTCTCCCACATTGGCGTGGCTTCTCTCACCCCCTCCCCTCTTCTTCTCTCAAGAACTTTCAAATCGGAAAGTTTCAAAAATTCAAAACTTTCAAATAAGAGAGTTTCAAATTGGGAATTTTCAAAAAATGGAAATTTTCAAATCGATAACCGAAAAAATCGTCGACTAAAGAAAAATTCAGCTTGATTATGGGGCATTTAACTCGATTTGGAGGATTCCAATTCGGATTCGAAGAAAATTTGTCTCGTTTTCAAGAAAAGTCAATGGTAGGGTTAGGGCAAAACACAGCTTCCCCTCTGACAACGGGCGGTGTGGACGCCTAGACGGTGGTGCACACTCCCGCCAGCGGCTTGGAGCTCCCAGGCGGTGTGTGTGCTAACGGCCGGTAGGGCGCAAGTTCCATCCTCCAGAAGCACCCTAAGCTCCACCAGCGGCACAAGCTCCTCGGTGGTGTGGAGTCGGCAGTGGGATACTTTTGGGACTATCCATGCCGTTGAGTCGGGAAGAAGGATAGGATAGATTGAGGTGTGAGAATGGGAAGGGGAAAAAAAGGGAAGAACGAGACACGACTTAGGAAGAAAGAACGCCAGCGTGCGCCCACGTGTCGTGCGTCCGTTGCTCCGCAGGAAGGGTTACGTCCATGCGTAACCTTGATCATTCTGGACCTAAGCTTCCCTAGCTTAGTCTCAATCCCTTGGCCGCTTTAGATCTAAGCTCTCCTAGCTTAGTTCTTGTCCCGTCCACCTCACCATGGCACAACTTTGAAGTCCTTCAATCATCACCAACAAACAAACCGTCACGTAGCACCTCGCAACACACGAGATCATCAATTGATACAATTGATGAGTAAAGAACACATACCTTGAAAGCTTTGCTCCCGGAAGCATCACCAAGCCACATAGCCATCAACATGGCTTAAAATGCACCAAGTGTACCTCTTTACCTCAAAGGTCTTTGCTCAAATTTTGCCATCCATGGTTCTTGTCGATCTTGCACCTTGCTTGAGTCCAACCATCTCATCCGGCATCCAGGACCGTTCTGGAGTTTGGTTCTCTCTAACCAAGTCCCAATCCTCCTCACTGTTGACCATAGTTAACTCCAAGCCACATGCGCAACAATAGACCAAACAACTATTTCCGGGCACATATTCTTTACAACTTGACCCGCATTAGTTTAAATATGCAATATGGAACCCATATGCACCAGTCCCAAGCTCCTAGGACCAATTCCCAAATTTCGGCTAAAAAACCACAGCTCACTGTGTCCTGGAACACCACAGCCGGTTAGACCGCTCTCACCATGCCATGATGTGGTCGGTCTGACCGCTTAACTTCACCAGAAAACATCCTCTCTGAAATTTTAGTTAAACTCTATCTACTTTCAGCTCGATGCTCAATCTGCCATGAAACCTAGTGCAAACACATATGTACAAATGTTGTTACAAGTGTTTTGGTGTCTATTTTCTAAAAACTCATAGGGCTGATCTCACCGCTTCCACTGTGCTGGTTTGACTGCCCTTCATAGTCTCAACACAAGACTCATGGACTAGTCTAACTAGCCTTGTAGAGCGGTCAGATCGTCCATGCCCAGAGGCCAGACCAACCATGTAAATTGGTCAGACCGGCTCTAGGCAAACATCAGCTCCAAAATTGTAAACTCTAAAAACCAAACTCAAACCTCAACAACACATGCAAACCACAATCAATTACTCATCACAAACCATGGGCTGACCTCCACATGGTTTCACAGTATGCTATAAGCCAGCAATTCATTTCATAATCTCAGTAATTTTTGCCCCGATTTGTGTTTCAGTATCATGTCAGAATATTTTTGTTCTTGTGTTCTCTGACAGTGGAGTTGCCCAGCCAGGTGAACATCTTATATGCCAGCCGAACCCAAGTAAGACATATGCCTCTTTGAGTACTGATGGAATTCTGCTGAATTCCTAATTTGATTGACAATTGGATTGACAACAACAATGTCGAGTATCTGATGGACAGGATTGAGGTTTACCTCGATGATGAATCCATTTCCCCTTAGAAACTTGGTACTTCACAGCTCATAAGGTATCACTAGGTTCAGACGTTACATTTTTCCGTGTATATGCTCATATTTATCACTCTCATTTTCAGAAGATTGTGAGCCTCAAGGAAGACGCCCAGTTACCAATCTTAACACCTGCTTCAAGCATTTTACATTGTTCACCTGGGTAAGTTGTCTTGTGATCTCTCCTTATTCAACCTGCCCTAACGAGAATGTCGACATGCACCATCTTATAATACAGTAAGTTTAGTAGGAGGAAGTAATTTGATTAGTTAGTAACTTAGTGCAGGAATGAAAACAGATTTTGCATCTATTTGATTAAGGAAAATGAATGAATTTTGAAGTGAGATGGAGATGGAGATAGATCACTGATAAATTTTATTCATTGTATATAGAACTGATGCAATCTCATTGTGAATTTTGTTAGGTAGATATACGCTTCTTTTTAGCGTGTGCCACATTTCCTTTTCACAAGAATTTTTCGTGGTCTGAGTTGATAATGTGAAATGAATGAATTATCCCACTACTTCTTTGTAATTTCAATCAATTTCTATTCTTTGTGCAGGAATTCAAACTGATCGACAAGGCTGATCTTGCACCTCTTATCAATGTAATCGAATCCATTGTTTCAGTTTACTAAGATGGCAAAAGTACCATCTTGCTAATACGGTGCAGCACCGACGAAGTACAACTCATCACCAGTGCACTGAGATGTGCTATTTCAGCCTTTCCCTGCAAATATCTCGGACTGCCACTGTCCTTGAGGAGACCATCTAAGGCCAAATGTAACACCCAGATTTTCTGAGCCTTTTTGAAAATTTTCAAGATAAAAAGAACTATTTGGTTTTGTTGAAATTCCAAAGCTTAACATGAGAATTTCAGAATTTGAAGTGTTTAAAATAACTAAGTCAAACTTCAATTAATCTTAAGCTTGATTTATTTGGTGGCATTCAAGCTCTCTAGAGCTATTTCTCCTTTTCTCTGTAGGATTTACTCATCCCTTGCCCAGCTCTTGAGCCCGGATATCTCTGCCTCCCACCCCGTTTGGACATTCTTTTATGTCCAGACCTTTTCTCTTGTTTGATCTCTGGTACTGTTCTCCTTTTCTTGTCTGCTCGAGCCTTTCCTTGTCTTTTAAAATTTCCCCTCTGTCCAGACCACCTTCCTTGTCCAACTTATCCCTTGGAGCATAACCTTCCTTACTCTCCTTCGTGGTCTAAATCTCCTTTGAGGTTTAGACTTTCCTTGCAGCTAAACCTCTTCTAAGGACTAAACCATTTCTGGTGGTCTAGACTCCCTTTTGTTTGGGCATTCCCTAGGTCTGGACTTCTTTGGTGTTTAGCCCTCTTGTATGTCCAGACCTCCCTCTGGTTTGACCTTGTCGGACCTCCCCTCACATCTTTTATTTGGATTCTTTTCATCCAGACCACGTCTTTGTTGGCTTGAATCTCCGTGGTTTAGACCTCCTCTTGGCCTAGACCTCTCAAGTACTTGGACCTCCCCCATGTCCCTTGAACCTCCCTGTATTCATTTGGACCTCCTTGTGTCCTTCAGGACCTCCCCATGTCCTCTAGGACCTCCTCCTTGTCTATTTGGACCTCCCCGTGTCCTTCAGGACTTCTCCATATCCTCTAGGACCTCCTTCTTGTCTATTTGGACCACCCTGTGTCCTTCAGGACCTCCCCATGTCCTCTAGGACCTCCTCCTTGTTTATTTGGACCTCCCTTGCGTCCGTTCGAGCCTTCCGCTTGATCCAGACCCCTATCGCTTGTGTACCATTCGATTTGCGATTGGACGGTTTGATCTTGGTGAGACGTTCGGATGATCTGAGCGTCCCACTCCTGTAGAACCGTCCGATCCATATTGGACGGCCCCGATCTGTTGGAGCGTTCGCTTGGTCCGAACGACCCAATTGCCTTGACCTGTTCGATTGAAATCCAATGGGTCCCGCTTCTCCCGCTTCTTATCTCGCTATCGCTCACCTCCCCTATTTAGATCTTGACCGTTAAGACCTCCCCTCTGGAGATCTTAGCCGTCAGGACCTCCCTTGATTAGATCTTGACCGTTAGGACCTCCCCTTTGGAGATCTTAACCATTTAGACCTTCCCTTTGTTAGATCTGACCGTTAGGATCTCCCCTCTGGAGATCTTAGCCATCAGGACCTCCCTTGATTAGATCTTGACCGTTAGGACCTCCCCTTTAGAGATCTTAACCGTTCAGATCTCCCCTTTGTTAGATCTGACCGTTAGGACCTCCCCTTTGGAGATCTTAGCCGTCAGGACCTCCTCTGATTAGATCTTGACCGTTAGGACCTCCCCTTTGGAGATCTTAACCGTTCAGACCTCCCCTTTGTTAGATCTGACCGTTAGGACCTCCCATTTAGAGATCTTAACTGTTCAGACCTCCCCTTTGTTAGACCTGACCGTTAGGACCTCCCCTTTGGAGATCTTAACCGTTTAGACCTCCCCTTTGTTAGATCTGACCGTTAGGACCTCCCATTTGGAGATCTTAACCGTTCAGACCTCCCCTTTATTAGATCTGACCGTTAGGACCCCCCCTTTGGAGATCTTAACCGTTCAGACCTCCCCTTTGTTAGATCTGACCGTCAGGACCTCCCCGTCCCTTGGACCCCTTAGCCCTTGACCTCTGCGGGACATCCTCAAGGTCTCCGTAGGACCTCCTCTTGAGCTTTGACTGGTCCCATTTGACAATCACACCCATTTTCTTTACCCTTTGACCATGTCCTTTGCACTTGAAAGTCTTCAAAGCATTTAATGCTTATTGTGTCGCATTAAATGCTACCACCTTTTTGCAACACCGAGCCATTCTCTGTCTCATCTTTTACCTGCTCCCATCTCTTCCCACACCTGCTCTTGACCTCGTGTACTCTTGAACCTCTTTGCAGCTCTGGCCTTATAAGCTTGGGGCAGCCCTCTATCATTGCCTTTTCCCCATTCTCACTCTTTTGCTCACCCGACCAGTTCTCTGGACCTCCCTCCAACCGTTGAGCCTCCCTTGGCTAGCTCTCGGGACCTCCTTCCAAGCCTTCGGACCTCCTCCAATTAGCTCCGGACCTCCTCCTGACCTTCAAACATCTCTGTTGGCTTAAGTTTTATGCTTCTTTGGAGTTCTTTTTGGTTTGTGCTTGGCTTTGGTTTGATTTGCGCTGATTTAACGTGTAGACCTCGACGTCGGTGGTGAGCCCGAGCTTTGTGAGGGAGAAGACCTGTAAAGCTTTCAAGCAGGAGGCAAGTTACACTCTTGATCATATTGCACCCATTATTTCACCCTATATATGTTCCATTTTAAATGCTTATGCATGCTTACTTTACTAAGTTATTTCAATACCTGTCTTTAAATCCATAGTTATGCCTAATTTCCATTGTATGGCCACTGTTGACATTGAACCAAATCCATTGTCACCCTAGATAAAATCTGGTTTTTGTAATAGTGAGAACCAGAGGCATTTGAAAAATGTATGCTTAGTCTTGCTAGACCAAAATCTTGATTTGGGAAGTGTTTCTACCAAAAGACCAGAGTATCCTGTGTTTTAAAGCCATGACATTGGGTTGTCATGGAGGTTTTGGCAAATGGTGTTGGAAAAACAGAAATAAAAAATGGATTTGGACTTGGGCGAATCTGGTTGTTTGGTTGGTGCATGTCCATGCACGGGGGTCGTGTGATCCGATGCCCCAGGGTTGAGGTTGTCGCCCAAGTCAGTTAAGGACCGGTCTTTAAGCCGCCTCTTGCTATGCCTATAATGGGCTATGCCTCATCGTGCAACCATATGTCCTGTGTGGGCAGGACCTGGCCGAGTAATTTGCAAAGTTCCATCGCGGTTGATCCTTTGGCTGTGTGGGTCCATCTCGGATGGTTGGTCGTGTTATGACCTTGTTACTCCCACTGGCGTAAGAGGGGGGCCCTAAAAACTCTGTGGATTTCTATCCAAAGAGGGATGTGAAACCTTAATGAGGGTGGACTGTGGTGGAACAATGCATTGTAAAGGCCTTGTTACGAACTCTAGACCGCTTACTTTCGGTAGTGAGTGGTGGCACCCCGGATGCCAAACCAACTAGAGAACTCGTGTCATGTGGGTAAAGTGCACAACCTCTACAGAATGTAAAACTATTCGAATAGTCGTGTCCGCGGTCATGGACATGCTAGTAATGCCACTCAAAGTTAGATCTCAGTTTTGGGTTCAAAATAATTTGTGAAATGGTTTTGGATTTCTTTCCAAATTGGGAATGGGCGGGGAGCCTTGTGACAGGAGGGTATCCTTCACCACTTGTGATGAATGTTATCTAACTGAAAACTGAGATTTGCAAAATGAACTTTACTTATTGTAATCGCTTTGAACTTAGTACTTGTATTTGAAATAAACTTGGCTTTATGCAAACTAACCATATTATGCCTTCCTTTGAGATATCAATTATGCATGTCATTCTGTTACTTGACAGGTGTAACTTGCGAGCACGATTATTGTGCTCACTCTTGCTTGAAATAATCTTTTGAGCAGGAAGGAAGCTTTGAAGTGATCTTGCTGTGGACCTAGAGGTCCTGGACGACTAGGATACGCCCTCCAGCCGATTGCCTATGGTGTATCGGATGGCCTATTGCTTATTTTTCCGCTGTGTTCTGGTTTGTTGGCTTATAAGCCTCCCCTGTGTAAACAACTTTGTTGATATTAATAAAGCTCTCGTTGAAGTGTTTGTTACCACTATTGTATGCTGTGAAGAGCTAGCTATTGATCCTTGGGACTAGCTCAGTTCGCACAGGGGACCTTGGAGCAATTCCACCCCTCCACGACCACCCTCAGGTCTGGTCGTGGGAGGTCCTGGGGTGATCTCAGTCCTCCACGACCTCCTCTGGTTGGTCGTGGGATGACCTCAGACCTCCACGACCTCCCCCTGGTCTAGTCGTGGGAGGTCTTGGGATGACCTTAGATCTCCACGACCTCCCCCTGGTCTAGTCGTGGGAGGTCTTCGGGGTGCTCCTTGGCTCCACGACCTCCTCGGGGACGCTCCCAGGACCTCTGGGTGGTCCTGCAGGACCTCCTGGGCGGTCCTGGAGGTCCTCTTGGGTGGCTCTGCTGGGTCTTCTGGGAGGTCCTGATGGACTTTTCGGTTGATCTAGGAGGACCTCTCGGGTGCCCCCTGGGTCGGGCGTTACACCAAATTTCAACCTTTATTGGATAAGGTCGCTAGCCGCCTTCAAGCTTGGCAAGCGGGGATGCTATCTCAAGGAGGTCGCACTACTACAGAAATGCTAATACTAGGCGCCGATCACGAGCGGTTCATCAAACCGCTCATCGCTTCACAATCTCGAGCGGTTTTGTTACCCACCGCCTGCGTGTTATTCTCCGCGCTAAAACCGCTCAGTGAAGATGTCATATCACGAGCGGTTCATGTTTGGAACCGTCGTGATACTTCACGAGCGGTTCCAAACATGAACCGTCGTGATATTACCCAATATCACGAGCGGTTTTTAGAACCGTCTGTGATACTTCACGAGCGGTTCCAACATGAACCGTCGTGATATTGCCCAATATCACAGAGCGGTTTTGTTAAAACCGTCCGTGATAATTAACTCATCACGAGCGTATATATATAGCTCCGCCTCCCGGCCAAAAACAGATATAGTCTTCTTGATCTCCATATCTCTGGCGCCACGATAGGTTCATCGCCGTGCGTGCGGTTTGAGTACATCGCCTCACCTCACCGAGCCGGCTGGTCCATTTCAACAGTATATTGTCGCCGAGGAGCTTGCCGCGTCGCCTCTGTTCACCGTCGACGACCCACCGCGCCTTGGACCTTCCCGACTTTCATTGACACCTTCCTCGTGATCGAGGTGAGATATGAAGCATAAGCATCCTTTAATTTGAGTAGTTTGAGCGCTACGCCAAATCGCTAGTTTCAGCGCCTCCATGTGGGACATCACCATTGGTTCGCCTCGAGACCTTAGGGCCGAGAGCCACGACTATATAGCAATGCGATGTCACCCCTAAGCCCAGTTTGAGCTTCAAATTAATCCTACTGTTTTTAATCATTTAGTTAATAAACTAACGAGTCTATGACATGTGGGACCGCCATAGATTTTATAGATAAAATCATGAAATAAAAAATGAGTCACTGACAAGTAGGGCCCACATGTAAGTTAATAAAATCCGAAAAATGTAAAAATGAAAAAAATCGTAATTAAGCCTCAGAAAATACGCTTTTGAAAGTCATCACCCTTTTATTTATTTTCAGGGTTTTCAATACGAACCGTGTGATGGACCGAAGTTGGATGTACACTGAGAACCGTGTGAGTGAAGAGTACATTAATGGCGTGTCTGCTTTTACAAGAGCTGCCGAGGAGGATATGTTGAATAAGGGGGCGGAATATATGTACTGTCCATGCATTGACTGCGAGAATCTGAAGATGTTTAACAACCGAGCGCAGATCGAAGCACACTTGATTGAAGGGGTTTCAAAAGGGTTATACATGTTGGACGACCACGGTGAAGAGCATATTATCTGAAGTCAACGATATGCATATTATACAGAAGTCAACGATATGTGCGAATGATGTCGATTGTGGTTCCGATTCGGATAGGCCGCACGATGACAATCTAGATCGAGATGCTTAGCGATGCGAAGGAAGCGTGATGAGAGGGAGTATGTTCAATTCGGGCGTGATGGAGGACTCAGAGAAACCTTTGTTCCGGGCCGCAAGTCGGAATACACAAGGTTGTCATCCGTGCTTAAACCGCTGAAATTGAAGGCAAGCAGCGGTTGGTCCGACAAGAGTTTCACGAGTTATTAGGTCTCTTAGCGGACATGCTTAGAGGGAAATGAGTTGCCCAAAACCACCTACAAAGCCAAAAGGTTCTTTGTCCATTGGGAATGGAAGTAGAAAGAATACATGCATGTCCGAACGATCAGTATCCTCTACCGTAACGAGTATACAAACATGCATGTATGTCGGTGTGCAACGATCCCGATACAAGCGTAAGAAGCAATCGATGACGACGAGGAATCGAGGTGAAGAAAGGACCTCTGCTAAGGTGGCGTGGTATCTTCTGTAATTCCCGTTTGAGCGGTTTTGCGAACCCAAAGAATGCAAAGCTAGCAGATGGCACTCAGAGGAGCGTAAGAATGACGGAAAGTTAAGACACCTGCGATTCCGCCCGGTGGAGAAACATCGATAGGAGGTTTGCGGACTTGGTGCGAACCGAGGAATATAAGGTTTGGATTGAGTACAGATGGAATGAATCCTTTCGGTAACATGAGCAATGACATAGCACTTGGCCCGTGGCGCTCTGTATCTACAACCTTCCTCCTTGGTTGTGTATGAAGCGGAAGTATATTTTGTTGTCGATACTTATCCAAGGGCGAAGCAAACCGGGAATGATATTGATGTGTACCTAGCACCATTGATGGAAGATCTAAAAATCTTGTGGATTGAAGAATGCGGTATGGGATGCGTACAAGCGAGAGAACTTCACTTTACGTTCCTTGTTGTTCTGCACCATAAATGATTATCCTGCCCTTGCTAATCTGTCGGGCCAGAGTACAAAAGGGGCCAAAGCCTATACTCACTGCTTAGATGATACCGAGAGTGTGTGGCTGAATCACTCGCGCAAAACCGTGTACATGCGTCATCGTAGGTTCCTTCGAGGGCTCACCCATACCGCAGATGAAGAAACAATTGACGGAGAGAAAGAGGACAGTTCAGCTCCAAGGCATTTAAGCGGAAAAGAGGTCTATGATATGGTTAAGGATTTAGATGTTGTGCTTGGAAAGGGATGTAAATCGAGGACAAGTAAGAAGAACATGTGGAAGAAGAGATCAATATTTTGGGACTTACCTTATTGGGAGCACCTAGAAGTTCGCCACTACATCGACGTCATGCATGTAGAGAAGAATGTATGTGACAGTTTGATTGGTCTCTTACTGAACATTCGTGACAAAACAAAGGATGGTGTCAACGCACGGATTGACTTGGTTGATATGGACATCAGACCTGAGTTAGCACCAACAAGGACCGATAAAGGACGAACGTACCTTCCCCCTGCTTGTTACACTCTATCCAAGGCCGAGAGAACCGAACTGTGCCGGTGCTTGCATGGCGTGAAAGTTCCGTCCGGTTACTTCGCCAACATGAAGAAACTTGTTTCGATAAAAGATTTGAAGTTAATTGGCATGAAGTCTCATGATTGTCATGTGTTGATGACACAAATGCTCCTGTTGCAATTAGAAGTATTTTGCCGATCAAGGTCAGAGACAATCATGAGGCGTGTTATTTTTTAACACAATTGCTCGAGAAGGTCATCGATCTCGAAGGACTAGATGCTCTGCAGACGAGGTGGTGACGACACTATGTGATCTTGAGATGTATTTCCTCCGTCGTTTTTCAATATCATGGTCCATCTCATTGTTCATATTGTGAGGAGATAAAGATGTGCGGGCCCGTGTTCCTCGTAGCATGTACCCGTTCGAGAGGTTCATGGAATTCTCAAGTCATATGTACGGAATCGATCTCGGCGAGGGCAAGATCGTCGAAGGTTATGCAATCAAGAGGTCATTGAGTTACGCCTCGATTACATGGCTCAGTCGAACCGATGGGTGTGCCTCGATCTCGCCATGAGGGAGGCTCGAGGGTATCGGGACCATCGGAAGGAAAGCAATCACTCCAAATATGGATCGTATGCTCAAGCCCATTTCACGGTCTTGCAACACATGGTGAAGTGTCCCAGATATCGACCAAAGACAAGGACGTGCTTGACAGCAATGTAATCCATTGCGGCGGATGTTTGGATCACGAGACAACACAATGACGGTTCAACCAATGGTTGAAGGAGCGACTTGCTAGGAGCTCGTCAAGTGATATCTTGACATGGTTGGCAAAAGGGCCAACATTTCTGATTGTAACATGGCAAGGATCGACATAAATGGGTACACATTCTATACGCAGGCTCAGGATATAAAAAGCACTAACCAGAACAGCGGTGTCCGCATAGATGCATTCAGTACCGATGGGCTGAGGAGCTCCTACTATGGGCAAATAGAGGAGATATGGGAGCTCGACTACGTGCTTTTCAAGATCCCCCTATTTCGGTGCCGTTGGGTCCATCTCCCACAGGTGAAGGTCGACAAGTACGGCGTCACTACCGTGGACCTCGAACGTGTCGGATACAAAGACGAACCATTCGTACTGGCTAACCAAGTTGTTCAAGTCTTCTATGTTACCGACCCGGCAAATAAGAAGCACCACGTAGTTCTTCATGGAAAAAGGAGGATTGTCAGAGTTGAGAATGTAGTGGACGAGGAAGAATACAATCAATTTGACGAGTTGCCTCCTTTCGGAAACGGCATAAGTGTCGAGGAAGAAGAACATGACGAAACTAGCTACATACGCGTCGATCATCATGAAGGGCTAATTTTTAAAGATTAATTGAACAATGTGTGTATATGTATATACATTACGATGAATGGTTAATTTTAGTTCATTTGAGTTAATTAATTGATTTGTCTTGTGAAATGGATGTGATTGTTTCTCAAATGAATGTGAATTGGATGTATATACATGTACTTGTTGTCTTTTCTCGCTTGTTTCAGAGGGCATGGCTAGCATTTCGAGGCTAGCCAATAAGCGATCGATCTAGATATTAACCAATACAAAATAATATCACGAGCGGTTTGAACTACGCATCGTCTCACATGTATATCACAGACGGTTGTTTATCAAAACCGCTGCATGTTATATGTATATCACGACGGTTGTTTATTAACACCGTGCAGTGATACATCATATATCACGAGCGGTTCTAAGTTAGAACCGCTCGTGATATATCACATATCACGAGCGGTTGTTTATTAAAACCGCTGCGTGATTCATCACATATCACGAGCGGTTGTTTATTAAAACCGTCATGATATATCATATCACAAGCGGTTCTAAGTTAGAACCGCAGCGATAGTGTGTATCCTGAGCGGTTCTAATTTAGAACCGCTCGTGATATCCATCTATTTACATTGGACTCTAGCTAGGGTTTGCCGCGCGCCACTCTCAAACGATTAAGTTTCTCAACTCCTCTCACTCCCTCCTCCCCGAGCCCGTCGCCACCGTCCTCTCGACGCCTCCTCGAGCCGGCCTTCTCCTCCCGATCCCGTCGCGCCGCCTCCTCCTCCGGCCGGCGCGCCTCCCCGAGCCCGCTGAGCCTCCTCCTCTGACCGGCGCGCCTCCCCCGAGCCCACCGCGCCTCCTGCCCGAGCCCCGCCTCCTCCCCTCCCAGAGCCGTGGCGCCTCCCTTCGACGCCGCTGCCTCTTTGCTCGTCTTGCTCCTGCTTTCGTCCGTCTCGTCGGCCTAAAGGTAACCAATGCCGAAGTTACCGATCGACCCCACGCCCTTTCCTAACTATTTCTATCAATAATCTGTCATGGTCCTTCATGATAATTGTACATGTTTTAGGAATTTGTATTTGTTCTAGTCGATTATTCATATGGTATTTGTTTTGATATCGCTCTTTGGAATACATTGCAATGATAATTCTATTTCTTGTGAAGATGTCTTCCGCTCATTCGAGTCATCGCCGCCTCATGTGTGCGATGATGCACCATCCTCTGGAACAATATCCAACCGCGGTAGAAGAAGAGGAATATCGAAAAAGCCCACGGGCCGATTTACCATCACGAAGGTCGATCAGTCTGGGACCCCTATCAATCCTCGTCGAGCAACGTCCGCATTCCGGAGAATGGTCGGAATAGTTGCACGGGAACGGGTCAAGATCACCTATGATTCGTGGAAGGTGGTGCGGACCATCAAAACTTTGTCTTTGGCGGAAATTTCGCATCGTTCGAGATCCGGAAGAACTCACGGACTCCGGCGACGACACGCGTGCTACAGCGTGCAAAGCGTGGAAGAACTTCAAGAGCACGCTTGTCAAGAACTACGTGGAGAAGGATCTGCCGCCCTTCCACAAGTATCTATTCTTGGAAGAGTCTGGGCGAGTTTGTGGCGAAGAAGACGACAGATGAATTTAAGAGTGAAAGTCGGCGCATATGGCCCTCGAGCAAAAAACAAGCACCCCACGACTCGCGGCACTGGTATGCGGGTAAAGCCCCGATATGGAGGATCAGAACAATGAAAAGCGGTTTGAATGTCTCCTGCTATTTCCGAGATCACTAATGTCGCTACCGATAGTGGTTATTTGCGAGGTTATGTATTCGACCTCGGGAAGTGTACTTTCCAAACCCGAAGACCGTGAAGTGTCCCAACGCTGGTAAGATATCGAACTACCTAGTTTGTAATTACTCCATAACTTCATAGGAAGTGAAATGACATGTCGGGCTATATTGCAGATAACGTTGAGTGCACAATCTTCCCAAGGCTCATTCCAGGCAGATAGGGAGAAAGATATACTCTCTGCGGCCCTAGGAAACAGTGAGCATCCGGGTCGCACGAGAGGCGTTGGTGTTTTTGTTACATGGGAACAATGGTTCCAAGCGGACTCCGGATCGTACCGGAGTAGGAAGAGAGCCAAAGCCGAGCACGATGCAAAGCTACGAGAGGATCTTCGTGCATCCCTCAGAGATGAGCTCATTGAAAAATTCAATCAATCCTTTGAGGAAAGGATTCGTATGCGTTCGAGCAAAAGCGAGATAGAGACCTTTGAGGAAAGGATTAAGGGATTGCAAATGCCAATTCGGTTGGAAGCCCCTACCCCTACTATACCGCTAGCCACCCCCAAACATCCGAGTAGCTACGCCATTCAACCCTAACCCTACCACAATAGGTGATGACAGATTTTCCGTCGATTACATCCGGTAATAATTATTATCTCCGAATGCTCAATCCATTGATAGGCTGTTGGAGTAGCTAATTTTGTATCGTTATGTACGAGGTGGCTACGGCGCAAGCTCCAAGTGAGATATGTCTCTGTTGCCCTAGATCTTCGCTTGGGGCGGTGTATCCATCCGTGTCGGAGCTTTGGTGCAGTGCAAATCTAGCGCCGGGTTTCGCAAAAGTGAATGTGGACGGTGTTTGTGCCAATTTCGAGGCCGTCCGTGAAAATTCCCCAAGCGATGAGGTCATGACTCTAGGGCAAGCCGTTGGAACATTCATCCAAATGGCCCAAGGAGGACATCCGCACGAGCTACCGCTCGGTGTCAACTTCACGGAATGTCCTGCAGCGGCATCAAGTCCACGGACCTAATCGCACCGGCTACTCTGACCGACATGGCAAGGGCCCATTGCATCACATGCATCTACACCTCGTGCTCGATCGACTCTTGTGAAGTCGACCTATACAAAGCGAGGCAGCAAGGGCAAGGGCAAATCGAAGACGATCGAGTCCTCTCCTAATATCCCCTTCTGCCGCTGGCGGAAATACAAGCCAGCGAGCCGTTGCTCGAGAAGTTAGACAGCCCTACCCTAGGATTTGGATTGCACGGAATTGCATGCATGGTACATGGAATAGTCCAACAAGCGGTTGATCAACGATGCTCGGTGTCACCGTCAAGTTCAAGGAGCATCATTTTAACCACGTGTATCAAGACGCCGTCTTCACGGTGACCTTCGACGACTTGTTCGTCTCTTCAACCTCGACGAGCTCGACATCTCAATCATACGATCTTTGGACAATCGTAAGTGTGTACAATCACGGTCAATGTTAGTGTAATATCGATAAATGTTATATATAACTCCTAGCTTTTGTATAATAGATACATGATCCGTGAAGCCGAAAGAAGGAAATCACCGGTAGGTTTCCTCGACCCACACGTTGTCTCCGAGCAAAGCATCACGGCGAATGCAACATTAAATCGAGAATTACGTTATAGATTTTTCATGGCTCACCGCAACAAGGAATTCATACTTTTGCCCTACAACCGAAGTAAGTAGTGTTGCACTCTGGCTATACTTGTTGATTTGTACTTTATAAGCAACACGAACTTAGGTTTAATGACCATCTTGACATACTTGTGTAGGTTCCATTGGATTCTAATTGTAATTATACCAAAACGGAAATACGTAATATACCTAGATTCCCTACAGAGGGCCACTCACAACTTCATAGCTATCCGGAGTTTCATCATCAGGTAAACACATTTCCTCCATAGAAACTCTATTGTAGTCTTTCCTTCCTTTGCAATGGCTAAGGCTAACTTCTTGGAGTCACGTGGGTGTTCGACGTGTTACATGCTAAAGGATGGAATATCAAGGAAGGACGCCGCAACATGATCAAACATTCCGGTACTTGCTAGCTAGTACACATTAATCCTATATAACACTTCGTAGCAATGCCTCTCGAACTAACCAATTCTATTTTTGCGGTGCCACCAAAGAAATACCGCCATAACGTCTGTGGATACTATGCTTGCCACAACATGCAACTACTCATCGGTTCGCGATCACCAATGATCCTCGGGTTTGTCAATCTTTCAACAATTATTTCATATATACTTACCAATTTATATAAGCCCGAATTTAACCTTCATATCGACGGAGTTGCGAACATCGGCGAAAGCTGCGTTGGAACAGAGCGAGCTCATAAAAATTCGATCACACCTTGCGTCATTCCCTGAGCAGACATGTCATAAATCCAAATGGGAGTTTCCACGGTAGCAGATTGAACTTGATTGAGATAGATTGAACATAATGGTACATGTGTGTAAATTAATGTACATTAATGGTTAAATTTAGTTAATTGATTTGTGAATTGGATGTGTGCTTGTTTCGAAATGAATGCAATTTTGATGTGCTTCGAAATGAATGAGAATTGGATGTGCTTGTTTCAGAGGGCATGGCTAGCATTTCTGAGGCTAGCCAATAAGCGTAAATAGATTTAGCAATGCAAAGACTACCACAGGCGATGCAGCAGATGAAACCGAAATCGTGATAGTCGACTACCACGCACGATGCGTATATGAAACCGTCTGTGATAGTGGACTATCACAGACGGTTTCATATACAGACCGTCTGTGGTAGTCGACTATCACAGACGGTTTCATCTACAGACCGTCTGTGGTAGTCGACTATCACAGACGGTTTTATCTACGGACCGTCTGTGGTAGTCGAATATCACAGACGGTTTTATCTACGGACCGTCTGTGGTAGTCGACTATCACAGACGGTTGCATCTACAGACCGTCTGTGATAGTATGTATTACAGACGGTTCGAAAACCGTCTGTGATGACCATTAGCATTACTGACCCATAAACTCAGACGGCTCACGGAACCGTCTGTGATGGCGTTTTTGAACCGTCTGTAAAGGCCTTTTCTGTAGTAGTGTCGGTTGGTGCTGACTATGTCAGTGTTGACCTCCATCCCAGTGTACATTTTCATGGTGCTTGATCCACCACTCACTGTTATTAAAGAAATTGACAAAAGGAGGAGATCGTTTCTTTGGAAAGGGACAGAAAACATGTCGGGAGGGCATTGTCTAGTTGCTTGGTCGGCCGTCTGTCGCCCCATCCAGTACAGCGACCTGGGTCTACACAATTTGCATATCCTAGGCAAGGCTCTTCGCCTCCGCTGGCTTTGGCTTCAAAGGACTTGGCCGACAAGACCTTGGAAGGGTCTGTTGGCGTGAGCTGGTCGTGTAGAAGAAGACATGTTCAACGCTTCGCTCATCGTTCAACTCGGCGACGGTGTTAACACCTTGTTTTGGTCAGATCGCTGGCTCAATGGTCGTAGTATACCCAACCTTTTCCCTCGGCTGACTAAGGTGATTCCATCACGCCTACAGAAAACAAGATCGGTCGCCCAAGCTCTACATGGCGCTGCCTGGTTTTCGGACATTAGGGGCCCTATTGATGCATGCTATCTTGGCGAGATCCTTCGTCTCTGGAGTGCCTTGCAAACCATTGATCTTACTACGGGCCAACAAGACAGGATCATATGGCGTTGGGAAGCCTCAGGACAATATTCCTCCAAGTCAGCTTATAAAGCTTTCTTCTTGGGTTCTTGCGAACTTCCGAGTACGGAGACTATCTAGCGCTCGAGGGCCCCCCTCAAGTGCAAATTCTTCGTCTGGTTAGCAATCCATTGCCGTTGCTGGACGGCGGACCGCCTCCAGCGTCGTGGACTTCCAAACCAAGGTACTTGCGTTTTCTGCAGGCACTCCCAAGAGACTATCGACCACCTTCTTGTCGGCTGCGCCAAAACCTCCCAGGTTTGGGCACACTTCCTCACGTGTGTGGGTCTACCAGGAGCAGTTCCGGTTGGGCATTCTTCCTTCCAATAACACTGGCTTTCTGCACGAGAGACCTTTTCTCCTCAAGCAAGAAAGGACTTCGATACTTGCGTCATCCTGGTTACTTGGATGCTCTGGAAGGAGCGCAGCAGTAGGGTTTTCAATAATGAGACCAGTCCCTTAACGACTCTACTGTAGTAGATTCATGAAGAGCATCGCCTCTAGTGCATGGCTCGAGCTATCGGTCGGGTAGAGCCTATAACCGGGAGAGATACTTCTTAGGTCGTTTTTTGTTTGTTGTTCTCTTTGTTGTTCTCCATTCCTTTCGCTTTGGTTCGCTGTTTTTGTATATCCTGGCCTGTAACTATGTCTGTAACTAACTTTGTCTGTTTCTTCTTCTTAATGGAATGGTGTGTGAGGCTCTTGTGCGTTCTTGAAAAAAAAGTTTACTAAGATGGCATCAAAGAATGTGGAACATTTTTTTTGGTCTTGTTTTTAAAAAAATGGCCGAGGAAGCAATTTTTCTTCATGTATTATTTTTGCATCTGCTCCATGAATTTGAGACCATGCTTGTCTGACGAAACCCCGGATAAACCGTTTGGGGGATTAGATGAGATTGTTGTTGCTTCTCTGGTATGTTGTCTATCCTAATTTTGAGGTCTCTTTCGCAAATGTACAGAGGGGGTAGCGCGTGCGTGACGATGAAGTGTGCGACCATGTCCTTCTGTTTCCATCGGACAGCTGCGATTTACCTGGACCGTCGGAGGACAGAACCTCTCCGTACATGTGTTCAAGTTACGTAGGCCCTGCTTAACCAGAATTGGGCTGCAGCGAGCCAGCGATGTTGGGCTTCAGGCTAAGTTAATCCTTTCCTTTTACTTTCAAAAGGACAGCATTCAGCTCTAATGAGCTCCTTTCCTTTTAAACGTTGATTCTTTCCATTTAGTTATGCGCAATTAATGTGAGGTCATGATACGTAAGGATAACATTAACTTTTAGAGGGTCGTAGTGATGGCATATACAATGATATAGGCAACCATGTTTATAATACCCTTCATGTTGTTTATAGACAAAACTAAATTGTCTATATAGTACCCTACATACACAACATCAAAAAGTCATCATTAGAAATCTTACGTGGTAAGGATTATAGGCGTATGATGTCACCCGTTATACCTAACAGATCATCATAGTTAAGGGAATTTCTGATGATGTCATGCCATACTCCCCTAGCTGACCGTACGATACATCAGAAAATTCGGTCCTCTAATTGCGGAAAGGAACTAACGTTCAAATATTTACAAATTTAGAGAGCCGAGAAAGTAATTTGCAAGTTTAGAAAACCAGTGATACAACTGTACAAGTTTAAAAACCTACCAGGATTTACTAATCTTAGAATGATTCAACTCAGAAACAGAAAAAAGCATCAACGCACATGTCAACAACACTTATTACTGCACCTACTCCTCGCACCTCCGAATCTCCCTTCCCTATTTATACCAAGCCCAGCCTTTGCACTCTCTTTCTCTCCTTCCGACCCAACGTGTGCAGAGCTACAGAGAGTCAGATAGCTATGACATGAAGCAAAGCATGTGCTGCGTTTTAAAAAAAAATTTTAAAAAAATTTAAGTCATGTTGCTTGAGAATGAGAGGCACCGGGAAAACATTGTGGAGAATATTGAAGTGTCCAGCTACTCAATTAATTCGATAGCAGACGATCGCGATTAGCTGCAAAAATTTCTGATCCACGTAGATCGGCAGGCTTTAATTCCAATGGATGGGAGGTACAATACGCAAGATGGCGATGTGGTTCTCGTGCTTATGCAATGTCTTGAGAGCATAGTATTGTTTAATTGTGAATGACTTGTGTAATTAACGTTCCTTTATCATAAGCGGCAGATATTACATATGTCCTCTTTTGTTTTTGATGAGAATATGACAAATTAAAGAGTTCTATATGAGGAGAGGTAAGTAATCATCTTCTTTGTGCTTCCATGCTTAACTAGTTTGGTTCCAGCATTAAATTATTATAAAAAATTCTCAAAACATTGAGATACTATTAGTGTGGCTTGGCGACATTAACATGCTAAAAACAAAGAGCACCGCGATAGTTCATTGCACAAAAAAATTGGTTGGATGGAGTAGGTCAAGGGTAGTTAGTGTAGAAACATTTGCACTATTTTTCCACAGCATTTGAAGAAAAACCATCCTATTCCGGGATCAAGCGAAAACTTAATTCTTGAACTCTAAGCAACCACAAGTTTGTCCTTAATTTGCAGCAGGGAAGAGCAAACAAACTTGCTACTTTACTTACACCATGTGACTATAATAAGGCTTGTCATACCGAAGTTACGTTCAACATTTTCAGAAAGGAACTTTTAGTTATTGGATATAACTCCAAAATTTGTTATTCAGTACAAATGTTATAGTTACCTGCTGTAAGTATGACAATTGTGTAAAATATGAATTTTATTTGCTTTTGATAAACACATGCAGTAATTTTGAGGCAATAGTTTCTTACCAATGTACACACTATTTTTCTTTTCTGAAGCTTAATGTACGCACGATTATACTACTATGGGTCCCAAGTAGTCGAAGAAATTCATCGATCCCCTTCTGCTTCTCCGACATGTAGAAGCTGCAGGACCATGATCGAGTGAGTTATTTTTCTTCTACGCCCTACATCTCTCTCATCACTGTCATAAATCCTGCTCACCTACAACTAATTTCTTCCTGTCTCCCTTTTTATCCTATTTATATATTGACAAGTTTCTTTAGCTTCTCACATCCTTTTTGTCTTTGTTTTTTTTCGTGAGAACAGTAGGGCTTTCCCCTGCTAAAAAATATATATTAATACAGTGGCTTCTCTCATCCTCTGTCTCATTGCTGCAACCAAACATATGGAGAGAGCTATAGTATCAAGGTGCACAAGAATGAAGCGTAGAGGCAAGAGATGAGCATGCTTAGGAATGGGTGACATCACAGGAAAAATTAAAACAAGTGCAGCAAGTGTAGGATGCTTATATCTATATAGAATTACTTTGAATTTCCATTAGGGAGCGCAAAGCCGTTCGTCCTCTACGTCCGCAATTACTTATGTTCTTTGATTTTCATCCATACGGGAGCGCAGCTACAACCACAACCATATGTAATTTTTTTTTGAAAAATTACGTAATTTATGTTCAATTATTTAGTTTGATGTTCAGTTACCTAGTCTCTATTAGCGACAAGAAAAAAAAAATACAGAGTTGATTTCAGTTATTTAGTTTCGAGCTTCAACCCAATCTACCTAGTCTCTTTACATTATAATTGAGAGAAAAAGTAGATATAGGAGGGAATTTGCAATAATCCAGAGGGCCTTTCGAAACATGTTGATGGTTATTAGTGCTTTGTTCAATCCTTCCAAATTTAATCTAATAGCTAAACTTGTTTGTTCTCATTTTAAGTAACATATGGGATACATTTGAAGTACCATGCAAGCAACCCATGGAAGCATCACCTTCTTCTCCATTAATTAATGCCACAAAACTGCAAATAAGGCTAGAGAAGAAAACTGCAGACTGCAGAGGCGTCCAGGGGTGGATGTGGCTGAGTGCTCCAGTACTAAAGAATGCCAGACTTTTTAAGATGATTTGGAGCCATAATGTCCATCCATCAGATGTAATCCAATGATTCACAATTAAAGGTACATATGAGGAGGCGGAGCTGGCCTCGGGCCTCCGGAACCCGGAGGTCCAGAGTAAAAATATCATGTGAAGTTCTTTGAAAAAAATAGAAAAATTTGGCTTTGAGCCAAAAGTAGCTAGGCCGGTCCGAGGTTTGGCCTATGGCCTACTACACCAGAGGAGGTACTTAAGTGGTCGGGTAGGTACCTACTTAAAAATTGGATATGTAGAGTGAATGAACACGAAACAAAAAAAACAACTGTGTTTATCCCAGCCTTTTGGTTCGTTGGAAACACAGTGCTTATCTTTTCTAACGGCAAAGAGCAAAAGCTTGTTGATTAATGGCAGCGTTAATGGCAAAGAGCAAAAGCCATGCATGCCAGTGGAACCTAGCTTTTGGTATATTTACATAGTAGTAATCGGGTAATTTCCAAAATCATGGTCTCTTCGTCAATTCCTCATGTGTGGACGTGTGGTTATCATGGTTGTCAATGGCATAACTAAAGGTGGAAGAAGAGAAATTAGGTCATCTGGAGCAACCCATAATTAACGGCATAATTAAAGGGAGAAATGGAGTAATTAAGCATCTGGAGCAACGGGAGTTTTGATGATTTTGAGTGATGAATGAGGAAGTTAGCAACGAAACCCTTCAGTTAATCAATGGTTGATATTTTTTTAGTGTTAGTACCTCCTAGTACCTTCCAAGCACCATAAAAACTTTCTAAGAATGTATACTCGGTTTGCATTATTTCCCCAAAATAAAATTTGGAAAAGATCAACAACATAAGCCCCTATATTAGCAGGCAATAGAGATTTAAAAAGCTAAATAAAAAAACACAAGTTGCTACATGACCAGGACAAAAAAAAAAGAAGGAAAGTTGAGACCAAGGAAATTAGCAGGGTGATGTAACTTGAGAAAGAGATATCTGGCCACGTAGACCAGAGTACGAAATGATGTATATAGAACAAACTTATTAATATCGTTCCGGTATCGGTCGACCGGTATGTACTATTCCGCTACCTAAAACGGTACAGAATAACCCTGTGTTCCGTACTAACCTCGATACCAGTCAATATCGGCTATACCGGATCGATACCGAACAATACCGACCATACCGGCTCGATACCGGTCAAAACAACTTCGACACCAGACAATGTCGGCCATATCGGTGGAATCGAAAATACCGTCTATTAAACTCATTTAAGTATGTTATATTTAATCCTAATACTATATATTTAGAGTAATATTATAAGTGAAATTTAGTGTACATACAATTAAACATATATATACTTATAAATATATACTATTATATTAAACTCGGAATGGTACATTGGTACGAGTCGGTACTGAAATGTACCATTTCAAGAGTCAAACCGGTAGACGGTACAGCCTTCGAAATGGTTTTGACAGGTATGATATAGAATATGAGAAGGGAATCCTTTGACTTAGCAGGATCAGCATGCACATCTATAAGCGTTTGCATCTCTCTAAGTTATCGTTTCAGTTTGTGGGATGTATACCTGATGGAGGTGTACATATGCGTCATTATTCAAGGCAGGAAAAGGTGCTTGCTAAAAAGCTTCGATACATCAGATACATCTAAAGTAGTTGCAAGTAGAGCATCACCTTCTTCTTCATTGATTACTTTCAGAAAACCCAAATCCCACTCACCTACCCACCCTAACTTCTTCATGCCTCTCTTCCATCTCATCTCCTATTTATACGTATCATTGTTCATATTGTCTAGCTAGTATCATCTCTCCTTTCATGTCGCATGGTGACGACCTAACATGTGAAAAGAAATATTACATGCCTTGTAAGATATGCACTAATGCTCTTACAAAGCATGCGAGAGGCTAAACATACGTTGTGTAGGAGAGGAAGCTAGGGTGGAGACATCTTTCATTAGGAATGGGTGGCATGACGGGGAAAAACACGTACGTCAAGAGTTCATCAGTCAAGATCAGTTCTCTCATTGGAAGCGTGAACTGGTGGTACCGTGCAACCACGGGGAATGCAAGATGCCTCTTCGCAGAAACACATGCTTTGAAAAGTTCTGCCGCCACCGCGTGAACTGATGGCACTGAATTATCATCTATTAGATTAGCAAGCATGTGACTTGTTGGTAAAGCTCTTTAATTGTTGTATGATATCATTCTAAAAAGATCCCTAGTCGGATATCACTGGTTGGAACACTAGTAACTTATAGACTATCACATGTATTGATAGATGACTATGTTTCACCGATCATAAATATAAAGGATATCGAATCAACAGTGTAAGCACATGTTGAAGAACATGATGTTAGATTGGCCCATTTTGAGATCACTATTGAGATTTTTATATTTCAATGTATTATCAGTTGGTCTCAAGTAATGATAATGTATAATTCTTAGATCTGAAATTAACATGGTTTCTTATACGTGTAACAGTGTACACTTATGAGACGTAAGTCACGTAACAGAGATGATATTTCCCGCAACAACATTTTCGTAACACTGGGTTAAGTGAAGCTGTCGGTAAAATCTGAGGATTTTCCTTAACAAACATGTAGTTTTAATTTTTCTCAACTTGAATTAAAAATACACGGCGTAAATGTAATTTGCTCTTACTTCTATCATTCTTTGATGGCAAGAGAGCAGCAATTGTGTAAGGATAATACTGATGGTGGTATTCGGTCCTTATTTCTCACTCGCTGCCTACAGAGATTCATGGGGCAGTGACTATTTAGAAGGGTTAATTGCAAACTCTTCCGGTTATCTCTACTACTTAAAAATACGAGTTGATGGTTCGTGTCCGTCAACTCGTCCCAACATCCCATCTCCCACCCACCCACCCACCCCTCAGCCCGAACTGCTGCTCTCGCACACCCCTCCTCGCGCCACCCCAACCTCCGTAGCCCACCTCTCGCGGCAGAAGATCTCCGTCGCCGTTCGCTTCCGCCCCCGCCTCCTCCGATGACTGCTGCTCTCACCCACCACCTCGCGCACCCCTTCTCGCGCACCCCTCCTTGCGCCGCCCCAACCACCGCAGCCCACCTCTCGCGGCAGAAGATCTCCGTTGTCGTCCGCTTTCGCCCAACCGCCCCCGCCTCCTCCGATGATTCCTCCATGTCCGGCGGCGACCGCGAGTGGCGCATCGACAACACCCACATCTCCCTTCTCCACCGCGCCGCTCCCGTCCCCGGTGCCTCCTTCGCCTACAAGGCCGCCAAGCTTCGGGACCTCCAGGCCTAGGTCCCGCACAATCACCACTCCCGCACGTAAGCATCCTCCTCTTATTGCTCAATCTAGGACCGTGCCTTGCTGACGAATTCTGACGAGCTGTAATTATTCGGCGATTGTTCTTGTGGATGTTTGAGGAGGAAAGATCCAGTTTTGAGGGCGGCTGCTCCGACTAGCACACGGTGCACCGAGTGTTCCTGGACCCCAGCGGCAAGCACTGCGTCACCACAGTGGTCCACCTAGGGGGCGCCGAGACCTACTACCACCACGCCAGGTGGCCACGCCCCCAGCCGTTGCCCCGCCTCCGCGGCCTCCTGGTCAATGCCATCGCCTGGAATTGCCAATCCATCACCGAAGGTGATTTATCACTGTTTCTTGATCGAATTACTAGTCATGTGCCCGTGTATTGCAACGAAAAATTAATTTTTTTGCATAAAATATGTTGTTGCAGCTTACCAATCTCTCTATTGCCATTCATAAGTTAAAAACTTCTATGTCTTGCAGCAGAGCCAAGAAAGTTTCCTTATTGCAGACTTGACTAAACAACCATGCAAAATAAATTTAGTACATCAAACATATTCAAATGGCGAAAATAGGCAATTAGTCACAAAAGAACATACAAATGCATTGATTCTTTCCGTCGGCATGAAGCATGACATCTCTACTTGCAAAATAACTGTCTCATTCAACTACAACAAAATTATCTATTCAATACAACAAATCCAAGGAGATGGTACATGCTATAAAACTTTATACATTCCATTACAACCAAGTTTTGTACATCCAGCTGATTGCAATCGAGTTTACAAACTTTTACAACTTTTGTAACTTTAGATCCCTTTGCCTTGCTCTCATTCACGTCAACATCACAGGCAAACAACCAGCAGCTAGCAGCAGCTGGCAATCAAGTGTTCCATTCAAATGCTTGGAGTCTTGACAAAGCTTACTTGCTATTATTGAATGGCTGATTACAATGGCACCACAATTACATCAAGGAAGAAATGAAACCTTAAGAGAAGTGGCATGAGCTGTAGCACAAGACCCCTCTCAGATTCTCCCTCCATTCAGTAGGTTACACATCTTTCAGTTAAAGCTCATGGAGGGAGACATCTTTTCCGGTTTCCATTTCAGCTACATTGCGATGGGTCGCTTCAAAATTCAAACAAATGTGCACTGAGTTATCACGAAAGATGTACCCAACCTGATAGGTGCCAACCCAACTACTAAAATTGAACTGGTCCACACACGCAGTATTTAAATGAAATTACAATCTTGTGATCTGGAGCATTTGAAGCATATCATGTGATGTTATTTGAACAATTTTTTTCTGGTAATATGCTTTTGGGTTTCTTCCTTTTATGGTCTTGCAAGATACCTCCATTGCAACATGCAGTTCCAAGGTCAAGAAGAGCTAAACCTATATTAACACTCCACCTAACAGTTACCAGCCATCATAGGACTGGTGTACAGTTGAAACTTAATGAATTTCTACTGAAACTTAATGAATTTCTTATTGTATTAAGTTAATTTTTTAAAAAAAATATCTAACTGTACCATCAAATAATCAGATGTGATGCACTAGCATAAGTCTTGCCAGGTGTGATACATTGGCACAAATAAAAGTACAGATGGACTAATCCTTGGCACTGAAAAAATGAATAACTACAGCTAAAACTTTTCTTATACTAACTGCTTGATTGTTCTATTGAAGCTAGATGCACAGTAAGGGCAAAGTAAATCTTATTTGCCAAGAAAAGGGTGAGTGAGATCCTCACCAATGCGTGCTGACAAAAACCACAAGAAAAACAGCGAAGAAACACAATCTTCTAAAAAATGGGGATTTTTTGGTTGTGCTGAAGTATGGCCAGATATTGTGGCTTGGAATTAAAAGAAGATGGATCTCCAAACAATCTTCTCCTGGCTCGTCATCAATCTGGGCTCCAAGCGGCAGTCAGGGAGCCATCGAACGGCGCTGGCTGTTGACCCATAATATACAACCCTACCCCTATGTTCATAAAAGTCTGATCTTTACACATGGTGAGCAAAAACAGGAAGGTGAAATTCCAGACTGAAACATAAGCAATTCTTGCAGAAAAAAAAAACGAGGTAGGCAGCTCTGATCTAAAAAAAAAGATCTGATCTAAAAAAACCAGGAAGGAAGATTGCAGCATGCAGCCAGTCTTGTGCTGCAAGTGCATGCATGCATGTGTGATATGTGCATGGTCCACAAGATCTTCCTTGACATATCACAAGAACTATGATCAAAACTTTGACCTCCCCCAATCCAAACATATTGTCTTGCACAATCTTTCCTCTTCCCCTGCCCCATTGGAGAGATGAGGAGAGGGAAACAGAAAAGATACAGAGCTTTAAGTCTCTCTCTCTCTCTCTCTGTGTGTGTGCACACTTTATAGGCATGTAGAAGTGTGAGCTGGCCAATACACTGCAGCAGGCTGCATCACAAGGGAAAGTGAAATCTAATCTAAAGTATATCTATACAACCTTTCAGAATGTTAATCTGTAGGCAACCAAACAGTAGCTGCCTATCAATGGCTCTCAATGCTCAAGTACTCTTGGCTACTATCATGAGGCTGGGGGTTGGTAAGGTGCATGTGTCTTCTGCGATTGATTGATTGATCAGCCACACACACATTGCTTGATTCCATGAAAACATGTCAATCCTATCATTCCCAGCTTTGCAAATTGGAATCCAGATTTGTTTGTATATGTTCATACCTGTGTACTACTGTATATGTTTCATTTTTATGTGGGCAACAGATTGGGAAAAGAATTAAATTGGACATGAAGTATAATTTACAGAAAAGAAAATCTTGCTAATCACCGAATCATTAATGACGTCATCTTAACTCTAAGGAATCTAAACTCAGAATGTGCAATCAGGCAAATCGATTGCAGAACCAAGGCCAAAAATATTCGGGAACAGTCCCAAGAACCCAAAAGTTTACGTCATTGAAATAAATGGCCTAACAATTCTCCAGGTGTAAGTTCACTTAAGAAATATTGCATAGGACATCACCAAATTCTCCAGGTGTAAGTTCACTTAAGAAATATTGCATAGGACATCACCAAAAACTGAAACTGATGTAGAACAGGCAATGGAAACCTGAGTGTAAACCAAAAACAAACATAGCAGCTCAGCTCATTCCCAATCAAGTGACCAAAGACATATGCATTCAGAGAGGAAAATTTTGAAAAACAAGAAACAACTTGATCAGAAAGCCAAAAATTAGCGCACCTCTTTACTTGGTGTTAGGTTCTTGCTGCGATAATCCCTCCTCTTCCCTAACTTTTTTCTCTTTCTTCACTTTAAAATATTGGAGTGAGAAAATGGTGAGCCAAAAATGGTCAGTATGAAATGATTATCTAGAGCTTAGAATGAGAAAAAGAACTGATACTATAGGAAATAAAAACAGGAAGCTAATACTACAAAGTAGAAAAAAACTGCATCCGAGCTTGTATAGCAGCTTCAATTATTTTCTAATAAAAAAAGCTTGCAACTCGATTGTGGTTGAATGAAATGATTCAGAGTGACAGACATCATCGGTTCAGTCAAATCATGATGAGCCTTATAGTCAATTGGATGGTAATTTGTACTCAACATGTACATCACGGCGGGGGCGGGGGCGGGGCTGGGTAGGGCAGAGCAGATGAGCGGTGTGGAGAGGAGAGTGAGGTGGGCGGCGCGTGTGGGGAGGGTGAGTGAGAGGAGAGTGACGCGGGTGTGGGTGCAGGACTGTGACGCGAGTTGCTCCTCCCCACGTTAGTTTATCTAGTTCGTTGGTGACACCTTGGAGGGGGAAGGTGCGGCGGAGGTGGCGTAGTCGGACACTGCGACGGCGCTGGTGCGCTGCGACAGCATGAGGGTCGTGCCAGAGAAGTAGGAGGCCGACAAATCCCTAATTTTAACCACCAAACCGGTTGGAGCCAAGGAAGGAGTGCGCGAGGGGTGAGGGCGGCTCGGTGGAGGAGGACGGGGAGTGGCGCGGAGGTTCGAGGGCGGCTGGGGGGAGATGGGCGAGGGGCGTAGCACGGAGGTTCGAGGGAAGCTCGGGGGAGATGGGTGAGGGGCGACAAATGCAGGCGAGGGGCGAGGGCGGCGTGGTGGTGACCACTGGGGCGAGGCGCCCGGGGAAAGGTTGGATCTGGAGACGGTGAGAGAGACGAGAGGCAGGGAGGGCGGTGCGACAAAGGGAGCGCGGGCGGTGCGGGCGGGATCATGAGGGAGAGAGAGGAAAGGGAGGGGGCAGAGTGTGCGACGGCATGAGGGCCATGCTGGAGAAGTAGGAGGCTGACAAATCCCCAATTTTAACCACCAAACTGGTTGGAGCCAAGGAAGGCGCGGGTAAGGGGCGAGGGCGGCTCGGCAGAAGATTTCAAAGGAATGATCAGCCTTCAAATAGGACAAGTATTATTATCTGTTATCTCATCAACAACCCACTGTTTTGGTGCCCCAGTATTACGAATAAGACAACATTCAGTCTCCCATAAACATAAATGTAAACTCCTTTGAGTATATAGGTTTACCATGAGTTGGAAAATTCCATATCTGTATTTGTATAGAAATAAGAAACATAAAACTTGAAGAAGTTAGTGGAAGATAAGGAAACAGTTATGAATCTTTCTGCAAATCATCATTTCCAAGGATTAAGGACAGCCCCATCTCAAAATATCAGCAGTTGATGTCATGTCAAAATGACCAATGAATAATGAGGAACCCTAGCCATCAATATTTTATACAAGCAATACATATGATTATGACATATAGTATGGCCCATGATAGGAGCTCTCAGTGTATCGTTGTCTTGTTATAGTAAATAGGTTATTATTTTCTTGTGTATACAGAACAAACAGTTCCGAATATCTCTTCCGATAACTTTCATTTGTAATAATCATCAACATACCTAGGAGGAAATCATGGTGCAACATAGTCATAGATATCGCCAAGCTCATCTCCAATTTGTATTACATTAGGAACAGAATAATGATCCATAAGTCAGTCAGATCATTAGGTAATTCAAGAGAAGTGTGTTCTCTAAGAAACATCAGCTATTCTTTGTCAGGTCCCGATTTGCAGAACAAGCAGGATTAAGATATACTGGTAGGGAAGACTAATAACAAAATTTTAGGTCATCTATGTCAAACGAGTGCAAAATTATGGAGCCAAAAAAATGTAGACATTATGGCATGATCAGTGATGAACAGTAATACTATGGGTTCCATTCCTTAATAACCACACCAGTCATTTCTTTTGAGTTCCTTAGACAATAGCAAGTTAACATAAAAACACAAATAAATGGAACAATCGAGTATTGACCATGACAACTTGAGCACCAACAGTCACTTAACTCTAAGGAGTCTAGAACTCTATATATGCATTTCTTTTTTACTATAGCAAGTGTAAAAACCAGACTACTTACTGCCTTAGCTTCCTCCAAAGCTTCCATCAAATCTTCTGAGAAAACAAGTTGTGTGACACTGTGATAAGCAGACAATAAAATGTTGAAACCAGGATCAAGTTAAGCGCTACCTCAGTGAGCAATTTGTTGAAGTTAGTCTCGACAGCCTTCCTGATACAGTGCCGGCATTTGTCCTTGTAGCCCTTACCCCGGGCCTTCGATTTCTCTTGAGTGCCCTTTCTTGGGGTAGATGTTGCCCCTGCACCTTTTCTGCTACAGTTGGGGAAGGGTGAGTCAAAATCACCAGCATTCAATAGGAGGGATTCGGGGAATATACATTTTGTGATAGATACACTCACTCACTCACTCACACAGTACCTACAACTGCTCGCATCTGGTTAAGCCATCTGTTGCACAAGACCATTAGATAACCATTGTTCTAGGATATTACTGATCAAATCAATGGACTGGCGTTTTATTGTGGACATCTCAAAATGGTAGAGGCTGTAACATGGTAATAATTTGTAGAAAACACACCCCACCAAAACTTCAATTGAATCATTGAACTGACTAAATTCAAGTATCCAAAATGAACTGATTGATAAAAGATAAAAATAAGAACAAAAAAAACTGAGTTGGAGTGCAACCAGTCCTATCAGCTAATTCAGGGATCCAACAAATCAAATCCACTACAACTGAAATAGGAAACTCTACAAACCAATCAAAATTCTAAAAATAAATAAAGAACACTACATTCAAATATTCATAGACAAAGAACTAAAAGGGGAATCAAGAACCAAGAAACGACCAGCTTACTCTTCGATGGGAGGGTGACCGTGGCCGTTGCCGCCTTATTGCTGTCCACTCTAGCCATCGCCTCTGATGGCCAGTGAACAACGAAGAGTGACCTCTAAATAGGTTTGGTGCTCACTGGTCACCACTCCCCGAAGACCACAAGTGGACATAATATACTGCAGAAGCCTTACAAGGTTTGCTACATATTTTCAACCTGTGAGTCATTGATTAAAAGTCGTGCATCTTCTCAAAATCAACAATGTTCCATGAATCCCACTTCAAGCTGCTCCTTTACCTTGTTATCATAGCATTCAAGCACTACAACACACGTTTAGCGCTTTAAATTTGTATATAGAAAACTATGTGAACCATCAACTCGTGAATTGTTTGATGAAGATTGAACAATATGACAGTGTACAAATTAATGAAGAACACCAACCCAATACCTTGTAAATTACAGACCAAGATCGACCTAACGATACGTATGCTGGTTTTAACTAAATGAGAATCAAAGTTGTACTATGTAAATTATAGAGAAGAAGTTTTAAGTTCTCAGTATTGGGACAATTGAGCAAACAAGTGGTGGGCAGGGGAAAAGGAAACAATCTGCCATGGAATTTGCCTTATCTTGCTTCCAGGAAATTAAATCAAGAGGGTAAGTAGCACATGGTATTGACAAACGTACCTCAATGTTGCTTGTTTTGCTGCCGTCAAGGACACACCAGGTGGTGGAGACACGGACCGGAGGACATCCGCCATGAAGGTGATACATCGTGACGGCACGACAGTAACATACAACGTGAAGAACGACGAACGTCGTGGCTACTGCGGGCAACGCCGGATGAACGGAGGTAGATAGGGCGAATGTGAGAGGGGCGGCGGCGGAGTGAATCCAAGGCGTCAGCGCCGGCGTGAGTGCGTGGAGGGGCGACAATGTCCTCAACGCCGATGATAGAGCCCTCACGACCGCGCCTCCCCCGCTGACTGGGCCCACATGGTCTACGACGCTAGGACAGAAGGAGTGCGCTTCGCGTGTGGGACGATGAGGAGAGGTGACGGCGTCTCGGGGAAGAAGAAGACTCGAGGCAGCGATGGCGGCCAGAGAGATAGCTCAGGGCGACGACGCGACGGGTGAAGAGGAGCAAATCCAGCCAAGGGGAGGACGGTGACGACGACATGAGCAGGGGAAACCTGTTGGTGGTGACCCGTGAGACAGGGGCGGCGGCGGTGGACGTCGTCGTCGAGGGAGGGGGCGGCGGGGATTGGGAGTTGCGAGAGAGAGAGAGAGAGAGAGAGAGGAGAGGTAGGGTGATGGTTTCGGAGGAAATGGGCCGGGAGTGATGGCCTGATGGGAGATCGGGAGTAGAGGTGGCCAAATGGGCGGCCCAAGACGCAAGACGGTCTATTTTTAAGACGGTCTATTCCGGCTCGATTCATTATTCGTCTTTGTCTTGGGCCGACCCACGGGCCGTGGTGATGACCCAAGCACGGCCCATCGCTCTTTCGTGCTGTGTCGGGCTGGCACGGCCCGTTTAGCCCATCGGGCCAAATGTGGCCCATTTAGCCCATTTGGCCTGACATAATGAAAAAATTCAAAACAATTCAAAAAAAGAAAAGAAAAATGTGTAGAATTCAGAAGTTGACATAAAAATTGGAAAAAAAGAGACAACCATATTGAAAATGTAATAGAATTTTATTAATGTTCAAATAGCTAGCTCGTTAAAACATTTGTCATTTAGCTCATAAGACATGAAAAATTAAAAACAATCCTAGAAAAAAAAATATATATTTAAAAAGCCAAAATAAATTTATATATACTTATAAAATGAACTATATAAAATTTAAAAACTACAAAATAAAACCATATAAGTATTAAAATGGAAAGAAAATCATATAGATATTAATAAATAAAAATAAAATTACATATGTATATTAAAACAATTATCGTGCCCTAACGGGCCGTGTGCGTCTTGCGTCTTGTGCTGGTCGTCTTGCAAATTTGGGCACGCACTATTCATGCCATCTTGCGTCTTACCATCGTCTTCGGTGTCGGCCGTGCACGACCCTAGCTATCGTCTGCGTCTTGCGGCTGGCCCGTGAATAGTGTCGTCTTGTCGTCTTGGCCGTGTCGTGCCAGATCGCCCATCGAGCCGCGGCTCGTTTGGCCAGCTCTAATCGGGAGTGAGAGGGAGTGGCGATCGGATCGCGTCGTACGAAGGAGAATGGATTCAATGGCTCACATCGCATAAAGGAGGACACACGATCACCAACTCCAATATTTAAGTAGTAGAGATACTTTCATCGTGACGCTCCGTGCTGTTCCATGATTGTTGATTATGGAGTCTCTGCGATTTTGGTGCTGTAGCGTCGACCAAGGAGGTGATCCAGGGACGGAGAGCGGGCAGATCTTTGAGATGGCTGTCGACGAGGCCGACAAGAGGGAGAAGTACGTGAAGCTGTTCTTCGAGCTCACCGAGCTGCGAGAGGGCATCAAGGACCTGAAGGTTTGAGTTGTCGTCAGTCCACCCCTTGGTTAATTACACGGTTGTGTTACTTTGCTTCGGTTGGAGTGTGTGGTTGAGCATTTCGGTTGTGTAGATGGAGACCACCGTGGTTGGGAACACCATAAGGTTATGCGATGGTTGTCACACCGATGCGGCTTTACTCGTTCACCAGCATTGGTTCATTGGAAGTAAGTATTATTGCTCAATTTCATCAGTTGCAAGTTTCAAAGACATACGCTTATATTGAATGCAATGGGGTAATCCAGATTGAGTTTAGTTGAAAATCCCAATTTTTAAACTTCAAATTTCGAAGGCCTCATCGGTGCCATTGCTTACATTGAATGACATGGCTTAGTAACCTCAGAAGTCCCACGCTACCATCATTGCAAAACCGCGATGAGAACTTTGTAGACTTGAGATTTTGAAGGCCTCATCGGTGTCATTGCTTACATTGAATGACATGGCTTAGTAACCTCAAGAAGTTCCACACTATATACACAGACATTTCAAGTTAGTATCTAGAGAGCAGCAACACGTACTAAAATGCTCTGTAGAAGATCTTTGCGCTGTATTTCAATTTTAAAACTTTCCTATGTGCAAGACTGTAATAACAATTATATTGCACAGACTGTTTTTGCTAGCTATTCGGATCGTGCCATCCACTTTATGGAGCTCCCAGGAGAAATACCTAATAGAAGCTTGGTACCAAGTAGGGTTTTCATAAACTAACTGCCTGCTCTAGAAGCTTGAGCTGTTGAAGCATGTTGATCTTGCTCCTAGGTTAACAAGCAAATTTGTATCTTAGGATGGTGTAGATCAGAAGCATTTGATATTAAGTTCATAGAAATATAAGTAATTGACATTGGATCCTATGATTATGGGCCCTTATAATCTACACTCCGAGATGGCACGATGTGCATGCACAAGCTGTTTAAGAAATTATATTTTAAATTTGATGTTCTTCAGATATGTATGGATTACATGGATGCAGAGCAGTGCAAAAGAAAGTTCTGTGAGAACTGTGTATGAGGAAAATGCGTGCTTTCAATAGACATGATTATCTTGTTGGCACTTTTATGCGAAAGTTTGACCTAATAAGTTTTCAGATCGATGACTATCTTTTTTTATTATTCTGAATGTCTTTATATGGCTGTTTCTGTAGACATTGATCTCCAGATAAAGCAGTTAAATGTACCTATCAAGGTTAAAATTTTCGAGTGGAATGCTAGAGGCTTGCTGTCAAGAATTGAGGTGTGAGTCTACTATACTACATTACATGGTCCAATTTTGCATTGTTATGGCTAAAACTTACTTCACTCCTCAGGGGCTCCGGGCGTTCCTCCCTAAGCCTGAGATGATGACTAGACTAAGAAATTTCACAGATCTAAAGAATAGTGTAAGTTCGGCATATTATGTAAATATCATTTTGTATCCCATATAGGCACTTGAAATCCACATCATGCATGTTGTTCCAGCCTTGGTGTATCAGCACGACTGATGGTTTTTAATCTATTGTACTGTCTATTTATTAAGAAAGTGATTGTGATATGTGGATTATACTATTTCTCCTACACAGGTTGGTCGACAGATCTAGGTCTGCATTACAAGGATTGATGAAATGACTAATGAATTAATAATCAATGAAAAAGAGGCATGGGTAAGTTTACTACATGATCTCTGTTGCCTCTTTTTTTTTAAAGCATTCACCATCATATTCTTTGCCAGGACACCCTTTGTATTTTTGGTTGTGGCTATTTAAAGTATGTATTCTTGGTCTATCAACTTAAGTACTAAACAGATTGCTTACAAACACTACTTATGCAAGAAACCCTTCTAATTAAATGGCTTTTGCTAAGCTCTTTTTAAAGCACTCTCCAAAGTATCTGTGTCACTTGACTTCTGCAACACTTCATCACATTTTAACTTATATGAGTGAATGCGTGCTTATCCTTGAGTTTTTTTTAATTAATTTTAAATGTGCTTACTTGTTTTAGGCAATAAAATACCTTAGGGAAGGAACTCTCTTGCGAGGGACAGTCCGCAAGTTGTTTCCATATGGTGCACAAATTAGGATTGGCGAGACTAACAGAGGGTAACATCCTTGACTTGTTTGTTACATATGGCATTTCTTCCTGTTCAGCTGAAGTTCAATATACTTTTAGAACTACTGCACAACCCTTCCTTTCCATTCCATTATTTCATTTAGTAGATGCCAAAAAGTTCATTTCCGGACATATTTTCTTCTAAGCAGCATGATGCAGGTCAATCCCATGCATCTCTTGTTGCTAACAGTTCACCAAATCACCCTAAATCAAGCGTGTGCTTTACAATTGCTTACTCAGGTATTCTGTACCCAAACTATATAAAAGCTAACACAATATGTATTTAATTTTGACAACATTGTTAGGAGTCCTGAGTTTACATGATATAATTCACATTCTTAGACTAGATGATCAGAGCAAAGGCATGATAGTGGACTTGAGTGAAACATAATACTTACCAATTGACCTTCACATTGATGGCTTTCATTACAAATTCACTGCTGTGTCGATCTCCTGACTTAGATTCTAGGCACTTGTGTTGTGCTTTAGAAAAGGGTTGTGACTTGTGCTTTAAATAAGGGTTGGTTCCCTTGAAATGTATACTAGACAACCACTATCTTTGACATGTGATGCTTCAATTTTATTTAAATCATATAATTTCAAGCATTTGTAGTTGTGATCTAATATGTATGCCTATTTGTGTACTGCAATCTCAAGGCTGCCAATTCTTTGATGAACTACTTCCGTTCCTGGATTGTGAACTATTCTGTATTTCCTGTTCTTGCCCAATATTAATTTGGGTCGTGTCTAGTCCAATGGAATCGTAAATATCACTTCACTGAGACAGCAAACTTGTGAGGATCAACAAGTGGAAACATTTTGCATGTCAAACTTATAGCTTCGTAATGTTCTGCATTTTGCAGTGGCTTACTGCATATCTCAAACATAACACACGGTAAGCTGACATTTGTTGGTGATGTGCTCAAAATGGACGAGATAGTGAAAGCTCTTGTGATTAAATCGACAGCTTAGGATAGGATTGCTCTCAGGTACACCAGAGCAAACTTGTAATACTATAGCACAGATCATTGAAATATAAGTGCATAGTCACTTTTGTTGTAAAAGAGGCAGAAAAGATGCCATCTACTGTTTATTGACTCATTGCATATGTGATGGTCCATTGAAAGTATTTCTTTTTCGCTCTGTGCAGTATTAAAGACCTTGAGAGCAAGCCTGGATTGTTTCTCTCTAACAAACAAGTAAGGACACTACAGATGGCTCTCCATCAGGATACACTATTTTGGCAGTTTAAGTTATATATCTGTGTCAATGCTCAGGTTTATCACATTTTCCATTCTCTGGTTGCAGAAGGTGTTTTCTGAGGCTGAAGAGATGGCACAAAGATACCAGGACCAAATTTCGGAGACGCCTCAATCGTATGAACTAGACTCCTTGTGCAACGACGCTGCTCCCTTCAACGACGAAGCAGATCCTCATAACCGGAAGTGGTTGAAATTCAACAAGTCTGATAATGTAAACTGTAACTCTTTGTAGTACTGAATTAATACAGGAATTCTCTATAGAAATTTTGGTCAATTCAATATCCATGCTTACAATTGCTAATTTTGGGTCAAGGGCAATTTGGACAAATCACATCGAGTGTTTTTGGAATAAAAAAAGAAAGAATTAATGGCAGAATATTGATTTTATGATAAAAGCTGGCTGTTTCAGTGAATAGTGTGGAAAATCACCAAGGACAACCTTTATCGTGGTATTTTACGAAGTGATAATATTTGGCGTAATCGATGTTTCCTCCCTTTTTGCTTCATAAGTATGCACATATCTCAAGATGTTCCAGGGACGCATCCATTGTGGAGAGGACCTTAGGTGGACAATTTCCATCTCCACTTCCCTCAAATGGGTGCGTGATAGTTTACGAAAAAAAATGCCCCCGGGATGGAAACCACGCGAACGTTGTCGATCGTTGCTGCTGATGTAAAAGAGACCGTTTGGTTAGGAGCTTTGAGCTCCCCATTATGAAATGAAAATTGCAAAAGCTATTTTGTTATTGCTACGATGATTTTCTCGTCAGTGTTACTCCCCCCGTTTCTTTTTATAAGGCGTATTTTTACTAGGAGATCTCCATTATGAACTAAAAATAGCAAAAATTGTTTTGTTATTGCTACGATGATTCTCGTCAATGTTACTCCCTTCGTTTTTTATAAGGCGTATTTTAGCTAGGCACGAGGATTAAGAAGATTGTAAAATCAAGAGAAAGACCAAAGAAAATGACTATGCTACCCATGGTATAAATACCTTCAAAATGTGTGAGAGAATAGTTTGTAAGAGAATTACTTATAAATGCAGGAGAGAGAATGTAACATCCCAAATTTCCTGTGTTTTCGAAAATTTCGAAAACTTTAAAAGCTAACTATTTGGTTTTATTAATTAGCTAAAGCTTAAATTGCAATTTAGAATTTTAAAAGCAGTTTAATTTGACTTAATTAAAACTTGAACTAATTAAAGTTGGTTTAAGTTGAGTTTTGTTGGATTTTAAGTTGGTTTTTCCTTTTGCCTTATGTTAAAAATAATTAATTGTAAAAAATTAAAAGCAATAGTTAAGCTGAAAATATTTTTACTAAGTCCTAAATAATTCAAGGGATTTCTGTGAATTTTCCTAGAATTTTCTGACGGCTTAAGCTATTTCTGGTATTTTCTAAAATCAAAAATCCTTTCCTATTCATCTTGGGCCGAATTTCTTCGGCCCATTTCCGCTTTCGCCCGCGTGGCCCGCTCCTCCGGCCCTCCCGCAAGTAGGGATGGCAACGGGGCCATTCCCCGTCGGGGAGTGGTGGACCATCCCCATCCCCGTGACAAGAAAAAAAAATCCCCATCCCCGTCCCTATCCCCGTCGTCGGGTACTATCCCTGTCCCCGTCGGGTTATCGGGGCCCCATCCCCGTCCCCATCTCCGTCGTGCTTCAGATCGCCATTTTGAATTTTAATGCAAAGAAAGAGAAATTTCTCAAGCTATGGATGTGGGCGGCGGTGGGGGAGTGAATGGGAAATGGGGTTAGGGAGTTAGGGTTATGACTTATGCTATGAGCAAAGACAGAATGATGCACTTTCGGTTGGTGGGCTATGCTATGCTAATCGTGTTATCACCTTATCGGGGGCCCATCGGGTAACGGGGATGGGGAGCAGGGGAACAGCCCCGTCCCCGCCAAACCCGATGGGGAATGTTTTTTTTTTTCATATTAGTATCCCCATGGGGAATGAAGTAGTCCCAAACCCGTCCCCTAATAGGTGGATGATGCCCTCATGGCTTATGCCCCCTAATAGGTGAATTCCCCATCGGGGAATGGGGCCCCATTGCCATCCCTACCCGCGAGCGCGCAGTAGCTCCCCCTTCGCACCGTCCGATCGAAATCGGATGGCCCGCAATCGCCCGCGCCTCCCCCGTTCTCTCCTCTCTCTCTCGCTGCTGTGTGGGCCCCGCCTGTCAGCCACCGCCACCCCGGTCGTCTTCAACCTCCCTTGCCGCGCGCTCCAGTGTCGGCCTCGCCGTGAATCCCTTGCGTCGCGCCGCTCCTCGCCAAGCCCTAGCACCTAGCCCTGTCTCTGTCTCTGTCGCCGCTGTCCCGCCTCCCCGCGCCGTCGCGCCTGCCTCCTCCTGGCAGTAAAGCTGCCCGCCGCTCGCCATTAAGGCCGCCGCGACACCTCTCCTCCTCCTCCTCCTCTGGGCCTCCCCGAGCTCTATTTAAGAGAGCATCGACCGCGCCTCTTCCTCCTCTTCCTTTCCCCTCTTCTCCCCCTCCCTTCCTCGCCCTAGCCCGGCCGCATTTGAAGCTTTTTGCCACCGCTGCCGAGCTCCACTCCGCCGCACTCGCCGCCGCCGTCAAGACTCCTCCAACGCCGTCGACCCGCCACCGGCTTCGCTAAGCCGAGGCGCACCCGGCGTGCCTCCCCATCCCCGAGCCTCACGAGCCCCCGCCGCCGTTCTTCCTCTCATGGCGACCTTCCGTGCGTCGCGTCCTCCAAACCGTGAGCACCGTGTTCGCCGTGAGCTCCTCTAGTCGCTGGTGCCCTCGCCATCGCCATCTCCCGCCGTTGCCGGCGACCATCGGGCGTAGCCGCGCCGCCGCCGGGTCCGATGTGGTCGCCCCGTGGCGCCAGTCGTGCCACGTCGGCCTTTTTGTCGATGTTCTTTGCCCAATCCGACGTGGCTTTTGCAATCTTTTCCCGTTGAAAAATAATTCGGCCGGAAATTAAATCCTGTGGTCGACGTCACCGGCGCGATAAATCGATTTTCCTTTAGAAAATTAATTCCAAAAATCAGGAAAATCCCTTTTTCTTGATTTTATGTGTTTTCCAACTTCCTTTGGCCATAACTTCTTCATTCGAACTCCGATTCGAGTGATTCAAATTTCTAAATTCCTTGTCTTCCTATTAGTGTTTATTTAGTATTTATTTGAATTTTATTTGGAGTTGTTTTATTTATTTAGCTTTGTTCGCACATATAGATTCAAGTGTTTCGGAAGACTTCGCGGACCCGACGACCGAAGCACCTCTACTCTTCAACAAAGGCAAGTCATAGACCTTTGATCATATTGAACCCATCTTTATAAAAGTATATTGTTTGATATAAACATGCTTCGCTAATTTTATAGCAAACGGTTTCGGGAATTAGTTAATTACCTAATTGCCATTATGCCTCCTTGATAATTTGTGAATGACATGTATCCTTGAATGACATATTCCTTGGACACCCTAGGATGGATTATTAGTTAGATATTATTGTACTACCAACATGGGTATCGTGTTTGCTTAGCATGCTTTGGTAGACGTCGGTCTCGCCATGAATCATTCAATATTAGTTACCCCCAGCGCACCGGTACATGGCTTGTGTAGTAGCGGCCAGTGTTGCTGATTAAAATGAAGTGTGGTCCTGTGTGAGACTACGACATTTGTTGTCACCTTAACTAAAATTTGTGGTGCCAAGACTGGGATGGTCCTCTGGCTAGGTTGAACCCAACAAGGTTGAATTTGACTAAAGGAATTATGGAACCGTGGCAAAGCCACTTTTGATGAAAGATGTTGTGATTTGGCAAGGTTGAACGAAAATGATTTATGCTCGGACGAGTGGGTGGTGGAAAAGGTGGGTGCGTAAGCACATTTGGAATGCGGAAACGTCTCATCTGAGCAACCAACTAAGGACTTAACCTTGAACCATTGATCTGGACCTTAACCGTACAACCACATATCTAGACTGGGATAGATCTGGCTGACTAATTAGCAATGTTTTGGTTCGGTTCTGTTTTGGTTGGGAACGGCGCAAGAGGGGGCCAGATAGAGGCGAAACCTTAGCGAACAGAACTAAGTCAAAATAGAACTTTGTAAAAGCCTTGTCACATGCTCTAGACTGCTTACCTAAGGTAGTGAGTGGTGGCATAGAATTATGCCGAACAAACTAGAGAATTCGTGTCTTGTGGGTCAAGTTGTACAACCTCTGCAGAGTGTAAAACTATTCGAATAGCCGTGTCCCCGGTTATGAACTTGCCTGGTGATTTCACGCAAGGGGTAGATCTTTTATCGAAAATGTTGGAATGGGTTGTTTGAATCTGGTAATTGGTTGTGATTATTGGTTGGGAAGTGAACAGGGTGTTCACTAGTTGTTTCAAAGAAAATTGATTACTTATGTATTAATCTTTTAGAATTATGCTTTGCAATCTACTTACTGTATTTAAATGTCAAATATTGCTTTCTGCAAAATAGCCATAAAGCTATCCTTGTTAAGCCTTGCATGAATACTATTTGTATATATTTCCCTGCGACTTGCTGAGTACATTCAAAGTACACATGGCTTGCGCCCTCTGTTTAAATCAGCAGAGGAAGGTGAACTTGTGAACTCAGGGCTCTATGGAGAAGATTACTTTGAAGACTATGCGAATTAGGTCGCGTCCTTCACTCGATTGCCTGTGGGCATATTGGGTGACCTCCGCCGGATGTTTGGTTTCTGTTGCAAGCTCTCTTTTGTTGCTAGCCCTGCGTGGCAAACTTTGTAAGACTTGACCATAAGGTCCTTTTGCTATTAAATATTAAATTGTCTGCTTCATCTATAGTTTAGGTATACGGTTTTGATTACACCAATGTTGCAACTGTGTGCACTAGCTAACTGATCTAGGGAATAGTACGGTCATACACAGAGGGTTCTGGATCCGGAGATCTGGGGTCCTACAGAGAAAATGTGATAAATAGAAGTAGACAAGAAAAAACATCAATAACTTTACATACACATCTTATATTTTGAAACATTAAAAATTGAAGTTGGTGGTCGTCTGTCCTCCCTACCCTCTTCGGTGTCCGTTGGATCGACGAGCGGGGCACCGATAGCCAGATCGCGTCGCTGAGCACGATGACGGTTGACGACCTGTGTGACTATGATTTTTTTTTAAATTTGTAGCAAAGCACGGGCATCAACCTAGTAGTGATTTAATTTAGAATCTGATAGAAGCATCCACGCTAATGTCACCAACAGCATAATTTGCAGGAAAAGGTGCTTGCTAGAAAGCTCGAACATATTTGTTACATCTGAAGTAGCCTGGAAGCAGAAGGGTCGGACTACCCACGGAAACATCACCTTCTTCTCCATTGATTACTGCTAGAAAATCCAAAGCCCCGCCGCGAATTCAGGCACGATAGTTGGTATCTCCTATAATATCTCAGAAGGCAATTCAAAATACCTTGCCTATGTGTAGGCGATTTTAACGAAGTTCTGTGTGAATCAGAGCAATTTGGAGGCAGAGAAAGAGAGGATTGAAAAATGGCAGGTTTTCGGGAGGCAGTACAAGTTTGTGGATTCTTGTATCGTGGTTTTTCAGGTCTACCGTATGGATAATCTCCAAGAAGTCCGGCTAGACCGGGCTCTGGAGACGAAGACTTTGTGCATTGTTTTGGTGAAACCTTGGTATCACACATACAGCGTGATCAAACTGTATTGTCACGCTACTAACTCCTTTGGACGTGTCTGTTTTTGGGTTAAATCCTGTCACGCCAAGAAGAGTAGCGTGACAACACAGTTTAGTCACACCGCGGTCGGTGACGTGACAGCACAGTTTGGTCACGACACGAGTCATAGCGTGACCAAAGAGGTTAGAATTTGAAATAAAGTTGAGAAGATGTTATCTTTACAATAACTTTAAAAAAGATTAAATAATAAACAGAATTCCATATACAAACAACCCGTTCAGATAATCGTGCTATATTGGTTACTAGCTGCAACTGGATCAGCACGTTTAAACGACACTAAAGCCCCATCTGAGCCCTCTATAACTTGTACCTCAATAGGCATCAACTGCATGTCGTGGCCTTCCGAACTTTCCCCCCTACACTTCTCAAAGTCTTGCGCTTCTTGCCAGATGAGTTTACCTGCTGCACCTTCACTGGAAAAAGCTGTGGGACTATCTAATTCAGTATGTCCGATGATAATGCAATCATCTGCAAGAGAAGTAAAAATAAGGTAACTTCTCATACTGAATTTTATGCCATTCCTTCTTCTCCCTACTTTCTGAACGAATCATGACGCATTGACGCCTCTTCTGAGTAGTTTTGTGATACCAATCTCCACTCTGACACGAAGGAACGGACCTCAAGCTCTTCCGTTGCAATCGACTTCGATATTTTTTTACCTCCCCAGTCACACCAGCAATTTTGGAGCCCCATCTCTCATTCGTCCAACCAAACTACCAAAGGGCAATTTTAAAATGTGAACCCTGTAGAAATTAGGCGCATATTGTGTATCTTCATAAAAATCCTCATACCATTTATTTATAGTCTAAATATTGAATCCGATTCTAACACAAGATTAGATCTGACTCTAACACGACTTCTTACTAGATCCTAATATTAACTCACCAACACTCACCTTCAAGATGGGCTGAAGATACCAATTATGTCAATCTTGTTACATATTATGGCACTCTCGCTAGGACCTAACCTTTTAGTAAAACAGTCCAACTGTTTACTAGTCTTTACATGTTCTTAATTCAGCATCATACTATCGAGCTTTTCCTTGATACATGCTCTAACTTCAGTACCCTACCATCGAGCTTTTCCTTGATAAAGAACCTATCAATCTCAACGTGTTTGGTACGATCATGTTGTACTGGATTGTTAGTAATGTTGATTACAAATTTATTGTCGTAATGCAATACCAAGAGATTATTCTTCAATACCCGAAACTCAAACAATAAACTCTTCATCCATATCATTTCACTCACATTCAACACAATTGCTCTGTACTCTGCCTCTGCAGTAGACCGAGTCACAACCTCCTGCTTCTTAGTCCTCTATGATACAAAGTTACCTCCCACAAAGATGCAATATTTAGAAGTAGTTCTCCTGTCATCCACACTACTCACTCAATCAGCATCGCAATATCCTTTCACATTAAGGTGTTGATTCTTCCTAAACCAAAAGCCTTTTCACAGAGCTACTCTTCAAATACAGTATGATTCGATAGACAACATTCATGTCCTGTTCTGGGATCATGCATATATCGACCAACCACACTCACTGTATATGAAATATCAGATCTTGTATGGTACAAATAGATGAGATGCTCATCAAACCTTTGATAAGCTTCATTGTCAATTGGATATTCCGACTCGTCAAATATCTTGTGATTTCTATCAGTAGGCGAAACAATAGCCCACAATGTCTTCATTGGAATCAGAAACAGCGCCTTGCTTGCTCCCACTGGGTTGCGCTGTCCCTTTTCCACCAGCCATACAAGATTTCTTGAAAAATCTAGATGCAAGGAGGAACACCAGAAGGACGCCCAACCCGTATCCTCACTGAATCGCTAAATCGATGGCCAAGGGCGGGCAGAAACGCTCAAGGTAGAGAACCAAGCTACTCTTGGTTGGTTGGTGTGAGGTGGAGTCGCCCAGCCCCGCGCGCAGCCTTGGCTCGGCGCGCATGTTCCCACCGGGGTTTTTTTTGGGATTTTAGTCTGTATATGTTGGTTCAGAGATCAAAGCGGCGCTTTTTAGTCTCCATACTAGATTAGACATATGTGAGTGCGTATGGTGTAGTGTTTAAGAGTGAGTCCGTCCCGTGTATACTAAAAAAGAAACGCTCAGGGTTTTCCCCTTAGTCGCCCCGAACCAACGACCAGCGAAGACTAGAAAGCGATACACTAGTGAACAACTCTCCACTCAAACCTGCCTTCGATTGGGATAAGAGACACTGGAGCAACACAAACAGAAATTCATCTGCAGACGAAGCTTCCGAACCAAGATCTCAATCTGGGAAGGAGTCCTAGGTTCGTGGAAAAAATCGCCTCCTTCTGCTGTTCGCAGAACACTCGAGAAGGTAGTTGTACATGAGAAGCAGTTTTTATTTTATTCTTGTTTTAGGAAGCTTATGCAACACTTGCTCATGGGCCTGTTTGGAATGACCGTAGTTCTTCTGAAAAGAGGCTTTCAACTGTATTGCAGGACTGAACAGCTGGACTGAAGATGTTTGGTGTTTGACTTTTAGGTAGACTGGCTACAGCTTCCGAGATAGAAAATGTTGGAAATGCCCCTGAGGACAATAACGGCTTGTTTGATGCCGTTTAACGCAATTAACAACATTTAACGAGAACTAATGACAATTAATGATAATTAATGATGCTTAACGCAATTAACGGCATTTAAAGACAATGAACAGCTAGCACATTTGACGACAACTACCGCAACTGACGATAATTAACTACCACTATCGGAATTAGGGCAATTGGTCGCATTTGATAACGACTACCTCAATTAGCGCAATTGATCGCATTTGACGATGGTTACCGCAATTACCACTATTAACAACAATATACCGTAATAATTAAAATAAACAATTATTACAATAATTAATTATTAAAAACAGTTTATTACTGTGAATAATTAGTACACCAAAATAAGTGACTAAATAAATAATTATTACAAACCATTAATTTTACAACTCAAGCATAGGTGTATGAACTGCCTACAATCAATAATTCCAAAAAGATGTTTAGCTCATGAAAGTATAATTGATCACTGCCGAAGTCTCACACCTGCTGAAGTCTCACACACAAGTATGCTAATCCGGCAAGCATAACTGCTTTACATTATATATGCAGCTTGTGATCCAGAAGTACATCCATGCCTAGATGTCTGGAAAGTAATCGAGCACACCAATCATCATTAGGAGCAAGCATGTCATCATCACCTACAACATTAAGCAGCAATGTCATCATCACCGGTGGACGAGGGCCGGAAGCGGAAGCCGTTCCAAACACCCTCCATATCAAATGGTGCTGATGATTTTATAGTATTTCGTAAGCAACTAAGTACTTCATAAAATACCGTGGGACTTGGCATACTTTTTTTCTCTAACTAGTAATGTCTTTGTTTGGGTTCTTTTGATTTTTCAGATTTTTATAAATTTTCTAGGATGTGTTATGAATATTGTGTATGTATTCAAGAAGACCAATGGGGAATATATATAGGGAGTACAATGGGATACATCCCATACATATATAAGAAAATACAAAAGGCATATAAGGAAATACAAAGAGAATTCTTATTCTAACACATCCCTCAAACGCAAAACGTATGCAATAGTATTTCATTTGGAAATGATTGATACTAAAATAGGAAAAATCCAACGTCTGAGTCTTGATAATGTCATCGTAGCATGCAGCTCTTGGAAAATATGTTGAGTATCAAAAGATCTCCTCCCATCCGGGGTCGTGCGACAACCCATAAAGCACAAGTGCATGGGCTGAGAAAGTAGAGGCAAGCGGGAGCAAAGTCAACCATGACAATACAACGAAGAAGGTGATGAAACTGATAGGAATAGAGAGAGGTGTAAAATCAAGCCGAAGAGAAATAGATAGAAGCGTGGCGGCGTAGATCGAAGCCCAAGACGGTGGCGGCGTAGTGCACAATAAGCGCAATAGAGGCGCAGTACGGAAGAAGCGCGACAGTCTTAGAAGCTCAGGGCGGTAGCTCAGAGAGAGCGGCGGCATCATAACGACTTCTACGATTTACAACGGCTTGAAGAGAAGAACGGCGACTACTGCCATGTGAAAGGGAAGGAGTGAGCCAGGAAGCAATTGATTGGCTGACAATGAATTTGTGGACTTGTATGGCTTAGATGAACTCAAAGATAGAGTGGTACAGACTTGAATGGACGCAATTGAAGAAACAACACAAAAAAAATGACTCAATGATAACAGGCAACAACATTCTTTAACAGCGGAAGAAGCTGTGAGAAGCCGGAGCTGGAGAAGCCAAAGCAGAAACTGAAACCAGAGCTGGTGAAGTCGGAGCGACTCCAACCAGATCTGGTTATAAGCCAGATCTCACCCTGTTCTTCCTCCCCCTTCCTCTACTCTCTTCCTTCCAGCAGACGCCTCCTCCTTCCTAGGCTCCCCTCCTCCTCAGTTCCTCCTGTCTTGCCCCCCTCTCCTCCTCCTCCCTCTCATCGCACGTGACGCAGCACCACGCTCGCTTAGAGGAGATCTGGTTATAAGCGAGAGGGGAAGAGGCGCACGGAGCTCGGGGGCGAGCACGAGCAGAGGAGGTGCGGGGGCTGTCGGGGCGCTTGGGGGCGAGCGCGAGCAGATAGCGGCGTGGCGAGGACCAGATCTAATGAGATCTGAGAGCCTAGCGATGGTGGGGCATCTGGATCTAAGGTTGGCGATGCTAGAAAGCTCCACGGGGAGGACCGGGCGATACTAGAGCAGAGGTGGCGTGTGGGAGGCGCCGGGAGCAACCGACGATGCGGGAACGCCTGGATGGCACGAAGGTGGAGAAGGCCGGCGCACAGAGGTGGCGTGACAGCAGGATCGAGCTCAGGGCGGCAGGATCGAGCCCAGGGCGGCACGATCTGATGCGGGGCGGCCGGATCCGAGGCAGATCGGCGTGGATCCGGGAGGTGCGGACTCAGGGACGGCGTCGGAGCGATGACGAGGAGTGCTTGAAGATGAAGATGATGCTGCTGCTTTTTCTACGAGGAAAGACCATGACTAAGACTAATGTGGCCGCCCCCGGGAGCAGAGATTGCTCCTCTCGGGGGCAGAGGGCAGCGGAAGCGGTCGGAGGCTAGGTTGGAGACTAGGGTTTTAGCCTTTGCTCTAATACCATGTTATGAATAGGAATAAGTCCAGTTTACTCCCTCCAACTATCAGAAAAGTCTGGTTTTCCCCCCTGAACTACAAAACCGGTTGTTTAACCCCCAAAACTTGCGAAATCCGGTCATTTAACCCCTCAGGCCGGTTTCAAGTGGCGGTTTTGTACACGTGGCCGGTTTTGTCCAAGTCAGCATGTGTGTGGTGGACCAGCGTGAGCTTTCTTCTCTCCATCTCTCTCTCTTTCCTCACTACCGAATGCTATTGCCTGGTTCTTCTTCCTCTACTTTCCCCCATTCTATTTCTTTGCTTTCCTTACTGCTGCTTCTTCCTGGTGACTCATTCGGCCAAGCTTGCACCGTGAGGATTCACAGCGCTGCCTCCCTCTGCTCGTCCTTGGTGCAGCCGCCCCTGGCTCCCTCATGCGCGCCCAGCTTCATGGCTCCGTTGGCACCGCCGACCTGCTTGCCTAGGCTGCCGCCAGCGTTCGGGCGGCCCGCACCGCGCTCGGCCTGCTCCCCGGCATCTCCTCACCTCCCATTTCTTCTTCATCCTGGGTGGTGGCACCGTTCGCCCGCGAGGCTACTCAGGTTGCTGGAGCTGCGGCCGAGCCCATTGAACACCACCTTGCCAAAGAAAGTTCAGGGCGAAATTTGTCTCATGTGACGGTGGTGGAGGAGAGCGGCGGGCGGGGGAGCCGTCGCTGTCTTGGCGTGACAGGAGGATCTTGGGAGGCATTGCTGGGATGCAGGTGGCGGCATTGGGGTCGGAGTGGGAGCGGGCGCTGGTGCTGCCTTCTCGGGCTTGTCCGGCTCGTCGGAGCCGGACTTGTGGAGGAGGGGGAGGTTGAGGGACGGCTCCAGCTTTGGCGGCTTGGGCCCCCGGCGGAGGAGCTGGCGGAGCACCTTGGGCTTCGACGTCGCCGACACCTCCGCCCTCAACCTCCCTTGGCACCACAACCCTCGTTGGCACACCTCCGCCTTGAGGAGTCTCCATGCATGCACAAAGGCGGAGGCAGCATCACGACCCCCATCCCCTCCGTCGACGCGGTCCCGGGCGGCGTGGGGATGACGCGCGGGACGAGCTTCCCCCCGGAGAAGAGCTCGTCGGCCGGTAGCACGGACACCGCGGAGCACCCGGTGAGCATGCGAGCGGTAGGGCACGGCGCCGAGCCGGCGGCTGGAGGTGCCGGTGAACCGAGTCGGGTGAGGTGCGAAGAACCGAGAGGAGCGGAGAAATGGAGAGAAGAATGGGGAAGAAAGTGCCTGGGATTTTCCAACCGATTGGAATTGGGAGAAGAGAGAGAAAAGTGGCCACGTTGCATGCTGATTTGGACAAAGTGGCCACGTTGCGTGTCGACTTGGACAAAAGTGGCCATGTGTGCAAAACCACCAATTGAAACCGGCCTGAGGGGTTAAGTGACTGGATTTCGCAAGTTTAGAGGGTTAAATAACCGGTTTTGTAGTTCAGGGGGATACCAGACTTTTCTGATAGTTGGAGGGAGTAAATTGGACTTATTCCTTAAGAATATTATGTATGTATTCAAGAGACCCAATGGGCAATATATATATGGAGTACAAGGAGATATATGCCATACACACACATATAAGAAAATACAAAAGGCATATAAAGAAATAAAAAGGAAATTCCTATTCTAACAGTATGTACTAGTATTGCAAGTCTGAAGTTCAAGTTTTCAGCAATTTATTGTTTTGTGGTATAATATGTGAGGCTTGGTAGAGAAATAGAGTGAGAGTGACAGACTGTTGTCTCCTATTAGTTGTGGGTTAGCGGCCGCGTATGTCTGCGTAACGCTTGGCAGGCTGCCTGTGTAACGTTTGATGATCGGTGTAGGCAAGTATGAGATAACCACAACTTGTACAACTTGCAGCCTAAAGCTCACGTGGAGACGACCCCGTATAATTTTTTTTAACCCCAACCCAAACACTAAGCACATAAATGAGTATACTGTCGTAAAGAAAAATTACATTACCCCATTGACTCTCCCTTCTCTCTCCTATTTATACCAGCATTTTCCTATAGTTGGATTCTTGACCAAGGTTCCTCCGAGCCTTCTCTCCTCTGTCCCTGGTTACACCTAGGGATACTAGTTACTACTGTAGTAGTTTTCTTCACCCGTACTTTTTTTAATAAAAAAAGCATACAGTGCTGCTATTCTTGTAGTGTAGGTTGCATGCTATCTGTTTGTTTTGGGAATGGGGGACATTTGGAAAGGGACGAATAACACCGTCAGAGAATCTTGTGAAGAAAAGCTTTAGTCTTGTTATGTCTTAGCTGCTACGTGTTCGATGGTTCATTCACAGTCCTCACTCCCGGCATATGAAGCTTCCAACATTTTAGACTGGAAGATGGCTTGGCCCGAAACACTCCGATATCCCAGCAAATCTTGCTAATAGCAGTTATCTCTACTAGATTTATAGTTAAATAGTTCTATAGAGGATATCCCTGGTATGCTGAAAATTGTTGTGGACAAGTACACTGACGGAGACCGGATGAAAATAGAGGTGGTGTCTATGTGTCAAAGCTAACATGAGACGAGTATGCTTAAGATACATCCAGTGACATACTTAAAAATTATAATCAACAAAAAAAAAACAGAAATCGCCTTACCTGGCTGCCTACCGAGTGTGTCGTGCCGATTGTCGTGCTGTCGCACCCTTGCGGCCTCGCCGAGCCATCGTGCCCTCGTTGATCTGCCACCAACACTAAGTATGTCTGTGCGTCTAGGGTTCACACTTTGCAACAGTGAGCAGCCAGCAAGTATGAGACATTTTCCACTGATTGGGCCTCCAACAAGCAACAAAACAGCGACCCACCAAGGTATTACACGACCACTAAAGAGCCGCTGCCCACACTTCTCCTTCTTCTTCCTTCAAAACGCTAAGCTGCTCGATTTCTACCGGTCCTGTGCAGTCTACACGCCCAAAAATCCAGCGCCGGTGCCTAGGGTCTAGCGGCCAGAGGTGGGGCTGGAGCCCCATGTAGCCCCAACACTACCTCCGCCCTGGACTAGTGTAACATTTTGTTTGGTTATGAACCTAGACTTGATATTGCTTTAGGTGATAACTTTTGGAATGAAGAGGACACAGTTATCTCTGATGAAAACAATATGCTTGAATCCGACTTCACTGAGGAAGAAATTAGGAAAGCTATTTTGAGTCCTATGGTGAAGGGGCTCCTAGTTATGATGGTCTACCTTTCTTATTCTATCAGAAGTTTTGGAATATTATTAAGCATGCTTTAATTGCTTTGTTTAATGATTTTTCTAAAGGGAAATTAGATATTTTCAGTTTGAATTTTGCTGCGATTACACTGATTCCTAAAGAAAATGATGCAAAAACTATTCAGAAATTTAGGCCAATTAGCCTTATCAATTTCAATTTTAAGCTCTTTACAAAAGCCATGGCTAATAGATTGCAATTTTAAGCCCTTTACAAAAGCCATGGCTAATAGATTGCTTAGCATTGCTGATAGGCTCATATCTCCTGCTCAAACAGCTTTAGAGAGTGTGGCTGCTGCCCAAGAGATTATACATGGGATCATGTATGAGGGTAAGAGTGGTGTAGTGCTTAAGTATGATTATGAAAAGGCCTATGTGTAACATCCCATTTTTGGGATGGCTTTAAATTTGGATTTGATTTTCGTTTGTGCAGTTGTTTTCGGTTTTGTAAGAAAATTTTCCAAAATTTGATTTGTTTTGAAAATGTTGCAAGCCGTTTTCGCTCAAGGATTTCAAAGTTTATTTCTATTCGACTAGTTCAGCCCAAAAATCCCTTCAAATCTCACACTCGATTTCAGAAGCTTTCAAAGATTTTGTTTGGTGTTCAAAGCCTAATTCAAATTAGTGTGTATTTGTAAAATCCCTAGCTTCCACCTCAATTCAAAATTTGGCTTTCAAATCTCAAGTTTGGACTTCAGTTTCAAACTTCGGTTTGAATTCAAATTCTCAAATCTTCTTGGGCTTAGCCCACTTCTCCTCCCCTTAGGCCGCCTGACCCATTCCTTCTTCCTCCGGCCCATCTGGCCCAGCGTCCTCACCCCTCTTGCCTTTTTCTTCTCCCCGACTCAGCCCAAGCCACTCGTCGTGCCAGAGCGCGCTCTAGCCGTGCTTTGGCCACGCCCTCTCCCCGTGCTCCGCTTGCACCACGTGACGCCAGCGCCACGCCCGACTCTCTGCTATACCCACCTGCTTCCCTTAACTCCGGCGCCCACCTCTCGCCTGGTCCCATCGCATGTGCGCTTGCCTTCGTCACCGCCACATCAGCATTCCCCGCTTGTTCTTGTTGCCTGCCCACGCAAGTCGTCATCGCGCCTGAAGCGCAACTGCCTCGTCCTCGCCGCCCAGAGCTGCCATGCCTCCTCGAGACCACACGCCACCCTCAAGCCTCTCAACAGCTCTCCCCTCCTCTCCTCCAGGCTATAAAGAGCTCGAGCAGCCCCCCCTTCATCTCCTTTCCCCACCCAGCTCTCCCTCTCTCGCTCTTGTTGCTGTGGTTTGCCCGAAGCCCCAAGCTCCGAGTTCAAGCCACTGCGCACCTCCTTTCGGTCCTCGCCACACCAATGCAGTCCCCTCTTCTACCCGCGTCAATTCATGTCCCAGAGCTCCTCGAAGCAAATCCCCTCACTCAGATTCAACTTTGTTTAGCAGGAGCTGCCGTATTTCCTCTTCTCCTTCAGCTTCGGCCTACCCCTTCGTCGATGTCCCCCTTTGCCTTCGACCGCCAGCTTCCCCGCTGCCATTCGTCATTCACCGACCTCCTCTGGTCTCTCTCTCGGTCTTGGTGAGTTCCCCGTGCCCTATTCTCCCTCATGCTCCTTTCGACCACGTCTAGTAGTCGAAACCTCCTTTTGACCACGTCCTGTAGTCGAAACCTCCTTCCGACCACTCGTGTAATCGAACCCCTTCCGACCACTCGTGTAGTCGAACCCCTTCCGACCACTCGTGTAGTCAAACCCCATCCGACTACTCGTGTATTCGAACCCCTTCCGACCATGTTGTGTAGTCGAACCTCCTTTCGACCACGTCGTGCAGTCGAACCTCCTTCCAACCACGTGAAGTTGGATGAGTAGTACTCGAAATCAAAACTTCAGAGGGTTCGTTCTCCTCCGTTATAACTCCGATTTCAGTTAAATTTATTTCTAAATTTGTCGAAGTTCAAGATCTTGCTAATAGCACTGGTCTTGTTCTATTTGGAGTTTATTTATTATTTCTTGTGTATTTATTTGTTCTCTTTGCTTGTTTGATCTTTTCCGATGACGTTCGATTCGAGTAGAGTTCAAGAAGCAAGATATCTCCATTCGATCAAGCACAAGACTTCCAAGACTCTCTTACCTTTAATCCAAAGCGATTCAATACTTTGATCATATTGAGCCTACATTTTATGCAAATTATATTCTTTTAAAATACCAAATTGCATGCTTTAATTCTTTATGCAAATGTATGTTAAATCTTAAGATAGTTAAATACCAACTTGGTAATTAAATATTAATATTCCATCCTTTGACAGCTTGAATCCTTAATCCTTGTCACCCTAGTAACTATATGGTAACTATACTAGCTTTAGGGTGTACTTAAGCGACATGCTAGTCTTGCTTAAGTACCGGGGCATTAAATGCCCTAATCATCATATTTTAATCATGAAAATGGATTTGGGGAGTCATTGTGGGTAAATGACTGGAATGTTGAGATAATGTATTTTGCTCCCCAAAACCCTATTAAATTGTTGTTACTACGTCTGGGCGGATGGTATGGTGGTGGGTGCCGTCGGAGCACGAGAGTGGTTGGTATGTGGTATGAGTCGCCTGGATGGATTAATGACTTAATCTTGTCATGACATCCCATTGTAAAATAGGTACAACCACAAGTCTGTAAAGTACAACTTGGCGTAGTAAATTCATTGGACCCTGAAAGTCATCTCACTAGTGGAGGAGTGAAGTAGTACGAGCGTGAACTTGAATGGGACACCGATGGTGAAGTTTCTAGCTGCGCTAGATGTTGTGGGGTAGTCTAGCTACGCTAGCGTTGTGGTGAACATCCCGCACAACTTATAGGGCCCACCGTAAGGGGGAACAGCCCATATGTGTGAGATGATGGAAGGGGTGAGATAATTTGGAAAGTTACTGTGATGACCTCTCAACTACATGACCAAGGAGTCATGTGGGGCAACGAGTTGATTGTCTCTTGTGGGTAAAGTGTATAACCTCTGCAGAGTATAAACTGTTTAAACAGCCGTTCCTACGGTCAAAGGTGGACATGGGAACTTGCTAGAGTTAGTTCCATTTCAAAAATTTTGTGGGTGGGATGAAAATTAGGTCAGACTCACCTAGCTCTGAGATTGGATTTTTTCTGGGTCGTCGAACTCAGTGGTGTTAATAAGTGGGGATAGCCCCAATCAAAATAAGCATAAGATGGAGGTAACCTCTGCTGTTATTAATATTTCACAATATCTCTTTAATAAAATGTGTTTTGGTTCTCGCTCTTTCCCCAAACCTTCATACTCCGCGGATCATGGAGATTACGCCTACTATGAGGATCCAAACGTCGATGGGCAAGGCAACAATGAAGAGTAGTTTACTCTGTAGTTGTTCTAGGTCTCGCCTCACTCCAGCTAACTTCCGCTACTTTTGAAATGTAATTATTTGGCTTGTTCGGCCCTTATTGTAAAACTTGACCCGATGCGGTCTATGTAAACTCTGTTGTGTTAAATTAATAAATGGTTTAGTTCACGCCATGTATGAAATAATTCAACAATGTGTCTATGAGTGCTATCTACTGATCCAGAGAATAGCACAGTATTTCACAGAGGATTTGGATTTACGAAATCCAGGTCCGACACTATGATAGTGTCAGTTAGGATTTCTTAGAAGAAGTGCCGGTTAAAAGAGGTTTTGGTGATAAATGGATTTTTTGGATTAAAGATATTATGTATAATGTGTCTATTGGCGTTTGTATTAATAATACTGAGCTAATAGAACCATTGTAGAGGTTCCTCTTGAACTGCTATGTAATTATGACCTAATAGAGCTTGTGCTGGTGATTCTTTGGGGACTTCTAGTGTCCACTATGTAATAATGAGGAATGCAGAGATAAGAAGGAAAAAAATATGTAGTCATCATTTTAACATTCAAACTACCATTCCTTTACAATCATAAAGCCATGTCTTGAATAAAAAAGTACTGTTACAAAGCCAGAATATGTTACATCAGCAGCTCCGTGCTTCATATATGTATAGCGCCTCGCTCTAGTCATAGCTTTAATTTTAACTAAGCTCCCTCAGATATAGCTTGTTCTCTCCTCCCTCCAGCAAATATACTCATATTTTTTTCGTTTTCTTTTTTTGTTTTGAAGGAGCAGAGGACCTGCTTATTCAACTAAGATAAAATTAAAGAGACAATCACAGAGGGCTGCTACTTTCAGTACAGTGCGGCACAACTTTTTTAAGGCACGGGCATGTGATATATGCAGTAATTGTTTTCTTTGGAACGGGTGGCATCCGGAAAACAGAGGACAAATCCATGTTGGGTCATCTTGCCGAACCAGGTCTTCCCTTTGTGAGCCATCTCTGTCGGTCAGCTGGCCAGGAAGCACAAACTCTCACCACATCACGCCTACAATGCCAGATCTGCGGATCGATAAGAGCCGGGATCAGAGCTACAATGCAATTCCTCTTTAAAAAGAGGCTAAATGAGCCAAAAACTCCGTGATTCAGTCGCGGCACTGCCTCGGAGAGCATGCAAACAAATTCTTAGCCGCCCCTCAGTTGAACGTGCCGGCCGTGGTTGAATTGCCGCGATTGATGTGCGCATGTCGTTCAAGCAAGGGTGCAGCACGACCATGTGCATCCTTACCTGTAAAGTTCACGGTTATATTAGCTTATCACTAAATGTAATCCAAGGAAATGTTCTTCAATACCAACGGTTATCAAAAAATAATTGCAGACAGGTGCTCCGTGTGAATGCAAGGGGTGAAAAATAAAGATTGTAATGACAAAACTAGGTTTGAGGTTTCGGAACCAAGATCATCAGTCACTGTCAGAAAATCCTGTACAAAGAAGTTTTGATTCATTTGCACAAACGCTCATCCTAAATAGACAGCAACAATGGGTACACTGACCAACAATAAAATGTCAATGTTTGTATGCATTACTCAGAAATGTTAATGCGTGATGAACATTGCTAAACATAGGAGAAGTAGAACTGGACAGAACGCTTTGAACCAAGTAACTAAGCAAATGGAATGGGTCACATACGTCTGTGACCATCATTTAAGCACTTAAACTACCTTTCCTTTACAATCATAAAGCCATGTTCTCGCGGTAAAAAATACAATAAAAAAGACGGATTATATGGCCTAAAGGCCCCTTAGCCTCTAGTCGTACTCTTGGCTGGACTTTCTCACACATTGTTACACTTACACCGCCTGTAGCTTCTCCCATCCTTCCAACATTTTGTTACAGAACCTAATGTGCAGAAGCCAGAAAGAGCTATACGGAAGAAAGGTTCGCAGTACATATCACTTGTGAGTATTATCTCATCTCCATACTTTATATCTGCCAATTGTATGTACGTATGTTTTTCGACGTTCGGGATTTACCCTATCCGGTCTACATTATAGAAGAAGAAGCACCCTATCTCGCGAGAGTACGAGACGATCACGGAAGCCAGCGCTCGAACCGTGACGGACTGAAAGCCTATAGCTCACCTCATTTTTGCCAGCTGTGCCTCGGCTTAGTCCTTAAATAAACCCCCCTACAGGCCTACACACACCCCTCGGACACAGGTGGGCTGAGGGAGCTCCCTCGCCTCTAGCCAGCCGAGCAAGCTCGGTTCTCGTGCGTATGTTACTATTAACACTTTTCCCTTTCATGTTCATTCAAGATTTTGTATGCTAATGTTCTTAGGAGCAGAGGACCCGCTTGTTCCGTTAAGGAATAAAAGAGATAATTACAAAGATTTTGTATGCTAATGTTCTATGTGGATCGATCAGGGCTGGGATGATTACCGTAATGTAATGTCAGTGTCATGTGCCACAAAGAGCATGCACACAGACACCAACGACCATCCCATCATGTAAGAGCTGGAGATGGAGGTACAAAGACTATGATCATTAGCTATCGGACACTATGACAAAATTGTGGTGGCGTTTTATTTGTATAGTCTCGGTCAGGAGGGCAACAAAAGAAAAGACCATAGTGTGAAAGAAAAAGATTCCACACAGTGTGAGTTTTATACTCAATCTGAATACAATCCTAGTATATGTTTATTTGTGTTGTTCAATTCGTCTGTTCATAATTTGTCCCGAAATTTTGCCAAATATTATTTGCCCTTACAATACAATGACAGTGCGTTGTTCTTAAAGCAAGGCACATATATGTTCAGTATTTCTTCGAACGGGAATGGGCGATGCTGGGAAAAGAGCAAATTGTGCGGCCTATGAAAAGGGCAAAATGGTGTACATGTGCAGTATTTCCTCGGCTGGGAATCATGCAGCGTACGTGTAGCACTCTAGGCCCAAAATTCACTCCATTCCCAGCCTACCATGGTACCACCAATTGCCATGTCGGTCGTGCACATGCACACAATACTTTGCACACCAATCTCCTATCACTTCAACATCCTGCTACCTACCCTGGTCGATCCAATACAGCCATTAACTTCTAAACTTATTACACCTCGTACCTCACTTCACATGATCTGCTTTTTTAATCCCCTGGTTATATATGGCATATATAGTTTTTTCTTTGGTCATATTCTTGGCTACGCATTGATTAAAGTAGTCTTCACTTGTCCCTACCCTAATGTGTCCAGCTACACAGGCGCGGCGACGGGGGTGCCTCTGCAGACACCCAAACAAAGTGTAATTTTTTTAAAACTAGGTATAGTTATCAGCAGTTGGCACTTGGGCAGTTGGGCTGGCCCAATTCAGCCCCTTCACATGGCTCCATGCTCTAGGCTAGGGCTCTTGCTTCTCCTCCTCCTGATGCCGCCCGCCTCCCCTCCTTACTTCTCCTCCAGTCCTCCTGGCTCCTCCTCCGTCAGTCAGTGGTGGAGCTAGGAATTTAGTGATGGTGGTGTATACTTCAAGGATAAAAAAAAAATCTTGTATGGCATATAAGAATGTAATTGTGTCCCACAAAGAACAACTTGCTCTTTGCTTGCGTTATGTTGATAAAGAAGGACGGGTATGTGAGCGGTTCCTTAGAGTAATTCATATGGCTGGTACCACTTCCTTGCCACTTAAGAATGCAATTGTGTCCTTGTTTGTTGATCACAAGTAGACTCTTGCTCAAATCCGTGGGCAAGGATATGATGGGGCTAGCAACATGAAAGGCGAGATTGAAGGGCTGAAAACATTGGTTATGAAAGAGTCTCCTTCTGCTTATTACATCTATTGTTTTGCACATCAATGCCAGTTAGTTTTCATAGCTGTTGCCAAGGGTAATTCTGATTGTGTGTGGTTTTTTGAACAAGTTTCTCACTTGCTGAATATTATTAGAGTTTCTTGTAAGCGTCATGACATGCTTCCAGATATTAGAGCTCAAGAAGTTTTGGAAGCATTAGAATTGGGTGAGATAGAAAGTGGACGTGGATTAAATCAAGAGATGGGGTTAGCTAGGCCTGGTGACACTCGTTGGGGTTCTCATTATAGAACTATTTTGCACATTATTAGTATGTATTCAACAATCCGCAAAGTACTCATACAGCTTAGAAAAGACCCCTCACAAAAGAATAATTGGCCAAAAATACATGCTATGGTAGGAGCCTTTGAGTCATTTGACTTTGTTTTCAATGCACACTTGATGCTTGTCATACTTGGATACACAGATGAGTTGTCTCAGTCTTTGCAAAAGAGAGATCAAGATATTATTAATGCTATGGCACTTGTTAATTTGGCTAAGGATAGAATGCAACGAATGAAGTGTGATGGGTGGGAAGAATTCCTTCAAGAAAAGGTAATATCATTTTGCACTAAATATGGCATCAAAGTTTCTAAGCCGGATGGTAGATATGTGCCTTATGGAAGATCATCACGTTTTTACCCAAAACAAACAAATGATGACCATTTTAGAAGGGAAGTATATCTTGGCATCATTGATAATGTTCTCCAAGAGCTTGACAATCGGTTTGACAAGGTTAATATGGAGTTGCTTGTTTACATGTCCGCTTTAAATACTATGAATTCATTTGCTTCTTATGATAGGGACAAAGTGCTTAGCCTTGCCAAATTTTATCCCAATGATTTTTCAAGCACGGATTTAATGAGACTTTGTTTCCAACTTGATAACTCCAATGATGATATGTGAAGCGATGATAGATTTAAGAGCCTAAAGAATCTTGGTGAGCTTTCTACTAAGCTTGTTGAAACAAGGATGCATGACATTTAGAAGTTGGTGTACTTGCTTCTCAAATTGGTATTGCTCCTACTGGTAGCAACGGCGAGCGTTAAAAGAGTATTTTCGGCGATGAATATTGTGAAGAACAAGTTGAGAAATAGTATGGGCGATCAAGTATTGAATGATTGTTTAGTCACATCTATAGAGCGATATATCTTCTCGAAGGTTAGTGATGATGATATAATCAAGTGTTTCCAAAGAATGGATCGCGTCGTGTGGTATTGTGATTTCCATTAGCTATTTAGGACTCTTTTATTCATGTAAGATTTTACTTGAACTATTTGTATTGCACTATTAACTAATTTTGAACTCTTTTGTGTATTTGTGTTGGACTTGTGAAATTACTTATATGTCATACAAGATTTTTTTTTAATCCTTGAAGTGTGCACCACCATCACTAAATTCCTGGCTCCGCCACTGCAGCTAGAGACTAGAGTGAAAATTCACTGATGTTTTTTTATTCATGTAAGATTTTACTTGAACTATTTGTATTGCACTATTAACTTATTTGCCAATTACTGTGGTATGATGAGATGACCATATCAACACAATAAAAATGTACACTGCAAGTATCTACCTATGTAGCTACAAATTTTCAATGGACATTAGTATTTCTGCACATGCACCTTAAACAAAGAAATACCAGGCTAATACACTAATGTCATATTCTAGAGGAAAATCATGGGGGAAGCAGTGCCCTTCATTCAAGATTTCTCATTTAAGGCTAATACAAGGCTTATCATCATACCTGAGAAAAACAATCAAGGTCCCTATAATTTACAAATGATAGTACATTGATAGCAACATCCAACAAAGAAAATTGCACAAGCATATCATGGATAATTGTAAAATGTGCATATGCATTTGTCGCCTTTTATAAATCCTACTAAATCTCAAAAGCAATTTTTAACATCCTTGATGTAGTCTCAAGATTGTCCATCTTTAACACAGGAGCATGAAAATTCCACATGCTAGTATCAAATGCATTTACAAGTTAACTTGTGAGGAAAGACTAAATACAATTCAAGCTAAAAATTTACATTTGCAAACCACTACGACCATGCCAAACCGAAGTTTACCTAACACTATCAACTGCAACAAATCCAAATTTCACTACTCGGGAAATCTTCAATTTGCAAATACAACAAGGCAAGGCCATCAGACTAATCTTGCTACCATATCTCTAAAGCTCAGGAATATCTGAATTTTCTGGGAAGTTCCATGGTCAAACATGAATACCAATCAAACAGCTAAAACATGATGAAATTTCTTAGTTTCCGGCAAGTGATGAAAACAATTTCCTTCTAAGTATATGACAATGTGCAAACAAATAAGATTCATATATAATTGTAGATCTTATACTGCAAGAAGATACTAATCCAATGATCCAGCCTTTCATCCCCCCCAAACAATATACTAATCTAATGCACAACCTAGAATCGGGGAGGAGGGCGGCGGTGGGGTCGATCCAGATCTGACCGGGGAGGAGGCAGCCGGGGAGGAGGGAAGTGGCGGTAGGGGAGGAGGAGGAGGAGGAGGAGGGAGCCGGGGAGGAAGGAGCCAGAGGCGGGAGGAGGACGACGATGGCACCAGAGAAGGAAGGAGGACGAGAGAGGATTGCACCTTGGCTTGAGCCACGGAGGAGGAGGGTCGGAGGCGAGGTGTCTTGTGGTGAGCAGCGAAGGCGCCGAGGGAGGAGGACGGTGGGCGACGGAGGGAGGAGCGGGTGAGGGGAGGAGCGTGCGGGTGCAGAGGCGAGGCTGCGCGGGCGGGGGGTGGGGGTGGAGGTAGGGTAGGGTTGGGGGTTTTTTATTCCATAGCAATTGGCGGGGTAATTTCTAGTGAACTTCAGGGGCATTTCTAGAACGAGGAGCTGATGAAGTGGTGGGAAGCCTCTCGTGGCCAACTTCTGACTTTCAGCTTCCATACGTTGTGATGTCTTCTGGCTTCAGGAAAAAACTGGGGAAGAAAGCTGACCGTTTGGGACGGCTTCCGACTTTTTCGGACGAAAGCTGGAAGCCGAAGCCATCCCAAACACCCCCTACGCCAATGGAGAAGCTGTTGACAAGCAGCAGCATCAAGAACCAAGGAGTGACAGGATGCTAGTCCCGAGGAGCAGAGCCATGCATCCACAAGAAACAAGGAGAAGCATATTTTTGCAAGGGTATTCTGAAGTGATTTGCTACGTCCACACAAGGAAGTACACACAAAAATGTACCAACAAATTTGGGGTTTCTTCCGTATGCCGACTTTGAAGTATAATTTTTCGCTGCTGGATCAAGACACATGGTTTTCTCTATGGCAAATCAAGATGTGAGCTGTTCGATTCGACCGAATGGTCTCTCACTCTCATACATACACTCTATGCCTATGCAAATGGAATGGGTGCCACATGTTGGCCTTTAATAACTATTTCAACATTTAAGCTTCCTCCCCATTGCTGACATAAAGCCAGAATATGTTACACCACCAATTTCTTCTTGTTTACCAAAAGGAAAAAAAAACCCCTTGCTTCCTATATTTTTTTCGACGGGCACTCCTTGCTTCCTTTATATATGGCCCTTTGCCTCTAATCATGTTCTTGGCCAGGATTCCTCACATAGAGATTCTTCTCTACTCCATCCGTTTATTACACCTAATGTGCACAAAGAGCCATACGGAAGAAAGGTCTAGAGTACATACATATGACTCGTGAGGGTCACGTATCATCTTTCAAAATCCTTCAGCTGCTTTCCTGGCAAACAAGCATACATAAGAAAGGTTCAGAGTGCATGAGCTACCGGAAAGCATTCTCATGCAGGATAGAAAAACCGGACGGTTAACCGGATTTACTGGCCGGGCCTGGGACAAAAAAAATTGGCCGAAATCTTTAAAACTTGAATTTGAATTTTTAACTGCATAATGCCATTCTTAGGTTGATTTAGGCATTTTTATGCTAGATTACATATTGAAACATGTCCATAAGAATTAATAAAAGCACTTAGTGACATCCACACACTACAAATAGAAGTAAGAGTTTTTAGAAGAAAATTCCAATATGCACTTAGTGACATATCCACACACTACAAAAGTTTGCACATATGCACACTTGAAAACATTCCATAAGAATTCATAAAAGCATGACATAGTAGCGTAAGTGCACTTGCAAATTTTTATGCAAAAAGATGATCATATATGCAAATTTTTATGCAAAAAGCTGATACTATATGCACAATAAAAAAAGACAAATCAAGACCGATTGTACTTGCTATGTATGGGTGTCTTGCTTCTCCTTTTTTGTATAGTTCACATGTGCTTCTTAAGGATTTTTAGGACCACTCTGTTTTTTGCAATTGCTACTTCATTAAACTCTTGGAGGATTGCTACTTCATTAAACACTTTACAATTGCTAATTACCCATTTTCTCTGTTTTCCGGTTTTACCGGTTTTTCCAACCGGATTTTCCGGTTACCGCCCGGTAATGGACCGGTTACCGGTCTCCACAAACTAGAATTCAAATTTTGGTTTATGAATTTCATCCGGTTTTCCACCGGTATTTCCAGTTAACAGCCGGGAACAGTTACCGGACTTCAAACGGGATTTTGCCCGGTAACAGTTCTTTGATCCTTGTTTACATCTACTTTTTTGATCCTCTATTTATATATACCATAGTTTTTTTCTCCTTTGGTCATATTCTTGGCTATGCATTATGACTAGTCTTCACTTCTCCCTAGATAGTACAGAGATATTGAGACAGTGCTCCTCTGGCTTTCGTATGCTCTTATCTATCAAACGTAGATGTCATACTCTTGTTAATTATTTTACACCACAGGAGCATCTCCCATACAATACAAATTGCATTAAATTCTTTCAATGGGAACGGGTGGCATCAGGAAAAGAGTAGATTGGATACTAGCAAGGGAAAATAAGCAAAGATGGAATGGCAGGACAAACAGAACAGCACACACCTCTGCATCTATAAATTAATGAGGTTCATGAGACATTAGCTGGAGATAAGTTGCCCACTACTGTAGAGGTGTGCCAACCAATGCAAGACGGTCTCAATGTTGTTTACAGTTCAACTTACAACAAGATCGTACCATTTATGGTGTCACTATTTAGGGGTAATTAGGGATACATACACTCTTAAAAAAACCATCGTAAACTTGAAGTTGGAAAAAATTACTTTCAAAGCGATTGTTGTAGGAGCTGACCTATTACAACCATTGTATAGCCGTTCGAGAGCATATATATTGACAGCTAGCGTTATACCTCGGTATCTCATCAATTATCATATTGTAACACTCTTCAGATCGCGCAGTTGACAGATCTACATCAATATTAGTGAACAGCAGTTCTATCATGGATACTAAACCCTGCTTGCATCATTTACCACATTGTAAAACTGAACATATATAATATCTCTTGGAAGATGCAGTGATGAATGTGAGCTGCGAGCCTCGGATGATGACCCCTGTTCCGGCCAGGTTGGCTCCATTCGTACTTGTTCACCTTGATCCAGTCGTTTCACCACTTAGTTCCATTTATATCGCATCGGTGCTGAATACGAACTGTTGTTGAAGCATTCTCCACAGCAAATGAGGAACAATTAAGTTCTTAGTGATGTGGCGCAGTTCGGCAGCAGTTAGTTCATTAGCCCACGCTGATGATCTTTTTTTTGAAAACAGACGCAGAGGATATGACGAATTGAATAGTTGGATATGATCGCCATTTCAAGAGGTTACCCACGCCAGCACACTGTAACATTCCGTTTTGCCGGTTTGTAAATAGTAGTTGAAGTTGTTCCCTGCCGCCCTAGGCCGCCGCCGCCATGAGCCACCCCGCGCTGCCTCGGCCTCCCGTCGCCGGCCTGCTCCGAAGCTCCTCTGCCTCCACGGACCTCTTGGTAAGACTCCTTGCACCTCCCTCGTGCCCGTGCTCTCCTCTCCTTCCTCTCCCCTCGCTCCGGCCGCCGTCGCCTCTGTTCGGCCACCGCGCCCGTCTGCTCCCACCACCGCCAGCTCCTCCTCGTTGCCGCTCTGGCCACGATGCCGCCTCCCTCAGCCTCCTCCCCTCCCCAGCAACCTATCTTGCTAGTCCCTCGCCGCCTCTCCGGCCGCCGCTCGCCGCCGGCCAGGCTGCCCCCGTGCGCCCTCCCCATGGCTTCCTCTGTCGGCTGAGGCCCCCTCTGTTTCTCATGTGTGTTGTGTTGTATCTCTCTTTCTCTAAATGATCGGTGGGCCCAATAGTTATATGTTGACAATCCGTTCAATCCATTCATCTGTCAATTTGAAGTTCATGCAAATAACTTTCAAATACCATGAGAACCACTTTGTAAATAATGACTAGTTAATTGATAAATTTAATTTAAATAATCTTCCACTAATGTGTAAAAAAACTATGAGATGCAAGAACTTAAATTACAATTACGGGAAATAGAATTTGAAGCTTTTCAATATAACTTGGATGCTCTCAATATCTTGCTCTGGAAACTCGAATATTAATTGCAAATCCTATCAAAGATTCTTGGTCCAAATAATAACCATCACATCTTTATCCTCAGATCTAAAATTATCAATGTTAATTGAAAATAATTAGTGTAAAGATAAGCCTAGAAAAAAGATCAAGTATAATCTCCATATCCCAAAAATCATGAAGACGTTAAAATGGTGATTTAATAATTAAGGAAAATCATTGAAATCTTAAGTCCTTTATCGTTATCTCAAATATAACTTATGCATGGATATATGCTCAGCTTTGTGGAAGTGGAAAATAAATTAAAAGTGAAGTAATTAACCAATATGCCTTTGCCATCTAATTTAAAATGCAGTTCAAATACGAAGTCTTGCCAAAAATATAATCTTGCCCAAATAATATCCGTCCTATCTTTGTCTCTGGATTTAAATCACCAATGGTATTTAAGAAATAATTAATGTATCAACAATTTGAGGCACAGCCTAAAGAGAGAACTCTGGTAATATATGGACTCCAAGGTTAAATCGACAAAGTAAAACTATACTCTTCGCATGTTTAACTCACAACCTAATCTCTAATATTTAACGCTCATCAAATAATGCTCAGTGTTCTTTTAGACTCATATCCATCGTAAGTCTAAACCCATCTCGTGGGACTTCCTTAATAAATATCCAATAATTAAAGAAGCTCTAGAATTTAAAAGATCAAGCTATGACTCTCCTCGATCGGCGATATCTTGCCATCTTGCAAAAACCAAAGTGGAATGTTACTGTAAATGTCCCTTTGACTTTTGATCCTTCCTTGATTTCCTTCCCGGCAGAGTTTCTCCACTGTTTTTCCTTTCTCTCAAATAATCGTTTGACCTTGTCAAACATCCCCGATTCACTAAATCTTATCTCATAATCTCGATCATAGCAAAACTTAATCAAGCTCAATTGAATTTAATTGTTCTTTTGAAGTTCTTTGGATTTATTTGGTTTTCAATCGATTATCGTGTAATTAGAAGTTGGAGTCCCGAAGAAACAACAACTCGAGCGGGATCAAGATTCGGATAAAGACGCGGACCAAGAATTCAAGACCACTGGCTGAGAAGGCTTTGAGTAAGATTAAGGCCGCGGTAAATTGACTCCGGGTGAGTCAATACTTTGACCATTTTGGGCCTACATTTTATGCAAATTATATTTCTTTAAATTACCAAAATTGCATGCTTTAATTCTTTAAGGAAATGTATGTTAAATCTTAAGGTAGTTAAACACCCATTTGATGATTAATTAATTATTATGCCATCCTTTGACAATTGAATCCATTTTTCCATGTCACCCTAGTAACTATGTGGTAAATACTAGTATAGGTTGTACTTAAGCGACATGCTAGTCTTGCTTAAGTACCAGGGCATTAAAATGCCCTAATCATCATCTTTTAAACATGAAAGTGATTTTGGGCAGTCATTGTGGGTAAATGACTGGAATGTTGAGATAATGTATTTTGCTCCCCAAAAACTCTATTAAGTGTTGTCTACATCTGGGCGGATGGTAAGGTGGTAGGTGGTGTCGGTGCACTAGAATGTGTGGAAAGTGGTATGAACCGCCTAGATGACATTAAGGACTTAATCTTGTCATGACTTTCCATTGTAAAACATATGCAACCATAAGTTTGCAAAGTGCAACTTAGCATAGTAAATTTATTGGACCCTGAAAATCATCTCACTGGTGGCCGAGTGAGGATGTGCAAGCGTTGGATGCGATCCAGCTTGAATAGGTCACCAAGAAAGGGTGAAGTTGCTTGCTACGACTAGCCGTGGAGGCAACATTCTGCACAACTTATGGGACCTAATGCAAGCGCGACCCATATGAGTGAGATGACGAAAGGGGCGAGGTAATTTGAAAAGTTACCGTGATGGTCTCTTGACCACATGGCTAAGGAATCGTGCAGGGCTACGAGTTGACTATCTCTTGTGGGTACAATGTACAACCTATGCAGATTGTAAACTGTTTAAATAGCCGTGCCTACGGTCAAAGACAGGCATGGGAACTTACTAGAGTTAGTTCTATATATAAAACTTTGTAGGTGGTATGAAAATCAGGTCAGACTCGCCTAGCACTGAGATTGGATTTTTTCTGGGTTTTCGAACTCAGTGGTGTTAATAAATGGGGATAGCCCTAATCAAAAGTAAGCATAAGGTGGAGGGAACCTCTGCTGTTATTTAATATTGCACAATTACCCTCTTTAATAAAATGCAATTTGGTAAAAATGTTAAGTGATAGAAATTTGTAATTATGATAATTGCATGTATTACTACTGCATCTTGTGTGTTGGCTCGTGAGCACGGAAGTTGTGCTCATTCTCGCTCTTTTCTCCAAACCCTTAGAAGCCTTGGATGAAGGACATTACGCGTACTACGAGGATCCAGATGTCAATGGATAAGGCAACAATGAAGAGTAGTTTAGTTCTTTTAGTCTAGGTCTCGCCTTAGTCCAGCTGACTCCATTGGTGCTCACGTAGAACCAATATTATCCAAGTCATTGGGTAATATTGGTCGTATACAGGTTACCCCAGTTGCTTGCCTGTGGAGAGATGTGCTCCACCCCTTTTGTTTTCGCTGTCGTTTCTGCTTTTGTAATGTAATCACTTGGCCTGTTCGGACCTTTTTGTAAAACTTGGCCTGATGTGGCCTATGTAAACTCTGATATGTTAATTAATGAATGGTTTAATGGATATCGTGTATGAATTGATTCTTACGCTTGTATCGGGATGCGTTGCACACCAGACATACATGCATGTTTGTATACTCGTTACGGTAGAGGATACAGTCGTTCAAACATGCATGTATTCTTTCTACTTCCATTCCCAATGGACAAAGAACCTTCTTGGCTTTGTAGGTGGTTTTGGGCAACTCGTTTCCCTCCGGAAGCATGTCCGCTAAGAGACCTAACAGCTCCGTGAAACTCTTGTCGGACCAACCGTTGCTTGCCTTCAATTTCAGCTATTTAAGCACGGATGACAACCTTGTGTATTTCGACTTGCAGCCCAGGAACAAAGGTTTCTCTGAGTTCTCCATCAAGCCCCAGAATTGAACATACTCCCTCTCATCACAGTTCCCTTCTGCATCGCGAAGCATCTGATCTAGATTGTCATCATGTAGCCTATCCGAATCGGAACCACAGTCGACATCATTCGGCGGCATATCGTTGACTTCCTGTATAATATGCATATCGTTGACTTCCTGTATAATATGCATATCGTTGACTTCCTGTATAATATGCATATCATTGACTTCCTGTATAATATGCATATCGTTGACTTCCTGTATAATATGCTCTTCACCGTGACTAGTCCAACATGTATAACCCTTTTTGAAACCCCTTCGAATCAAGTATGCTTCGATCTATGCTCGGTTGTTAAACATCTTCAGATTCTCGCAGTCAATGCATGGACAGTACATATATTCCGCCCCCTTATTCAACATATCCTCCTCGGCAGCTCTTGTAAAAGCAGACACGCCATTAATGTACTCTTCACTCACACGGTTCTCAGCGTACATCCAGCTTCGGTCCATCACACGGTTCGTATTGAAAACCCTGAAAATAAATAAAATGGTGACTTCGAAAGCGTATTTTCTGAGGCTTAATTACGCTTTTTTCATTTTTACATTTTTTCGGATTTTATTAACTTACATGTGGGCCCTACTTGTCAGTGACTCATTTTTTATTTCATGATTTTATTTATAAAATCTATGGCGGTCCCACATGTCACAGACTCGTTAGTTTATTAACTAAATGATTAAAACAGTAGGATTTGAAGCTGAAACTGGGCTTAGGGTGACATCGCATTGCTAATAGTCGTGGCTCGGCTCTAAGGTCGCCTGAGGCGAACCGACAGTGATGTCCCGTGGTGGCGCCTAAAACTAGCGATTTCGGCGTAAACGCCTGGAACTACTCAAATTAAAGGATACTTATGCTCTAGTAGCTCACCTCGATCACGAGGAAGGTGTCAATGAAGTTGGGGAAGGTCCAAGGCGGCTGGTCGTCGATCGGTGAACAGAGGCGACGGCGGCAAGCTCCTCGGCGACAATAGCTGAAATGGACCACAGGAACGGGTCGGCTCAGTGAGGTGAGGCGATACTCAAACCGGGCACAGAGCGGCGATGGACTCACCGGGCTTGGAGATCTCCCGTGGTTACCGTAGCGCCAGAGATGGAGATCAAGAAGACTGTTGGCGGGAGCTATATATACTTAACGCACCGCCTCGTGATGAGTTAATTATCACGGACGGTTTTAACAAAAGCGTCGTGAAGAGGTCATATCACAGACGGTTCATGTTTGGAACCATCTATGAAGTATCACAGAGGCGGTTCGACCAAAAACCATCGTGATATTACCCAATATCACAAAGCGGTTTTGGTCGAACTGCTCGTGATACTTCACACACGGTTCCAAACATGAACCGTCGTGATATGACCTCTTCATGATTTGTTTTAGCACGGAGAATAACACATGCGGTGGGTAAACAAAAACCGCCTCGAGATTGTGTTTATCTGAGGCGGTTCCGATGAAAATGCGTGATCGGCGTCTAGTATTAGCATTTCTGTAGTAGTGATATAGAGAGAGAGAGACACACACACATAGAGAGGGAGAGAGCAACAGATAAAGGGAGAGTAGAGAGAGATTAGAGTAAAGGAAACAGAGGAGGCGACAGTGAGTTGCGGCTTGGGAGGCGGCGGCGGCCAAAATGAGTCCCTAGGACTGTAGAGGAGCAAGAGGTGCTGGCGGTGCTCCTAGAGATGGCCCATGGCAGCGGGGGTGCAAGGCCGAGAGGTGGCCGATGCTAGGGAAGAAGAGGGGCGGTGATGACGGCAGTGGAGAGGGAGAGGGACAAAAAGGAGGTGAGCACATTCATCTAGGTGAGTCCATTCTCTCTCTCTCTCTCTCTCTCTATATATATATATATATATATATATATATATATATATATATATATATATATGATTGGTAGGCCCTAGGAACTACATCACCAAACCACCTCAGGGTGTTATTTGACCCGATTTTGAAATACTAGAGTGTAAAAAACCGGTTTTGTAGTTCAGGGGGTTAAGTAGACTTTTTAGAAGGTTGGGGGGGGGTAAAATGGACTTATTCCTACCACGTATGCAAAACCACCCACCCAAACCACCTCAGGGTGTTATTTGACTCGATTTTGAAGTATTAGAGGGGTAAAAACATGTTTTGTAGTTGATGGGGTAAAGCAGATTTTTTTGAAAAGTTCAAGAGGGTAAAATTGACTTATACCTTTTATAAATTGTCAAAACAAAAAACATGTAGAGATATTTTTTGAGACACTTCTTAAATCGACTTTATTTAGTAGAGGCGTTATTTAAGGCACTTTGTGTTCTAGAGACATTTGTTTAGATCTTTGAGATATGTTGTGTACTACACATAACAATTACAGTATGACTACAAGCAAATTGTAATGTGAGGTTAGTTGGTTAGTGGGGTTAGTTGTTTTCTACAAGGTCTTCAGTTTGATGATTGGTAAAAACATATTTTTACAATACATTTTTTGTTCTGCCAGTGGGTGATAGAGAGTATAGAGATACAGTACAGTGTCTTTACAAAGTATCATATAGAATGCAAAGACATTTTAATAAGTATCGCTTCGGTCATAGCGACAGTGCCGGTATGTAGAGGCACCCATGTGGAATTTTGAAAGATATCTTTAAAATCATATAGAGAAAAAAAACTATGTCTCTACTATACAATAAAAATGCTAAGTTACACTTATTTATTTATTTTGGAAATATGCAGTACAACTGCAACACATAGTTGATTTAAACAAAGGTAAGTATACAAATAAGTTTGCCTTCAAAGTATACTAGGAAGATCATCCCTGCCCTTTGGCGCGGGCACAGACCGCAGGCCCGCGGGGCTACGTGAGGCAATAGGCTCACCAGACGCGTGTCCCAGTGAGCGACGCCCCTTCGCACGAAGCGTAGCGCTTCGGATTGGACGACGGGCGCTGTCCGGGCGACGTGGCCTGCACGAGGAGCGGCGAATCCCTCCGGCCTTTAAATTAGGTAATGCACACGCATGATATCTATCTCCCTCCTCTCTCTAGATCTCTCCTGTAAGAGGAAACCATGATGTCCGAGGATCTTTTAGCACAATTTGGTTTAACCAAAAGATCAGTAATATGCGTACCTCTTCGACGCCGCTCGATTTGTCTTCAAACGCGTTGCCTGACTTGGACAATGCAGCTACGCTGTAGCCTGAACGGCAATTGGGTACTGTAGCTGGCCCAATAAAGCAGAATAGCTTGCGTTAAAGAATTGATTATCAGCAATTTCCACACTCAACAATGTGTGGATGCAGGAATTAGGCTATGTTAGCCCGCTCGTCGGTGTCTACACACACGAAAAACGCGAACGCCTGGACAAACACACACACGCTCTTGGACAGCAAACACAGAAATTTTGTGCTACAAAATGCCGTAGCTTTTCTCTCTTTTTTCACTCTATTTATACTATAGCAAGAACAAATTGTTTACTGCTAAGACTGCTAACACTAACCAGTAAAGTGCCTTTCAATGCTAACGCTAATCTAATGACTTCTAATGCAAACTTAACTAGCATGCACATAACGTGCTACTAGTAACTCTTTACGGCTGCTAACGCTACAAATAAAAATGCCATGATGGAGCAGCATTCAATGTTGCTGCTTTCAGCCAGCAATGGATGCCATCAAACAAAGAAAACGTTACAAGTAGTAAAGACAAGAAAAAACTGCTCAAGGATTAATCAACAAACACCCCCCTAATCCTTGATGCGCTTTCTTGATCTCGATGCCGATCCTTGTGCGTAACTTGTCGCGCCCTCCACGTCACGCCCGCGCCACCCGTCGCCCGCGTCCGCCGCCTAACGTCGTACACGCAGCGTTCGTAACTTCTACGCCGCCGCGCTGCGCGCGCCGTCTTGCGCGGTTGCCCTCGTGTCGTGCATGCGCGCGCCAAGACTCGCCGTCACGCGCACATTGTGCAATGCTAAGGGTAAGCACATAGAGCCGGTTACGAGTGCGGTTTTCCCGAGCAAGTATGCGATGCTGCCGGTCACAGATCGTGAGCACGCCATCCTGGATGAGTGTCTGGTAGCCATTTTCATCGAGCTGCCCGAGGCTCACTATGTTGCTACGTAGTCGTGGGATATAGTACACCCCCGTAAGCGCCAGGTGCTCCCCGTTCCGACAAGTGAATAGGATGGTGCCACGCCCGCATATTTCCACCACCGAGCCGTCACCAAACTTGACAAAGCCGGTGATGCCTTCGTCCATCTCCGCGAAGCTTGCCTGGCATCCGGACATGTGATTGCTGGCGCTGGTGTCCAGGTACCACGCGTCGTCATGGGTGTCCTCCTCGCGCCCTAGATGTACCTGCGCGTGCACCTCGTTGAGCACCACGTTAGTGCTTGTGCCCACGGATGCCTCCGTGAGTGCGCACACCTGCGCCACGAGAAGCGTAGGCTCGTCGTCGTCGGCTTGCATCAGGTGGGCCTGCTCGGTATGCTTCGGCATGCGGCGGTTGTCACCACCGCTGCCGTTGTCACCGTCGGAGGAGTCGCCGCCTTGGTCCCTCTTCTTGGCGCGTGCGAGCCACTCCTCCTCCTTTAGCATGACGACGTCCGCGGCATGCTCGCGTGCCACAGCCATTAGGAGAGTCGGCTCGTAGTCCTCTTGGACGTTGGTGAGATACACCCGTCCTTTCTTCGGCTCATCACACTCGTACGTGAAATGGCCGAACTCCCGACAATTGAAGCACTTGATCTTCGATTTGTCGAACTTACCACGGTGCTTCTTCTTGTCGCCATCTTGGCCACGGCCACGGCCACGACCATCGCCGCGCCCGCCATTCTTCTTTGTGCCACTGTCGGAGTCCTCGCCGCTCCTCTTTTCTTCGGCGGCTTTGGCCTCCCACTCGGCGCGCGTGAGCAGCAGGTGCTCTCCTTCTTTCTTGTCGTGCCGCCGCCCCTTCAAGCTCTCCTCGTACGCCCGCAAGCGTCCGATGGCTTCCATCACCGACATCGCCGATACATCGCCGCATTGTTCAATGGTGCCGACAATCGGTAGAATTTGTCGGGGACAGAGCGTAGGAGCTTCTCCACGACAACGCTCTCCTCCACATTGGTACCGAGAGCACGTATCTCGTTGACCATGGTGGTGAGCTTCAAGGCAAATTCAGTGATTTTCTCCGAGTCCCCCATGTAGATGCGTTCAAACTCCCTCTTGAGAGTTTGAACGCGCGCCTTGTTAACACGTTCTTCGCCGATGTGCATCTCCTTGAGCGCGTCCCAGGCCTCTTTTGCCGTCTCCTTCTCGGATATGGCCATTACAATGGCCTCCGGCACGGCTTGGACTATGACGGCGAGAGCCATATGGTCTTTCCTATCATCGACCAATTCTTCGCCCTCCACTGCTGCCCATACTCCTTGCGCACGCATGATGATCTTCATCTTCACCGCCCACACCCCGTAATTGCTCTCCGTGAGCATGGGGCATTGGAGGGTCACAGCTCCCTCCCTTACCGGCGGTACCACCAGTGCGCGGCCAGTGCCACTGCCGCTCGCGCCGTCCTCGACGCTTGTCCTGGTATGCGATGGAGACTTTGAGCCGTCGCGCGACATCTTCACAGGCAGGAGAGTACAAAGCTCTGATACCAATTGTTAGCCTGCTCGTCGGTGTCTACACACACGAAAAACGCGAACGCCTGGACAAACACACACACACGCTCTTGGACAGCAAACACAGAAATTTTGTGCTACAAAATGCCGTAGCTTTTCTCTCTTTTTTCACTCGATTTATACTATAGCAAGAACAAATTGTTTACTGCTAAGACTGCTAACACTAACCAGTAAAAGTGCCTTTCAATGCTAACGCTAATCTAATGACTTCTAATGCAAACTTAACTAGCATGCACATAACGTGCTACTAGTAACTCTTTAGGGCCGCTAACGCTACAAATAAAAATGCCATGATGGAGCAGCACTCAATGCTGCTGCTTTCAGCCAGCAATGGATGCCATCAAACAAAGAAAACGTTACAAGTAGTAAAGACAAGAAAAAACTGCTCAAGGATTAATCAACAGGCTATTGTACTAGAGCTCTTCTTCTTCAACCAACTTGTTTTCGAATTCGGTCCAGAACTCCTTGCTTGCTTAAATTGTCATATGAAGATCTTTTGGTTTCTTTCTTTCCATATGTTCCATCCAGTGTAGATTATGATGCCGTTGAGATCTTCTTCCGTACATTTGGCCACGTGCCCACTATTTGGTGATGCGTAGAAAGCTAAAGATCGCTGTTCGACGGCCTAGAATCCAGAAAAGACACCACAGTTTTGTACAAGTTTCAAAAACTCTGAACATACTGCCTCACCAACTCCACATTACTTCCTTTTCCCCATGTCATCACTCATCCCTTCTCGTTTCTATTTATATGGATCTATGACTATGCAAGTGGTACGCAGTTCGCACCCTTTCTGCTGTATGTATTATAACATACCGCAGAACAGATTATTATTGAAAATTTTGCACTATTGCTCTCACGAAACCGGTTAACCATTTGTTGTGCAAGTGTCGAACATACCTGCATCTTTGCTTAGGAATCGGTGGCATCGGGAAAATGGAACAAGTACTCCCACATCGATCAGACTTGTGCAGATTCCGCAGCCAAGAATCGGTTGAACTGAAGTGCTATAGTGTCTGAACTTAGGAGCATCACAATGCCATGCTTACCATCTCTGAACAAGGGCGAGCTGCCAGCTGCTCCGCACAAGCCGGTGTCAACTGTCAAGGATGGCGCAGCACATTCACCGGCACCAGCCCGACATGTAGGAAGAACATTTTTGTGTTAGTATTTTCCTCATTTTGGTAGATTAATAAGGACATGATTACAACTTCTGTTAGTATTTTCCTCATTTTGGTAGATTAATAAGGACATGATTACAACTTCTTTTCCGCTCAACTGGTTGCATCTGACGTAATTATGAGTCATTCCTACAACTGGTGTAAGCCAAAACATGGTAGTTTTTTTAAGATAATGGAAGAGAAAAATCTCTCTCGGCCGGCCTCTGCATCAAGGATGCATGCAACCCATTTTATGAAGAAGTAAAGTATCACAATGACCAAAGATGGTTAAAAAGTGTCTGGAAGCCTTACAACCAAAAGGTGATTAGAAATAAACTTAATCATTACAAATCCTATGACTAAACAGCCACCCATCAAGGCTTAAGATTTGCTTCGCCACGAACTCTAATCTGGCGCTTTCAGCTATCATTGCCTCCATCTGAGGTGATTTCTGTAAATTTGTCCAAGCACTCAACGAGTGCCCACTCAAAATGATAACCTGCAAGGGATTAGTGATAGTCTTTTTGTCAAAAGCAATATCGTTCCGACATAACCAAATAGACCAACATAAGGCACTAGCTCCTACTAGGAGTTGTGACTTCAAAATTTTTGGAATATCGGCTAACCAATTCCCAAACATGTGCTCTATACTCACAGGAGGGGATAAATTAAACGCACATTGAGCAGCCCACCATACAAGACGTGCAAAAGGGCAATTAAAAAAAGATGCTGAATTGATTCCTTTTTAATACAAAACAATAATTTTTGCTCCCCCTCCAATTTCTTTTAAACATGTTACTTTAGTTAATACCACTCCTCTTTTGAGATACCATAGGAATATTTTCACTTTTAACGGAATTTTAATGAGCCAAAAAAAAATCTCTACTGCGAGCTTGATTGGTTCCAATTAGTGCCCCATAGAAAGATGGTACCGAGAAAAGACCAGATTTATTGAGATTCCACCTGAAAACATCTTTTTGAGAGCTTAATGTTAAATTAGCAGTTCTCAAAATTAACTTATTCCAAGCTTGTAACTTAGGTCCAATAATAGGCCTTCGAAAAGAAATATGACGAGGATCCGATCTCAGTACATGTGCCACTGTATCATCCTTTCTCCTCACCACATTATAGAGTATTGGATATTAAATTTTCAGAGGAGTGTCTCCTAATCAAATATCTTCCCAAAACCTGGTTTGCATTCCATTTTCAACCTGGAATGAACCAAATCGAAGAAATAGGTTTTTAATTTTCATAAGACCTGACCAAAATTGGGAAGTCCCAGGTTTATTAACCACCTGCGAGGGACTTTTGCCACCCAAATATTTCCTTGTTAGCAAAGATTGCCATGCCCCTTCTTCATTAAGCAACTGAAATAACTATTTCCCTAATAAATTTTTGTTTTTTGTGTCTAAGTTCTAAATGCCTAAACCACCTTGTTCTTTGGGAGTACACACTAAACTCCATTTAGCAAGCCTATATTTACATTTATGGCTATCACTTTGCCAGTAAAATCGAGATCGAAAGAAATCAAGTCTTTTAAGAACCTCTCTGGAAACTTTAAAAAAAAGATAGCATAAACATTGGCAGACTGCTGAACAAACATGGTAGCTAGCTAGGCCCTTGCACATCATGTATTGGTCTGTAACCATTTATAAGTGTTCCTCTTAGTACGGCTAGTGTCAATGTTTAAATACTTATATAAACCAATGGGTTACTGTCATAAAGCCAGATCACTAGTCACTACATGACCCAGCCATCAACTCCTCGCTTGCTCCATGATATCTGCCTTTTTCTCCTCTTATATATGTCGCCCTCTGCAGATGTTCACATTCTTGACCAGGCTTTCTCTGCTTCCTGTCTCCATCTCTTCCATCCCTTATAGAGTTACATCTAACGTGTGGAGTCGGAGAGAGTCAGAGTGCTACCGAAGAAAGCCAAGGGAGAGTCAGAGTGCTACCGAAGAAAGCCAAGGGTTAGTGTACCTGAGCAGCTGGTACATGTTGAATAATCCTTGATTACTGATTTATTGCATTTGCTAGTTATTGTGTTTACTATTGATTTGTATCGTTGTGTCAGTTTTAGTTTTTTGCATGACAGGGACTGGTAGTCATGCGGCATTGGAGCTAGTAATTGGCGCATGTTGTGGAGGCAGTCAAGCCGATTGATGCTGCACGTCGTGGAGGCATTGATGCTGATTAATGCTGCACGTCGTGAGCAGTCAAGCTTTTCAGTTACTTCTTTCTTTGTTGGAGAATAAATGGAGACAAGAAAAACAGGAAAACGCTGTGCATGTTGGACAACACCAAAAAATCTATCTTGCAAGTTCTTTCTTCTTTCAGTGCGTGTGTGTTTGTCTAAGCGTTCGAGTGTTTCGAGTGAGTAGACACCGGCAGGCTAACAATTGGTATTAGAGCCTTGTTAGATATATATATTGTGTAGGGTGTTATTTGCATTTGTACATGTTATATATTGGCCTTTTGGCCCATTGGAATAGACAAGAGGCTTTATTCAAACATGGTATCAGAACTATGGAAACCTTAGTTTTGAAAACCCTTCCTCTTCACCACCGTACACCAGCCGCCGTTGTCCATTGCTCCTCTCTCCAGATCCATGAGGTCGACGCGCCGCCTCGCGCCGGATCCTTGGGGTCCCTGTGGCCGCCCTCCCTGGCCTGGGCTGGCCCCCGCCCTCCCTGCTGGGTCACTTCCGCCGCCCTCATGCTGGGTCCGCGCCCGCCCTCCTGGTCGGGTCCGCTACTGTCGAAGGCCGCCACCTCCACGCTGTCATCATGACCTCTCCCGCCATCGCCTGCCTCAACCGCCCCCTCGCGCCGCCATCGCCATCGGTGCTTGCCGCCGCTCGGTGGGTTCCGGAGGGAACCCTAAAGGTCCCTCTCCCCCGTGCGTTTTCTAGCTGGGCTGAGAGCCGACCCAGCCGAGAAAAAAAAAGCAAAAAAAAAAAGGCTGATGGCTTCTACCGGAGGCTCCTTCGCCATCCCGCTCCCCCCAGTTCGTTTTGATGGGACGAACTTCCGGGAGTGGGCCGTTCACCTGAAGATCCACCTCAACAGCCAGCGTCTCTGGGGTCATCTCACTGGTGAGCAGCCATGTCCGCCTCGTCCTACACCGCCAGCACTGCCCGCTCTCTCTGCTGGTGCGAACGGGGCAGCTCAGGAGGTCGACAATGCTGCACTGGAGGCGCTAGAGCTCTACCAGTCTGAGCTACACGCCTACGAGCGCTGGCAGGAGGCTGAGGCTCGTGCTACCGCCATCCTAGTGGGTAGCATGACCGTGACCATCTCTATGGATGTGGCGGAGCTGCCGACGACACAGCTCATGTGGGAGCGCCTCCGAGCTCACTACCAGCCGACGAGCGATGTTATGTATCTCTCAGTTGTGCACCAGGCACATTCTCTTCAGCAGCTCGATGCCACCGTTGATGACTTCTACCAGAAGTTGTCAGAGGTGTGGCGTCAGCTTGACTCTCTGGGGCGGATGTCCGCAGACTGTCTCCTGCTGTGTGCGGCTCGCGCCACCAGAGACTCACCGCTCTCACGACTTCCTAACGATCTCGGCTGAGTTCGAGATCTGCGCTCAGCTTCGACTCGCCACCCGCGCCGAAGCTTGGTGGAGGCCCTCACGGGTGTGCGTGCTGAGGAGACTCATCACCGTGGCATGGCTCGGATCTGATCTGTCTTATGCGCTTCAAAGATCTGCTCCTTTGCCGCCTTCAAGACCGATCGTGACCCTCCTCCAGCTCCTCCAATGGTTCTTTGCTTCTCTGCGGGTCTCCATCGCACCTCTTGTCGGCGTCTTTGCCACCGTATCGAGATTGTTACAAGCGGAGGAGGGACCAGAGTCGTCGGGCGGGCGTCCCCGAAGGGCTCGAGGTTCCTCCCCTCGAGGATGGTCCTCTCGCCAGGCTCCTCCGGTGACGCCACACGCAGCTTCTCTCACTACTTTAGCGTCTCGGTGTCGGCTCATCCTCGGACTCCTCGGGTTACGCTTCGTCGCTCTTGCTTCTCGCCAGATCTTCCTCGCCTCCGCCTCCTCCCTCGTCAGTATCTTGTCTCCGTGGATCTTGGACTCGTGCTTCTTTTCACATGACACCGATTCTACCCACCTTACATGCGATCCACGATTTTTCTTCCTTTGCTCAGACTGCAGATGGTACCTCCCTTCCTGTTACAGGCCGAGGCACCCTTTTCACTTCTTCTTTTCATGTTCCTCAGCTTACTATGCAGCTTATGTCTATTTGGTCGATCACCGATCATGACTGTCAGATTGTTCTTGAGTCGACTCTTGTTGTGTTCAGATCGCGCGACGGGACTCTGCTTGCAATCGCCCTCGGCGCGTGATTCGCAGCGTCTTTGGGAGCTCGACTGGCTTCATCTTCCTTCCGCTGTCTCCACCAGCCAGTCGGCCACTACCACTACCTCTGCTCTTGCTGCGTCCTCCACTACATCTTTTGCTCAGTGGCACCATCGTCTCGGTCATCTCTGTGGCTCGCGTCTATCGTCTTTAGTCGGTCGTGGTGTTCTTGGGTCTGTTTCTGGGGACACCTCTTTACATTGTATGGGTTGCAAGCTTGGCAAGCAGCTGCAACTCCCCTATCCCACTAGTGATTCTATTTCTACTTGTCCTTTTGATCTTGTTCACTCTGATGTTTGGGGTCCGGCTCCCTTCGTTTCGAAAGGGGGTCATTGGCCTTTTGGCCCATTGGAATAGACAAGAGGCTTTATTCAAACATGGTATCAGAGCCATGGAAACCCTAGTTTTGAAAACCCTACCTCTTCACCACCAGCCGCCGCTGTAGCCGCCGCCGCTGTCCCGCTGCTCCTCTCCCTCCAGATCCGCGCCGGGTCGAGCCCTACCTCTTCACCAGCCGTCGCCGCCGCCGTTGTCCCGCTGCTCCTCTCTCCAGATCCGCGCAGGGTCGACGCCGCCGTCTTCTCCTCCCAGACATGCTCTTCGTGATCACCACACCATCAGGCCGCCTGCGTGCTATGGCTTCGCCGCCGCTACTCTTTCTGAGCCTACGACCTACCGTGAGGACGCAGCTCACCCTGAGTGGCAGCTTGCGATGTCTGAGGAGATTGCTGCTTTGGAGCGCACTAGCACTTGGGATCTTGTGCCTTTGCCTGCGCGTGTTACTCCTATCACGTGTAAGTGGCTGTACAAGATCAAGACTCGCTCGGATGGTTCTCTTGAGCGCTACAAAGCTCGTCTTGTAGCGCGTAGTTTTCAGCAGGAGCATGGTCGCGACTACGATGAGACTTTTGCCCTGTCGCTCACATGACCACCGTCTGCTCTCCTCCTTTGTGGCCTCTGTTCGCCTTGATGGCCCATCTCTCGCTTGGATGTTAAGAATGCCTTTCTCAATGGCGAGTTGCGTGAGGAGGTCTACATGCGGCCGCCCGGGTATTCTCGTCACGATGGTATGGTTTGTCGCCTTCGCGTTCTCTCTATCGGCTCAAACCAGCCCGCGTGCTTGGTTTGATCGCTTCTCCTCTGTTGTCTTCCGCCGGCTTCTCGCCGAGGATCACGACCGCTCTCTTTGTTCACACCTCTCCACGGGCCTGGGACGCGCCTCCTTCTATATGTGGATGATATGATCATTCTTGGAGATGACTCTCAAGACATTGCCTTTGTGAAGGAGCGTCTCGACAGCGATTCTTGATGTCTGATTTGGGTCCTCTTCGTTACTTCCTTGGGATTGAGATCACTTCTACGCCTGAGGGCTACTATCTCTCCCAGGAGAAGTACATTCAGGATATCCTTACTCGTGCTTGTCTCACTGATCAGCGCGTAGTGGATACTCCTATGGAGTTAGGAGTTCACCTTCGCCCCACTAATGGTGAGCCTCTTGAGGATCCCACTCGCTATCGCCATATTGTCGGGAGCCTCGTCTACCTTGGGATCACTCGACCTGACATTTCTCACCCTGTTCACATCCTGAGTCAGTTTGTCTCTGCTCCCACTCAGCTCCACTACAGTCACCTTCTTCGTGTTCTTCGATATCTTCGTGGAACCCTCACTGACGTCTTTTCTTTCCTCGTTCAGATTCTTTCTGACTTCAGACGTACTACGATGCGACACAGGCTAGCGATCATTACGATCGCGGTCTCTTCTGCTTATTGTGTTTTCCTTGGTTCCTCCTTGATTGCACGGAAGACTAAGAAGCAGACTGCGATTGCTCGAAAGGCCGAGGGTGAGTTGAGAGCCATGGCACTATTGATACCGAGATCACGGCTTCGGTGGCTCCTTGCGGATTTTGGCGTTTCTGCTTCGCGACCGACTCCGCTTTTATCAGATAGTACTGGTGCGATCAGCATTGCTCGTGATCCTGTGAAGCATGAGCTTACCAAGCACATTGGAGTGGATGCTTCATACATGCGATCGCAGGTGCAAGACCAAGTTATTGCTCTTCATTATGTGCCTTCGAGCTTCAGGTTAGCAGATTTCTTCACTAAGGCACAGACTCGAGCTCAGCATAACTTCTACCTCTCCAAACTCAGTGTTGTTGATCCACCATGAGTTTGAGGGGGGTGTTAGATATATATATATTGTGTAGGGTGTTATTTGCATTTGTACATGTTATATATTGGCCTTTTGGCCCATTGGAATAGACAAGAGGCTTTATTCAAACAAGCCTGACTACCAATGCCTCGCGATCCCAGTCCGGCTCACATACTCCGCCCCGGGAGCGCGGACGTAGCAGGGCACGAAGGGGAGGATGCGAGCTGGTGGTGCAGGAGCGCGTTGTAAGGGAGACGATGGGATCAGTCATCTACCCCACGATGACGATGACGAACTACATCGACTGGGCTCTCGTGATGAGGGTGAACCTAAGGGCGCAACGCCAGCGAGAGGGAGGACATGATGGCCTGGCGACCATCCTCGGTATCGCCACACCGACATCTTTGTCCACGTTGGTATCGTGAAGAACACGGCCAAGGAGGCATGGGATGCCGTGAAGATGATGAGGATGAGCGTGGATCACGTCCGCGAGGCAAACGCGCAACAGCTGCGCAAGGAGTTCGAGGACATCCAATTCAAGGAGGGAGAAACGGTGGACGGATTCTCCATGAGAATTACGGGCCTCGTCAACCACCTTCGAGTCCTCAGCGACACGGTGGAAGAAGAGAAGGTAGTGAAGAAATTCCTTCATGTTGTGCCATCCAGGTACACCCAGGTGGCAATCACGATCGAAACGTTGCTTGATTTAAGCATCGCCAGACTTGAGGAGCTCACCGGATTCGGCTTCGGCGGTGGAACAATGATACGGCACGACGACACCAAAGAAGATGCAAGACGCTGCCGCTCTTATCCGAAGAGGAGCCAACAACAGTCCTTCGCAAGCAGGGGCGGAACTAGAACGAAAATAACCGGGGTTCACCACTTCACCGTACATATAACAATATATATAATTTTCAACCAACACGGTATTAAATAGTAATGTATTCGGCAACTTTTAGCATCAATAATTCAACATAACCAATGACATGTACAATGATAAAGGAGTAGCGATCAAAATGCTTACCAAGATAAAGAAACTCACTTATAATATTGGTTATTTGTAGAAAAGTGAAGCAACTAAGAGCGAAATCATGAACAAAATATAGTCGGTATTGGCAAAATACATCATCCGACCTAAATGACCTATAAAAAAAGAACAAAATGAATTAAAATTATCAAGTAAAAAAAGTAGAATGATCAAATGAAAGTAAATACATTACCTTTTAGTATTTACGTTCTTTCAAGTTCATGAAACGATAAACCACGGTGTCATTGGTAACTCTCTTCAATTCTTCTTTCTCTATATAGCAAATTAGGCTATCACTCATGAAATCATCACTGATGCGATTGCGCAAATAATTTTTCACAATTCTCATGGCTGAAAAACACCTCTCAACTGTGGTAGTGACGACAGGCAATACTAGCATTAGCTTCAAAAGTCGATAAACTAAATGATAGCAAATATGTGAATTTCGATTAACATGTTGTCAAATCAAATGCCATGTTCAACAACAAGAACAATATAGTATAGATAGTGACTAATGAGATATGGCCGAGTTATAAAAGTAAAACAAAGCACCACTCATTTGAATTCCATGAGACCATGACCCATGAGGGCATGAGGCCATGACCCATCACCCATCTATCTGTATATTCTGTAAGCCACCATGTGGCCGAGTAACTAGGTGCCTAGGTGGTACAGGATGTTAAATTGTTAATTCAATTGGCTCCGGCTCGTGTAGTGTATGTAACGCATCATTTACCTAGCGCCTATATGTACATATACATTGTAATTTGTACATTTTGCTTTGTAATCAAGGGATTCATGTACATTTGTACTAATAGGTCGAGTAAATCGCTAACACCTAACAAGAAACGAACTGGTAGAGAGAGCAGTAGAGCACGATGAGAAGATGAGTGGGAACTCACTTCACTTGGCGCCTGGTTGACGAGTGACGACGTAGGCAGCACCGGCGAAGTCGTAGGTCCCGAATCCGGGCGGCAGCAGCCAGATGACTAGATGAGGGGCGGGTCGGTGCCAACAGTCTGCAGAGTAGTCAAGCGGTCGTGAGCGTGCATGTAGCGTGTAGCAGCGTGCAGGCGACTAAAAGGCCAAGGCGTCTTTGCAGCAACCAAGAGGTCAAGGCTTGGGCTCGGCGGGGGCTGGCTGCTCACTACGCATGGCCGTAGGCCTTGTGCGATTCTTGGCTGTGCGACATGGGGCGTGGCCAAGGCAGGCCTCAACACTTGCCGATTGGCATGGGCACGACGGGTGCACAAGAATTGGGCCGGGGTGCAGGGGTAAAACGAGGCGATCCTCATCGAAATTTTTTGGGCCGGTGTCAGGTCAGTGGTGGGCCTCTTGGGCCCCGCCCCTGTTCGCAAGGAGTTTGAGGAGTGGCTCATGCGCGTCAAGAAGAGGGAGCAAGTCGACGACTCCTCTAATGGTGATAACCGTTATTGCGGCAAGCCACGTGGCCATGAGTGCGGCAAAGGCTGGCATGACGGCAAGGACGATGGCTCGTCCAGTGTGCGCCATGACATGTCACAGGTTCAGTGCTACAACTGCGACAAGTACGGGCATTACTCCAGGAACTGCCGCAAGCCTAAGCATGCCGAGCAAGTTAATCTAACGCAGGTTGACGACGATGATGACGAACCTACGCTTCTCATGGCGCAGGTGTGAGCGCTCACCGAGGCTTCCGTGGGCACAAGCACTGACGTGGTGCTCAGCGAGGTGCACGCGTAGGTGCATCTAGGGCGCGATAAGGACGCCCATGATGACGCTTGGTAACTGGACACCAGTGCCAGCAATCATATGTCCGGGTGCCAAGCAATCTTCGCGGAGATGGACGAGGGTGTCACCGGCTCCGTCAAGTTCGGCGACGGCTCGGTGGTGGATATACGCGGGAGCGGCACCGTCCTATTTACCTACCGGAATAGGGAGCACCTTGCGCTGACGGGGGTGTAATACATCCCACAACTGCGCAGCAACATAGTGAGCCTCGGGCAGCTTGATGGGAATGGCTACCAAACGCTCATCCAGGATGGCGTGCTCACTATTCATGACCGGCAAAGATCACATACTTGTTTCGTAAAGCGCACTCACAATCGGCTCTATGTGCTTACCTCAAGATTGCATTACCGGTCGATGCGCTTATCCGCGTGGTATAGCGATGGCGCGTGGCGACGCGCATCTGGCGCGGAAGCTGGCGGCGTGCGGTGGTGCGTGGTGACACGACGGAGTGAGAGCGTTAAGGACGACGCTGGCGTGGCGGCAGCAATAAGCGGCAAGATGCGCATCTCGCAGAAGACGACGGAGGCGGTGCGGCGGGGCGACGGCGGCAGCCAGCGTGACGCTGGTGGCACGACGCCGGGCGACGATGTTTCGGCGGCAAGCAGGGCGGCGGTGGCCTTCGCTGGAGATTCAACAGAGGCACCGCGAGCGGTGGTGCGCGATAAGCGATGGGGCGATGGCGGCGGCTTCAAATTTCAGCGACGCCGACGACAGCACCACTTAGGGCTCGCGTGGCAAGGCTCTAGGCGCGGCAGCGCGTTGGCACGATCTCGGGCGCACGCAGGCTGAGGCGTAGTGGCTACTCGAACACATGTCACGACGTCAGGCCAGCGGCCAGCGGCACGGACGTGGCGTGAAGGGCGCAACAAGCGACGCAACGAGTGGCATAGGAGGCCTCGCGATGGTGCGGTTGGTGTGGGTGGCCTGCAGGGCGCGCATGGGTGGCTCGACAAGCGCCAGCGTCAGGCCGGTAGGGCCACACATGGGAGCGCACGCATGGCACACAGCTCAGTGGGCGATGGCACGGTGCGGCCGACGCATGGTGCCACCACGGCCGGGTGCGACATCAGCGGCCCATTTACGCTATTATACATATCTCAGACATTGTCTGGGTACGAGAGCTATGACTGTCATTATGCGAAGAAATTAGAGGAGCCATGATTTGTCGGCTACAATGATAGCGACATGGCCGGTGATATTCTGACAAAGGCGTCAAGCCGCGTCAAGTTTCATGAGCTGCGCACAAGGATCAACATCATCAAGGATTAGGGGTGTTTGTTGAATAATCCTTGATTACTGATTTATTGCATTTGCTAGTTATTATGTTTACTATTGATTTGTATCGTTTTGTGTTAGTTTTAGTTTTTTGCATGGCAAGGACTGGTAGTCATGCGGCATTAGAGCTAGTAATTGATGCATGTTGTGGAGGCAGTCAAGCCGATTGATGCTGCACGTCGTGGAGGCATTGATGCTGATTAATGCTACACGTCGTGAGCAGTCAAGCTTTTCAATTACTTCTTTCTTTGTTGGAGAATAAAAGGAGAAAAGAAAAACAGGAAAACATTGTGCAAGTTGGACAGCACCAAAAAAACTATCTTGCAAGTTCTTTCTTCTTCCAGTGCGTGTGTGTGTGTTTGTCCAAGCGTTCGAGTGTTTCACGTGAGTAGACACCGGTGGGCTAACAGTACATGTTTCGAAGCAGCCGTGCATACCATCGCTGATATCATGACAAACAGTGTATCAACAGAATTTGTTTACATCCAAGGAATGTCACACTATGTAACATCCCATTTTTGGATGTTGATTAGTATCTTTCCATTTGCCTTCGTGGTTTTCAAAACTTATTTCAAATTATTGTGTATTTGCGAAGTTCTCTAGTTTCTGCCCCATTTCAAAATTTGGGTTTCGAGTTTCAGCTTGAATCTCGGTTTCAATTCGAAATCCTATATGTTGGGCCTGACCTCCTCTAGCCCCTCTCCTTCCCCTGTCCCTTTTCTTTCCTTTCGATCAGGTGGTCGAAAGCTCCTTTCGACCACGTGCTCGCCTGTCAGCCTGCAAGATTGTGTCCCCACCAGTCAGCCAGTTGTGACCACCTCCTCATAGTCGACCACCCTCTCATTGTCGACCACCTCCTCGTAGTCGACCACCTTCTCATTGTCGACCACCTCCTCATAGTCAACGACCTCCTCGTAGTCGACCACCTTCTCGTAGTCGACCACCCCCTCGTCGTCGACCAGCCTTTTGTTTCGACTAGTCTCTTGATTTAGACCCACCTTGTGGCTTCGACCGCCTCTTGGTTTCGACCACTCTCTCGGTTACGACCACCTTTTCGGTTTTGACCACTCTCGCCTCGGTGCGTCTTTCTCTCTCTCTCCTTTTCCGTAGCGCTGTGCGCATTTAATTGCCATCTGCGCATTAAATGTTGTTGTCTCCGCAGCGACGTGCGCATTGAATATCGATGCCCCCGCCGCTCCATTTTGTCACCCAGCCCCCCTCCTTCCTCTATAAATAGAGCACTAGGGAGCCATTTTACCTCCTCCTGTTTTTCCCCTCAACTCTCCCTTTTTCTCTCCATCTCTCGCTTTTGTTGCTGTGGTTGCCCGAAGCCCTGAGCTCTGAGTTCAAGCCGCCGTGCACCTCCTCTTGGTCCTCGCCGCGCCGGTACAACCCCCTCTCCTACCCATGTATTTTTGGTATCTCAGAGCTCCTTGAAGCAATCCCCTCATTCATTTCAGTTTTGGTTTCACAGGAGCCGCCGCCTCCCTCTTCTCCTTCATCCCGGTGACCCCTTAACATGATCCTCCTTCACCTTCGACAGAGCTTCCTTGCGCCGTTCACCATCCGCCGACCGCTCCTCCGGCCTCTCTCTCAGTCTTGGTGAGTTTCCTATGCCCTGTTCTCTATCGTTTTCTTTCGACCGCATTGAGCAGTCGAGTCTTTCTTTTCGTTCGACCACGTTGAGTAGTCGAATCTTTCCTTCTTTCGACCACATTGAGTAGTCGAATCTTTTCTTCTTTCGACCACGCTGAGTAGTCTAATCCTTTTTTCTTTCGACCACGTTCAGCAGTCGAATCATTCCTTCTTTCGACCATGCTGAGTAGTCGAATCCTTCCTTCTTTTGACCACGTTGAGTAGTCGAATCCTTCCTTCTTTCGACCACATCGAGCAGTCGAGTCCTTCTTTTCCTTCGACCACATTAAGTAGTCGAATCTTTGCTTCTTTTGACCACGGTGAGTACTCAAATCTTTCCTTCTTTCCACCACATTGAGCAGTCGAGTCCTTCTTTTCCTTCGACCACGTTGAGTAGTCGAATCTTTCCTTCTTTCGACCATGGTGAGTAGTCGAATCTTTCCTTCTTTTGACCACGCTGAGTAGTCGAATCCTTCCTTCTTTTGACCACGCTGAGTAGTCGAATCTTTCATTCTTTCGACCACGTCTTGTAGTTGAACCCTTTCCGACCACTCGTGTGTCGAACCCCCTTCCGACCTCGTAAAGTCGTTGATTTGTGCTTGACAAACCGAAACTTTGACGACTCTGTTCTCCGCCGTTGTAACTCCGATTGCAGTGTTCTTTGTTTCTAAATTTGTCTAATTCAAGATGTTGCTTTTGGCAGTAATCTTATTTAATTTGGAGTTCATTTATTAGTTCTTTAGTATTTATTTGTTCTCTTTGCTTGTTTGTTCCCTTTTTCGGTTCGTTCGTCCTAGTAGAGTTCGAAGAAGCGGGAGATCCCCAGTTTGATCAAGCACAAGATCTTCAAGACTCTCTTGCCTTTAACCTAGGCGAGTCAATACTTTGATCATTCTGAGCCTACTATTTACGCAAATTAATTTTCCTTTAAATTACCAAAAAAACTGCATGCTTTAATTCTTTATGCAACCTTATGTTAACTCTTAAGGTAGTTAAATGCCCACTTGTTGGTTAATTAATTATTACCCCATCCTTTGGCAATTTAATCCATTATTCCATGTCACCTTAGTAACTATGTGGTAAATTACTAGCTATAGGATGTACTTAAGTGACATGCTAGTCTTGCTTAAGTACCGGGACACTAAGATGTCCCAACCATCATCTCTTAAATCATAAAATAGTTTTGGGCAGTCATAGGAGGTACATGACTGAAGTATTTGAGATAAATTGGCTTCTCCTCTCAAAAACCCCAAACTGCTATTACCACATTTGGGCGGATGTTATGATGGTGGGTGCGGATGTAGCACGAGAATATGTGGAATGTGGTATAAACCACCCAGATGACTTTAAGAACTTAATCCGGCGATGACCTCCCATCGTAAAACATGTGCAACCACAAGTCTGCAAAGTGCAACTTGGCTTAGTAAAGTTATCGAACCCTGAAAGTCATCTCGTTGGAGAGGATCGGGGCAGTACAAGCGGCGGATGCGTTCCGGCTTGAAAGGGACACCGTGGTATGGTGAAGTTGCTAGTTGCGCTAGTCGTTGTGTGTAACATCCCAAAAATTTGGTTTGTTTTGAAGTTTTAAAAAGAAAAATAACCATTTGAATTTTTCTGCTAAAGTCAAAGCTTAATCTGAACTTTCATAAATCAAAAACAATTTAATATGAATAATCTCAACATAAAATATTATCAAAATTATTTTATTTGGATTCTATGTGCTTGGATATATTTTCTGGATTTTTCTAGAATTTTTCCGAGTGCATTTGCTATTTTCTAGTTGCTATTTGGATTTTCATTATTTTCAAAAAAAGGAAAACCTATTTAAAATCTTGGATTATCCCTTGGGCTGAAATCCGTTTCTTTTGGCCCACTTCTATTTTCGTTTCCTCAGTCCGGCACGCCATTCCCGTGTGCGTGCGTGAGGCAGCCCAGCCGTTACTTTCCTTTTTCGCGCGTGCACTGGCCTTGATCGAAGCCCATCCGAGCCGGCTACTTCATTTCTTTTAGCGCCGTGCGCCAGCCCAAGTAGCGATGAACCTTTCCTTTCTTTGTCCTTTGTTTGTCTGCCCGTGGGCCCAGCCACCACCTGTGCATTGTCTTCCTTTAGGACTCATGCATCCGTGTTCTTCACGTGCAGCACCGCCGTGACTCTTGTGGATTCGTCCTCTCTACTGCTATATAAGGCCTTCCTCTTGCGTCAATCTCTTCGCTCCTTCCTTCTCCACCGAAACCCTAAAAGCCCGGCCCATTTTCGGTTGCATTTTGTCGGATTTCACCGAGGAACCGAGCCGCCGTCAAAGCCTTCCTTGCCGGAGTTCTTTGTCATCCGAGCATCTTTGCCCGAGCCGCCACCTCCTTTAGGTCCACAATAGAGAGAGCTACACAGTGCTCCTCTTGATTTTCATCGAGCACCACTCCTTCACCAATTCCATCATGGTCATGAGCTCCTCCGCGCCCAAGTCACTATCGTCGATGATCTGGTGCCACCTTGGCCGAACCACTGCCGCTTGAAGCTTCCCCGTGCTCCCGGAGTCTCCTTTTGATTCATCTCCGAAGCTGCCTTGTCGCCGGTTGTGCTCGCGCAGCTCAATCACCGCCGTCGACCATGGCATCTACGCTTCGTCCTCCCTTGGCTTTTCTCTTTGCTGATGTGGAAGCCACCTTGTGTGCCACCTCACCTCCACCGAGCACCACCTCATCTTTTCTGTCGTCATGTCGTCTTGTGTCAGCCGTCCAAGTGGCAGATTAACAAATCCACCTGAACCAAAATCCAGTAAATCCAGTCCACACGAACCAAAATCCAGTAAACCCAGTCCACACGAACCATCTCAGTGACAGTGGGACCCACAAATCAATTTCTTTTTCCTTTATTTGTTTTTCAACCGAAAAGCCATCGCTGACGTCATAATTCCTTTTCCTTTCGGAAAAATAATTCAGTAAATCCATAAATTGTGATTTTCATGATTTTATGTGATTTCAAACTTCCAAAGTCCATATCTTTTGAATCTGAACTTTGATTGAGTCCATTCGAATTTCTAAATTCAAGATCTATTTATCTGAGATTTTTATTTAATTTTTGGAGTTTGTTTTATCTCTATTATTTATTTATTTAGTTTATTTGCTTTGTTTGCGAGTAGACGTTGATACTTCGGGAAAGTTTGAGCAAGGAGGAGTACACCAAGAGAAAGATCAATCCTAGGATTTATTCCAAGGCAAGTCGTAGTCCTTGAACCTATGATTTCAAAAGTATATTGTTTTTTACAATTGCACGCTATCTTTATACAAATTGTTTTGGGATTAGCTATTACCTTTTGTCATTATGCCTCCATTGATTATTTGAATGCCATGAATCATTTGTCACCCTAGCGTGGATAATTTTAGTTGGACATATTTATATCACCAACATGGGTACCGTATAAATGCTTAGTTCAGCTTAGTTACGATGGGTTCATTATCACATATGTCATAATGATTAATTTTGACTTAATGAAATATGGAATCGTGGTGGTTAGCCACTGCTGTTATTAAAATTTGTATACCATGACGGGGTGTGTCATTGGTCTTGGTTAAACAAAATAGTTTTCGCTCGAGCAAGTGGATGGTGGATAGTAGGGGTGTTTCAACATGTTGTGGGTTTGTGGTATTCTTACTTGAGTAGCTTGTCAAGGACTTAATCTTGTGCGCCATTGAACTGGGCCTTTCATACAACCACATGCCTGATGGGATGGGCCTAACCTAGTAGGTTGTTGAGTTTTGGCTTTTGACTACTTAGGTAGTATTTGAGTGGAGGTGTGTATCCTTTTCTAAGGTCACATCGTGGGACGGTTCACCGCATCCCTATCCAACGTTGTGCGTCAACCCACAGTGAGGATTTGGGAGGGCTGTATGCACAACGGGAGAGTCAATTGTTGAGATGAAATTTCTGAAAGGTTTTATTGTGGTCAACTCTGATCCGGTTGATTGCATCTTGTGGGTAAAGTGTACAACCTCTGTAGAGTGTTAATTGATCTATTCAAATAGCCGTATCGTCGGTTATGGACATGTCCGTGGATTTCACACGAGAGATAGAGTTTTTTATAAAATGAGTCGGAGTATGGATGTGAAGTTCACTTGATGAATATAATGTTTGTTTGGTGAACGGGTAATTTACTTAATGGTTTGAGTCGATTGGTGAATTAGGGATTCACTTATCATTGGTTTGGTTGGGAAGTGATGGGAAGTTCACTGGTTGTTTTAAAAGAAATTGTTTAATTATTTATTATTGTTTTCAACTACGCAGTTCAATCTATGTATTGTATTTATTGTCAATGTTGCTTTCTGCAAAAGAACCATATAGCTAACCTTTGTTAAGCCGTGCATGAATACTATTTGCATACATTTCCCTATGGCCTGCTGAGTGCTTTATGTACTCATGGCTTTACGCCTTTGTTGATCAGTTAAAGAATATCAAGCTGCTTAGGAGTTCTTTCAGAAGGAGGACTATGAAGGTTTTGCGGATTAGGATGCGTTCTCCACTCGATTGTCTGTGGGCATGTTGATTGGCCAATTCAAGAGTTTCATTCCGCTGCAAGAGTTTATTTGTTTTTTTAGCCCTACGTGGCAAGTTAAGTAAACGTTGACCATAAGGTCCAGTTATTATTACTATTTGTTACTTTGAGATCTTTTTAGTTAAATCGAATAAATGGATGGTATTTCATCACTGTTTTGGGACTAGTTCAGAATACACATAGGATTCCTTAATCGTATTTTTCGATCCCGACATTGTGGTGAACATCCCGCACAACGTATGGGCGTAACCCCATATGGGTGAGATGACGAAAGGGGTGTGGTGATTTGAAAAGTTACTGTGATGGTCTCTCGACCACATGACTAAGGAATCGTGTGGGGCTACGAGTTAATTATCTCTTGTGGGTACAGTGTACAAACCTCTGCAGAGTGTAAAACTGTTTAAACAGCTGTGCCTACGGTCAAAGGCGGACATGGGAACTTCCTAGAGTTAGTTCTATTTTCATAAAACCTTTGTGGATGGGATAAAAACTTGTCGGTCGGATGTAACCTGTCATTTGGACTTTTCTTGGGTGGTCGTACCCAATGTTGTTAAGTGGTGGAGGTAACCAAAATCAAAATAAGCATGGGTGGAGGTAGCCTCTGTTGTTATTTATTATTGCACAACTACTCTATTTACAAAATGCAATTTGGTTAAAATGCTAAGTGATAGGAATTTCTAATTATGATATTTGAAAGCATTGCTTTAGAAAATCAAAGAACCCGAGCCACCATTGTCAAGCCTTGCATGTATATTAGTGAATCTGGTGTGTTGGCTCACGAGCATGGATGTTGTGCTCATTCTCGCTCTTTCCCCAACCCTTCAGATCCGGCGGATCATGGAGACTATGACTACTACGAGGACCCCGAAGTCGATGGACAAGGCGGCGATGAAGAGTAGTCTAAGTCTTTTCCCGGTCTAGCTGGCTCGTTAGTACTTGCGTACAACCAGTATTATCCAAGTCCTTGGGCAATACCAGTCGTACATAGGGATGGCAATTGTGCCCGATTACCCGTGTGCCCGTGGGTAAATATTCTAATGGAGTCGGGCATGGGCTATTTTCTTTGCCCATGGGCATACAAATGGGGGAAACTCTCTGCCCATCGGGTAAACGGGTACGGGCATGGGTAAGCTCCACCCGTGCCCGTTTTGCCCGTTTACCCGCAACACACACTGACAGGTGGGCCAGCAGTCAACACTAGTCAAAGTAGTCACACTGCATCTAAATGAAGAAAAGGTCCGCATCTGAATAAGTCATCCTGCTCTGATACCCATTCTTGACCTCATCAATCATCATACATGATCCTCTCCCTAATCCTAGAACTGTTCTCTCCAAACACTTTTAGGCCCTTATCTTCAAGGTCTACAAGCCACTCTGTGGAAAGCAAACATGTATAACTTTAGTAATCACTCAATAAAACACGATAATGAGACCCCACTTTGTAATGAAAATTGATGGGATCATGTCATATCTGTACAACTTGAGAAGAGCTTGAGGTGTGATAGCAGTTGGTTTGTTGAGTTGGTTAAAACCAGCATGATGAGTAGTCCACTTAGAGAGATAACTGGGAATGTTTGAAGTCGAGAAGGCATTAATACTTTTGATCTATTACTTTTGATTTGTACTCATGCGGGCGATGTTCACACGTAAATGGTCATGCTCGCGGGGCGACGGGCACCCGCGGGCGATGAGCATGGGCGAGGTTCTTCGCCCGTCGTCTTTCACGGGTATGCCCATGGGGGAAAATCGGAGTCGCGGGCATAGATATGGGCGAGCACAACCCGTACCCACCGCGCCCGATTGCCATCCCTAGTCGTACACGAGTACCCCAGTCACTTGCCGATGGAGAGATGTGCTCTGCCCTTTTTTGCTTCCGCTGTAGTTTTCGACCAGGTGGTCAAAACCTCCTCTTGACCAGGTGGTCAAAACCGGTTTGCTTTTCGTTGCTTTTGTAATGTAGCCTTTGGCCTGTTCAGCCTGTGTTGTAAAACTCGATCTGACGTGGTCTATATCACTCTGATGTTTATAATATATTGAATGGTTTGGTCTTATGACTTGTATGAATTGATTCAGCAATGTGCCTGTGAGTGCTATCTACTGATCCAGGGAATATCATAGTGTTTTCACAGAAGATTCGAGATTTGCCAAATCTCGGGGTCTGACACACTATCATGCCATTAACCAAAAACCACGTTTCTAGCCAGATTCTGTTTTGTGAGACAGTTGCTTAGTAACTTCCTATGGTATCTCAAAAGAGGGACTGTATTAACTAAATATAACCTACTTAAAAGAAATTGGAGGGGAAGCACAAAGTGTTGTTTCTGCATTAAAGAGGAAACAATTCAACATATTTTCTTTGATTACCCCTTTGCACGTCTTGCATTGTGGGTTGTTCAATGTGCGTTCAATTTAGATCCTCCAGTGAGCATAGCAAACATGTTTGGGAATTGGTTAGCTGGTAGTCCAAAAATTCTAAAGTCACAACTCCTAGTGGGAGCTAGTGTCTTATGTTGGTCTATTTGGTTATGTCGGAATGAGGTTGTTTTTGACAAAAAGATTATAACTAATCCTTTGCAGGTTATCTTATTGAGTGGGTACTGGCTGAATGCTTGGGCAAACCTACAGAAATCAGACCAGAAGGAGTCCATGTTGGAGGGAAGCCAAAGGTTGGAGTTTGTGGCGAAGCAAATCCTCAATTTTCATGGGTGGAGGCTTAGCCACAGGATCTGCAATGATTGAGTTTAAGCTTCAATCGAACTCTTAAATAAATTGGGCTGTGTGCATCTTCGATGCAGAGGCTGGGGGAGATTTTTCTCTTCCATTATCTAAAAAAAGTTGCTCAGTAACATTAGGAAAACTAAGTAGCTTAGAAAATAACATTACTGCCTCACTAATAATAAGTGGTCCCGCACCCCACTTATTAGTCTCATAGGACATTTTGTTGTTATCGACGGCAACATATATGGTTCAAAGGCCTATATTGGTGAACATATACACAAACTCACTCAGTGCCATCCAATACAAGATGATCGTTCGCGATCCAAAGTGGCGGGGCACCAAATTCCACTTATGCACTTGTGAATTCGCGACCTTTGCGAGCCACAGAACATATACGATAACCCCCTTGAGCAACTTCATCTCAGCCCAGCCCCTTTGTTCCCCTCCTCCCTAAACTGAGATAGGATTAGGGGAGGCGCGCGCTTGCGCGCTCCACCCACCGCCCTGCTCGCAGCCGCCTCGCAACAGTGCAGTGTGGTGGCGAATTTGGAAGGGTTTGTGGCCACGGGTGCAAGTCTTGGCGATGTGAAGCGTCCTGGCGGCAACCACTCTGGCTTCTTCATTCTCCAATGACCCACTGGGTGTTTGTTGACGAGGTGTTGTGCGGCAGTGTTTTGGTTAATTTGCGGCAGCCCCAGGTAGCATTTTGATTAATTTACGGCAGTCCCGTTTACGCTAAACTGGTTTGAGAAAAGGATGGCCCAACCAATGGAGTGTGAAAATTTGAAGGGGGAGATGATGTTCAGATCTTCTGTTTCCCTCTTTTTTTGTTGTTTCAGATACAAATTGTTAATGAAGTGTGAATGATTGAAGGGATAGATAAGCTGAAGTTGCTGTGCATTTGTATCAGAAAAATTATTGTGTATTTTGGGAGCTGAAATGTGTGTGGCAGAAATTTTGTAGTATCAAGCAGAATTGTTGTGTATTTGTGTCGATACATGACTTCTTTGCATCAAGTGCTGAATAATACATATCACCACACAAGAAAAATTCATCCTTCTCAGTTCTGACAAACTGGATATCCCTGCATTTTATTGAAAGGAACAAATGATCCATACAGATACAAGAGGAGAGGAAGTGTTGGAAATGAATTTGCCATCTAGAAATCCTCTACGAACATGAGCACTAGTCCATGGATCGATAGCTAGAAAAGGGTTTGCGATTTTGATTTGAATCCCGAGATTCATTTAAGTTTAGTTTGAATTCAATTTTTATTTCCTGCTTGACATTCAATGGGTTGAGCCGAATTATGTTTTTTTTCACAAAACTCAGCCAAAATTCAAATAAACACCGAAATGGAATAAAAAGTTTTTAAAATTCACCAAGTTTCACTCTTTGAGTTTGTTTCAGAAATGTTGGGATGACAGAATAGCCGCCTTGAAAAGTTCGGTTTCCGCGCTCCTCTCTTCTGCGTCGCTAGCCACTCCGACTGTGGTGGCCACTGAATCTCGTCGGGAACGCTTGCCTCTTACCCCTTATTTCCACGCTGCAAGCCACTCGAGCCACGGATGCCACTGAAAGTCATCGGAGACGCTTCAAGTCCGTGCTACCCCGGATGGACTCGTCGTTGTCTTCGATGGACTTTCACGTAGTCGTTCTTGGCAAGCTGACTGAGAAAGAGTGCCGCTGGTGTGAGTCTTCCGTATCTAGTCCGGACTCTATCCAGTCTAGGTGTTGTGCTCCTCCTCGACTACCGTCCCCTCCTCCCCGGCATCCCTCCCCTTCTACCCACCCGTCGGTCGTTGTAGCCTCCCCTAGGGTTGCGATGGGGAAGGGAGTCCTTGTCTTGGACAGTGGCCTTCTACGAGAGGGTCAACAGGCTATCTCGCCTGCTCGGGCCTTCATCTCCAGGGATGTCGCGAAGGAAGACTGGTAGGAGGTTCGGCCCAAGCACTTCCGGCGTAGAAGGCCAAAGACCCTCGTCGTCCAATTTCGACTCGACGCCCGGTTCCCAAAGATCTGGTTGGTCACTGTTTCAATTGTTTCGCAGATGATCACATCGCGGCGGCGTGCCGCAACCTTCTAGCGATAGCCCGCCGGAGACTCGGTCGCTATCTAGGCCCCTTCCCCCCTCAAAGCTCCCATCGATTCTGGGCTTAACCCCGTTCTCCCCCGGCCTACCCAATGGCGATGGGTTGAACTTCCTCGCGCTGAGTCACCAATCGGTTCACACCCTTTGAAAAAGGCCCAGGAGTCTGGTCAGCTACCCGATGCACTGGTTTCTATTCCACCTGCGCTTGGCTTGGGAGGCGCCATGTCATTCACGGCATTAGGGTTGCACGTCGATGCGGACACTGATTGTCTTTCGGGCGTTCCTCTGCACCGTCTAGTGTCTGAAGTCTACGTTGTACCCATGACTACCGCTATGCGGGAAATGTAATGCTATCTGCAATGGGCGGCTGGGTGGGAGGAACCCGGCCGGCTGTGTTGGTGCAGCAGATTTCACAGGCGTTCGTCTCTGAGTGTCACCTGCCGGTGTCGTCATTCTCCATTCACCCTTATTTTCCTGAGAATTTCCTGGATGTTTTTTATTCCATTTCTACCAAAGACCGCATCCTGCAAGTGGGTTCCATTGCACCTCTGGGTTTCCTCTTCCTTCTTTGGCAATGGTCTAGACTTTCTAGTGCTATTGCCCGTCATTGCGTTTTTGGGTGGAGCTCAGCCTGGAAGGTATTCCAATCCATGCTTGGAGCCTTGCTATGCTCTCGGCTATCCTTTCCCCCTCTTGCTGGATTGAGTCGTTTCATGAGTCATCAACGTCCTGCGTTGATCTCTCTGCATTTCGATTGGTGGCTTGGTCCATCAACCCTTCTACGATTCCCAAGTCCAAATCGCTGGTGATCGCTGAGCTGGAGCTATTGCCAGATGGTTCGATGTTAGACCAAGGGTTGCAAGTGTTCTCTTCTCCTGACCCCGCTAGAGCATCTCGTGAAGCACTCAGTTACAACGTGATTATCCATATCCACAGCGTCGAGGATTTCGCTATAGCATCGGATTCGCTGCTCCCCTTCACCCCCTTCGGCGACGAAGGTCTCCCTGAGTTGGATTCAGACGAGTCTGGCCCCCGCTGGCACGTCTTCCCCATTACCTCCGGTCAAGTGGATGGCACCATTCTCCCATCCGGTCATGGTCAAGGAGGTGGTCCCCAAGGTCGATCTCGTTCTAGCCCCTAGCACCTTCCTTCCGCATCGGGTTTTGGACAAGCTGCGGGGGTACAGTCTGCCAAGGCTGCCAAAGCTGCCGCGATGGCAACGCGGGGACCATCACACCCAACGGGCGGTCAGGGACTAAAGTGCGGGAGGTTAGTGCGCCAATTCAGGTTTTGAACCCTTCTACGCCTCCTTTCAGTCCCGGTAGCAAATTGGTGGCTTCCCGATAAAAGGACAACTCTGCTCTGCTGCTCGCTCTGTCGGCGCCCCAATCAGTGCCTCAGCCTTTGTCTCCTCCTCAGCCTACAGCACGGAGGCATGTGGGTTGCCAAACTGATTCTATATTGCATATGCATGTCATCTCGCCATGCCAATCTAATTCCAACCCTAGCACCCCCTTGGCCGCTCCCCATTCATTCCAAAAGGAAAAGGACCTTCATTCCAGTCCCACGGAAGGTGATATTCGCGCCACCTCACCTCACCATCTCCCCACTCCTAGTGTGCTAAGCCCCTTGGTTGCTATTTTTTCCGAGCTACCGGAGCACTTGCACTCCGAAGCAGGGCCAGCCGGTGAGGTTCATGTGTTTTGTGAGGTCCAGCCACCTGAGAATGTGCTGCTTACTTTCTCGCGCAGGGTCAAGCGAGTGCTTCCGGCTCCTCTTTTGCCGCTACCAGATGTTCAGCAACCACGTCAGAAAACCCTCACTGCTAATTTTTCGCCTCGTCGTGGCGCGCGGTTGGCGGTCAAAGCTCAGCGAAGGGTTCCCGTTGCTCAGAGGACTCAGTCTTTGCTGGCATCTACTCTCGAGATCTCAGCCTTAGATGAAGAAGACACGATGAAAAATCTCCAAAAGGCCTTTGACACTCAACTCTCTCATGATCAAATATCAGCTCTCGCTGCCCTTTTCAAGATGGCCATTCCTCCTGCACTGCCTTCAGGTGTAGACAGTGCTGGCGTACTCCTCGGCATCCCTGACGGTCTAGGTCCCGGTGTGTTAACTTCCTGCGGGGTTTTTTTTTATCCTTTAGGGTCGCTCTTCGCCTTCATGGATAAGTTTAACTATAATTTCATTAGTTAGAACGTCTAAGGTCTCAATCTGAAGGCCAAGAGGGATGTGGTCCAGGAGACAATTTCTTCTTCATTAGCAGCGGTCGCTTGTCTCTAGGAGACAAAGCTGAATGTAATCAATTCCCCTATCGCTTCGGAAATCTTAGGGCCATCTTTTGATGGTTTTTTCTATCTGCTAACGTCGCATACAAGAGGTGGTCTGCTCTTGGGGTGGAACTCCCTCTTTGCTTCTTGCTCCTCCCCTTCTCTACGCAAGTTTTCTATCACGGTGAAAATCGACTTCCCAAGTGGTTTTTTAGCATGGCTGACAACGGTTTATGGCCCTTCTGACGACAATCTCAAAGCATCATTCTTGCAAGAGATGCATGATATTCGTGACACCATCTCCAGGCCATGGATGATTTTGGGAGATTTTATGTAACACCCTGATTTTTAGAGCCTTTTTGAAAATTTTCAAAATAAAAAGAACCATTTGATTTTGATGATAATTCAAAGCTTAACTTGAGAATTTCAGAATTTGGAATGTTTAAAATGACTAAGCTAAACTTCAACTAAATCAAAGTTTGGTTCTTTTGATGTAGCTCTAGCTCTCTGGAGCTATCTTCCTTTTCTTGATAGGATTTCCTTTCCTTCATCCTATTTGGACATTTTTATATGTCCAGACCGTCCCTCTTGTTTGACCTTTGTTGTCGTCTGGATCTCTTCTGACCCTAGACCACAATCTTTGGTTGGGCATATTCTTATGCCCAGACCTCCCTCTGAGTTGATCTAGCCAGACCTCCCCTTACATCTTTTGCTTGAGTCTCCCTCTTGCTCACTGGAATGCCCAGTAATTCACTTAAACCTACCTATGTCCAATTGGATTTTCTTTGCATTAGATTGAACCACCTTTGTGCTCAATTGGACCCCCCTTCTGATTTCCCTCTGAGCCGTCAGACCTCCCATGTAAAGGCCTGAACCGTTCAGACCTCTTGTGATCATCATCCAAGGATCCAGACCTCTTTAGGTCTAGATCTCCTAAGTGCTTGGACCTTCCCTGGTCCAGCTCTCCTTCTCTGTCTTAGACCTCCTCAGGGTCTAGGTCTCCCTTTTATAACCACTTAAGTCCCTTCTATGCTCTTGTGAACCTCTCGGTGATCACTTGGACTCCTTTCCACCCGGATTCTTATAATCTTTTCTTTGGAAAAGTCCTCTTAGTGCAATCCAGTGTTACCGCACCGACTCGTGGTATTACCATTTTCTAGGACCTCTTCTCATTTTGTCAGGACCATCACGTTCTTTAGACCTCCTGGTCTACATGACCTCTTGGTCCTTCGGAGATCCTAGCCAACAAGACCTCCTTGTCCATTCGGACCTCCCGTGAGTAGGCCGTTGGACTTCCTGTCCAGAGGACCTCCTCCCGGTTGTGTCTGTTGGACCTCCCTATCGTTTGACCACATCCTAACCACCCAGACCTCCTCTGAGCAGGTCTAGACCGTTAAGATGTTCCTTGATCGTCATCTCTGAGCCGCTCGGATCTCTTTTACTTATTTTCTTGATCGTTAGGACCTCTCCTGGCTTTTGATCTTGACCGTCAGACCTCCTCCTTATGAGATCTGACCGTCAGGACCAGCCTTTTGTGGATCCTGTCCTCAGGACCATCTCGTGGTTGTCTTTCAGACCTCCTGTCCATGAGACCTCCCCCTTGTGTGTCCTTTGGACCTCCCCTTGCCTTGATCTTAATCATTAAAGCCCTCTTGATTTCATCCCAGCCATTGAGACCTCCCCTGAGTTGATCTCACTAGCTAAAGACCTCCTCCTTGTTTAGTTGGGACTTCCCATGTCCTTCAGGACCTCTTCGTGTTCTCTAGGACCTCCCCTTTGTCTGAGTCCCAACCGTCCGGCCCTCCATTGAAGAGATCCTAACCGTTAGGACCTCCTTTTGTTGATCCTGACCGTCAGGACCTCCCCATGTCCAGACCTCCTTTGCATGTCTGGACCTCCTCGACCTTTAGACCTCCCTGTCCTGTGGGCTTAGGACCTCCTAAGCCTCTCGGACCTCCTTGAAGACCTCCTCTGCGGGGCAAGACCTCCCCCATTTTTGACCCGACTGTTTCTCATTTGACTGGCCCCACTTGCCAGTCTTGGTCATTCTCATTTCCTCCGCCACGTAAATATCTTGGGCATTTAATGCATGTCTTGTCACATTAAATGCATACACATACGTGGGGTTTACTTCGAATTTGGTCACTTAGTTGTACTCTGACATACTTCTTCGTTCCTTTCCAAAGCATCATACGTGTCTTTTATCGTACCTTTTACCCAGGGTGGTGGTGACACCTGCCCTGCCATTCACCCACCTTTGACTCATTTCTATACTTATCCTTGCACGTATGCTCCTAGTTTTCTTCACCCACTTTGGCTATAATTAGTCCAGGAAACCCTACCACATTATCTTTTCCATATTCATCATCTTGGCTCTCGCTCAGTGGCTCTCCAGGGAAGACCTTGGTTGTTCACGACCTCCCCTTTCATCCATTACTTCCTGTCCCTGGTAAGTCCCTTGATGATCTGCCCCACTCTTGTGTTTACCACTACACTGAGCTGGTCATGTCCTTCACAGGACCTTCTCTTGTGGATTTCTTTTGGATCTCTATGGTTCTCATGTGAGGGTCTCCTCTCTGGACTTGCGCAAGAACCAATGATCGGGACCTCCTTGTCTATTGCTTAAATCGCACCCTTGGGGTCTTTTGCCAAAGACCACCTCCTCCTGGTAAGCTTAGACCTTCTCCAAAGAACCTATTCTAAATACAGTACTCTTCTGTTAATTGGGTTTTGAGGTTCCTCTGGAGTTCTTTTGGTTCTTTATCCGGATCTTTGTTGGTTCTTTATTTGAGCGTTGTTTGAATTTGTTCTCTTGCCGTGTAGATCTTGATGTTTCCAGAGAGCAGAGCTGTGAGAGAAAATAGAATCTTAAGCTATCAAGCAAGAGGCAAGTTACACTTTTGACCATATTGTACCCAGTAATTCAGATTATTTATGTCCTGTTTCAATGTCTATTGCATGCCTATTTGTACCAAGTTATTTCAATACCTGTTTTAAATCCATAGTTATGCCTACTTCCTTTGTATGGCCACTGTTGACTTTGGACTGAACTTATTGTCACCTTTAGATCAAACTTGAGTCATGCAGTAGTGTGAGCCAAGACCATTTGAAAAACCTATGCTTAGTCATGCTTAGACCAAAAGTATTGATTTGGGGAAATCTTTACCATCATGACCAAACATTGTTTTAAATGTTTTTACCATGACATTGGGTTGTCATGGGAGGATGAAAATGTTGCTGGGGAAGCAAGGAAAATGAAAATGGATTGGACTGGGGCGAATTGGTTGGATTGGCTGGTGCAATGTTTGTGCACGGACTCTATCCTGGCAAAGGTGGAGGTCCAGGGGTTTGTGGAAGTCGCCCTAGTCATTTGAGGACCGGTCTTTGAGCGACCAATGCTAGGCCTATAATGGGCCATTGCCAAAACCGTGCAACCACACGTCTCCAGTCTGGGGCGTGGGATCTGGCTGAGTAATTTGCAAAACTTCACCATATGCTGCTCCATTGGAGGTATGGGAGGTCTTATATGGCCAATGGTCTATTATAACCTACTGTTCCCACTGGTGCAAGAGGGGGCCTCCTGCCGGATTGCTATCCATAGGGGGGTGAAACCTTAGCAAGGAAAGGCTGTGGTGGAGCAATGCATTGTAAAGGCCTTGTCATGAACTCTAGACCTCTTACCTTCGGTAGTGAGAGGTGGCACTCGCGCATGCCAAACAAACTAGAGGAATCATGTCGTGTGGGTAAAGTGCACAACCTCTGCAGAGTGAAATCTATTCGAATAGCCGTGTCCGCGGTCATGGACGTGCTGGCAAAGGTCACTTGGAGTTAGATATTGGTTTTGGGTTTCCAAAATTGTTTATTAAACTGTTTTGGGATTGCTATCCCATGGGTTAGGCAGGGAGCCTTGTGACAGGAGGGTATCCTTCACCACTTGTGATGAATGAATATCCAACTGAAAATCAAGTTTAGAAAATGAATTTTATCTACTAAGAACCTGCCTTGAAACTTAGTATTTGTATTGGAAATAAACATGGCTTTATGCAAATCAACCATAATATGCCTTCCATTGTGATATCCATTATGCATGTCATCTTGTTATCTAACGGGTGTAACTTGCGAGCACGGTTGTTGTGCTCACTCTTGCTTGCTGCTGTCTTTAGCAGGAAATGGAAGCTTTAAGGTGATCTACTCAGTGGACCAAATGGTCCAGGTCGGCTAGGTTTGCGCCCTCCAGCCGGTTGCCTATGGTGTATCGGGTGGCCCATGTGTGTTTATTTTGACTATGCTTTGCCTTCTGGCTTGTAAGCACTCCTGTAAACAACTCCTTTGTTTAATAATAAAGTTTGTGATAGTGCTATGTTACCATTATTGTTGCTGTGAAGAGCTAGCCATGATCCTTGGGACTAGCTCGGGTTTCACAGGGAACCTTGGAGCAAGCCAGATCTCCATGTCCACTTCAGGGAATGAACGCGTGAGGCTCTGGAGCGGCCTCAGACCTCCACGACCTCCTCTGGAGGGTCGCGGGTGGTCCTGTGGTGCCCTCAGACCTCCTCGTTTTTCCTTGACTTGGCCGTGGTAGACCTTCGGTTGCTCCCTGGCTCCACGACCTCCTCGGGTCTGTCCTCCTGGACTTCCAGGCGGTCCTGCTGGACCTCCTGGGAGGTCTTGGTGGACTGTCCGAGAGGTCCTTTTTGGACCTCCTGGGAGGTCCTGATGGACTTTCCAGGAGATCTTGGAGGACCTCTCGGGTGCCCTAGAGTTGGGTCGCTACATTTTAACATCGTTCTCCAAGCGACAGACAAAAAAAATGGTGTATAAACAGGCGGCTCATGGTTCGTTTCACCAGTTGGTAGATGATTTGGAGCTTCATGAAGTTCATCTAAATGGTAGGGGTTTCACGTGGTCCAGCACTCGGGAACGACCGACTCTAGAGCGTATTGATAGAGTCTTTGTCACCACGGACTGGGAATGTTTGTTTCCAGCTAGTTTCCTGCGCGCACTGCCCTCCACGGCGTCGGACCATTGCCCTCTGATGCACTCCTCGGCATTCTGTTTTTGGGGGGGGGGGGAACGGTTCTGTTTTGAATCTTTTTGGCCAAAACTAGACGGTTTCCAGGAAGCTGTGCGCGGCACGTGGAAGGGCCCTGCACTTCTATCCGACCGTCTTTGCGAGTTGGTTGCTCTCCTCAGGTCGATTAGTAAAGCGTTGCAAAGTTGGAGCCAGCGCCAGGTCGGGAATGTCCGATAACAAATTCTATTGGCCAAAGAGCTACTCAAGCATTTTGACATTGTCGATGAATTTAGACGCCTCTTGCCGCTAGAACATTGGTTTCGGAAAGAACTCAAGAAGAGATTGCTGGGGCTTTGCTCCTTTGAACAGACAATGGCTCACCAACGCTCACGCTTGAGGTGGATTTGAGAAGGAGATGCCAATACTCGCTTCTTCCATTTGCATGCCAATCATCGTTGGCGACGTAGCTTCATCACTCAGCTCAAGGTCTAGGACACTTGGATACATTCGCATTCTGAGATGTCTGAGGCGATTGATGTGCATTTTGAAAACCTCATTGGCAATTCAGTTTTCAGGTCCCACACTTTAGATCTGGGGGCTCTCAATGTTCAGGCTCATGAACTAGTAGCATTAGAAAGTTCTTTCTCTGAGCAAGAAGTTTGGGATGCTATTTGCAGTCTGCCGGCAGAGAAGGCCCCGGGTTCGGATGGTTTTACTGTGCTTTTCTACCAGCTCTGCTGGGCGATTATCAAGCCGAACGTGATGGAGTTAGTCCACAAACTGGGTTCTCTAGCAGGAAGAAATTTTGGTCGTCTTAATCAGGCTCTTGTCACGCTGCTGCCAAAGAAGCCAGACGCCTCCGTAGTCAAAGACTATCGCCCTATCAGTTTGATTCACAGTTTTGCGAAGATTTTCTCCAAGTTACTTGCCAGGCGTCTGGCCTCGGTTATGGCAAAGATCATAGCTCATAACCAATCTACTTTCATTGCATCATGCTCAATCCAGGACAATTTCTTCTTGGTCCGGCAGGCCACTCGTACTCTGCATCTGCTTCAGAAGCCATCTTTCCTCTTTAAGTTGGATATCGCCCACGCTTTCGATTCGGTCGGTCCCAGGTGGTGTGCTTGGATCTCAATCATGTTATCATCAGCATCCACTCGCGTTCTTCTCAATGGTCATCCTGGTCGTTCCATTTGGCACGGACGTGGGTTCCGGCAAGGCGATCCTCTCTCTCCTTTGCTCTTTGTCGTCGTCTTGGATGTTCTGAATGAACTTGTTGTTTTGGCCGAGCAGTCCTCCCTTATTCTTCCCCTTGCAGTGCCGTCTAAAATACCTCATCACCTATCGCTCTATGCGGATGATGCAACTCTTTTTCTGTCGCCGGCTGCTTCGGATATATATGCGGTCCACACCATCCTGCATGTTTTCAGTGAAGCTTCTGGCTTGATAACTAACCTAGCTAAAAGCTCTTTCTCTCTAATTCGTTGCTCGTCTCATCATCTCCAGCTCATTGCGGATGAGCTTGTCTGTCCGCTTGTCAAACTCCCCTGTAAGTACCTGCACCTACTGCTCTCTTTGCGTAAGCCCATCAGGAATGATTTTCAGGCACTGCTAGACAAGATTGGTGCTCGTTTGCAGCGCTGGCAGGTTGGTTTGCTCTCTCAAGGGGGAAGGCTGGTTCTGGTTAGAACAGTCCTAATGGCGCTTCCAATATACTCCTTCATGGCTTTGGAACCCCCCCTTTCTATTATCAAGGCCATAGATCAGTGACGACATGCGTTTCTATGGAAAGGAATGGAGTCGGTGGTGGGAGGTCATTGCCTTGTTGCTTGGTCGTCAGTCTGCTGGCCTACTTGCTACGGAGGTTTGGGCATTAACAACCTTCAGGTCATGGGCTACTGCATTCGTCTTCGTTGGCTTTGGCTTCAGCGTTCTTGGAACGATCGGCCATGGCAAGACATCAAGGTTCAGTTCAACAAGGTGGAAAGGGACATGTTTCAAGCATCGCTTCTAGTTCGGTTGGGAAAATGGGGAGCGAAGCCTGTTCTGGACAGATCGCTGGTTGAATGACCAAAGCATCAACGCTATTGGTCCCTCCCTCCTCTCAGTGGTTTCACCCGCTCTCCACTGCAGGCGCACGGTTCGAGAAGGTTTGCTCGACGCCCAGTGGGTAACTGACATTTTCGGGGCTTTGGACATGCAAGCAATACGGGAATACTTGCGGCTCTGGGACATGTTGAGTTCGATGACCTTAGCACCTGGAGTTGAAGAACAATTCATTTGGAGGTGGACTGGGTCCGGGTTTTTTTCGGCAAGCTCGGCGTGTATGGCTCATTTCTCTGGGTCGCACTTGTTCACCTGTGCGCAAGCTATTTGGCAATCCGCTGCTCCCCTCAAGTGCAAGGTTTTCGTTTGGTTGGTGGTAAAATAGAGATGCTAGATGGCCGATAGACTAGATCGTCGTGGGATTGCAAATCAGCGTTTGTGTGTTTTCTGCTGCTACGACAACGAAACGATAAACCATTTGTTGGTGGGCTGCACAATCACTTCTCAGCTTTGGGCATGCTTCATGTAGCGGGTCGGGTTCCTCCAATGCATCGCTGCCGGCCATTCGTCTTTGGAGCAATTCTGGATGTATGCCCGCAATTTAGTTCCGGTAACCCACCATAGAGGACTTGATTCCTACATTATCCTCATCGCTTGAATGCTCTGGAAGGAGCGAAACACGAGGGTGTTTAACAAGGTCGCAGCACCGCTGGAGTCTATTCTTCACAGGATGTTCGACAAGCTCCGGCTTTGGTGCGCGTCGGGAGTTCAGTGCTTGCAGTCGCTACCGATGTCTGAGTAGTCGTTGCATTTGCTGCCAGCCGCTGGAAGCTGGTCCTTTTTAGCAATCCTTCCCTTCTTTTCCTTTGTTATTTTTTAGGTCCGTAGTTTTCGGCCTCCCCCTTCAATTCCTCTTGTTTGTTCTTGTTTTGAGTTTTCTGTGTTTTTTCAGTTGCTGCGTGTGTGCGTGGGTTTGTAATTTGTGTAAGTTTGGATGTGCTAAACTCTTTCTGTTTAATACAAAGACGTGCAGTTCTTTTGCGTGTTCTGGAAAAAAAAAACAGGTAGAGAAAGAGGGATGAGAGGAGGGAGAGGGTTACAACAGTCTTAGCAAGCAGATATCGCAGGCCTGATATACAATTTAAACCTCTACTGCAACACAACTGAACTGAAGATCTAGAAAAAGTTCTTTTAAGCTAGATCGGACGAATTGTGCAAAAGGGCACTGAAAAAGAACATAATGCTCTTCTCCAGGCTAATTCTTCTTACGTAGCTGAACTATCGATTGCAATTTGTTCTGGAAGGTTTTCAATTTGTCCAATATGAAACTTGCTGGATCGATACAATTCAAAACACTAACAGACAAGTATTGCATACTATGTACACTGTCCAAGCAACCACCAAATTTCGACACGGCCTGTGTGCACAGCGACGTTGTACCACGCCGAGAAGAGGCTCGTAATCCGCATGAACACCTGGCCCTGGCAACATGGTAGCAGATGAGTCTGCGGTCACCGCAACACCCAGGCCCTAGGTAGTCGCCGCAACGCCGCCACACCCAGGCCATAGGTGGTCGCCATTGCCCTCGGGCTAGGTCGTCGCCGTTGCGCCCGTGCCCGCTCTAGGTCGTCGCCGCCTCCACAAACCCCTAGCTCCTGCCTTCAAGGTGCGGCGTCAGCGGGAACCAGAGGCCAGGGTCGAACGGGTGAGAGGCGATGAGGAGATGGATGAACTGCAAGAATTCCATTCTCTACGAGGGGGTTTCTACAATTTGGCTTTAAGTGAGTAGGGGATCCCCACGTTCACGTCGGCCGCTCACCGCGAATCCAACGCACCAAAGGGAGTTTGTGCGTATGTTCATCAAATTAGTCTTGTGCACCTCAGTACTAGCGTGCACAAAAAAAAGGATAAACTTTTCACCTCCATGGAGCCCTGTTTTTCCAAATAATAGTGTACACAACAAGAAACCAAATTCCAAATACAGGAAAACCAAATTAACTAGCTAGAACTCCATCTGCCGATCAAACAACCATTCAAATCCAAGCTTATCAGACACACACACACACAAAGAAAACAGCACGATGAAGGCTTAATTATACATAATTTCTCCTACGCTGGGATAGAAATATGATTGGCGCGCTCTGATGCCATACGTTGATCACCGGGGCACTGGGCCCCAGTTGGCTGACATTTCTCCGGCAGCACTACCTCTGCCGGTGTCCATGTTGGAGGCGCGTCTTTCACGAGCTTCCTCCAATGCCACTGCGTCCTTCAGCTGTGCCACCACTGCAGTCATCACCGGCCTGTCACCGGATGCCTCCATCGTGCACTGCATGGCTATATCCACGACCTTCCAGACGGAGCTGTCGTCGTATGCACCCTGAAGCTTCGGGTCGACGACGGCGATGATGTTGCCCCCAGCAACCTTGTGCTTTACACGCTGCACAATATGGCCCAGGCCCGGCAAAATAGGAGGCTCGCCGGTGACAATCTCCAGCAGAACGACCCCGAAGCTGTAGACATCGCTGCTCTCAGTGAGCTTGCCACCCAAGAAGGATCTAGGCAAAATAGTTGACATCAGTATAAAAGCCTGTTCGTCTGTCGACAATGAGTCGAATTAGGTATTTCTCAGGGATAGTTCGAAGATGAAAGCTAGTATAAACAAGACAATGCGTATTCATGAGTACATACTCTGGATCGATGTAGCCATTGGTGCCAGCTGCAGCAGTGATCGATATGTGAGTTTGTGCGGGACTCAGGAAGGACTTGGATAGACCAAAATCGGAGATCTTAGCATGCATGTGTTGTCCCAGAAGAATGTTTTGAGACTTTACGTCCCTGTGAATTATTGGTAGCACACACCCCTTGTGCAGGTAGTCCAGACCTATGTCAGAAAGGGACATTCAGCACATATTTCAACCTTATATTTTAAATACAGTTCCTATGTTATGCAGAAAAAGCACATGAAATGGACGGAACAGCAAAGAGATTAAATCTAGTATAGTTCTCCACACATACCTTGTGCAGCTTCATGCGCAATTTGTGCTCGTTCTCGCCAACTCAAGATTCGCACAGCAACCTTTTGACCTGAATGATAATCATAACATATTGTGAAAAGCACACCACAGTATGAACCTATTTCTTTAGCTTTTTAGTTTTTACGGTCACTGGACCTGACGGGTACAATATATAAGCAATGCGTATGATGAAGAAAGCCTTCGTTTTCAGGACAGAAAGCCGTGAATAATATTAAGCCCCGAGTATGTTCTTGTCCAGTAAAGGACTGGATCTAAAAGTGGCAAAATAAAATTTGAACTGTCTGGATTACACAAACCTCTTAAATAATAAAAAAGGCTTCCATTAGGCATGTATTCGTACACAAGCGCTAAATGGTCTTTGTTCGTGCAATACCCAACCAGCGAAACGAGACACCTGTGATGCACTTTTGTCAAGCTTGCAACCTACATAAAAGGAGAAACAGAGTCAGATGTATAGTATAGTAGCACTTGCTCATTACAGTAAAGTGCACATACATTTCCTACAAACAATAATTAAAAATCACATATACAGACTTGTATCTTGTGTCAGATGGTTAGTATAGTAGAACTTGTGTCAGATGTATGTTATGAGTTATGACTTTATATGTCACCAACCTTAGTTCATAACAGAGTAAACACCGCCGGGAGGATGCCCAGGTGGTGACGGCTTGAAAGGGGAGGATTTTAGAGGAGGAAGATAGACATAGACGGGGATGAACTATTGTTTCTTTGTTCTTCTTGCTTGATTGATAATGGATACATGTTACCCCTTTATAGGGATGACCCGACTTGACCCTTAAGAAATAATCTCTAAGGAAACCTATCTCTCATAATCCAATTCAATAATAACTTGCCTAATTAATAGATAATATCAAACACCTAATAGATGGATTCCTAAACAATAAATCTTTTCTAATAATTGCGGGCAGGTACTGTTCATGAAATTATTATTCACACGTGAACGATACCCCCCGGCCCATGGCAATTACTCCCCTCCTTTTGCGACAGCTCATCCTCGAGCTGTGGTGGCGGCCATGGCTGAAGCCTTAGGATACCCCATGTTGACGAGAGGTTGCGATAGCTACATGAGTCCTTGGAGATCGTTGCCTCCATGCGTGGTTGGGGCAAACCCACCGGCTGCTGCGGTAGGTATGACAGCAACCCTAGCAGCACCGTAGTGGCCACAATGTACTTTGGTAGGGCCACAACAGGCTTCGGTGACTGTAACGTCCCGTTTTCAGACATAAATAGTATTTACTAAATTCAGTTTTCAGTTTTCATTTGTAATTCAAATTACCAAGTATTTTCAAAATCTTCTCGCTTTCGTTAAGCTCGGGTTTGTGTTTCAAATACCCTTGAATCCTAAAATTCAAATTAAAGTTGAATTTCTTCCCTTTTTGGTTTTGGGCCTTCTTCTCAATTTTGGTTTCCTTCCTTTGGGCTCAGCCGTGTCCTTTTATTGGGCCAGCCCGCTCCTTTCCTGGCCCAGCACCAGCCCCCTCCGGCCCAGGCATTTTGGCCCACCCCTTTTGGCCTGGCCGCTCCCCTCCTCTTGTCTTCTTCCTCCTGGCCGCCTCTGCCCGAGCCGCTCTCTTCTCTTCCCTCGAGTGCTCTTGGCGCCGGCTCCCTGTGTGCACGCCACCGCCACCGACACCTTGCATGCCACCGCCTACGATGCTACCGAGTAGCCTATGCCCTCTGCTCTCTGCCACCGCGCACACTCCCGCCTGCCACTCGCACGCCACCGCCTCTGCCACCTCGTGCTCCTCTGCCGCACCCCACAAGCACCCCAACCGCTCCCTCAACGGTTCCTTGACCTCCCCCATGGCTATAAGAGAGCCCGGCCACCCCTTTCCCCTCATTACTTACCTCCTTTTATTCTCCACCGAGCCGAAACTGAGTCCGCCGCTCCCTTTGGTCGCACCGCTTAGCCGCCAGATTGCTTGCACCGGTCGGTTTCTGGCAACCGCGTCACCACGCGCCCCCGATGGCCCTTTTGCCGTCCCCCGCCGCCGAGACATGCTGCCGTCTCTAGAGGGGCAACCACCTCCACGGGACTCTGTTCCGCCCGTCACCGGCTACCCCGCCACTCCACTCGCCGGCGCCGCCACCACGCCCTGTGACCGCCCGAGTGCCTCCCCTGCTCCCCTTTCCCCTGGCCGAGTGAATGAATCAACTGGGAATTGATTTGGTTGCTTAAGTGGGCCCCACATATTATTAGCCTTAAGCTCTCCCCCTCTCTCTTTGACAAGTGGGCCCGGCCACAAATAGCCCCTCCAGTGCACCCATGAACCCCTACACATGGATTTGGTCCATGAACTATTGGATGCACCAATTCTCTTTATTCCTTAGATTTAATTCCCTTTCAGTCTTCGAAAGTCTCGTTCTCCCTCTTTGTAACTCCAAAAATTATGAAATTTATTTCAAACATTTTGTAAATTCAAGATCTTCCTAATGGCATAGGTCTTGTTCAATTTGGGGTTCATTTGTTATTTCTTGTGTATTTATCTGTTTTCTTTTGATTGTTGTGTCTTTTTCCGATGCGTCCGTCCGATTAGGATTCGAAGACGCAGAGGATCTCCACTTCGATCAAGCACAAGATTGTCAAGATCCTCTTACCTATAACCAAGGAGAGTCAATACTTTGATCATATTGATCCACATTTTATGTAAATTATATTCCTTTAAATTACCAAAATTGCATGCTTTAATTCTTTAATCAAATGTATGTTAAAGCTTAAGGTAGTTAAACACCCATTTGATGATTAATTAATTAATATGCCATCCATTGATATTTGAATCCATTATTCCTTGTCACCCTAGTAACTATATGGTAACACTAGTTATAGGTTGTACTTAAACGACATGCTAGTCTTACTTAAGTACTGGGACATTAAATGTCTCAATCATCATAATTTAAACATGAAAGTGGATTTGGGCAGTCATTGTGGGGAAATGACTGAGATGGTTGAGTTGATGTATTTTACTCCTCAAAAACCCTAATTGTTGTTCCTATCTGGGCGGATGACGTGATGAATGGTATATTCGTGGGTGCTAATGTAGCCCAAAGAATGTTGGTTGTGAATGGTATAATGTTGATGGGTGCTAATGCAGCCCAAGGAGTTGGTGTATGAAATAAACCGCCCAGATAACCCCTAAGGACTTAATCTTGTCATGACCTCCTGTGTAAAACAAGTACAACCACAAGTCTGCAAAGTGCAACTTGGCCTAGTAAATTTATTGGACCCTGAAAGTCATCTCACTAATGAAATGTGCGAGTGTGGACGCGGTCCAGCTTGAATGGGACACCAAGGAAGGGTGAGGCGCCGCTACAACTAGTCGTAGGGGTGACATCCCGCACAAACTTATGGGACCCATCGCAAGCGCAGCCCATACGGGTAAGATGATGGAAGGGGCAAGGTAATTTGAAAGGTTACTGTGACGGTCGCTCAACTACATGACTATGGAATCATGTGGGGTAACGAGTATGAATATCTCTTGTGGGTACAGTGTACAACCTCTGCAAAGTCTAAACTGTTTAAACAGCTACGCCTACGGTCAAAGGCGGACATGGGAACTTTACTTGAGTTAGTTCCATTTCAAAAACCTAGTGGGTGGAATGAAAATGTGGAGGGCTCACCTAGCCCTGAGTTTGGATTTTACCTGAGCCTTTGAGCTCAGTGGTGGTAATGAATGAAGGTAACTCCAATCAAAATAAGCATAAGGCAGAGGTAGCCTCTGCTATTATAAATAGTGCACAATTACTCTATTTAATAAAATGCAATTTGTTAAAATGCTAAGTGATAGGAATTTGTAAATATGATTAATTGAAAATGTTGCTTTAGCAAATAAAAGAACCTGAGTCATCCTTGTTAAGCCTTGCATGTATGTTATTGCATTGTGTATTGGCTCACGAGCATAGAAGTTGTGCTCATTCTCGCTCTTTCCCCCTTAACCCTCAAAAGCAGGAAACCCTAAAGACTATGCGTACTACGAGGATCTAGAAGCTAGAGGCCCAGGAGATGATGAAGCGTAGGGGTGTTCGTTCGGTTTTTTTGGTTTGTTCGGTTCGGTATATACGGTAAATACAGTTTTATTACTTCGGTAAATATGGTGTTTTTAAAAATACGGTTCGGTTTCGGTAAATCCTAATTTGTTTCGGTGCGGTATCGGTAAATACCATATTTACCAAAGTTGACGCGAATTACGAACGAGGACGTGAATTGTGAACGACAAAGCAAGCAGCACAGCATTCGTGAACGCCTCGCAGCTCCTAAATGGCGACGAGGTCATATTTCTCAAGCAATAGGCTACATACAGTGAACATGCTTGTATCACGGAAAAATCCACTGATTATTTCTACAGAGTGCATAGCAGAAACATTATAACTTAATTAAACTAGCAATATCAAGTCATTATGATGAATATGACATGACAATTCCTAATGAAATACTACTACTCTGCTGGCATTCAGGGTCCTAACTCCTAAGGGAAACAAATTCTCACGACTAAAAATGTTGGAGGATGTAAATTAGAAACTGCGCATAAACTTCTTCATACACTGAAGTATAAGGACATAAGGCTGACACTTTATTAAAAGAAGAGCCCTGCTTTGCTAAGCTCTGGTGCAGCCGTGCAAGTACACCCCTGTTAGTGAGTCTCTGTTCTCTGAGATGGGCCGCATCACGCATGGGCCTCCCGAGCCGAGCGCCAGCGGAGCGGCGCCCAATTCAGCTACGCGCGCGTCGCTCGAAAAAAGAGCGGCGTTTCGGTTTTTCCGGTTTTTTCTATTTTCAGCCGGTTTTTACCCAAAAAACCGAAATCCCAAAAAACCTAAATTTCAAAAACCGTATCGAAAACCGAAAACGGGTCAAACCGAGTTGACCGGTTCGGTTCAGTGTATTCGGTTTGGTTTTGAAATGAACAGCCCTAATGAAGCGTAGTTAGTCTTAGTTGTTCTAGTCTCGCCCTAGTCTAGTTGACTCCATTGGTGCTTGCGTGCATCCTATATTATCTGAGTCCTTAGGTAATATCGGACGCACACGGGTTTCTCCAGTCGCTTGCCTGCGGAGAGATGTGCTCTACCCCTTTTGCTTCTGTTGTCGCTTCCACTTTTGTAATGTAATCCTGTTCGGCCTTATTGTAAAACCTGACCCGATGCGGTCTATGTAAACTCTGTGGTGTTAATTAATGAATGGTATGGTATGGTTTTATCTACGTCATGTATAATTTGATTCAGTGATGTATCTGTGAGTGCTATCTACTGATCCAGGGAATAGCACATTGTTTTCACAAAGGATTTGGATTCTTGGAATTCGGGTCCGATAGTGACACCATGGCAGGATGTGGTAGCGGCACAGCAAGTTCCGACAGCGTCACTGTGGTTGCTGGAAACAACGCCACCTCTTGTTGCACCTTCTTCTTCTGATCCGCAATTATCTTCTCTAAAGTAGCATGCATGTTGAGGAAGATGATCGCCATCTTCTTGTCATTGTCATTGAAACTCTTGGCCATCTTGTTGGTATTAGCCTTTATCATGGCCAATGACTCGGCAGTAGGTCTGATGGTCTGATTTGTTACCATAACCATGGTAGCAGAAGTCGTGGGAAGGGATCGACTGCTTTGATACCAAATGTAATGATCTTATATCATTACGGGGTAAATACCGTCGGGAGGACGGCCGGACAGCAATGGCTTGAAGGAGAAGATAGACATAGACGAGAATGAACTATTGTTTCTTTGTTCTTCTTGCTTGATTGATAATGGATGCATTTTACCCTTTTTATAGAGATGACCCGACTTGACCCCTAAGAAATAATCTCTAAGGAAACCTATCTCTAACAATCCAATTCAATAATAACTTACCTAACTAATAGATAATATCAAACACTTAATAGATAGATTCATAAATAAAAAACCGTTCCTAATAATTGCGGGTGGTTACTGTTTATATAGTTACTGTTCACATGAGAACAGTACTGGCCATGACATTGTAGTGTATTAAAAGCCATCTATGAATTAAAGTAATTAGCTAAGATAATTTATGTTATGAATTGCTTCGTACTTCTATATCATATTATCATACTTAATTATAGTCAATAAGTAGATACAAGTGGTTATACTCTCGTCACCACTGTCCAAAAACCCTGTCAGTAAAAGAAATCACAAGCACAGAGATGTTTGTGCATATGAAATTCATGTTAATACGCCATTGAGTGAAATCAATTACCTCGGCGAAAAACTCCTTTGTTCCTTGCCCATGGACTGATTTTTGCGAACCCATCTTGACAGCGATCTGAGTACCATCTTTTAATTGACCTTGGTAAACAGGTCCAAATCCTCCCTCACCAATGCATACCGAAAAATTGTTTGTTATTTTCACCAATTCATCGTATGCGAATTCACGGTTCTCGGGTACTGGTGGACAGCCCTGACGATCTACTTCACTTATAGAATCTTTATTCACGGAATGCACGGCAGGAGAGGAGGCATCTTGACAAACTAAGTCATTCAGAGTAGAAAAAATATTGAAATATATCATCTTTTTTTCTGTCATTCAGTCAATAACATAGATAAACCATGAAAGATTAACTGACTGTAAATGAACGATCTACCTTCTGGCTTCCTTTGGCTTGGTCGCCTTCTGCAGAAAATGAACATCCCAATGGAACACACCAGCCCTAACACCACCACCACCGAAACAATTATACCAACTACAGTAGCTATATTCTTTTTCTTTGGTGATTTTCCGTTGCATGGATCTCCATTCACAGTGTCGTACCTAAAACCAAGGAAAATATTTTCTTGAAACCAAACCGCAAACAATAACAAGAGAAAATGTGCCACCATTTTCATTGAAAAAAATCATGCCTACATTAAGTATCGAACAAGAAACAGGTAATTGAAGCAAATATATAGCATCCAAGCCCTAAAAAAAAACATAGCATCCATGCAAATTTCTTAAAACTAAGTTGATGTGTTCCTGCAGAAACTAACACAGTACTAAAATTCTTATTGGGATGTCTCATCTACATTGTATAATGTTAATTTTGACAAAACATCCTTTTGGTAACCTTATTTTCAGTACTGAATTAGCAAAGTTAAGAATTAAGTGAAATCTGAACCTCATAGTCAGTGACCGTCTTGTGCATAGTGCTTCAGGAATTATACCACGAAAGTCATTTCCAGACAAATCTCTGCAGAAAATAAATAGTAATTTATTCACAGACGTGGATACAAATTTAATTAGTTCCCTAAAATGCTAAGGGCAGGACTTACAGAAAATGAAGGGATGATAGGCTCGTTAAAGAATCAGGTACTGATCCACTTAGACTGTTGTTTGACAGATTCCTGAAAAACAATTTGTGAAACATAACGTTTACTCTAACAGGCAGGATGAAACATGTGATCCCAAATTATTGCGTAGTTACTTACAAGTATTCGAGTGATTTGAGGAAGGAAAATTGATCAGATATTGCACCATGCAAACCACTGTTGGACAAATCTCTGAAAATTATGGTGATTTTGCTAATGTCAACGAAGAGAAACAAACAAAGTCCTGAAAATTTGTAACATGGTTTTAATTTTTTAATTTGTCCAGTACATATATACTTACAAAGATATTATTCTCAACATGTTTCCATCCATGCTACATTTCAAGCCAATCCACCTATAGTCTTGTGGTAAACATGGGTCACCCATCCAGTTCTTCTTCACTTGATACTCGGCTCTAATTGCCATAATAGCATCAACTAAACATCCCAAACAACACATAAATCATCATATAAATCGAACATAACACAATATACCACATATCGGAATCATCATTCCTTACTTCAGTACTGTTAGTAACGTAATACAAGAATGTTCTTACTTGAGCAAGTTAACTAGGTACCTCTAATTCCTTTATTTTATTTCATTATTTTAATTTTTGAAAAACTGTTGTTTCATTTGATTATAGTACAGTGAGCATGGCAGAATACCTCTGAAAGATTCAGGAACATAGCGAAGTAAGCTGGGGAGAAAACAGAAGTTTTCTCATAATTCCTATACTTACTTGCTATGTGAAGTTCAACAAACAAGTTTCTTTCACACCAAAAGAAATTTATGCGAGGAGCTTGAATTTAATTTACAGGGATTTATAACGACTAGATAACATGTGGCGCATGGAAACGAGGACTATGACAATTTAGTTGTGCGAAATTAAAGTAACAGTCGCCTACCGTCAGCTGGTAGAGTGCACGGCTGGTCGACGGGCACCAGGGAGTATATCTCGACCGCATTGAGGATGGGAGGCAACTCGGACTTGGTAGTGCGATTAAGGGAGAAGTCGTACTCTCTCTGTCGGGCAATGTCCAAGGTCCCAACACTGTATACATAGTCAGCCATTAAGAATGGTGGGCTGTACCTGATTGGCTTGTCATTTGGGCCCCGTTGCGTACTGTTGATGTAAATATCGAATTCGCGGACCTTCAGCTTTTGGAAGTCGGAGAAGTGGAGAATGATAAAGTACTCTGGAATGATACGGAGGATCTGAGCTTCCCAGTAGAAGTCAAGGGAGGTTCCATTGCCAGTAGGGGTGAGTGCTGTCTGCATCACAGCTGGGGGAACATCAAATATGTCATCTCGAGAATTGCTAACCAGGCTGGTTGTAGATATGCTGCCGTATCCTTGAAAGGTTTGTAAATACCACATTCGGTCATAAGGATCAGTTGGGTACCTTCAAAAAACCAGTAATGATGCATATATGCCTCGCAAAAGAATAATCATGCATACATGGTGTAGATAGGCAACAAAGTTATACCAGAGTGAAAATTGTGGCTTATTTCACAGTGGGGAGAGATTATTTACTTAAATTACAGTTATAAGAAAAATCATAGGAAAATTCACAAATACAATAGCAAAGAAGTTGTATTTCAAGTTCGCATGCATGTCATGACATGCAAGCACTACCTGATCACTTGCTCTGCACCAAGGTTAAGCCGAGCGAACAAGCTGAGAGACTGATTCATCATGGCAGCCGGATAAAGTGAGTGCTTTAATGGCCTAACCTCCAATGAAGATATAAAAGGAGTTCCTTGATTAATGTGTACCAAGCAAACCGATATGGTGTTGACAGTGGCAACGTGTATAACATCACCATAATAGGGAATGGTTGTGTCTGTGATATTCATTGTTCTCCAAAAGTTAACTCCAATATACAAATCGAAGAGCACATAAACACCCTGCTGTTTGTCAGCTGATTCATCATAGTTGCCATGCATGAAAGTTGCTCTCACGTTGTACTTGTTACCTTGCATCACAGAATCTATGGTGTAACAATTTCTACCTCCAGCAGGGAAGCTTCTGAGATTTAGAACTTGCCTCCCAACCACAACCACAAATTTGGCAATGTCTGGTGAAATGTTGTGATTTTCTCCGGTGCTAATGTATCCATCGTCAGAGCTGTATGTTATATTCGTTATCTCGTCCGTGTAAGGGTAGCCACTGCTGATACCACAGTCAATACTTACAAATCCTACCATTCAAGAAGTAATGGCTTGTATTAATGCTCAGTTTGGACATATAGTACAACAAATGACAGAAAAAAGGCAGGAAGAAAAGTTGAGGAATAAAATCGCACCAATAAATTAATTTGACAATTTGAGATATACATCTTTAACAAAAATGCATATTCTGACTCCAATTTAGAATTTGATAAATCAACACAAGTATTTGAAAAATCATATAGATTAAATAAACTCCCTCCATTCTTTTGTATTTGATATTTTAGAATATGTGCAATTAAACTTTCTAAAATTTAATAATCAATATATTTAAGACTATCTAGATTGGCCATATGAGAACTATATCACTAGATCCGTCATCAAAAATATTTTAATAATGTTATAATTTTATTACTTATACTAATATAAAGTTATAAAATGGAATGGTTAACGTCACATCCTAGTGACCATGAAAAGTGAATAACATCAAACATAAAAGAACGCATGCAGGGAGTATTTACCATCTTGACCTCAGATCAAATATGGCCATGGTTATTAAGGCGGTAAGGCGAGGCAAGGCGACCCACCTCCCTCACACCTTTTAAGCGGTAAGGCGTGAGGCGAGGCGACGCCTTACACATCCTAAGGCGACACTACAGAGCAGCCGGCAGCAGGTTAGAAGCAGAAGACGGTAGACCGAAAGGACACAGAAGATCCGGTAGCAGGTGTGAAGATTGGAATGCCACAGAAAATCCGGTTGCCCCTTTACCCTGCCCGGCTGCCCCGCCCCCTACCCGGCTGCCCCGCCTGCCTCTTTTCCCCCCTTGCCTGGCCAATCCAGCGGCCATCGCACACCACGCCACGCCACCGCGCCGCCTCAGTCTCCTCCTCCCTCAACGCCACGCCACCGCGCCGCCTCCTCAATCTCCTCCTCCCTCAGCGCCGCCTCCTCAGTCTCCTCCTCCCTCAGCACCGTCGGGCCGCGCCGCCTCCTCCCTCTCTCTCCGCGCTCCTTCGACCGCGCCGCCTCCTCCCTCAGCGCCGGGGAGGAGGCACCTCCTCTTCCTCTCCTGCAGCAGTGGCGCCTTAGGCCTAAGGCGGGGGCGACGCCTTGCCCCCCGACGGCGCCTTACCGCTTAGGCGGCGCTTAGGCGTCGCCTAAGCGACGCCTTAATAACCATGAATATGGCAAATCATAAATAAAGTTTAAAGTCCCAAACCTACAGGTAACGTCTAATATTGAAGAGGAGCGCTATACACACGACGTTTTCATATCCGATACTCATACGATCAGGGATCGGCTAACCGGACCGGGTTTGAATCCCGGTCCCCCTTCGGTACCGGTAACTGGCCCGGTTACCGGTAAATTTCGGTCAAATTCGTTTGAATTCAATTGAAATTCATTCGAAAATTGAAAAAGCGCTTTTTTTCTTCCGACCACCCTCGTGCATCGTGCCGGCCGATTACCAGCGGTTTTGATCCTGCGTCGATTCACCCAGGGAGGAGGGAGGCGGCGCACGCGGCTGGCCGGGAGGCGCGGGAGGACTTGCCGGGGCATCGTACACACATATTCGTTGTACACAAAACATTTCTGAATATTGAGATCACATATGGCATTATGTAAAAAAAAAATCAAATTAAGAAGTTGGCTAATGAAATCTATGCCATGTACAAAGTGATCTTGCCTACAACTCACTAAGGTTTTCATGCGGATGTGAGATTTGCCTAAAATTCTTTTACTCAAGTGAACCATGAAAAGTCAAAGATTGTTTCAGTAAAATGTTTGCAGAGTTTCCTCCAGCCAAAGTAATGATACCAACCAAGTTGTAACCCAATAGTTGTCGCATCCAAATGCCCGTTCAAGAAACCAGAGTTCAAATTCCAACACCTAAACATTATGGGTTCAAGTCCTTTGCAGCAAATGCGTGGGTATTTATTGTTGGTGAAATTTGTATTACAAACATAGGTAGTTTTAGACATTGACGTCCTCTCCGAGATGTCACATTGATAACTAATTTGTATCATAATATGTTGTTAAAAACCAAAAAATATTTATTATGAAAGTATATACCGTTATGATCATATAGTAGTACCAATTTCATGTTGTACCTAAATGTAGATACTATTTATATATTAATGGTCAAACATATGTTTGACTGCATGAACTCTAGTACAACTGCACGGGAAGAGCGGTGGAGGGCCATTGGGCCATGCTAGCATCAGCAGTGTGCAAGCAATGCAATGTCGGAGGAGGTGCATCCGGACAAAAGGCCCTTCCCTATCAGCCATTGATTCTCGTAAGATTCTCTCCTAACAAATTTCCTTTGGGCGCACTCGGGTGAGGGCAGGGCACTCTCAAAGCCGCTGGCAGCTAGGTTTTTAGGGTCAGGTGTAAGGAGGGGAGTTTAGTGGGAGAGGATAGTGGGGAGAGCTATTAGATCTAGATCCAACAATCGAAAAAATATATGACTATTTAGTTGAGTGATACATAGAGAGTAAAAAAACACATGTACCTATAACACAAAAGAAAATGTATATCGAGCACACACTTTCATGATTATGCTGCTGTTGTACTTTGGCAGTATATTATATACTTTCATGATTAATTTAGATGTTTCTTATTTCCCATAAAGAAAGTTTGTCTTAATTCCAAATGTGTTAGAATTAGTGTATGATCTATTTCCCATGTGCAGAATATATTTGTTAATAATATAGTAAAATTAGATGGGTTGGCTATGATGTAAACAACTTTCTACTCACAAAAAAAAACTCTCTACTTTTTCGTTACCTTATTTTTTTTCACTCCTTTACACTCACGTGTACATAACAAGTTTATCTAAAACGCATACAATACAAACACACATAACGTCACTACTTTCATTCCAGGTTAAAAATAGAATGCAAACTAGATTCTGGGAAGATATTTAGTTAGAAAGCTCGCCTCTAAAAAGTCAATATCCAATCTTTTATCATGTGGTGAGGAAAAATGATGATACAATAGCAAATATTTTAAGATCGACTCCTTTAAATATCTCGTTGCGTAGACCTATTATTGGACCTAAGTTACAGGCTTGGAATGAGTTATTGTTGAGAATTATTACTGTACATTTAAGTTCTCAATATGATATTTTTAGATGGAATTTAAACAAGTTTGGACTCTTTTCAGTACATACTTTTTATGCGGTACTTATTGGAAATTATCGAGTCCCCAATAAGCACTTTTTTGGTTACTTAAAATTCCTTTAAAAGTGAAAATATTCCTATGGTATCTCAAAAGAGGAGTAGTTTTAACTAAAGATAACCTGCTCAAGAGAAATTAGAGGAGAAGCAAAAACTATTGTTTCTGTGTTTCAGAGGAAACAATCCAGCATCTTTTTATTGAATGTCCATTTGTACGTCTTGTTTGGTGAGCTGTTCAATGTGCGTTTAATTTATCTCTTCCGGTGAATATAGCCAACTTGTTTGAAAATTGGTTAGACGGTATTCCAGACATTTTAAAAACACAACTCCTTGTAGGAGCTAGTGCCTTATGTTGGTCTATTTGGTTATGTCAGAATGATGCAGTTTTTGATAAAAAGGCTATCACTAATCCATTACAGGTTATCTTATTGAGTGGGCACTGGATGAGGGCATAGGCAACTATGCAGAAACCAACCCAGAAGGAGTTAATGTTGAACGGAAGTGCCAGGTTGGAGTGTGTGGTGAAGCAAATATTCCACAACCATGGGTGGCGGTGTAGTCGAAGGATTTGTAATGACTGAATTTAAAATTCAGGCGTCTTTTGGTTGTAAGGCTTTGAGCCACCTTAACTTGTTGGCTACGTTGGATTTTGGATCTTTGTAATAAATTGGACTGTGTGCATCCTTGATGCAGAGGCCGGGAGAGGTTTTTCTCTTCCATTATCTAAAAAAACATAATGTCACTACTAAAAAGGTTTCTTTTCTAGGATTTTCAACATAAAAATTTATGCTATTTACTTTTAAAAATTATTTACAAAATCATATGAACATTTAATAGTTAAAACTAAATAAAATTATTTTACTTTTAAAAGAGGACAACAGAACACATCTTTGTAGAAAATTAGATGATGCCAACACGAAAACCAACACACTTTAGTTCGCTAGTCTCTATAATTCCTTGTAAGTTTCTAAAATTTCAACAAAATACCTTAATCCTTTTTACATTTTTTTTAGATTTTCTTGATTTCTTAATTTAGCACAGGGAGTTTTAAACAGTAGATTGTTTGGAAGGAAATCATATGTTTCTGATTTTTGATTTTTTTTAAGTATAAAAAAAATAATACGTCGGAGGAACTACTTCCAGCCCACAAACTCGACCACCATAATCTTGTGCTCTATGAATAGTCCATGCGGGTGTAGATCATTTATAATTATTTTGGGATTTAATAAAAATATACTCCCGTTCTCAAATACATGTCATTCTAGCTTTTGTTTTTTAGGAATCGTCATTCTAGCTTTTAAATTTTATTCTCAAATACATGCCATTCCACAATTTTGAGATATTGTTTTACTGTCTTTTTCCCATTCACTATTCATGTCTAGTTCCAAGGTCATTTACTACAAAGACTAGACTAACACAACATCCAAGCCAGGAAGTGATAGAATGAAAAGGAGGCTAATATTGTCTCTTGTATATGTGCCTGGTTGTTGTCCAAATTTTAGAATGACATATAGGAATGGAGGGAGCAGTGATTTGGATAATCTTTTTTTTTACCTAAACTCTATTTTCCTCGTGCCTGTTAGAAACCATGCCCAGTTAATACAAATAAAAATATCTGTAAAGTCACCCAGAGTTGCTGTTAGTTGGGGTCGACTGCAACCAGAGTTCAGAAAACCAGATTTTGGCCCCATTGGTTTTCCAGAAATCTGTCCGAAATCAACTCATTCATGGAATTTAACTACAAAAGCGAAGGCCGATTAGACCGAGCGAAAATTTGGAAAAAATCGGTATTAAAACAGAGAGGGATTCCATAGACCAGTTTGATTGGAAACCGGCAGGTACCAACCGTTCCCACAGTTTTCTGAATCCTGACTGCAACTATTAGCAAAGCAAAGGTGGTCAATTGAATAGAAATACTATGGGGACACCCTACGACTTGATTAAAAATATGATAAGACATTTGCGTCACTTCCGGTCTCATTTACAAAAGAAGGTTTGTGTATGTTAGATTGGCAAACATGAATATTGACTTAGGAGCTTCTTTACATTACATACCTAAAGATGCTGGCTCGCCATAAGCTTGCAGTACAATAACAAGTACATAGAAGAAGGCTTGGAGATCAGACCTCATCCCCCACCACCCCCCCTAGAAGCAACTATTGACTAGTGCTCTCAGCGCTCTGGCCTGTAGTTTCAATGCTACAACCTATAAGCCCAGAACGAGCTGTTGGGAGTCCTATTTAAGCTACCCTCAAGTTATGGAGCAGCATGTAACTACGAGTCCATGAGATGACCCAGTCGAAAAATGGGAATAAATATTAATCCATGATTTTTAACTACAATTATTCGTGTTAGTTAACTATTCCTACACTAGTTTTTTTTTTCAAGCGCACGTAAGAGAGCTGCATTTTGAGTTTTTGACGCTAGGTACGCATGACAAATTGACAGACACAGAATGGCGATAAAAATTACATTCCTATCTTCTATCCGTTTACTTTGATTTGTTCCCACATTTCACTTGATCTCAGATGCGTACAAAAGACAATGTTGGATCCGGATTTTGGGCATTTTAACCAAATTGCATTTTTATTAAAGAGAGTAATTGTGCAATATTTATAACAGCAGAGGTTACCTCCACCTTGTGCTTATTTTGATTTTGGGCTATCCCCACTTATTAACACCACTGAGTTCGACGACCCAAGAAAAAAAAATCCAATCTTAGGGCTAGGTAAGCCCGACCTGATTTCTATCTGTAAGATCGAGGAGGCCGACTAGAGGGGGGTGAATAGGCGTTTTAGAAACTTCTTTTGGCTAAAACCGATTTCTAATGCGGAAGCTAATACAAGTAAAGCCTAAATCAACTAGGTTCACCTAAGTACACCAACAATACGAGTCTATTGATAAATAAAACAATTAAGCAAGGACTTGTAAGCTATTCAATTTAATCAATGTAAATAGCACAAAGTTAGGCAAGCATTCATCCACAATGAATAAGCAATTGAATACAAGGAATATAAGTAGCAATATGTAAAGCACAAGAATGTAAACCACAATTGACACAGCGATGTTGTACTGTGGTGTTCGGAGACTTGCCGGTCTCCCCTAATCCACGTTGAGGCAAGCCCAAACTAATTGGACCGGCTCCACGAATTGAGCACCCACCTCCGAGGTAAGTCCAACCACTTGGACCGGTTCTAAACCGAACCAACACCTCGCTCCACTAGGGTTGCTCTTTCCTCCACTCTGGAGATGGCGAGCACCACATCACTCACCAACCGCTCGGATCTTCTCACAAGCTTCTTGAGAAGATCACCGACGCACGACACCTCCACGCCATCTAGGTGTCAGCAAACACCAAGAGTAATAAGTCTCCAACGCTCACTTGAACCAATCAAATGTCTAACCTCAAGTGGATACACTATCCACTACCTAATGCAACACATGCAATAGGATTTACCTCTCAAAGCTCACCAAGTACAACACATGCACAAATGAGAGTAGAGGGCTTGCTCTTAGCTCAATGGAATGTCTAGGGGCACCAGCACTCTTCCCACACACAACCAAGGTGGGTATTTATAGCCCACACACAAAAACTAGCCATTGTGGAAAAGTCTGCTGAAAAATCAGCAGGAGCGATACAACTGCACCTCCTCCAATGGTTATAAAACTAGCCGTTGGGCACCGGTTCGGTACGACCGCCAATTAACATTTGGTACAACCGCATCGCCCGGTTGAACCGCATTGACACGCGGTACAACTGATCATAGGGTTTCCAAATCTGCTGAAACGATATGCTCTTTGGAAAATATGAACCGCCTTAGAAAAATCGGTACAACCGCAGAGCGGTTCAACCGTTTTACAAATGCGGTTCAACCGACTATCAAGGAGAGCTCCGAGCCAAAATGTATCGGTTCTGGTTTTATCAAACCGCCAATTAAAAATCGGAACAATCGATGCGCGGTCAAACTGCACCAAAATTCGGTCGAACCACCCATAACACGTCGGTACAACCGATTTCCCTGAGAAAACAGCAGTTTGCATCCAAACTAGATTCAATTGCAAAATACATTTGACAATTGACAAGTGATGCAAACAAGGGTTCAAAGGCAAGATTCTCAACAAGTTGCAAAACATATTTGCCAACTTTTAGAATCACACCACAAATTGCACTCCGTTTCAACTCAGCTTGCAAAACACATTTGCCACCAAATTGATACGCGATGCAAACAAGGATTCACGTGAGATTCTCAACAAGTTGCAAAACATATTTGCCAACTTATAGGATCACACTACAAGAAATAAGGTACATGGACTTACACTGTTTGCAAAACACATTCGTAAACCAAAGTCACATGCTACAAGGATTATCCACGTGCCACAACTATTTGCAAAACACATTCGTAAATATTGGCAACATGTTAAGGTGAGCTAGAGCAAACACAATGAGCTATCAACACATGACTAACTCAAGCTACTAGTCAAAGACGCCTCTTAATAGTACGGCAACCTATACTAGCAATCCGGTCTCCCAACCAAACACCGAGACCGGTAAAAGACTAGGAACACATCCTTAGCCCTAGCTAGTCATACCTTTACCTTGCGCAACCACTTGAAGCTTGATGACACACATCCTCACTTCAAGTTCGGGTTCTTGACTTGAATGCTCATCAACATATGATGAGTTCTTCACTTGACCTTCATCAACGCATGTTGAAGCTTCATTTCGGGATCTTGACTTGATGCTCATCAACACATGATGACATCCTCCATCCCGAGTCTTGATATGCATCAACACATGACGCACTCTTCACTTGGCCTCCATCAACATATGATGGACCTTCACTTGACTTGATGATCAACACATGATCATCTCTTCTTCTTGAACATCACCGACACACGATGATTTCTTCACTTGACTTCCATCAACACATGATGGAATTCATCTTGACTTGATGACTATCAACACATGATGTCATCCCAAGTCTTTTTATCATGAAACCTAACCTGCTTATCCAACTCATGGAAAATGTTAGTTCCACAATATGATTATCATTAATTACCACAACATACCATTAACTCATAATGGTGGGACAAGATATCACAATCTTTCCCTCTTTGGTAATTGATGATAACCACTTCAATAACAAATAATTGAATGTAGATTGGTATGAGTATATAGGCACTACACAAGTTGTATATACTCATATGAATACATTAACTATGCAAGTTAAATATATTCAGAGGATATGTTTCAAAGTAAAGATTCCAAATATATGTGGAAACAGGAATATGGATCAATACTAATGAAACCTCAAAATGTAGAATGAACTCCCCCTATATGTGTGCATACATGAATATGTAATGGAAACATATGCACATATTCAAGATAACCTTTTGGTAGGTTCAACCTATATTTTGGATCCGAGGAATGCAACAATACATAAGAACTACGAAGTCGAATGCATACCTCTTTTGTTCTTTATATCCAAATGAGACTAATCAAGAGATAAGACAAATAGAATAGTTAGTCTCACAAATAGATTTATCATTATAAATGCATACCTGTTTGGATTTTCCTTTTGTTTATCCAATGAATTGGATTTGTCATTAATCACATGCATGCCTTCATGATTTTCACCTTTATATCCAGATAAGACTACACATATGTATATCAATAAAAGTGTTAGTCTCACAATTAGATTTGTCATTAATCACCAAAACCTCATTAACACATAATGGCAGGTCTAGATCTTTCACCATCCCACCCACAGAGTTTTATAAATAGAACTAACTCTAGTAAGTTCCCATATCCGCCTTTGACCGTATGCATGACTGTTTAAACAGTTTATACTCTGCAGAGGTTGTACACTATACTCACAAGAGATAATCAACTCGTTACCCCACATGGTTCCTTGATCATGTAGTTGGGAGACCATCACAGTAACCTTTCAAAATATCTCACCCCTCCCGTCATCTCACCCATATGGGCTGTTCCCACTTGCGGTGGGCCCCATAAGTTGTGCGGGATATTCACCTCAGCGACTAGCGTAGCTAGACTACACCACAGCGACTGGCAACTTCACCTTGCATCGGTGTCCCATTCAAGCTGGACATATCCAGTGCTTGCATTACCTTATTACCCCTCTAGCGAGATGACTTTCAGGGTTCAATAAATTTACTAGGCCGAGTTGTACTTTACAGACTTGTGGCTGTACTTGTTTTACAATGGGATGTCATTACATGATTAAGTCCTTAGTGTCATCTGGGAGGTTCATACCACATTTCACACATTCTTGTGCTGCGTCAGCACTCACCATCATACCATGCGCCCAGATGTGGTAATAGCAATTTAATAGGATTTTGAGAGTGTAAAACAAATTATCTCCAACATTCCAGTCATTCGCCCACAATGACTGCCCAAAACATTTCCATGATTAAAAATGATGATTAAGGCATCTAATGCATGCCCTGGTACTTAAACAAGACTAGCATGTCGCTTAAGTACAAACTATAACTAGTAATTACCACATAGTTACTAGGGTGATATGGAATAATGGATTGAATGGCCAAGAGATGGTATAATAATTAATTAATCATCAAATGGGTATTTAACTACCTTAAGATTTAGCATACATTTGCTTAAAGAATTAAAGCATGCAGATTTTAGTAATTTAAAGGAATATAATTTGCATAAAATGTAGGCTCAAAATGATCAAAGTATTAGCTCGCCTGAGTTAAAGGTAAGAGAGTGTTGGAAGTCTTATGCTTGATCGAAATAGAGATCTCCTGCTTCTTTGAACTCTACTCGGACAAACGTACCGAAAAAATCAAACAAGCAAAAAGAACAAATAAATACACAAGAAATAATAAATGAGCTCCACATAGAACAAGACCATGACCATTAGCAAGGTCTTGAACTTAGACAAATTTGGAAACAAATTTCACAAGAATCGGAGTTATAACGAAGGAGAACGGAGGTTCCGAAGTTTTTGGTTTCGAGTACTACTCATCCGACTTCACATGGTCAGAGGGAGGTTCGACTATCGGAAGGAGGTTCAACTACACAACATGGTCGAAAGGGGTTCGACTACACGAGTGGTCAGAAGGGGGTTCGACTACACAAGTGGTCGGAAGGAGGGTCGACTACACAACGTGGTCAAAGGGGTTCGACTACACAACGTGGTCGAAAGGACGTTTCGGCTATAGGACGTGGTCGAAAGGAGGTTTCAGCTACAGGACGTGGTCGAAAGAAGGTTGGACTACGCGACATGGTCGGAAGGATGTTCGACTACGTGACGTGGTCGAAAGGAGGTTGAGGGAGAACAGAGCACGGGGAGCTCACCAAGACCGAGAGAGAGACCGGAGGAGGTCGGTGGACGGCGAACGGCGGTGGGGGAAGCTCACGGTCGAAGGCAAAGGAGGACAGCGATGAAGGGGTCGACTAGGACTGAAAGAGAAAGGGAAATGCGGCGGCTCCTGTGAAACAAAACTGAATCTGAGTGAGGATATTGCTTCAAGGAGCTCTGGGACACGAATTGACGCGGGTAGAAGAGGGGGCTATGCTGGTGCAGCGAGGACCGAAAGGAGGTGCGTGGTGGCTTGAACTCGGAGCTCGAGGCTACAGGCAAACCATAGTAACAAGAGCAAGAGTTGGGTGGGGAAAGGAGATGAAGGGGGGCTGCTCAGGCTCTTTATAGTCCAGAGGGGATGAGGGGAGAGGGAGAGAGCCATTGATGTAGCAGGGGAGCTCGCGCGGTCCCGAGGGCGGCGAGGACGGGGAAGGTGCTCTTCGGGCGCGACGACGACATGCACGGGCAGGCGACAAGACTGGGCGGGGAGTGTTAATGCGGCGAAGGCAAGCGCACGGGCAGCGACTTGCGCGGGTAGGGCAGGTGGCACTGCAACGGGCTCTGGCGCACGCGTGCATGGCGCAGCACGTGGCTAGGGCGCTTGGCACGGCGATGACGCACGGGCGATGGGACCAGGCGAGAGGAGGGTGCCGGAGTAAAGGGGAGCAAGTGGATGCAATAGAGCGCCGGGCGTGGCGCTAGCGTCGCGCGGCGCAGGCAGAGCACGGGGAGAGGGCGTGGCCAAAGCACGGCCAGAGTGCGCTCTGGCGCGACGGGTGGCTCGAGACTAAGCTGGGGGGGGGGAGAAAAGAGACAAGGGAGGCTGGGCTAGATGGGCCGAAGGAAGAAGGAATGGGTCAGGCGGCCAAGGGGAGGAGAAGTGGGCTAAGTCCAAGAAGATTTGAGAATTTGAGTTCAAGCCGATGTTTGAAACTGAAGTCCGAACTTGAGATTTGAAAGCTGAATTTTGAATTGAGGTGGAAGCTAGAGATTTTGCAAATACACACTAATTTGAATTAGGCTTTGAACACCAAACAAAATCTTTGAAAGTTTTTGAAATCGAGTTTGAGATTTGAAGGGATTTTGGGCTGAACTAATTCGACAAGAAATAAACTTTGAAATCCTTGAGCGAAATCGGCTTGCAACTTTTTGAAAACAAATCAAAGTTTGTAAATTTTTCTTACAAAACCGAAAACGGCTGCACAAACGAAAATCAAATCCAAATTTAAAGCCATCCCAAAAAATGGGATGTTACAGACTACAAACTTTATTATTGAGAATTGAATAAAGAGTACATCTATGACCATGTTGCCTAGCCTTGGCAGGTACAGAAAGTATAAAGTTTACCAAAGACTTTGAACCAGTCAATGTCAACTAAACATCTATAGAGACATCCATACAAAAAATGCAGGCATATGGCGTATGGCTCTAATGGATTTTTGTAATCAACAAACCGTAGAAGGATAAAAAAAACTGCGAATACCAATCGTAGTAATTTTTGTTCAACCAGAAGCGAAAATAAGTATGGTTTCCAGCACCACCATTAAGCAAAAAAAAGAAGACAAATTAAGGAACAATGTCATGGACATGTATATTATGAGAGGAGTAAAAAAAGAGAACAAGCTTGGTGTTCAATCAGGAGGGCAAGAAACGTGCACAACAAAATGCATTTTTCTACAACTGAATATACAAAGAGGGAATAAGGGTTCATCAATGCATAATGCTTAATTTCGAGCTCGAGATGTATGATCTCCAAGTCCAGGGTAGCTTGCTCATTCTTTTTTTTAGAAAGGTAGCTTGCTCATTCTGCCGAGAGATGATAGGCACCTTATTCTCTCTTTACTTACTGGTAAAGGAAGATCCGGTCGATCTAGTTGAAAGCTAGTAGCACGAGTTAAACAGATAGGAGCAAGATTTTTCTGAAATGGTTAAAAGTCAACTTGTTTCGTATGGCGATAACGCCAGTAGCCTCCTGTGTGCAAGCAGAAGAAGAATTGTCATACGAGCATTAGGTAAGCTAGCCACTTGAGAATTCAATAAAGAAGCAAAAAAAGAAGCCAAGTTCTATACCATGCAAATTTCATGTCAGTAAACAGAGAGAGATGCAGGAACAAGAGCTAAACACATGGCATCACAGCTGCCTCTACATTACCATCACATACCCATACCTACTTGTAACATCCTGTTTTTGAAACGGTGAATAGTGAATACCATTTGATTCTTGGAGTTTCAAAACTAATTCAAATTAATTTCTATTTGCAAAATTCTCCTTCCAACCTTAGTTCAAAATTCTGTTGTGTACCTCATATCAAATTCTCGGATTCAAATTTGAATTTGAATCCTGTTTTCAGTTTTTCTCCCTCCTTGCGGGCTTGGCCCCATCTCTCCCCTCCTTTTTATTTTGGGCTCAGCTCGGCCCAGCCCTGGCCTCTCCTCTTCCTTGGCCCGGCTCCCCTTCCCATCTTGTCTTCTTCCTCTTGGCAGCACCCCCGCATGCTCCACCTGCCCGAGCCGCTCTGGCCGCGCCTGCGTGCTCCCATCGCCTGCTGCAAGCGCAAAGCACGCCTTCCGCGCACCTGCTCGTGCCCGCGTGCGCTTGGTGCTCTGGCCCGCACGCCACCGACTGCTCCCTAACACCGCCACCTGCGCCTACTCGCCGAGTCACGCTCCCCGGCGCCTGCTCGCACACTGCGCACGCCACCGACCCGCCTCCACCTCCCTGACTATAAGCAGCCCCGGAGGCCTCACCATTTCTCCTCCCCCGGTTGCTCCTTCCTCCCAAGTCGTGCACCACCTGTGCCCTGTTCCCGGTTGCCACCGCCTCTCCTGCCGTTCCGGCCGCCACGACGAAGAACCTTCAAGTCCTTTCGCATCTAAGCATATTCCCAAGCGCCCTCTACCTCCTCTCCGGCTTAATTAGATTTCCATTCGCAGGAATCACCGGAGCGCCACTCTCCCCCTATTCCAGTCGAATGGAGCTCCACCGTCGCCGTCTCATCCTCGAAGCTCCTCGAGTCAATTCCTCACGGTAGGAGCTTCGCCCCGTCGCCCTCAACCTCCCCTAACCACCGGCTAAAGGTCCACGCCGCCCCGTCCTCCCGTTGCCAGCCCGCTCCGAGACTCCTCCGCCTCCCCGGACCTCTTGGTAAGCCTCCTTGCACCTCCTTCCAGCCCATGCTCGCCTCCCCTTCACCTCCTTTCGCTCCAGCCGCCGGCGCCCTTGTTTGGCCGCGGCTCCCTTATGCGCCCAGCCGCTCTAATCGCCGCCGCCTCTTGCTCGGTGCCGCCCCGGCCCCAGCGCCACCTCCCTCAGCATCCTTTCCTCACCGGCGGTCTATTTTTCTGGTTCTTGCCATCCTTCCGCATTGTCACGCCAACAGAGCCCGCCTTTGGCGCCCCTAGCTCCCCTGCCCCTTCCTTTGAGAGCCGCTCTCTATCTCTATCTCCCTCTCACTCAGTATGATGTGTGGGCCATCCCCTTTTAGCAGGGATGAAGGCAGTCATCTGAGCTTATTTGGTTCATCCTTCAAATGGAACTCATGCAAGATTATTTGTTAACCTTCAAAATTTTGTGATAACGTGATGAGGACATCGACCCATCGGATACGACCGCTACCCCACCTCCAACCAGGCTACTTGACTGCCATCGATTCGGCTACATCAGACACTACTCCAACGTGCCGACGAATTTACTTCACTTATACCTGGTGCTGCAACACCTCACATGGGGCCGAGGGCCTTGTATTTGTATCAATTATTTGGCCCAAAGGGCAGCCACCACTCTAGGTTATTTGGGCTGGCCACCTCCTTGGCATATTTGGGTCGGCCGCCTCCACCTGGGCCGGACGCACTATTCACGGTTACTGTTTATGGTACTGTTCATGTGAATAGTAGCCCACGAATAGTACCACATTGCTAGTTCTTAGATATTTGCGGCTCCCCCTCCCCTATATAAGGAGGCCACACCTCTTTAGTTTTCCTTGGATTTTGTTGAGTTAAGAGTTAGCATTGCTGCAACTTTGTGTATTGGCTTGTGTCGACTAGACCAACCTTAATACCGCTATCAAAATCCCAAATTCAATATTTCAATCTTTATTTGCAATTCCAGATTGCTTTATCTTATTCTTGCGTGCTTCTTCGGTGTATGCAGGAATCGACCTTCGTGGTCAGGTCAACCGGGTATTTGTACACAGTTGATAACGACTTGTCAATCAGTTCAGCGATTGCGTGGTTTTGAGTCTTACGTGTTCGTAGCCAGGATCATCAGGGTTGAGCGACGCCTACCGGACTTATCGTTCTCATCGAAAGAACGGGCCAACAAATAGAACCTTAGGGTTCATCAGGTGGTATCAAAGCTAGGTTCATCGGTGCGAATTTTTTTTTCTTTCCTACAGTCCAAATAGCCAAAATTAAACAAAATTAGGTTTAGTTCAACATTCAAGCCAATTTGTGCCTTTGCAATTTGTTCTTTTTAGTTTGCTTTGTTGAATTTTCGTTACATCGTCGAGTCGTCGTGCTGGTTTCTTGTCTAGATTAGTCTAGTTTTAGGGTTTCTTGTCGATCGTCTAGTGTGTCTCCCTCCCTGCTGCATACATCAGTTGGTTCATCATCAAGGCTACTGCCACCGTTAACCATAAGAATTTCCCTCGGACCTCGCCTCGCTCGATCCACAAACGCGTTCAACACAGCAGAACCGAGGGCACAACACAGCATACCAAAAAAAAAGAGAAGATACACACAATAGATCGGATCGGGCGGCAGCAAGGCACTCGCATCCTCCGGCCTAGGCGCCTGTTTCTCCGCCCAGACGGGACGCCGTCAGGTCGCTACTGCCGCCAGATAAACCGCCTCCGCCGCGTGTTCGCTCTGCCGCTGCGCTTTTCTCTGGCAAGAATCGGCCGTGCCGCCGCCTCCTCCGCTGTTTCATTCAGAAGCTGCTATTGCTTCGCCCATTGCTTCGCTCTGAAGCCTTTGCCACCGCTGCGCCAAATTTGAAGACGCCGAAATCCGCACCGCTGCTTCTGAGCTGCCGCCGCCATCGCTTTGAGTCACGGATCCGCCCTGCCGCCATCGCCGTGAATCGAGTCGGCGCCGTCGCCCTTGCGTGGAGGATTTCTGAGCCGCCGCTGACATCCGGGCGCCGCCGCCCTGGACTGCCGCTGCCCGAGTGTAACGTCCCGTTTTCCTTAAAGTTCTTGCCAAAGTTTTCAAAATAAAAGTAACCATTTGGCTTTATTGAGAATCCAAAGCTTAACCTGATATTTTGGAAATCTGGAGATTCAACTGGAATTAATCAAACCTTAACTAAGCTCTTAGTTGGTGTTCCTTGCCAGTTGTGGCTCTCTGTTGTGTCTTTGCTGCTCTTGGGCTGTTGTGTCTCCGAGCCTCTCTGTGTGCCCCTGGTTTGTCTTTTCTCTTTTAACTTCCTTTGTGGGTTTGAATCTCTTTGAGGTTTAGACCTCCCCCACCGCTCAAACCATCCCCGTCGACCCCTCAACTCTTTTTTTTCCCTCTTGAGTTCTCTTGGGCGCTCTAGAGTTTCCCTGGACCTCCCAGTGCCCTCTTGGGACCTCCTCTGATCTATTTGGACCTCCCCTGTGTTCAAACAGACCTCCCCTTGTTGAGATCTGGCCGTTAGGACCTCCTCATGGAGATCTTAGCCGCATGAGACCTCCCTTGTTGAGATCTGGCCGTTAGGACCTCCTCATGGAGATCTTAGCCGCCTGAGACCTCCCTTGTTGAGATCTGGCCGTTAGGACCTCCCTCATGGAGATCTTAGCCGCACAGACCTCCCCTTGTTGAAATCTGGCCGTTAGGACCTCCCTCATGAAGATCTTAGCCGCACAGACCTCACCTTTTGAGATCTTGACCGTTGGATCTCCCTTTTGGAGCTCTACTCGTCAGGACCTCCCCGCACCCTTTGATCTAGACCGTTGAGGTCCTCCCCTTTTGAGATCTTGACCGTTGGATCTCCCTTTTGGAGATCTACTCGTCAGGACCTCCCCGCACCCTTTGATCTGGACCGTTGAGGTCCTCCCCTTTTGAGATCTTGACCGTTGGATCTCCCTTTTGGAGATCTACTCATCAGGACCTCCCCGCACCCTTTGATCTGGACCGTTGAGGTCCTCCCCTTTTGAGATCTTGACCGTTAGACCTCCCTTGTGAAGACCTGAGTGTCGGGATCTCCCCCTTGAAGTGTTCTAGACCTCCTATCCAGACCTCCCCTGTGGTCTTTTGCGGGGGCGACCCTTGCGGTGGGGCCACCCCTTTGACCAGTGGTGCACCCTTTTGACTGGCCCCACTTGCCAGCCCCTCTCCACCTTGTTATCATTGTTCTTGCCTCAGAACTCTGTGCGCATTTAATAGGCGTCGGGTCACATTAAATGCAGTCCCATCTGAGGTACTTTATTTCAATTCTTTTTGGGCAAGCCCTGCCCAAGTAGTCCCGATTGCCAACACGTCACTAGGTTTTCCTTGTGGTGCACACCACCAACCCCGGCTATATATAGCCTGGGAGGGTAGGCCTTTGTAACATTTTGCTCATTTCTTCCTTCCCTGCCTCCTCTGCTCGGTTCTTCCTTGCGCAAGACCTTCCCCAGGAGCTCTTTGAGGCTGTGTTAAGCCTCTTGGTTTCCTTTTTGGCTGAGTTGGTTTGAGTTCCTTTTTTGTTCTTTTGAAGTTCTCTGGCTTAGTGTGGTTTTGCTTATCTGGTTTTCTTGCGAACGTGTAGATCGCGAGTTCGAGGAGATCTTGGACCCAGCTCTTGCTGCTGAAGGCTCTCCACTACTTGACCAAGGCAAGCCACAGACCTCCTTTTGATCATCTTGAACCTGGTTTTTGCAAATATATTTTGGTTTTACTTTATCATGCATGGCTATGTTTATAAGAAAGTGGTTTGGGCTGTAGTTACTTGCCTACTTGTGGTTATGCCTCCTTCATACCTTGTCTCCATCATGTTGTCATATTCACCTTGTGAGCCTTAGGGTGGATATCTAGTTGGTGCTCTTTGTTATTTGCCAACATGGGGGCCGTAGGTCTATATAGCTTTGCTTAGATAACGTGTTTCGGACGCATCACGCTTCACCTCTAATAATCTTGACTAATAAGTTATTGAATGTGTGGTTGGTGCCACTGTTGAGCAGCTATGGCAGGATGCCTAAGCTGTATTGACTATGGTGTGAGACCACTTGGTTAAAACTTGTGTGCCAGGACTGGGTGGTCTTTTGGCATGGGCTAATACAAATGGTTTTGCTGAGGCAAGTAGGCAGGGAGTGAGTAGTGGGTGCTGTGCACATTTGGGTTTGTGAATGTCTTGCCTTAGCACAACTAAGGACTTAACTTTGTGTCTATTGATCTGGGCCAAATAGTGCAACCACAAGATCATTTTATGGGAATGGTCTGGGCTGAATAATCAGCAATGAGCTGGCTTGGAGCTGTTGTGGTTGAGCGTGTGATTCGTTGGCGCAAGAGGGGGCACCCCATAACCCTGCGGATTTCTAGACCACAGGAGGGGATTGCGAAACCTTAGCGGACAACTCCGAGTCAGTTCAAAGCTTTGTAAAGGCCTTGCCGCGCTCTCTAGACTGCTCACCTTAGGAAGTGAGCAAGGGTGACCGGAACCCATCCTGCTAGAGAGATCATGGATTGTGGGTAAAGTTGTACACCTCTGCAGAGTGTAAAATCTATTCGAATAGCCAAGTCCTTGGTCATGGACATGCTCAGTGAAAATGGTGCAAGGGGTAGTTGTTTTGAAAAGTTTGTGTCGCTGGGCACTACAGCGAGATGCCTTGGCTTTGCCTCGAAGAGACCTTGGCCGGCTCCAGAGGGGTCAGGGTTGGCTCAGGTAGGGGTCCAAGGACTGGCTCAGACCTCTTGAGTGGGTGCTCTTGAGTGGTTTTTGGGTGAGGACCTGGCCACTGGTGTGACCAGACCTCCGCCATTTTCGGTTGTGGATGTGAGCTGGTGCTCACTCCCCTTTTTCAACTTCAATTTACTATGTATTATGGTTTTACCTTGCTGCCTTACAATCTATTATTGCTATTATTGTTAAACTTGGCTTTGTGCAAACTAACCATACAGCTCTCCATTGGTAAGCCCTTTCATGAATATTATTGCATCTTTGCTCCCTGTGACTTGCCGAGTACATTCCAAGTACTCATGGCTTAAGCCTTGTGTCAAAGCAGATTATGAAGATGACCAAGTGCAGGGCAGTGCAAACCTCTTCGAGGATGAGTTCTTTGACGACTAAGCTGCCTAGGACATCCTCCACCCGACAGCCTGTGGTGCTTGTTGGATGGCTTTTGCGTGTTTTGGTGTTTGAGCCCTAGAGCTCCCTGTTGCCAGTTGTAAGTCCTCGCTGGTTTTGTAAGCCCCTGTGGCAGACCTCTTGTTAACAAGCTTGACCATAAGGTCCTGTTATATATTAAGTTTAATTTGTCTACTTCATCTTTGTTTGACCTCGTGGTTGTGATATTAGCTTGTATTCTTGTGTGAGCTAGCTCTATTGTCCTGGGACTAGCTCAGTTGCACAGGGACAGGACCACCAGGAGGTCCTACGGGACTTAGCCTGGGAGGTCCTATCGGACCTCTCTAGTGATATACCTAGAGGTGCTACCGAGTGGGTGGCGGCCAAGACCTCCAGGAGGTCTGTTAGACCTCCTGGGAGGTCAGTGGCGGGCCAAGACCTCCAGGAGGTCCTTTAGACCTCCTGGGAGGTCCTGGCAGACCTCCTCGGTATTGCACCATGCGGTGCTACCACTCCTTATGGTGGCTCTGCAGCGCAAAAAAAAAATGGTCCTCCCGGACCTCCTTTGGTGCATCACAGGGTGGGTCGTCACAGTTGGTATTAGAGCCTTGGTCGGCTATAGGACGTGGCCATAGGTAGAAAGGTCGTTTCAGTTTTGGTTCCAAAAATTATTTTCTAAAAGCAAACCAACTTAAAATTTGTTTGGAGATTCTTTCCTTGTCCTGGTTCTATGCTGCACTTAACTTGTCCAAATCATTTCTTACCCCGTTCTACTTCCATCTTAACTCCTTCTTTAGTTCTGATATCTTGCCCTTGCTGGAACCTCACTTTTAAGTCTAATCTGACCTCCTTGCCTTTATAATTTCTATAGGGCCGACTGTAGAAAGGTTAGGGTTGGTGGTCCTATTTTGAGTCCCGCTTAGCTTGGGTCTCTAAGACCTCTGTTTTGTGGTTTTGGTTGCCTCTTTTGGCCTTCTGGCCTTTTTGGTTTTCTCTTAGGGTTTAACCAAGTCACCTCTAATAGATGCCCTATCTTTATCTCTCTGTTCCCTCTTATCTACTATGCTTTCTTTCGTATCTATTAAACCTTTAGAGTTTTGTCCAGATGGTGTAGACTCGGCAGTCCACAAGTCAGGGTGAGCTCCCAGAACAGTTGCCACCACCTCCACCTCCCGATGGCGAGAAGACCTGTGTTTTGGGCAATTTATAAAGACAAGCCCAAATGATGAGCTCTATGATGCAGAATATGAACCAAATTATGGCTCAACAAAGTCAGACCACCAATGCTTTACTTGCCATGATGAGCCAGAGTAGCCAAACTGCAGTAGTGCCGCCACCACCACCCCCATCTCACTAGCAATCTAGGCTATCTGAGTTCTTGAAGACACACCCAGCTACATTTTCCAGCTCCCCTGAGCCCTTAGATGCCGATGATTGGCTGAGATCAACAGAGAAGAAGCTGGACATTGCTCGCTGTGAAGATAGGGAAAAGGTTTTGTTTGCCTCACATCAACTGGAAGGACCTGCAGCTGAGTGGTGGGACACATTTTGTGCCTCACATGCTGACCCCCAGAGGATCACTTGGGCAGGTCAGAATGCCGTCACTCACATGTGCCGGATGGGAAGGTAGAGATGAAAAAGGAAGAGTTTAGAGAGCTCAAACAAGGCAATATGTCAGTGAGTGAGTACCTCACTAAGTTTACTCAATTGTCACGTTATGCTCGCGAGGATGTGGCTACAGATGATGCACGGCAGAAACGTTTTAGGCGAGGCCTCCATCCCAGTCTCAAAGTTCAAGTTGTTGGCAACGACTATCCTGATTTCCAGCATATGGTAAACAAGGCAATGCTCATTGAGGAGTCCCGAAGAGAACTTTCTGAGTCTTTCAAGAGAAAGGTACCACCCACCAGTGCTCAGCAAAGACCTCCCCAGCGAGTCAAGACATTTGTGCAGTACCAACCCAAGCGCCAAGGACCTCTGTCAAGGCCTCCCGCCCAGCTGTCCCTACCCAGCGCAAGATCCTTGGCAAAGACTAAGCCTACCCTAACGACCTCCACAAAGAATTGGGATCACCTGTTTCAAATGTCACCAAGTGGGGCATTTTGCCAACCAATGCCCACTAAAGACTGATCAACCTGCAAAGACCTCAACTTCAGGGCCTCCCTCGGCCAAGACCTCTCAAGAAGCAGGACCTTCTCAAGCTAGGAGCTCCCAGTCCTTTGGAAGGGGCCGAGTGAACCATGTTGCAGTGGAAGAAGCTCAGACCTCCTCAGACGTGGTGCTAGGTATGTTCCTAGTAAATTCAGTGCCAGCTGCAGTTTTGTTTGACTCTGGAGCTTCCCATTCGTTTATTTCTCAGAGTTTTGCTGCAAAGCACCAGTTTTGAGTTGTTGCTCTTAAGTCTACCTTGTTGGTTCAATCCCCCGGTTCAGAACTAAGTACGAACCAGGGTTGTCCACAAGTGAAAATGGTCATAGAAGGAGTAGAATTTCTAGCCAACCTTATCCTTTTGGACACCAGGTCCCTAGATGTGATTTTGGGTATGGACTGGCTAGCTAACCACCATACCATGTTGGATTGTAGTGGCAAAAGTATCTCTTTGACTAGCCCTAGTGGTGCCACTGTGAAGTTTTCGGCCACCTCAGAGAAGCTCCAAGGAGCCTTATCTTGTAGTTCTCAAGTTCAAGCATTGGAAGATGTCCCTGTTGTCAAAGAGTTTGTGGATGTGTTCCCAGATGAACTCCCAGGAATGCCTCCAGAGTCCAGACAGAGACCTTGAGTTTGTCATTAACCTTGTTCTAGGGACCTCCCCCATCTCCAAAAGGCCCTACAGATTGCATGTTGATGATCATGTGGAGTTGAAGAAGCAGTTAGAAGACTTGCAGAGCAAAGGTTTTATTAGACCTAGCTCCTCACCTTGGGGAGCACCAGTGATTTTTGTGCCTAAAAAGGATGGCACTCAAAGAATGTGTGTGGACTACAGAGCTCTCAATGATGTCACCATCAAGAACAAGTATCCTTTGCCAAGAATTGATGATTTGTTTGATCAATTAAAGGGAGCTGCTGTGTTTTCCAAAATAGATTTGAGAACAGGATATCACCAACTCAAGATTCGAAAGGAAGACATCCCTAAGACAGTTTTTCAACTAGGTATGGGTTGTTTGAGTTCACTGTCATGTCTTTTGGGTTGACCAATGTCCCTGCCTATTTCATGAATTTGATGAACCGAGTGTTCATGGACTATCTAGACAAGTTTGTTATTATGTTTATTGATGACATTCTAGTCTATTCCAAGAGTGAAGAGGAGCATGCAAGACATCTCTTTTCGGTTTTGGAGAAGCTAAGAGCTCATCAGCTCTTTGCCAAGTTTAGTAAGTGTGAGTTTTGGCTAAAAGAAGTGGTCTTTTTGGGGCATGTTTTGTCAAAAGAAGGAGTGTCTGTTAATCCTAGCAAGGTTCAAGATGTGCTCAATTGGGAACCTCCTAAATCAGTGCCTCAAGTTCGAAGTTTTCTTGGCATGGCTGGCTACTACAGAAAGTTTATTGAAGGCTTTTCCCGTATTGCAAGACCTCTAACTCAGCTGTTAAAGAAAGAAAAGAAGTTCCTTTGGACCTCAGAGTGTGATCAAAGCTTCCTAGAGCTCAAGAAAAAGTTAACCTCTGCCCCAGTTTTGGTTCTCCCTGATGTCAGGAAAGATTTTGAAGTCTTTTGTGATGCATCAAAGCAAGGACTTGGCTGTGTTCTAATGCAAGATAGAAGAGTAGTGGCTTATGCCTCAAGACAATTGAAGCCCCATGAAGTAAATTACCCTACTCATGACCTAGAGTTAGCTGCTGTGGTGCACGATTTAAAGATTTGGCGCCATTACCTCATAGGTAATAGGTGTGAAATCTATCTTGACCACAAAAGCCTAAAGTACATCTTTACTCAAGCGATTTGAATTTGAGGCGAGAAGGTGGCTAGAGCTTATTAAAGACTACAATGTGGGAATCCATTACCACCCAGGCAAGGCCAATGTGGTGGCAGATGCCTTGAGCAGGAAAGTTTATGCCAATACATTGATGATCAAGGAGAGCCAACCTACTTTGCATGAAGAATTTCTGAAGCTTAGACTTGAGTTAGTTGAGGAAGGGTTTTTGGCAGCTCTTGAAGTGCAACCCACCTTGCAAAAGCAGATCAAGGCAGCCCAAGTTGGAGATGCTGGCATCCAAGAGTTCAAGACCAACATAAGAAAAGGGAATGCCACCAGGTTTTCAGAAGATGACCAAGGGGCGGTTTGGTTTGATAAAAGGCTCTGTGTGCCCAATAACACAGAGCTCAAAGAGGTAATACTTAAGGAAGCCCATGAGACATTGTATTCTATACATCCAGGAGCTACAAAAATGTATCAAGACATCAAGGAGTTGTACTGGTGGCCGAAAATGAAGAAGGAAATAGCAGATTTTGTGGCCAAATGTGACACTTGCTAAAAAGTTAAAGCAGTACACCAAAGACCTGGAGGACTTTTGGTACCTTTACCCATACCCGAGTGGAAATGGGAAGAGGTCGGAATGGACTTCATAACTGGTTTACCTCGTACCCAAGCTGGTTTTGATTCTATTTGGGTCATTGTGGATAGGCTAGCAAAAATGGCTCACTTTATTCCTGTGAAGACTACCTATTCTGGAGACAAACTGGCCGAAATCTACATGGCAAAAGTTGTGTGCCTTCATGGTGTTCCAAAGAAGATAGTCTCAGACAGAGGATCTCAGTTCACCTCCAAGTTTTGGCAAAAGCTACATGATGCTTTGGGCACCGACCTCAACTTCAGTACAGCATACCACCCACAAACAGATGGCCAAACCGAGAGAGTTAACCAAGTCCTTGAGGACATGCTGAGAGCTTGTTCTCTAGAAAGGCAATCTAGTTGGGACAAGATGTTACCTTATGCAGAATTTTCCTACAATAACAGCTACCAAGCGAGCCTCCAAATGTCCCCTTTTGAAGCTATTTATGGGAGAAAATGTAGGACTCCCTTGTACTGGACAGAATCAGGTGAAGGCCAAGTTCTTGGCCCGGACCTCCTAAAAGAAGCCGAAGATCAAGTAAGGTCAATAAGGGAGAAGTTAAAGACTGCTCAAACTCGGCAAAAGAGCTACGCGGATATTAGACGGCGAGACCTAGCTTTTGTCCCTGGAGATCAAGTCTACCTCAAAGTGTCACCTCTCAAGGGTATGCAGCGGTTCAGAGTTAGTGGGAAGCTTGCTCCAAGATTTATTGGACCTTTTCCAATTCTTGCCCGAAGGGGTGAAGTGGCTTACAAGTTGGACCTCCCTCCTCAGCTTGCTGGAGTCCATGATGTGTTCCATGTGTCGCAGCTGAAGAAATGTTTGCGGGTGCCAGAGGACCAAATGCCTTTAGAAGCTGTGGACCTCCAAGAAGACCTCACTTACAAAGAGCAACCCATCAAGATCTTGGCCGAGTCAGAAAGAGTTACCAGGAGCAAGACCACCAAGCTGTGCAAGGTACAATGGAGTAACCACTCTGAAGCCGAAGCAACATGGGAGCAAGAAGAGGACCTCAAGAAGGACTTCCCCCACCTATTCCCTAGCTCAGCCTGAATCTCGGGGTCGAGATTCCCTTAAGGGGTGAAGGTTTGTAACGTCCCGTTTTCCTTAAAGTTCTTGCCAAAGTTTTCAAAATAAAAGTAACCATTTGGCTTTATTGAGAATCCAAAGCTTAACCTGATATTTTAGAAATCTAGAGAGTTCAACTAGAATTAATCAAACCTTAACTAAGCTCTTAGTTGGTGTTCCTTGCCAGTTGTGGCTCTCTGTTGTGTCTTTGCTGCTCTTGGGCTGTTGTGTCTCCGAGCCTCTCTGTGTGCCCCTGGTTTGTCTTTTCTCTTTTAACTTCCTTTGTGGGTTTGAATCTCTTTGAGGTTTAGACCACCCCCACCGCTCAAACCATCCCCGTGGACCCCTCAACTCTTTTTTTCCCTCCTGAGTTCTCTTGGGCGCTCTAGAGTTTCCCTGGACCTCCCAGTGCCCTCTTGGGACCTCCTCTGATCTATTTGGACCTCCCCAGTGTTCAAATAGACCTCCCCTTGTTGAGATCTAGCTGTTAGGACCTCCATCATGGAGATCTTAGCCGCACAGACCTCCCCTTGTTGAGATCTGGCCGTTAGGACCTCCCTCATGGAGATCTTAGCCGCCTGCACCTCCCTTGTTGAGATCTGGCCGTTAGGACCTCCTCATGGAGATCTTAGCCGCTGAGCACCTCCCTTGTTGAGATCTGGCCGTTAGGACCTCCCTCATGGAGATCTTAGCCGCACAGACCTCCCCTTTTGAGATCTTGGCCGTTAGGACCTCCCTCATGGAGATCTACTCGTTAGGACCTCCCCGCACCCTTTGATCTGGACCGTTGAGGTCCTCCCCTTTTGAGATCTTGACCGTTGGATCTCTCTTTTGAAGATCTACTCGCCAGGACCTTCCCGCACCCTTTGATCTGGATCGTTGAGGTCCTCCCCTTTTGAGATCTTGACCATTGGATCTCCCTTTTGGAGATCTACTCGTCAGGACCTCCCCGCACCCTTTGATCTGGACCGTTGAGGTCCTCCCCTTTTGAGATCTTGACCGTTAGACCTCCCTTGTGAAGACTTGAGTGTCGGGATCTCCCCCTTGAAGTGTTCTGGACCTCCTATCCAGACCTCCCCTGTGGTCTTTTGCGGGGGCGACCCTTGCGGTGGGGCCACCGCTTTGACCAGTGATGCACCCTTTTGATTGGCCCCACTTGCTAGCCCCTCTCCACCTTGTTATCATTGTTCTTGCCTCAGAACTCTGTGCGCATTTAATAGGCGTCGGGTCACATTAAATGCAGTCCCATCTGAGGTACTTTATTTCAATTCTTTTTGGGCAAGCCCTGCCCAAGTAGTCCCGATTGCCAATATGTCACTAGGTTTTTCTTGTGGTGCACACCACCAACCCCGGCTATATATAGCCTGGGAGGGCAAGCCTTTGTAACCTTTTGTTCATTTCTTCTTTCCCTGCCTCCTCTGCTCGGTTCTTCCTTGCGCAAGACCTCCCCAAGGAGCTCTTTGAGGCTGTGTTAAGCCTCTTGGTTTCCTTTTTGGCTGAGTTGGTTTGAGTTCCTTTTTGGTTCTTTTGAAGTTCTCTGGCTTAGTGTGGTTTTGCTTATCTGGTTTTCTTGCGAACGTGTAGATCGCGAGTTCGAGGAGATCTTGGACCCAGCTCTTGCTACTGAAGGCTCTCCACTACTTGACCAAGGCAAGCCACAGACCTCCTTTTGATCATCTTGAACCTGGTTTTTGCAAATATATTTTGGTTTTACTTTATCATGCATGGCTATGTTTATAAGAAAGTGGTTTGGGCTGTAGTTACTTGCCTACTTGTGGTTATGCCTCCTTCATACCTTGTCTCCATCATGTTGTCATGTTCACCTTGTGAGCCTTAGGGTGGATATCTAGTTGGTGCTCTTTGTTATTTGCCAACATGGGGGCCGTAGGTCTATATAGCCTTGCTTAGATAACGTGTTTCGGACGCATCACGCTTCACCTCTAATAATCTTGACCAATAAGTTATGGAATGTGTGGTTGGTGCCACTGTTGAGCAGCTATGGTAGGATGCCTAAGCTGTATTGACTATGGTGTGAGACCACTTGGTTAAAACTTGTGTGCTAGGACTGGGTGGTCTTTTGGCATGGGCTAATACAAATGGTTTTGCTGAGGCAAGAAGGTAGGGAGTGAGTAGTGGGTGCTGTGCACATTTGGGTTTGTGAATGTCTTGCCTTAGCACAACTAAGGACTTAACTTTGTGTCTATTGATCTGGGCCAAATAGTGCAACCACAAGATCATTTTATGGGAATGGTCTGGGCTGAATAATCAGCAATGAGTTGGCTTGGAGCTGTTGTGGTTGAGCGTGTGATTCGTTGGCGCAAGAGGGGGCACCCCATAACCCTGCGGATTTCTAGACCACAGGAGGGGATTGCGAAACCTTAGCGGGCAGCTCCGAGTCAGTTCAAAGCTTTGTAAAGGCCTTGCCGCGCTCTCTAGACTGCTCACCTTAGGAAGTGAGCAAGGGTGACCGGAACCCATCCCGCTAGAGAGATCGTGGATTGTGGGTAAAGTTGTACACCTCTGCAGAGTGTAAGATCTATTCGAATAGCCAAGTCCTTGGTCATGGACATGCTCGATGAAAATGGTGCAAGGGTAGTTGTTTTGAAAAGTTTGTGTCATTTGGGCACTACAAATGAGATGCCTTGGCTTTGCCTCAAGAGACCTTGGTCGGCTCCGGAGGGTCGGGGTTGGCTCGGGTAGGGGTCCAAGGACCTGCTCGGACCTCTTGAGTGGGTGCTCTTGAGTGGTTTTGGGTGAGGACTCACAGCCTTTGGTGTGACTCGACCTCCCCATTTTCGTTGTGGATGTGAGTGGTGCTCACTCCCTTTTTCAACTTCAATTTACTATGTATTATGGTTTTACCTTGCTGCCTTACAATCTATTATTGCTATTATTGTCAAACTTGGCTTTTTGCAAACTAACCATACAGTTCTCCATTGGTAAGCCCTTGCATGAATATTATTGCATCTTTGCTCCCTGTGACTTGCTGAGTACATTCCAAGTACTCATGGCTTAAGCCCTGTGTCAAAGCAGATTATGAAGATGACCAAGTGCAGGGCAGTGCAGACCTCTTCGAGAAGGAGTTCTTTGACGACTAAGCTGCCTAGGACGTCCTCCACCCGACAGCCTGTGGTGCTTGTTGGATGGCTTTTGCGTGTTTTGGTGTTTGAGCCCTAGAGCTCCCTGTTGCCAGTTGTAAGTCCTCATTGGTTTTGTAAGCCCCATGGCGCACCTCTTGTTAACAAGCTTGACCATAAGGTCCTGTTATATATTAAGTTTAATTTGTCTACTTCATCTTTGTTTGACCTCGTGGTTGTGATATTAGCTTGTGTTCTTGTGTGAGCTAGCTCTGTTGTCCTGGGACTAGCTCAGTTGCACAGGACAGACCACAGGAGGTCCCACGTGATTTAGCTCAGGAGGTCCCTGGCTTGACCTCTCTAGTGATGTACCTCGAGGTGCTACAAAGTGGGTGGCGGCCAAGACCTCCAGGAGGTCTGTTAGACCTCCTGGGAGGTCAGTGGCGGGCCAAGACCTCTAGGAGGTCCTTTAGACCTCCTGGGAGGTCCTAGCAGACCTCCTCGGTATTGCACCATGCGGTGCTACCACTCCTTGTGGTGGCTCTACAGCGCAAAAAAAAATGGTCCTCCTGGACCTCCTTTGGTGCATCACGGGGTGGGTCGTCACACCGAGTCGCCGTCGCCGCCAACCCGAGCCGCCGGCGATCCAGTCGTCGCCGCCTCTGGGTTGAGCCGAGTTTGAGGAATCTCTTTCTTTTGTGATTTTTTTTTTGTTTTCCAGGAAGCGTCGTGAGGATTTAAAGCACAAAAAAAAAGAGAAAGAGAAGAAAAAAAAGAAAAAGAGAAAGAAAAGAGAGGAAAAAAACAGAGAAGGAAAAAAAATCAATCAAGAGCTGCCTCTTTTTGACTTATTTTCCTTGTGTCAGTTTGACATAGTCATCCATTACTCGTTGGCGTTGATTGTTCAGTTTGGCCGCCACTGTTGCTACTAGTCGTTCTTGCGAGTTGCTCTAGCTAGGCTTGGTTTAGACTAGGACCAGCACTTGTGACTAGTACTTTGAACTGCTATTCAACTTTGCATACTGATTTGAATAATTGCTATTTCTTTGCTATATACTAGCCTTCCGAGCTCCACTTCCTACTAACTCAGCAGGTGCCATTCCTCGCAATCGTTGGGCTGATCGCAAGTGAGTTTATCACGAACCAGCCACCGGTTGCACCACCTGTTTGCATTGGTAAGAACTTGCAAGAGCTTGGTAAGAGCTTGAGCGTGTGTGACTTGAGCCTCCTGATCCTAGTAGTTGATAGGAACATATACTTGTGATTTGTTTCCTTGTTTTCTACTAATAATGAAAGATTGGTTGAAGTTGGTAGATTACGATGTCATCGCGGGCAGATTTGAACTCAAAGGGAAACAACTACCTGCATACATATTATCACTCACCGCTGAGAGTACGTCGTTGGACTACTTTATATGGGTTAATATGTTGGATAGCTACTTTGAAAGACAGGACCTTGATCCTTATGAGAAGATGAGCATGGCAAGGACGGCACTGATCGGTGATGTTCAACATTGGTGGTCGAATCTAGAGTACCACTTCATGTACACATGGGAGCAGATGAAGAAGAAATTGCAATGTCGTTTTGTACCTCCACCACCCACAGTCACAAGCGAAGTGCAACCTAAGGTAACTAAAAATGCTGACATTGTTTTGGCTCCTACTCCATCTCCAGATACCACCGAGACGCTTGAAGAGAAGAATGATGATTTGGTGCATCTTAAGTCATTAGAGGAGAAGTTTGAGGTACCTACAGTATCTGATGAGGACGACAATGACAAAGATACTGATTTGGTGCTACAACAAGACATAGAGCCACCTTGTGAGTATATACCTACTGTAGTGCAATCTTGTGATTTTTCTTATGTTGACTTGAACAAACCATGTGCTGCTCTTAAATCTCATACTTGTGCACATGTCGAATTAATTACACATAAGGAAGTACTTGATAGAATATCCCCTGCTGATACTTTGTGCTATATCATGCTTAGTGAGCCTGTTAGTTTGGAATGTGCTATGCAGAAAGTTTTTGAACTTTCATCTCTAAATTCTCTTTCTAGCACCTTCACCTACTATTTTAAATTAATTGGAGATTATGGTATAGACAACCAATTTCTGGTTTATCGAATATGCATAACTTGTGCTCACATGGATGAATTGAAACTTGTTGTTTTGGATAACAATTCTTGTGTGCTGAATCTTGTTCGATCTGAGAGGAAAATAAAATTTAGTGCTCATCCAATGCCTATGTGTTCACCTTTTATTGCACCATCTAGTATGGACAGTCTCGATAAAAATGTTGAATTATGGAAGAACTTACAAATCTTTTCACCCTTGCTAGATGAATTTGCTATTGCTCAATTGAAAGCTGATTACATGAATGACTTGTGCACTTTGAATTCAATTATTATGCTGCCCATTCACAGAGCAATGAATAACTCTACTATATACTTCACTTATACTTGCAAATTGAGTTGCAAACTGAATGCTATGAGAAAATATACCTTTGCTGATTTGATGCATGCACAATCACCTTTAATTTCTAAAGTTTTCTCTATTTCTTTGCCACCTGTTATTGCTAACATTTTGCAGAAAGATGAGAATGCATTGCTACAAGTTTTAAAGCTTCTCTTGCCATTAGAGGATGAGCGTGAGTCGAGGATGACTCAAATGCAAGAAAGGGAGGATGATGAGGACATCGACCCGCCGGATACGACCGCTACCCCACCTCCAACTAGGCTACTTGACTGCCATCGATTCGACTGCATCAGACGCTACTCCAACGTGCCGACGAATTTACTTCACTTATACCTGGTGCTGTGACACCTCACATGGGGCTGAGGGCCTTGTATTTGTATCAATTATTTAGCCCAAAGGGCAGCCACCACTCTAGGTTATTTGGGCTAGCCACCTCCTTGGCCTATTTGGGCCGACCGCCTCCACCTGGGCCGAACGCACTATTCATGGTTACTGTTCATGTGAATAGTCATTCGCGAATAGTACCACACTGTTAGTCCTTAGATATTTGCGGCTCCCCCTCCCCTATAAAAGGAGGCCGCACCCCTTTAGTTTTCCTTGGATTTTGTTGAGTTACGAGTTAGCATTGCTGCAACTTCATGTATTGGCTTGTGTCGACTAGACCAACCTTAATACCGCTATCAAAACCCCAAATTCAATATTTCAATCTTTATTTGGAATTCCAGATTGCTTTATCTTATTCTTGCGTGCTTCTTCGGTGTATGCAGGAATCGACCTTCGTGGTCAGGTCAACCGAGTATTCGTGCACGGTTGATAACGACTTGTCAATCCGTTCAACGATTGTGTGGTTTTGATCCTTGCGTGTTCGTAGCCAGGATCGTTAGGGTTGAGCGACGCCTACCGGACTTATCGTTCTCATCGAAAGATCGGGTCAACAAATAGAACCTTAGGGTTCATCAGGTGATAACCCCTTTGTAATTAATGGCTAGTTAATTAATAAAATTAATTTAATTAATGTTCCACTAATGTTTAAAAGTTGTGAGATTCAAGAACTTAATCTACAAATTTTGGGAAATTGAATTTAAAGCTATTCGAGAATAATTATGTTAATCTCAATATCTTGCTTTAGAAACTTGATTTATCTTGCGAATTCTATCAAATCTCCTTTAATCCAATTGAAAGCTATCGCCTCTTTATCTCTCGATCTAAAGTTACAAAAGATAACTAAAAATAATTGATGTGAGAATAAGCTTGGCAAAAATATCTTGTATCATCTTCATACCCCCAAAAAATCTTTAAGATATTTAAAATGGCAATTTAATAATTAAGGAAAATGAATCTTGTAAATCTTAAGTCTCTCATCCTTATCTTAATTATAGCCTATGCATGGTTAGATGCTTAACCTTGTGTAAGCGGCAAATAAGTTAAAAGTGAATTAATTAACCAACATGCCTTGCCATCTAATTTAAAATACAACTTAAATTTGATGTCTTGCTAAAAGTATAATCTTGCCCAATATCAATCACTCTATCTTTATCTCTGGATATAAATCACCGGTGGTAATTAAAGATAATTAATATACCAACAATTCTAGGCATAACCTCGAGAGATAACTATGGTAATTTTTGGACTCCAAGTTTAACTCGTCAAATTAAAAATTATGCTCTCCGCATCATAAACTCACCCTAATCCCTTTTGGTTAACACCCATCGACTAATGCATAATGCTCTTTTAAGACCCACATCTATCAACCCAACTCATGTGACTTCCTCAATATCCAATAAGTAAAAGAAGCCTTTTGAATCTAAGATCGAGCTATGTCTTTTCCGTGATCGGCTATATCTTGCCATCTTTCAAATCCAAAGTGAATCTCCCTGCAATATTCCTTCGACCATGATCCTCCCTTGTTTTCCCTCCCGGCAGAATTTCTCAGCCATTTCCCTTCTGCTCAAGTAGTCGTTTGGCTTTGTCAAACATTCCCCATTCGCTAAATCTTCTCTCATAATCTCGATCATCGCAAATATTATTCAAGCTCAATTGAAGTTATTTGGTCTTTTGAAGTTCTTTGGATTTATTTGGTTTTCGATCGATTAACGTGTAATTAGAAGTTGGAGTCCCGAAGAAACAACGACTCGAGCGGGATCAAGATTTCGGATAAAGACACGGACCAAGAATTCAAGACCACTGACTGAGAAGGCCTTGAGTAAGATCAAGGCCGTGACAAATTGGCCCAGGCGAGTCAATACTTTGATCATGTTGAGCCTACATTTTATGCAAATTATATTCATTTGAATCACCGAAAGTGCATGCTTTAATTCTTTAATCAAATGCATGTTAAAGCTTAAGGTAGTTAAATACCATTTGATGATTAATTAATTAATATGCCATCCTTGATAATTTAAATCCCTTAATCCTTGTCACCCTAGTAACTATATGGTTATTACTAGTATAGGTTGTACTTAAGCGACATGCGAGTCTTGCTTAAGTACTGGGACATTAAATGTCCCAATCATCATCTCTTCAAACATGAAAATGGTTTTGGGCAGTCATTGTGGGGAAATGACTAAGATGGTTGAATTGGTGTGTTTTACTCCTCAAAAACCCTAATTGCCAATACCACATCTGGGCGGATGGTAAGGCGGTGGGTGCTCAAGGAGCACGAGAGTGGTTGGATTGTGGAAAGAACCGCCCAGATGGATTAAGGACTTAATCTTGTCACGACCTCCCGTGTTAAACAAGTACACCCACAAGTCTGCAAAATGCAACTTGGCCTAGTAAAATTATTAAACCCTGAATGTGTCTCACGGGATGGAGAAAGGGAAATGTGCAAGCTTACGGTACATCCAGCTTGAATGGGTGAGGTTGCCAGTGGTTGTGGGTAGTCCAAAACTACACCCAACGCTGCGGTACAACGATGCCGCACAACGTATGGGCGTAACCCCATATGGGTGAGATGACAGAAAAGGCAAGGTAGTTTGAAAGGTTACTGTGACGGTTGCTCAACCACATGACTACGGAATCATGTGGGGTAACGAGTATGACTATCTCTTGTGGGTACAATGTACAACCTCTACAGAGTCTAAACTGTTTAAACAGCCGCGCCTACGATCAAAGGCGGACATGTGATCTTAACTTGAGTTAGTTCTATTTCAAAAACCTTTGTGGGTGGAATGAAAATGTGGAGGGCTCACCTAGCCATGAGATTGGATTTTACCTGAGCCTTCGAGCTCAGTGGTGGTAATAATTGGAGGTAGCTCCAATCAAAAGATGCATGGTGTAGAGTTTCCGACGGAGGGAACCTCTACTGAAATAATTATTGCACAATTACTCTCTTTAATAAAATGCAATTTGGTTAAAATGCTAAGTGATAGGAATTTGTAATTATGATAATTCAAAACATTGCTTTAGCAAATAAAAGAACCTAAGCCATCCTTGTTAAGCCTTGCATGTATATTATTGCATTGTGTAGTGGCTCGCGAGCATGGAAGTTGTGCTCATTCTCGCTCTTTCCCCAAAACCCTCAGAAGTAGGAAATTCCAAAGATTACGCATACTATGAGGATCCAGAAGTTGGAGGCCCAAGAGATGATGAAGCGTAGTTTAGTCTTTAGTTGTTCTAGTCTCGCCCTAGTCTAGTTGACTCCGTTGGTGCTTGCGTGCATCCAATATTATCCTAGTCTTTGATTAATATCAGGCACACACGGGTTTCCCCAGTCACTTGCCTGTGGAGAGATGTGCTCTCACCCCTTTTGCTTTCGTTGTCGCTTCCGCTACTTTTGTAATGTAATCAGTTTAGCCTGTTCGGCTCTTATTGTAAAACTTGACCCGATGCGGTCTATGTAAACTCTGATGTGTGAAATTAATGAATGGTATGGTTTACTTCACGCCATGTATGAAATGATTCAGCAATGTGTCTGTGAGTGCTAGCTACTGATCCAGGGAATAGCACAGTGTTTTCACAAAGGATTTGGATTCTCAGAATCTGGGTCCGACAGAGCTGGTATTAGAGCATATGACTGTAGGAGCCTTAGTTAGACTGGGTGTGCCTAAGGACTTGAGTCCTATTTTCAAAAACTAAGAAAAAGTTTTGTTAAAATATAGCGTAATTATTGCTCCTTCTCATCTCTCTTAGTTCTTCACTTACCTGGACTTCACTTGAGTTTTTACTCAGTTCTAACCTTTCTCTTGCTTCAAAATTTTAGATGACATGTGCTTCATCCGATGCCCCGTGAGACCTTTTTCCCCATGGACAGGACTTCGGAGAGTTCGTGGATATCCTCTGCCAGCTCATGCAGTACCTGGGCTACCATCACCAGCCCATCTTCAGGGGCCCAAAGACTCAGATCTTGGCCCATGAATCTTGGTCTATGGGGGTGTACCTCTACCCTAGGGAAGGTGAGTCCATCACCCACACCTTCAGAACCGAATACCCAGGAGCCACTATTATGATGTAGTTCAGGACGTAGCCATTTCGCCTCAGCTCGCCTGTGCCAGATGCACGAGGACCACCTGCTGGGATCTCCGTTCCGCTTCTATCCATCTCTTCAAGAAGGATTACGCTACCCCGAGCTCTTCAAAATCAGAGCAAACGACCCCCACCTGACTCACCAGGTGCAGCTCACGCAGGCAATGACAGCTTCCCTTACTAGTGCCGTGTATGAGATTGGACAACTTTGGATGCATCTCACCAGAAGCTACACCCTCTCCAACACTCCCCGCAATTGGTAGATCAGATGGAATGCATCCATCTCTAAAGTGAAGTAGAAAAGGGATGCCGCTGTCGTGGAGTTGGCACGTCTTAGAGCCATCGTTGCTATCTCCACCCCAGCTCCTCCTCCACCAGCTACCGCCCCCAGCAACAAGGCGCTTGATCGACCGCTTCGACTCGGAGGACCACGCACCAGGATGACTACGTGCAAGAGTGTGCATTGCCCCAGTCCGCCGCCCGCCATCGACCTTAGATAATCCAGCTGTGGATGCAACCTCAGCCGTTCTCGCTCGCCGAGCTTCAGTCAGAGCCGTTCTCGCTCCCGCTCCCCGGGCAACTACACCGTTTGTGGTAGCCTATACCCCGTTGGAGTAGTCAAGATTAGTCTAGGTTAGCTAGTAGTGCTTGCTAGGCAGTCTTTTGGTTGCAAGCACCTTCCTGTTTTCTTCTTTTATAAACGTTGTGTTTGTATCCTATGTCATGGCATAGCATAGCCTATATGCTATGTTTCAGGAGTCATGTAACACCTAATCCCCTTAATATAATGTAGCCACTCTAGGCTTTGTATTGTATTTAATCATTTCTCCTTGTTGGTTTGAAGTTCTTTTGTTGTGCTCTAGAGGGCCAGTGAACCCTCATATATCCCCTCTAGTTCTTAAACCCTTCTGTTCCTTCAGATGGCCCCACAGAGAGCAACAGCCTAAGGAAGTGGTGTCAATCGCAAAAAGATGATAACACAGAAGCTACAAGACAGCTACCCCCAGCAGTCAGCATTTCTCGACAGCTCATTGTTCAATTAGCCAGCTGCCTAGCCACCGAGAGCTCTTCTAAATAGCTTTCCAGCTATTTGTTCTTTGGGTTAAACCGATCTTCCCTAGTTAGGATGCTTCTGTCTTCCTCCCTTGTTCTCTCTCGTCTAGCGTGCTTTTCCCTCTCGCCTATCATGCTTTCTTCCTCTCATCTATGGGACTTGTGAAGAATTGTTGAAGATTGTTCAATAAGTAAGTCGCACGGAAGCTATTCTTGTTGGGATTAACTGGTATGTTTGGATGCCAAGCTAGATAGCTTCGAAAAATCATTGATAGGACTGATTTTGAGAATTGGAAAATTTAAGATTTACCGATATTATAAGAGGATCTTGTGAACACTAGAGTATGATGATGGATAAGCCTTGAGTATGAATGGTTTAAGGAATAGCAGATTGGTGGATTATATCGATTATGGAGAAAGAAAATGATCGTGAAAGAAAATTTTAATTGATCAGGAAGGATATAGGAATCTGAAGCACTGATTTGATTGTTATGAGAAATTTTAATTGATCAGGAAGGATATAGGAATCTGAAGCACTGATTTGATTGTTATGAGAAATTCGGAGGCTCGCTTGGTAGCTGTTATTGTAGGAAAATTCTGCATAAGGTAACATCTTGTCCCAACTAGATTGCCTTTCTAGAGCACAAGCTCTCAGCATGTCCTCAAGGACTTGGTTAACTCTCTCGGTTTGGCCATCTGTTTGTGGGTGGTATGCTGTACTGAAGTTGAGGTTAGTGCCCAAGGCATCATGTAGCTTTTGCCAAAACTTGGAGGTGAACTGAGATCCTCTGTCTGAGACTATCTTCTTTGGAACGCCATGAAGGCACACAACTTTTGCCATGTAGATTTCGGCCAGCTTGTCTCCGGAATAAGTAGTCTTCACAGGAATAAAGTGAGCCATCTTTGTTAATCTATCCACTATGACCCAAACAGAATCAAAACCAGCTTGGGTACGAGGTAGACCAGTTATGAAATCCATGCCGACCTCTTCCCATTTCCACTCGGGTATGGGTAAAGGTACTAAAAGTCCTCCAAGTCTTTGGTGTGTTTCTTTACTTCCAATTGAAAAAGGCAACTAGATAAGCATCCACTACTAAAGTGTGTTTCTTGACTTCCAAGCGGATTTTGCAAAACGGGAGTCAGTATATTTCTTGGCCCCGTCAGTCCAAATTAGTCCCTTTGAAGCGATCTAATTTGTTGGACGTGATAATAAGTACTTGAGAGACCCATGCTGCCTTACAGTTACGTCAAGAACGAAGACTTAATACATATAGTTATCTCGAATAATAACAGCGCAAATAAACTACTGTGTATATTAAATACGGCGTATAAGTATCTCTAGTCAATTGGGCCCACATGTCTGTATACTTTGTTCACTATAGGGTGATAGTAGTTGATCTGGTCATAGAAAATCTTACGACCATGAGATAGTCGTATTAAGGCTTACAAGCATAAGGTAGTTGTAGGAAATCTTACTGCCACTAGGCAGTTCTAGGAGTTATTATTTAATCCTTTTCTAAAAAATATTTTAAGATAATATTTCCCTAACTTCATTATCAATTCTGACCTCTTTGGCCACGCCACAACGCGTGACGTGGCAAAAGTACGTTGTCATACCACAGATCTCGGCGTAGCAAACGAGTGCTGTCACGTCACGGTGTGACAAGACTTAGCCCGAAAACATATTCATGTTGGCTCGAATGACTATCTGGCAGGTTTGGCCACGCCGTGGTCGGTGGCATGGCATCACAGTTTGATTACGCCACGGGTCATGACGTGACCAAAGTGGTAAAATTAGAAATAAAGTTATGAAAAATGTTATCTTAAAATATTTTTTAAAAATAGATTAAAAAATAAAAAAAACTCGAGTGCTTACGACAATATAGGTTGGTTGTAGAATTATTCACAACCACTTAGTTAAGCTTTTTTTTTTAATTTAATTAATTGAGGATTGTTATATCCACGTCACGGTGCTTGGCTCAAAAATATGTCAACCGTTAATGTATAAAAGGGTAACTTAAAAACTACTCCCTTCGTTTAAAAAAAAATCAGATAACACAATATGGAGTTAAAAACAAATTGTGGCGTCAAACCAAAAACCAATGGTGCAGTTTGCTACAACCATAGCAATAGGATAAGGGCCAGCGACTGACGACCCAAATACAAATCAGCAATGACCGAGTATGCATTCCATGTTTCCAACCTGTAAGAGCCAATAACATGCCAGTGCAAACACTTTCCTACACATGATGTCAAGTTATATTCACACTAACATTATGTGTGGCTGATTAATTTTCTACACATGATGCCAAATTAATATTCGTATTCACGTTACATTCGAATGACCAGGACATAAATCCTAGCTCCGCCGCTGAGCAATAAAAAAAAAGAGAGAGAGATGGCATCTGAAGCCGAACTGGTCTTTTGCATGTCCATGGCAATGGAAGCGGAGTATTTCCTTCCTTTAAAAAAATGTCCGGAAACAACTCTTTATTATGAATAATTTTGGCTATTTGTCTATACAAGATATGTGATGATATAATAGGACTTTAATATGCACTACTGAGCGATACTGGCCGTTATAATATATGTGTGCCATCTTTTTAAGGATTTTTGTGGAGTTTGTAATGTCCAAAGCAAAAGTGGTGTCTTTAATCTCATCAGTTGTTTATAGATGTATAGATATATGGATTTGTTTTTTTTCTCTCTCTAACTTTGTAAGTTGTAGACAAGTAAAGAGAAATAATTAATCCTGAGCAAATTCTAGCTACTCTGATGATATTTAGTCATCCTCGTTACCAAAACTATCACGATTCTGAAATAACTCGGTCACACACATCCATAAAACAAATGCTCCTGTGTCATCGAATGCATCCGAGCACGTGGTAGGCACAAAGTTAGCGACCGGAGAGCCAATATCAACTGTTGATGAGTGTGACACATGAGTAGCCAACCGTTGGCTGGTTCTCCAATTAACTGGTACTAGTAAGATTGGTGCGGGTACGAACGCGCGAACGCGTAGAGGCCACCCGCGCACGGACGCGCTTTTGGCGCGGAGAGGCGCCACGGGCCCGCGGAACGCGCGTCAAGCCGTTCCATCGAAGCCGGGCCGACCCGCGTGCCTTCGGGGCCCACCGGTCGTGTGGACGCAAGCGAAGCGGCTTGCCACCAAGCGCAGCTGCTGGCGATCGGACGGGAGCAAGCGGGCGGAGGCGTGATGGGACAGCCGATTTCTTTTGGGCGACGTGGCTGTGCGGTCAGAGGCGAATGCCTTCGGCTGTTAAATATGTGAATGGTACACACGTCTTGTGGCTGAAGATATGTACAATAGTCTTCGGTGATGCGCACGAGAGAGGGGGCAATGGGAAATTCCATGACTTCTAAGCGGGTTTTGAAAAACGGGAATCAGTAACCATACCTTTGAAGCGATCCAAATTAGTCCAAATGCTAGCGTGTTGTTTCAACTGGTGGCAGGTAGTTGGACCGGCGATAGGCGGGAATAGTGTCCGTGTCGCCAGTTGACCTGGCGATAGATTTCTGTCGCCAGTTGAATTGGCGACAGAGATATATTTTTGTAATTTTATAGGATGATTATATATTTTTGTAATTTTTTTTAAAAAAATATTATTTTTTTAAAAAAATTATTTTTTTAAAAAAATTCTTGTTTGTGATAGCTTGACCTACTTGACTTAGATCGTAACCGTAAACTGACAAAAACCTATCAATAGCTCCATGGAAAGTATAATGTAAATGCAGACTTCAACCAAATGCCGTGTTCAGTGATATGACATTGTGATGTGATGTGTGAATGTAAATTTAGACTTTAACCTGCCGTGTTAAATGATGTGATGTGTCATGTGGGAGTCATGACTTATGAGTCATGACAACAACTAGACACATCACACCACATCACACCTGTGTAATTGTCCAGATTCACATGTGCCTGCTGCCGTGCTTCTCTAACACACTAGCATTGCACTGAAGTCCTCGGAGTTACGATCAGAAATAAATAATTAGAGATGCGTGAACAGTACATCTGGGCTATTAAGTTGTAAAGTCGACTTGTCGACTTTGGCGACTAGTCTGTGGCTGGGCAGCCGACATGGCACCATGGCATACCTGGACTGGGCATTCAACAGTACAAATGCAATTAGCTAGCCAATGTTGTCTAACTGATATAGGCTCTGTTTGTTTAGGTTTAGACTTTTTGATTTATAGTTTAAGGCCAGTTTTTTTGGTTTAATCAACTTATAAGTCTCTAAGTTTTTAAGCCAAGCTTTGATATCTGGTAATCATGTTTTTTATAGGATGTTGGCTTATTGAGTTGTGTGTTAAGGATGAAAGGTTTGAATTGTCTTCAATGGTTTAAAGGACCTTATTAAGCATGTATTTAAACTGATTTTTGCATGGAATCAGAAAATATGATGATACATGCATGTGTGCATTTGAAACAAAATAGATATCGCTCATACGCGCAAGTCTGTATTTATTTTGGACATTGCGTAACGAAATAAATTAATATAGAAATACCAATATCAGTCAACCAAACAAAATAATATTTGATCATACATGATATTTTATGAATTTCATCTATTCCAAACAGGCATAATCTCTTACCGGATAAGCATAAGCCAGCACGCGGTACTAACAATGGAAATCCTTAGCGCACTCAATTTTTATGCAGTTACTCACCGGGAAGAAACATTTCGATCCATCCACAACATTGAATGTGTATCTTATGTAGGTTACATGCCAGCAAAGCAAATTCAATAAATACTCAATGAATTGGGACAGGTTGATGTACAGTCGCACTGGAGATCTATGGACATGGCTACACAAATTATCTCTCTATTTTCTATAATTGAGGGAAGCACAAAATATACAGGCATGCATAGGTCAAATGATGTACATATACAACAGATTTACATGAGTTAGATCCATGATCCAACGGAGATCGGTTTTGATCACCCTTATTGCTCTCCTTGCGCATCATTCGGCTCTCCTACCATCTCTTCTTGAAGCTCGGATGATGTTTTACTATGAGAATCTTCGCATTGAATCAAGATGGATTGAATCAAGAAGGATTGAATCAAGAAGTATGAAATTAAATGGGTATGATGGTAACATTGGATTCAACTAAATATGATTGAATAAGAGAAGTTTGGATTTAAAAGAAATTTTGGTTGGATTGTAGAGATATGTCTTGATCAGACTGTAGCAGGGCATAATTGCGGGATGCTGGATTATACAAACATGTGATTGAAGGATACCTTATTGATATTGGAGTTAGTCCAAATAATTATTGGATTGATGAACATCTTACTAATATTGGAGATAGACTAAATAATTGTTGGATAAATGATGATAAAACAATTTGGTGGATTGAATTTGGATTTATGGATTACAAGAAGTCTTTCGGAAGGTTCTTTAATGAAGATATTAGATTTGCACAAAGATGTTCTGGAGGGTTGCAATTGATAAATATGCTTGAGAAATTAAGTAAATGATATCGTGGATTTAGTCAAGAATTTTGGAGGACGCAATTGCGAATCATAATCTTTGGAGAATTTCGTTCCAAAAAGGGATAGAATGAAATTTAGCATGATCTTAGAATTTATCGAATTGGAAGATGCGATTATTGCTACTAGAATTTTTTGGATTTATGAAGTAAAGAAATCATACAATCAAAGTGGTGAATCTATTGGATTATTTAAGCTTATGCCTAAGAAAGTTTGGGAATTATGTTATTGTATCAATAGAATGTGAGATTAATCAAATGGCTGGACTTTCTTTTAATTGGGTGATATTATCCTATGCTGGAATGGTGGACTTCAATGATAGTGAGACTTGGAACCAGCAATTTAGAAGACAAAATTGATAGCTTTTTATGGCACACCAGTATATGTTTATGAGCCAGCAGTTTGGCATCAGTTTACCAAGTTGGACCTACCATTGCAGTTGTCAGGGGTACACAACATCTTTACATCAGGCCGAATGTCGGACCCGGGATTAACACCCCAAATTCTCTGTGCATTTCTGAACTAGTCCCATGATCAGTAGCTAGTTCACACAGTTAAACAGATATGGTAACATCCATAAATCGTACAATTATATTAATAATCAACATAGTTTATTACAAGAAAGGCTTACAAGACAACAATAAAGAACACAGCGAAAGACGAAGAAGTAGTGGAGTCCAGCTGATCTACCACAGGCAATCGACTAGGGTAGCGGCCTAGTCGTCGAGATCCACACCTATGGTGAAGTCCTTCTCCTTTGAAATTTGTTTGCGTAAAGCAAGAATGAGCACAACTTCTGCACTCGCAAGTTACACCCGTCAAGTAACAGATTGAATACATGCATATAAGGGTATCTCAAAGGAAGGCTTATTGGTTGAATTTGTATAAAGCAGCATTTTCTTTAAATACTTGTACTAAGTTCCAAAGCAGTTATACAATAACTAAAATTCAGTTTATAAATTCTCAATTTTATAGTCAGATAACATTCACACATGAATGGTGAAGGATACCCTCCTAATACATGGCTTCCCGCCCAATTCCCATTTGGATAGAAATCCAAAATCATTTATGTCAAATCATTTTAAAATCAAAACCAAAGATCTAACTTGGAGTAGCTTTGCTAGGCATGTCCATGACCGTGGACACGGCTATTCGAATAGTTTTACACTCTGCAGATATTGTACAGCTTTACCCACATGATAAGAATTCTCTAGTTTGTCCGGCATATATCTATGCCACCGCTCACTACCTAAGGTAAGCGATCCAGAGCACATGCCAAGGCCTTTACAATGTGCCATTCCACCACAGTCCACCCTCATTAAGGTTTCACAAATCCCCCCTTTGGATAGAAACCCGTCGGGTTAATGGGTGCCCCTCTTATGCCAAGTGGGAACAATAGTCATGAAAGACTTTGTCAAAAGAAATGGCCATGAAAGACTGCCCACGTACAAACAGGATCAACCATAATGGAACTTTACAAATTAGTTGGCCAGGTCCTACTCCCCAAACTAAGGACATGTGGTAGTACGATGATACACTCGAAGGCCGGTCCTTATCTGACTTGTGTAGGATCAAGGATAACCGACTATAGGGGGGTGAATAGGAGGTTTTTAAACTTTTTAACCAATTAACAATTTATCCAATTAATAACTTAGTCTAAACAAGTTACACTTCTAGCTAAACAAGACAAACACAATAATACGCTAGAAATATAAATGCGGAAAGTAAAGACTAGAAATAACCACAAAGACACGACGATGTTTTTCCCATGGTATCGAAGACTTGCCGGTCTTCACTAGTCCACGTTGAGGAAGCTTGACGTCTCAAGCCGGCTCCACGAATTAAGCCTTCCCTCAAGTCACTATGGTTGTTCTTCCTCCGCTCCGGAGATGGTGAACACCGAACCACTCACAAGCTTACACCGGGCCTCTTCACAATCTTCTTGAAGAGATCACCGTGCTCTCCGCCAAACCGTCTAGGAGTGCGGCAACACTCCAAGAGTAATAGACCAAGGTCTTCGCTTGATCACACTTCAAGTGCAAATGGATCAACTAAGAATATGAATGCACTTGAATGAATCTCAACAACCTCACAATGAATACACAAGAGAGTTTTGAGTGTTGAGTAGATGCAAAGGCTCTCAAGGCTCTATTGATATCAAATGAATACACCACCACACTGCCTTGAGCAGTAAGGGGGGTATTTAAAGCCCCCACAAACTATTATGACCGTTGGAGATGAAACTCCAACTCACAGGGAAAATCGGAACGACCGCAGGCAAATATGCGGACGTACCGCCCTCAGGTCAACGTGCTGCCAACGGCTAGAGCAGATACTAAAAATAGATTTACTAGCCGTTGAACCCCGATGAACGACCGCGAGCAAACTTCATGATGACGTCCGATTTCCCGTCGACCGATTATCTGGCGATACGACCGTTCGTAGGGTTTCGCGAATTTCTCAAGATTTTGCAAAGGTTCTGGAAATATTATACCGCCATACAAAAATCGGAATGACCGCACGCCGGTACGACCGTTCCTAAAAACGGAACGTCCGATTTCCAGAGGAGTTTCTGAGCAGATTTTACACTTGTTCTGTTTTTATTGAATCGCCTCATAAAAATCCGAACGACCGCACAACGGTACGACCGGTGGTCACGGGTGGTACGACCGATTTCCATGAGAAAGTCTGAGACAGTTTTGCAGTGCTTCTGGTTTTATTGAACCGCCACACAACAATCGGAATGACCGCATCACGGTACGACCGTTTAGCAAGGGTGGTACGACCGATTGTGGACAGGTTATTAAAAACTATATAATTCAATTTTAATTTCAAATTCAAATGCATGCATGATCCTAAATTGATCCATATGTCACAAGAATATGCTATCAAGCTACTAGCCATGATCCCTCTTAATAGTACGTCGTTTAACCTATAATCCGGTCTTCCAACCAAACTCCTAAGACCGGTAAAATAGAAAAAGGAACCTAGACTATTTTGTACCTGTCTTTGAATCTTGTGGATCTTCTTATTTTCCTTTGGCATGCATCTTAGCGTCAACAAGTTCACCAATGGGACTTAACCTTGTAAATACTCAATAAACTTGTTAATCCCATATTCACATATTGTCATTAATTACCAAAACAATTTTTAGGGGCCTAGATGCTTTTCAATCTCCCCCTTTTTGGTAATTGATGACAACACACTTAATATGTGAAAAAGAATGGTTTGAATATACCAAAATCGTATATTCTATTTGTGGCTCAACAATAAAACAATTCTTGCAATAAGCATGAGAGAATGTATGAGAATTATTTTCTTGTTAAGTCTATTTTAAAGAAAGCTCCCCCTAACCATGTGCACAAAAGATAGAACAATTTGTTGAAAAAAAAAATTTTAGGCGGAGTTTCTTTTGTAAATTTGAAATTGAGAAAATGCAATAGTAAGATAGCATTTAAGATAATAACAACAAGTTCAACAAGTTAAATGACGCATAGTTAAACTATTACAAGCACATAGAAGTTCAACAAAAAAAACATATATAGCAAAAGCTTGCGCTTGCTCCCCCTAAAGCTATGCCTTCAATATCTTTCCACTTCTCTCCCCCTTTGGCATCAAGGTACCAAAAATGACTCAGATAGTGGGATCCTGAGTAGGAGGAACGACGTCCTGAGCAACTGGGTCCTGTGCAGGAGTAGGAGTCGGGTCCTGAGGAGGAGGGATAACATCTTGAGAATCGGTAACCAGTGGAGCGGAGTCCTGAGTAGCGGTGACCTGCTCTGGAGGAGGAGCTGAAGGAGTAGGTGCTGGATCAGAAGAGGAGGTCTCTAAAGTCAAGTCAAGCTCGAGTCGTGACCTCGGTGTTGGAGCCGAGAAGTAGCAGGAGGTGAGGCTGATCCCGAGGAGTAGGTGCTGGAGTTGGAGCTGGAGGAGGGACAGGAGGCACAGGAGATGGCCTGGAAATAGGAGGCCGTCGAGTGAAACGCTGTGGAGTCTTCAAAATCCCTTCTAATTCAGCCAAGCTCTCCACCAGTGCAGCCATCCTGTTATGAGTCTCGTCGAAGAAGTCATTCTGAGTCTGCTCTATCTCAAGTAATCTCCCTCGAGTCTCACTATGAAATTTAGCCTGTTCAGCCTTTAATTCTTGCAAAGAGCTAAGAATGAGCTGCTGATTCTGAAGAATCTGTGCAATTGAGCCTTCATTAAAAACGGGATCAGCAGTAGGCACTGCCTCAGCTATGGGATCATCCTCAGTAGCCTATCGAGGAGGAATGCTGTCTCGTGGTCTATAGGATTTATGAACTGAACCAAGACCACCATGATATGTTATCTTCTCAGAAATCAAAGCCATAATATAAGGTGCATAGTAAATTCTCTTGACTCTATCATTCTTAGATGAAACTATGCCCTGAAGGATAACATCCACCATATCAAATTTTATGCCTCGCATAATATGATCTATAATGTTCCAGGCATGTCCCCTGATTGCATCAAAATTGCCGCTCTTAGGATAAAAGGTGTGATTGATAATTCTGTTAATTATGCTCGGCAATGGCTTAAGTCCGATGATGGTTCCCAGCTTGCATTTGACATTTGAGTCATAATAATCAGCCCAAGCAGGAGCAAGTAAAGCTGGACTATCAAAAATTTTCTCCCAAGAACTGGATCTTACTCTTAAGATTTGCTCAAATTCTTCCTTTGTGCTTTGCAAGTCCCTAGCCACAGAAATCCACCTAAAAGACTGTAGATCAGCTGATACATGAACGGTGGCATAAAACTGACGAATGAGCTCATCATCATAGTTATGCTTTAAAGCCACAAGGTCGTGAAGACCCACATCATAGAACTTCTGATATACTCCACTATATTTGTCCAAATCATTTAAGTGAGTCCATTTAATCCACTTATGATCAGCAAATTTTCTGTTTCTTCCATAAAGTTGCTCATAAACTTGCTCTTGAAAAACAGTATGAAACCTTGGATTTACCGAGTCAGATTTGAGAAGATATTGATTGACATGCCTTTTTATTGCGTAGTCATCCGCTGAAATGACTCTCAAATCCTGTGGAGGTGGAGGAGATTCTCCTAAATTATCAAAAGTCCCTTCTTCTTGAGTTGGGCTCGAGAATGAGTGTCATCTTCGGAGACATAGTCCTCACTTGCTTCGCATTTCATATTCGAGCTGGCCCTTTTCCTTTCTTTGTGTACAACCTTTTGACGGATGAACGAGTTTGCGCATTGGGTGACCGTTGTCGCATTGAAGAGGCGATTGCGAGGGAGCCGCAGAAGATTGAGGAGAAGATTGTCCTCGAGGAGGTCCAATAGGTTTCCTCGTCGCAACCCTCATCCTAGGCATCTTTAGAACCAATAGGTTACAAGATATTCAAAGGAATGAATGGAATTGAATTTAGTGAAAAAGAATTGAAATTTCTGTTTTTCTGTCAGGACAATCGGTCGTACCGCCGTTCATTGGCCGGTACGACCGCACTGCGGTCGTACCGCGCTCAAGAACCGGTCGTTCCGATTTTCCTGACCGACTTCTAGGGTTGATAAAATTGTGCATTTTTGGTGATTTTTCTTGGAGTGAATCCATGGATCTGATGCACAAACATCATAAGACACCAAAAAACAACTTTTACTCAACTAGAACTACAGAGATTCAACACATTTTCACCAAACCCTCAACGGGATATCCTAGGGTTCCAAAAGAGATAAAACACAAATCAAACATCGTTTTACCTTGAGATTGGAAGGAGTTGAACCCTGGAGAGGTAGGCGACACGAAGAATCAAAGAAATGATGAGATTTCGAGTGGATTTGAGGAGGGGCTCGAGCGCGAGAGAGAGAAAGCGCGAGAAAGGAACGTACGGAAAAAGGGGCGGACGAACCGTTTCCGGGGGGGTTAAAAGAAAGAAAGGTAACTGCAAAGGAGTTATTTTCTCTCCCAAACCGACGCGGTCGTACCGGACAAATGCCGCCGGTCGTTCCGCACCCCGGTCATACCGTTGTTATAACGCCGGTCGTACCTCACTGCGGTCGTACCACACGTATAACGCCGGTTGTTCCGATTTTCCTGGGATTTCCTGGATTTTCTAGGAACTGAGATAATTTTGCAAATGATCCCTAGTTTTGCACTTAAATAAATATCATTAAGGATCATTATACATAGAATAGACTATTGTCTATATAGGAACATAATTTTTATGATCATAGCTATTTTTAATAAAGATTTGAAAAATATTTTCATAAAATACTCAATTAATATCAAACGAAACACATAACAAGAGTTCAAACAACATTTGAATGGTCTATGATATTTAACTCATTCCTCAATTTGCAAAAGCGACCTTCATCTAATGGCTTGGTGAAAATATCCGCTATTTGGTCCTCGGTTCTTATGTGGCTAATCTCAATATCTCCCTTGCTCACATGATCTCTCAAGAAATGGTGACGGATATCTATATGCTTGGTTCTTGAGTGTTGAACAGAGTTATTAGTAATTTTCACGGCACTATCATTGTCACACAAAAGAGGCATTTTATCAAATTTTATTCCATAATCCATCAATGTTTGCCTCATCCATAGCAATTGAGCACAACAACTTCCTGCGGAAACATATTCAGCTTCGGCGGTGGATAATGCTACGGAGTTTTGTTTCTTGGATGACCATGATACTAAGGATCTTCCTAAGAATTGACAACTACCCGAGGTGCTTTTTCTATCCACTTTACAACCTGCATAATCTGAATCCGAATATCCAATTAAATCAAATTTAGCACCTTTCAGGAACCAAAGGCCAATGCTATAGGAATGCTTTAAATATCTTAGTATTCTTTTAACAGCCATTAAGTGACACTCTTTTGGAGATGCTTGAAAGCGTGCACACATGCAAACACTAAACATGATATTGGGCCTAGATGCGGTAAGATAAAGCAAACTACTAATCATGGATCTATAAAGCTTTAAATCTACTGGTTTACCTCCCTCATTTAGATCAAGGTGACCATTTATAGCCATGGGAGTCTTGATGGGCTTTGCGTCTTCCATACCAAACCTTTTAAGTAAATCCTTCACGTACTTGGATTGACTTATGAAAGTCCCATCTTTTAGTTGCTTGATTTGAAGTCCAAGGAAATAGCTTAATTCTCCAATCATGGACATTTCAAATTCCCTAGACATCATATCACCAAACTCTTTGCAAAAATTTTGATTAGTAGACCCAAAAATGCTATCATCAACATAAATTTGACATACAAAGAATTCATCATCTAAAACTTTAGTAAATAAAGTTGAATCAATCTTCCCGATTTTGAATCCTTTTGAGACTAGAAAATCTCTAAGGCGTTCATACCATGCTCTAGGAGCTTGTTTAAGACCATAGAGCGCCTTGGAGAGTTTATAGACATGATTTGGATTTTTAGGATCTTCAAAACCGGGAGGTTGCTCAACAAAGACAAGTTCGGATATTTCACCATTTAAGAAAGCACTTTTAACATCCATTTGAAATAACTTAATATCAAAGCATGATGCAAAAGCAAGTAATATCCGAATTGATTCAAGTCTAGCTACGGGAGCAAAAGTTTCACCAAAATCCAAACCTTCGACTTGTGAAAACCCTTGAGCAACCAACCTTGCTTTGTTCCGAACAACCAAACCATTCTCATCTTGCTTGTTCCTAAAGACCCATTTTGTACCAATAACATTGTGCTCTTTATATCGATCCACCAATGTCCAAACTTCATTTCGGGTGAAGTTGTTGAGTTCTTCATGCATAGCATTCACCCAATCCGGATCATCGAGTGCTTCTTCTACATGCTTTGGCTCAATAGAAGAGACAAACGAGTAATGTTCACAAAAAGAAGCAACACGAGAGCGAGTTTGAACACCCTTACTTATGTCACCCAATACTTGATCTATTGGATGATCCTTTGCAATTGCATTGTGAATCCTTGGTGGTTGGTTGGATGGTTGATTATCTTCATTAACATTTTCCTCACTAAGTTGAACTTGACTTGTATGAGATGAGTGTGGTTCAACTTGAGTGGAGGATGTTGAATCATCTTCGGGCTTGACGTCGCCTATTTGCATATGTTCCATTGCTTTTCTTAAGGCTTCATTGCCTACATCATCCAAGTTCTCATGCTCTTCTTGAGAGCCGTTAGTTTCATCAAATTGCACGTCGTGTTTTTCTTCAACCAAACCGGAGTTTTTGTTGAAGACACGATAAGCCTTGCTATTTGAAGAATAACCAAGCAAGAAACCAACATCGCAACGACTATCAAATTTTGAAAGACGAACACCCTTCTTTAAAATGTAACATTTGCAACCAAAAACTCAAAAATAAGAGATGTTCGGTTTTCTTCCTACAAGAAGCTCATAGGAAGTCTTTTTCAAAAGACGATGCAAATAAAGACGATTTATGGCATGACAAGCGGTATTAATAGCTTCCGCCCAAAAGACATCGGAAGTATTATATTCATCAAGTATTGTCCTAGCCATTTCAATCAATGTACGATTCTTCCTTTCTACTACTCCATTTTGCTTCGGAGTGTAGGTTGTGGAAAGTTCATGCTTTATTCCAAGTTCATCACAAAAGTCTTCAACTTTGGTATTTTTGAACTCGAAACCATTATCACTACGGATTTTCTTTATTTTGAAATCAAATTCATTTTGAGCCCTTTTTGCAAATCTTTTGAAAATCCCGGAGGTTTCACTTTTGTCATCTAGGAAGAATACCCATGTGTATTTAGAGTAATCATCCACAATGACTAAACAATAGCTATTTCCTCCAATACTCTTATAGGTTGTTGGCCCAAACAAGTCCATATGTAAGAGTTCCAATGGTCTAGAAGTTGACATGATACTTTTGGAAGGATGAGAATTAGCGACTTGTTTACCGGCTTGACAAGCACTACAAAGTCTATTTTTCTCAAACTTCACATCTTTCAAGCCAACAACTAAATCATGTTTGAAAAGCTTTTTGAGTTGAATCATTCCAACATGAGCTAGCCTTCTATGCCAAAGCCAACCCAATGAGGTTTTTGCCATTAAACAAGTTTTTAAACAAGATTCACTTGAACTAAAATCAACTAAATAAAGATTTCCAAATCTAAAGCCTTTGAAAGCTAAAGAGCTATCACTTGCATTAGAAATGATTACACCTTCACTTGAGAATGAACAAATTAGTCCAAGATCACAAATTTGAGCAACGGATAGCAAGTTAAAGTTTAATGATTCTACTAAAGAAACATTAGAAATGGAAAGGTCATTTGAGATAGCAATTTTACCCAATCCTAATACCTTTCCTTTGCTATTGTCTCCAAAAGTGATCTTTTCCATTCCTTGACCATTCTCAAATGTGGTGAACATTTTTCTATCACCGGTCATGTGTTGAGTGCATCCACTATCAAGCACCCAATGTTTTCCACCGGTTTTATAGTTCACCTACAAAACAAAACATCAAGTCCTTTTAGGTACCCAAATTTTTTTGGGTCCTTGAAGGTTAGTAATCAAGGATTTAGGCACCCAAATAGCATTCTTTTTAGCGCCTAAAATTGAAGTGCCAACAAAACGAGCAATTATTTTACCATCCTTAGACCTTTTAAGCATATAGCAAGAATCATACATTCCAATGGATGGAATTTTACCCTTAGGACAATCTTGTTGCACATGTCCTATTTCCCGGCATTTAAAGCATTGCTTACCATTTTGCCTCACAAATCTTGTGGGCATGTTTGCCGGCCTCTTACCTTTCTTAGGCACATACCCAAGACCTTCCTTGTTGAATGAGCACCTTTGCTCACTCAAAAGTTTGTCAAGAGTGGCCTTTCCTTTGAAACAATTTTCCAAGCTCTTACTTAGCTTGGTCACTTGTTCTTTTAGCTCATTGTTTTCATTAACAAGCCTTGAATCATTTTTCTCAACAATATTATGATAATTATCAATATTAGAGCAACATGTGATAGCAAGTAGATCATCACATGAGGTAGATACACTAGTCTTAGCAATTTCTGCACTAGGCATTTTATCAATAATATTGCATGTGATTCCTACATTTGAACACGATTTATTTGAATTTTCTTGGATAAGCAAGTTGTGTGCTTCCTCAAGCTCCATATAAGAATCTTTTAGAATATTGTATTCTTTATTTAAGACCCTATATTTTGATTTTTCTTTTCCAAGATATTCATTTAAATCATTGAGCATATCCATTAATTCATCATATGTTGGTTCATCATAAATAATGGATTTTACCTTATCTCCTTTTGCCATGAGGCAAGTAGGAGTGGAGAATATTGATGGAGTTTCTTTGATGGCAATGCCAACTAGTCCCTTCTTTTTGGGGGACTCTTCTTCATCGGAATCGGAGTCGCTTGACTCATCATTTGAATCCCATTCTCCAATATGGGCTTCATGCTTGCCACCTTTGTGAAGCTTCTTGAAAAGCTTCTTCTTGCCATTGTATTCCTTCTTCTTGAATGACTTGTCCTTGTCATCCTTCTTTTCGGGACAATAAGAAGCAATGTGCCCCTTTTCTTCGCAATTATAGCACCGGATGTTGCTATAACGCTTCTTGTCATTTGAAGTTTGCCCTTTCTTGTACTTGTCGAAGTTATAGCTTCTATTTGGGCGTCTCTTCATGAACCTCTTCATTTTTCTCACAAGGAGTGCATACTCCTCATCGGTATCTTCTTCTTCATCTTCATCGTCACTTGATTCCGCTTTAGCCTTGAAAGCGGTGATCTTCTTCCTTGAGGAGGATGTCTCCAAGAGCTCTTCCTTGTCTTTCTTGAACAACTCATTTGTGATGAGGTTGCCCAAAAGTCCCGTTGGTGTCATCCTTGTCAACTCGGGCGAGTTGAGAAATAGAGTCACCAACGTCTCATACTTGTCCGGGAGAGCCCTAAGCATCTTGCGCACAATGTCAACATCAAGAAGGTTAGTACCAAGGCCTTTGAGCTCATTCACAATGTTGTTGAGTCGTGAATACATCTCATTGATGTTTTCATGAGGCAACATCATGAATGTCTCATATTTAATCCGAAGCCTATGCAATTTGGCTTCTTTGACCGTGGATGTACCCTCATGGATTTCCGAGAGAGTGGTCCAAATATCATGAGCACTTTCCAAATTGCTCACTCTATTGAACTCATCCGCGGTCAAAGCGCCAAAGAGAGCATTCATAGCTTGAGCATCTAAATGAGCATTACGCGTTTCTTGATCTGTGGGATGTAGTGGATCAAGAGGCATTACGTAACCCTCATTTACAATTTTCCATACGCTTGGACTCATGGCCTTCAAATAAATTGACATTCTAATTTTCCAATAAGCATAATTTGAGCCATCAAATAAAGGAGCCTTTCCTAAAGCAATTCCCTCACTAGCCATCCTTTTCTCTCTTAGACGGTTAAGTCTAAATCAATGAGAGACCAAGCTCTGATATCACTTGTAGGATCAAGGATAACCGACTAGAGGGGGGTGAATAGGAGGTTTTTAAACTTTTTAACCAATTAACAATTTATCCAATTAATAACTTAGTCTAAACAAGTTACACTTCTAGCTAAACAAGACAAACACAATAATACGCTAGAAATATAAATGCGGAAAGTAAAGACTAGAAATAACCACAAAGACACGACGATGTTTTTCCCGTGGTATCGAAGACTTGCCGGTCTTCACTAGTCCACGTTGAGGAAGCTTGACGTCTCAAGCCGGCTCCACGAATTAAGCCTTCCCTCAAGTCACTATGGTTGTTCTTCCTCCTCTCCGGAGATGGTGAACACCGAACCACTCACAAGCTTACACCGGGCCTCTTCACAATCTTCTTGAAGAGATCACCGTGCTCTCCGCCAAAGCGTCTAGGAGTGCGGCAACACTCCAAGAGTAATAGACCAAGGTCTTCGCTTGATCACACTTCAAGTGCAAATGGATCAACTAAGAATATGAATGCACTTGAATGAATCTCAACAACCTCACAATGAATGCACAAGAGAGTTTTGAGTGTTGAGTAGATGCAAAGGCTCTCAAGGCTCTATTGATATCAAATGAATACACCACCACACTGCCTTGAGCAGTAAGGGGGGTATTTAAAGCCCCCACAAACTATTATGACCGTTGGAGATGAAACTCCAACTCACAGGGAAAATCGGAACGACTGCAGACAAATATGCGGTCGTACCGCCCTCAGGTCAACGTGCTGCCAATGGCTAGAGCAGATACTAAAAATAGATTTACTAGCCGTTGAACCCCGATCGAACGATCATAGCAAACTTCATGACGTCCGATTTTGTCGTCCGATTATCTGGCGATACGACCGTTCGTAGGGTTTCGCGAATTTCTCAAGATTTTGCAAAGGTTCTGGAAATATTGTACCGCCATACAAAAATCGGAATGATCCGACGCCGCACGACCGTTCCTAAAAACGAACGTCCGATTTCGAGAGGAGTTTCGAGCGATTTTACACTTGTTACATTTTTATTGAACCGCCTCCTAAAAATCGAACGATCAAGACAACGATACGGCCGGTGGTCACAGGCGATACGACCGATTTCCATGAGAAAGTGCGAGACAGGTTTTGCGATTGCTTCGGTTTTATTGAACCGCCACACAACAATCGGAATGACCGCATCACGATGCGACCGTTTAGCAAGGGCGATACGACCGATTAATGGACAAAGTTATTAAAAACTATATAATTCAATTTTAATTTCAAATTCAAATACATGCATGATCCTAAATTGATCCATATGTCACAAGAATATGCTATCAAGCTACTAGCCATGATCCCTCTTAATAGTACGGCGTTTAACCTATAATCCGGTCTTCCAACCAAACTCCTAAGACCGGTAAAATAGAAAAAGGAACCTAGACTATTTTGTACCTGTCTTTGAATCTTGTGGATCTTCTTATTTTCCTTTGGCATGCATCTTAGCGTCAAGAAGTTCACCAATGGGACTTAACCTTGTAAATACTCAATAAACTTGTTAATCCCATATTCACATATTGTCATTAATTACCAAAACAATTTTTAGGGGCCTAGATGCTTTTCAACTTGGACGACTTTCCAAATAACCCCTAGGCCTCAACCCTAACCGGATTGAGCCCGTGCATTGACATGCACCATCCAAACATCCATTTCGCCCAAGTACAAACCATAATTTTATTTTATTTTTCAAAGCCATTTATAAACTTCCATAACACACCAGTGCTATGGATACAACATAAACAATATTTGCTTTTTGGCTGAAATTCCCCAAGTCAAATATTTTTGGGTCTAAGCATCGCTAAGCATAATTTTTCCAAATGATCCTAGTTCATACTACTATATCAACTAGGTTTTATCTAGGGTGACAATATATTTGATTCAATTTTCAAATTTGGCCATACAAAGGATTTAGGCATATCTATAAATTTAAAACAGGAATTTAAATTACTGAATATAAATAAGCATGCAGTAATAATTTAAAATAGAATTTAAATAATCTAAAATAATGGGTGCAAATATGATCAAGGATATAACTTGCCTTGCTCAATTAGTTGCTCTCAAACGGCGTCGAATTTTGACTCTCCAAAGTCGTCGAAATCTATACGTGAAATTAAGCCAAATTCAAACAAAATTCAAATAAATATTCAAATAAACTCCAAATTAAATAATTTTAGTTTATTTAGCTAGATCTTGAATTTATATGAATTTATAAATTTGAATCGACGAAATCGGAGTTCGTATGAAGGAGAACGAACCCCGGGAAGATTCAAAATCACATGAAATGATGAAATTGGATTTTCCCGAATTAGTGGAATTATTTTTCTAAAGGAAACCCAAATTACTACGTCAGCGTGACGTCATTGGGTGGGAAATCCATTTCAGCCGAAATTGTATTACACTAACGAGTGGGCCCGGGTCCATGGTGGACCAGGCGCAAGGGCCGGCGTGGCTTGCCACGCAAGCGGCCACGTGGGAGCCATATGGCCGCCACGTCCACAAAGTCGCCTAGGTGGCGCACGGGTGGCCGTGAGGTGGCGCGGCCACGTCAGCTTGGCGGCCGGCGGTGACGGTGTTGAGCTTGCCGGCGCTACGCGCCACGGCGAGCTCCGCCGAGGGTATGAGCGGACAGAGGAGGGAGCGGCGAGCGATGCCATCAAGCAGCGGAGGTTCGTGACCGATCGATCGCAGACGAGTCAAAAGCGGCGATGGGTTCTGGTCGTGATGGCGGTGGCGAGGGTGCTCCCACGGTTTTTGGGACGATCGATCGCGCGGGTGGCCGGAGCAGCGATCTTAAGCGGAGGCAATGGCGAGGTCAAGGCGTCGACGACGGCGACGCTAGAGGCGGCAAAGGCACACGGTGGCTGGTGGGAGAAAAGCTTCAATTTCGGCGAAAAGAGGAGGGGAGAGGAGGGGTGAGTCGAGGGGTTTGGATGAGGAGGATGGTGCGCACCTCGTGCTCCCTTTTATAGGGGCGGAGGGGGCCAGAGGTGGGAGATCACGTGCACGGGGATGTCGGCGGCCATTTCAAAAGTCCGGTGATTATGCGCGAGAATGAGGGGGTGAGTGGCTAGTGAAGGAGCGGCGAGATGCGGGGTTTTAATACACACGCGTGCGCGAAAAAAGGGGGCAAAATTGGCAGCAGGGATGGAGCTTCCCACGCGCGGTCATGGCGGCGTCGTGCACTTCTTGCGCAAGAAAGAAGGGGTGGGGCAAGAAGACACGAGCAGTCCCACTGTCAGCGAGACAAGAGGGAAGAGAGATGGAGCGAAAAGGAGTAGGCCGTTGGATCTTGATCCGAGCCAGTTCTGACACACGCAAACCACGAACGGCGAGCAGGCGGCGGTGCGAGATTGGGCCGGGGCATGCGGAGAAAATAGGGTTTGGGCCGGAGGAATTCTGCCCAAACACTATTGGAGGATTTTTAAAGATTTATCATTTTAAATAATCCAAGTAATTCATTTAAGCTTTAGAAAATAGCAAATAAAATTCAAAAATTCTAGAAAAATTCACAGAAATTCCTAGAGTTATTTGGACTTAAATAAAATAATTCAAACTTAAAGTTGGCTTTTAATTTTGCAAATAAATTTATTTGTTTTTAAAATATTTAGGAAAAAGCTTTTAAAATTCAAGAAAATTTTAGAAATTAATTTAATTTTTATTTTTGCAACTTTAACTCAAATAAAACTTCAAAGACTTCAATAAATTTTACTTTTGACTTTTGAAACTTTAGAAATTCAAATAAAGCAAATAAACTCTTTCAAATTTCAGAAAATCCAATAAAATCATAACTTTATTTATTTTTAAATTGGTAACAGAACTTTGGGTTGTTACACCGTAGTAGAAGGAAATGTCTCAGAATACCTAAAGAGCAGACTCTAGTCGAAGCCATCACCCTTCGAAAAGATCTGACTTATCCGGAGCATCCGATCAAGATCATCAACGTCAATGAGAAGCAAACAAGACGCTAGCCAATCCGCCTTTACAAAGTCCAATGGAGGAGCGCGAAGATCAACGGAAGCAGGATTTCCCGTCCATGTTCCCAGAGTAGCTCGAATTTCGGGGTCGAGATTCCGTTTAAGGTGGGTAGGATTTGTAACATCCCGTTTTCAAAACGGTGAATAGTAAATACCATTTGATTCTTGGAGTTTCAAAACTAATTCAAATTAATTTCTATTTGCAAAATTCTCCTTCCAACCTTAGTTCAAAAATTATGTTGTGTACCTCATATCAAATTCTCAGATTCAAATTTGAATTTGAATCCCGTTTTTAGTTTTTCTCCCTCCTTGCGGCCTTGGCCCATCTCTCCCCTCCTTTTTATTTTGGGCTCAGCTCGGCCCAGCCCTAGCCTTTCTCTTCTTCCTTGGCCCGGCTCCCCTTCCCCTCTTGTCTTCTTCCTCTTGGCAGCACCCCTGCGTGCTCCACCTGCCCGAGCCACTCTGGCAAGGCTTCGCGTGCTCCGTCGCTTCTTTGCGTCTTTGAGCACGCTCACAAGACTGCGCGCCGCGGCGCTTGGTGCTCTGGCTACACATGCCACCAACTTGGTGCCTCTACTGCGCACGCCAACGACCCGGCTCCACCTCCCTGACTATAAGCAGCCCAGAGGCCTCACAATTTCTCCTCCCTCGGTTGCTCCTTCCTCCCGAGCTGTGCACCACCCGTGCCCTGTTCCTGGTCGCCACCATCTCTCCTGCCCTTTCGGCCGCCACGACGAAGAACCTTCAAGTCCTCTCACGTCTAAGCATATTCCCAAGCACCCTCTACCTCCTCTCCGGTTGAATTAGATTTCCATTTGCAGGAATTGCCGGAGCGCCACTCTCCCCCTATTCCGGCCGAATGGAGCTCCGCCGTCGCCGTCTCCTCCTCGAAGCTCCTCGAGTCAATTCCTCACGGTAGGAGCTTCGCCCCGTCGCCCTCAACCTCCCCCAACCACCGGCTGAAGGTCCCCGCTGCCCTAGGCCGCCGCCGTCATGAGCTGCCCCGCGCCGCCCCGTCCTCCCGTCGCCAGCCTACTCCAAGACTCCTCTGCCACCCCGAACCTCTTAGTAAGCGTCCTTGCACCTCCTTCCAGCCCAAGCTCACCTCCCTTCCCTCCTTTCCTCCGGCCTTGTTTGTTCTATTGCCCTTGCTCCTTATACCCACCACTCCAATCACCGTTGCCTCCTGCTCGGTGCCGCCCCGGCCCCAGCGCCACCTCCCTCGGCCTCCTTCCCTCATCGGTGGCCTATTTTTCTGGTTCTTGCCATCCCTCCGGCCATTGTTTGCATTTTGGCAGGTCACTGTCAGGCGCCTGCTCCCATGTGGCTTCCTCAATATCCAATGAGTAAAAGAAGCCTTTTGAATCTAAGATCGATCTATGTCTTTTCCTCAATTGGCTATATCTTGCCATCTTTCAAATCCAAAGTGAATCTCCCCGCAATATTCCTTCGACCTTGATCCTCCCTTGTTTTCCCTCCCGGCAGAGTTTCTCCGCCATTTCCCTTCCGCTCAAGTAGTCATTTGGCTTTGTCAAACATTCCCCATTCGCTAAATCTTCTCTCATAATCTCGATCATCGCAAATCTTATTCAAGCTCAATTGAAGTTATTTGGTCTTTTGAAGTTCTTTGGATTTATTTGGTTTTCGATCGGTTAACGTGTAATTAGAAGTTGGAGTCACGAAGAAACAACGACTCGAGCGGGATCAAGATTCGGATAAAGACGCGAACCAAGAATCCAAGACCACTGACTGAGAAGGCCTTGAGTAAGATCAAGGCCGCGATAAATTGGCCCAGGCGAGTCAATACTTTGATCTTGTTGAGTCTACATTTTATGCAAATTATATTCATTTGAATTACCGAAAGTGCATGCTTTAATTCTTTAATCAAATGTATGTTAAAGCTTAAGGTAGTTAAATACCATTTGATGATTAATTAATTAATATGTCGTCCTTGATAATTTGAATCCCTTAATCCTTGTCACCCTAGTAACTATATGGTAATTACTAGTATAGGTTGTACTTAAGCGACATTCTAGTCTTGCTTAAGTACCGGGACATTAAATGTCCCAATCATCATCTCTTCAAACATGAAAATGGTTTTGGGTAGTCATTGTGGGGAAATGACTGAGATGGTTGAATTGGTGTGTTTTACTCCTCAAAAACCCTAATTGCTAATACCACATCTAGGCGGATGGTAAGGCGGTGGGTGCTTAAGGAGCACGAGTGTGGTTGGATTGTGGAAAAAACCACCTGGATGGATTAAGGACTTAATCTTGTCACAACCTCCAGTGTTAAACAAGTACAACAACAAGTCTGCAAAATGCAACTTGGCCTAGTAAAATTATTAAACCCTGAATGTGTCTCACGGGATGGAGAAAGGGAAATGCGCAAGCTTGCGGTACATCCAGCTTGAATGGGTGAGGTTGCCAGTGGTTGTGGGTAGCCCAAAACTACACCCAACGTTGTAGTACAACGATCCCACGCAACGTATGGGCGTAACCCCATATGGGTGAGATGACGGAAAGAGCAAGGTAGTTTGAAAGGTTACTATGACGGCCGCTCAATGTATTGTCCCATTTGTCTTGAGTTTTTGAAATTTTTTTTAAATTAAAAAGAACCATTTGGTTTTGATGAGAGTTCAAAGCTTAACTTGAGATTTTCAAAGAACTTTAAATGATTAAACCAAAATTCAACTAAATCGGTTCGGTTTCTTTTGGAGTTTGCTGGAGTTTTTCCTTTTCTCTATTTGCTCCGTGCTTTCTCTTGGCCCAGTTCTATCTTTCTTCTTGGGAAGACCTCCCTTCGTTTGGATCTGAGGGTCCAGACCTCCCTTGTGCTTGGACCTCCCTCTAGTTCAGACCTCCTCTTAACCTCTCTAGACCTCCCCTTATGCCCTTTGCTTGGACTTTCCTTTAGTCCAGACCTTCTTCAGACCTCTTTGTTGGTTTGAATCTCTTCAGACCTCTTTGTTGGTTTGAATCTCTTTTCGGGGTTTAGACCTCCTTTTGATCTAAACCACCTTCTCTGTTTAGACCTCCTTGTGGTCTAGACCTCCTTCTCCGTTTGAATCTTCCCTTGGTTTTGACCTCCCCTTTGGGTCATGACCACCCCCGAGGTGTTCTAAGCTCGAATTTGTGTTTCAAACATCCTTGAACTTCGAAATTCTAAATTCGGGTTGATTTTCCCTTTCTCTCAGACCTCCTCATGTTCATTTGAACCTCCCTCATGTTCCTCTTAACCGTCAGGATCTCCCTTGTGTTTATCCTGACCATTGAGACCTCCCTTGTGTTCATCTTAACTGTCGGGATCTCCCTTGTGTTTATCCTGACCGTTGAGACCTCCCTTGTGTTCCTCTTAACCGTCGGGATCTCCCTTGTGTTTATCTTGACCATTGAGACCTCCCTTGTGTTCATCTTACCTGTCGGGATCTCCTTTGTATTTATCCTGACCATTGGGACCTCCCTCACATCCATTCGAGCCTTCCGCTTGATCCAGACCTTTATCGCTTTTGTACCGTTCGATCTGTGTTGGACGACCCAATCGTTTTGCCCTGTTAGATCGAGATCTGACGGCCCTAGCCTTCCCCATGTTTTCCTTGCTATCGCTCCGCTCCCTTGGTTTTGATCTAACCATTAGGACCTCCCCTTGTTTCAATCTGACCGTCAGGACTTCCCTTGTTTCAATCTAACCGTCAGGACCTCCCTTGGTTTTGATCTTACCGTCAGGATCTCCCCTTTGGATCTCCTCCATTGGATCTCATTTTTGGGTTCGGACCTCCTTTCCCTTCACACGGTCCGAACCAGCCTCGCGCCCTTCCCACTCATGGACCGTTCGATCCTTTTTGGATGGCCCGATCGAGATGTAGGTTCGGCTGGTCTGAACATTCCACTTCCTTGTGCACTGCCCGATTCAAATCGGATGTTCCTACTTCGCCGCGCCTTGTTTGGTTCCTCAGGACCCCCTCATCCTCAGGATCTGTTGGTCTTTTTGCAAAGCCCACCCTCGTGGTCTTTTTGCAAAGACCACCCTCCCGGTCATGACCACCCCTTGTGGTCAGGACCTCCCCTTGAGGCCGCGAGCTCCCCTTTTTGTTGTTTTGCTGCGACCTCCCCTTGAGGCCGCGACCTCCCCTTTTTGTCATTTTGCTGCGACCTCCCCTTGAGTCCGTGACCTCCTCTTTTTGTTGTTTTGACGTGATCTCTCCTCATGGTCTTTTTTGCAAAGACCACCCTTTTGGGTCTTTTTGCAAAGACCACCCTCGTGGCTGGATCTCCTCCCGACTCATTGGACCTCCTCCCAACGAGTCAAGCCCCTCTCTTGAGAGCACGTTTCTTGTTGTTTATTTCTGTTCTTTGTTGGTTGTTCCGAGTTGGTTTTATTTGAAGTTGCTTGAGCTTTGGTGTTGTTTCTCCCCTTCTCTGCTTGTCCCGTGTTTCCCCTCGACTCTACTCCTTTTTGGTTTAGACCTCTTTTGTGGTCTAGATCTCCTTTGTGGTTTAGACCTCTCATTTGAGGTTTGGATCTCCTTGTGATTTAGACCTCTCCTTTGAGGTTTAGATCTCCTTTAAAGTTTGGATCCCTTTTCGGGTTTAGACCTCTCTGCTGGTCTAGACCTTCCTTTTTGGGTTTAGATCTCTCTCTGGAGTTTAGACCTCCTCGTTGATCTAGACCTTCCCCTTGTGGTTTAGACCTTTCCTTTTGGGGTTAAGACCTCCTCTTGGTCTCGACTTTCCCTTTGGTTAGGACCTCCTCCCTTGAGCCTCTTTGTCCTCAGGACCTCCCCGTGGTCTTTTTGCAAAGACCACCTTTGTGGTCAGACCTCCACCTTTGCGGTTGAGATCACCCCTGTTGGTCACGACCTCCCCTTTGGTCGCGACCATCCCTTTGACTGATCTGTTCACCTGAGGTTGACTGGGCCACTTGTCAGTCCTGTCAGTACCTTTTCTACCTCTTGTCACATCATTTCTAATGCAAAAGTTTGTGCGCATTAAATGATGTCACCTCCCCCTTGACTTTCCCTTCTCTTATCTTCTCCTTTACATGCTCTTGTCCTTTTTGCTACTTGCTAGCAGTGTACCATCGCCTTGCTACCTTAAATCTGGTCGCTCCATCTAGGTGATGTTCTTTTCTCCTTCCTTTATAAATAGAGCATCAAGGGCACCAACTTCCTCTCTATTTTTCATTCAATCCTCTCCTTCGACCCCTCTCGGTTCTGGTGAGCTCCCGGTGCTCCTCTGGTTCGGAACTCCTTGGGTTTGGACCTCCCTTTCGCTTGGATCTCCCTCTCAGTGGACATCTTTTTCCTTTGGATCTAGTTAAGTTCTTTTCGGTTTCTATTTGGAGTTTGCTTTATTCATTTGCTTTCTTTGCGAATATGTAGATTTCGGTTTCGCTGAGTTCATGGATCCAGCTACCCTAACCGAAGCTCATCAATTCGTCGCTGAAGGCAAGTCATGGACCTTGATCATCTTGAACCCATTTTTACAAAAGTATCTTGATTTGTTATAAACTTGCATTGCTAGTTGTACAAAAATGGTTTTGGCCTTTGTTAATTACCTACTTGTCTTTACGCCCCCTTGATGATTTGCAATTTGATATGTTGACATGTTCCCTTTGGAAGCCGTAAGATGGGTATTCTTAGTTGGACATTCTTGTTTACCAACATGGGTATCGTATTTGCTTAGCCATGCTTAGTAGACGTCGTTCTCACCATGAATCATCACTGTTAGCTTACCCCCAGCGCACTGGTTTGTGGCTTGTGTAGTAGCGGCCAGTGTTGCTGATTAAAATGAAGTGTGGCCCTGTGTGAGGCTGCGACATTTGTTGTCACCTTAACTAAAATTTGGGTGCCAGGACTGGGGTGGTCCTCTGGCCGGGTTGAACCCAACATGATAATTTGAATAAATGAGCTATGGAATTGTGGCAATGCCACTGCTTCTAAAAGTTGTTGTGCCAGGACTTGGTGGTCTTTTGGCTGGGATGAACCCCAAACTTGTTTTATGCTCGGGCGAGTGGTCTGTGGTATTGGTGGGTGCTCCGAAGTTGGTGCTCTGGGGTCACATTGGGTTTTGGATGGTCTTGCCTGAGCAGCCAACTAAGGACTTAACCTTGTGAGCCATTGATCTGGGCCATGCCGTGCAACCACATGTCCATTATGGGGTGGATCGGGTGTAATAATTAGGGATGTTCTGATTCGGTTCTGTTTTTGATGGGAACGGCACAAGAGGGGGCACGAATCGGGGGAGGGGGGGGTTGTAGCCCAACGGAAGCGAAACCTTAGCTAGCAGAACTGAGTCGGAACGGACCTTTGTAAAAGCCTGGTGGTAGTGTCTACTTGATTCACATGTCTAAGGTAACGTGTGAAATATCAAGCGACTGCCTCTTGTGAGTAAAGTTGTGCACCTCTGAAGAGTATAAATCTATTCGAATAGCCACGTCCTCGGTTATGGATACGCCTGGAGATTTCGAGCGAGGGGTAGACTTTTCAAAAGAGGTCTTGTGAGCCCTAGAGTGGTCCAATGTGCTCTAGAGTGGGTGCTCTGGGGTGGTCGTGGAGCTCTAGGGTGGTCTTGTGGAGCTCTGGAGTGGGTGCTCCAAAGAGGTCTTGGTTGGTGCTGTGGGAGAGATCCTAGTCGTGGGTGCGACCAGGTCCTCACGGGAGTGGTCTTGGGAGTGAGCTGGTGCCCACGACCTGAGTGAGCTGGTGCCCACGACTCCCCCCCCCTTGAAAGCAAATGTACTTATGTATATCTCTTTTAACTTGAGCTTTGTAATCTACTTATGCTATTTACTGTTAAATATTGCTTTCTGCCAGCTAACCCTACAGCTCACCGTTGTCAAGCCGTGCATAAATATTATTTGCGTTCATTTTTTCCCACGGCTTGCTGAGTACATTCAAAGTACTCATGGCTTGTGCCCTCTGTTTTAATCAGCAGAGGAGGGAGATCCAGGAAGTCTTGCGCTCTATGATGGGGACCTCTTTTGAAGACCTTGCGCATAGGAGACGTCCTCCACTCGGTAGCTTGTGGGCTTGCCGAATGGCCTTCACGAGTTTTATGTTTCTACTGCAGGTTCTCTTTTGAGTTGTAAGCCCGCGGGGCAACCTTGTAAGAACCTTGAACTTAAGGTCTTTTGCTAATAATATGTGTTAATTTGTCTGCTTTATCTCTTGTGCTTGTGGTATGGAATTGATTACACTAATGGTTGAGTCTGTGCAAGCTAGCCAATCTGATCCTGAAACTAGCTCATGGTGCATAGAGGCTGGGACCTTCGGGCGGTCTTAGAGGACCTCTGGGTGGACCTTCGAGTCCTCCTGGGGAGGTCCTGGAGACCTCCTGGTGGTCCTAGGAGACCTCCTCGGGTGGTCTTGGAGGACCTCCCAGACCTCCAGGTGATCCTGTCGGACCTCCTGGGAGGTCCTGGGAGTTATCTCCAGGAGCTTCCGAGACAGGTCCTCACACTCAACCACTTGACTACGGAATCATGTGGGGTAACGAGTATGACTATCTCTTGTGGGTACAGTGTACAACCTCTGCAGAGTCTATACTGTTTAAACAGTCGTGCCTACGGTCAAAGGCGGACATAGGATCTTAACTTGAGTTAGTTCTATTTCAAAAACCTTTGTGGGTGGAATGAAAATGTGGAGGGCTCACCTAGCCCTGAGATTGGATTTTACCTGAGCCTTCGAGCTCAGCGGTGGTAATAATTGGAGGTATCTCCAATCAAAAGATGCATGGTGTAGAGTTTCCGACGAAGAGAACCTCTACTGAAATAATTATTGCACAATTACTCTCTTTAATAAAATGCAATTCGGTTAAAATGTTAAGTGATAGGAATTTGTAATTATGATAATTCAAAACGTTGCCTTAGCAAATAAAAGAACATGAGCCATCCTTGTTAAGCCTTGCATGTATATTATTGCATTGTGTATTAGCTCGCGAGCACAGAAGTTGTGCTCATTCTCGCTCTTCCCCAAAACCCTCAGAAGCAGGAAATTTTGAAGATTGCACATACTATGCGGATCCAGAAGTTGGAGGCCCAGGAGATGATGAAGCGTAGTTTAGTCTTTAGTTGTTCTAGTCATGCCCAGTCTAGTTGACTCCGTTGGTGCTTGTGTGCATCCAATATTATCCAAGTCTTTGGTTAATATCGGGCGCACACGGGTTTCCCCAATCACTTGCCTGTGGAGAGATGTGCTCTCACCCCTTTTGCTTTCGTTGTCACTTCCGCTACTTTTGTAATGTAATCAGTTTGGCCTGTTTGGCCCTTATTGTAAAACTTGACCCGATGCGATCTATGTAAACTCTGATGTGTTAAATTAATGAATGGTATGGTTTACTTCACGCCATGTATGAAATGATTTAGCAATGTGTCTGTGAGTGCTAGCTACTGATCCAAGGAGTAGCACAGTGTTTTCATAGAGGATTTGGATTCTCAGAATCCGGGTCCGACACTACTTCATGTCTCTTCTCTCCTCTGTTTATAACGATGCAAGTAGTGACTAGCTACTTCCCCTCCGTGACTTTGTCCCATCAGAAACATAATGACTATGCTGTTAACAGAGAGATAATATGTATTACATCTAGTACACAACATAGTAACAAAGAAGCTTGGCCTCTACAACAAAGTCTGTTACTATGCATTGTACTGAAATCAAATTATATTCAGGATTGAACGAATCAGGTCATTTGGATGATTAGTTTGGTTGATATGAAATGAATTTACACTAGGGATCCAATAATGGCCAGGCATTACATTTCCTTGGCAATCTATAAAAGATAGTAGTGTTACAAACCTTGTCATCGGGTAGCATTTCAATAACCCCACTTATTCATAGAATGATAGGTTTGCATTCTAATAAATTCTAGCATATCTAATGAGCAGTAAACTAATTTCACGAGATAACATGGGATGATTTGATCTGATCAGAAAATGTTGAGGATAACACTGGAATGCGCCCTCGCATCCAAGTACTGAAACAATTTAAGAAGTATCGCAATAACAGAAGCAACATGATTAGAATGTTGCTACTCTCACACCAAGCATGTTAAACTATACTCCAGCAACATGATTAGTAAATATGACTGACAGGAAAATAAACTATTTCATGTAGAGTAGTAAAAAGAAACATGCTAAACCAAATGAAGTAGCAACTTCTCACATTTCATTTCTAAGCTGAAATAAATAGAAAAAAAACCATGCACCAAGACATTGATATGAGCTCATTACTAAATATGACCACTCATCCAAAAGTTGGCTTCGGTTCAGTACATAAAAATATCACATGGGAACAAATAGATTTAGAAATGGAGATGAGCTAGTTCTTCATGGCTATGTGAATGATCTTTGCCTTCCTAATTACCAGCAATTGATCTCCCTCTCTTTAACTGAAGGTGGTCGTAGAACACCATTTTAATTTTAGGACCCCAAGTCAGATCTTATGCATGAAAACAAAAGGAATTTGAAAGCGACAGATTATACCTCAATTTGAGCCCTCCTCTTCAGGTTATCAAATATGTGGAGCTCCAAATGATATATACGAATCAAAACTATGGAAGAATACAAATCTTCAAAGCAAATACAACTTCTTAAGTTTAAGTTTCTCTTGCATTAAAATTTATCTGACATCTGCACTCGAAGATATATCAAGTACTTGAAGTACCTACTGACAAATATATTAGTGGACACCTAACAATATACATTCATTTGTAGCTTCACTGCACATGTGAACCACAGACCAACCCATGTGTTTTTACATTGTTCCCGTGGTGGGAAATGAATTGTTTAGTTAAACCATTTTGTTGCTTTGTAAGAAATGTAACAAGCTTAAGCTTTGATGTAACTAAATCGATAATCTAGCATAAAAGGATATCATTTGAGATTGATCGAACTGACCTGTGGCCAGCCTACGGGTTTCCCGTTGTCAGCTTTGAGCAATTTCTTAGTAATCTTTGAGATACCTCGAGAGGTTGTACGGCTGTAATCAGAAAAATGATGTTAAAGACATAAATGATGTTTTACGCATGGACAGTCCTGTACTCTAAAAGAGCATTTTTTGTTTGGTTTTGATAAGGATGAGGTATGTTAGATAGACAAATTAAGAGGGAAGAGAGGTCATTCATGACACCTGTGGTCCTGAATAACATTTTTCATTTCCCTCTACTAATCAACCCAATTGCACAGTAAATAAACTTGGCAAACATTGTATATGCTCGACCATCACACACACACATTCCTAAAGTAAATAACTGAGCTTAGACAGTTAGATTTGTTCTCACTGTTCGAGGGGGAAAAAAGGTTATCAGCAAACAACTGGGAAAAGGGGGGCTGTGACATGAAATGAGAGCTACAACTGCGGCTACTAGTGCTGATCCTATGTCTTATTCAATTGTCGGTTGCAATTGTTCTGTAGGTAAACATTGTAAGGGAAAATAATTTCCGGGTGCATTCACATATAGGCAACTACCAGAAAACTAAAAGTAGGATGTTGCGCATCAGTAAATAGTGGCATCGTAGCACAACTAATGCAAAAGAAATACAATTACCTTTGATTGTTTTCCCTTTCAATTAACCCCCTTAGTTTTTTCACGCATATTGCTGCAAGGAAAACAAATTTACAGATTATATCATGTTTTTGTTACATAGCAACATAGCACAGAGCATGCTCTATGGAGAAGTCCACAAGCTGCAACTGCTACCAACCTTATACGCACATCTAAGGCTTGCTTCTGTAGACCCAAATTCTAAACCTCTGTCTGCAAAAGGAGGTTATACAAAACTGAGCTTAGATATAGTTATCCTATCAGCATATTTCTTAAAAAAACAAGTGCATTTAGGAGTAGTATGCCAATTTTAATAGGGATAACAAATGGCAAAATAACAAACTTGTAGGAACAAATACCTACACAACTGAAAGGTCGTTATCGAATTCCACCCCTGAATCATCGAAGCCCCTGCAATGTTGTGCGAGATTAGCACAATAATATAGAAAGACACAGGCTAAAGGAATAAGATTAGCATGATAATACAGGAAGACATAGGTCAAAGGACAGTGAATGTAATCCAGAAAGCCAAATTTGGAATACTCAGTACAATCAAAGAAATGAGAAAAATAGAAAACTTAAATGGGACAATTCAGATCACCAACCTTTGGTTCATCTGGAGGATCATATTGTACAATATAATCCTAAACAAGGGCACAGATACTTAGGTTAGCAGGGGGGATCTATAGGACTGGTTTCAAAAAAATAAGTAGTCCAAACCTCACCACATCAAGAATATCAAGTCCACGTACTGCCACCTTAGTGCATAATAAGATACCCTTTTCTGCCTTGCAAAAGATTAAAAATGTTGTAGTTTGTTTCTGATGCTTCAATTTCACATGGATATGAGAACACTCTATCTGGAGAAAATTTAGAAGTTCTACATGGAACTTGACTGGAGTACATGATGAAAAGAACACCATGACCTTCTTTGACTGTTTCTTTTTGAGGAAATCATATAGAACCAGAAAACCTGTCGCTGATAGGAATCACACAATAGCCCTGCTCTACGCCTTCGACAGCAGCCTATAGGAGCATCACTGTTATTTTGCATACATTCTTAAAATAGAGGGTTGAACATTTTGGTGAAGCAGTTCTGTAACACCCTGGCTATGCGGAAGCCAAGATGTTACCTAAAAGAATAACATACAACAACAATACGGAAATAATTTCAACCATCTTTCAAATATAACATAAAAGGATCAATATATAGTAGAATGAATATAAGAATTTGATCAAAATTCGTCAACCAATCAATCTCAATCATCCAGTCATAGTGAATCCATTGAGATAAACCTAATGCTAACGATCAAACTCAACATGAGCCTAGTCTGCTACTAAACTAACATTCTAACCAATAAAAACTAAGACATTTCTCTAAAATCCGGCAGAACCTCCTTTGTAAAGATGGCTATCTCGGAGGTTCAAACAGTTTAATATAGCATCAATCACAATCAAATCCTCCAATATAAATGAATCATCAAAGGACATCCAAAATATGCTAATCAACTAATGCATCAATGATCAGCATATCTACGAGGGTTAAATGAACTCAATCAACGAATGAATGAGAACATAACGGGATCATCCATGATCACAAACAAAACATCCACCACGAAGGGTGGTCACAGAATCGAAACAAAAGTAATTAACAAGAATATGAATTGTGGATAATTGGGTTTGATTATTCATTGCGGTTAGTGATTATGTGACGTGCACCAAGTCTACCCCTTCCCATGCATGTCGCTGCCTCGAGAGGTACCTAGCAAGCACAACACAGCAAATGTGAGTCCACGACTCAGCAAAGTGCAATAGTAAATCAAACATAGCATCATAAGTAGTCAAAGGGAATAAACAATCACCTCAAAAACGGCAACATTATACCACAAATCAATCGCTTATGATAGCATTAAGTAGTCAAGAGAATAAATCATCCCATCATGAATAATGGCATTATATACCACAAATCAATCTCAGAAATGCAATGAATATGCCATGAATGCAAAATACTTCACTTCTTTGCAATTACATGTAATGCCGAGTATGTATCCGTCGATACATACCCTAAGCATGTGCCCTCTAGGCACAGGGACCCAAAGCCCACACTCCGCAAGTGTGGGGACAGGCCAATGGCCCAATGCGGATCGGGATCTCAAGGAAACAGCCCTTGGCTACCACGTAATCCAAGGCTCAGAAATGAACATGCAGAAATGCAAATGCACATGTCCATTATCATTATCATGATTCATCATTAACAAGGTAGCCTCATTGCTCACCTTGTCCCATCATTCTTGCCATCAACATATAACCATTATCATGCAAGCATCACCATATAAACAGTAATAGGTACGTATCATCATGTAACCATTAGCATGCAGCATCATGTAAATATTTTCAAGTAGTAAGCATCATCATTAAACTATGGCATTAGGCTCATCAACATTACCAAGAAACAATCAACATCAATCAACTATAGCATTCACCGAGTATGTAATATAATAACCCAATAATAATACTTGCACTTGCCTCAACCGTGAGACGGAAGACAATGACAGAAAAACTCTAGCCCCGGTGTTCGCCACCCCATGTTGTTTCTCAAGGAAACCAAGCTTGCCACCACCTCAGTTGTTAAAGCATAAATAGGTCCATAAGCATGGAGGAAGTTTTCCGATCCAAGTAGGATTGTGGCTCGTACCATTTTAACTTTGGATCAGTAAAAACAAGCAGTTCAGCGAACAGGAGCAAACTATTCTGGACACTTAAATATCCTCTCTGACTATGATAGAAAATCCACGTCATCCAACACAAACTAAGTAACTACATCCAAGTTCATTTCTACAAGGAACTAGGCCCAGCACGCACCTAGAACATGGTTATGCCAAAAACAAAAAACCTAGCTCATGATTAGTATCAAATCATTGTACTATACTACTATGCTAGGTTCATAATACATTGAGTATTCTACCATATGGATATAAGGGAGTTCCTATAATTCTTAAGCAGATGATTGAAATGATGTGTTGTTAACGTGAGCATATGGCATGCTACATAGATAGAATTGAATTCAGTCTCCTTTGGTCAGATATGCTCCATCTGTAGAGATCAGTATATAAATGGTACTTCAACAGTTAATCGATATGTTATGAACACGCTCAAGAACCCCCAACTCCCGAATCAGTTGCATCTAAAACCACAAGGAAGCCACACCAAGAGACTTCACTTGCACACCTAGTTGCTTAGTTTCATATACCCATCCAGGAGCAAATATGGCAGCCGAGACAACATCTTTCTTAAGCAGATCAAGGGCAACATTTGTCTAGCAAAATAGGTAATTAAGCACTAAAGCATAACGAAGAAGGTGAGTATATAGCAATATTTACACCTATCAAATTTCCAGAACTATCAAGAAGAGGGCCACCATGTTATTGTGGTTGATAGCAAAGATCGGTCAGATCACATCCCGAATAGGACGCCCTGTTAAAATGAACTGATTTCTCTACACAATCCACTGAAACCACCTGTTGTAAGAGTGTGATCAAGGCCAAATAGGATTCCAATGGCATATACTTCCTGACCAACCAATAATTCTGCTGACACACCAATTGGTATAGGTCTTAGTTTATCCTTCGGTGCCTGGATACGCAAAACAACAATATCCTTGTCTTGGTCAAATCCAACAACTTGCGCTTCAGTATACAAGTATCAACTAAGGAAAGAGCTCACAAAGCGAACTGAAGATGGCCAGGACGGGGACGGTCTTGGCGTCAGGGCTCCAGACGGCGAGGAGGAGATGCCGAGGATGCGGAGGAGGAACACGCGGTCGGAGTCGCCCAGGTCCAGCGGGATCGACTGCGGCCACCTGTATGCCATGTATATCACGGCGGCGGCGGCGGCAGGGTGTCGGCGTCGGGCCGTGCTGGAGGTTGGGGAAGTCAGGGAGTCGAGCTGAGGAGCCACGGGTGCTTGCCAGACCAGCGGCTGGAGAAGCTGGGCAAGCTCAAGTGAGTGGGGCGGCAGCTTACAGGCAGCAGTGGTGGCGTCGCTGGCGGCGGGGGCCCGTACTGCGGAGGCAACTACTGCTGCGGTTGGCCCCACATCTCCGACGACGGCGTGGGGAACCAGGGGTGCGTGCGGTAGAGGAGCCACGAGGAGGTGCTGGCAGCCGAGCGATGATCTCCCAGGTGGCGGCTCTAAGCAACAGCAAAAGGGGAGACGGCGGCGGCTGAGCATAAGGCAGGGGAGGAAGCGGCGGTGACGCTAGGCGGAGCCGGCGACACGCCTCGGGAGGCCATAGGGGCGGCGGGCGGAAGGCAACCGAGCCATAGGGCAGGAGGAGGCGGCTGTAATGAGGAAAGGGGAGGGGATGCGGTTTTGGGAATTGGCGGCGGCTCCAGGAGAATGAGGGAGGCGGCTGCTCACAGGGGATAGAGGTGGCAGTTAGTTTTAGGGCAAAGGGTGCCCCCCTCTTCAGAACCCTAGTGGGCCGGCCCACTTAGGGCCATGAAGCAAAAGGCCAAGAGCCCAAGGCCCACCTTTCCGAAATTCCTAAATTTTTATGTAATTGCCTCTCCAATAAAAGTTGTTCTCTCTAATCTTTATTGCATTTGCTAATGAAAACCGAATAAACTTCCCTCTCCGAATAACATTCCCCTAATTGATATTCGAGGTATTACAAGTTCCTTACATTTGATTTGCTATCATCAACAATGACATAAACAGGTTTCTCTTTACTTTCTTCTTTTTTCTCAAATGGCAACTTTGCAAAATCTCTAACGTGTGGAGTACATGAAATCATTAGCAGATTCATCCATTGAAAGGGAAAAAACAGAATGACTTAAGAGTTTGAATAGGCTGAATAACAAATCCATCAACCTCATTAGTTTGTGCAGCAGGAAAAAGAATAGTATGCCTATTCTATGTATCATGCATAATGATTTGACATCAAAAATAAAATGTTAATGTCAATAACAAGTTACAAACTATGGTATACATATCAAGTGAGAATTGCTAGATTGCTAAATGATCACATAGCTGAGGGAGGCGTTTAAATATCTATTTCATATCTTCCTCAAAGTTCTGATCGAGTATGCGATCAGCTTCATCAATTATAAGTCACTACAAAAATAATAGGATGAGGCATGTCAGATAGACAAATTAAGAGGGAGGAGAGGCCATTCATGACACCTGTGGTCCTGAATAATATTTTTTGCATTTCCCTGTACTAATCACCCCAATTGCACATTAAATCAACCTAGCAAACATTGCATATGCTCAACCATAACACACACACATTCCTAAAGTAAGCAGCTGAGCCTAGACAGTTAGATTTGTTCTCCCAGTTCAAGATAAAAAAATATATATTATCAGCAAACAAACGGGAAAAAGGGGTTGTGGCATGAAATGAGAGCTACACCTGCCACTACCTGTGTTGATCCTATGTCTCCTTCAGCTGTTGGTTGCAATAGTTTATTTCTTTCTTTCTATATGATGCATATAGACGAACAATTAAGATTCGTCAACAGCAAGCAAACCAACGTAACATAAATAAATACATATAATCCAGTCGAATCATGTTGTAGTACAAAAATGATTGGAGTTCAGATTAGTAGAATCCCATAGTCCGAACGTTTTGACTCTAACGATTCATCTATATATTTTGGGTGCTGTAAATGTGTGTGTTACCTCTAAGTTTGTGTCTGTATTTTGTCATCATATCCTGTCTTAAACCTTTTCTGCTGCAAAGGATGAAGCAATAGCACCTAAAACACAAGAAGAGAAAAGAGGTTATGCTAAATACATATATAGTGTTCTTTAGACAATAGAAATAACAGATCGATAGTTTAGGCAATTAGTATATAGATTCCATATCTATTACCAAGCCAAGTAGCACAGGTAGTTCAAATTCACAAATATTATCTAAATACAGTTAGGTAAATAAAAAAATTCTAGATTTAATTATAAAATCTATTCTCATTATCAGAGGAATATAATGCAAGTAAATCTATTTTACCACACAGCCTAGGACAACCGATAGAATTGTAAAATAGGAGAGGCGAATTTCTATATAACACGAAAACACACCTCACTTTTAAGGTATTGGTCCTATGCATATAGCTCTTCTTACATTCCTGCAAATACAAAAATATATGATTGAGCAGATGCGATAGGTCTGCACATCAAGTAACCTGATGTAACACCCCAGCCCAACTAGAGCTTGGAATGCTACTAAATAAACATGATAACAATTTAAACATAAGGCATAGTTCTAAATTTCGGCAGAACCTCCTTTGTATAACTAAGTATACCGGAGGTTCCAACGGTTGCATAAATCATAATCAATATTCCAACATCCAAAATTCATCAAAACATTCAAAGATAATCTATTCGGCTAAAGCATAAACAAGCATAAACAAAATTTGCTACTCTCATTATTACAAATAATCCAATGCATTCAAACATAGCCATAATTAATCCTTAAGCAGTTTGCTTATTATTAAGATACGACCTAAATGATATTCATCTTTAAAGATGTGTGGTAGTGAGTGAAACCAAAGCAAGCCTACTCCCTCCCATGCATGCCGTTCTTGCAAATGGTACCTAAAAGCACAACAAAAACAAGAGTGAGCCCAAAGACTCAGCAAGTATCAATAAAGAAACATTAAGCTCACAGTTATAGCATCAACATATCATAAGAAACATTACACTAAAACAACTCACATGTTTATGTAATGCGAACGTGCAATGCATCATTTTCTCTTTTAGTCTTTTCGCATTTATCGGTAATGCAGGGTATACATCCGTCAATGTATACCCTTGCCTGTGCCCTCTAGCACAGGGACCAAGAGCCTATACTCCACAAGTATGGGTACCACAGCCCATCATCTTCATGATGGGGACCTCTAATCAATGCCCACATTCCACGAATGTGGGGACCACAAGTCCATCATCTACATGACGGGGACCTCAAATATACATACTTGGTCACCACATGACCAAGTCTCAGGTATGTCCTCAACATGCACATGTACTAGTACTGTATCTTTCAATAACATGTGAATGAACAATTACATACCAAAATCTCAAAATTTAAATAACATGTGTTGCATCAACAACATACATGAATAACCTTTAGCCATAACTCAAGCATTCACCAATCTCAATCTAACATATCACACTATCATTCATGCATAGCTAATATGTATAAAACACAAGCACTCACTGTCAAACATTCATAATTATACTAACAACTAGAATACTTGCCTCAACCGTGCAGGAACAAAGGACGCGAAGAGGGCGCTGCCCCTGGGACCAATCCCCCACCTGAATATAATTATAAAGCACGCTAAGACAATCATACTGAACCAAAAACATAACTAATAGCACAACCGAGCTCGCTATACTCTGAAGCGCCTTCCCAATTTCCAACTCCTAAAGATCGATCTGTCCTGTCTGTGGACAACCATATTCTAAAATCCATAACTTTTAGTACAGGAGTCCAAATGAGGTGTTATTGGACTTTTTGGAAAGGTTAACAAATTCTCCAACTAAGTCTAGTTGGTGAGCCATCCTTAATCGGCCATCTAATACCCCACCAAGGCAAATAATAAAACATCGAATTCGCGTCAGGTTTTCTAGACAGTAATACCAAAATGACCATAACTTTTGGTATGATTGTCCAAATTCTGCGTTCTTGAGCTTTCTGGAAAGCTGATACAATAATATACAACTTTAGTTATATTGATCTTCTCTAATTTTCCCTTTAACTAATCGCTTAATTCAGATTACTAACTGCTGTCAGGATACCGACAGATTAGCAGGAAAGACTCACTAAAAAATTCATATCTCGCAGACCGTAATTCGGAATTGGGTGTTCTTGGCGGCTACGGAAAGCTAAGAACATTTCCCAACTATCTCTAAGAGATGGGATCTACATATTCTGCTTCTAAGGACATTAAAACTGCCATTCAGTCTTCTGGACAGAACGCAATCTAACAGCAATTGACAATCGATCTACTAAACGAATTCATAAACGCGTCTAATACAAAACATACAGTGAGGGGGGATCTTCGTTACCCTTGAAGAAACGTAGGAAGCCGATGAACTACCCCCACGAAGATGGTCTCCTCCCCTCAGCTTCTTCTTTCTCCTATGGCCGGCCAACAATCCGGTCGTCGTCCCTTCTTTCTCCACTAGGCCGGCAGCGGGGAGCGAGATTCATGGCCAGCAGTAAGGGCAAACACCATGGGAGGGGGCGCCAGATCCAGGGGTGGCGGCCAGTAAGGGGAGAGGGGATGGGGATGGTGACCACAAGAGGAGGAGGGGGAAAAGTGGGAGGTGGCTAGGGTTTTGGGAGAGGGGGCGCGTCCCCTCCTTTTTGGCCAGCCACCTCGTGGCCTAATGGGCCAAGGCCCAGGCCCAAGTTGCCAGGATTTAGCAGAAATCCCTCTCTCTCAAAGCTGTTGCTTCTATTTTCTATTTAGTCCTTCTCCCCAATTTAGTTATTCCCTCTCGAATACGCTTTCGAATCCATTTGGGGTATTACATTCTACCCCCCTTAAATAGAATTCGACCCCGAATTCTAATCACACTTAATGCCAAAGAATAGACACAGCTAAAACTTACTAACATTACCACATACTTGCTATGAACAACTCTGAAGATCGCTCGCGCATGCGAGACTCCAATTCCCAAGTCATTTTCCTCTCGGGATTATGGGACCACCGTAGCTTGACATAACTAACATGTTACGCCTTTTTACTCATCCCAACTTTTCACGAGTCACTCAACATACATGTTTTGAAGGCACGGTCTTACCCATGGGTCAACTGCTCTAACGAAACTTTATCCTCCAGATTTCTCCAATACTCCCTCGACATTAGGTCATACAAAATGATCTATGCCCCACGCCAGGACTCAAGACGGACCTAGTGATACGCTATCTCCCCAAAATCTCCGTAACTTTCAAGAGCAACCAATGTACCTTAGGCCAACAATCCCTTTGGTACCAAACCACCCAACCTTCACATGACGAACAAAACTCTTGTTCCAGGTATCAATCGATCTCTTCACTTTAACAATGAGCACCTCCTTTAACCAGGGACGCACAACAGAACTCGTTTTAAACAAACCCTTTTTGCAAACAGAACCCACTGGAAATAAAGGATTCTCCTCGCAGACATGCATTACCAAGAAAAACCAACTCAATTTATAATTGTCATCTATCATAGAGACAAAGCTCAAATAAAAACCAAGAGAATACTTCTTTATCCGAGAATACAACCTTTCTCTCAAACTTTCTTTGAAGAATTCAACTTTCTCTTAAACCAAGAGATTCCAAATCGTCGCATAACACACTATTTCAATTCTTTTAATTTCGCAACCTCAAAGCTATGCTCAAACTGAACACAAAATCCACACCTATGTAATGAGACTCTTCCAATCCACAATAGCATACTCTGATCAACTTCTCTACCAAAGGAACTACTTTGACAAATAATTCCCAACACACCTCCATATAGATTTCAGCCACTATCACATCACCTCAAGCTTTTAAGGTTAATCAACTTGAAACTCACCGCATACACACTCATTTACTGCATCCAAAGGATTCCATCAAAGATCACCATAACTCTTGGAGCCTAATCATGGGAAACCAAGATGCTAGCATAAAAATGCAAAGCCCAATTCAATCTCTAAGACTCTTACACTGAATTTCCGGTATACTTGGTAGGTAACCTTCTGATCTGAAGACTAAAATTTCCCACAGTTCAACAATATCCTCAGTTATTAATGTCGTCATTCCTCACTAATCAAGTAACCGCCCAATGCGATTCATTACACCAATCTTAGACCTTCTCTAACCCACACGAATCAAATGCAGTTACTTAACCACAATAAACCCATTCATAAAACCCTAACTGATTAACCAGAATTCAAACATACTCAATCACTAACATCAATAAATAAATATATTCTTGATCAAGTTATCCTTAGAGATAATCTAACTCCCATAGGGTTACTCACTAAGGCCGAGTCATACTGGACAATATCTGAATAATCCCTGCTATCCCATTAATTAACACGACTATTAGATTTCTCTACACTGCTACTCTTATTAAACTACACCATCATTCTTCTTCTACTCAATCTTACTGAGTACCCAAATGCGATACTCTAATAAATTGATCAAGATTTCCATGCTTGCTAATTCTAATGTTCTGTCAAAATGAATACAAAATCTTGGAGCACCTCTCGCTATAGGTCCTACTAGTTACGACAACGAAATCTGTTAGCTCCAAAGACAAACATTCTTTTTAAATCAAATCCTCTCCAAGGATTATTCTAATAAATCGATTTATTACTCAAAGCCTCTCAAACAACCGACACCTAAAGGTTCACAACATCATCTACTAGACCACCACTCTCTAGTTGCCAAGACACAACCGAAAAGACTTCGCAACGCAATTTAGTTAACCCTTTATCTTAAAAGAAGAGGCAAATAGAGACAGTTCCAGTACATAGGAAACGTTACCCCTCGCGGTAGACACAAGACCAAGGGAAGTAGTCAAATAGCAGCGATCTTGGAAAAAATAAAAGTCGAGCCCACAGTTGAGGGCACATGGTCCGTAAAAAGATAATATCAAACCTCAGCCAATTAGAATTAAACATTGTTTTTGAAACTCGAGAAACCCTTATGCGGCCAATGACAAGTTAAGTACAATTCATTAAGCTGCAAGCTACAAAACTTGAGTCCAACCTCAAAGACCTCTACTACGCTCTTTCTTTTAACAAAGGAAGTAATTTTCTTTGTTTGTAACAATTTTTTTTCAACTCAAATAAAAGAGCCTCTAAGTTCAAATCACATGAATCACTTACGAATCAAAAAGAACTTTTCCAACACTTCGCTTTGCTCAACAAACTTCAGCTACTACACAAATCATGGGGTCCAGAAGATCACAAACGCAAAACTCAAAACATTTTCACCCACACTATATCACGGAAGGCGTTCAAATTACTTTCGTTCTAAAAGAGTCATCACCACTCCAACAAGTCACAATCCCTTGTAGACCATCTTTCTAGGATCAAGAGTAGTACACTCTTAACAAGAATTATTATCGTTAACTCTTCCATTATAAAGCACCAAAGGCTCTCCAATTTGTTCCATACTACTTGTATCATCTCATACTCAGATTGAGAGTATACCAAAATCATATAACCTCACCACAACAATCACTTTATTTTAGAGAGAATCTGCTACACAAATTAAAACGTTATATCAAAAGCCTTTCATCAGGGACATACTATCGTCTGACTATTCCACAATCATGTAAACATACGCCATCTATTAAATCTCATCTGTTCAACTCTTATAGATGCGCAACACCAAACTTCAACACGTAACAGTTGCACTCCAACCGCTGTTGCTAACAACTAGCTTCATCATGAAACCTAGATGCTACCTACTTTCCTTTCCAAATCACCAGAACAATTACAAACACATATTCAACCGTTCCACTTCATATTCTGTAGGATCGTAATGGCAATCAGAAGGGGGGGTTGAATGATTGCAGCGAATTGAACCCCGAATTCCAACTTCTTCTTGTCATCAAGAACCCCAGCAAACTCTTTGGATGACTTGAGAAACTTCACAGCGAGTATCACCTCAGTTGCACCGCAAGATCAACAAATCAAGAACCAAAGATGAACGAATCTGAACTTTATATATCACTCTTGATTTGTGTCTACAAAGCCTTCAGTAATCACCCCTCAAAGCCCCAATACAAAGGACCTCTAAACCATAGCAAAAGCAGCAAAATAAGCTATCGTCTAGAACCCTAAAATCTGCACCCATACAAGGTGCACCCTCTGCCTCTTCTTATAGGCTAGAGTCCTATTCACGTCCAACATGACACCAAAACGGACTCTATCTCAAAACAACCAGATTTGGAACTCCTTCCAAAACTGTCTTTCCAAAAACTTCATGCCGTAAGCCTCCAGGACTCCATCCCGTAGCTTCCAGCATGCACCCCTTGATCTCCACGTGCTCCAGCGCGATCCAAATCACCTCTTGACATCCACGACTTCCAAGACCTCAGATTCCCCATCCTAGTCCGAGTCAATCCCGTCATCGACCGTGATTCGTCCTCAACACCTAACCTGCACATGCACAGATCAAGGAAACCAATTCTTGGCACAAGTTCTCCAACTTGACCATCCATTAGCTTACTCACACCCATAAACACTATCATGCATCATGCAACAAGATATAGCTTACGAATTCAATAAATCCACAGTCAATTCCCCAGAACGACAACTTTCCAGAATACAATCGGTACTACCGCCATTGTACGTCCGGTACTATCGCACACGCGGTCGTACCGCTCAAAACACACCGGTACTACCGATTCTCAAGAACTACCAAAACTACCAAAAACATCACTTTTGGAAAAACCATACCGCACCCTTGCGGTATCACCGTCTTGCGGTACTACCGCCAACCATGTCGCGGTACTACCGTAAATCACTTAAGTGCAAACAGTGTATGTCAGAACCTCTTTCTCAAAGGAAAACAAAAGCGGTACTATCGTTATTAAAACAACGGTACTACCGAAATTTAGGTACTACCGCTATTCAAGCTGCGGTACTATCGTTCCAGGAAAATTCGCAAAGTCCTCAGAACAGCGTCCTTTGCCACGTGGACGCTCCAGATCCATGGGCCGATCGGACCATGGGTCTCAGCCGTTGGATTTAGAAGCACTGTAGAAAGTCCGAACGGCCCACTTGATTTTATCTGTTAGATTTCAATCCAACGGCTCAAAGTCCTTGAGCAGTTCAGGCGGTCCGAACGTTCCATCTCAATATCAGCCGTTTGATCAAGATCTAGCGAACCGAGCAAAACACATCAGAGGAAATGACTTGCGGTACTACCGCTGTAAACCCGCGGTCATACCGCAATCTGGTAGTTCCGCACAATACAAACCGGCACTACCGATAATCCTGACAAAAACTGATTTTCGACAGAAATTAATAGAGCTCGAAAGTAAGTGGCAACTCAGAGCAAGAGCCTGTTCCAGATGCAAAGGATTCAACTTTAAACAACAAGACTAAGTCTGCATTATTGGCAATGTATTCATCATCAAATCTCATGACCAAAAACCTCTTGGTCTTACAATCTCCCCCTTGATGAATACATTGACAACACTTTCAGAATTCAGAAATGAGTGTGTGACAAAATGTGACAAAACAGGTCAACGGAGCCAAGCAACAGAGGATGTCAAAAAGCAGCAACTTAAAAACTTCCTTTAGCACAACTCAGATTTCTCCCCCTTTGGCAATGTGATCATTAAGAGCTTCAAACTTCGAAAAATAGAGAAGCAAGAAGAGTAAAAGTCCAGAAGCTTTATGCAAGTCAATTTAATGAATTAACCAAGCCACTTTGGTGAGTAGAGCTAATCAAGATCATATAAATGCATATACCACAGAGCAATATCTAGACAAGTAATTTAAAGTGATAAATCAATTTAGATTCATGACAAGCATTTATAATGACTAAAAAGATTATCAGATCACAAATAGAAGTCCTCAAAAAATGAAAGCCAAACAGTGAGACCAACTTTAAAAACTGGATGAGCTACAGTCTCATAAATCATCCTTTTGCTTTACTTTCCATTTTTATGTGCATGTGGCATGCTTGGAGCATACATCTTTTCCAGGGTGGTATGCTTGAAGCATACTTCTTTTGATAAAGCACTTTTTGTGCATTTTTTTATTTCAAAAACACATAGCTGGGTATGGCATGCTTGAAGCACATTTCTTGTCATTTGAGCACTGTTATGTAACCCCCTTTTTTTTGTTTGATACACAGCTATGCATGGCATGCTTGAAGCACACATCTTTTCATATTCTTTTTCTCAACCCTTTTATCTTTTAAAAAACATGCCAAATTGAGTGAGCAACACAGGACTGAAATGAAGGACCTTATTGTTTCAAATCCAAGACTTAAAATAGGACTCACAAATCAGCTTATCCTTTTCAATAAACAATACAAAGTGATTCCAATAATCAAACTAGTCAAAGATTTCAGCCATGTCATGCTTTAGTTATTTATGTAGCAAGTTTATTAGACCAGTCCAGATCAAGGCTACAGAGCACATGAATAAAAATAATAAAGAAAGCTCTACTACTCCTTTTATTTCAATGGCTTGGACTTAAAGAATCATCAAAGCTTCTGAAATTTTGACTAATAACTCCCCCTCAAAATAAGCCTATAGGATGAACAACACCCAATTCACTCCGCAAACGAACAAATCGAGAAGTATCAAGCGGCTTAGTGAAAATATCAGCAATTTGAAAATCAGTTTCAACAAAATGAAGAACAATATCACCTTTTCAACATGATCTCTTAGAAAGTGAAATCTGATATCAATGTGTTTGGTTTTAGAATGTTGCACTGGATTTTTAGCAATGTGAATAGCACTAGTATTATCACAATAGATAGGAACAGTGCCCAATTCTAAACCAAAGTCTCTAAGAGTAGAAGAAATCCAAAGAACCTGAGAGCAGCTAGCAAAGAAGAAGACAACATACTCGGCCAAATAGATTGATTGAGCAATGAAGATTGTTTTCGTGAAGACCAAGACACTAGTGATGTGCCTAAAAGTGACAGTACCGATGTGCTTTTTCTATCAATCCTACACCCATAAAATCACTATCCGAGTATGCATGCAAAGTAAGACAGATGACGATGAATAAAAAGTCCAAATTCTAAGGTGGATTGGAGATACCGAGAATTCTTTTCACAAACTTGTCGATGAGATACACGAGGTGAAGCTTGAAATCGGCGCATAAACACACAAAGAAAGTGTATATCCGGCCTTGAAGCGATCAAATAAAGTAGGGATCCAATCATACTCTGTATTCTTTTGATCCACTATCTCACCTTCTTCATCCGGATCAAGAATAGTTGTAGACCCCATTGGTGTAGAGATGGGTTTGCAAGTTGCCATGTCAAAACGCTTAAGCAAGTCTTTAGTATACTTGGTTTGATGAATGAAATTGCCATGCTTGGTCTGTTTTACTTGCAGCCCTAAGAAGTAAGTTAACTCTCCCATCATACTCATCTCAAACTCCCTGCTCATAGTATCTGAAAACTTGGAAACCAAGGCATGAGAGGAGCCCCCAAAGATGATATCATCCACATAAATCTGAACAAGTAATAGATCATTGCCATGTCTAAAAGTGAAAAGAGTTTTATCTACCTTCCCCATTTGAAAATCATTTTTTAGTAAAAACAGCTTAAGCCTCTCTTGCTTCAAGCCATACAAAGCTTTTGAGAATTTGTAGACATGATTAGGAAACTTAGGATTTTCAAAACCAGGTGGTTGTTTAACATAAACTTCTTCCTCAATGTAGCCATTCAGAAAAGCACTTTTAACATCCATTTGAAATAATTTGAATCCTTTAGATGCAGCAAAGGCTAAAAGAATTCTAATTGCTTCAAGTCTGGCTACAAGGGCAAAAGTTTCACCAAAATCAAGACCCTCCACCTGAGAAAATCCTTGAGCAACAAGTCTAGCCTTATTCCTCACAACAACACCATCCTCACTTTGTTTATTTTTGAAAACCCATTTAGTTCCAATTACATTATGTCCATGAGGAGGTTCAACTAAGGTCCAGACTTTATTACGCTCAAAGTTTTCTAATTCTTCATGCATGGCATTGATCCAAGACTCATCAGATAACGCGTGACTTACATCATTAGGCTCAAAGGAGGCAACAAAAGCAGAATGAGCATGTGAGTCAGGAGAAGTAAACTTAGAACGTGTTACCCTTTCATGAATATCACCAATCATCAATTCTGGAGGATGAAATCGCTGAATCCTCAAAGGTGCAGAAGGTTCTGTACTGTCTTCAATATTTTGAACATCCACTTGTGGTGGCGCAACAACAGTAGTAGGATCTTGATTTTCAGCAGTTGATGGCAAAGGGAGAAAAGTCATTAACAAAATCAAGATCATCTTCTTCATTAAGGAATATGCTTTCAGACTCCCCCTGAACTTGTGTTCCTGAAATGTCAGTTCTAGAACAAGTACTGACCTCATCAAAAGTAACTTCACAAGTTTCAACAATTTTGTTAGTTTCAAGATTAAGCACTCGATAGCCACGAGAGTGAAGAGGATATCCAAGAAATATGCCATCAGTTGATCTAGCTTCAAATTTATCCAGATTACCATGCTTAAGAATAAAACATTTGCAACCAAAAACTCTGAAGTTAGAGACACTGGGCCTTTTGCCAAATCTCAGCTCATAAGAAGTCTTGTGCAAAGAGGCTCTCAAAAATACTCTATTAGAAACATGACAAGCAGTTGAGATTGCCTCTGCCCAATACTTCCTAGGAGTGGCATGTTCATCAAGCATGGTCCTTGCCATCTCAACCAAGGTTCTATTTTTCCTTTCAACTACACCATTCTGTTGAGGAACACGTGGAGAGGAAAATTGATGTTCCAAACCTTGTTTAGAACAAAAGGAAGCAAATAAAGAATTCTTAAACTCAGAACCATTATCACTCCTTATAACTTTCACAGCACCATTCAATTCATTATTGAGTCTGAGAAACAAATCTTTGAAATGACCAAAAGCTTCATCTTTAGATACCATGAAGTACACCCAAGAGTACCTAGAGTAATCATCAACAATCACAAGGATATACCACTTACCTCCAACAGATTGAACTCTTGAGGGACCTATAGTGTCCATATGCAACAATTGTCCAGGGCCATCTGTGATAATTACTGAAATAGGAAAATGAGGAGCAGCAACCATCTTACCGTGCCGACAAGGAGAACAAACCAAATCTTTTTCACCTTTCAATTTCGGCAGCCCCCTAATGAGATCAGTTCCATTAATACGAACAAGATGATCAAAACCAATATGTCCTAATCTATGATGCCAAAAGAAAAGATCCCTAGATTCAGAAGCTACCAAACATCTAACATTAGGTGAAAAAGAATGATTGAAATCAGCTTTAAAAACTTTCCCTAAGCTAGAGATGTTAAAGACAAGATCACCAGAAGCATCTAAAACCCTACAAGCATATTTCTTAAAGCTTACCTCAAGATTTTCTTCAATCAATTGAGAAACAGAAAGCAGATTGTACTTCAATTTACTTACCAAGGCAACATCTTTGAGAATGAACTTGTTATTTACGCGCACAGTACCTTTTGCCATCACAATTCCAGTTGAAGCATCCCCAAAAGTAATCAATTCATCATTGGATGCCTTAGTGAGGGAGGAGAACCACTTTGAATCACCAGTCATATGACGAGAACAACCTGAATCAACTAACCAAATGTTCCCCTTCCTCAACTGCCGTACCTACATTGAAGAAATTATCGGTCTCACAGTACTGGGGTTAGTAAGGCATGATTTAGGAACCCAATGCTGTGACACACGTCGAGTAGGAGCAACAAAATCATTTCTGTTTTGAGTATATTGTTGGTCAGATTGTACAAAAACTCCTAAACCTGCAGCAGTTTGTTTAGTGGAAACAAAAGGAGCTTGAAAAACTTTTCTTAGCCTATCCCTCTTTTCTTTTTTAGCTTTTCGAAAACAGAACTGAACCAAGTGTCCTTCTTTTCCACAGTAAGTACATTGATATTTATCTAAATGAGATATTGCAGTTTTTCTTTTTACACTACTCACTTTGAGAGAAGGATCCTTTGCAAAACCGGCAGATTTAAACACAACATGTTTAGGTTCAGATTCAATTTCAAATTTTCCAGGTTCTAGAAGCTTAATAACTTTGGGAGGGTGATTCTTGGCATGAACAGCAGAATTAAAACCTAGACCTTGTTTTTTAGAACTCACTCTTGATCTGTCTAGAATCATGTTCAGATTTTTCTTGCCAAAAGAAAACCTCTCCAAGGTGTCTTTAAGATATTCATTCTCTTTAGCCAATTCAGACAAGTTGTGCACTTAACAAAACCATTCAAGATTTTCTTAGAAGCAACAGATCGAGCCATCTTTTCTTTTTTCAAAGAAAATCACTTAATTGTCTAGTTAAAGCATCAATTTCAGTTGTGAGTTTAGGACAATTTGTGCAAGAAAGTGTCTCATGGTTAAGCATTTGTTGTATAGAATCCTGAGATGTCTTTAATCTAGCTTCTAGCAGTTCACAATTTGAACAAGTCTTATTTTGAGCATTCACAGTACTTGTTTCTAAACAAATTGAACTAGACTTCAGTTTTTTAATTTCAGCATGTGCAAGTATCAGTTTATCATCACATGAATCATGAGCAAGTTTCAGTTTTTCAAATTCAGCATGTAATGATCTAGCAACTTTCAATTCAAAATGCAATACTTGACATGATTCACATGATTCATCATCAGGAATAGCAGCTTTAAGTCTATCAATTTCAGAATTCAAGCTATCAACAACAAGGTCATGTTTCTTTGCTTTCTTTTTGTATTTTTTAAGCTCATTTGTCAATTTCAAAGACACAGACGTGATAAATCAGCATAAGAGGGCTTTACCTCATCAGGGTCACTGTAGAGATCATCATTATCATTAATTTCTTCACTACTTGCCATAAAGCACATCCCTGTGAAATCAACCTCTTTTGCCTTTTTGTGATCATCCTCATTATCGCTGTCTAAATCAACATCACTTATCCCAATCTCCTCAAGAGCTGAAAGCACCTTGTTGACAGCCCTTCGATAATTTTGTTTCTTGCTTGAATCAAATTTGAATTTTGAACGCCGAGCTGGTGCTTTGTCATCATTAGCTTCTTTACCTCTCAGTTTGGGACAGTTCACTTTAATGTGGTTTGGCTCACCACATTCAAAGCATCTGATTGGACCTCCTCTTCTCCTTGCTCTGACATTATTGATTGCTTTAGTCACCCTATTTGAGAAGAGTACAAGCTGTTCTTCTGGAATCTCCTCCAATTGTTCATCTGAAATAGCACTCAAGGAAAAACTAGAAGGACTTGATGAACTGTCAGTTTGGTTAGTCACTAAACCCAAAGAATTTGACTAATTTATTCTGGCCAAAATATCAATCTCATGTGTTTTAATCTTGGAATAAAGATCATTTAATGTGAGTGTTTCCATATTAACAGAGTGATTGATTGTAGTGACTAGGACCTCCCAAACAGACATATCCAAAGCATTTCAAATCTGTCTAGCATTGTCAGAATCGGAATAAATCACATCAACAGATTGCAAATCACTAATGATTTTATTGAAGCGATCAAAAAGTGCATCTATAGATTCTCCCGGTTTCAACTCAAACTTAGAATACTCCTTTTTGAATTGATTTTGACGAACACCTTTAACAGATTTTGAACCCTCATGATAATCAGCAAGAGTTGTCCAAATTTTGTTAGCAGATTTTATATTAGGAATTCTAACAAACTCATTCCTACTTAAACCTTGCAACAAAATATTTCTAGCCTTAGCATTTGCTTCAACATCAGCAGTATTGTTATTTGTAATAACAGCAGGCACCTCATAAGGATTTTCAACTTTTTGCCAGATGACATTACCTTGTGCTTGCAGAAAGACCTCCATCCTTGTCTTCCAATAGATGTAGTCAGATCCATCGAAATACGGTGGCTTACCTGAGAATCGATCTCGATCTGATGCCATTGCAACCTTGCTCTGATACCACTTGTAGGATCGTAATGGCAATCAGAAGGGGGGGTTGAATGATTACAGCGAATTGACCCCCGAATTCCAACTTCTTCTTGTTATCAAGAACCCCAGCAAACTCTTTGGATGACTTGAGAAACTTCACAGCGAGTATCACCTCAGTTGCACCGCAAGATCAACAAATCAAGAACCAAAGATGAACAAATCTGAACTTTATATATCACTCTTGATTTGTGTCTACAAAGCCTTCAGCAATCACCCCTCAAAGCCCCAACACAAAGGACCTCTAAACCACAGCAAAAGCAGCAAAACAAGCTATCGTCTAGAACCCTAAAATCTGCACCCATACAAGGTGCACCCTCTGCCTCTTCTTATAGGCTAGAGTCCTATTCACGTCCAACATGACACCAAAACGGACTCTATCTCAAAACAACCAGATTTGGAACTCTTTCCAAAACTGTCTTTCCAAAAACTTCATGCTGTAAGCCTCCAGGACTCCATCCCGTAGCTTCCAGCATGCACCCCTTGATCTCCACGTGCTCCAGCGCGATCCAAATCATCTCTTGACATCCACGACTTCCAAGACCTCAGATTCCCCATCCTAGTCCGAGTCAATCCCGTCATCGACCGTGATTCGTCCTCAACACCTAACCTGCACATGCACAGATCAAGGAAACCAATTCTTGGCATAGGTTCTCCAACTTGACCATCCATTAGCTTACTCACACCCATAAACACTATCATGCATCATGCAACAAGATATAGCTTACGAATTCAACAAACCATGATCAATTCCCCGTAAGCGACAACTTTCCAGAATACAATCGGTACTACCGCCATTGTACGTCCAGTACTACCGCACACGCGGTCGTACCGCTCAAAACACACCGGTACTACCGATTCTCAAGAACTACCAAAACTACCAAAAACATCACTTCTGGAAAAACCATACCGCGCCCTTGCGGTGTCACCGTCTTGCGGTACTACCGCCAACCATGTCGCGGTACTACCGTAAATCACTTAAGTGCAAACAGTGTATGTCAGAACCTCTTTCTCAAAGGAAAACAAAAGCGGTACTACCGTTATTAAAACAATGGCACTACCGAAATTTAGGTACTACCGCCATTCAAGCTGCGGTACAACCGTTCCAGGAAAATTCGCAAAGTCCTCAGAACAGCGTCCTTTGCCACGTGGACGCTCCAGATCCATGGGCCGATCAGACCATGGGTCTCAGCCGTTGGATTTAGAAGCACTGTAGAAAGTCCGAACGGCCCACTTGATTTCATCTGTTAGATTTCAATCCAACGGCTCAAAGTCCTTGAGCAGTTCAGGCGGTCCGAACGTTCCATCTCAATATCAGCCGTTAGATCAAGATCTAACGAACCGAGCAGAACGCATCAGAGGAAATGACTTGCGGTACTACCGCTGTAAACCCGTGGTCATACCGCAATCCTGACAAAAACTAATTTCCGACAGAAATTAATAGAGCTCGAAAGCAAGTGGCAACTCAGAGCAAGAGCCTGTTCCAGAGGCAAAGGATTCAACTTTAAACAACAAGACTAAGTCTGCATTATTGGCAATGTATTCATCATCAAATCTCATGACCAAAAACCTCTTGGTCTTACATATTCCTAATTTGGTACAAAATCACAACAAAACTTCAAGAATCGAAATCTTCCGTCATTCAAAAGTCTCAACAACGCTACAACCAAATTCATTCCATCGTTCTATATAGAAGAGCTAGCCAGAGCTCCTCCCATAAAAATGTCTAGATCCACTGGTATTCTATCCTTTCAATCTTTTGTATGCAAATCCAACAATTAATCATGGTAATAAACATGTAGATCTAATAACCACTAAAGCAATAATCCAGTTTCTCCTCAACTTTCTCTTCCCACACAATTAATTTTGTAGGACTGGAAAGGCGACTAGAGGGGGGGGGGGGTGAATAGACGCTTTCTCTATTTTTCACCTCGATCGAACTCAACACTACTTTCACTCCAATAGCTATAAAAGCTATGAAGATCTGTATACAGGCGCAGTGGATGACCTGTGTTGAATCCGATCAAACCCCGAAGCAAAAAACCAAAAACATCTCACAACCGCATAGAAAGATGCGCAAGGACTAACTAGCTTGCTGTATATACGAGATGAACAGTAACAGCACAAGATGCAATTAAGAAATAAATCAAGGCACTGCACCGAGATATAGCACACAAGGATCCCTGCCACTCTTGTGCGAGAACTCAACAGCAAACACCAGCCCAGTCGGTCCAACTATATCTGACACATGAGACACTATCGTTCCTGAGGCAGCACTAATCCACACCAGCAATAAACAAATGTGGCCACAGAACCACAGTCGCATCAATGAAGACAGCCCTAGGCCAAAAACCAAACCAAACACAGCAAACCTCTCACGGCAGAGCACAACCACTTTTTAATTGATTTTCTCTCTACACGAACAACAAGCAAGCAAACCACTAGAAATCATCCAAAGAAAAACCTTACTTCATGTCGGCAGGACATGCCTAAGCAAACTCCATCCTCATGCGCAACACACGGCTCCAACCAACACGCACAGAGAAACAGCAACCAGCCCTGTTTTTTTCGGTCTACAGATGATGCTTCAAGCCGCCGCTTAGAACTTCACTCGGTCGCAACTTGATGGCTGCCAAATAAAAAACAAATCCAAATAGCAAACTACCATTACGCAGCCGCCGCAGGCTCCAATTTCTACCGAGCCGGGATCGGATTTATCTGTAAGCGGCCGGCCAGAGGCTCAGATTTTGCGGGGAAAAACATAGCGCCGCCACAGTCCGGATTCTACGGGGATACAGGGCGCTGTCGGTTTCTTGTTTCTCGCGATGCTACAAGCTGCTGCTGACTGCTTTTTCTACCGGGGACAGCCGCCGCCCAAGCACCGGTTTTTACGGGCTGGACAGGGCGTCGCCGCCACAGGAGTTTCAATTTGCGCGGACACAGCAGTAATAAAAAACAACCCGACAAGCAATAAAAACGGTAGACAATGACTTGCAGGCAATCAAACTTAAAAACTTGGTCGGAGCATTGAATAGCAACCAAAATAAAAACAACTTGAAACAAGAAACAACCGATGGTGCGGATGGTGGTTATCAGCAGGACGCGATGGGACAATCCAAGCATCTAAGTGGTTGTTTGGATCTCAGGAATAAGAAATAGGTTTTAAGAAAACTAGTTTTAGGAGAATTTTTAGCAAAACTGGTTTTAAGTTGTTATTCTGTTAGGATGAATTTAAGGAATACTTTGTTTGGATCAGAAAAATTAAAACAAGCTTTCTTCAATGTAGTGTTTGGCTAAAAATAAAATTCAAAATGAATTTACTGTACAGTAATAGATTTTTACTATCACGGTGTGTAATATATTTCTTGTTAGAAACATACAATCACTGCATATGGTCACTTATCTATGTTGTATTGAGTTCAGCAACTGGAGAATAACTGAATAAGGAGCCGCAGCCGCTTCCGGAGCGGAGGAGGCCGGAGGTGCGACACCGCCGTTCGCGGAGCGACGAGGTCGCGGCGGCCACATTCGAGGGCCTGGAGCCACTCAAGATCCCCAACAGCCACCGCGCCAGGCTCGAGATCATCCTCTCCGGGAAGGACGGGCTAGCCGCGCCGCAGCCGCTTCCGGAGCGGAGGAGGCCGGAGGTCGGCGGCGGTGGGGAGGCGGCGGCGGCGTGGGCGGAGCATGTCGGAGCTGGAGTTCGAAGAGGTGAAGGGGCTGCGGGACCTCGGCTTCATCTTCTTCGACGCCGGGGTTCCGACGGCGTGGTCGGAGGAGGAGGCCAAGAAAGTTATGGCGGCTGCGTCCGCCGAGGAGGAATTTCGTAGCGACACGACGGCGGCGGCGGGCGCCTTGGCCTCGGCGCCTAGGAGACCGTACCTATCGGAGGTGTGGGCGGACGAGGAGGAGGATGCTGAGGAACTGGAGGATCCCGGCGGCCCGCGACGGCGCCGACCTCAAGGAGCACCTCCGGTGATGTGAGTGTGGAGAGCAACGAAATCCCACTGATGGCGCTGAGATCGGTTGCAGGTAAAATTGGTTTTGTGAAAAACAGCCCGCACTCGTTTTTGGGAAAACGCAATATATTGGATTTATGGGAAACAAGTTTTACTTATCTTGAGAGTTAGTTACCTAATCCAAACAGAGTTTTTCTAAAACAGCAGTAAAAACGGTTTTGGGAAAACCGGTTTTCATAAAACGCATGATCCAAACAAGGCCTAAAGTCGCCGATCAGAACAACAATTTTTGCTGGGCACAGGCCGACGCCACAACTCAGATTTGACAGGGCATTACAGCCGCCGCCATGGGTTTTTTTTCAGGAGCTCTCCTACAGCCGCCAAGGAGTCCACTTTTTCTACAGGGCTCTTCATCACTCCCTTCTACTGTTCCTTTTATAGGGTAACCTCTAACGCTCAAAGAAACTTTCTAGAAGATTTATCCTAATGGGCTTCCGTTAGGGCCCAACATCAACGGAACACATACGCACGTAAATTAAAGCATCGTCTTTACTTCTCTTGACCTAATCCACTTCTTGACGCACCGTCTTGCGCCATGGGTTGGCATTAGGTCACCAAGGCAGTATTTGGTAAAATTACCAAAATACCCTTTCTCGATCTTTTCGAAAGACCGAGTCCAGTCCAGTTGAAGCAATTGCCTGCTTCGCCACGTGTAGGTTGATCCAGCGGCTCTCGTCGTGTCGGTAAGTCTCTCCCATCCGGTTCTCACCGGACCACCTTGGCACTTGCACCGACTCCCACACCGCTTGATGAAACCAGTCGCACCGAACTGTCCGTTCGGTCATCCTCGTCCATTCTGTGCCACGCTTGAGTCACTTGACCTCACCCGGCATCCATGATCGTTCTGGACCTCAGCTCTCCAAGCTTAGTCCCGATCCACCTCGCTGTTGACCGTCGTTGACCTGCAAGCCGCCTGCACACCAATAGACAAGCAAACACGAATCCGGGAACAAGTTCTTCACAACTTGACCCACGTTAGCCAAAACATGCAATATACAACACATATGCACTATAGCCTATGAACTCAATCTATCCCAAAGCCAAATTCCCAAAATGGCTAAAGATCAGCTTTTTACCTTTGCCGAAAACGCGTGAGACTTCAAACAAAAAGCCACATTGCCAATTGTTTCATCATCCTAAGATAATGGGCATATCCCCATGATATCCACAAATTTTTATCCATTGAGACCAAATAATCCAACAAGGTTAGTAAACTAAACAATCTTAATGGTCAAACCCGTTCGTCAACATTCCACACTACTTAATAACTCCTTTAACTTCAATTAGGTATAGCCATTCCCTTAATCACAGTTCATCAAGAGCTACTACAAGACACTTTCAATTTAATCGACTTTCCTTTCAAGGATCTTAGCTAAGATCTATCATACACACACTGCAGACCCAACCTGATAATCCATATCATATCCATTAATTACTTTGATTATAACCTCTTACTTAACCGAGACAAAACGTCGCTAAAGGGTTTAACATCTTCTTTCATAAAAGAGAACCATTAATCTTCAACACTCAAAATACCCAAGAGAAATACATTGAGTTAAAGCCTCCACGTACTAAAGGACTTGCAAAAGGAAACTTTCATTAACCAAAAACATCAAGTGAATAAATGGGTCATGTTTTCCAATGAGAAAGACAAAACTCCAATATAAAGGTCAAACTTGACAATCAACCAAGTTCACCAGCCGCAAGAATAACTCATCGGTTGGGAAAACAATGATTGCTTTACGGGACCACTTAAATCAATGGAAACACAACAACATTTCTCAAAGAATCCCATTAACTGGAATGGACTACTAATCCAAGAGAAGTTCATCCGCCACAACTAGACAAGAGTTGACCAAATTCAAAATTCAAGGAATAGAACAACTCTTCTAGAGATACTCACTATCAACGTATGTACTAAGATATCCGGGGTAAACTACTTCCCTATTCACATACCACGAACGGTGGTGTAACCTGGTAAAGCCTAGAGCCACAACCACGACCTCCACAAGTGCTACCTTCACTCATAGTAACCATAGTATTATAATATAGATATATCAGATCATCTCATAACAAGAATCATTAATACAACATAACGGAAGCGTAAATGCAATGCAATAACACAATCCCACCTACTGTGCTTAGTGTGTCAAGTTTAATAATTCAAATACCAAGGACCTACAGCCCGCTCTGATACCAACTGTAACACCCCAGCCCAACTAGAGTCTGGAATGCTACTAAATAAACATGATAACAATTTAAACATAAGGCATAGTTCGAAATTTCGGCAGAACCTCCTTTGTATAACTAAGTATACCGGAGGTTCCAACAGTTGCAAAAATCATAATCAATATTCCAACATCCAAAATTCATCAAAACATTCAAAGATAATCTATTTAGCTAAAGCATAAACAAGCATAATCAAAATTTGCTACTCTCATTATTACAAATAATCCAATGCATTCAAACATAGCCATAATTAATCCTTAAGAAGTTTGCTTATTATTAAGATACGATCTAAATGATATTAATCTTTAAAGATGTGTGGTAGTGAGTGCATCCAAAGCAAGCCTACTCCCTCCCATGCATGCCGTTCATGCAAATGGTACCTAAAAGCACAACAAAAGCAAGAGTGAGCCCAAAGACTCAGCAAGTATCAATAAAGAAACATTAAGCTCACAGTTATAGCATCAACATACCATAAGAAACATTACACTAAAACAACTCACATGTTTATGTAATGCGAACGTGCAATGCATCATTTTCTCTTTTACTCTTTTCACATATTACCGGTAATGCTGGGTATACAACTGTCGATGTATACCATTGCCTGTGCCCTCTAGCACAGGGACCAAGAGCCTATACTCCACAAGTATAGGGACCACAGCCCATCATCTTCGTGATGGGGACCTCTAATCAATGCCCACATTCCACGAATGTGGGGACCACAAGCCCATCATCTACATGACGGGGACCTCAAATATACATACTTGGTCACCACATGACCAAGTCTTAGGTATGTTCTCAACATGCACATGTACTAGTACTCTATCTTTCAATAACATGTGAATCAACAATTACATACCAAAATCTCAAACTTTAAATAACATGTGTTGCATCAACAACATACATGAATAACCTTTAGCCATAACTCAAGCATTCGCCAATCTCAATCAAACATATCACACTATCATTCACGCATAGCTAATATGTATAAAACACAAGCACTCACTATCAAATATTCATAATTATACTAACAGTTAGAATACTTGCCTCAACCGTGAGGGAACGAAGGACGCGAAGAGGGCGCTGTCCCCAGGACCAATCCCCGACCCGAATATAATTATAAAGCACGCTAAGACAATCATACTGGACCAAAAACATAACAAATAGCACAACCAAGCTCGCTATACTCTCAAGCGCCTTCCCAATTTCCAACTCCTAAAGATCGATCTGTCCTGTCTGTGGACAACCATATTATAAAATCCATAACTTTTAGTACAGGAGTCCAAATGAGGTATTCTTGGACTTTATGGAAAGATTAACAAATTTTAAAACTATGTCTAGTTGGTGAGCCGTCCCTAATCGGCCATCTAGTATCCCTACCAAGCCAAATAATAAAACATCGAATTCGTGTCAGGTTTTCTGGACAGTAATACCAAAATGACCATAACTTTTGGTATGTTTGTCCAAATTCCGCTTTCTGGAGATTTCTGGAAAGCTGAGACAATAATCTACAACTTTCATTATATTGAGCTTCTCTAATTTTCCCTTTAACTAATCACTTAATTCAGATTAATAACTGATGTCAGGATACCGACAGATTAGTAGGACAGACTCACTAAAAAATTCATATCTCGCAGACTGTAATTCGGAATTGGGTGTTCTTAGCGGCTACGGAAAGCTAAGAACACTTACCAACTATCTTTAAGAGATGGGATTCACAGATTATGCCTCTAAGGACATGAAAACTGCCATTCAATATTCCAGACAGAACGCAATCTAACAGCAATTGACAATCGATCTACTAAACGAATTCATAAACGCGTCTAATACAAAACATACAGCGATGGGGGATCTTCGTTACCCTTGAAGAAACGCAGGAAGCCGATGAACTACCCCCACGAAGATGGTCTCCTCCCCTCACCTTCTTCTTTCTCCTATGGCCGGCCAACAATCCGGTCGTCCTCCCGTCTTCCTCCACTAGGTCAGCAGTGGGAGCGAGATCCATGGCCAGCAGCAGGGGCAAACACCATGGGAGGGGGTGCCAGATCCAGGGGTGGTGGCCAGCAAGGGGAGAGGGGATGGGGATGGCAGCCACAAGAGGAGGAGGGGGAAAAGTGGGAGGTGGCTAGGGTTTTGGGAGAGGGGGCGCCTCCCCTCCTTTTTGGCCGCCCACCTCATGGCCTAATGGGCCAAGGCCCAGGCCCAAGTTGCTAGGATTTAGCAAAAATCCCCCTCTCTCAAAGCTGTTGCTTCTATTTTCTATTTAGTCCTTCTCCCCAATTTACTTATTCCCTCTCGAATACGCTTTCGAATCCATTTAGGGTATTACACCTGACAGGGTATAGTTTTTCGCACATATGAAATCGAGAAGGGAGAAACAGACAAAACTTGTATCTTGAACTGAGGACAAAAAAAAGCATTTCATAGCTTCACAGGTATATAGCATGTCCTTTGTACTAAAGAAATGGAAAAAAATATGCAACATCGGGAAGAATAGAGTCCGTATTTGGTGTTTTCATAGACAAAAACAAAAAAGGATGTAAAAGCATATATGTTGTATGCATGAAAAGACACAGATTTGTAGTAGTTTGTGAAAAAGGTCTATATTAATCCAATCATACATGGTCCAAGGGAACATCACTTTGGTTAAGCTTGTGCATGTAGTTGCTAAGTTATTATTGGTTCCATGATGATGTTCTATGGTTTATGAGCAAAAGGAATCACCTGGGACACACAGTGGCCAATGGGCATAATTGCAGGCAGGATACAAAAACACATTTTATTTTTATATAATATGACAAAAATACCCATGATAACCAATCCAATAGACCATGGGCCCACCAAATGTGTGGTGGGGGAGGGAGGAATGGGGAAAATGAATGAGGGCAAAATAGGAAAATATGCATCGAAAACTGTAGTGTCAAGTATTTGTGAACAAATAAAGTGGTCAAAAGTGTCAAGTAAATGCAAATGGAGGGAGTATACTGGAAGAATATGGTCAACATAAGAAACAAAAGCACACCTTGAAAACCTTTGTGTAACACTCTAGCCTGACAAAGGCCTGGAATGCTACTAAACTAATCGATATAAAGATACTTAAACTAAAACATCTTACTAAAATTCGGCAGAACCTCCTTTGTATAGTTAACTATACCGGAGGTCCCAACAAACAGATATAACATATATAAATAATCCAACATTCAATATGATCAAGACATATCCAAAATTGAGCTAATCATTATTTTAACATCCAAAGCAAGCTAAACAACTAGGATAAAGTCCAAAGATCATCCAAAGTTGTCTAATCCATTTATTACAGTTTTTGCCAAGTAAAGAAGTAATCAGAAAGACTACTTTAAGCAATTCATTCAACTAATTAATTAACTTGCTATCGAATCCATTGTGGGTAGATCGTGCTATGGTGCAACAATTCTAATCTTTCCTTCCCCCCATACATGCCGATCCTGCAAGAGTACCTAAAAACACAACAACAACAAGAGGTGAGTCCAAAGACTCAGCAAATACAATAAATGGCAACAATAGCATACATAATTGTAATTCATCAACCATTATCCACATAACTATACACCACATATATTACATACTCATGCTATGCAATATGCTCAAAATGCAATTTATCTTTCTCTTTTGCATTTTACCGGTAATACAAAGCGTGCATCCGTCGATGCACACCCATGCCTGTGCTATCTAGCACAGGGACCATTGCCCATACTCCGCAAGTATGGGGACCTAAGCCCATGCTCCACAAGAATGGGGACCTTTAGCCCATCATAATCATGATGGGGACCTCAACAATTGCTTGGTCCTCACATGACCAAGTCTTCAATATGCCATCATGATGAATATGTATGAAATCTTAAAACACCATAAACATGCATTCGCAAGAACATCGCATATGAATAAACCTATTCATACTACAAGCACTCATGATCATTGACTTCATAATTTTCAAGCATCCATGAATAGCACATAATTCCTAGCACTAGAAAACATGAATATTAATATTCATAATATCTCAGCAACCATGAACAACACCTATACTCATAGTATTAACAAACAATGCCATTCATTTATATTAAATCAATCCATCATGATACTTGCCTTAACCGCATGAGAACGAGGGACGCTAAGAGGGCGCTGCCCCTGGGACCAAACCACCACTTGAATATAATTATAAAGCACGCTAAGACAATCATATTTGACCAAAAACACAACTAGTAATACATAATAACTTGCTATACTCTCTAGCGCATTCCCAATTTCCAACTCCTAAAGGTCGATCTGTCCCCTCTGCAGACAGCCATATTCTAAAATCCATAACTTTTAGTACAAGAGTCCAAATGAGGTGTTCTTGGACTTTCTGAAAATTTTATTAATTTCTACAACTAAACCTAGTTGATGAGCCTTTCAGAATCGGCCATATAAAACCCCTACCAAGCTAATTAACAAAACATCGAATTCACATCGGGTTTTCTGGACAGTAATACCAAAACTACCATAACGTTCGGTACGATTGTCCAAATTCCGCATTCTTGAACTTTCTGGAAAGCTGAGACAATAATCTACAACTTTCATTATATTGAGCTCCTCTAATTTTCCATCTAACTTATCCCTTAATTCAGATTACTAACTGCTGTCAGGATACCGACAGGTTAGCAGGACAGACTCGCTATAAAATTCATAACTCACAGACCATAAATCGGAATTGGGTGTTCTTGGCGGCTACGGAAAGCTAAGAACAATTCCCAAATATCTATAGGAGATGGGAATCTCAGATTCGGCTTATAAGAACATAAAACAGCCATACAAGTTTCTAGATAGAATGCGATCTAGCAGCAATTGTATTCGATCTACTAAACGAAATCGTAAACGAATATAATACCAATCATACAGCGACGAAGACTCTTCGTTACCCTTGAAGAATCACAGGAAGATGATGAACAATCCCTATGAAGACGATCTTCCCCCGTTTTCCCTTCCTTCCTTCCTCCTTCCTCCTTCCTCCTTGGCCGGCCACCACAAGATGGGTTCTTCTTCCCTCCAATCGGCTGGCAGCGGGAGGCGACGTTCTTTGCCGGCAGCAGGGGAGGACACTAGGGAGGAGGCGCAACCATGGTTGCTAGACAGAGAGGGAGGAGGTGCATGGAGGGGAGGGAGTGGCGGCTATGGGGGGAGGAGAGGGGCGCCATAGGGTCCCCCCCCCCTTTTATGTGGCCGGCCGCCCCTTCCCCCCTTGGGCCTAAATGCTGTGGGCCGAGATCCCACAGCCCAGGTTGTCTGAAATACTCAGAAAACCCCCTCCAATCTTTTGTTAAAACACTTTTCTAATTAGTCCTTCTCCCTAAATTAATTATTCGCTCTCAAATAAAATTGGGGTATTAAACTTTGGGTCCATGTCATCAATAATAATCTCCTTTAGGTCATCACTCTCATCAACCTCATTCTTCTTGCCATCCGATTCATCATCAAAAAAATTAGATCTAAATATAGAAGACAATGTCATCAACAGCACTCCCCCCACATGAATGTCCAAGAGCGTAAAAATTGGTAGCCAATGTCAGAGTCTGGAACCTGGATAGAGTGTGGTCTGGAGTAATCAATAGTTGACTCCACAACACCCACAGTGCAAGTTATCTTCAAGCAATTGTCTTTAAGAAAGTATGATGTCTCAAGAGCAATTCGTCGAAAGAACCGTTCGTAACCCCTGAAACGAAGCAGAATGAATATAAAGGTGATTATTAGAAGCTGGTAAGCTTTGATATCAAGGAATGCACACTTAATTATATTCCACAAGAGCAAGAATCTAATAAACTGCAGTTTCCATAGAAAGTAAAATCCATTAAGCTTTTATCCATCTTTAAATCGAAATGGTGAATACATCAGACAGAAGATATATGTGACTGCAGTTCAATTGGTTTCACATGTTCAAATCAAATATAAAAATAAATTAATGGTACATGTCTAAAATAACTAAATATATCAAAATCGACTGCTGCAGTTTAGAATAATTTCATGATCCCCAACCATAAGATCATATAACAAAAAAATAATTTTTTCGAACTACATGCATGTATACAGAATCACGGGTAGTTAATCACAGCTCTGCACCATTAAGAAAACACACCACAATACAACTAAATTCTCAAGGAGCCAACCAAAGTATCAAATCCAGGGAGTTCAAACAACATTAGTATTACACGTACCGAACTAAATCAAATCAAAATTTGCAAACTGGCAGCATGAAATTTTAATCACACATAAGAATGTAGTTGCTTCCAGGGAAGGTTCATGATTTCTTTCTTAGAAACAAAGGGACCATCAGTCCATTGAGCAAGGGCTAATGGTTGCATCATATCCACTACTAAAGGTTACTTTGTGATGTATTACATATAGCAAAACTAACAGAAACAAACATAAAGTGTAACAGCAAATCTACATCCTACTCTCACATAGACATGCCCTAAATTGACCGTATAGGCACAATTCGAAATAGGATTATTCAACTGGACATCAAATTGAATGGGTAAGAATAACTACCACCTTAGCATGTTGTTAGGATAATTAAGAGCTAGGGTCGGCACAATTGTAATTCAAATACTCAATTCTTAGTTACATATAGCACAATAATTTGCATATGTGTTTTCTAAATAAGAACTAACTAAAAATGATAGTTCGATAAAATGTACTCGAGCATGACAATACCAAAGCAATTTGGATCCATGATTCAAAGAACCATACCTATTGCATTGCTTTCACACAATACAATCCACCAAGGAACTCTTTTATCAACATAATATCTAACCTCAACACAATCAAATCAAACTAATAGTGAAAAAAAAACAATAATCCAAATAGCTATACTACAAGAAAGGCATGGTTCAAAATTATACAAAAACTATATACCCACGTTCAACAAATTCACTAACCAACAGATCTGCCAACATATGCAAATCCAAATGTATCCAAACAGTGACCTAATTAAATGCCCCTATGCTTTAGCATAAACCATAAAGGCATTCGAAAGTCGAAACAAACTCTGATCCAAATTGTGAGACTACAATCATAAAACTACAAATGTCAGAATGATTTCGCTTATGAAACTACGCTTGCTCACCAAGATTGCATTTGTCAGACATTGATCACCACGATTATAAATTTAGTGCCCTTGCTGTACTAACTGCCAATAAAGTTACTATGGTTGCAGCTATGCAGAGATCTACAAACAAAGTAAAACAGGTAGGAGATCAGAGCAATCAGAAAAGAAGGAAAGCAATGTGAGGAAATAACAACACTCACCGTTCAGAAAAAGATTAGGGGATCTGAAATACTCAATCTGATACAACACTATCGGTTTTTATATGATCTGATACAATTCCTAACCTCTGAAACTCCAAGCCAAAAGTTGATTATCAAAAGCTGCTAAGCTCTCATATCAAGGAATGCACACTTAATTATATTCCACAAGAGCAAGAATCCCATAAACTGCAATTTCCACAGAAAGTAAAATCCATTAAGCTTTTATCCATCTTTAAATCGGAATGGTGAATACATCAGACAGAAGATATATGTGACTACAGTTCACTTGGTTTCACATGTTCAAATCTAAAATAAAAATAAACTAATGGTACATGTCTAAAATAACTAAACAGTTCAAAATCGCCTACTGTAGTTTAGAATAATTTCATGATCCCCAACCATAAGATTATATAATAAAAAATAATTTTTTCGAATTACATGCATGTATACAGAATCACGGGTAGTTAATTACAGCTTTGAACCATTAAGAAAACACACCATAATACAATTAAATTCCCAATGAGCCAAACAAAGTATCAAATCCAGGGAGTTCAAACAACATTAGTATTACACGTACCGAACTAAATCAAATCAAAATTTGCAAACTGGCAGCATGAAATTTTAATCACACATAAGAACATAGCTACTTCCAAGGAAAGTTCATGATTTCTTTCTTAGAAACAAAGGGACCATCAGTCTATTGAGCAAGGGATGACGGTTGCATCATATCCACTACTAAAGGTTACTTTGTGATGTATTACATATAGCAAAACTAACAGAAACAAACATAAAGTGTAACAGCAAATCTACATCCTACTTTCACATAGACATGCCCTAAATTGACTGTACAGTCACAATTCGAAATAGGATTATTCAAATGGACATCAAATTCAATGGGTAAGAATAACTACCACCTCAGCATACTGTCAGGATAATTAAGAGCTAGGGTGGGCACAATTGTAATTCAAATACTCAATTCTTATTTACATATAGCACAATAATTTGCGTATGTGTTTTCCAAATCAGAAGTAACTAAAAATGATATTCAATAAAATGAACTCGAGCATGACAGTACCAAAGCAATGTGGATCCATGATTCAAAGAACCATACCTATTGCATTGCTTTCACACAATACAATCCACCAAGTAACTCTTATATCAACATAATATCTAACCTCAACACGATCAAATCAAACTAATAGTGGAAAAAACAATAATGTAAATGGCTATACTACAACAAAGGCATGGTTCAAAATCATACCAAAACTATATACCCACGTTCAACAAATTCACTAACCATCAGACTCGCCGACATATGCAAATCCAAATGTATCCAAACAGTGACCTAATCAAATGCCCCTATGCTTTAGCATAAACCATAAAGGCATTCAAAAGTAGAAACAAACTTTGATCCGAATTGTGAGACTACAGTCATAAAACTACAAATGTCAGAATGATTTTGCTTTTGAAACTACACTTGTTCACCAAGACTACATTTGTCAGACATTGATCGCCATGATTGTAAATTCAGTACCTATGCTGTACTAACCACCAATAAAGCTACTGTGGTTGTAGCTGCACAGAGATCTACAAACAAAGTAAAACTGGTAGGAGATCAGAGCAATAAGAAAAGAAGGAAAGCAATGTGAGGATATAACAACACTCACCGTTTAGAAAAAGATTAGGGGATCTGAAATACTCAATCTAATACAACACTATCGGTTTTTTATATGATCTGATGCAATTCCTAACCTCTGAAACTCCAAGCCAGCAACCTAAGACCCACCAAGCAAATAACAATGCGGTAGCAAATCAACAAACTCCTTTCTCTGAAGTTTTTTTTTTCTAAGAACAAATCACAATCCAGCTAGGCAACTACTAATTAGGCAAGGTCTGGAATGAAGCTAACCTCAATGATATCTGTGAAGCCTGGACAGCTTTGGATAGGAAATAGGCAGAGATGTTGGCAAAAACGTTGGCATATCTGTGAAGTCTGGACAGCCTTGGATAGCAAATATGCAAAAATCTTAGCATGCTACCACTCATTAGTAGCTAGCAAAATCTTCATACAGGGGGCGGCGGCGCTGCTGGAGTAGTCCGACGGAGGGGGTAGTTAAGGCACGGAGGTAGCGGCCGGGGAGGGAGATTGCGGGGGCAGCGAGAAAGAGGGAGAGAGCGGCGGTGCTTGTAGAGGAGGGCAGCAGAAGACCAAGAGGAAGGGGAGGTGAGCGGATGGACGGGAGAGGAGTCACCGAGGCGGTGACCAGGAAGGGAGATCGAGGGGGACGTGGAAGGAAGAGGGAGGGAGCTGCGGTACCGATGGAGAGGGGCGATGGAAGGCAAAAGGAGAGGGGGCAGTGAGGGAGGAAGGGGAGGGAGTATCGGCGTCGAAGGAGAGGGCGATGGAGGGGAAAAGGAGAGGGGATGGACGGCAGGGGATGCGCCGAGATAGCGCCGGGGAGGTAGCTCGAGAGGGCTGCAGGGGAGGAAGAGGGAGGGAGCTCGAGACGGCGGTAGGGGAGGAAGAGGGAGGGAGCGACGAGGGAGGATGAGGGAGGCTTAGGGAATGGGCGAAAGGTAACACATCAAAGGGAGAAGAGGGCCTCGCGCGCTTGTGGGCGATGTGGAGCACTTTGGGCCAAGTGTTCCGATGGAGCGCTTCGGGCTGATCGGACGGACGCGAGCGGGTGTGGATGCGATCGGACGGACGACGTTTTTTAGGCGACGTGGCCTGGCGGGAGGGGGAGAACTCCACTGGCTGTTAAATAGGGTGATATATCTTACTTCGTATGGTACTAGCAGGGGGTAGCCGCCGTACTTCCTACTAGAAACCCTAGCCACCACCAAACATGCCCGCTCTCCTCCTTCCTTCCTCCTCGCTGACGCCGTCGGCCGGCCAGCTGATGAGGACATCAACCCTAAGGATGCAACTACTACTTCGACCCGTTGCATGACATCCTCTACTTCAACCACATCTTCTCCGATAGGACTTTCGGCTACTGCACTGCCAACCCCAGTTGGACCGAGCTACGTCTACTCATACGAGCCGAGCTTGGTCTACATGCCATGGTGCTATGTCTACATGTCTTGGTGCTACTCCACGTATCAATCAAGATTTCAAGCTAGATATGTTTGTGTTGGGTCACGGGTAGGCTACGATAGCTACAAACAAAAATTCTACCACGCAGACCAGGAAGCCATGCAAGTAGATGATCATAGATCGTTACCACCAGACGCGCAGAGCAGCGGAAGAAGGGTTGGAGCAGCCTGGTCCAACGAAGAGCGCGTCGATGTAGTGGTCGTAGTCGATCGTCCAACGTCCAGCAAGTCGGTGCGGTGGTCGTAGTCGATCGTCCCCTCCAGCAACGTCTGCGGTTCCTTGTGAACATCGCGGATCGTCCTCAAGCGCAACAATCGTAGTAGCGCCTCTATGGTTGTGAGACCCCGATTTATTAAGCTCATAATACTTAGTCATCCAATTGACCCTAGTATTATCAACTAAATAAACCGCGCATCGAGATATATGTACTTCCCAGAAATGTAGTACATACAACTCATTACAAAAGATTGCATCCATTCCATTCAAACACATAGAACAGAACAAGCAACAAACCAGAAGTTAATATAAATAAAGGATAGTTATTACAAAAGAGAGGCCGACCGGCCAAATAACAACAAGTCTACAAGAATACACAATGGAAGCAAAAGTGCCATAAAGATGGCCCAAAATAAGAAACCAACCGGTGTGCCTTAGCCCACAAGGCAATCGACCAGGACCGCCAAGCTAGTCGCTTTCCCAACCACCAAGACTCACAAAAGTAAAGCCCTTTGGGCTCTACCTCCTCTGCAACAAAGTTAGTAAGCAAAGCAAATGAGTACAAAAATGTACTCGCAAGACTGACATGTAATATAACAGAACTATAAATAGCTACATGCAAGCTTTATTTAAGTGGATGAGGCTTTGGACTCATTTTTAGCGTAAAGCAAGTTTTCATTTGCAATAATATAATAGATTGAAGGCAATTTGACAAAGCATTTTTAATTGTTGAAGTAACAACGTGATAATATATAATAACAACAACATGAACAACCTGGAAGTGACTAACTAAATAGCCACCACAACAATAGCATGAATTACCCATTCATACCACCCATGTCAAGTTTTAATTAAAGGTTGTAGTCTAGTTCTTACGGGGCGTATCCGAGCGTGTCTATAACCTAGGACGAGGCTATTCGAATAGTTTTAACCCTGCAGGGGTGTACCAATGTACCCACACGTCAGACCGCCTTTTCGCCACATGATTTAGCACACTTCCTTTAGTATGCCGGCACGGCTAAGTCCTACGAGACATTTCCAATGGATGATGCTAATTACGAGCCGCAACCCACGGGGACAAAGACACATTAGACAGCCTAGCCGGCCTGCTAATGCTCTTCTCCCACACCACACACACACATTTTATTTAAAACATACCCACCGACCAGCTCATAATTAACACCTTCCAAAGTACTTAGTCAAGAAAGGTCCCATATCCCCCTCGTGTGGTTAGCATAAAGTTGCTCGAGCGGTGGCGCAAGTAACTCGGTCCTAATGACTCGGGCATACTACCACATTCCAAAAACCACACCATACATCCAATATGCCCAAGTCTAAATCAATCTTTTATTTTCAGATTTTTACTTTACAAATTAACAAAGCACAAGTGCTGGACATAAAGGAGTAATAATTAGATTTGTGTGATCAAGACCATCGACTAAGTCGATGATCGCCCATTACTACCGATAGCTAAGCATGGCTAAGCAATTGATGTCGAAAACTACTAAGTGATAAGAGCTCATCCAACGAGCTCAAACCACAGCAAATAACCTAGGCTCATGGTAGTAGAGGATAAACAATTCCTACAGATTATGCAACTATAGGCTTGCTAGCGATACTTTAACACAAAGTAGCATGCATACATACAAGTAAAACAATATATTAACCTTTAAAGTAATGGGACGTTAGAGGGGATATGATCAAACTGCTTGCCTTGCTGTTGCTGGTCAAATTGTTGCTGAGGATCGCTCACGGGATCAACACACTCGTCAACGCCTAATCGAAAAGACAAAAAGAATCGATAAGAACGACGAAAATGACAAAGACAGCACAACAAACGAACTCCAAATACTCTGAGATTTTTACAGCAGCAAGAGGATGATTTTTAGGGAATTTAGCAACAAGAATCAATTGATTTGGATTCTCAATGCAAAAGTTATGAGCAAAACACTTCTGCTCAGCCCTAAAAATGCAAACAGCCACTATTCACTAATTTAATTATGAGGCAACATTTTCTAGAATGGTAGTGATACTGAGCTTTTAACAGTAACACCAGCACCTTATGAGATGAATAACACAATTGAGTTCATCCCATTTGGAGCTATATTGCACTCTCTACAAATTTTCAAAAACAAGAACTTGAACAAAATTATAATGCACAAGAACTCTTTTTAACAACAGCAACATGACCAAAACTAATTTTCACAGTAAGTTCATTGATAGAGGAAACCAACAAAGTTGGATTCACTCAAAAATAACCTACAGAGCATTAGTTATGTATTTTACAAGTTAAACACTATTTTGAGTGCACATTTAAAGCTAGTTTTGAAACCTATTTGCACAACCATGTCCTGGAGCTGAACTGGGCTCTTAACCATTTTTAGATTGGAGCCCAGGTCAAACTAGAGCCAACAAAATTTGAATGACCTCATTTGGATTCAAAATGAAAAAGATATGCAATTTTAAAGTTCATACCCTTTTTCAGTTTATAATTAAGAGCTTTCGGAGGTCCTAAGGACTTAGAATGGACTGGGAGGACATGAGCCATGGATTTGGAATCTAACGGCTCAAAACCTCCCGGCGGAAACGCGCTCACGCGCTTGGGAGATCTAGAGGACGTGGGCCGTGGATCTTGGATCCCACGGTCCTTGTCCTCCCAGCGGAAACGCGCACGCGTCCGCGCGAGATAGAGGTCGTGGCCGTTGATCTTGGATCCAACGGCTATGACCTCAAGGTCTCGCGCGCTCGCGCTGCTGGACCTCATGCGCGCGATCAGAGAGGAGGTTGTGGCCGTTGATCTGCGAGATGGACGGCCCACGACCTCGCACCTCACGCACGCGCGCGTGCGGGCGAGTTAATGCGCGGGACAACGAGGAGGTCCGCGCGCGAGGTCTTAAATGTGCGCACGGAGTGGGATTAAATGCAGTTTGAGACACGCCAATGATTACGAGATTGAGCAAATGATTAGCGCGTGCTTGGCGGATCTCTGTCCTAAAAGCGACAATAGCGCCGTTGCTCTTGTCCGACAAAGACCGGGTTCAAAGATGTGGTCATCGCGGCGATGTAGACCTCGCCGACGACATCAATGGTACCACCGAGTGTGCAATAGCCTTGCGCACCAGTGGACCTCCTCTCAACGAGGGCGGCGGTCTTAAACGCCGTGAGCCGGAGAGGAACGCGAAGGAGATCACTGCGGTAAAAAGGCAAGAAGCAAAAAGAGCTCCATGTTGCCATTCAGCGGGTGCCCAAACAAAAGCTCCGCGACATCATACATGCGGTGCCAAGCATCTACGGGACTACCAGGAGGGTTACCTGGAGGTCGCGGGGGTGCTGAGGAGGTTGGAGAAGGGGAGGACCGGCGCTGGTGAAGACGATGAGCTCCACGGCCGACAAGCTCCAAGCTCCACGGCTCAAGTCCAAGCTCCAAGCTCCACTAGCTCACTCCTGAAAATGTCAACCTAACAAAGAGTTAGGTTCAACTCCAGGAGGTTTGGAGGAGCTTAAAATGAGCAAAAGGTTGAGAGGGAGCCACTGGAGCAATGTGCCACCGAGGGCTCCAAGCTTCAACACCGGCGGCCAAAAGAGGAGGTTAGTGGAGGGGGAAGCTCAAAAGACACAGAGGCAAGCCAAAGCTTGGAAGTGTGCCAAAGAAGCTAAGGAGGAACCCAATGGGGTTTTATAACTTGGAGAATCACGGGGCCCGGGCTGGGGTTAAGCTCATGGTGAGCTTAGCCCACGGGAGGTCCATGGAGTTGACAAGATGGGTAGGACAAAGTAGGTGGTCGAGCACGGGCTAGGGCGTAAAGGGGCGACGCAAGATTTAATGCTTGCAGGCGAGCCGTTGGATGTGACACGGCTCTGACTTTGCCCACTTCCGAGGCTCGCATGCGCGCCCAAGGTAGGAGAAGAACAGGGGAGATCATATGGACCGTTGGATAAGACTTCGGGGAGGTCCTAACCATCGGATGCTCTTTTTTGAACCGTTACGCGTTTAAGTGACTGGGAGGAAGTCCCAGCCACACGATCTTGGACGGGGAGGTCGTGGCCCTCCGATTTCCTTAACGCGGATGCGCAAAGGGAAAAGAGATCAGGAGGTCCAAGGCGTTGGATCTCAATCAGCAGTGCGAACCTCTGGAGGACTTAACGTTCTTGGCGCCACTGCCCAAGATGTGGAGGTCATGGCCTTTAGATTTAGATCTAAGGGCACATAACGAATAGGGAGGACTTATCTGTTGCATACGCACAAGAGGTCATGGCCGTGAGATTTACATCTAACGGCTCACGACCTCGTGCGCTGGAAGTCGACACGCACGAGACAAAGAGGAGGTTGTGACCGTGGATTTTAATCCGACGGCGCACAACGAGAGATGGGGAGGTTGTGAGCGCTTGATAATCTTTGGGAGGTTGTGGGTCACTGGATGTAAATCGAGCGGCGCACAACAAAAGGGAGGTCTGAGCCTTCTTGGCGTGGCGCAGGAGGTCTGACCCTCGATTTTGATCGAAGGGCTATGACCTCACAAGGATGGGAGGTCGAGATCGACAAGGCACTGAGAGGTTGTGGGTGTTGGATTTGATCCAACGGCTACCACCTCGGTTTGGTGGGAAGTTTGCTTACTTAAACAGTAAGGGGAGATCATGGCCGTGGATTTTTGATCCAAGGGCGATGACCTCAACAAGGTGGGGAGGACCTCTCAGAGAAGGTTTGCAGAGGAGGTCGTGGCCTTTGGATTGCATCCAACGGCTACGACCTCAAGTGAGTACAAAAGGAGGTCAAGGTGGTTTGAGCGCTCGAGGAGGTCGAGGCCATGGGTTTTGATCCAAATGCCAAGACGATGAGGTGGGGATGTCCTGGCGGTATTGACCGCGAAGGAGGTCGTGGCGGTTGGATGTTAATCCAACGGCTACGACCTGATCGAGGTGGAGAGGAGGTCTGCTGAGCCCGGGAGTGGGTTGGGTTGGACCAGCTTTGCAAAGTGGCTAGCCCAAGGAACAGTGTAAGCTTTTAAATTTAGTTTTTAACAGCTGGGACTTAGCAGAATTATTTGAGACAGCAAATGAACTCCAAAATTCCTGAAATTTTAACAGGAACTTGCTGACAACATGATTAACCTTACATAAAATTTCCAGAGGTTATTATGCAATGCATTTTTCTCAGGAAATTCATGAAGGCTGTTTAGGGATTTGTTTTACCTCCAAAAATTATCAAACAAGGTTTATAACTCATGATATTTTTCGGAGGGACTCCACAACATTTCTAGGACCAAGGAAAAATATTTCCAAGGGTTTGGCACACGATTTGTGATAATTGGGAAATGAGTTTGACTTTTGGTCAACAAGAGCTTTGTGTTTTTGGATTACCCAACTCTTGGTCAAGAATTACACAAGAGTTTAGGGGTTTTCAAGATGTGAGAAAAAGTTTTAATTTCTACACATATAATTATACTTGAATAAACCCTGTTTATACAGTTGGGATGTTACAAAATCTCCCCTCCTTACAGAAATCTCGTCCCGAGATTTAGCTCACTCGGTAAAGAAAGATGGATAGTCCGCACGCAGACGATCTTCTCTTTCTCAAGTAGCCTCATCCTCGGAATGGTTCGACCACTGAACTTTAAGGAACTTGATGGTCTTGTTCCTTGTTCTTCGTTCAGACTCATCGAGTATGCGAACAGGGTGCTCGCGATAGGTCAAATCCGGTTGGACATCGAGAGTTTCCAACGGAGCTTCCTCAGTTGGAACACGGAGGCACTTCTTTAACTGGGACACATGGAACACATCATGTACCCCCTCAAGTGCAGCTGGCAGCTCCAACTTGTAGGCAACAGCTCCCTTCCTCTCGATAACGCGGTAGGGACCGACATATCGAGGAGCTAACTTGCCCTTGACGCCGAAACGTTGATGGCCCTTCAAAGGAGAGACTTTGAGATAAACAAAGTCATTAGGCTCAAAACGCAACTCATGCCGACGGCGATCCGCATAGCTCTTTTGCTGGATTGAGCTGTGCATGGCAACGCCACGAATAAAATTTGGACTTGGCGCTCGGCCTCATTGATTGAGTCCGGGCCAAAGAGGTCTTTCACCGGTCTCTGACCAGTTCAACGGGGTTCTACACTTTCTCTCGTACAAGGCCTCGAAAGGTGCCATGCCGAGACTGGCCTGAAAGCTGTTGTTATAAGAAAACACGGCGAATGGCAAGCATTTCTCCCAATGCTTCCCATAGGAAAGAACACAAGCACGAAGCATGTCTTCCAAAACTTGGTTGACCCTCTCGGTCTGACCATCAGTTTGGGGATGATGTCTTGTGCTAAAGGTAAACGGGTTCCCATGGCCTCCGCAAACTATGCCAAAAGCGAGAGGTGAAAAGAGAACCACGATCCGAGATAATCGTCTTGGGCACACCATGCAAGCACAGGATGCGGAAACATAGAGTGCGCCAATTGACCAACAGAAATCTTAGCCCGACGGCAAGAAATGTGCTACTTTAGTCAACCGATCAATAGCGACCCAAATGGAATCTTTCCTTTTGGGTTGAGGCGGACCGGTGATAAAGTCCATGCCGCGGAATCCACTTCCATTAAAGCACGAGCAAAGGCTGAAGCGATCTGCGCCGATGCTCGACCTTGACACGACGACACACGTCGCACTCGGCAACGAACTTCGCAATCTCCCTCTTCATTCGGGTCCACCAAAATCTCTAGCGGAGATCTTGATACATCTTTGTGGCCCCGGGATGAATGGATAAAGGCGAATCATGGGCTTCGCGGAGGATCAAATTCCGCAACTCCATGTCCTTGGGAACCACAAGGCGTTGCCCGAACCTCACAACACCATGCTCATCCTCAGAAAAGCACTTGGTTGTTCCGTTCTTGACATTTTCCTTGATGTGGCTCACTCCAATATCCATTGCACGGCGGACTTGATCCGATCCACCAAGGTTGGTTGCACAACCAAGGCAGCGAGAGAACCATGCTCAACTAAACCCAAGTTGAGACGCTGAAATTCCTCCACAAGAGTGGGCTGAAACTCCTTGGACAACAAGGCATTGCAATGCGCTTTGCGACTAAGCGCATCGGCAACGACATTAGCCTTGCCCGGATGGTAGTGAATACCCATATCATAATCCTTGATCAACTCCAACCATCTCCTTTGCACGAGGTTCAGGTCGGGTTGGGTGAACAAATACTTAAGGCTTTTGTGATCGAATACACTTCTAGCGATTCGACACCGATTAGGTAATGTCGCCAAATCTTAAGTGCATGAATCACAGCGGCCAACTCCAAATCATGGGTAGGGTAGTTGAGTTCATGAGGTCTCAATTGCCTTGATGCATAGGCCACTACTTTGCCTTCTTGCATAAGGACACAACCGAGGCCTCGACGAGAAGCATCACAAAAGATATCAAAGCTTCGATGTATATCGGGAAGAACGAGAACGGGAGCGGTGGTCAAACGCTTCTTGAGTACTTGGAAGCTTTCCTCACAAGCATCCGACCACAAGAACTTCTTGTCCTTCTTGAGCAACTCCGTCATCGGCCCGCGATCTTGGAGAAGTTCTCGATAAAGCGGCGATAGTATCCCGCTAAACCAAGAAAACTCCGCGCCGGTGACGAAGTAGGTGACTCCATGAAAGAACATCGCTGATCTTGCTAGGATCAGCGGCTGCGCCTCTGCTTTGAAAGAACATGGCCTAAGAAAGCCACTTCCTTCAACGAGAATGCACACTTCTTTGAACTTCAGCGTCTGGTGGTGCTCACGCACTTGCCCAACACAAGCGGATGCTCGGCGTGTTCCTCATCATTAAGTGGAGTAGATAAGAATATCATCGATGAAGATGACGACAAACTTATCCAAATACTCCATGAATACCGAATTCATGAGGTTCATGAACAAGGCAGGAGCATTGGTTAAGCCGAATGACATGACGGTATACTCATACAAGCTGTAGCGAGTAGAGAATGCCGTCTTTGGAATATCCTCAGGTTGAATCCGAACCTAATGATATCCCACTCTCAAATCAATCTTGGAGAAAACTCGAGCTCCAGTTAATTGATCGAAGAGATCGTCAATGCAGGGCAATGGATACTTGTTCTTTACCGTCACTTCATTAAGTGGGTGGTAATCAACGCACATGCGTAAAGTATCGTCCTTCTTTTTTACGAAGATTGCTGGACAACCCCAAGGAGACGAGCTAGGGCGGATGAAACCCTTCTCTTGCAGCTCACTTAACTACTTCTTCAATTCTACCATCTCGTTCGGTGGCATCCGATAAGGCCTCTTTGAGATAGGGGCGGTACCAGGAGCCAACTCAATGACAAACTCGAGGTCTCGAACGGGTGGCATCCCCGGAAGATCTGCGGGAAAGACATCAACAAAGTCACAAACTGTTGGGACTTCGCTAATATCTAGGCGGGCTTCGCTTCAAGCCTTGAAGAGATGCGGACCTAGCGAAAAGGTGGCGAACTGCTTTCACGGAGGACTAGATAGAGATGAGCTTCCTGGCGCAATCGATTTGCCCCATGCGCTGAGACAACCAATCCATGCCAAGAATCACATCTAGACTCGCTGAATGGAGAAGAATGAGGTTTGCTAAGAACCCTACTCCTTCGATCTCGATAGGAACATCCCTACACTCAGATTCAACTCTCAACTCCGAACCAGGAGAGCGAATGAGTAGCGGGACCGACAATGGAGAGGAAAGAAGCTCACCAACATGCAAAAGACTCGAAACAAAGGAATGAGATGCTCTGAATCAAACAAGACGATGAGCAGGATGAAAGTTAACAGAAAGCGTACCTAGCACGACGTCGGGTGCCTCCTGAGCCTCCTCTGCGGTGATGGCGTTGACGCGACCACTACCCACGCCTTGGGTAGCCGGGACGATCTTCTGGTCTTGAGATGCACCACCTCCTGACCCGCGTCCTCCATTAGGACGAGGGGCTGCTCCTGTCTTCTTAGGGCATTGGTTCGCATAATGCCCCTTCTGGTTGCAAGAGAAGCACGTGACCCCGGCAGCCGGGTTGCGGGGGCCGCTCTGCTAACTCGCAGGTGCACGTGACTGGGACATGGCCTGCGACGAACGAGGGACAGGGGAAGGTGACCTCGGGGGCGCCGAAGAATGAGAATGGTGCCCCTGAGACTGCCCGAAGCGGGGACGGGAGGAACCGGCCCGGGATGACTTGTGGGCCTCCCACTTACGCTTGCGGGAATCATTAAGCTCCCTAGCAGAATGCTCCACGACAATGGCCTTGTCGACCAAGGTCTGAAAATCAGGGAAGTCGACAATGGATAGCTTGTCCTTCAGCTCCTCAAACAAGCCACGCCTGAACTTGGCCTGCTTGGCCATATCAGTGGCCACCTACTCAGGAGCATAACGAGCTAGATGGTTGAACTCGTAGACATACTCCATGGTGAGCTCGCCCTTGCTTGGCGCAAGAAACTCATGCTTCTTGATCTCCATCAAGCCGGCAGGGATGTGAGATCGACGGAAGGCAGTACGAAACTCCTCCCAAGAGATGGTGTGGTCTGCGGGCTGCATGGTGAGAAAATTCTCCCACCATGACAAAGCTGCACCCTCAAGCTGGTGCGATGCAAACAGCGCCTTCTCGTGCTCCTGGCACTGCGCGATGCTAAGCTTCCGCTCAACCAGACGAAGCTAATCGTCTGCATCGAGCGGGTCCTCAGACCTGGAAAAAGTGGGAGGCTGAGTACGAAGAAACGCAGTGAGGCCCCCACGAGACTGATGGGCATTCCCTTGCCCAGATCCTGAAGCTCCGGTAAGGGCAGTGGTGTTGCGCGCGATGACGTCCAGTAGAACTCTCCTGTCATCCGCGCGGTTGCGCTCGATCTGAAGAAGAACCTCGGCCATGGTCGGAGGAGGAGGAAGCTCCTCATCCGGACCAGCTGCCTAGCCTTGGCCACTACGAGTACGTCCAGCCATCCTGTTACCATGAAATTTGGTTAGCAACTAAACCTGAAAATAAAGCCTTAAAGAAAAAGCAAAAGCTAACGACTAGGGAAATGGGGCATCACCCTAACCGAAAGCCAAAAATAACGAGTAATTGAACTTTAAAAAGCTTCTAAAAGACTCTAAAAACAGCAAAGGATCACCAAAAGCAAGGCTCAACTTCTCAACGCAACTAACCCGTATTGAATGAACGAGTAATTGATCGAGAAGATAAAAATCAGATTGTAAGGTGAGAGCTAATGCTACTAAAGAGCAAGGTTAAATCAGCGAAATAAGTGTTAGATACTTAGCTAACTAGTATCACATCTTACCCTTTGATTCCCACAAGTTTTAGTTGAATTAACCTCTCATTTTCTCCCTTATTCACTAGCTTGAGCTTGCTGCCCTAAAATGTTTGCTTGCTGTCCTAAATTTCCAGATTTGAATTCCATCTCCAAACACTTCCATTCTTCACCAAAAGACAGCCAAGATGTTAATTTAGAACTCTCATAAGTTCCCCAAAAACCCAATTAATCGATAACAACTAATTTTTAAGGGGAGGAGAGGAAAATATCTTTTAAAACTCAAACTAGAGCAAGATGAGATAGAAAGCTAAGATAGGTAAGGAGTAAAATCTGAGAATTACCTAAGCTTTCGTAAACTCTTTGATACTTCGAAAATAAGTTTTCCAAAATATCCTAAAGGCGACCAAGCTTGGGTTACTACGGTCAGAATGGCTCTGATGCCAACCTTTTGTGAGACCCCGATTTATTAAGCTCATAATACTTAGTCATCCAATTGACCCTAGTATTATCAACTAAATAAACCGCGCCTCGAGATATATGTACTTCCCAGAAATGCAGTACATACAACTCATTACAAAAGATTGTATCCATTCCATTCAAACACATAGAACAGAACAAGCAACAAACCAGAAGTTAATATAAATAAATGATAGTTATTACAAAAGAGAGGCCGACCGGCCAAATAACAAACAAGTCTACAAGAATACACAGCGGAAGCAAAAGTGCCATAAAGATGGCCCAAAATAAGAGCCAACCAGTGTGCCTTAGCCCACAAGGCAACTGACCGGACCGCCAAGCTAGTCGCTTTCCCAACCACCGCACAGCTCACAAAAGTAAAGCCCTTTGGGCTCTACCTCCTCTGCAACAAAGTTAGTAAGCAAAGCAAATGAGTACAAAAATGTACTGCAAGGCGACGTGTAATATAATGAGAACTATAAATAGCTACATGCAAGCTTTATTTAAGTGGATGAGGCTTTGGACTCATTTTTAGCGTAAAGCAAGTTTTCATTTGCAATAATATAATAGATTGAAGGCAATTTGACAAAGCATTTTTAATTGTTGAAGTAACAACGTGATAATATATAATAACAACAACATGAACAACCTGGAAGTGACTAACCCAATAGCCACCACAACAATAGCATGAATTACCCATTCATACCACCCATGTCAAGTTTTAATTAAAGGTTGTAGTCTAGTTCTTACGGGGTGTATCCGAGCGTGTCCATAACCTAGGACGAGGCTATTCGAATAGTTTTAACCCTGCAGGGGTGTACCAATGTACCCACACGTCAGACCGCCTTTTCGCCACATGATTTAGCACACTTCCTTTGGTATCTTGCACGGCTAAGTCCTCTGAGACATTTCCAATGGATGATGCTAATTACGAGCATAACTCCTTTGGGACAAAGACACATTAGACAGCCTAGCCGGCCTGCTAATGCTCTTCTCCCACACCACACACACACATTTTATTTAAAACATACCCACCGACCAGCTCATAATTAACACCTCCCAAAGTACTTAGTCAAGAGAGGTCCCATATCCCCCTCATGTGGTTAGCACGCAAAGTTGCTCAGAACGGTGGCGCAAGTAACTCGGTCCTTAATGACTCAGGCATACTACCACATTCCAAAAACCACACCATACATCCAATATGCCCAAGTCTAAATCAATCTTTTATTTTCAGATTTTTACTTTACAAATTAACAAAGCACAAGTGCTGGACATAAGGAGTAATAATTAGATTTGTGTGATCAAGACCATCGACTAAGTCGATGATCGCCCATTACTACCGATAGCTAAGCATGGCTAAGCAATTGATGTCGAAAACTACTAAGTGATAAGAGCTCATCCAACGAGCTCAAACCACAGCAAATAACCTAGGCTCATGGTAGTAGAGGATAAACAATTCCTACAGATTATGCAACTATAGGCTTGCTAGCGATACTTTAACACAAAGTAGCATGCATACATACAAGTAAAACAATATATTAACCTTTAAAGTAATGGGACGTTAGAGGGGATATGATCAAACTGCTTGCCTTGCTGTTGCTGGTCAAATTGTTGCTGAGGATCACTCACGGGATCAACACACTCGTCAACGCCTAATCGAAAAGACAAAAAGAATCGATAAGAACGACGAAAATGACAAAGACAGCACAGCAAACGAACTCCAAATACTCTGAAATTTTTACAGCAGCAAGAGGATGATGTTTAGGGAATTTAGCAACAAGAACCAATTGATTTGGATTCTCAATGCAAAAGTTATGAGCAAAACACTTCTGCTCAGCCCTAAAAATGCAAACAGTCACTATTCACTAATTTAATTATGAGGCAACATTTTCTAGAATGGTAGTGATACTGAGATTTTTACAGTAACACCAGCACCTTATGAGATGAATAACACAATTGAGTTCATCCCATTTGGAGCTATATTGCACTCTCTACAATTTTTCAAAAACAAGAACTTGAACAAAATTATAATGCACAAGAACTCTTTTTAACAACAGCAACATGACCAAAACTAATTTTCACAGTAAGTTCATTGATAGAGGAAACCAAAAAAGTTGGATTCACTCAAAAATAACCTACAGAGCATTAGTTATGTATTTTACAAGTTAAACACTATTTTGAGTGCACATTTAAAGCTAGTTTTGAAACCTATTTGCACAGCCATGTCCTGGAGCTGAACTGGGCTCTTAACCATTTTTAGATTGGAGCCCAGGTCAAACCAGAGCCAACAAAATTTGAATGACCTCATTTGGATTCAAAATGAAAAAGATATGCAATTTTAAAGTTCATACCCTTTTTAGGTTTATAATTAAAACTTTGGAGGTCCTAAGGACTTAGAATGGATGGGAGGACATGAGCCATGGATTTGGAATCTAACGGCTCAAAACCACCTGGCGGAAACGCGCTCACGCGCTTAGGAGATCTAGAGGACGTGGGCCGTGGATCTTGGATCCCACGGTCCTTGTCCTCCAGTGAACGCCAGACGCCGCGTCCATGAGATAGAGGTCGTGGCCGTTGATCTTGGATCCAACGGCTATGACCTCAAGGTCTCAAGGCCTTCAGGCCTCTTGGACCTCATCTTGTGATCGAGAGGAGGTCGTGGCCGTTGATCTGCGAGATGGGCGGCCCATGACCTCGCACCTCACTGCAGCAGCGTCTTGCGGGCGAAGATATCTGCGCGGGACAACGAGGAGGTCCGTGCGCGAGGTCTTAAATGTGCGCACCGAGTGGGATTAAATGCGATTTGAGACACGCCAATGATTACGAGATTGAGCAAATGATTAGCGCGTGCTTGGCGGATCTCTGTCCTAAAACGACAATAGCGCCGCCGCTCTTGTCCGACAAAGACCGGGTTCAAAGATGTGGTCATCGCGGCGATGTAGACCTCGCCGACGACATCAATGGTACCACTGAGTGTGCAATAGCCTTGCGCACCCAGTGGACCTCCTCTCAACGGCGGCGGCGGTCTTAAACGCCGGCGAGCCGGAGAGGAACGCGAAGGAGATCACACGGTAAAAAGGCAAGAAGCAAAAAGAGCTCCGCAGTTGCCATTCAAGCGGGTGCCCAAAGGGAAAAGAGATCAGGAGGTCCAAGGCGTTGGATCTCAATCCAACGGTGCGAACCTCCTGGAGGACTTAACGTTTGCGCGCGCTACAGCCCAAGATGTGGAGGTCATGGCCTTTAGATTTAGATCTAAGGGCACATAACAGATAGGGAGGACTTAGACGCTGCGCAACGCACAAGAGAGGTCATGGCCGTGAGATTTACATCTAACGGCTACGACCTCGTGTGCGCTTGGAGGTCTGATACGCACGAGACAAAGAGGAGGTTGTGACCGTGGATTTTAATCCGACGGCGCACAACGAGAGATGAGGGAGGTTGTGAGCGCTTGATAACGCTGGGAGGTTGTGGGCTGCTGGATGTAAATCCAACGGCGCACAACAAAAGGGGAGGTCCTGAGCGTTGCGCGTGGCGCAAGGAGGTCCTGGCCCTCAGATTTTGATCGAAGGGCTATGACCTCACAAGGATGGGAGGTCAGATGCGCACAAGGCACAGAGAGGTTGTGGGCTGTTGGATTTGATCCAACGGCTACCACCTCGGTTTGGTGGGAAGTTTGCTTACTTAAACAGTAAGGGGAGATCATGGCCGTGGATTTTTGATCCAAGGGCGATGACCTCAACAAGGTGGGGAGGACCTCTCAGAGAAGGTTTGCAGAGGAGGTCGTGGCCTTTGGATTGCATCCAACGGCTACGACCGCAAGTGAGTACAAAAGGAGGTCAAGGTGGTTTGAGTGCTCGAGGAGGTCAGGGCCGTGGGTTTTTGATCCAGCGGCCAAGACCTGATGAGGTGGGGATGTCTTGGCGGTATTGACCGCGAAGGAGGTCGTGGCTGTTGGATGTTAATCCAACGGCTACGACCTGATCGAGGTGGAGAGGAGGTCTGCTGAGCCCGGGAGTGGGTTGGGTTGGACCAGCTTTGCAAAGTGGCTAGCCCAAGGAACAGTGTAAGCTTTTAAATTTAGTTTTTAACAGCTGGGACTTAGCAGAATTATTTGAGATAGCAAATGAACTCCAAAATTCCTGAAATTTTAACAGGAACTTGCTGACAACATGATTAACCTTACATAAAATTTCCAGAGGTTATTATGCAATGCATTTTTCTCAGGAAATTCATGAAGGCTGTTCAGGGATTTGTTTTACCTCCAAAAATTATCAAACAAGGTTTATAACTCATGATATTTTTCGAAGGGACTCCACAACATTTCTAGGACCAAGGAAAAATATTTCCAAGGGTTTGGCACACGATTTGTGATAATTGGGAAATGAGGTTGACTTTTGGTCAACAAGAGCTTTGTGTTTTTGGATTACCCAACTCTTGGTCAAGAATTACACAAGAGTTTAGCGGTTTTCAAGATGTGAGAAAAAGTTTTAATTTCTACACATATAATTATACTTGAATAAACCCTGTTTATACAGTTGGGATGTTACAACGGTATCCACACGTCCAGGGAAGGAACAACCGAACGCCGGTGTGCCAGCACCAAGTCGCACGGTGGAGCTCTCAAGAAGATGGCGGCTAGGGTTTCGGTGGTGTTTCACACGCCTCACCCAACAGCCTCATGCACCTCCTTTTATAGTGCTCGTGACGGATCCTATCCGAACACGTTTACGAATCGTATTCGTACTGGTTTGGTCCAACCCGTTAACTGTGTGACCCTGTAGGTTCATGTGTAGTTCGGTTGTGACTGGAAACCATTTCCGATCACGAGTAAAGCGGCTCCTAGCAGAACTTATCGATTCCGAATACACACAAATTATATCGGACGAACCTTAATGCAATATGATCTCGACTAGGTCCTCATCACTTACGACTAGGTCCTATCTTTATCGACCAGTTCAGTATTTGGTCACGACCATTCGTAATTGCTTACGACGTGTTACGACCACTCTGTGACTACGTTCGACCGATCTCGACCAGCTTGTATCTGTATCTGACCGGTCCGTGAATCGTGAACTAAGCACCTACTCGTGTATACTCCCTTTGCCTCACGATGTGCGGTGAACTCCGGTGAGATGTTGTGTCATCCATGGACTATTCAATAATTTCTCGTCGAGTGTCGATAACTTTACGTGGTGAACACTTGACTACTAGTGGCATGGCCATGCACTTTCTTTATCCGATCAACGAGGGCGAGACATCTCTCTGTTATGTTAGGAGGGCAAATCCATATCCGACCGGTCACATTCCTCTCCATGTTTTAGAGCATACCCAAAGCTACCTTTATAACTACCCGATTCACGGTGTAACGTTTGGCAACCCCTAAGAGTGCTCTTACACATATAGGAAACCATCTTGATCTCAGGTCTAAGGATTATACATCATCATTGCTTGAGACCAACTAACGACACATAGATTCATAACAATCTCAATAGTGTCTCAAGGTGGGTCTTATCAACATCATGTTCTCTAACATCGTCCATATTATTGGTTTGATATCTCCATATCTATGACTTGTGAAACATAGTCATCAACCAATGCATATGCTAGTCTATTCATATGTGTCCACATATGTTTACGACCAGGGATCGTGTAAGAATAATTATCGCAGAAATATAGAGTTTCACAACCAAGTCACATACTTGATAATAAATATTAACAATATTATTCTAGGAACAAAATAACACATTATCCAATGTCATGAACATAATGAAATATAATCATCTCTATGATTGCCTCTAGGGCATATTTCCAACAGTCTCCCACTTGCACTAGAGTCAATCATTTAGGTATCTAATACCGATAGCTCTTGTGTGTGCCTCATGCTTTGGCTGTGTGAGAGGCTTTGTCAATGGATCAGCAACATTTAAATCCGTATGAACTTTGCATATCTTAACATCTCCTCTATCCACCAATTCGCGGATAAGATGATAACGCCTGAGTATATGCTTGGACTTCTGATGGGATCTAGGCTCCTTAGCTTGAGCAATGGCTCCATTGTTGTCACAATAAAGATCCATTGGGCTCGAGGCACTCGGAACCATTCCCAATTCAGCAATGAAATTCCTTATCCAAACACCTTCTTTTGCGACTTGGAAGGCGCAATGTACTCGACCTCTGTCGTGGAATCGAGAACCGTCTCTTGCTTGGAACTTTTCGACTCTTTGCTCCTCCATTCAAAATGAATACAAAACCAGATTGCGAACGATAATCATCTTTGTCGGTTTGAAAGCTCGCATCGGTGTAACCATTTACAACGAGCTCTTCATCACCGCCATAAACTAGGAACACATCTTTAGTCCTTCTTAAGTACTTAAGAATGTTTTTCACAGCTGTCCAGTGACCTTCACCGGGATCAGCTTGGTATCTGCTCGTAACACTTAGAGCATATGATACATCCGTGGTGTACATATCATGGCGTACATGATAGATCCAATGGCCGAAGCATATGGAATATCACTCATTTTGTCTCGCTCATCAGTGGTCGTAGGACACTGATTCTTGCTAAGATTAATGCCATGTGCCATGGGCAAGAATCCTCTCTTGGAATTTTGCATGTTGAACCGATTCAACACTTTGTCTATGTACATTTCCTGGCTTAATCCAATTAGCCTCTTAGATCTATCTCTATAGATCCTTATTCCCAAGATATATGCTGCATCTCCTAAATCTTTCATTGAGAAACTTTTTCTTAATGAAGATTTAATGATTCTAACATTGGAATGTCATTTCCACCCGGTAGTATGTCATCTACATACAAGATCGAGAATAACAAGTGCGCTCCCACTAACCTTCATGTAAACACATGGTTCTTCTTTGTTCTTGTGAAACCAAACCTTTTGATCTCCTCATCAAAAGCGTATATTCCAACTCGAGATGCTTGCTTCAACCCATAAATGGACTTTTGAAGTTTGCATACTTTACTAGCATTGTTTGGATCGACAAAACCTTCAGGTTGTGTCATGTACACATCCTCATCTAGGTTTCTATTTAGGAAAGCTGTTTTGACATCCATTTGCCATATCTCATAGTCGAAATATGCAGCAATTGCTAGAATGATCCGAACAGATTTAAGCATCGCTACTGGTGAGAAAGTCTCATCGTAGTCAACTCCTTGAACTTGTCGAAAACCTTTTGCGACTAGTCGAGCCTTATGAATGTGAACATTTCCATCCATATCAATCTTTTTCTTATAGATCCATTTGCACTCAATGGTTTTGACATCATCAAGTGGATCGACCAGGTTCCAAACCTGATTTTCTCTCATGGAATCTATTTCGGATTTCATGGCTCCAAGCCATTTCTCAGAGTCTGGGTCTATCATCGCTTCCTCATAAGTCTTAGGCTCATTATTATTCAATAATAATGCATCATGCCCATACCTTGTAGGCAATTGACGCGGCCTTTTAGATCTACGTGGGGCTGGTGCCTTATCCACAGGTTCAACAACAATTTGTTCATCCCGTAGAAGTTCAGTAGGAGTTGAAACACTTTCAGATGTTTCCCGAATTTCTTCGAGTTGCACCTTTCTCCCACTGACTCCTTTTGAAAGAAACTCTTTCTCCAAAAGACACCATTTAGGCAACAAAAACTTTGTCTTCTTCGGTTGTAGAAATAATATCCTTTGGTTTCCCTAGGATATCCAATAAAGAAGCATTTATCTGATTTGGGTGTGAGCTTATCAGACGTCAAACGTTTAACATAGACATCGCATCCCCAAATCCTTAGAAAAGACAAACTAGGACCTTTCCCAGTCCACATCTCATATGGTGTCTTATCTACTGATTTAGATGGTACCTTATTTAAAATGAAAGCGGCAGTTTCTAGAGCATAACCCCAAAAAGACAATGGCAGATCCGATTGGCTCATCATTGATCGAACCATGTCCAACAAGGTCCTGTTACGCTGCTCGGACACCCCATTCCATTGTGGAGTGCCGGGTGGTGTAAGCTGTGGAACAATTCCACATTGTTTCAAATGATTACCAAACTCATGGCTTAAAAACTGTGGATATCATGAGGATATGTGCATGGTCTTAGGATGATGATACAATTGGCAATGGCTTTTTCAGTTTGTCGATTCAAACGTTTTTGTCTAAATTCTTGACTCTGTCAGTCTCGGTGGTCGACCGGTTTACGTGTGGCGGTCGGGCCGGTTATTAATGTGTCGAGCCGGCCAATCCGTGATCGACCGCCGTGACTTAAGTGGAAATCTGGTTCGATCGAGGCGGTCGGGCCGGCGAGCAGTGATCGACCGGTTTTGTGAGAATGTTGATATTAGTTGTGGATTGATTTTGGAATAGGTCATATCCTTGTTTGATATTGCATATGTGTTGCATATTGCATGTTTGAGCTAACGTGGGTCAAGTTGTGAAGAACTTGTTCCCGGATTCGATTTGCTTGTCTATTGGTGTGCAGGTAGCTTGAAGGTCAACGACGGTCAACGGCGAGGAGGATCGGGACTAAGCTTGGAGAGCTGAGGTCCAGAACGATCATGGATGTCGGGTGAGGTCAATGGATTCAAGCATGGTGCAGAATGGACAAGGTGGACCGAACGGGCAGTTCGGTGCGACTGGTTGATCAAACGGTGCGGGGGTCGGTGCAAGTGCCAAGGTGGTCCGGTGGGAACCGGATGGGAGAGACTTGCCGACACGATGAGAACCGTTGGATCAACCTACACGTGGCGAAGCATGGGATGTGTTTCGCGCAGTTTGGACTCGGTCTTCGAGAAGGATCGAGAAGGGGTATTTTGGTAATTGTACCAAATATCGCCTTGGTGACCTAATGCCAACCCGCGGCGCAAGACGGTGCGTCAAGATGTGGATTAGGTCAAGAGAAGTGAAATCGACGCTTTAAAATGCGTGCGATTGTGTCCCGTTTGTTTGGGCCTTAACGGGAGCCCATTAGGTTAAACTCTCTAGAAGCTAAGCCTTCCTATAAATAGGGGGTGGCTGCTGTAAACAGCCCCCAAGGACTTCATTGAGAAAACCCTAGCTTTGTGTTAGGGCATTAGAGAAAGAGGAGAGGCTTAGGGCTTGATAGAGAGGAGTTGTTTTGTGTGCTCATGAATTGAGCTTTGCCCTCCATGGATGGAGTGGTTGTGTACCCTCTCAACCTCAGATCAATATATGGATGATTCTCAAGTTTGAGTCTCTTTTACGTTCTTGCTCCATATTTGTGATCTTTGGTCGTTTCTTGATCCGTTGGTTTTTGTTTGTTCTTGTGCCTTCTTCTACCTTGCTATGACTTGTGGGATCATATCTAAGATCACCTAGATCATCAATCTCCCACGAGTAAGGACGGGATCAAGATTTTGTATTTAGCTCGGTTTTGAACCAATCTGCGTTCACTTGCAAAAGATCGAAGCTTTGGCGTGGATCTACTCGATCGTCACTTGAACAGTCCCGATACCTTTGGGAAGGTGTGCTCCAAATTTGGTTGAGTTTGATCGGATACTTCTAAAGTTAGATCAATTTTCGTTTTGGTTTCAGATCTGAAACAGTGCCTCTGGACAGGCACCGGTCAGACCGCTTAGTCTGTGCCGGTCAGACCGCCAGTGTTCCACCGGTCAGACCGCCCAGTCTGTGCCGGTCAGACCGCCAGTGTTCCACCGGTCTGACCGCGACTTTGCCGCCGGTCTGACCGCCCTCATGGGTTGAGTCTTTTCAATTGTTTGTTTTGGGGATTTTGGTTCAGATTCAATTTAAGTCTTCCGCTATACTTTTCGGTTGATCTGAACAAGGTGAAAATTAGGCGAGATCCTATTCACCCCCCCTCTAGGCGCCTTTCCGGTCCTACAATTGGTATCAGAGCCGGTTAGCTCTTCTCATAGATCTTAACCGTTCTGAAGAGCCATGGCGTCTGACAAGTATTCCAACAAACCATCTGTGTTTGATGGAGTCGATTTTTCATACTGGAAGGCTCGCATGCAAGCTTACATCGAGGCTCAAGGGCACTCAATTTGGCTTAAGGTTAAAAACCCTTATGCAGTGCCAGCCGATGACGATGTGATCACACCTGATGTGGAGGCTAATAGCAAGGCTCGGAATTTTCTGATTCAAGGGCTTAGTCGATCTGAGTTTGAGCGTGTCGCTCACTTGAGGTCTGCTCACGAGATCTGGAAGACCCTCACTGACTACCATGAGGGCTCTACCGCGATCAAGGAAGTGAGACAGAACCAACTTAAGAAAGAATACTCCAAGATCGAACAAAGGCCTGGTGAATCTTTAGATGAGTTGCTAGGAAGGTTTACAAAGATCATTCATAACTTGCGTGCTGTTGATCTGGTTTTTACTGAGTCTGAAAATGCACGCCAGTTCTTGGGTGCTCTTGATGTAAGGATTTGGGGGATGAAGATCACTTCCATCAATGACAACACTGTCATGAGTGAGCTTACCATGGATAAGCTCTACTCAAGGTTGAAGTCGCATGAGATTGACTTCGTCTCGCGACTCCCCAAGACAGATGTGATGGCTCTAGTGGTTGACCCTTCTAAGGGTAGTGCTTCTAATTCTTTGGATTTTGACTCATCTGGTTTTTCTTTATCTGCGTTACATTCCTTGAGCGATGAGCGTCTAGAGAAGCTACCTGAGGAAGTTTTAGCTCTCCTTTCCACCAAATTTACCAAAGCTTACAACAAAGTGAAATTCAGGAAGAGAGGAGGACCCTTTACTTGCTTTGAGTGTGGTGAGCCAAACCACATTCGATCAAACTGCCCCAAGCTGAAGGGCAAGGAGGAGAAGAACTTTCGGAGGCGTCCTCAAGCTCGTGATGCAAAAGCTAAGAAGCCGAACTATCGCAAGTACGTCAGCCAAGTCCTTGCTGCTCTTGAGAGCATCAACATGAGTGATGTGGACTCGGAGACGGAGGACGATGATGATGATCCTCGTGGCAAGAAGAAGGCCGATGACTTCACCGGCATGTGCTTCATGGCTAGGGACAGCCACGACATCGACTCTTCCAACGACGACGACATCTTCAGCGATCCCGATGAGGTACGTCCCTCACTTGCTCAGATGAAACGTGCTTTAGTTCTTTCTGAACGAGGAACAGATAAGCAAGCTAGAATGCTTAAGAAACAGGACGTCATAATTGATAACTTGAGACTAGAAGTTGCTACACTTAAGTCAATTAGTCCTGAAGATGCTTGTAATGCTTGCTCTGGAATGTATGATGAATTAGTAGCTTTGAAACTTGCTCATTCCTCTGTTGTTAATCAACTAAAAGATGCTCATGATGAATTGGAATCTCTCAAGTTTGGTTCTACTTGCATAAATGCCATTCCTCTTGATATGATGCTTGTAGATGCTATTCCTTTACCTGTTCAAAGCGTGCTTTGCTTGAATTAAAAGCTGAATAAGCGCTACAAAAGATTTGCAAAAATTTGACTCTAGTCACACTTGCTCTCCTTTGTAAGGATAATAAGGTCAAAATGAAAGAGTTGGTGAAATGGTTCTTTACTCTAAAAGCGCTTCTTGTGAAAACTGTGTTAAACTCACAACGAAAATGATGCCTTAAACAAGACTCTTGAGGAGAAAGCTAAAATTGAAAAATCCATGTCCATATTTGCTTCCAAGAAAGTTGTTGATTCTAGTTCTTGTGATTCTTGCATTGAAATTGGGCAAAATGTAGATAAGTCACAAGAAGCATTTAGAGTTAAGTTCAAAGAGCATTTGGATAGGATTAGAGATAACTATTGTGTGTCTTGTGAAGCTTTGAAAGCCGAGGTAGCTCACTTCAAAGAAAAGTCGATAGAGCTAGCAAGTCAGATAAGTGTGCTTCTTGTGTTGAACTAGCTAAACAAAATGATTATCTCAGAGGATCTCTTGAGAGATTTGTTGGTGGGAAGAAGAACCTCAACATGATTCTAGACAAATCTAAGGTAAGTGTGAAAAATAGTGGGCTAGGTTTTAATACCCTAGAGCATTCCAAGAATCATCCACCTAAGGTTGTTAGAGCTGTTGAGAGTGGCCTGTTTGAGGTAGAACCACCTAAGTCATCCAAGATAGTCTTTAGATCTGCTTTGGTTTTGCTCAAACCCTTTCTAGCAAGATAGGTGCTTACGCTTCATCGGTCGAGACCCTCAAAAGGTCAAGTACCATTGCACCTTCTACGCAAAAAGAATGGTCCTGACATTGAGTTACGCTTTCGTAGAGCTAAGATTGAGAGGAAGGAGAGGATGAGTAATTTGAGAACCATTAGAGGAGTTCGTTCACCGCTTTGTAGTCTCTAGATCGAGCGACTGTCTTTCTGCTAGACATGGGCCTAGGTTTGTAGATGACTCTTTTGACTCTTTTGGTAGCTCTAGGCGCGATTTGGGTTAGGGTATCATGAGGAAAAACTACGGGTAGCATCTAGGCAGGGGTCTGAGATCTTTTGGTAGATCGATTCGGAGAGGTCTAGGTGTTAATCATATGCATTCTCATGATTTTTCCACTAACCATTTTTCGCTGCTTTTCTTTGCTTTGCCCAAGCGTCGTGTGACTCGATCTTTGGATTCCCGTGTCTCTTATCACTAACTTGATCTTGAGGCACATATGTTTCCTGTTCGTTCCTTGTAGGTCCGTCGTGCGAGGAAGGAGGACATGTGGCTCGTTGACTCTGGGTGTTCTCGACACATGATTTGGAGATTCTAGATGGTTCTCCTCCTCACACGTGCATCCGCAATGAATTGATCACATTTGGGGATGCTTCTACCGGCAAGTGATGACCAAGGACACAGTCTTGGCGTCAACAACAACTTCATGCTTAAGGGCGTCGCTTTGGTAAGTATGGCGAGGTATAATCTTCTATCTGTTTCTCAGTTGCTTGATGAGGGTCTAGAAGTTAGATTCAAGAAAGATCATTGTGTAGTTCTAGATTCCTCAGGTGAGCTTGTCTTTAAGATCTCTAGGTTTGAGAAGATTTTCTGTGCTAATTTCAGTGTCTCTTCTGCTTCTAGTCCTAGATGCCTTGTTGCTTCTGACTCCCATGATTTAGTCTTGTGGCATCGTAGGCTTGGACACATAGGTTTCGATCACTTGACCAGGATCAGTAGCAAGGACTTGATTAGAGGTCTACCTAAGCTCAAACCTGTTAGAGACCTTGTGTGCTCACCCTGTAGACATGGTAAGATGGTTTCTGCTTCTCATCCACCTCTTACTTTAGTTATGACCGATGGACCTGGACAATTGCTGCACTTAGATACTGTTGGCCCTTCTAGAGTTCAGTCTGTAGGGGGTAAGTGGTATGTGCTTGTCATTGTGGATGACTATTCCAGGTATTCATGGGTTTTCTTTCTGGTGTCTAAGGATGAGGCTTTTGGCTTCTTTAGGGAGTTGGTTCTTAGACTAGCTGTTGACCTCCCTGGAGCCTTGAAGACCATTAGGAGTGATAATGGCACAGAGTTCAAGAACTCTTCTTTTGCCACACTCTGCTCTGAGAGAGGACTAGAGCATCAGTTTTCTTCCCCTAGAGTCCCTCAGCAGAATGGTGTTGTCGAGAGGAAGAACAGGACGCTTGTGGAGATGGCCAGAACCATGCTAGATGAGCATTCCACTCCTAGGAGATTTTGGGCTGAGGCGATTTCTTCTGCTTGTTATATCTCTAACAGGGTGTTCTTGAGATCTGTTATTGGTAAAACTTCATATGAGCTTAGATTTGGTCGTAAGCCTAAGGTTTCTCATTTTAAGATATTTGGTTGCAAATGCTTCATTCTTAAATCTGGCAACCTTGATAAATTTGAATCTAGATGTTCTGATGGCATTTTTCTTGGTTATCCTGCTCATTCTCGTGGCTATCGTGCTCTTAATCTTGATACTAACAAAATTGTTGAGACTTGCGAAGTCACCTTTGATGAGGCTAGTCCTGGTACTAGACACGATCTTTGCAGTACACGAGTTCTTGTTATTAGAGACAAGACATCTTTGTCGACGATGACTCGAGGATGAGGACCCAATCCATCCTCCAGTCATTTCTGAGATGGTTGGAGAGCCCGCTTCTACTACACCAGCTTCAGATGAGCAGCCTCTTCCTACTTTCACCGACGATTAGAGTGGCTCTGCTCCTACCTCTACAACTCGTGAGGTAGAGGCCACTTCTGCACCAGGAGCACCTCTTCGCATTCAGCAACAGCATCCACCTGAGCAGATCATTGGGGATCTCCATGAGCGAGTTACTCGCTCCAGATTTTCAGATTCTATGAGCAGGGAGTTCGAGATGAGTATGATGGGAGAATTAACCTTCTTCCTTGGTCTTCAAGTCAAGCAACTCAAAGAAGGTACCTTCATTCATCAAAGTAAGTACACAAAGGACCTTCTTCGACGCTTCGACATGGGAAGCAGTAGGCCAATGTCTACTCCCATTGCCACATCCACCGTGCTGGACCTAGATGAGGATGGAGAACCCGCGGACGGAAGGAGTACATGACATGATTGGCTCCTCCTCTATCTCACGGCGTCGAGTAGGACATACAGCTTTCTTTGTGTGTGTGCGCTCGATTCGAGCTTCCTCGAGCCTCTCATCGCAAGCAAGCGACGTCGCATATTCAGGTACCTCCAGGACACTCTTGACTTTGGACTTTGGTTTTCTTCATCTTCTGCTCTCTCCATTCGCGCTTTTTCTGATGCTGATTTTGCGGGGTGTAGAGTGGATAGGAAGAGTACTTCTGGAACCTGTCACTTCTTAGGCACATCTCTTATCTCGTGGTCTTCTAGGAAGCAATCTTACATTGCACGATCCATCGCCGAAATTTGAGTATGTTCTTTGCCATGAGTAGTTGTTCTCAGGTTCTCTGGATCTTATCTACTCTGCGGGATTATGGGTTGTCGTTGGATAGTGTTCCTCTTTTCTGCGATAACACTAGTGCCATAAACATTGCCAAAAACCCTGTGCAACACTCTAGGACTAAACACATCGATATCAGGTATCACTTCCTTAGAGATCATGTTGAGAAGGGTGATGTTGTGCTTCACTTTGTCGAGTCTGAACAGCAGCTTGCCGATATTTTTACTAAGGCTCTTGATTCTTCTCGATTTGCTTTCCTGCGGGGAGAGTTGGGAGTTATTAGTCCTTTTGGCCTGTTCTGAGGGGGAGTTAACTCTTGTGTATTCCTTGTTTTATATTGCATTCATATAACAAAATCCAAAAAGATGCATTGTAATATAAGAATTCTGCTTATCTTTTTTTTTTTTTTTGATGAAGCTTTGCCTATTACCCTTTTGAGCGTTAGTATTCCAATTCTTGCTCAATGACATGTCTAGTTCTGTGACTTGCTAGAATTATCATGTTTTCATATATATAGCTAAGTCTTTGATGAGTGAGCTAGAACATTAAATCAAGCTGGAATGAAAAGCGCAATTTGTGGATATGCTAGCTAGTTGCGCAATTAGTGCTCCTTTTGTGACCTTGTACTGTCAAAATTATACATTAGCTCTTTAATCTAGTTTTGATCATTACTTGAGCTTACAGTTACGCTAAGAATACTTAATTGCTCTTATGTTAAAAGGAAAAATCGAATTGCAAGATTATGCGTGCTAAAATTGTGCCAAACTACTCTCACGAGACTGCGTGTCCTCGACATGAACTTGGAGATAGTTTGATGATCGAACGATTTCATGGGGACCGCTTGTCAAATCTGACATGAACCTCAAGATTTGTCGCCCTGGTAGAAGCTTAGGAAGAGTTTGTGGATGGCTCCTAGTCCAGGATCTTCTTCACTAAGATATACCTTTATTCAACTTCTGGTCGAAGCTTAGGATGAGTTTGTGGATGGCTCCTAGTCCAGGATCTTGTCACTAAGTTAGACCATTAGTCAACTTCAAATATTCATTGCAAATGAAAAATGTTGAAAAATGGGCGTTTGAGAAAATTGAGCAAATTGATTCAAGTCAGGACTTGTGTGTCTCTTACAAGTGGTCTTTATTAGCTTTTTGATCTACAAATGACATTTTGACATGGCCATTATCATTTTAGGATCACTGTTGATGAACTTGCTTAAATTGACACATTGCTTAAATTGTTAAAATTAACTACTTTATATTGAGCCCTCATGCTTAGCTTTGCTATATATGTCTACCCATGATCTTGCTAGCACTGTTAGGCTTGACGTGATGCTTGTGGCAGATTAGAAATGCTATCTTGTTCGTTTGGGTAATTTCCAAAGCTTCACATGCTCAAACTTGACAAAAATGAAAAAAAAATTGAGAACACTCCATTGCATTTCATGCATACTCTCTCTTATGCTTCTTTCTTCAGTTTTGCACTTGGTATCTCTGGAAGAGAGGAAGAATTGATTCCTTGATGAATCCATTGTCAAAGGGGGAGAAGATATAGCAAAAATGTCAAAAAGAGCCTCTTGGTTTCAGGGGGAGAAGAAAATGGAAATGAGGATTATTGTGAGGGGGAGTTTTCTTCTGAATTGCTGTCTTTTGGTTTTAATTGCCAAATCTGAATTTGATTGCAATCTTTGGATCCTCACAATGATCAAAGGTCAAATAGAACATTTGTTCTTTCATATGGACCTTAAGTGAGATTTTGCAATTTTGTGGAAATCAAAGCTGTTATGCTTCCTTTTGCCTTATCTCACTTGCTGATGCTATTCTGGAGCCAGCTTGGTCATTTCCATTGCTTTCTCTTGCATTTGGACCAAGTTGTGCCTTTAAGCAACGTCGGTATTTACTATTTCAAATCTCAAACCTTGCATTTTGGAAATTTGCCAATGTGTTCATCAAGGGGAGATTGTGGATATCATGAGGATATGTGCATGGTCTTAAGATGATGATACAATTGGCAATGGCTTTTTCGGTTTGTCGATTCAAGCGTTTTCGTCTAAATTCTTGACTCTGTCGGTCTCGGTGGTCGACCGGTTTACGTGTGGCGGTCGACCGGTACGTATGTGTCGAGCCAAGCCAATCCGTGATCGAGCCGCCGTGACAAAGTGGAAATCTGGTTCGATCCGTGGCGGTCGGCCGGCGAGCAATGATCTGACCGGTTTTGTCTTGAATGTTGATATTAGTTGTGGATTGATTTTGGAATAGGTCATATCCTTGTTTGATATTGCATATGTGTTGCATATTGCATGTTTGAGCTAACGTGGGTCAAGTTGTGAAGAACTTGTTCCCGGATTCGATTTGCTTGTCTATTGGTGTGCAGGTAGCTTGAAGGTCAATGACGGTCAACGGCGAGGAGGATCGGGACTAAGCTTGGAGAGCTGAGGTCCAGAACGATCATGGATGCCGGGTGAGGTCAATGGATTCAAGCATGGTGCAGAATGGACAAGGTGGACCGAACGGGTAGTTCGGTGCGACTGGTTGATCAAACGGTGCGGGGGTCGGTGTAAGTGCCAAGGTGGTCCGGTGGGAACCGGATGGGAGAGACTTGCCGACACGATGAGAACCGTTGGATCAACCTACGTGGCGAAGCATGGGATGTGTTTAGCGGTTTGGACTCGGTCTTGAGAAGGATCGAGAAGGGTATTTTGGTAATTGTACCAAATATCGCCTTGGTGACCTAATGCCAACCAGCGGCGCAAGGCGGTGCGTCAAGATGTGGATTAGGTCAAGAGAAGTGAAATCGACGCTTTAAAATGCGTGCGATTGTGTCCCGTTGTTTGGGCCTTAACGGAGCCCATTAGGTTAAACTCTCTAGAAGCTAAGCCTTCCTATAAATAGGGGTGGGCTGCTGTAATGACCCCAAGGACTTCATTGAAAACCCTAGCTTTGTGTTAGGGCATTAGAGAAAGAGGAGAGGCTTAGGGCTTGATAGAGAGGAGTTGTTTTGTGTGCTCATGAATTGAGCTTTGCCCTCCATGGATGGAGTGGTTGTGTACCCTCTCAACCTCAGATCAATATATGGATGATTCTCAAGTTTGAGTCTCTTTTACGTTCTTGCTCCATATTTGTGATCTTTGGTCGTTTCTTGATCCGTTGGTTTTTGTTTGTTCTTGTGCCTTCTTCTACCTTGCTATGACTTGTGGGATCATATCTAAGATCACCTAGATCATCAATCTCCCACGAGCAAGGACGGGATCAAGATTTTGTATTTAGCTCGGTTTTGAACCAATCTGCGTTCACTTGCAAAAAGATCGAAGCTTTGACGTGGATCTACTCGATCGTCACTTGGAACAGGTCCCAGATACCTTTGGGAAGGTGTGCTCCAAATTTGGTTGAGTTTGATCGGATACTTCTAAAGTTAGATCAATTTTCGTTTTGGTTTCAGATCTGAAAGCGATTGCCTCTCGACGAGCACCGGTCGACCGCTTAATGCATGCGGTCGACCGCTTGATGTTCCACCGGTCGACCGCCCGATGCATCTTGGTCGACCGCCAAGATGTTCCACCGGTCTGACCGTGACTTTGCCGCCGGTCTGACCACCCTCATGGGTTGAGTCTTTTCAATTGTTTGTTTTGGGGATTTTGGTTCAGATTCAATTTAAGTCTTCCGCTATACTTTTCGGTTGATCTGAACAAGGTGAAAATTAGGCGAGATCCTATTCACCCCCCCTCTAGGCGCCTTTCCGGTCCTACAAAAACTCACCCCCACGATCAGATCGTAAAGATTTGATTGTCTTGCCAAGTTGATTCTGTACTTCATTCTGGAACTCCTTGAACTTTTCAAAGGATTCCGACTTGTGCCTCATTAAGTAGATATATCCATATCTACTATAGTCATCGGTGAAAGTAATGAAGTACTGAAAACCACCTCTAGCTATCGTACTTATTGGTCCACACACATCAGTTTGTATGAGTGCCAACTGGTCGGACGCCCTTTCACTACGACCAGTGAAAGGTGTCTTGGTCATCTTACCGACTGTGCAAGACTCGCATGTTTCAAATGATTCCAAATCAAATGAGTTTAGAGTTCCATCATTATGGAGCTTTTCATGCGTTCTCACTTATGTGACCCAAGCGACAATGCCAAATAAAAGTGGAATTTATTTCATTAGGTCAAGCCTTTTGTATTAATATTATAGGTGATGCATCATCAAGATTTAAAATAAACAACCCATTCAAAACAGGTGCATAGCCATAAAACACTTCATTCAAAAATATAGAACAACCATTGTTCTCTATAATGAATTTATAACCTCTCGCCATCAAACATGAGGCGAGATAATGTTTCTACTAATGGTGGAGCGTAATAACAATTATTCAATTCCATAATAAATCACGAAGGCAAAAGTAGTGGCATAGTCCCGACGGCTAATGCAGCAACCTTTGCTTTATTCCCGACGAAGATCCATCTAGCCCTTACAATCATCCTACTTCTTGTTAGACTCGCATCGAATTGCAAATATGAGCAACCGATCCGTATCAAATACCCATGAGTTAACGGAAGAGTCGACAAGAAAAATATCTATAACATTAATACGTAGTGGAAGTTTTAGTCCCACCATTCCTTTTCGATCGGCCGGTATTTCTTGCGGTTCCTCTTCGATGGCCTAGTTCTTTGCAAGAAAAGCATTCATTCTCTTGAGTCGGGCGGACTTAGTCTTGGGTTTAGGTTTGTCGGTTTGGATCTCATCCAAACTTTAGCCTTGCCCTTTTCTTGACCCAAGTCTTAGCCTTCTTCTTGAAGCTTGTACTCTTTTGCACCATCATCACATGATTGTTGCTTTTCTTATCTTGCCCTCTCTTTGTCTTAAGCATCATATCTTGATTCGGTGAGATTCTTGTCTAAGCCGTTCATATGGAAGTTCAAAATGGGCGCCATAGCTTTCGTGAAGCGAAGCAAGAATCAAATCAGAGCCAATTCTTGGCTAAGTGGAAAACCAAGTTTTTCCAAGCTCGTGTGTAACCAACCATTTTGATTACATGAGGGCTCACGGACCACCCTCGGCTAGCTTACATCCAAACAAGTTCTTTGAGATCTCAAATCTCTCGGTTCTTGCTTGAGTCTCAAACATGCCTTTGGCGCCACGATCATATCGTGAGGCATCTATGTTCTCAAACCGCTTACGAAGGTGCGAGTTCATAGCGCAAGCATAAGACGACTAACATCAAGGGACTCATCACATGCCTTTTATAGGCGGTTTTAATAGCAAAGCAGACATTTTACAGACGCACATCCGAATTGGTTCTTCTAGAACATGTTCCTTTATCTTGCCCGAGAACAATTCTCGGGTTGCGGGACCAATCCATAAAATTTGTTACATTAAGTTTTTCCTTTCAAGTATCGAGCGTAAAGCAAAAGCTGGATGTAGGTACTGCGATTGGTGCCATGATCTACAACAAAAATATATGCAAAACTAAGACATATGTTCATTAAAGTAACTTCTATTAAACAATTTAATAAAGATACTCCCACTAAACACCATATCCCTCTTATGACATTTAATGATTCAAGATCCATAATCATTTAATCAACTAGTGAGCTTTGGCTTCACTGCTAGAAGACTAGTAAAAATGGTAAGCAACCTTTGCTAATCATATCAACTATATGACTCTTGTTGTTGGGCAGCATCTGTATGATTCGGCACCTAACCTTTATGCCCCAAGGTCCACAACTGTTATGATAACCTTGTTAAGTTAAACCAATGCCAGCGTGTAAGTGTCTAACACAAACCCATCTAGTCATGGAGAGTTAATGGCACTCTGCTTTGGCAAGACCTACCATTAAAATACATGACTTTGGATGGTGCGGCATATTTGGGAGGGCATCAATTTAACTTAATATTAAGTGAGGTAATTTTACTTCTATCATGTTAAAAGCAATTAAAGCAGAATAACATGCATAGAAATAAATGAACAAGAATGTAAAGGCATTCACAGACAATCCAATTGCATTGTGATATAGCATGACCCTTCTTCATGGTAATCTCCATCGCCATGCATCCTATTCACCATGTCTTCAAGTGGTGGACTCCTCCAAGCACTCCCACTAAGCCATTATTTTTAATAGCACTAGTAATGAAATACAAGGAGTAAAGAAGCATCACAAGTCGACACGCAGGCCGTTATTCAAATGTAGGTCATGAATATTACAAGCATACATGCATCTCATACATGAAACAGTATGGGTCATATTATTCACATCAATCCCTGCAAAAACAAGTTATGCACAAAATCCAATTCTAATGGACGACATGAGCACACACTACCTATAGCGCGCAGTACGAATACCCAGCACGGCGGTCCCTTGGAAATCATCGGGTTAATCAAATTAGCCCTATTCCGAACCATGAATCTTATTCATGTATCCGAGCCTTGAAAATCATCGGGTTAATCAAATTAGCCCTATTCCGAACCAATCCGATCAATGCCTTGATACGACCACATACTACGGCATACTCCGATGGCGGAATTCCGACCGGTAGGAGTGATATGCAGTCTGGTCGTGGACAAGTGCAATAAAACATCTGGTCCTCATAAGCTCATACCTCCTCGTTAACTCATCTATTACCACTGAGAAACCGATCGATCTTATCGACCAGGGTCTAGGTCGTTCCATCTATATGAACCGATCTAGGTTACCAAAATCGACCAGTAATAGATCCAATCTACTACTACCACATATCAAGTATATGCGATCGATCCGGATCAAAAACTACGAGGATGGCTCGATACCCTTTGTTGGGTCACGGGTAGGCTACGATAGCTACAAACAAAAATTCTACCACGAGACCGAGAAGCCATGCAAGTAGATGATCATAGATCGTTACCACCAGACACGCAGAGCAGCGGAAGAAGGGTTGGAGCAGCCTGGTCCAACGAAGAGCGCGTCGATGTAGTGGTCGTAGTCGACCGTCCAACGTCCAGCAAGTCGGTGCGGTGGTCGTAGTCGATCGTCCCCTCCAGCAACGTCTGCGGTTCCTTGTGAAGATCGCGGATCGTCCTCAAGCGCAACAATCGTAGTAGCGCCTCTATGGTATCCACACGTCCAGGGAAGGAACAACCGAACGCCGGTGTGCCAGCACCAAGTCGCACGGTGGAGCTCTCAAGAAGATGGCGGCTAGGGTTTCGGTGGTGTTTCACGCGCCTCTCCCAACAGCCTCATGCACCTCCTTTTATAGTGCTCGTGACGGATCTTATCCGAACACGTTTATGAATCGTATTCGTACTGGTTTGGTTCAACCCGTTAAGTGTGTGACCCTGTAGGTTCATGTGTAGTTCGGTTGTGACTCGGAAACCGTTTCCGATCACGAGTCGTAGCGGCTCCTAGCAGAACATATCGATTCCCGAATACACACAAATTATATCGGACGAACCTTAATGCAATATGATCTACGACTAGGTCCTCATCACTTACGACTAGGTCCTATCTTTATACGACCAGTTCGTATTTGGTCACGACCAGTTCGTAATTGCTTACGACCAGGTTACGACCACTCTGTGACTACGTTCGACCAGTCTACGACCAGCTTGTATCTGTATACGACCAGTCCGTAACTGTTCGAACTAAGCGACCTACTCGTGTATACTCCCTTTGCCTCACGATGTCTGGTCGAACTCCGGTGAGATGTTGTGTCATCCATGGCTGTTCAATACTTTCTCGATCGAGTGTCGATAACTTTACGTGGTGAACACTTCGACTACTAGTGGCATGGCCATGCACTTTCTTTATCCAATCACAACGAGGGCCCGAGACATCTCTCTGTTATGTTAGGAGGGCAAATCCCATATCCGACCGGTCACATTCCTCTCCATGTTTGAGCATACCCAAAGCTACCTTTATAACTACCCGATTCACGGTGTAGCGTTTGGCAACCCCTAAGAGTGCTCTTACACATGTAGGAAACCATCTTGATCTCGGTCTAAGGATTATACATCATCATTGCTTGAGACCAACTAACGACACATAGATTCATAACAATCTCAGTAGTGTCTCAAGGTGGGTCTTATCCAACATCATGTTCTCTAACATGCGTCCATATTATTGGTTTGATATCTCCATATCTATGACTTGTGAAACATAGTCATCAACCAATGCATATGCTAGTCTATTCATATGTGTCCACATATGTTTACGACCAGGGATCGTGTAAGAATAATTATCGCAGAAATATAGAGTTTCACAACCAAGTCACATACTTGATAATAAATATTAACAATATTATTCTAGGAACAAAATAACACATTATCCAATGTCATGAACATAATGAAATATAATCATCTCTATGATTGCCTCTAGGGCATATTTCCAACAGTTTGGGAATCCAATTCGGCCTCCAGAGATAGCACCAATTTCAAATATACATAACTTTGACATACGGAGTCCGTTTTAGGTCCACGAGTACTTGATGGAAAGCTTATCTCGTCTTCTCTCCAACGGATCTAGCCTTACCTCCAAATTCCTTATGTGCGCACCACAATCATCAAAAGAAGGTGCTGCGTCACCTGTTTAGGCCAAATTGGGCTATGTAATGAATGAGCTAACTTAGCCCATATGGGCCGACCACTTTGGACCGTACTATTCACGGAGGTACTGTTCACTTGAACAGTACCATGTGAATAGTACCACCCCCTTAATTCTTAGCTATGTGTGGCTCCCCCTCCTCTATTTAAGGAGGCCACACCCCTTTAGTTTTTCTCGAGTTTCTTTTTAGATTATTCTGCATTGTAGTTTCACTGCACGTTCGGTTAAGAAACCCCAACTTGAAACTTAATTCTTATTCGCAGTACAATTTCAGATTGCATCTTCTACTCTCTTGCTTGTGTTCTCGATTCGCTTGAAGGAGATAGCCTTCTTGGCAAGGTTAACCGCGTTCGACACGGTTGATAACCATCGAAGCAGTGGTGTAGTGATTGCAAGGGGTTCGATCTGTTTTGGTCAGAGCCTTTGGATCATCAACATCGTGTTCTCCACAATCGACTTATCACTACCTTTCGGAAGATCGGGCCACAATCACATTTGGTTGTATCCGAGCAAAGGTTGCCCACTAGGTAATCACAATTCTTCCCCTTTTAGATTAGTTTATGTTCATCATCCTAAAAACTCCAAAAAATTAGCCCCACAAAAATAATTTGTTCGTCGTGTTCTTCTGCTGTCCCATCACCCTTTGAGCCATTGCAATTTTCTTTTCGGTATTTTGCTTGTTGAATTTTTGGTTACATCGTCGTGTCTAGTTGTTGATCTTTAGTCCTAGTTATTGTCTAGTTGGTCATTGTCTAGTTTGCTTCTCTTGTTTTCCTTTGCGTCGCTTGATCTTTCTTTTAGGGTTTAGTTTTTCAATCTAAAAACAGAAATTCGTGGGTTAGAACTCCTCTAATCCACACCAAAAACAGAAAATTTGTGCTATTGTTAATCCAAAAAAAACCAAGAGGATTGCTATGATCTTTTGGGAGATTTGATGTTATTTGTGAACGTGCGACGAACCCTAGGGCCGGCCAGATAGTAGAAGGAGAAAGAGGTAACCGCAAGAACAAAAGCCACACTAGAAAAAAAGAAAAAAAAGAAAAGTGCGTAAAAATTAGCGGAGCCCTTCTACATATAGCCACAAGCTTCCACAAAAAAAAAATTCAGCAAGTTTGGCCCACGGAATCAAAAGATATAGCAGTTTCAAGATTGAACCCGCATTGGTTTCGAGTCCGAGTAGGATTCCGTTTCTGAGACACCTTCAGTAAAACGGGCATAACTTTTGCATACGGAGTCCGTTTTGGACATTCTTGTGCTCATTGAAAAGCTAACGACGAGGCACATCCTTTCCAACTAAGCCACAAGTCGCCCTCCAAAGACCCCCAAAATCGGTCATCCTTGGCCTCGAATTCGCGTCGCAAGTTTTTGGTTTTTGTTTTTGCCGATTCTTTCAATCTTCCTTTCGGAATTTGGGGTTCGCCTCAACTGTAAAGTTGTAGATCTTGTCAAAAACTTTCAAACAAGTATATATAAGCCATATAAAACTTTGCTTTTTCATCATTTGGGACTAGCTATTGTTTCTGCTCAATCTAGAGGATTGTTTGCATTGCACCGATATTGCTGTCTTTTGTGCTCTACGTCGTGCGAACAATCTTGTGCCCTTCACAGAGACTAGGTGTTGTTTCTGCTCAATCTAGAGGGCTGTTTGCATTGCACCGATACTACTGTCTTTTGTGCTCTACGTCGTGCAAACAATCTTGTGCCCTTCACAGAAGTTTGAGTAGGTGGCTAGCGTCTCTCCTAGCACTTGTTGCGAGGGTATTCCATTGCTTACATCAAGTCACATTTATCTTTGTGTGTGCGTACATACACATCTCTTAGTAGGGCTTCGATTAGCTAGCTTTGATTAGGCTAGGATCAGCAACTTTGACTAGTACTTTGAACAATTTTTCAACTTGCATTAACTGATATGATTATTGCTGATCTTGCTACCATATTGAAGCCTCCCAAGCTCCACCTACTCTTGATCAGAACAGGTCCCCTCTTGCAATCATACCCACGCTCGACACGGTATCACGAACCAGCCACCGGCTGTACCACCTGCTGCATTGATAAGAACACTTGTAAGAGTGTGGTAAGACGCATGAGAGTAAATGTGATTCTACCTTCCACCACCTAGTAGTTGATAGGGATAATACCTTTGTGTTGTCTTTTGTTTTCTACTAACTATGACAGGTGAGACGTTTAATGAGAAAGAGTGTGTTGTAAAGGGAGAGCTCATGACGCTCTTGGATGAACAACGCACTACCATTAATGAGGACATCGACAAGAAACTTCAAGCTACTACGGTTACATTGCAGCGCTCAATCAACGATAGTATTGCAGCGCTCGCTACATGCCTTGAAAGAATGGTGAATCGACCACCAAACAATGGACACGTGTATGATCATGATGCAGCCCAAGATCTTGAGTTGGAGATGATAATGAGAGGCAAAACCGCGACGCTGGTGCTGCTCTTGTTGCCCAAGATGCACGACAATGACACCGCCTACATCACAACCGTCACGGTATGGGAGGTAATAATTTTTAGTACCCCAATGCTCATGTTAATAATGACCCATTTGCTAAAGTTAAATTTACCATACCATCTTTTGCGGGCGTTTATGATGCTGAAATTTACCTAGATTGGGAGATGACAGTTGAACAAAAATTTAATGCCCATCTAGTTCCTGAAGTGCATAGAGTCAGACAAGCTACTAGTGAATTTAAAGATTTTGCTATCATTTCGTCGAATCAAGTAGTTAATTCTGGCTTAACACCTGATACATGGGATAGATTGAAGGTAGCTATGCGTGCTAGATTTGTTCCTCCTGCTTTTAAACGTGATATGTGTAAGAAATTGCAGCGCTCAGACTAAGGTAATAGATCTGTCGAGGAATATTATCAAGAACTACAAATAGGCATGCTGCGTTGTAATGCTGTTGAGGATGAGGAGGATAAGATGGCTCATTTTTATGGGGGTTTAAGGCATGAAATTCAGGACATAGTTGATTACAAAGACTATACTAATATCAATAGGTTGTTCCAGCTTGCTTGTTTGGTAGAACAGGAATTGCAGGGTAGGCAACAAAGGACAAGGAACAACTTTGGAAGCACGTCTACATCGAGACCGATGCCGAGACAAGCCAACACAGCCCCACCTCCTGTTTTTCGGTCCACTGCCCCCTCTGTGAGTAGGGCACGTTCAGCAGCACCGCCACCACCGTCACGCGCACCCGAGACAAGGAAATCTACTAGTGTGTAGGCACCAGCGCAGATCTCTTCATCGGTTGCTTCTACGGGTCGTACGACGGGAATTGTGTGCCACTGTTGTACAGGGATGGGCCACTTCATGAGAGATTGCCCAAGTTAGCGAGCGTACATTGCGACAGAAGACGGTGGTTATGTAAGTGCTAGTGATGTTGAGGATGAATATGCTCTTGCAGCTAACCTTGTAGGTAATAATGATGATCATAAGGCAGATAGCGAAGGTGAGGAAATTTTAGGTGCTGCTGCTACAAAGAATTATCGGACCCTAATTGTGCAGCGAGTATTGAGCAATCAAAGGGAGCAAGCGGAGAAGCTACAGTGCGATAATTTGTTTCAGATGTTCCTCATCGTCAAGGACTGCCGTGTTCGTGTCATAATTGATGGCGGGAGCAGTAATAACTTGGTGAATTCAGGGTTGGTCAAGAAGCTTAGCTTGACCACATGTGCACATCCTCACCCGTACCACATTCAATGGTTCAACAACAGCGGTAAGGTGAAGGTAACACAATCTGCGAGAGTGCATTTTTCCATTGGTTCCTATCATGATGTTGCTAATTTCGACGTAGTGCCTATGCAAGCCTGCTCACTTTTATTAGGACGTCCATGGGAATTTGATACCGATGCAACTCATCATGGTAGAAGTAATAAGTACTCTCTTATGCACAAAGGAAAGAAAATAATTTTGCTACCTTTGACACCTGCTGAATTGTGAAATGTGATAAAAAGATAGCTGAAAATGAGAGGAAAGAACATGAACTTGAATCTGAAAATTAGCAAGTAGTGAAGATTTCCCACCTAAAAAAGAGAAGTTGGCACCTAGTTCTATGACTAAGGGAACTAAATTAAAGGGTTGTGTCATGCTTGCAACCAAATCTGATCTTGTTGAAATACCCCCGGGACTACCACATATTAGAGGGATTGAACACCAAATTGACTTAATTCCAGGAGCGACTTTGCCAAACCGTGCGGCGTACAAAGATACATTAGAAGATTTGCATGTTTCTTTGCCTCCTGTTGCTACTAACCTTTTTGTAGGAGAGTGATGATTTGGACACAATGATTGAGTTGAGGACAACTCAAATTCAAGAAAGGGAGGATGATGAGGACATCAACCCTAAGGATGCAACCACTACTTCTACCCGTTGCACGGCATCCTCTACTTCAACCACATCTTCTCCGATAGGACTTTTAGCTACTGCACTGCCATATTCCCCAGTTGGACCGAGCTACGTCTACTCATATGAGCCGAGCTTGGTCTACATGCCATGGTGCTATGTCTACATGTCATGGTGCTATGTCTACATGCCATGGTGTTATGTCTACATGCCTTGGTGCTACTCCACGTACCAATCAAGATTTTAAGCTGGATATGTTTGGGAATGCAATTCGGCCTCCAGAGATAGCACCGACTTCAAATATGCATAACTTTCACATACGGAGTCCGTTTGAGGTCCACGAGTACTTGATGGAAAGCTTATCTCACCCTCTTTCCAACGGATATAGCCTCACCTCTAAATTCATTCTATGCACACCGCAATCATCAAAAGAAGGTGTTACATCACCTGTTTGGACCAAATTGAGCTATGTAATGAATGGACTAACTTGGCCCATATGGGCCAACCACTTTGGGCCGCACTACTCATAGAGGTATTGTTCACATGAATAGTACCACCCCTTAATTCTTAGCTATGTGTGGCTCCCCCTCCCCTATTTAATGAGGCCACACCCCTTTAGTTTTTCTCGGGTTTCTTTTTAGATTATTCTGCATTGCAGTTTCGCGGCACGTTCAGTTAAGGAACCCCAACTTGGAACTTAATTCTTATTCACAATACAATTTCAGATTGCATCTTCTACTCTCTTGCTTGTGTTCTCGATTCGCTTGTAGGAGATAGCCTTCCTGGCGAGGTCAACCGCGTTCGGCACGATTGATAACCATCGGAGCAGTGGTGTAGTGATTGCGAGGGGTTCAATCTGTTTTGGTCAGAGCCTTTGGATCATCAACGTCATGTTCTCCACAATTGACTTATCACTACCTTTCGAAAGATCAGGCCACAGTCACATTACTAGCGGCGGCGGCGGGGCTTCTTCTTCTCGGTGGTGGTGCCTGATCTGCATCGCGTTCCCAATGCTTGACGTCTGTCCGCGCGATTTCCAATGGTGTGGACTTTCGTCGGGGTTGGATCTAGGGCCCTTCTCCGCTGGCTCGTCATCGGGCGTGGCGATCCGGAGCCCTTCTCCGCCGGCTTCTTTCGGCAGTGCGGCTTCGTCGATGGCATGATGACGGAGGTGAAGCGGTGCAGATCTAGATTTGGCGCAGTTGGTAGAGATCACGACTGCTCAGTGAAGGTGGCTTGTGCGGCGCTCGACTCCTCCCCGGTGGATGCCTTTTAACCAGCCGACGCGTGGGCTGCGGTGGATGTCGTCTTCCTTTGGTGCTACCGGCGGTTGGCCATTGGGGATGTTGCGGACGTCGTCTTAGCGATCTAGCCTTTATTGGTTGGATCCAGTGACGAGGTCGTGCTGTGGCGTGGTCTTGGAGCGCTGGTACCTTTGATCTTGGGTGAAAACTCTTGATCTGGCCTTCGCTGGTTGGATCCAACAATGTCGTCGACCTGAGTGGTGTTACCTTCTAGAAGGCGTTGCTTTGGAGAACCGGTACCTGAGCTCCGAAGTGAAAACTCCTGATCTAACCTTCGCGGGTTAGATTTGACGACAACGACGTGAGTCGTATCCCTTCTTGGAGGCGTCGCTACGGAGACTAACCCATCATCACCTCTTTGCTGTGCAGCTACTGTTCACGTGTGGACAATCTCCTGGTTGGTCCCAGAGGCGGGGACTAGGTGGTCTTTTTTTAGGCTAGCCTTTTCATGACAATTTGTTTGTCATTGTTGTCTTTTGGTCATTTTTTGTTTTAAGCTTTTAGCTGATGGTGGTGTAATGGCTGTGTGCATCCCTAGTTGGTGCAGAGGCCGGGAGTTGTACTTCCATCATCTAAAAAAAGAAGGGCTATAGGGTGGGGCCTTCCCGTCATCCTTTTCCCTCTCCGGATTGGTCATTGTCTGCTATCCATGCCAACTATAGGAGAAGGTCCCACCGCGCTATTGTTGAAGGCCAGTCATTTCGAAGAGGCCAAAAGAGTTTGAGCGCTCGATCGTTGGGTCGGTGTCCTGAGGTGGAGGTCGACCATTGTGGATGCCCTGGTTTAACAGCTAGTCTGGATCTATAGGCAGGCCGTCGTCGATATCCCCGTGGGAGGAGGAGAGGAGCTGGAGCTATCGTCACTTTTGCGCGCCAAACACCATCATCGTCGAGTGGAGGGGTCGTTTTCCCGCACCTACTACATTTTGAAGGCTTAATGGTTGCCCTGTTAGGGTGGAGTGCTTGCCGCGGTTCTTCAGCTGGGTGGAGCTTGGGTTCTCCGGGCTTTTGCTTCTATTCTTCTCTCAAGCACTATGAGATGGTTAACTCATGCATCACTAACTTGTCTACCAGAAGCTTCAGCATGTTTAGGTTGTTGCGACATCGTCCTTTCCTTTTCGCCGCGGTATGTGGCATGAGTGGGTAAGAGTCGTTCGACGTCTGTTGTGGCTAGTTGGTGTTTGCCATAACCTGTGCGTTAGGTTGCTTAGTCTAACATCCCAATTTTTGGAATTTCAAAACCCTTTTTAAATAGTTTAGCCCCTTGGAAAATTTCACCAAATTTTATTTGAATTTAATAAAGTTTACATGAGACTTTTCAAAGTAAAAACAATTTAATGTAATTAATCTAAACATCAATTAAATCTAAAATTATTTTATTTGAGTTCTTTGTGTTTGGAAGTATTTTTCATATTTTTCTAGAATTTTTTCGAGTTCATTTGTTATTTTTAATTTGTCATTTGGATTTCCTGTAATTACTAAAATAGAAAACCTATTTAAAATCCAGGAAATCTAAGTGGGCCATTTTCTTTTCTGCGACCCATCTCCTTTCTCTATCTGGCCCAGTTTCGCGCGCATGCAGCTCAGCCTGATCCACTTTCGCATTGCGTCTGCGTGCGCCACGCGTCCCACACTCACCCACTGTCGCTGAACGGTGGGGCCCACCTGTCATGCTATCGTTGCCGTCTCCGAGCCAGAATCCCCTTTCCTTCGCCACACTGCCACCGTAGCTATTCTAGACTTTGCCTCTTGGGGCTACTTAAAGCCCCGAGGATCCTCATTTTCTGCACCCCACCTCTCACCATGCTCGAAAACCCTAGTTGTCGCCTCGAGGTTGTCTTCTAGCTGTCGGAATCGCGAGAAGAAGCCGAACTCCGCCATAACCTTCATCACTGTCTTCCACTGTTGTCGGTGAGCCCTAGCCCCTATCGTCGCCATTGTCAGGATTGCATCGATGAGATCTACCCCGCCTTGCCCTCGATGTCATTGGAGCGTCCATTTGACTATCAGACCCCCTAGTGTGGAATACCCGAAGACCTTATATGCGTACCGTACTAGTCAGATGATCAGTGGCTAGTACACACATTTACAACATTTGACATTCACATTCATACATTCATATATAAATAGTAAGCAAAATGGTACTTAAGTTAAACGATTACAATATTTGCATTACAAAGGCTGACTGGCCAAATAAAGACTTAAGTACCAGAAGTAGCAGAGTATAGAAACAGCAATGAAAGTAAAAGTGGTGAAAGTAAACCAATTCCAGCGGTGTGCCCATCCAAAACCCAAAGGCAACAGACAAGGAACAAATCCTAGATAGGCCCGCCATCGAACCCTCCGATTCTGGGTGCGAAGATAAATAGATAACAGGACAGTAAGTAAGTAATTGAATGAACCTCATATAATATTAACTACAACTCGCAATCCTCCTCGGCTACGAGCAACAATTGAGGTTCAGCCAATAGTTGGCAGTTAACTCAAATAGAAACCATAAACCATTCCCTTATTTTCCAATAAGACAGGTTTTGTGAAAATCAAGACTATAGACGGCAATACTACAGTTAGCACGCTCATCACTGTGAGCACGACTTTTATAATAGATTTACACTCTGCAGAGGTGTACAACTTTACCCACATAACACGACTTCTCTAGTTTGTCTGGCACCTATCAATGCCACCATTCACTACATTAGGTAAGTAGTCTAGAGCACGTGTTGAAGCCTTGACATCATCTAGCCCTAACCTTGCACCTAGCCCATCGAATATTTACCCTCACTGAACCCGAATGTACCTCGGTACACCCGTCTCAGTGAGGCATTCGCTGTTATGTCGGCAATACAGAAAATTTGCTCGCACGTCTCCTACCTAACCCTCATGCAAGGCTAGATCTCAATAACTTAATTAGCTAAGGCCGCCCCAGTTCAACATATGTGGTTGTACGTTTACGCTTAGGTTGGATATACCAACGTTCGGTCCTTAATTAACCCGGGCGAGAATCTCCCCCTATCTATTAGTGAGACTCCTCTCTCACTTTCTTAGAATATAATATAAATCGCCCGTGTCTAAAACTAGGTTTTTCATTTTATTTTCATACAAAATAACAGAGGCACACCCCTCTGGACACTTTTCATAAAACTCCCAAATTCACATTTATCATATTGTCCCTTTATACATTTCCAGGAAGATCTATCGCTCTATTTAGCAGTTGTGCGATAATTGCACTCAAATATTGCCAAATTACATTATATATTATTTAACCCATAATCTAATGGGTACAACAGTAAGGAATAAACATTTCAAGGAGACATATGCAACAAATAGGATTTACAACTACCGACTTCCCAAACATAGCATTTTCATACACAATATACACGCATGCATAATAGAATTTGCAAAACAAAGTACAGAAAGTAAAATACTAGGATCAACATGATCAAAAGAGGTGCTTGCCTTCCTCTAGTTATTCTGAGTATGAGGTCGGTTGGACGTCGAAGATATCGCTCGAGAAATCAACGTCTATTGCAAAAAGAGTCAGAAAATCAATTAAATAATGCAAATAAATTCAAACAATAACCAAATCTAAATATTTTTTCATATTCAAGTAGATTATGATTTTAGATGAATTTACAGACAAAAATCATTCAATTTAGAGTTTTGTAGCAAAAGTATTAAGGTTTGAAGTTGAGTTGGATTGAAATTCCAAAAAAAGAAAAGGGAGAGAGAAACCTCTCTCTAACAGGTGGGACCCACACCTTTTCTTTTTCTTTTCCAATCGAAAAGGTTCAGTGTATGACAGGTGGGCCCTATGGGTTTTATTTTCTTTTTCGTTTAAATTTCTAAAGGAAATCTTTACTTACGGGTGGGACCCTTGTGTTAGTGATATGGTTCACCAAATAGTGCGTGTGGACCGAAATCCATAGCACAGTCCATGCGACGATTCACCATGCCATTACTATGGTGGGACCCGTCTGTCAGGGTCTCGGTTCGGAAATCTGGATCATTAAAACCCTTGATTTCTGTTCTTGACCCCACACGTCAGTGTAATCACCGCTTTACCTTAACCTAACCATGATTTGGCCTAATCATGGCACTACAGTGCCTGTCCAGTAGGACAAGCATAGGAGCTTCTCGGCTGTGACCTTGCCATGCTCATCACCAGCAAGCAGAGCTACGGCGATGGCCGGAGAGGACCAAACTGGGACCGCCTCACCAAGGTGAACCTACTTGCATCAGAGGCAAGGGCTCCGGCAGTCCAATGCAACGGCGCGACGGGATTTGGCGATGGTAAGCTTCGGCCAACCTTGCCAAATCAAAACTCACCGACGTTTGGAGCTATATAGTAAGCGCATGGGCATCTAGGGGGCACAAAGAGCTTACCGAAATCACACGGAGCTAAGGGGGTTGCCAGAGATGTGCTAACGATGGAGTTCAGAAGTGGTGGCGAGGTGGCCGATGTGGGGAGCTTGCTGGAGGGGAAGAAGAGCCTTGGCGATGCTTGGGGAATCTCTGGGGTACCCACACGGTGCTTCAGGCACCGGTAATTGGACCAAGGTACAGCGTAGCTCCAATGGTGATGGTGGCAGCAGAAAGGGGCCGGAGTTGGGGAAGAACCTTGCGTCAGCGGTTCCTGTAAAGGGAAAGGGAAATTAACATTGGGGAAAACTTCCTAGAGCTTCAGAACACATGTTGATGGGGGTGGAGAGGGGAGGAGATCACTGGAGCACTAGTGGCGAGTGGGGCGGCGTCTTGGCCGAGAAAAGAACTTGAGCTTCTCTTGCGGTTTCACTTGGTGGAAGAAAGAGGGAGGTAGGAGAGGGACCAAGGGGCATTCAGAAGCTTATGGTGGCATTTATAGCCACGGGAAGAGAATCACGAGGAGGGGATCTCGGTACATTGACGTGCTCGGTGATGCACAGGCGAGCGTGAGGGGACGGCTGAGCGACAAGGCAGGTAAGGGGGCATGGGCGAGGCCGGGCGAGGCGTGGCCAAGGTATGGGCGAGGAGGTTGGCGCACTGGGCAAACGGCCACATGGCCATGGCGCTCGGGTGGAGCTGGCGCTGGTGCCACGCTGCGTGGATGAAGGGTCTTGCCGATGGGGCTGGGTTGATAGCTAGAGGAGGTGTAGTTTAGTGTTTTTCTGGTTTTGTGAATAGGCTGAGATGGTTTTGGAATTTTTAGATATAGTTGCTAAGCTCCAAAAGTAATGAAGTTTTTAGGGTAGGTTGCTGGCACCATGTAGGTTATTTTGTAATTTTCTAGGGTTTCTTCTGTTATATATTTGTCTTAAAAAAAATCTTTTAAGTTTCAGTTTGCTCTACCCTTTAATATTTGTTTTGAGGAAAAATTCCAAAACATGCTTTTGTTAATTTCCTCATTTTATATTCAGTGCAATTATGATAAGTTTGTATTTTTTAATTCACAGTCTTCATTTGCATTTGTTTTAATTATCCATTAGCTTTATGTTTTCCATAAATTGGTGTTTAGGTTTTGAAAATCCAATAACACCTTGGATGTAAATCTAAATAAACTAAATGGCAACAAGGTGCAACAAAAGTTTTAAAAAGATCATATTTTTATACATTTGAAATACAAACCCTAAATTTGGGATGTTACAGACCTACCCCCCTTATAGAGAATCTCGTCCGCGAGATTCCGGTAGAATGGACGATAAGGAGATGGGACGGGGAGGAATGGTGAAGTAGCATGAGATGCTGATGCGTTTATCATTGCTTCATCGGCTCTTGTCGTTGCGAGATCCCCAATGGCTGGAAAGCTTGGTTGTTGTAGTTGGAGCCTTTCCAAGTGCATCTTTCAGTCAACTGAATGGAGCCGTGGCTTGATGTGTCGGAAGTGTCTTTAAATCAAGTAAGGAAATGTTAAACAAAGCAATAGAAAGCAAAATGTGTCAGCAACACCATGTTACTTTTTTAGGAATTCTTAGCTCTTTCTTTGGTGGAATTCAAGACAGTAGATGATGCATTTCGTTAGAGTTGAAGGACGCATTGCCCTTTTCTCGTCGTGGTGATGGCAGTCTTCTCTTGAAGCAGGTGAGAGGAAGAAGACCTATACGAAGGTAGGTTACAAAAAGATTGATAGGGTAGGGAAATAGGGAAATTTGGCTCCAAGGCGGTCTTTTCGTTCCCACATAGCTTTGTCTTCGGTGTGGTTGTTCCACTAGACTCTTAGCATCTTGATTGCACTATTGTGGGTATGTGTGGAAGTAAAAACAATGCGTTCTTTGTTAGAGTTGATCAGAGAAATGGCTCGTTTTGCGTAGGATGAGAGGAATAAGCACAAGTTAAGTAGGTCATCAAGTATCGTCAACCCAGCTAATTTAACCAATCTAAACCAAAAATATGTATGTTTTTAAATCTTAGGGGCATCACACATGAGTTTTAACATCATAGTCAAATTTTACATGGTGCTCATACCCTTTTTTTTGTATTACAGAAGAGGCACTAAACCAACGTAAGTAGCAAATTACAACCAAGTTACAGCAATATTATGCATAGTTTCCACCTACAAATTGTCCAAAAGTGGTCACGCTAGGTCCTACAAGTGAACCCTAGCCTATCTGCCTCGGTCTAGTCATCGCGGTCGCGTTGTGTAGCAGTTGACAACTTTGGGGCAGCAGTGGGTGGAGGCCAAAATGCTCAGTCTTCAACTGGAATTGTTGCCTGTTACTTCTTTGGACATTCATTGCCATAATGTCCCGTTTCTTTGCAGTTGAAGCACGTGACACTTGTGGCATGAGATGAGTTCTTCTGTGACTGGCCCCTAATAGATGCATTGGGGAAACCAGAGCTGGCCGGATGGCTCTCTGCTATTTCTTGAGGCATTGGTAGGCCTAAACTTCTGTATTTCTGCAATTGCAACATGTACCTTCTATTATTGCTACCACTTGCTGCTAGTGTTATGGTCGCGATTAGAATAGCTTCTGGAATGCTGTCTAAAGTGGGTGCTAAGCGCCTTCTTGGGCATTGATTGGAAAAATTACCCATATCCCGACACCTATAACATCATGCTTCTAGAGTCATGATTGTAGTTGTGGTTTGTGCTTGGTTGGGTTGGGGTTGAATCTCATGAGTCTTGGAGTTTCTTTCAAGATATTGTTCGTGATCTACTATCTTCCTTTTGTGAAGATTGTCCTTTTGATTGAACGTCTTGGGTTTGATCTGGTCAGAATTTTGCCCCTCTATTTCTTGGGGTAATATGGTAGATGTAGTTATGGTCCTGCCTTCCTTGGCTTGAATGATAGTGGCTTGACGTGTTGTCTGAGGTTCTTCTGATTTGTCTTCTAGTGCTGGGGTTGCTTGTGGTGCTAAAAATGCTTGTTTAAGGAAGGGGCATTGTTTTGACAAAATGTCCTTCCTTGCCACAGCAGTGGTAGACTCGACACTGAACCACCTTCTCCTTGGGACACTTGGTGAAATAGTGTCTGGTGCTATTGCAGTTAACACAATAATTATCTTGTTTTGGCCTTCCCTTTTGAGGGCATCCGCCTCCGATGTGTCCTTGTTCACCACATCTGTAACAGATAACATACTTTCTAGGATTGCGACTTTCAGGAAGGAAATGGTTCATGTCATCATTATGAGGTACTTCTGATGGCTTGATCCTTGGTAACTCATCGTAGGGACATTGTTCATGAGTTGTAGGAGCAGCGGCTAAGAAAACATTATTGTTGTTCATCTACTGTATTTTCTATTGCATTAGTTGAATCTGGGTGTTGAAAAACTGTTTTAGATTCTAAAGTGTTCCTGCTGACAGTTGTTGGATGCCTTCGGCAGTGATATTGGGAGTGGCATTGGTGTCAAGACCGTCCTTATCATTGGATGATTTATTTTTACCGCTGCGGTTGATGTTGTTGTTGTCCATCTACGTGTTTTAAGAAAAAGGAAAGTGAGTAATTATGTGGCAAGAGACATGGATAAGAAATGATACTAGACTAGAAAAGGATTGTAGCAGATTTTTCTTGTTCATTCTCTATGTTATTTACCCCACTCACATGGCTCAAAATTCAGGTCATACAACCCCTTGGTCTTCACATACTATTAGACTTTTGTATTAGCAATCAATTTAACTCCAAATGAGGGTAGGAAGGTTTAAGGAATAGTACATCACATCATTTTTAGAAAGTAATTAAGTTCTAAAATTTTTGGGAAAAGATCCGTCTAAAGCAGCATCTTGCGGCGTCACCAACGAGTCCTTCCAAGAGATCTTCATGTAGGATGTTTTAAAGAATTTTTCAAAACATTATGGCTCAGCTATAATATCCTAAAAGTTTTTAAGAACTTTTATTTTCAGAGAGCATCCCATCTCTCAAAACTACAAGTCTTTTGAATGAGGTAAGAAGAGATGACCAGAAGAATGACTTCAGATAAGAGGAGAATGCTAAGGGGGATAAGATTAGCAAAACTCCTAAATTTTTAGAATCATCTCTATGATTAGAACATGTTTCATTGTGAAAACTACTGCTAATCTAATGGCCATTCTATCTAGGGCTTGTCCTACAGTCAGTATGGCTCTCATACCAAGTGTTGTTAGACCCCTAGGCGTGGAATACCCCAAGACCTTATGTCGGGACCCAAAAATACAATTCTGGACCCTCTACGTATAATGCACTAGTCCAAGATCACGCTAGTGCACACAGTGTCAACATAGATGAATATCGATTCACACAAGATGAAATAATAGTATAAACGAGTGATTTGATTAACAAATAACCATTTTGACCTTATGGTCAAGTTTACAATTATTAAGCCTCGAAGGGCTGGCAATAGAGAAATAAGTAGTAGTGGAACAAAACTAAACTCCAGCGGAATCCCATCAATTCGCCACAAGCAACCGATTGGGATCAAGACCCTAACGATCAGCACCTTCGTAGAACTCTTCTTCGAAAGCAGGCGAAGACTCCTCCACTTCTGTTGAATGTTTATAGCAAGCATGAGTACACAACCGTACTCGCAAGTCATACCACATAATGCAATTTATACATGATGGCTTATTCCAAAGGAATGGCTTCTGTGGTTCTTTTGTAGAAATGCAACATTTGAAATTGAATATGAATAATAGATTGAAAGCATCATTCAAAACAAATAGACAATATTAATTTATCAGTTGCTTTGGCATAACACACACCATTGGACAGGGATACGACGAACCGCCCGTGATGCGACTACTTGGTAGTTCACACCTCCACCCATTACTGAGCTCCTAACCTACAACCTGAGTAATCAATGTCGAGACTCCGTTACTTACTAAGTTAGGCCCGTACCATCAGGCATGTGGTCGTACAGTAAGGCTCAGTTCAATGACGCACAAAGTTAAGTCCTTAATTGACCAAGGCAAGACTTCCAATTTCTAACTATGCCACACAGATTAACATTCTCATTCACACAGCTCCACCAATTCACACAGCTCCACTTGCCTCCATCTAAATCTTTTCCCACCCTATTGATTAAGTGCAACACATGCCATCAACGAGTAATGACACATAGTGCACACAATTTTATCACAAAGTTCTATAATCACTTAGTCAGATTCATATTTGCAACTCACATGAAATGATGACTCGTGGCATGGCTAAGCAATCTACTTGTATCTAACCAACCCACGTTGGTGCTACGATAATACCAAGTAATGAACCAATCTAGGATGGCAAAAGATTATCACATAACAATAGACAAGATGGATATAACAATTTGGATCAATAACTACACCCAAAAGCATTTAAATAAATACTCAAAGTAAATGCAATAATTTGAATCAAACTAACTTTTGAAAACTGGGTTCAATATGATCAAAGGAGTAACTTGCCTTAGAATAGATCTAGGTACTGGTCTTGATCTTGAGGCACTACTTCTTCTTCAAAGTTCCCCGAAGTATCAATGTCTACTCGCAAACGAAGCAAATAAATAAAATAAATAAATATTAGAGAGAAATGTAACATCCCAAATGTATAAATAGGTGTGTGTTTCAAATGTAAGAAAATGTGTAGAAATTAAAACTTTTTCTCACATCTTGAAACTCTTGAACTCACCTATGTTTCTTGTCCAAGAGTTGTGGAATCCAAAAACACAAAGCTCTTGTTGACTTTAGTCAAAACCTTATTCCACTTTGTCACAAATCTTGTGCCAAACTTGGGAAAACATTTTCCCTTGGTTCTATGGATGATGTGGAACCCCTCTGAAAAATTTCATAAGTTTTAAAACTTGTTAGATAATTTTTGGAGGTAAATCAAACCCTAGAACAGCCTTGATGAATTTCTGGAGAAAAATGCAATGCACAAAAACCTCTGGAAATTTTATAAAAGGTTAATCCTAAAGTCAGCAAGCTCCAGTTAAAATTTCATAAATTTTGAAGTTGATTTGCTATCGCAATTAAATCCGCAAAATCTCAGCTTTTAAATTTCAAACTCAATTGCTGGCACTGTTCCTTGGGCCAAGCCACTTTCATAAGGGGTTGAACCCAACCGCATCCCCAGCTCAGCCCAGACCTCCTTTCCCCCCACATGAGGTCGTAGCTGTTGGATTCAGATCCAGTGGCCACGACCTCCACCACAGCCATCGTTGCCCTGTCCTCCCACCTCATCGAGGTCGTAGCCGTTGGATCAGATCCAACAGCCACGACCTCCCCTCGTTATCAAGCGCACCAGACCTCCCCCTCATCATTATGTGCCCTTGGATGAAAATCTAATGGCCATGACCTCCTCTAGATGTTGTGTGCCGTTGGATTAAAATCCAATGTCCACGACCTCCCTGTGTGCTGTGCGCAACAGCCATGACCTCCCTTCGTTGTTGTATGCCCTTGGATTGAAATCCAAAGGCCACGACCTCCTCGCTCCTTCGTGTGCCATTGGATGTAGATCCAAAGGCCATGACCTCCACATCCCCTTGGCAGTATCGCGCGCTGCTGTTAAGTCCTCCCCATCGGTTCCACGCCCTTGGATCGCAATCCAACGGCCAGGACCTCCTATCCCCTTACCGCGCATGACCTCCCTGTTCTTTTTGCAACCGTGCGATGGAGATCGTGTGGCTGTGACCTCCTCTCTTTCCTTCAGACCTTACTGTTTCAAATCAAATCTGAGGGCTATGACCTCCCCATCCTTCTTATCCAACGGTGGAGAGCAGCTCCTGTTCTTCTCCTTCCTCTGTCACACGTGCGAGCGCCATGGCAGCAGGTGTGCAGGTCCTGTCCCGTCGCCAACGGCTCTGAGCCTGCGTGCATTAAATGCGGTCAGTGCTTTCCGCCCTTAGGTCTGCTCAGACCTACCCACCTGTCACCTCCACGTCCTATCCAAGCCATGGATCGCGCCATGGGCTAAGCTCACCATGAGCTTAACCCTTGGCTCACGACCTCTATTTCCCAGGGTATAAGACCTCCTCTTGTCCTCCTTGGCTTCTTTTCCACACTTCCCCACTGCTCTCGGTTCTGTGGAGCTCAAGCACCCGTGAGCCCTTGGCCGCCATTGTTGAAGCTTGGAGCTCCTCAGTGGCACAGTGCTCCAGTGGTTTTCCTTTCCCTCTTTTTGCTTCCACTTGAGCACCTCATCACCCTTGTGCTCTCCCCTAACTGGATTTTAGGTTGTCTCCACAGGGGCGACTTAATTTCAAGTCTTGGATCCTTGCGGCTGTGAGCACCATTTTTCTTCCTCAGCCCCGGTAAGACCTCCTCCTTTCAATTCCTCTCTCTGGCACCTCTCTGGAGCTTGTTGAGAGCCATTGTGTTGACCCGGTGCTGTAAATTTGGACCAGGTCCTCTTCTCCGCTTTGTCTTCCTCGGCGCCAGCAAAGACCTCCGCCACTAAGCTCCTCAGTTCTCCTCGGGTCCTCCCTGCACCTAGGTAACTTTCTCAGTAACCCCTAGGAGCTGGGCACTCACTTGTATGACCGCTGCGGAGCTCTATTTTCGCTTTTGTCATTTTGGCCGTGCGCTACCGCGCCGCCCATCTTCGGCGCGCCACTTTTTAGGGCCAGCCCCGCCGCTGGGAATGGTCCCGTTGTATGCGCAACACTATTACGCACATGTTGGTGTCCTTGGATGGCGCCGGCGAGGTCCATGTCGCCGGCAGCGAGCCTTGGGAGCCTCTCGGGTTTTTGTCGGACACAAGCTCCCTGTGCCGTTGTCGTACAGAAACTCCTCTTGTAGATCTTAGCTGTTTAGGACCTCCCCGTGTTGATCTCAGCCATCCTGGACCTCCTCGAGGTCATCTCAGCAGTCTCGGTCCTCCCCGAGTCGATCTCAACAATTGAGGTCCTTCCAGAGTAGATCTCGACCGTTAAGGTCCTCCCTCAGAAGGTATTGACCGTTTAGATCTCCCCTCGGAAGGTCTTGATCGTTTAGATCTCCCTTTGGATGATCTCGACCGCTCAGGTCCTCCCTCGCTAGATCGGGACCGTCCCCGTCCTCCCTCGTTGGTGTTGGTCCGTTGGATGCAGCATCAACGGCCACGACTTCCTTCCCCGTTCGCGCGCGCGTTGCTGGGAGGACATGGACCGTTGGATCCAAGATCAACGGCCCATGTTCTCTGGACCTGCGCGGGCGCGTGTGCATTTTCACTGGGAGGTCTTGGGCCGTCCGATCCAGGATCAACGGCTCATGTCCTCCCGCTCTGTTATGATTTTTAGAAAATCCCGAGAGCTGTTATTTGTGAACTGAAAAAGGTAATAACTTTGAAAATGCATAACTATTTCATTTTAAATCCAAATGAAGTTATTCTAATTTTGTTAGCTCTGGTTTGACCTGGGCTCTAATCTAAAAATGGTTATGAGCTCAGTTCGGCTCCAGAGAAGAGTTGCTAAAATAGTTTAGAAATAGGTTTTAATTGTTATCCTTTAAATGGTATTTAACTTGTAAAATGCATAACTAATTCTCTAGAGCTCCTTTTTGAGTGAATCCAACTTTGTTGGCTTCCTCTGTTAATGCACTAAATGGTAGAATAGGATTTAGGTATGTCACTGTTTTTAAAACCTTTGTGGGTGCATTTTAGTTGTGCTCATTTTCATGTCTTTGAAAAATTATAGAAAATGCATAATAGCTCCAAATGAGGTGAACTCAATTGTGTTATTCATCTCATGAGGTGCTTGATTTACTGTAAAAATCTCAGTTGCACCACCTTTCTAGAAAATTTTGCTAAACAATTTAATTATGGTGAATAGTAGCAGTTTTGATTTTTAAGGCTGAGCAGAATTGTTTTACTCATATCTTTTGAATTGTGAATCCAAATCAATTGGTTCTTATTGGTAAATTCCTTAAAAATCATGCTCTAGCTGATGTAGAAATTTCAGAGCATTTTGAGATTGTTTTCTGTGGAGTCTTTTTGGTTTTCGTCGTTCTTATCGTTTCTTTTCGCCTTTTCGATTAGGTGTCAACAAGTGTGTTGATCACGTGAGCGAACCTCAGCAACATCTTGAGAAAAATCATCAAGGCAAGTAGTTTGATCATATCCCATTGTGTCCCATTACTTTCAAGTCTAATACTTTGTTTAACTTGTATGTATGCATTGCTATTTTGTTGTTAAATGATATCGTTTAGTGATCCTTTAGATGCATATCCTGTGGGTAAATGTTCATTCTCTACTACTAAGCCTAGGATTACCTTGCTGTGATGTAGAGTTCGTTGGATGAGCTCTCATCACTTAGTAGATCACGTGTTCGTATGCTTAGAAATGCTTAGATAAACGGTAGAAATGGGTGGTTGTCGACATTATGTCGATGACCTTGGTCACACAAAAATTATTATTCCATTATGTCCATCTCTTGTGCTTTGTTAATTTGTAAAGTCAAAACAAAACTGAAAATGAAAACTGTTTGGACTTGGGCACAATGGATGATAGTGTGATTTGTTGGGTTGTGGAATGGTGCCTAAGTCAACAAGGACCGAACATCTTGTTACACCAAACCAAGCATTTTTGCGTGCTAACCACACGAGGGGGATATGGGACCTCTCTTGGCTAAGTACTTTGGCGGGTGTTAGCTCCGAGTTGCATGGTGGGCTATTGGGTGAGTAGTAGTGGGTTATCCACTGCAAGGAGCACCACCCGTATAAGGGGGTGAGCATCTTTGATGAATCCGCATCAACGTACGGGGCGATTGTATCCCCATATGGGCAACTCGTGGTTGACACTCAATATTGGAAAGGTCTCGTTGGACTTAGCTGTGCCGGCACACCAAAGGAAGTGTGCTAATAGCTTGGCGAAAAGGCGGTCTAACGTGTGGGTACATTGGTACACCCCTGCAGGGTTAAAACTATTCGAATAGCCTCGTCCTAGGTTATGGACAAGCTTGGGGAAGTCTTTCAAGAGTTAGACTATAACCTTTAATTAAAACTTGACATGGGTGGTATGAATGGGTAATTCATGCTATTGTTGTGGTGGCTATTGGGTTAGTCACTTCCAGGATTGTTGTTGTCATCTATCTATTATTATTATTGTTACTTGTCTCATTGTTACTTGCAAATTAAAAATGAATTGCAAAACTGCTTTGAATCTATTTAAATATTGCAAATAAAAGCTTGCTTTATGCTAAAATGAGCCTAAAGCCTTCCACTTAAATAAAGCTTGCATGTAGTTAACTATAGTTCTGTTATTCTACACGTCAGTCTTGCGAGTACATTTTTGTACTCATTTGCTTTGCTTAATAACTTTGTTGCAGAGGAGGTAGAGCCCCAAGGGCTTTACTTTTGTGAGATGTGCTGTGGTTGGGAAGACTAGCTAGGCGGCTTGGTTGGTTGCCTTGTGGTCTAAAGGCAAACCATGTGGCTCTCTTTTGTTTATCGCCATCTTATGGCTTTTGCTTCCGCTGTCGTTTATCTTTCGTAGTTGTTATTTGGCCGGTCGGCCCCTTTTGTAATAACTCTCTCTATATTGTGTATGTCTTTTATTCTTGTTCGTGCTTTGGTTCTATGTCTTGAATGGAATTGATACATGATTTTGTAAAGGGGTGTGTATACTGCATTTCTGGGAAGTATACATATCTCGAAGACATGGGTTATTTCGTTTGTAATGCTAGGGTCAATGGATGGCTAAGTATTACAAGCCTAATAAACCGGGGTCCTCACAAGAAAACAAACTCCAAATATTAAATAAAAATATCATATAAATATATATCGAATTTAGATGAATTTAGAAATTTGAATGGGCTTAATCGGAATTCAGATGAAGAAGATATGGCTCTCGGAAGATCAAAACTAAAGAAAATACTCAAAAAGGAGTTTCGAGTACTGTTTATCGAGCACTGTTCAATGTTTTCGACCACGTGTCAAAGGGAAGCTACAACTACCTGGTCGTAGGGGGCTTACGACTACTGGTCGTAGAAGTTTACGACTACTAGTCGTAGAAAGTCACGACTACTAGTCATAAAGGTTTCGATCACTCAATAGGTTCGGGTCCCCACGATCGACGACGAACAACGATGCTTCACCAGTAATGGGTGATACCACTAGATAGATGAGGTTATAGCGAACCCGATGATACCCTTACTAGTGGTCGGGGACGACTAGACTGGCCGGCGGCGAGGTTCAAGCGGAGAACAAAGTTCAGTTGTTGTCGACGACGAACGCCAATGGCGTCTTGTGGTCATGAAGGGTTGCTGGAAATAGCTCTAGTGACAGTGAAGACGACAGCATGATCGATGACGACGAGGCGACAAGGATGACGACGCAATTCGAAGGAAACAAACTTCGGTTGAAAACCTTAATTCTCCGATTGCGGCGGCGCTAGAGCTTGAGGGGTGCGGCAGCTTGGGGTTTTGGATGCAAGCGCTGAGGCACTCCTTGGGGTGCTATTTATAGGCTGGGGGCATGGCTGAGATGGCGTATTGGTGGTGGAGTCCAAATCGGATCCGAGACGAGATAAGGAAATTCAAATGAATTTGGAAGGAGATAAGGGTAGAATCGGTTGCGGGGGTTAAAACGGATTCAGAAATCATATCAGTAAGGGATTCTTCAGTTGGATACCCGCTGTTGGATGGAACTCAGACATGACGGCCATGGCATTGTCGGATGCGGCTCACGCGAAGGCAACAAACAGAGGTAGGAGGCAACGCGGCGGGTCCACTGGTTAGCGAAAGAGAGGAAGCGACGAGTGGGTTGCGCACAGACACAGAAAGGAGAACTAGGCCAGAAAGATTCAGCTTGAAGCTTTATCTGAGATTTAATTAGGTTTTCTATTTTATAAATACCAGAAAATCCAAAAGGCAATTAGAAAATAGCAAATGAACTCGGAAAAATTCTAGAAAACTCTAGAAAATGTATCCAAGCTCATAGAATCCAAATAAAATAGTTTTGACAATAATTGATGTTGACTTTAATCATATTAAATTGTTTTGGTACTAAAAGTCCAAGTTAAGCTATTCAATTAAATCAAATAAATCCAAAGGGTGAATTTTCAACTACTAACTAAACAAAAGATTTTGAAGACTCAGAAAATTGGGATGTTATAAACCTCCCCCCTTAAAGGAATCTCGACCCCGAGATTTAGGCTAGCTAGAGAAAAGGCTAGGAAACTTGGCTTTCTGCTCTTCTTCTCGCTCTCACGTTGCTTCTCCTTCTGAGTGGTTGCTCCACTGAACTTTGCAAAAACAAAACGGTCTTGCTTCTAGTACGACGCTCTGCGACATTCAAAATCTTGACTGGCTGTTCTTTATAAGTGAGATGTTCTTTCAACTCGATTGAATTCAACGGGGTTTGTTCTTCTGGCACACGAAGACACTTCTTCAACTGCGAGACATAAAAGATATCATATAGTCCTGCTAGCGACTGCGGCAGCTCTAACTGATAAGCTACTTCTCCACGGTGATCCAAAATCCTGAACAGACCAACATACCTAGGGGCAAGCTTCCCTTTGGCATAAAACCTTTTTACACCTCTGAGTGGAGTAACTCGAAGATAAACAAAATCTTCTAGTTCAAAGCTGATATCACGACGACGGTTATCAGCATAACTCTTCTGCCTCGATTGGGCTATCTTTAATCTTTCTCTGATGATAGACACTTGTTCTTATACCCCTTGAATAATATATGGCCCGAAAACCAAATGCTCAGCTGTTTCTGACCAATTTAGAGGGGTTCTGCAGGCACGACCATACAAAGCTTCAAACGGTGACATTTGTAGACTAGCTTGATAACTGTTGTTGTATGAGAATTCTTCATACGGTAAACTCTTGGCCCAACTTGTGGCATTAGCGCACATGCTCTCAACATATCTTCTAATATTTGATTAACTCTTTAAGTCTGTCCTTCTATCTGAGGATGATAAGCAGTACTGAAATTCAGATGAGTACCCAAGGCTTCATGCAAACTTTGCCAGAAACGAGAGGTGAACTGAGATCCTCGATCTGATACTATCTTTTTAGGCACACCATGCAAACTGATAATCCTTGACATATATAACTCTGCCAGGCGATCTCCTAAGTAAGCGGTTTTGACTGGCAAGAAATGAGCAACTTTAGTCAAACGATCAAGTATTACCCAAATTGAATCATAACCTGATTGAGTCCTGGGCAAACTGGTAATGAAATCCATTCTGATCTCCTCCCATTTCCACTCCAAAATCTTTAGAGGTTACAATAGACCTACTGGTCTCTAATGTTTAGCTTTTACTTTCTGACACACGTCGCATAAGGCAACGAATTCTGTGACTTCTCGCTTTAAATTTGGCTACCAAAATTTATTCTTAACATTCTGGTACATCTTAGTATTACCAGGGTGAATCGAATACCTTAAGTCATGGGCTTCCTTGAAGATTAGCTGTCTCAAACCATCGACATCTGGCACGCAGATACATCAATTGATCCTGAATATATTTTGATCATCTTTGGTGAAGTCTTTGAATTTTCCTTCTGCAATTTTGAGCTTGATGTCTGAAAACACGGGATCCTTTGATTGAGCTTCATGAATCTGCTTCTCCAAAGTACACTGTACTTCTAGACTGGCTACAAATCCTTCAGATACAACTTCTAGCTTCAGCTTCTGAAATTCCTCTTGAAGTTCTGAACAAAACTCTTTCACTTCCAAAGCATTGCAGTAGCTCTTACGGCTTAAAGCATATGCAACGACATTGGCCTTACCAGGATCATAGTGGATTCCAAGATTATAATCCTTTATTAACTGTAACCATCTTCTCTGTCTCATGTTCAAGTCAAACTGAGTGAAAATATACTTCAGGCTCTTATGATCTATGTATACTTCACAGCGATTACCGATGAGATAACAACATCAAATCTTTAAAGCATGCACTACGGCAACTAGTTCCAAATCATGGGTTGGATAATTCTCCTCATGAGGCCTCAATTGCCTTGACGCATAAGCGACATCTCTTCCTTCTTGCATCTGGACGCATCCTAATCCTTAACGTGAAGCATCACAATAGATATCAAAATCTTTGTGAATATCTGGCAGAATTAGCACTGGTGCTGAAGTCAAACACTTCTTCAAGTCTTGAAAACATTCTTCCCAAGCGGGGGTCCAACTGAACCTTTTCTCCTTCTTCAACAACTACGTAAGAGGCTTAGCAATCGTTGAGAATCCTTTCATGAAATGGCGATAATATCCCGCCATTCCCAAGAAACTGCGAATCTGAGTTACTATCTTTGGGCTGTTCCCAGCGTAACACTGCTTTCACTTTACCAGGGTCAACTGCTACTCCCTCGGCTGTGATCACATGACCAAGAAAATCAACTTCCTTTTTTCAGAAATCACACTTACTAAACTTAGCATACAGTTGATGTTCTGTGAGTTTCTCCAGGATTAACGTCAGGTGTTCAGCGTGTTCTTCTTTTGACTTGGAATAAACCAAAATATCATCAATGAACACAACTACAAACTTGTCCAAATATTCCATGATTACTTTATTCATCATGTTCATGAAATAGGTAGGGGCATTAGTCACACCAAAAGACATGACTAAGAACTCATAATGTCCATACCGCGTTGAGAAAGCAGTCTTCGGTATATCCTTCGGATAGATCTTAAACTAATGGTAACCCGATCGTAGATCGACCTTTGAGAACACTCCAGCTCCCTTAATTTGATCAAACAAATCATCAATTCGGGGCAATGGGTACTAGTTCTTGATGGTGACTTCATTAAGAGCACGATAATCAATGCACATTCTCATGCTTCCATCCTTCTTCTTAACGAATAGAACTAGTGCTCCCCACGGTGATGAACTAGGACTTACATAACCTTTCTCAAGAAGTTCTTCTATCTGCTTCTTCATTTCTACTAGCTCATCGGCTGGCATTTGATATGGTCTGGATGTCCATCACGCACTGAGATGGCTAGAAACTCCACCTTGTTTCCCTTGGTGTCCTCTATTGTTATAGCTCTTCGGCCATAATCTAGCACAACCTTATGCTTTAATAACCAATCCATGCCAAGAATGACATCTAGGGTTTGGGTGTCTAGAACGATAAGGTTGGCTAGAAACTCAACTCCAGCTATGAGTAACTTAGCTCCTAAACATCCCACTTTAGAACTTAGCTCTGCGCTAGGCGATTGGACTAACAGAGTATGCTTAAGACGCATAACTTCCAAGTTATTCTTAGTTGCAAAAACTCCAGAGGCAATCAAATGCGAAGCTCTAGATTAAAAAAAACTGATGCAGGCACTGAGTTTACCAAAAACTTACCCAGTACGACGTCTGGTGCTTCCTGGGCTCCTTCTAGAGTGGAGTGGTTGACACAACCTCTGACCACTGACTGCGGTGCTCCTCCGGTTTGACCGGTAGCTTGAGAAGCTCCTTGATTGTTGCTCTGCGCTGGTGTTTTGGCGGGTGTAGCTCCAAGGTTGAAGCGTACTGGAGTTACTGTTCCATTCTAAGGACATTGGTTGGCGAAGTGCCCTGGCTGATAGCAGGTATAACAAACTCTTGGTACATTCTGCTAGTTGTTCCCTGGATTGAGGTTAGCTGGTGCAGGGTTGCGAAAGTTCTGAGCAACTGGATGCAGTGCTAAAGTTGGTGTAGGTGTCCTGAAAGAGTTCTGTGGTGAAAAATGATTAAACTGCTATGAAACTATTCTTGCCTTCTACTATGATTGGTGACTTCCTTGCTGAGCTATCCTGCGTTTGCGGTTGTCCTCTAGTTCTTTGCGCTTATCTTCAAGAATTAACGCCTTGTTGACTAACTCTTGGAACTCTGGAAAGGTATGAGTGATAAAACTGACTTGCGGTCCAGTATTCAATCCTTTCAAAAAGCGACTCTAGCGAGCCTTATCGGTGGAGACATCTTCGGCAGCATAGCAAGCAAGCTGAGAAAATTTATTGGGATAGTCAGTCACTGACATGCCTCCTTGCTTGAGAGCACGGAATTCATCCTTCTTCAGATCAATTATTCCTTCCGGCACATGGTACTGACGGAAGGCTGTGGAAAAACTCTTCCCAAGTGATATTTTTCAACGTCTCATGCGCGGCACAGAAGTTCTCTCACCATTCGGCAGCGATGCCTTCCATCTGGTGAGTGGCGTACAGAACCTTTTCATGGTTGTTGTATTGGGTGATCAACAGCTTCCTCTCAATGACATGAAGCCAATCATCGGCTTCAACTAGTGAGACATGCCTAGAAAAGGTGGGTGGGTGAGTCCTCATGAACTAGGCTAGCTTAGATGGTCCATGGTGACCATGAGCGACTAGGGCTCCATTGTGGTGATTGTTGTTGCTGTTCTGATTGTTCATATTCTGAATCTGGTTCATCATTGTGTACATCATTTGGGTCTAAGCTGCCATGACAGCTCCAAAATTCTACAAGTCGATTGGGGGTGCTTATGTGATCTTCGCTCTCTGAGGATCTGCCATTGCCTTCGATTCTAGGGTCTTGGAACCACTTGCAAAGAAGATGACAAGTCTGAACCATCTGGTGAAGCTCCATGGGTTAGATAAGGTAGCAAGCACAAGATGAGTTTAGAACTAAGTAGGGGGTAGGTTGAACCCAACAAACACAGCTCAAGACACTCAACTGAAATACTTATATTATTAGGGTCTTAGCATGGCTACAACAAATGCCTAAGGGCCTTTGTAGCTCATACTCGCACACAAGAAACAAGAACAAACCTAAACACACAATCTACCGCCTAAAGGATGACTCTCCTAGCCTTAAATTGGCTAAGCCTGAATAAACTTAAACCTTAGTGAACTCAGTCGCCGAGGTAGCCTCCACAACCACGGCGGTGCTCCCACTTGCAGTAGACATGAAAGTGAGCTAGCATCCTTACGAACTGATCCTGGTGCCATGGGACTAGTGTAGTAGGAACAGGCGTCCCTGGTGCAGGTACAGCTGGCTTCTTCGGCTCTACGGCCTCTGCTGGCTCCTCAGCTTCTTTTGGGTCTTCTTCTTCAAGGTCTTCCGTTGGGTCTTCTTCTTTAGGGTCTTCCTCTTCTTGATCTTCCTCATGCTCGTGCTGACCGTAGAGGGCTTCTTCAAGCACGGCGATCCTTTCTTCTGCCATCTGCAAGGTCTCGTGGACGCACTCCAGCTCAGTGGCGGCCAACTCCAGTGACTCCTCCTGAGCAGCGGCGAACTGGGCAAGGTGCACCAAAGTGGCGTTGCTCTCTCCATCTGTACACGGGTAACGTGCAAGAAGGTCCACTACAGAGCACGAGGGTGGTAGAGGAAGACGGTGTCTTGTAGCTCGCGAGCGTAGATGTTGCAGATACTTATGATGGCGACGCGCGAAGACTCTTGAATTGCTTCGGTCCAGACAATCCTCCAAACTGAGATGTTTAGGGGTTGGCTTGCTTTGGTTTCCCTCCTGGCGTAGATAGTCAAACGGTAGATCACTCCATGGTCTCGGCCGTTTACTACCCAGTTGCTACCATGGTACATCGGACAATCGAAGCCTCCAAGCACTTGCAATAGCTTCCAGAGCTCAGCGGCGTGTCCCCCCTTGCGCTCACCATAGTTCTGAAGACGAGGCATCTGTCAAGAGAGACCAGAGGGTAATAAGAACTTAAAAACAACGGGGAGAAGAAAAATTCCAGTAATAGTAGAGTCAGGAAAGACATGAGAGGAGTTAAGCATTTCAATTAATCTTGTAAGTTAATTTTGCTTTAGAAAATAATTTGGACACTCTAAGACGACCGATCTAACTAAGGTCAAGACCTACAGTCAGTGTATAATGCACTAGTCTAGGATCACACTAGTGCACACCGTGTCAACATAGATGAATATCGATCCACACAAGATGAAATAATAGCATAAACGAGTGATTTGATTAACAAATAACCATTTTGACCTTATGGACGAGTTTACATTCATTAAGCCTCGTAGGGCTGGCAATAGAGAAATAAGCAGCAGCGGAACAAAACTAAACTCCAGTGGAATCCCATCAATTCTCCATAGGTAGCCGACTCGGATCAAGACCCTAATGATCAACACTTTCGTAGAACTCCTCTTCGAAAGCAGGTGAAGACTCCTCCACTTCTGTTGAATATTTATAGCAAGCATGAGTACACAACCGTACTCGCAAGTCATACCACATAATACAATTTATATATGATGGCTTATTCCAAAGGAATGGCTTCTGTGGTTCTTTTGCAGAAATGCAACATTTGCAATTGAATATGAATAATGATTGAAAGCATAATTCAAAACAAATAGACAATATTAATTTATCAGTTGTTTTCACAAAGACACATAGCCTAATCAAGTTATTCACACAGCCATATGACTTAGATCACACAGTTCCCTTCCCAAATGCTTTATGAATACTACCCCTCGTGTGAAATCCCCGAGCATGTCCATGACCGCTGACGCGGCTATTTGAATAGATCAATTAACACTCTGCAGAGATTGTACACTTTACCCACAAAATATAACTAGTGTTGCAAGCACTAATCATAACAAAACTTTTTTGAAATTTTATCTCAACAATTGAGACTCCTAGTGTGCTTTACCGTCATACCAACCCAAACACAGTGCTTTGGCATAACACACACTGTTAGACAGGGACACAACGAACCGCCCCGTGATATGACTACTTGGTAGTTCACACATCCACCCATTACTGAGCTCCTAACCTACAAGCTGAGTAATCAATGTCAAGACTCCATTGTAGGGATATATGTAGGCTACGATAGCAATAATTCAAAAACTCTACCACGTAAACTATGAAGCCAAGCAAGAAGATGATCACAGATCGTTACCACCAGATGTGCAGAGCAGCGGAAGAAGAGTTAGAGCAGCCTGGTCTATCGTAGAGCGCGTCGATGTAGTGGTCGTAGTCGATCGTCCAACATCGAGCACGTCAATGCAGTGGTCGTAGTCGATCATCTCCTCTAGCAACCTCTGCAGTTCCTTATGAAGATCGCGAATCATCCTTAAGCACAACAGCAACTGCAGTAGCACCTCTACGGTATCCACACATCTAGGGAAGGAATAACCGTACGCCGGTGTGCTAGCACCAAGTCGCACGACAGAGCTCTTACGAAGATGGCGGATAGGGTTTCGGTAGAGCAACTCACGTCAACTTGTATCAATCCCAACAGCCTCATACATCTCCTTATATAGTGCCCGTGACGTATCCTATCCGAACACGTTTGATGAATCGTATCCGTACTGGTTTGTTCCAACCTGTTAAGTGTGTGACCCATTAGGTTCATGCGTAATCGGTTGTGACTCGGAAACCTTTTCCGACCACGAGTCGTTAGTGGTTCCTAGCAGGACATAACGATTCCTGAATACACACAAATTATATCAGACGAACCTTAATGCAATATGATCTACGACCAGGTCCTTATCATTAACGACCAGCTTATATTTGGTCTCGACTAGTTCGTAACTCCTTACAACCAGCTTTCGACCACTTAGTGATCATATTCGACTAGCCTACGACCATCTCGTATCTCCATATGACTAGTCCGTATCTAATTGAACTTAACGACCTTCTCATGTATTCTCCGTTTGCCTCCCGATATCTGGTTGAACTCCAGGTGTGATGTTATGTCATCCATGGACTGTTCAATACTTTCTCGACCGTGTGTCGAATAACTTCGTGTGGTCGACACTTCAACCACTAGTGGCATGGCCAGCGCATGAAGCAAATCGTACACTCTAGTGTGTCAGGATCGATGAAGTAGGTTGTGTTTCACCTGAACGTTTAGGATGAACGCCCAAGGAGCGAGCTAGCTAGCTGAATTCAGGCATCGAGTTAGCTAACAAAGGCTACAATTTTATATATATATATATATATATATATATATATATATATATATATATATATGTATATGTATGTATGTATGTAAATATATATATATATATATATATATATATATATATATATATACATATACATATACATATACATATACATATATGAAGCCGGTTTTAAAGGCAAAAGCAGCCACTGCTTAGAGATTTTGCAGAGAAGAGATCAAGAATAGAGAAGAGGGTAGGCAGGCTCAGGGAGGAGGCGGCCATTGTTTGGAAAACTCTCACAAGGATTGAGAATCTAGGTTATCAAAAGAGGAAAAAAACATATTAGTGCATGGCTATAAGAAATTAGAATATGAGTGGTTCACGGATAATACTTGAATACAAGTCCAGTGAAACATATAAAATATGTTGAAACAAATAATTAAGACTCAGACAACTACAATCATATCTCGCTCAAGTATTTTAATACCGAGCGACAAATTTCTTCATACTAAATAAGAAGACCACAAACATCTGTAAAAAGAACATGAATGGTAATAAGATAACAATATATGGTAAGCTGACGATATCATGTTAGGATGTAATTAAAAAAGAGTTTTCTTAATGGTTAACTCTCTATCTATAAAGCAGATAAGAGCAGCAACCTGTAGAAACTCACCTCTATCCATGAAGAAGTTCATGTGCAAACTATGTGCAAGGATTTTGATTCCATAGATTCATAAGCTTTGATTCAAAAATTATTCATATACAGTTCATCTTATTGTCCCTGGAGATTCATTTCATATCTCATCAGTGAACACAACTAGCTAGTAACATTTACGGTTTTCATGTCAAGTAGATAAGAGCAGCAACCTGTAGAAACTCACCCATATCCATGAAACACTTGCATGGTGTTATTTATCCTAAGAATAGATGGTGATCAGACTTAATATTAATAGATAGCCACTTATTAAGATCCTCTCCAGGAGGTAACCAAATTGCCTCCCTCAGATTGCCACTTCTTAAGGTTGTATTAATGTGTTTTTTCAGCAGCACACCCTGCATCATACGTATCGAAAACAAAAAATATCTTTAGGAACATACCAGTAGTCACACCCAAACACAACCCCATTCCCCACCTCCAGATCCATCCATCCATCTAGCCAGCCAGCCAGCATTCATAGAGGTAGCTAGGTAGCCCACATTGCAACTCGGTTCACATGTATACCAACATCACAAACCAATAGATCTGTCTTACCTCGATCGACATCGCTGGTGTCGGTGGTGAGGTAGTTGAGGCTGAGGTCAGTGGAGCTAGAGGTACCCGGGGGAGGTCGGTGAGGTAGCCGGGGTCGCGCACGCCAGGGGGAGGAGGAAGAGGAGAAGGCGCGTAGCGTAACCATAGTTGTGGCACAACGGTGACATTACAAAAGACACTCTTATCATATGAGTGTCTTGTGCAGTGAACCGTGGTGTCACAACCATCGGCGACGGGAAGAATGGCAGCGTCGGCGACGGGGTCACTTGGGTGGGGAGGGGAACGGACGAGAGTAAGGCTGCTGGGGAGTGACGAGTTAGAGTGCAAACCCTAGCGGGCTCCTACTAATAAAAAGACTTAACACAGCCTGTTCTATTATGGAACCGTCAGTGATACTTATCACAGACGGTTCCACAATGGAACCATTTGTGATATGGTGTCGTATTACAGACGGTTCATTATGAAAACTGTCTGTGAAGTATCACAGACGGTTGTTTGTTGAAAACCGCTTGTGATATTTCAAAATATCATAGACGGTTATTGTTAAGAACCGTCTGTGATACTCCACAGACGGTTTTCATAATGAACCGTCGGTGATATTACCTCTTCACAAACGGTTTTAGCGTTAGTTAAGAATACGACGGTCGCAAAACCAAAACCGTCTGTGATTGCATGTAATACTGACGGTTTTGGTCAACCGTCTGTGATGAGGCGTCTAGTATTAGCCTTTTTGTAGTAGTGAACAAATAAAATATAAAAAGTGTGTACACTCTTTCATAGGTTTGTACTTGAACTCATGATCTCATGGGAAATACTTCTCTTAAACCTGTTAAACTAGCTACCTCAACCGCACAACCTCAAGTCGTTAGTTGTGTGTTGCAATATTATTATGTAGTTCTTTTAACACATATCAACCACCGAAAAAACGCTTCTAGAGAGTTGGAAAGCGTCTCAAAAAAATATCTTACACAACACAACCTTTAGACGAATTAGAGAGCATCTAAAAAACATCTCTACAAGATAAACTTATGTATGTCTCGAAAATGTGTCAAAATCGTCTCTAGCAAACAAAATTTTGGGGCGATTTTTAAAATGTCTCTAAAATTTTGGGGCGATTATATTAGGTTGATTTTAAAAATGTCTCTAAAATTATGTTTAGTTGTGCGTTGCAATATTATTATGTAGTTCTTTTAACACATATCAACCACCGAAAAAAACGCTTCTAGAGAGTTGAAAAGCGTCTCAAAAAATTTCTTTATACAACATAACCTTTAGGCGAATTAGAGAGCATCTAAAAAACATCTCTACAAGATAAAATTATGTATGTCTCAAAACCGTCTCTGACAAACAAAATTTTGAAACGATTTTTTAAAGTATGTCTAAAACCACCTCTAGACTATATAACTCTGTATTTTAGAGACAAATTGAAAAACGTCTCTATGGGGTTTTTCTTCTAGTGTGTTATTCAAGGCTGTTCTTTATGTATCATTTGCATGTCACCAATCTAAATATCTATAAAGGTATCAATAGCCAAAAGTTTTGACTGCCCGTATCCCAAATTCATATGTTCTTGTATGGATGAACCAGTTTCTTCCTAGCTTCTTCTCTCCTCTTTCATCCATTACTACAGCTGAACCAATCAGCAAATAGAGCCTTTACGATCAATGCTCATGTAGTACGAAGGAAATAAAGGGCTATGACTGAGCAAGAAACCATAATGTATTCCTCTTCAACCATGTGAATTACTGTTTTGCTACAATCTCTCTTGGGACCCTTTTCTGTTTGAAACAAACATTCCCTAAGTTTTCTACTACTGAATATCACACCATTGCTATTGTGATATAGGAAAGAATTTTACACTATTGCTCTTATGCGCTGCATACACTGTGCAACTTACAGAGATTCGGGTTTTCTTGGGAATGTGTGTCATCGGCAAAAAACCAACTATACCAAGACTTGATAAATCCAGTCATGCTGGATGGATGGATCGGCTACGGTATAATTCTCTGTCATTTGATATATAGGCCACAACAACTCTTGAAATATGATCGGTGCACCGCGCAGGAGCACATGAAACAAAAGGCGAATTACTGGATAGTCCATTACCTATGAGATTGGCAGTTGGGACCGCCATATGAGCTGTACAAGCAGGTCGTTCGATCATCCATTTCAGACGATAATAAGTATAGTTTTCTGCAAGTTACACTTTGGTTGACAAAATCTTTTTATAAATGTGATTTGTGGCTAGCTAAATTATTATAGTGGGAGATACACTGTAAATGGACCAAATTAAGATGTTTGTTCTATTGATTTAGTTGGTTGAACGTACAATCGGCCCAAGCACCCTCTGCAGCAGAAAATTTGCAAGAAAGTTATATTTGGGGAGCTCATCCTAAGTTTAATTGTAGTTCCATACATAAATCAAGTTATGGGGCGCATTCACCAAGACTACTAACACCTGGCTTTGCTTAGCATTATTTTTGGCAACTTATAAAGCTCTTCTGTTTTGCTATTTTTTGTTAGACTAACTAATATACCACTTTTTATTTTACAATCAGAACAAATGCATTTATACTAGAATCAGTAAAAGGATGACCTTAACTAGCTAGATTGCAAAGAATAGCAAAGAGAAGGTACCCTTAAACAGGTAAATATCGTGGTCAAAAGTTCTCTTGCTCCACACATTGCAAACAAAAACAGCAGTTCACACACCCGACAAAAACGTTGTAGGGCCTTGCACATGCATGGATCCATCCTTAACATTTCGCAGCTACATATTCATGACTCTCGTAAATCTCAAAATAAATTTAGCTACCAACACATTTCTTATTGATATCTCCCTTCCCCCTCTCGCATTATTATGCCTCTTCAGCCACGGTAGCCCTATTGAGCACTCACACGCTAAATAGCTATTCTGCCTGTGGGCCACAGCTTACGCCAGGCTGCGCGCCGTCTGCAGCCCACGCTTCGCCCCGTGCTACGCGCTGTTAGCCAACGCCATGCCTCCTGCTCAAGATTGACAGTAAAACCCTCACACGTGTGTCCAAAACGGTAGTAAACCCTCACGTGCACATCAAAATGGCAGTACAAAACCTCATGCGTGCCAGCGCCCCGCTTCCCGCTCGAGATCGGTAGTAAAACCCGGGCGGGCGCACGATGATTGGTGGTAAAAGTCTCAGTGTCACCCAATATGATAGCAAAACCAAATATCAAAGGAAATATTGGTAAAATCAATAGTAAAACGAAGATCACACGTCACCTAAATTGACAATAAAATGATTGTTACTACCAGAATCGACGGTAAAACCAAAGAATCACTGGTACGTCGTAGGTCGAACTGTAGTTGACAGTAAAGCTACTCCCAGGGGGCACTAGATCGGTTGTAAAAAAAACTACCGGTAGACTCACATGTACCCAGCTAATTTTAATGCCTACTCACTTATTGTTTACTATACTCTGGCCCGTTTACTCTCTTCAACGAGGTTTATTGTTTTTCCTCGCTAAATTACTATAAGTTCTTGAATTTTTACTGTCTTGGATGTGTATCTAATTACTAAACCTATTGGTTAGTTTTACTTCACATGAAAATGATTTTTACTGTAAGACAAACTTATTGATATGACCACTCGATCCCCTGTTCGTTCAGACAAAAAAAAGGCTCCCGCATGTCCTCCTGTGGCGTAAGCAATAAAAGAAGGCGGGCGATCCCATGCATCTCACTAAACACGCTCCCCACGTAACCGATCATAAGATCTGCCCCCACCTCCCCCCTCCCCACGTTCGCTCAGTCATTATCACTTCTCCCCCACCCCGCAACCCCCCAGCGATCCCTTCTGATGACTCTCTTCTGACGACAATGACGTACTAGACATCCATCCCGTGGGCACGGAGGAACCTAGCTCGGCGGTCCTCGTTCTCCGTCACCAGTGTCGGTCAGATCTTCCTCCAATGCATGCAGATTCACCCCGACATTTACTGCCATGCTCGGCGGAACAGCGGATGACCCAGGTTTCTCTATGCAAATGGTTATGCCACCAGTAAATGTTGTACCGCTGGTTGTGAGCACCCCCCCCCGACAACCGGATCTTCTCCTCCACGCCTCGATCCTCATGCCAACCCCCGCTGTTTCTTCGAGCGAGATGAGGACACCCGACACTGATTGGACGTACACCCACATATTTGTATTTTACTAGTCTTTGCCAGCCATTTTTACTACCAGTATGTTGTCCATTTACTGTGTTTTGCACTCTTCGATATTTATTGTCCTATCTAGATCCATTTACTTGTTTTCTGTTGTATATTACTATGTTTATTATGTTTTGCTGATGTCAGTACAGGACGTCCCTGACCATATGGTGCCCCAGGTCTGCATGAATTTCAATAATGAGTGTGGTGTTGACCAATTCTACTGTCGGTTTGCAAGACATGCTGGTTTTGGCGTCAGAAAGAGATGGAGAAGGAAAACAATCAAAGAGTTCTGCTGCACTCTGGAGGGTAAACACGACTTCTACATGTCAGAGAAGGAGCGTGAACGTAGCAAGACCTCCAAGAGGATTGGCTGTAGGGCGTTCGTGAAGCTGCATAAGAGCCCAAAAGATGGCTCCGTATGCATCAAGCGGGTTGTGTTAGAGCACAACCATCCACTAATTAGGATGCCATCCTTGGTCGCATTCATGTAGTCGTATAAGAACTTTGATCCCTCGTTGATGGAGCTCGTCGACAACATGCGGGACGGTAGGGTCCCTCACAATGCTATGATGAACGTTTTGTCGAAGATGCACGGGGGCAACATAACATACCATTCACCGCGTGTGAGCTATAAAATAGGTTTTTACTGTGTCCCATCATTGTCGTTACTTGTGTGATCATGACGAATCACCGTCCTTTCATTTTTCACGTTATTACTGCTGCGACCATTTCGACTTACTGTTTTCCTCATATTCTCATTTTTACTACCATGTTGCATGTGTTTACTATTAGTTACCATCTATTGTACTTACTAAACCTAGGAAGGCTGCGAATACATGCGCCGATCACACTGACGATGTGAACAAACTGATGGCTTCTTCAAGGAGTGTCATTCGCAGAACAATAAGGTCTACTACAACATACGGGGGGTGATGATGGCGTTGTGAAAAACGTTATTAAAATGTAAAGTCTTTTTAACACATGTAGTAATTCAATATTAAAAATATACGTTAGTAGCGTTATTGGCGTCGTACGGTAAAACAACCACCACATGTTAGTAGAACGAAAGATGGCCGATTGATCATTGCGTTCTTTTTACAAAAAAAAAAAGTAACCAATATATAGAATACAGTAATAGATTATGGTCAACACAGTAAAAAAATAAGCAGTAATACCGCGTGATATTTGTAGTAAGAGGGTTCGAATATACAGTAAAACATGTAAGGTGAGCCGAATAGCGAGTTCTGTTTTCCAGTTAGCAGACGCACCACAGTAGCACACATATGATAATGTAGTAAATGGTTTACTAAAATGTAAGTAAAGAACACAGCTATTCAGCACGTATCGCTATCACCCGACCCTGCGGGAAGACAGTCGTCAGCGTCGTCATCTTCTGTTTCATCCCCATGAATCAGCTGGTGGCATGTACCGGACCTTCCTCTTCCGTGCCCCCTCCACCCTCCCCTCCTCCCCCCACCATTGCCACCGCCCCTCCCCCCTCGCCCTCTGTTTTGTGGTAGGGTATGGCAAGTAGCACTATTGTGACCAGCTTTCAGGCTGCATATGCTGCACGCCCTCGTCATCTTCTTCCCCTCTAGTGCAGAACATTCACTACTACAAAAGAGGCTATACTGGATGCCTCATCACAAACGGTTCCCTAGAAACCATCAGTGTTGTAAATTATCACAGATGGTTTTACAATCACGACCGTCTATGTTACTAGCGATGGCTAAAATAGTCTGTGATACATAATTATCATAGACAGTTTTTAATAAGAACTGTCTGTGATAATTCACAGACCGTTATTAACAAGAACCATCTGTAATAATTATGTATTACAGATGGTTTGTGGTCAAAACCGTCTGTGATATGTTCAATGCTTTGGCTCCCGCGCGATGCGTCTCTTCGTCTCGCGCAACGACGTTACAATGCATCTCTTCATCTCACGCGCCGACGTTACTCATTGTTTCATAAGAATGATCAAAGGGCTAAATGCTGAGCATGCATGGTATTGAATTCGTATGCAGCTAGCTAGTACCGTCATGCACCATGGTGAGCACCCGGAGCATGACGACGAGGACCAAGGCGAGGAGTTCGGCGATCGTCGTCACTCTTCCTCATGATGTCGTCGTCCACATCGTCGGCCTCGTGGCCGCGAGCTCTCCTCAGCTCATGGCTGACCTCTGTAGCCTACGAGCCACGTACGTATTTATATACATACTACTATTTGTGGCGGCAATCAATCCATGCATGCATACAGTTTTTTCGAGAAACATTATTAGTTTTAATCTTGTAGTTTTTTTATAAGTTCTTTTCTTTTTGGTAGGTGTGAAAGGAGTTAGTATATATTCTGTTCTGTTTTTGTTCAGAGTCAGTTTCTAAGGATGATATTGTAGCATACCATCCTAGTTGGCAGAAAGCTTCAGGTGTTCGTTTCGGTTTCAAAGACCGATAGAGAACCTGATTGAAATTCCTCTGAAAATCTATAAAAAGGAGAAAAACTAAAAAATCATATCAGTTGATACAGTGCAAAACAATCTCGTGTTGATTTCATTTTGTGTCCAATATCCAGTTCTGAACTGAAGGAGAAAGTCTTGATTGTGTTTGTTCTGTCTGAAATATCGACAAATTTAGTTTCGACAGAAACATCGATTTTGGTTCTTGTTTCAACAAACATGTCACTAATCTAACTAGCAACAACGACCTTAATTTGGCCTTTTAATTTTCTCTTATGGAGTAATTATTGTATTAAGATTCTGACGTCTTGAATTTTTGTTACAAGGCCACGTACAAGGCGTCCAAGTAGCGCGCCGTGGGGAGGCATGTGGCGTTGGAGTGGGAAGAGGCGATGAAGTGGCTGGACAATGAGCGCTACCTTGCCGTCGTCAACCACCTTGCCGGCGTCGGCAATGTAACATCCCAAAATCCTAATTCAAGGATTATGTACTATAAATGCATTAGTAAAAATACTTTGATCATTTGCATATGAAATAAACCACATCGAATTTGATTTTTGAGTTTAAAAACAAAACTTGAACTACAAACAAATAGGTGCTAAAAAGGAAAATAGATAAAAAAAAATAAAAAATATTAGAGGAGAGAATTATTTCGGGTTTATTATCCTAGAAATAATTCACAAAAGGATTTATATGAAATCTTATTTAGAAAAACAATTACAAAAGAGCAAAATAGAAACTTGTATGAATTTTGTAGAAATTCATAGAAAGTATTATCATCTAAAAAATTGACAAGAGAAACTACATTAGGTTAGAAACCTACACAAAAATTTCATTAATTTCTGAAGAAATTTATGTAGTAAATAAAATAAGCAAAAAATGAACAGAAAATAAAAAATCCTAAAACCCTAACTCTCTCTCACACCTCGCTGACCGGTGGGCCCCAGTTACAGGGACCTTCGTCCACCTCACGCCTGGGCGCACCAGCGTGGCACTGCAAGCTCTCCACCGCACCACCCGTGGTTTTCCTCACTGCCCACCATTTTGCCATTGGCCACACCTACCTCGTCACCTCACCATTACACCACGCCCATCCCCCTACCCGGCCGCACCTGCTTCTGCTCGTACATAATCGAGAGCCTTTGAGAGCTCTGTTGCCCTGCCCGAGCCCTCCTCTCCAATCTCTGCCACCTCTACCTATATAAAGGACGCCTAGCTGTGTCTCATTTTTTCCAACTCAGTGCGCACCATCTCCCCCTTTCTCATCCACTCAATCAAGCTTTAGACCTCAAAGAGCGCAAGCACTAATCCGGCCGTGTGCCGCCACCACCATTGCCGACGAACTAAAGGGTACCTAGTATCCATTATCATGCCAATTCGTGTTCTAGAACCTATTGAAAATTTCCCCTCACTTGATTTCTCCATTGATTCATAGCAAACCCCAAATCACCCTTTCTTCCTCATCTCCGACCAACACCGCCGCCTACACCGCCATTTCTTCTCTTGTGAACTCTGAGCCGATTCCTCACGCCAGGAGCATCACCAGAGCACCTTGAAGCTTCCCCGACCTTCAGACGAAAGTATCCTTCAACCGAACATCTTCCCCACGTGGAGCTCACCGCCACCGCTTCGACCCACCGTCAATCAGTCGTCTTCGACCACCTCAGCCCCTCTTCTTGTTCTGGTATGACCCTATTAGCCCATAGATGCTTATGCATGCATCATTCTATTGGGAGCATTGCTCATTCGAGCACTTGCTCGTTGCCGTAGCTACGCCGCTGGTTAGCTCCATTGCGCTGCCACGTCGGGCCATCTCTGGACATGCCGTCGGTGCCAATAGATGTGCATGCGTGTGGGGATCCCATTTTGGGTATTCCCCGACACAACCGAGCCACACCATGCCGGCGAGACGCGCGAGCGCTAGCGCCACCGCGCGGCTCTACCATGTTTGAACGCGATAGCTACTGTAGCTGCGCCATTAAGGCATAATCTCGGTCGGATTAAGATAAAGCAATGATTAGGTGTTAATTAAGTGCTGTAATGTTTCACTAACATGTGGGACCGCACACACAGTAAACTAAATCCATTTAAAACGTAAGTTGCTGACATGCGGGCCCCACAATCACTTAAGTGTATAGTACTGGTCCATGGACCAGTGGACCGAGTGCATGAACTTTAGTTCACGCACCATTCTCATGTATTGTGTCACTGATAGTGGGCCTCACTTGTCAGTTTAAACGAATATCCAATGAAAAATAGAAAATATGTTTTCAGTTATGAGGAGAATACGCTTTCCCTTACTAAAAAGCGTAAACGTCTTTAGAACTTGTGTAGGATTACACTTTCTCTTTTGGAAAGCGTATTTCTCAATTTTCTTTGAATTTTTCAAACCGAGCCTATTCAAACCTTAATAACTTTTGCTACAAAACTCCAAATTGAATGAATTTTTCTAAAATCATAATCTACCAGAATATGTAAAAATATTTAATTTTGGTTATTGTTGAATTCATTTGGTGTTATTTAATTCATTTCTGGCTCTTTTGATGTAGACATCGATAATCTGATTATTATTGCAACGTTCAACCAACCTCATTTCCAGAACAGCAAGAGCAAGGAAAGCACCCCCTTTGATCATGTTGATCCTAGTATTTTAATTATTGTACTTTGTTTTGTAAATCCTATTATGCATGTGTGTATGTTGTGTATGAAAAATGCTATTATTGGGAAAATGGTAGTTGTAATCCTACTTGTTGCATTTACCCTTGTGAAATATTTATCCTCTACTATTGTAACCATTAGAATATGGGTTAGACATTATATAATGTCAATTGGGAAATTTTGAGTGCGATTATCGCACAAACGCAACTAGAGCGATAGATTTTCTGAAAAAGTGATAAAAGGACAATATGATAATTTGAGAATTTGGAAATATTTTAAAAAATATCCAGAGAGGGTATGTTATTTGATATGAAAATGAAATGAAAACCTTAGTTTTAGACGCGGGCGAGTTATATTGTATTATGAAAAAGTGAGGATTTTGACTAACCAGTAGATAGGGTGGAGATCTCACTCGTAGTCGATTAAGGACTGAAGCCAACGAATCCTCATACAACCGTATGTGCTAGGATGGGGTAGCTGTAACTAACCAAGTTATCGAATCATAACCTTGCATGATTAGTAGGCAGATGTAGTGCGAGCAATTTCAATTGTCATCACAACTGTGAATGGCTCACTTCAACGGGTTTCTATCCAGATGAAGTGAGAGACTCACTTGACATATTTCTATCCGGCAAGTGAGGGACTCACTCAACGGTTTTCTATCTGGTGAGTGAGGACTCTTCATACTGCGGGTTTCTATCCGAGTAATTAGAGATAATCATTCGCATTGCTAGTGCAAGGTTAGGGCTAGATAATGTAAAGGCTGCGTCGTGAACTCTAGGCTGCTTACCTTCGGTAGCGAGCAGTGATATAGAGATATTCTAGGAAATTGGAATACCGCATACTATGGGTAAAGTTGTACACCTCTACAGAGTGATAAACCATTCGAATAGCTGTGCTCGTAGTCATGAGCATGCTTAGTACGCCTGGTATGGTGGTAGCTTTGCTTTTCAAACTGTTTTGTCACAAAAGATTGGGGTAATGACATGGGGTTTTCAATTTGTTGAGTTAACTACCATGTCTATGGCTAGATTGCTATGTTTATAGCAGAGATGCCATTTCTATGGCTGATTTGCTATGTCTATAGCAGGACTGCCATTTCTATGGTTGAACATGAATTTGTTAGTGCCATGTCTATGGCTGAATATGATTAAATTTTTGCTTGCAACCGAGTAGGGTTGTGGGTGTTGGTATTATTTCATTCAATTCTTTTATTGTCCTGTACTTGCATCTTTTTAACTGCTCTGTTAAATTCCGTTGCAAATTACTACTTATGAATATTGAAAATAAAAGTGGCTTTGAGCAAAAGAACTTGTAGAGTAGAGCCATTCATTTGATAGCCTTGCATCTAATATAATTTTTGCGATACACTATAAGTCTTTTTGAGTATGTATTGTACTCAATCTTGCTATTGTTGTTGGTTTAGAGTTTGCAGAGGAGCCGACGCCAGACGATGAGTTCTTTGCCCCTGGCACCAGAGGGTTCGGTGACGGGACTACCTAGGCCTTGTTCCTTGTTTGTTGCCTGTGGGATCGGATGGGCATGCCGCTAGACTTTTGCTACTATTACTATGTCTTCTGCAGCTATTTATTTTGTTTTCTTTGATGACTGCTTTTATTTGGCCAATCGGCCATTGTTTAATAATTGTTGTAATAGCTTAAGTAGAATACCTTTTTGCTTTATTTTTGTATGTGTTTGCATGGATGTGATTGCCAAATGTTGTGAATGTGTGTGCTAGCCATTAATCCTAGGACTAGCACAATATACACATAAGATCTTCGGGTATTCCACGCCCGAGGGTCTGATAGGCAACCCGGAGGCCTGCTTCATCGTTGATGTCATTATTGTCTTTGCGCACCAGGACATGCAACACGGCCTCGTGTGCCATGAGCGGGTGACCATCACCGGCCACAAGGCCGTGGCCTATGTGCTTAGCCTCCTCCTCTACATGGCCGACGAGGTGCACAACGTCGGGAAGCACTACATCAGCCTACTCGAGAGTGAGTCAGCCGACGGCGGGTGCGAGACGGTGAAGAGGACCAACCGGTAGTGCAACCAGTTCTAGGTAGACTCAAACAAGCTGATTCTGAGGACCTGGAGATTAGCTCTTAGGTAGACTGAAGTTCTCGCACATCCTTGTGCTACCATTTTACCTTAAAATCAACACTGACACTAGCTTAGCTGATGAGCTTGATTTGACACTGCCTTTATGTGAGGAAATCCTTTGGTCTGTTCTATCGTTTATACAAACTTATCTGACAACCTTTGTCATAATTCAACTCTAACGTAATTCCTTTTGAAATTGGCTGATCCTAGGTATCAAGTCAAAGACAAACTTGACTTCCAATACGGTTGCATGCTGTATAGATCACTTGCAATGACAATTGCATACTCTCTTAAGGATATGAACATTATTCGTTGGTTACATCCTTCAACCATTTACTGTTATTTCATAGCTATGCACAAGACCGAGTTGGAATTCAACAACACATTCCATGTTACGGCCCTACGGCCTTCAATCAACATGACTCAACGCCTGTTTATTTGCCTTGCAATGACATACATTCAGAGAAGTATCCAAGGATTTAATATCCAACAATTTCTTCGTAACTTGCATACAAGGATGTCTACCTTTTCCTCCCAAACAAGGGAAAGGTTACAATGATTCTATGACTGTATTGCTACAAACGGAGGCATGACACTGCTTGATCTAGTATCACCAATCTATGTTTTCTTGGTAACATCATCATTCAAACATCTCTTCTTTGGTTGCTTCTTTGGACACAGGGATCCTATTGCTTCACCACCTGCTCTGGGTGTTACAATCTTGACTGAACCAACTTCTGGCATTCTTTTATCTAGAGTGAGTGACTAGTTCTTCTAAGGACACGGGCTGACGTAGTGGCTTTTTCCACAACAGTTGTAGCAAACATGTGGCGGATGTTGTGACTTGCCTAGCAACACTTTGACAGAACAATTATCCCTTTTAAAGGTTGAAGTTTGTCTCTTTGCAGGGCATCTCTTGGCATAGTGGCCTTGCTTATCACACTCGAAACACTCTACTAGTGATATTGACTTGCTTTTCTTTTGAGGCTGGTTGCCAAGGTCAATATTCTGCTTTTGTGATTCTTTAGCTGACATATCTTGTACTGACAATGGTTTGCCTTCTTTTGCTAATGCTTTAACAGTAGCTCGGAAGTTTTCTTGCTGACGTTGTGTTGCAGAAATCAACACTGAATACATGGGGCACTGACTCGGACAATGATCATCGCCTTCACATAAGAAACATGTGATCTTGCTCATTGGATATTCTCCAACAGAATGGTTTCCTTCGCAACTGGAATAATTGATATTGTGCTCATCAGCGCGATGGCCTATTTCTCCACAACGGATACATGCACATTCTTCTTGCTTATCTGGTTGGTAGCACTTCAAATGACAACGGCTAGATTTGGTGTAGGCTATCGGAATATCAGGTTTCTCTTGATCACTCTTGCTTGATGTCACATGCTATTGATGAAAAGTAGCGGTGAACTCTGACTAGGTGATGGTCTGCTCATCCTGATGAGCGGCAGAAAATTTTTCCCACCAATTTAATGCAACTCCTTCTAATTGATGAGCAGCATAGAAAACTTTCTAGTGATCGTTGCATTGCACAACAGTTAGCTTTTCTTCTATGGTGCGAATCCACAATTCTTCATCCTTGAGTACGGTTAATACTTCAAAGACAGGCGGCTTAGTCTTCATGAACTTCTCAAACTTGAACTGAGGGCATGCCATTGGGATGGTAACGAGTTTTGCATCATTTCAAAAGTTACTACTGTTCGACGGTTGCATCGTCACTAGCACAAGCTGATTCTGGTTGGCTAGAAAGCTGATTCAGGCCCTGATGTGTCACTACTGGCACTGGAGATAGCTATTGGTCATCGTCTGCCCTGGTACTGATACTGGCGATGGTACGACGGCTTGCTTGATTATTCCGATTCATCAATTTGATTAAAGTAACGGTGGTCTGATTCTGCTATGTCATCATTTTGTTCCTGTTTTGCATCATCACGTTCATGAATTGAGTCTGAGCTATCAAGAATTGTTCCATGACTGGATCTGCTACTCTTGATACTAGCAACTGTCCACTGGGGTTGACAAGGTCTGAGCTGGCATAGACTGTCTCAAAATTACTAACAAGGTTGGCTTCACTGGGGATCTTCATCTGCTCATAGACTATCTCAAAATTACTAACAAGGTTGGCTCCACTGGGGATCTTTATCTGCTGGCTGACCAGGGCTAATAGATGAGAGGGAAAAGCATAAGGTACGGGAATACAATCTACTAAGGGGAGTAGGTTTAACCCAAAGAACACACAAATAGCCGAAAAGCTATTAAGAAGCATAAAACTCATAGATAAACTACACACGAGAGAAAGAAGATGAAAATCTAATCGTCTAGTCGATTAAACTCGAACTTAACTAGGCGACTTGGCTCAACACATGGGAGGAACCAACACTGATTTATCCTATATGGTTGGTCTGAAGAAAACTCGAACCGGTTACGGTCTTCATCAAACATTGACTGCTTGCGATCCTTGTAGGCAAATCTTGGAAAAAGACAGGGGTGACGTACAACTTCTTCTTGGTCTTAAATTCTTGCGACGAACTTGTCTTGAACACTTGGGGAGATGTTGATACGTCGTTGTTGATTGCATGGTCCTCGAAGAGTTTCTCAAAACAACTCTTGGGCATCCACCAAGACATTTAGTACAGATAACGACAACTATAGAAGTTATGAGGAGAGAGAGTCCAATTTAATACTCAAAATGGTGAGGAAGAATATAGATGAGAAAGGAATAGAATGGAAGAGTATAGAAGCTAGACAAGATGATAATAGCACATCATTAAGATTTTCTACTTGTAAAATAGGTTTTGAAGTTTTCCTTAACAACAGCCATTCTAACTAAGGTCACGACCTACAGTCGATATGGCTCTAACACCACCTCTGTCGGGACCCAAAAATGCAATTCCGGACCCTCTGTGTATACTACACTAGTCCAGGATCACGCTAGTGCACACAGTGGCAACATCGATGAAATATCATTTCCATATACAAAGATGACTATTAAATAGGCAAATAATAATAATTATCAGAGTAAAGTCCTTAAGGTCAAATCTTACGATTAATGCCTCAGAAGACGAATAGCTCAATTAAGCTGCTGCAGAACGTAACGGAATAACTTCAGTGAAGCCCATCCATATGCCCACAGGCAAGCGGCTGGGGTAGCATGACCTAGTTCTCCACGATCCTTGAAGTAGACCTTGCTGACTGACGATTCCTCCACTTCTGTTGATTGATTATAGCAAGCATGAGTACACAACAATACTCGTAAGTCATACCACAGAATGCAATGTATACATGATGGCTTATTCCAAAGGAATGGCTTCTGTGGTTCTTTTGCAGAAATGCAACATTTGCAATTGAATACAAATAATAGATTGAAAGCATAATTCAAAACAAATAAACAATAATATTTTAACAATTGTTTTCACAAAGGACACAAAGCCTAATCAAATTCTTTCACACAACCATATGACTTAAATCACACAGCTGTCCCTTTCCAATTGTTTTATGAAAATCTACCCCTCGTGTGAAATCCCCGAGCATGTCCATGACCGCGGACGTGGCTATTCGAATAGATTGTTTAACACTCTGCAGAAGTTGTACACTTTACCCACAAAATGCAATTAACTGAATCAGAGTTGATCACAACAAAACCTTTCAGAAACTTCATCTAAACATTGACACTCCCGATGTGCTTTACCGTGGGCTAACCCACTGAAAAAGCTAGTCCGACACACATCGTTGGATAGAGAAGCGGCGAACCATCCCGCGATGTGACCTACCTGGTAGTACATGCCTCCACCCTTGCACACAGCCTAACCTACTAACTGAGTAATCAATCTCAAGAATCCATAACTTACTAAGTTAGGCCCATCCCATACCAGGCATGTGGTCATATAGTAAGGCTCAATTCAATGGCACATAAAGTTAAGTCCTTAATTGACCAAGGCAAAACTTCCAATTTCTAGCTATGTCACACAGGTTATTATTCCCATGCACACAGCTCCAGCATATCACTTAATACCCCACCACTTGCCTCAGTCTAAATCTTTTCCCACCCTGTTGATTAAGTGCAACACATGCCATCAACGAGTAACGGTACACAGTACACACAGTTTTATCACAAAGTTCCATAATCACTTAGTCAGGTTTATATTTGCAACCCAGATGACAATGAATGACTCGCTGCGTGGCTACAGTTTCTAACAGCTAAATCAGCTAATTAATCAATTACACTCTAACCATTCTAGATTAGCCCCTAATCCATATAACTAAAACTTGCTAACTGGACATCTACTTAGATGAGGGCCAACTATCATACACCCTAACAGAGAACCAAAGAAGACAAAAGAATTGAGCCTATGGCTAGTGGGTCCCAAGAAGTCATTGAGCCAACAAAACTTCAAAGAGCAAAATACAAGAAGAAACTTCAGAGCAGAGACAGGGGAAAGGAGGCGGTGCTCGGGGAAAGGGGTGGCCGGCAGCGAGGGCGGCGCGAGGGGCTTGGCCGGCGGCCAGAACGGGTGGCCGGGACCCCGAGGAGGCGATGCGAGGTGGCGGCGCCGCCGACGCCACGGAACAAGCGGCGCATGGGCGGCGTGAGTGTGCGGCGGCGTGGTGAGGGAAGTAGTGTGCGCATGGGCACAGCGTGGCACAGGGGAGCGTGTAGAGCAGCTCGGGGAGGCTCGGGGGTGAGCGAGGAGACACGACCATGGCGCCGGAGGTAGAGAAGAAGCAGGCGACGTGGGGAGGGCTCTTCGATGGCGGAGAAGGCGAATGGAGTTGGGGGAAAGGTAGAGGGGGGTTGGGGATGTGATATGATATGGTTGGCCAGACGTTTACATCACCAGAGCGGTGGATTGGTTGATATGCGGCGGCGCCAGCCTTGGGAAAGAAATGCGGGTGCGGCAGCGGTTGTGCTCCAAGTGCAGGGGGAAATGGAGGTGGTGACAGAGGGGAAGAAGGGCAAAGAAGAGGAGGCTCGGTGCTATTTATAGTCGACGACAAGAGGAGAGGGTGACCAGGGCGAGCGCGTGCGACGCTCTTGGCGTGGGCGCAAGGGTGGCATGGCGCGGTGCATGCGCGGCGGCGAGGGCGTGGGCTGCGTGGAGAGTGCAGGGGTAGTGTCGTGGCGTGTGGGCGCAACGTGGCGCATGGGCGGCATGCTGGCATGACACGTAGGTGAGCTGGGAGGTGGCGATGTGCTCAAGAGACATGGCGCACGGGACTGGCAGCCAGGAGAAGGAGGGAGAGAGAAAAAGAAAAAGGAAGGGAAGGAAAAGAGAAAGGAAAAAGAATTTTTGTGGAGTATTCAAATTGCGAAATTTGATTTTCAGAATTTGGCAAAGATTTAGAACTGAGATGATCAACTATGAATTTAAATATTTGATCTGCAATGTAAATATATGCACAACTCCAACTGAAATCCAAATGTTTTGAATTAACTAATTTTAAATTAAAATTTTGAAAAAGGCCAAATTTAGGATGTCACAACTACAATGCAATTTCTCTTTAAAAAGAGGCTAAATGAGCCAAAAACTCTGTGATTCAGTCGCCACACTGCCTCGGAGAGCATGCAAACAAATTCTTAGCTGTCCCTTAGTTGAACGTGCTGGTCGCAGTTGAATTGCCGTGATTGATGTGCGTATGTCGTTCAAGCAAGGGTGCAGCACGCCCATGTGCATCCCTACCTATAAAGTTCATGATTATATTAACTTATCAGTTATCACTAAATGTAATCCAACGAAATGTTCTCCCATACCAACAGTTATCAAAAAATAATTGCAGACAGGTGCTCCAGGTGAATGCAAGGGGCAAAAAATAAAGATTGTAATGACAAAACTAGGTTTGAGGTTTCGGAACCACGATCACCAATCACTGTCAGAAAATCCTGTACAAACAAGTTTTGATTCGTTTGCACAAACGCTCATCCTAAATAGACAGTAGCCATGCGTACTGAAGAAATACGGGTAGAAAACACTAGCGCAATTTCAAAAATCAAACGCGCAACCAAGAAACCACCGCTAGTAATAGATCACAGGATTACCACTAGACGCACAGACCCGCAGTGAAAGAAGAGTCGATGTAGCGCGTTGGTGCGGTTGTAGTCATACTAGCCTCGTGCCTCCTCTAAGTGCTCCTCGTGACCATCACAATTTGCGGATCATCCTAGCGTTGAAGCCTCGCAGCAACGCCTCCAAGGTATCGGTAGGGACACCACGCGACAGAGTGCTAGTGTCGACTGCACAGTTTTGGGCGAGGGAGGTGTGGCGGCTAGGGTTTCGGGAATTCCAAAATCACATTAACCATATGCCACCACCTTTCTATATATAGGCATCCATGATGGGTCTCGAACTTTGAGGCCCATTAAGAACTCGTGGCCCATAAGAATTCGGATCACCATCCAAAACGTGCCCCAACCCTTTAAGCATGCGACCATATAGGTTCACGTACAGTTGGATATGGCCCAAGTACTCCTATTCGTCCACTAATCGGTAGTGGCCCCTAGTAGGACATGCCAACTCTCGAGTATACGTAAAGATCACATCGGACGAACCTTAATAAATCTCATATGTATTTCCCTTTGCCTCACGATATCGGTCAAACTCAAGGCGAGTACGTGCCATCCTTGTTTGTTAGCTCGACCACTCTTTCTCGATCATGTGACTCGAATTCCTTGACTATGGTTAACTCTTTAACCGCGAGTAGCATGGCCATGTATTTCTGGAATTCGATCACTCAAGAGGCCTAGAGATATCTCTCCCGTTGCATGGAGGGCCAAATCCTATCTTGGTCAACTATGCCTCGACGCATGTATCATGAGAAACCTGAAAGCTACCTTTATAACTACCTAGTTACGGAGTAGCGTTTGGCAACCCCTAAGTAAGTCACTACACATCTCAAGTACGTGCGACGATCTCAAGTCTAAGTACATAGCATACGCATTGTAAATGAGAACAACTGATGACATATAAGAATACAACGTTCTCGTAGTGTCTCATGGTGGGTCGATCCAACCCCATGTTCGCTAGCATGTGTCCATATTATTGGTTTGATATCTCTATATCTATGATCCGTGAAACATAGTCATCAACCAATACATATGCTAGTCTATTCATATGTGTCCTCATATGTTTCCGACTAGAGATTGCTTTAGAATAATCATCGAAAAGATAAATATAGAGTTTCACAATCAAGTCACATACTTGATAATAAATATTAACGATATTATTCTTGGAACAAGATAACATATTATCCAATAAATTATGAACATAACGAAATATAATCATCTCTATGATTGCCTCTAGGTCATATTTCCAACAGTCTCCCACTTGCACTAGAGTCAATCATTTAAGTATCTAATACCAATAGCTCTTGTGTACGCCTCATGTTTTGCTGTGTAAGAGGCTTTGTCAACGGATCAGCAACGTTTAAATCATTGTGTACTTTGCATATCTTTACATCTCCTCTATCCACAATATCACAAATAAGATGATAGCGCCTGAGTATATGCTTGGACTTCCGATGGGATCTAGGCTCCTTAGCCTACGCAATGGCTCTATTATTATCACAATAGAGATCTATTGGGCTCGAGGCACTCAGAACCATACCTAATTCAGCAATAAAATTCCTTATCCAAACACCTTCCTTCGCAGCTTCAGAAGCTGCAATGTACTTGGCCTCCATCGTAGAATTAGCAACCATGTGTTGCTTGGAAATTTTCTAGCTCACTACTCCTCCATTCAAAATGAATACAAACCCAGATTACGAACGATAATCATCTTTGTCGGTTTGGAAGCTTGCATCGGTGTAACCATTTACAACGAGCTCTTCATCACCGCCATAAACTAGGAACGCATCCTTAGTCCTTCTCAAGTACTTAAGAATGTTTTTCACAGCTGTCTAGTGACCTTCACCGGGATCAGCTTGATATCTGCTTGTAACACTTAGAGCATATGATACATCTGGTCGAGTACATATCATAGCGTACATGATAGATCCAATAGTTGTAGCATGTGGAATACCATTCATACGGTCTCACTTATCAATTGTCGATGGACACTGACTCTTGGTAAGACTTATGCAATGTGACATAGGCAAGAACCCCTTCTTGGCATCCTACATGTTGAACCGTTTCAACACCTTATCAATATAAGTACTTTGGCTTAATCCAATTAGTCCTCTCGATCTATCTCTACAGATCTTTATCCCTAAGATATATGCTGCCTCTCCTAGGTCCTTCATAGAAAAACTATTTTTCAATGAGGCCTTAACGGATTCTAGCATAGAAATGTCATTCCCAATCAATAATATGTCATCCACATATAAGATTAGGATTACAAGTGCGCTCCCACTAACATTCATGTAAACACGAGGTTCTTCCTTGTTCTTGATGAAACCAAACCTTCTGACCTCCTCATCAAAACGTATATTCCAACTCTGAGATGCTTGCTTCAACCCATAAATGGATTTCTGAAGTTTGCTCACTTTACTAGCATTATTTGGATCGACAAAACCCTCAGGCTATGTCATGTACACATCCTCACTTAGGTTTTCATTAAGGAAAGCCGTTTTGACATCCATTTGACATATCTCATAATCAAAATATGCAGCAATAGCTAGAATGATCCGTACAGATTTAAGCATCGCTACCGGCGAGAAAGTCTCATTGTAGTCAACCCAAAGTCTCATTGTAGTCAACCCCTTAAACTTGTCGAAACCCTTTTGCAACAAGTCGAGCTTTATGAATGTGAACATTTCCATCCATGTCAATCTTTTTCTTATAGACCCATTTGCACTCAATAGTTTTAACACCATCTGGTGGATCGACTAGGTTCCAAACCTGATTGTCTCCCATGGAGTCTATCTCAGATTTCATGGCTCCAAGACATTTCTTAGAGTCTGGGCCCATCAATGTTTTCTTATAAGTCACAGGCTCATCACTGTCTAACAACAATATATTACGTGAATACCGAGCAGGTACTTTGCACGTCCTATCTGACCTTCATAGATTTGGTGCTTCCCCAACCAGGGTATCTCCAATTGCGGGTACCCAAACCACATTTTCCCTTATTGGGGCGTATGCAGCTAGGTCCTCTCCAAGTGGAGTTTCTCGAACCTCTTCGAGTTGCACGGTTCTCCCACTTTCCCTTTTCAAGAGAAACTCTTTCTCTAGAAAGACACCGTTTCTAGCGACAAATACTTTGCCCTCTTTTTGATTGTAGAAGTAATATCATTGGTTTCCCTAGGATATCCTATAAAGAAGCATTTATCTGACTTGGGTGTGAGTTTATCAGACGTCAAACGTTTAACACAGACATCGCATCCCCAAATCTTTAGAAAAAACAAACTAAGACTCTTCCTAGTCCACATCTCATAGGGTGTCTTATCCACTAATTTAGATGGTACCCTATTTAAAGTGAAAGCGACAGTTTCTAGAGCGTAACCCAAAATAATAATGGCAGATCTGATTGGCTCATCATTGACTGGACCATGTCCAACAAGGTCTGATTACGTCGCTCGGACACCCCATTGCACTGTGGAGTGCCCGGTGGTGTAAGTTGTGGGATAATTCCACATTGCTTCAAATGATCACCAAATTCATGGCTCAAATATTCATCTCCACGATCAGATCATAAAAATTTGATTATCTTGTGAAGTTGATTTTGTACCTCGCTTTGGAACTCCTTGAACTTTTCAAACGATTCTAACTTATGCCTCATTAAGTAGATATATCTATATCTACTAAAGTCATTGGTAAAAGTAATGAAGTACTGAAAACCACCTCTAGCTGTCGTGCTCATTGGCCCACGCACAACTGTATGTATGAGTGCTAGCAAGTCAGACGCCCTCTCAGTTCATCTAGTGAAAGGCCTCTTGGTCATCTTTCCAAGTAGACAAGATTCACACGTTTCAAATGATTCCAAATCAAATGAGTTTAGAAGCCCATCATCATGGAGCCTCTTCATACGTTTCTCACTTATGTGACCCAAATAACAATGCCAAATAAAGTGAAATTCATATCATTAGGCCGAAGCCTTTTCGCATTAATATTATAGACAAGTGCATCATCAAGATTTAAAATAAACAACCCTTTCAAAACAGGAGCATATCCATAAAATATTTTATTCAAAAATATAGAACAACCATTGTCCTCAATAATGAACTTATAACCCTCTGCCAACAAACATGAGGCAGAGATGATGTTTCTACTCATGGCTGGAACACAATAATAATTATTTAATTCCATAATAAATCCTGAAGGCAAATGTAATGGCAAGGTTCCGACGGCTAATGCAGCAACCCTTGCTTTATTCCCGACACGAAGATCCATCTTGACTCTTGCAATGCTCCTACTCCTTGTTAGACTCTATATCGAATTGCAAATATGAGCAACCGATCCGGTATTAAATACCCAAGAGTTAACAGAAGAATCGGCAAGAAAAACATCTACAACATTAATACCTTAAGTTGAAGGCTTGGTTCCACCATTCTTTTTCAGATTAGCCAGATATTTATTGCAGTTCCCTTCCAATGGCCTCGCTCTTTGCAGTAAAAGCATTCATTCTCTGAAGTCGGGCCAAACTTAGTCTTGGGCTTAGGCTTGTTAGTATGCATCTCATCAAAAGCTTTAGCCTTGCCCTTTCCTTTGACCCAAGTCTTAGCCTTCTTCTTGAAGCTTGTACTCTTTTGCACCATCATCACATGTATATTTCTTTTCTTAATGCTATCCTCTGCAGTCTTGAGCATGTAAGATCGAGGAGGCCGACTAGAGCGGGTGAATAGGTGGTTTTAAAAACTTCTTTAGTTAAAATCGATTTCTAATGCGGAAGCTAACAACAATAAGGTTTTGCACAATTAAAGCCTAAATCAACTAGTCCTTACTAAGTGCACCAACAATATAAGAGTATTGAAAATAATAGCAATCGTACAAAGGCATGTAAGCAATTTAATTCAAGGAATGTAAATTACACAAAGTAAAGCACAAGAAGGCAAACCATAATGACACAATGATGTTTTACCGTGGTGTTCGGAGACTTGCCGGTCTCCCCTAATCCACGTTGAGGTAAGCCCAACCGCGTTGGACTGGCTCCTCAATTGAGCCAACACCTCTGAGGTAAGTCCAATCACTTGGACCGATTCTCACAACACGAACCAACACCTCGATCCACTCGAGGTTGCTCTTCCTCCACTCCGAAGATGGCGAGTACCAAACCACTCACAACCGTCCGGGTCTTCTCACAACCTTCTTGTAGAAGATCACCGGTGCAACTCCTCCAAGCCATCTAGGTGTTGGCAAACACCAAGAGTAATAAGTCAGAGATGCTCACTTGACCGAATCAAGTATCGAAGCTCAATGGATACACAATCCACTACCTAATGCAACACATGCACTTAGGGTTTGCTCTCTAAGCTCACTAAGTGCAACACATGCACATAGGAGAAGAGAGGGCTTACTCTTTGCTCAAAAGAATGAATAGCACTAGCAACAACACTTTCCACAACCGGCCAAGGTGGGTATTTATAGCCCACACACAAAAACTAGCTGTTTAGAAGAGATTCTCCAAAAATCAGTGAAACCCGGTCTGACCGCTGGCCAGTGGCTGGTCAGATCGGCCATGCTCCAACGGCTATAAAACTAGCCGTTGGACACACCCAGACTGACCGCCAACCAATGGCCGGTCAAACCACGCCAACCTGGTCAGACCGGCCAACACATGGCGGTCAGACCGCACAACAGAACAAAGAGCAATTCTAGGAAAACACCTTCACTGGAAAAAGCTGACCGGGTCTAAGACCTGGGGGTCTGGTTAGTCCGAACTTACAACTGTGTTTAGACCGCTCCATAGAGGAGCCAACAAATCTGGAAAAACATATCTTCTAGAAAAAGCTAATCGCGCGACCCTGACTGGGGGTCCAGTCAGACCGGCCAACACATGGCGGTCAAACCGCCAAAACAAAGGAACGACACACAGCCCAGTTAACCTTTCAAGAGCCGGTCAGACCACCCAAAAGCCTGTGGTTAGACCGCTAGAGCTGAGAAAACAAGGATTTTTGCATTCCACTTCAACTCAATTTGCAAAACACATTTGCCAATTAATGCACGATGCAAACAAAGGTTAAAGACGAGATTCTCTACAAGTTGCAAAACACATTTGCCAACCTTTAGAATCACACCACAAGGAATAAGGTACATGAACTTAAACCATTTGCAAAACACATTTGCTAACTAAAGTCACACGCTACAAGGATTATACATAAGCCTCAACTATTTGCAAAACACATTCACAAATATTGACAATATGCTAAAGAGAGCTAGAGCAAGCACAACGAGCTATCAACACATGACACACTCAAGCTACTAGTCATGACCCCTCTTAATAGTACGGCAACCTATACTAGCAATCTGGTCTTCCAACCAAAACACCAAGACTGGTAAAAGACTAGGAACACATCCTTAGCCCTAGCTAGTCATACCTTTGCCTTGAGCATCCTCTCGAAGCTTGATGACACACATCTTCACTTCAAGTATGTGTTCTTGACTTGAATATGCATCAACCCATGATGCACTCTTTCACTTGACCTCCAACAACACATGATGGGCCTTCTCTTGACTTGATGATCAACTCATGATCATCACCTCTTCGAGATCTTGATACGCATCAACACATGATGCATCCTTTACTCCAAGCTCTTTACTTCAATATCATCAACACATGATGATCTTCTACACTTCGGGATCTTGACTTAAACATCATCAACACATGATGATTTTCTTCATCCCGATTGTTGACTTGATGATGATCAACTCATGATGTCATCCAAATTCTCCATCATCATGGAATATGACCTATTCATCCAACTAACGGAAAATGTTAGTTCCATAAGACAATTGTCATTAATTACCAAAATAGACCATTAACTCATAATGGCAAGTCTAGATTCTTCAGAGCAACATATGCAGCTTGGTGAGATTCTTGTCTAAGCCACTCATATGGAAGTTCAGAATGAATTGCCCATAGCTTGCAAGAAGCGACGCAAGAATCAAGTTAGTAGTGAACTCTTGGCTAAGGGGAAAACCAAGTTTTTCCAAGCTCTATGTGTAACCAACCATCTTGATCACATGAGGGCTCATCGGACTACCCTCAGCTAGCTTATACCTAAACAAATTCTTCGAGATCTCATATCTCTTAGTTCTTGCTTGTATCTCAAACATGCCTTCGAGCGCCACGATCATATCGTAGGCCTCTATGTTCTCAAACTGTTTCTGAAGGTCTGAGTTCATGGTAGCAAGCATGAGATAGCTAACATCAAGGGACTCATCACATGCCTTTTTATAGGCGTTTTTAAGAGCAGCAATAGCATTTTCAACAAGTACTTCTGGAATTAGTTCCTCTAGAACATGTTCCTTTTTTTATCTTGCCTAAGAACAATTTTTAGGTTGCGGGACCAATCCGCAAAATTTGTTCCATTCATTTTTATTTATTAAGTATCGAACATAAAGCAAAACTGGAGGTAGGTACATCAATTGGTGCCATGGTCTACAACATAAAATATGCAAAAACTAAGACATATGTTCAAGAAAAGTAACTTCTATTAAACAATTTAATAAAAATACTCCCACTAAATTCCATGTCCCTCTTATGACATTTGGTGATTCAAGACCCACAATCAGTTAATCTACTAGTGAGCTTTGGCATAACTGCTAGAAGATTAGTGAAATTGGTAAGCAACCTGACGAGGATATAACAATCCTTATTTTATTATATAACTATAATTCATATTATAGGTATTAATGACGTTATATAACTTTCATATATACCCCTTAATATTCTTAAGGGAGAAGCTATAGGTCGTAAGTCCTCCTACGACCACCCAGTAGTTGTGGGTACTCCTGCAACTACCCCATAGTCGTAAGCCCTCCTACAACTATCCCATAATCGTAAGCTCTACTACGATTGGTTCATGGTCGTAGGCTTTCCTACTACCACCAACTGGTCGTAAGCCATTCTATGACCAGTCCTCAGTCAACGAGACTCACAGACATGTGGGCCTAGTTGATAAAGGAACATCACATACCATATCCCACGATGTGAGTAATTAATTATGTTGTTATTTCCCGGAATAACAGCACGACTTAACCCCTCGTTATGATGATAATTGCCTGGCGACGTGGCGACATTAAGACCCCCGCAATAACTCCGGGAAACAGCTCCACGATCTGACGCTTCAAAGAGGCTTTTATTCTGAAGATCCAACGGTGCACTCGATGGATGATATAAAAGGCAAGGACCAACAGGACAAAGGGGACGGAACATAGAGCATTAGACGGGCAACAGAAGATTAGAAGCACGATACTCTAGTATTTGATAAGACTCTGTAATCCAGCATACTCAATACATACACACAGGAGTAGGGTTGTTATTCTCCCAAGAGAAGGCCCGAACCAGTATAAAAATCCCCGTGTCTCCATCTCTATGTGATTTAGAGCCTAGAGGAACCCCCAAATCAAACAATCATTACGTAAGTTCGTGTCTAAAACACCGACAGTTGGCGCCGACCGTGGGGAACTTCGAGTCATCAGCTTTCCTTTGTCTTTCCAATTCTCATGCTCTCATGGCAGGAGAGTGGAACGAGGAGAACTGGTTCGACTTGGCCGATTATGCAGATATCGACATGGATGCCAGCTTCGATTATGAGCCAAGTGATGCATCATCCAATGGTGATGTCGCCTCTGGAGATCTTTCTCCAGGAGACTTTACCATCGATGGAGTTGAGGAGGGATCCTTATCCCCTACAGCTATACATCCAGATGGGGAACTAGTTTCCTCAGAGGACAAGGGTCAATTCGACCACAATGAGGGCTGTCCCAAGGCAGACTCAGGGCATGGCGAGGGCTCCCTCTCCAAATGTCCAAGTCCGCCTAAGACAATCCGACCTGGCACGACAACTCCTGGAAGTCACAATTCCGAATCTTCATCGGCATCGGGTGATTCTCTCTCTCTGGGTAGTCCGGCGAAGGATGCGATCGAACATGCTCTTCCTGCAAGTTCGACCATCCCAACGCAGGACCCGCTTGCCGACGGAGACGGTTATAACCCGGAATTCCCCTTCTTGGAGGGGTTTGCTCCAAGTCGCCAGATGGTGTCATTCGACGACTCCTCAAGCGAGGGGGCCTCTAGCGCAAGTGGAAATCATCAACAGGAGGTCTTCATCCTGCCCTCAAGTAGCCATAACATTCCCAGAGACAAGGCTGCAGATGCTCCCCGAAGATCACTCCCTGCGACCGCTCATGGCAATGACAAAGACACCTCCGACGACGACCAAGGTCCGTACTCTGATGAACGTGAGGGAAATCCTCGAGATCATCACACTCCATTAAGGCAAGCTCAAGGATCAGGTATGAATGATTCTGAAACAAACCAACGGAAACGAGTCGCAGCCCAGAGAAAATTGCCTGGGCGCGCTCAATACCAGTCGGAAGAAGCTCAGGAACTTCAGCATATCAACGACCTGCTCGAGAACCCATCTCGCGAACTTGCCCAAACACCTGGCTACGACCTCTTCACCGAAGAGATCGCATGAAGGCTACGGAGTATGATGAGCAAGCTCAAACGGCCTCGCCGACGTCATTCAGAAAGTCGTGTTAATACGACTCCATCAGCTTCCAGTCAATCAAATAACTCGCCGCATAGAGATCACCGCAAGGTACATCGCTCTCCAGTTCGGAAAAGAGTTCCTCGAATGCCTGATGACCATAAAACTCCAAGGAGAGGTGATCACTCACCACTCCAACCGAGAGGTCTGCAAAAGCAGACAAGGTACAAGGAGTATTACCCTCGTAGGATCGAGACTTACTATAAGTCAGATTCACCCCTCGCGGGGTATCGTCGAGTACGATCACCTGGCGACGTTAATCCCCCTTTTCTACAAAGGAGGCGTGATGACGTGATTATCGGATGTCGGGCATTCTCGCCAGACCTCCAAGCAGTTCACTGGCCGCCATGCTTTCGACTAGGGAACATGGAGAAATTTGATGGGTCTCAGAATCCCATCGAATTCCTTCAGATCTACACAACCGCCATCCGAGCAGCAGGAGGAGGAGAACGCATCATGGCGAATTACCTTCCAACTGTGCTCGAATGGTCTGCTCTATCATGGTTATTAAACCAACCAGTCGACTCGATCTACTCGTGGCAACACCTCTGTGATGTGTTGCTGGCTAATTTCCAAGGCACCTACCATCGCCCTAGAAAGGAGGACAACATACACAGGATGCGATAAAATGACCACGAAACACTACGCCAATTCATCAGGCGTTTCAGTCATGTTCGCAATTCTATTCCTGAGGTTTTTGACGCATCTGTTATCAGAGCCTTCAAACAGGGAGTCCGCAGCAGAAGGATCACGAAGGACATCGCTTTAAACCCTCCTGCTACTATAGCCGAACTCTTCGACATGGCTGATCGATACACTACTGCTGACGAAGCAGTTGAGTGGACCAAGATCATCGATCGAGAAGACCAGCTCCCTCAGGAGAATGGCAAAAGTAGCAAAAGGAAGGAGAAGAAGGCCAAGAAATCCAAGAACAAGGTAAAGGGACAAAAACCTCAAGCCAATGCTTCTAAGGAGATCCTGGCCGTAAGTGATAAGAAGCCACGAACTGCCAAACAATACTCCGATCAAGGCAAAGGTAAGCGCCCCGAACGGAAGAATGACAAGCCTAGGTGGTGCCCTTTCCATAAAAAAGGAAGGGCATAACCTTCGCAATTGCCGGGTTTTCCAACAAAAACTCGAAGACTACTACAACGGCAAAGGACCACTTCCTACCATCGAAGAAGTAGGGCAAGCTAGTGGTCGTACACAGTCGGACGACAACGAGGACATGTCGTTCCAAGACCCCGAGCACACCATCGAGCACATCTTCGGGGGATCATCGGCATACGAGTCAAGACGACAGCTTAAAGTGGTCGAACGCGAGGTAAACTCCATTGACTCCCCTCTTGTCAATAAAGTGCCGAAGTGGTCAGAAGTCACCATCTCTTTCGAGAAGGGCGACTGCTCGATCCCTTCGACCTGACCTGGTCGTTTTTCGATCATGGTCGAACCCACCATCAATAACTGTCGAGTGAATCGAGTGTTGATTGATGGTGGAAGCTCGTTAAACAGCCTATTTACGAGAACCCTGGACGAAATGCAAGTATCCAGGACCAAGGTAAGACTGGTAAGATATTCATTTCATGGTATTGTACCAGGGTCTTCGGCTAAACCCATTAGTCAAGTTTCCCTTCCTTTAATATTTGGTTCACCAAGTAATTTCAAGACGGAGAAAATCTCCTTTGATGTCGTTGATTTCGATACGGCATATAACGCCATACTCGGACGACCAGCTTTGGCAAAATTCTTAATGACAACTCATTATGGGTATCAATGTCTTAAGATGCCAGGTCCCAAAGGAGTGATCACAATTAACTGTGATAGGAAGATGGCGCATACGTGTGACCGTCGATCCCTCGAGATGGTAGGTCAAATACCAGCTCAGGAATAAAAAGGACAGCCTTCGACCAAGAACTCGAAGCCTAAAGCTGCTCCCAAGCCGAACGACCAAGGCAAAGAGGTTCCCCAGGATCAGGAGAAACCTTCGAAGACTGTTCGCATCAGGGATACTTCCGACCCCAAGTAGGAAGACGCCCTCATCACTTTCCTTCGAGCAAACACAGATGTCTTCACGTGGCAAGCATCCGACATGCCCGGAGTCCCCAGGGAAGTGATTGAGCACAGGCTAGCTATACGGCCTAACAAAGTACCCGTAAAAAAAATTACGGAGATTTGCCCCTAATCGATGAGATGCTATAAGGTCAGAATTGGACAAGCTACTTAAAGCAGGCTTTATAAGAGAAGTCAACCACCCAGAGTGGTTGGCCAACCTGTAATGGTTAGGAAGTCTAGCGGCAAGTGGCGAATGTGCGAGACTTCAGCGATCTTAATAAAGCTTGTCCAAAAGATGATTTCCCTTTACCTCGTATCGATCAGTTGGTTGACTCTACTGCTGGTTGTGAAACATTAAGTTTTCTAGATGCATATTCTTGTTACCACCAGATAAATATGTGTCTAGAAGATGAAGAGAAGACCGCATTTATTACTCCATTTGGTATATTTTGCTATGTTAAAATGCCATTTGGTCTAAAAAATGCTGGCGCTTCTTTTCAACGTTTGATGCAATCGACTTTTTCATATCAACTAGGCCGAAATTTGGAAGCCTATGTTGACGATCTAGTCGTAAAAAGTATCAAATGGCTTGATCATGTTTCAGACTTGCAGGAGACATTCGACAATATCAAAAAAAACCGCTTGAAACTCCATCCTGAGAAGTGTGTATTTGGGGTCTCTTCGGGAAAATTGCTTGGATTCTTGGTCTTAGTATGAGGAATCGAAGCAAATCCTGAAAAGATAAAAGCCATTGTTCAAATGCACTCTCCAAACACGAAGAAAGAAGTCCAAAAGCTCACAGGGTGCATGGCGGCTTTAAGTCATTTCATAGCACGCCTGGGAGAAAAAGGACTACCTTTCTTCAAACTTCTAAGGAAACATGAGGGTTTCGAGTGGTCGGAAGAGGCAAACACTGCCTTCGAGGATGTCAAGAGATATCTTACGAGTGCTCCTGTTCTGGTTTCCTTGAAACCAGAAGAGACGCTCTTAATTTATCTAGCTGCCACGCCACAGGCAGTGAGCGCAGTACTAGTTGTAGAACGTGAACACATTCAACGACTAATGTACTACGTAACTAAAGTTTTGCACGGACCTAAGGAGCATTACCCTCAGGTCCAAAAGCTTCTCTATGCCCTCCTCATGTCTTCGAGGAAACTGCGGCATTATTTCCAGGCGCACAAGATAATTGTGCCGTCTGGGTTTCCCTTGGGAGTAATCCTCCAAAATAGGGAAGCGGCGGGGCGCATGTCTAAATGGTCGATGGGAACTTGGGAGTTCGACCTCCATTTCGTGTCGACGGCCATTAAATCCAGATCTTGGCGGACTTTGTCGCGAATGGACAAATCTGAACACATTGGGATCCCCGATACAATACCCACGACAAGTGGGCGATGTTTTGATAGGTCGGTTACTTTAAGTGGCTCGAAATTTGGGGTGGTCTGGAATCTCTTAACGAAGAGACCTTAAAGTATGCCATACAGTTAAACTTTCAGGCCACTAACAACGTGGCGAGTCAAAGTTTACTAGCCAAAGATCTGAGCAAAAGCACTCTCGGTTCGGCGACTACTCGTGAGAGGAGACTCTCAACTAGTCGTGAACCGGTCGGAAAAAGTACGGTGCTCTAATCCGACCATGTCTCGGTACTTATCGGAAGTTCGAAAGCTTGAAAAGCATTTTTTTCAGTTTCGAGGTACAATTTATCCCTCGAAAAGATAATTTCCTCGCAGACCAGCTTGCTCGGATAGCTTCTTCCCGATCACAAGTACCAAAAGGAGTTTTCTTGGAGCAACTCAAAAGCGTCTCGGTGGACACACGAGACATCTCCTATTGAGACAGCCTCTCTTGATTACGAGGATACTTGGATGGACCCCATCTACAAGTATCTTTAGGCGAGTTCGTGCGGCGGCGATCTCGAGCGGTCGTTTATCGAAAGGCCAAAATGTATTCTTTGGTCGAAGGAGTCCTCTATAAACGAGGTAGTCTAGGGGTACTCATGCGATGCATACCGCAGAGAGAAGGACTAAACCTCCTTCATGACATTCACGGGGGCATCTGTGGAACTCACGCTTCCTACAGAACGTTGGTCGGAAAAGTTTTTCGACAAGGATTTTACTGGCCAACAGGCCTCTAAGATGCCAAAGAATTGGTGAAGAAATGTGTACAGCGTTAGTTTTATAGCAGGCAAATACACCAATCAGCTCAGGCATTACAAACAATTCCTCTATCTTGGCCTTTTGCGACCTGGGGTATCGATATCCTAGGACCGTTCCCAAGAGCTCCAGGAAGCTTCGAGTTCCTTTTTTTGGCTATTGATATGTTCACAAAATAGATCGAAGCTGAACTTGTGACTGGGATAACAACGGAAGCCGCAAAACAATTCATAATGAGAAGCGTGATTACTCGGTTTGGTGTCCCAAGTCGAATAATCACAGATAATGATAAACAATTTTCGAGCGCAAAATTTCAGGAATTTTACGACGAGTTGGGTATCAAGCTCTGTTACGCCTCTATTGCCCATCCCCAAAGTAATGGGGCAGTCAAACGAGCGAATGGCCAAATAATGCAGGAATTAAAACCGAGTCTTGACCCGACTTGTTAGCGCTCGGGGCTTGGGTACAAGAATTACCCTCAGTATTATGGGCAGTTCGCACGACCGCTAGTTGGGCAACAGGCGAAACACCTTTTTTCCTAGTTTTTGGTGCCGAAGCCATGCTTCCACCAGAACTAAAGATCAGGTCCACAAGGGTCGAGAGTTTCAACGACTCAACCCAAGAACACCTTCGAGCGGATGACATTAACCTGCTCGAAGAAAAGAGAAATCAGGCCTTAATCCGTTCGGATCTACCGGCAAGCCTGCGCCAAATACTACGATCGTAAGGTCAACCTCGCAGACCTTCTTTGTAGGTGAGTTGGTATTGAGGAAAATCCAATCCTAGTCTAATCGGAACAAACTTTCTCCCAAGTGGGAAGGTCCTTACACAGTGGTCGAAGTTATGCGACCAGGTTCGGTACGACTGGCAATGGAAGACGGCCGAATTCTCTCAAATTCTTGGAACATCGACCAGCTACGCAAATTCTACATGTAAACGACCAACCATTCAAGAAAGCATCAGGTTCTTTCTATCTTTATTGTCTTACTTTGAGTAGCGCTTTGACAGTTCTTTCAACCATACCTTGGTCAAAGGTTCGCCCTCGACCAGTTCTTAGTCGTACAGTCTTCTACGACAATACCTTTGGTCGTCGAGACATCTCGACGATTACCAGTTCATCTTTACTTTGGTGAAAGGATGGTAACATCACCTAGTCAAAGCCTCTCCTCTCTACATGTGGTCCCGCCCACTAGAAGGAACTTCCTAGAGTCGATTCGTTCCTCCATTTTCTACCAACACAAAGAGCTTGGGTCCAAAACATGGTTGAAATAACGTCAAACCAACTCTTAGTACCTTAGTTTATTTCTTCATACATCTTTTTGAAAAATAAATTAAGCCGGGTATACTTTCCAAATCTGCTCGACTACTTTCGACAAACTTGGTTTGTTTTAAGCTGATCGGAGAAAGTTGCAACACCTAGTCGAAGGCTCTCTCTCTGCTGCGTGGTCACGCCCACTAGAAGGAACTTCCTAAGCGTCGTTCGGTTTCTAACTCTTGCTACGAGCAAACCAAGCGAGTGCGTTGAAATAAGTTGAACAAATTTCTAAAGGAACTCCAGACGTTTATCTAACTCGAGCTGACCATTCTTGATTTGATTAATCTGGTCAGAGATGGAAACATCACCTAGTCGAAGCCTCTCCTCTCTGCACATTGTCCTGCCCACTAGAAGGAACTTCCTAGTGTTGACTTGTTCCTAGTCTTTCAACCAGTGCATGATAATCGTGATTGTAACGCTGTAAGTTAGTTAAACCTCTCTCTTTTCAGAAAACCCATTGAACACTATATACTCGGTTTATCTAAATAAACCAAGCAAATAGTCGGGGCCAGGATAAAGTTATTAACTTAACTTTATTTCTTAGTCTATCTTTCGTTAATTATCTTTTGAGTTACTAACTACTCGACAAGATGATTTGCAGGAAACAGGATGGACTATATTAAATCAACAAAAGCTTGTTTTCACAGGTTTTCGTTACAAACTACTCTGAAGAAGGAGATCTCAGTCGCATCTCCTTCGAGACCTTCCTGCCGACTGGTTGAATTTCTTCAATCAAACGATTTACTTCTTCCTTGGGGCAGTTGAACTCGTTTTCGATTGGTTGCACACTAAGGTTGGGGTCATGAGCTTTAAGTTTCGCCAAAGCATAACTTATCGCACCTTGGACTGCCTCCTTTATCGAGTCAACTTGGTTGGCCCTCAGAGTGCTCATCAGCTCTCGCAAAGTCCCGACTTGTTCTCCAATAGTACTTATGTGAGCAGCTATCGTGTCTCCTTGAGGAGTTTTTCCCTCACCACATAGCTCACCATGTATATTGTTCAAGAGCGAGATGTTGTTTTGAAGATTAATCTTCGACGACTTCATATCCTCTTGGTTACGAGTAGAAGCCTCGCGGAGTTGTTTATTTTCGGCTACTTGCTCTGAAAAAGGGCAAGACTGGTCGAACAAAAAATAACTCCTAAAAGAGGGAAGAACTTGATCGTAGGTAAAGAAGTCCTTACCTGCCAGTCGTGAATTTAATTTCTCGATTTCATCATCATGGGAGGCAGCAATCTTGTTATACCGCTCCTCCCATACTTTAATATCCTTTGCATTCTCTTTGGCAATGTGGACGGTCTCGTTAAGGATCATGGTTTTTTCCCGATCCCTAACTTCGAGCCTTCCCAGTTAAAGCTCAATTTCTGAAAAGAAGTGAGAATTAGTAAAAGAAGATAACTCGTAAAGGATTACAGGTAAAGAATTGCTTACTGTTCACCGAGATCTTAGCCTCTCAATCTCTTGATCTTTATCTCTGGCAGCGCGAGAAATCTCGTGAATAACCAATGTTTTGTTTTTAACTTCAATTTGGAGCCTTTCCATTTCGCCCTCTTTTTCTAAAAAGGGGCAAGAGTTAAAAAGGTAAAGATCAGCGATGTGAGCAGTCTTGAGATCGGCACTTACTATTCATCACTTCCTACAAGTTTTGAGCTGCAAAGCGAATCTCCTGGAATTTCTTCGAGAGGTCTTCTTTCTCTTCCCTCAGCTTTTTCGTCTCGGCTTTTTCATAGTCTAGCGAGTCTGCCAGGGTCTTTTCGTCACTTTTTAACCTTTAAAAGGTTAAGAATGAACATGAGCACTAAAACAGGTGATCGTAAGTTCTTCTGCGACCATTGACCTCGTCGTAAGTTCTTCTACGATAAACTACTGGTCGTAAGCTTTTCTACGACCAACACCTGGTCGTAAGTTCTTCTACGACAAACTACTGGTCGTAAGTTTTTCTACGACCAACACCTAGTCGTGAGCTTTTCCACGACAAACTCTATAAGCATTGTATAAGTGGTCAAACCGAAAACGACTACGAGTAACAATGACTTACCACCTCTCTACTTGTTCGCAGAGTTCTACTTTTTCCTGTCGCAACTAGACAAGTTGCTTGTTGTATTCAACAACAGTGATGATTTGCTCCAATGCTCTCTACAAAGAAGAGAAACTGTTAGAAGCAAGAAACAACATGAGTGTAAATACCGATCAAAAGGTACTTACGTCCATTGCCTTCCGCGCAAACGAAGACACTACAAACGAGGAGTTCCTTAGCTCATCGATCTCTCGAGCTCGGTCCCACCACACCTTTTCGAGACACGCGTCATCGAAAACATCCTTGTCGCTAGGAATGTCTCTGGGGTGGGGTACACGAGTACGAGACACGAGGGTGGAAGGATCCACGATGGGGGATGGCCCGAAGAAATCAGAGCAGAAGTTAGCATATTCTTCCTCTGACTTGGTAATGCCAGTTCCACCCTGAGAACATGGAAGAACTTCCGAGGCAATCTCCTTCCGGCGCGACGCTCTGACACCTCCACAGCATCAAACGTCATCTTCGCCTCGGTTCCTACGACCACTTCCGTGGTCGTAGCCATTCCCGACGCTACGACCGCCCCAGCAGTCGTGGCTTCTACAATGGCATCTTGATCCTTTCGAGCGATGGGCGACCCTTCGACCATCGCCAGCGGCGCGTTCGCCGTGCAGCCGAAGAAACTTCTGATGGGTTCCTTAACAGGAGCATCTTTGATGACGAGAGAAGCCGGGCTAAGACCATAAAAAGGAAAGCACTATCAGGTAGTAGAAAACAAAAGGTGAATGCCGTCCTTATACTTTGGTCTCTTTTACATACCTCCTACTGCCAGACTTGATAGAAAATTTAGGAATAATCCTCCCTAAAGAGAGTTTCTTCGATTTTTTCTCAACCACGTCTGGTTGAGAATCAAGCTGAGGAACGGCCACGACCACGTCTGGTCGTGGATCTTGATTGAGCGCCCTTGCTCCTAGATCCCCTTGGCTCCTTGGACGGTCAAGACTGGTCTCGACCACCTTGAGGGCATCGCTACCCTTGGCCACGGGTACTGCTGATGCAGCTGCTTCCTTCATAGAAAGCGCGATCGAAACAGAACTTGAACTCGCGCCTCTCCCATCGGCATCTCGCGCAAGCCTACGCCTCTTGGCCAGAGGAGAAACAAACTGCTCTAGGGCAGCACCAACAACCGTCAGTTCGACCTCCTCATCGTCCTGACGGTTCTCCATACCTACTTTCAGCACAAATCAGAAAGAGAGAGAAATTGCAAAGCGGTTATAAGTTCTTCTATGACCATTGCGATGTCAGAAGCTCTTCTATGACAACCCTCTTGTCGTAAGTATTCCTACGACCAAGACCTGATCGTAAGCCTTACTACGATCACTACATAGTCATAAGTTTTTCTATGACCACAAAGTCCTAAAGATAAAATCAACTCTCGATTACCTTTAGGCGTCCCACCTTGTCCTCTGAGGATAGGACAGCCAGTATTAGAGGTGCCTCCGCATTGGCTGGCGATTTCTCACAAATGAGTTTGACCCGGGCGTCAATCTTCTCTTGAGAAAGGTCTGCAGGGATGAAAGAAAATTTCTTTAAAAACCCAATTCGGAACAGACAGGAAGAAGGCTAAATTTGAGGCCTGCTTATCTTCCGCATAATTCCTTGTCGCGTCCACCGGACCCAAGTACCTCCACATCGGATGAGCCCTCCTCTTCAAGGGACTAATGCGGCGCGTGATGAAGTCTTTCACCACATGCCACCCGGTCAGCCCCTCTTCCTTCAAGCCAGCAATGGCTTGGATATAAGGGGTGATCCGACCAAGATCCTTAGGGGTCGAATCTCAGGATGTGGTCTTCTCGGTCGGCCTCCCAATGAAGGAAAGACTGTCCTCACTGGTGGTTTCCCAATAAAACCACTTCTTCTTCCAGTACGGCCATGACGACCGAAGGAACATCTGAATGTACTCCTTCGATTTCCCATCATGGAGCTTCAGACTACAGCTTCCGGCAATCCCGATCATCCTGGTCATTCCGTAAAAATACTGGAATAACTCTAAATCAGCCGAAATACCCAGATAGGCTTCGCACAGGTACACAAAAATACTTAACATTGTAATGGAATTGGGAACTAAGTTCACCAGCTCCACTTTAAAGTGCCCGAGTACGAGGGGAAGGAAAGGGTGAGTAGGCAATCGGAGGCCGCACTCACAGAATGCTTGGAAGATAGGGATTTGCCCAATCTCCCTCGATGGCCAATGCTGCCCAGCGACCTCAATCCACCTCACGGACCTCCTCTTTGGAATATTCTCAGCAGCGACCAAAGCTTTGATCTTGGTCTTGTCCATCTCCGATTCAGCCCACCGAGAAATGGCTCCAGCCATTTCTCTCAGGGATCCAAGACTTGGGCTCGGGAAAATTGAAGAAGAGGGCTCGATTCGGTCGGCGATGGAGAACTCAAAAGTATGAAAATGCGGGAGCGATTTGGGGGAAGGTAAAAGACCTTATGTTCACCCGTGGTGAATATTTATAACCACTCCCTGGAGATGAAGAGACGTGGCTACTCAACGGTTGCCGATGCCTCGGGAACTGCTCCAATAGACAGGTCTGTAAGAGCCGATACACATTTTTAAATTTATCTGCTCGAGGAAGTCGAGTCATTTTTCACACCTCAAGCGAAATCACCTTCTTGACCAAGTCCTTTCTGGTCAAACGTAGCAGACAATCGGAAAGATTTTACTTCCGACCTTAGTACTGAGACAACATGGAAATCGTAAGATCTTCTACGATTGCCTTGCAAGTCGTAAGATTATTTTACAACCTTCTTGACCAAGTTATTTTTCTGGTCAAATGAAACACCAATCGAAGAGTCTTTCCTTCGACCATCTTTCTACGACCGCCTACTGGTCGTAAGACCATCTACAGCTCCTTTCCAAGCAAGTTACTTTCGCTTAAGCTGGGGGGCTAGATGACGAGGATATAACAATCCTTATTTTATTATATATCTATAATTCATATTATAGGTATTAATGACGTCATATAACTTTCGTATATACCCCTTAATATTCTTAAGGGAGAAGCTATAGGTCGTAAGTCCTCCTACGACCACCCAGTAGTCGTGGGTACTCCTGCGACTATCCGATAGTCGTAAGCCCTCCTACAACTATCCCATAATCATAAGCTCTACTACGATTGGTCCATGGTCGTAGGCTTTCCTACGACCACCAACTGGTCGTAAGCCATTCTACGACCAGTCCTCAGTCAATGAGACTCACAGACATGTGGGCCTAGTTGATAAAGGAACATCACATACCATATCCCACGATGTGAGTAATTAATTACGCTGTTATTTTCCGGAATAACAGCACGACTTAACCCCTCGTTATGATGATAATTGCCTGGCGATGTGGGGACATTAAGACCCCCGCAATAACTCCCGGAAAGAGCTCCATGATCTGACGCTTCAAAGAGGCTTTTATTCCGAAGATCCAATGGTGCACTCGATGGATGATATAAAAGGCAAGGACCAACAGGACAAAGGGGACGAAACATAGAGCATTAGACGGGCAACAGAAGATTAGAAGCACGATACTCTAGTCTTTGATCCCACTCTGTAATCCAGCATACTCAATACATACACACAGGAGTAGGGTTGTTATTCTCCCAGGAGAAGGCCCGAACCTGTATAAAATCCCCGTGTCTCCATCTGTGTGTGATTTCGAGCCTAGAGGAACCGAATCAAACAATCATTACGTAAGTTCGTGTCTAAAACACCGACACAACCTTTTGTTGATCATATCTCTATATGACTCTTGTTGCTGAGCGACATCTCTATGCCCCGGTGCCCAACCCTATGCCCCAATGTCTATAACCATTATAATGACATTGTCAAGTTTAACCAATGTTATGCGTGTAAGTGTTTGACACAAATCCATCTAGTCAAGGAAAGTTAATGGCACTCTGCTTTAGCAAGACCTACTATTAAAATATATGACTTTGGATGGTGCAGCTAATTGCGAGGGCATCAATTTAGCTTAATATTATGTGAGGGAATTTTACTTCTACCATGTTAAAAGTATTCGGAGCAATTAAATAACATGCATAGAAATAAATAGGAATATAAAGGCATTCACAAACAATCACATTGCATCGTGATATAGTATGACCTTTCCACATGGTGATCTCCATCGCCGTGCTTCCTGTTCGCCATGTCTCCAAGTGGCCAATTCCTCCAAGTACTCCCACTAAGCCAATACTCCTAATAGCACTAGTAATAAATTACAAGGAGTGAAGAAGCATCACAAATCGACAGACAGCCTTGGGCTGCAATAAGCATGACACACAGGTCATGAACATTACACACATACATGCATCTCATACATCATGGGCCATACTATTCACAAAATCCTGCAAAAATAATTTAGGCATAGAATCGCATTCTATCTAACGGATGGTGTGAACTAGCAATACCAAATACCAAGTTAAGATCCTAATCTATAGGGGGGCAACCCGCACCAGAAGGGCGAAGCCCTCTCCATATACAAAGGTCCTTTTCGGTGGAATAACGATCATCAACCCATCTTGAGACCACCGCGCATGGACGATCATATCGACCATCGCCAAAAACAATCTATTATATAGAACGACCAACAGAGACAATAATAGATCATATCTATGACTCTCACATATCACAATATGTATCAAATCCGAATCTAAAACTAGACGGGATAGCTCTGATACTACTGAAGGAACACGGGTAGGCTACACTAGCACAATTTCAAAAATCTACCGCGCAACCAAGGAACCTCCGCTAGTAATAGATCACGGGATTACCATTAGACGCGCAGACCCACAGCGGAAGAAGAGTCGATGTAGCTCGTTGGTGCGGTTGTAGACGTACTAGCCTCACGCCTCCTCCAAGTGCTCCTCGTGACTGTCACAATTTGCGGATCGTCCTAGCGTTGAAGCCTCGCAGCAACGCCTCCAAGGTGTCACATTCCCAAACTTATTAATGATAATTAGTATGCATCTAATCAGCATGCATCATGATTTATAAACTTTTGCATAATTTATTGCACTAGGAAAATCTCAAACAAGTGTTAAACCTACACTTCAAAATTTAACTCCAAACAAAAACAAAAATAGAAACTTGTGATCATCTTCTAGAAATAATTTATTCAAATACTATATTAATTATCAAGAATTAATACATTTTTTCCAAATTTTTGGGAATAGTTTCAACCCTCAGAAAATTCAAACTCAATCCAATAACATATCTCGGGTTTGGATTTAAACTATAAAATTTGTCTTGAACAGTGAGGTTTAATAATTTTTGTGAATACTAGACCTTCCCAGGAAATCCTTTGAAATATTTTAGATTTTATAGGATTTTATTTCTATTTTTAAAGCCTCAGTCAAACCTGTTGTTTTTTTGGTCAAATCTGTTTTTAAACTTTGGGCTCAGCACTGTTGCACCGACCGAGCCACCCACTATTTGACCGACTCGGACCGCACCGCATGACTTGGCTTGACCTAACCCTCTCGCCGCACCACACCCCTTCGCAGTCACTGGGCAGTGGGCCCGCCCTACGCGTGCCCTTCTTCTACCTCGGGCTGGCGCAGCGCAGGAGCTAAGCGCCATGCGCCCGCAGCGCCCTACCCCGCTCCATCACCGCCAACAACACCGTATCCCCACCACCCTCTGCGACCAACCCAAGAGCGTCTCCTTCTCACGCCATGACCATTCCCATCCTCGCACGAGGATAATACTCCCCCTCGCCCCCAATTCTCCTCATCTTTCCTCTCGGGGCTGAGGAAAGAGGAGCTCGCTTGTGCTCATTTCTTTGGTAAAATCCATGCGACTAAGTCCCCGAGCTTCCTCTTTGCATGCTATGCTCATCTAAGCCAAATACACCCTTTTGTGTTGCTTGTAGGTTCCCAAACAAGTTCGTGCCCTCTGCAGTTCCGAAGCTCGCACCGAGCGACACCCCTTTAGCCATCTTTGTCTCTAGTGAGATCCTCTCCATTTCTTACACGTCACAATGTGTCTTAGGGTCTAACTAAGTTTTCCCCTCAACCAATTTTAGCAATGCTTTACAGGATCACTTGAATTTGGAGTTTCCCCCATCTCTTGGCCGACAACACTATTTACAATCCATTGTCGTTCGGGTGAGTACTTTTTTGATTCCTTGTGCTCTCACTATCTTCATTCCACCCTAAACCATGCCCAAACTTTCTTGGTTCGTCTCAGAGCACAATTTGGTGTCCCCTCGTGTAGCTGTGCACCACCGTCGCCATTGCCGTGGACAACCCCTCACCGAGCTTTCCCCGACCTGTTCTCCCCTCTGGTAAGCCTCAGTGACCACCCTTGTAGCTTAAGTACACTTGGGTTAGCTCAAAAATGCACCATGCCGCTGCATGTATTTTTGCCGTTTAGCTCACAGCCGCAAGCCACCGGCTAGCCGCCGATTCAGGCCGTTTCCGCTGCTGCAACCACCACCATTAGGTGCGCAATAGTATAAGGAGTTCATTCATGCCCTCGGCCGGTGCTGCCATGGCCGGGAACTCCGGCAAGGTTTGGGGCAAACCCGAGCTCAGCTGAGCTCTCTTGTCGAGAGCTCTGATCGCCACTGTAGATGAACCAAGATATTTTGGACTTGTAATAATATTCTCTATTTATCTATATAATCCTTGTGTCCCCTGCTACTCTGAAAATTTTGACCAAATAATTAAATTGCATGAACGATGACTTATTGGAATCTGAAATTCAAATTGTTATAACTTTCACATACTAACTCTAAATGTAATAATTCTTTCACCTAAATTCATCTAAAAGCATACACTAGCCACTGTAGAAAAATCATGCATTTTTTAGCAATTTGATTTTTGAGGTATTTCTCGGTGTTTATCGGTATCGTTAATTCTATAGATTCCGAAGCGATTGATATTGACTCCTACGCCACTAAGAGTGAGAAATTGATTTACCAACAAGGCAAGCATCATTTGAACTTTCTTTTGCATCATATTTGATCCTAGTTTTTGATAAGTTAGTGCAATGATAATTGCTTGCATGCTTATTTTGCTATGTCGCTATTTTTGTGATGTGTAGTTAGTTATACCCTATTCATTGAGGTTATCCTTGAATTATTCCAGTATCAACATGCTTAAGTTAGGTTGTGTGAAATATATTCTACGAGTTTGCTTAACCATGCAAGTCTAGATACAGTAGATTGATTGTCGGGAATAACCCGACAATTATGGGAAACACATAATGTCTTATTTTCTTTTATTTCAGATCTTTGTATCTGTTTTATGAGTTAAACTTTGTCATTTTAAAAGAGTTTTGGGGTCTGGACAAGTGGTTGCTAGTGAGGGTGCCTTCGTGCATGAGATCGGGTATGTGGTTGACTTGTCCGGACCAACAAGGACCGAACTTTGGTAATATCATTAATTCAAGTAAACTCGTGCTACCACACGTGGTATATGGGTGATGTACGGTTAAGTAGGGGGAAGGTTTTATTGTGTTAAGTCTTATGGTGGTGTAAGGGCACTTGTGTTGATCATTTGTCCGTAGGAGCCGATGTAATTTTCTATAGTGTGCAAGAGAGCACCATTTTTCATTATTTACATTGCATCGGTATTTTCAATACAACTTGTGAGCCGCTTAGCAAGTGCTATCAGTCGCTTGACACACCTTAGGAAGTGTGTTAATTCCGGTGGCTTACGGGCTAGTCGAGTCGTGTGGGTAAAGCAGTACACCTCTACAGAGATAAATCTATTCGAATAGCCGTGTCCGCGGTTATGAACGATCTCTTGAGTTTGGTAGTTACTATTGTTAGACTTTGAACTATTTTTGTGGGCACAACTTGGTATTCGGCATGAACGGGTGTTCATGCATGTTTTTGTATCAAAGTGGATGGCCACTGTGATTATTGTTTGATTCATTTGTTTATCTTTGTATTACTTTATCACATGATTTACTTCTACTTCAAATCTGTTTTTAAATGGTAATTGATAAACTAGTATGTGTAGGTTAGAAAATTGTTGCGTTTTTCGCAAAACTAAAGCCACTAATGCTATCTTTTGAATGTCCTCTATGATAACTAATTTATCTTTGTGTAAGACTTGCGAGTACAACTTTGTACTCAACCAGTTTGTCTACTGGTTCCAGGTGAGGAAGACTTTGAGCCCGATGAGCTTGTGAGTGTCGATTTAGGCGACACTAACGAGTAGTGCTATCATTTAACTCCCAGTCGGTTGCCGATGGGTTATGGGGCATACCATGCTGGACTGTTCGTTTATTTACTTTGTTTCCGCTGCTACTTTAAGTTCTTATTCGAATTTGGCTAGTCGGCCACTTGTAATAGTTGTAGACTTGAACTACTATGATGTATGTCTTTTGAACTATTAATGTATGAATGTTGTATGGATGTGATCAATGTTGTATGTGAGTTTGGGCATGTTGGTCGCTGATCTTGGGAGCCAACATGACCTCATGCTCGATGTTCATGGATTCTATTTTAACTCACTAAGTGTGGTCTTTGATTGTTTAGAGAACCGATAATCATGCTATGCTTGCAGAGGAGCGGTACGCATGATCACCGGAGCTCTAGTTTCAGCAAATTCCTCTCATTTAGATGGAGTTAACTTAGAATCCATTAACTTGAGGCCCAAAGTTATCTCTATAAGACCGGGAAGGCCTCGGTCTTACGGAAATAACCCGGAGGTCCTCACACAAGGTATCCACACGTACGGGGTAGGGACACCACGTGTCGGAGTGCTAACACCGCCTGCACAGTTTTGGGCGAGGGAGGTGTGGTGGCTAGGGTTTCGGGAATTCCAAAATCACATTAACCCTATGCCACCGCCCTTCTATATATAGGCATCCATGATTGGTCTCAAACTTTAAGGCCCATTAGAAACTTGTGGCCCATAAGAATTCAGATCACCATCCAAAACGTGTCCCAGCCCTTAAAGCGTGCGACCCTATAGGTTCACGTACACTTGGACATGGCCCCAGTACTCCTACACGTCCACTAATCGGTAGTGACCCCTAGCAGGACATGCCGACTCCTGAGTATACGTAAAGATCACATTGAACGAACCTTAATAAATCTCATATGTATTTCGCTTTGCCTCACGATATCGGTCAAACTCAAGGCGAGTACATGCCATACTTGTTGGTTAGCTCGACCACTCTTTCTCAATCACGTGACTCAAATTCCCCCACTATGGTTAACTCTTTAACTATGAGTAGCATAGCCATGCATTTCTGGGATCCGATCACTCGAGAGGCCTAGAGATATCTCTCCCATTGCATCGAGGGGCAAATTCTATCTTGATTGACCATGCCTCGACACATGTATGATGACAAACCTGAATGCTATCGTTATAACTACCCAGTTACGGAGTAGCATTTGACAACCCCCTAAGTAAGTCACTACACATCTCAGGTACGTGCGACGATCTCAAGTCTAAGGATATAGCATACACATTGTAAATGAGACCAACTGATGACATATAAGAATACAACATTCTCGCAGTGTCTCATGGTGGGTCGATCCAACCCCATTTTCGCTAACATGTGTCTATATTATTAGTTTGATATCTCCATATATATGATCCGTGAAACAGGGTCATCAACCAATACATATGCTAGTCTATTCATATGCATCCTCATATGTTTCCGACCAGGGATCACTTCAGAATAATGATCGCGAAGATAAATATAGAGTTTCACAATCAAGTTACATACTTGATAATAAATATTAACGATATTATTTTTGGAAAAATATAACATATTATCCAATAAATAATGAACATAACGAAATATAATCATCTCTATGATTACCTCTAGGGTATATTTCCAACAACACTCACCGACAATAAAATGTCAAAGTTTGTATGCAATACTCAGAAATGCTAATGCATGATGCACATTGATAAACATAGGAGAAGTAGAATTGGACAGAATCTTTCAACCAAGTAACTAAGCAAATGGAATGGGTCCCATACGTCTGTGACCATCATTTAAGCACTTAAACTTCCTTTCCTTTACAATCATAAAGCCATGAAAAAAAATACAATCATAAAGCTGGATTATATGGCCTAATGGCCCCTTCGCATCTAGTCATACTCTTGACTGGACTTTCTCACACATTGTTACACTTACACCACCTGTAGCTTCTCCCATACTTCCAACATTTTGTTGCAGAACCTAATGTGTAGAAAGAGCTTCGTCCTTGCTGCGCCTTGCCTGCGCCACCCATTCTCCCGCCCTATCATCTCCACGCACAGAGCGCCCACGCTGCGCCTCGGAACCATGCGCGTGCTCCCATGGCTCCAACGGCTCCAAGCCCCCTCTGTGGCCTATAAGAAGGCCCCTGTGCCCCCTTGAGCTCCCTACGCCGCCCCCTTGAAGTCCAAGTAAGATCCACTGAGAAATCGCCATTTCTTCTCTTCGGCCGTCGCCGCCTCCACCGCGAATCCGTCGCTCCAGTGCCGCAACCGCGCCGCCTTCCCCGTCACCATGAGCCCCTGGCCACCAAGAAGCTTTCCCCCAAGACACCCTTGGAGATTGACCACTCCCGTCGCCGATTTTTGCCGTCTTGCCCAACTCCGGCCAGCTTCTTCCCCAGCACCCGCCGCCGGCTACCATCGTCCTCCGATCCTCCTCCTTGACCTGCTGAGACCGCCTCGCTGTGCGCCACCCCATGCCCCCTTCCCTGGTCCGAACAGACCATGGAACCCCACTTCACCTGGCCGAACCCCGCCGCCGCTCGGCCACTTTTCGCGCCGCCCTTCTAGTCACTGACCTCCCCTCATTGAGCCCTCCCCATTTCGTGGCAGTGCTTGTTGCCTTGCACTCCTCCACCAGTGATGTGTCGTGCCGCCCCGGCCTTCCCCCTGCGCTGTGTGTCGGAACGGCCGACACAACGGGGTGCCTTAAAGGACAAATCCCATTCGAGATTTGAGTTAAACAGCGTTAGCCGATTTAATTAGCCCTAAGCATAATCATTATTTCATTAATGATGTCTTAAACCCCCTGCCTCTATTTCTCTGCCGTGTGGGCCCTAAGCCACAGTAAGCGCCCGGGATCCCCCCTCTCAATGACAGTGGGCCCCACCCCCTTTTCCTGTGCACGTGCACCCAGTGCACATGAGCCGGCACTATTCTTAGGGCCCACATGTCAGCAGGACACCCCCTCTCTCTCTCTTTATCCAATTTAATTTCCATTTAAACTTCGGAAGCTCCGTTCTCCTCTGTTATAACTCTAAAAATTTTGAACTTTGTTTCTAAAATTTTGTAATTTCAAGATCTTGCTAATGGAACAGGTCTTGTTCAATTTGGAGTTTATTTGTTTATTCTTGTGTATTTATTTTCTCTCTTTGCCTGTTTGTGCCTTTTTCTGGTACGTTCGTCCGATTAGGATTCGAAGACGCGGAAGACCTCCAAGTTGATCAAGCTCAAGAATATCAAGACTCTCTTGCCTATAACCAAGGCGAGTCAATGCTTTTATAATTTTGATCCTACATTTTATGTAAATTATGTTCATTTCAATTACCAAAACTTTGATTCTTTAATCAAATGTATGTTAAAGCTTAAGGTAGTTAAATACCCATTTGATGATTAATTAATTAATATGACATCCATTGATATTTGAATCCATTACTCCATGTCATCCTAGTAACTATGTGGTAATTACTAGTTATAGGTTGTACTTAAGCGACATGCTAGTCTTGCTTAAGTATCGGGGTATTAAAATACTCCAATCATGATTCTTCAAACATGAAATGATTTTGGGTAGTCATTGGTGGTCCATGACTGAAATGAATGAGATAATTTGGTTTTACTCCTCAAAACCCTAATAACTGCTAATACCACATCTAGGCAGATGGCAAGGCGATGGGTACTCAAGGAGCACGAGAGTGGTTGGTATGTGGTACGAACCACCCAGATGGATTAAGGACTTAATCTTGTCATGACCTCCCGTGTAAAACAAGTACAACCACAAGTCTGCAAACTACAACTTGGCTTAGTAAAATTATTAAACCCTGAATGTATCTCACTGGGTGGAGAAAGGAAATGCGCAAGCATGCGGTACATCCAGCTTGAATGGGACACCGATACAAGGTGAAGTTGCCAGCCGTTGTGGGTAGTCCAACTACGCCAGACGCTGCGGTATAACAATCTCGCGCAATGTATGGGCGTAACCCCCATATGGGTGAGATAACGGAAAGGGCAAGGTAGTTTGTTAAAATCCTAAGTGATAGGACTTTTGTAATTATGATAATTGAAAAAATTGCTTTAGCAAATAAAAGAACCCGAGCCATCCATGTGTAGCCTTGTATGTATATTATTGCATTGTGTGTTGGCTCGCGAGCACGGAAGTTGTGCTCATTCTCGCTCTTCCCAAAACCCTTCAAACAATGAAGATCAAGGAGACTACGCATATCACGAGGACCCAGAAGCCGATGGACAAGGAAACGATGAAGAGTAGCATAGTTCTATAGTCTAGGTCTCACCCTAGTCTAGTGGACTCGTTGGTACTTACGTACAACCGATATTATCCAGCTCTTGGATAATATCTGTCATACACAAGTTGCCCCAGTTGCTTGCCTGTGGAGAGATGAGCCCTACTCCCCTTTTGTATCCGCTGTAGTTTACGTTGCTTTCATGTAATGTAATCAAGTTGGCCTTGTTCGGCCCCTTTTATGTAATGTAATCAAGTTGGCCTTGTTCGGCCCCTCTTGTAAAGCTCGACCCGACGTGGTCTATGTCACTCTTTGTTCGGCCCCTTTTGAATGTTTTAGTTCACGTCTTGTATGAATGATTCAACAATGTGCCTGTGAGTGCTATCTACTGATCCAGAGAATAGCACAGTGTTTTCACAGAGAATTTGGATTCTCGGAATCCGGATCCGACACTAAGCAAATGGAATGGGTCCCATACGTCTGTGACCATCATTTAAGCACTTCAACTACCTTTCCTTAACAATCATAAAGCCATGTTCTCGCGGTAAAAAAAAATACAATCATAAAGCAGGATTATATGGCCTAACGGCCCCTTTGCCTCTAGTCGTACTCTTGACTGGACTTTCTGACACACTGTTACACTTACACCACCTGTAGCTTCTCCCATCCTTCCAACAATTTGTTGCAGAACCTAATGTGCTGAAAGAGCTATCCGGAAGAAAGGTTCGCAGTACATATCACTTGTGAGTATTATCTTATCTCCATACTTTATATCTGCCAATTGTATGTACGTATGTTACTATTAACACTTTTCCCTTTCATGTTCATTCAAGATTTTGTATGCTAATGTTCTTAGGAGCAGAGGACCCGCTTGTTCCGTTAAGGAAGAAAAGAGATAATTACAAAGATTTTGTATGCTAATGTTCTATGTGGATCGATCAGGGCTGGGATGATTACCGTAATGTAATGTCAGTGTTATGTGCCACAAAGAGCATGCACACAAAGCCACCAACATCCATCCCATCATGTAATAGCTGGAGATGGACACTATGACAAAATTGTTGAGGCGTTTTATCTGTATAGCCTCGGTCAGGAGGGCAACAAAAGAAAAGACCATAGTGTGAAAGAAAAAGATTCCACACCGTGTGAGTTTTATACTCAATCTGCATACAATCCTAGTATATGTTTATTTGTGTTGTTCAATTCGTCTGTTCATAATTCGTCCCGAAATTTTGCCAAATATTATTTGCCCTTACAATACAATGACAGTGCGTTGTTCTTAAAACAAGGTACATATATGTTCAGTATTTCTTCGAACGGGAATGGGTGATGCTGGGAAAAGAGCAAATTGTGCGAGCTATGAAAAGGGCAAAATGGTGTACATCTGCAGTATTTTCTCGGCTGGGAATCATGCAGCGTACGTGTAGCACTCTAGGCCCAAAATTCACTCCATTCCCAGCCTACCATGGTACTACCAATTGCCACGTCAGTCGTGCACATGCACACAATACTTTGCACACCAATCTCCTGTCTATCACTTCAACATCCTGCTACCTACCCTGGTCGATCCATTACAGCCATTAACTTCTAACTTATTACACCTCCTACCTCACTTCACATGATCTGCTTTTTTTATCCCCTGGTCATATATGGCATATATAGTTTTTTCTTTGGTCATATTCTTGGCTACGCATTGTGATCAAGTAGTTTTCACTTGTCCCTACCCTAATGTGTCCAGCTACGAAGGCGCGGCGACAGGTGCCTATTTTTTTTAACTAGGTATAGTTATCAGCAGTTGGTACTTGGCAGTTGGGCTGGCCCAATTCAGCCCCTTCACATGGCTCCATGCTCTAGGCTAGGGCTCTTGCTTCTCCTCCTCCCGACGCCGCCTGCCTCCCCTCCTTGCTTCTCCTCCAGTCCTCCTGACTCCTTTTCCATCAGTCAATGGCAGAGCCAGGAATTTAGTGATAGTGGTGCACACTTTAAGGATAAAAAAAAATCTTGTACGATATATAAGAATGCAATTGTGTCCTACAAAGAACAACTTGCTCTTTGCTTGCGTTATGTTGATAAAGAAGGACGGGTATGTGAGCGGTTCCTTGGAGTAATTCATGTGGATGGTACCACTTCCTTGCCACTTAAGAATGCAATTATGTCCTTACTTGTTGATCACAAGTAGACTCTTGCTCAAATCCGTAGGCAAGGATATGATGGGGCTAGCAAAATGAAAGGCGAGATTAAAGGGTTGAAAATATTGGTTATAAAAGAGTTTCCTTCTGCTTATTACATCCATTGTTTTGCACATCAACTCCAGTTAGTTTTCATAGCTTTTGCCAAGGGTAATTATGATTGTGTGTGGTTTTTTGAACAAGTTTCTCACTTGCTGAATATTATTAGAGTTTCTTGTAAGCGTCATGACATGCTTCGAGATATTAGAGCTCAAGAAGTTTTGGAAGCATTAGAATTGAGTGAGATAGAAAGTGGACGTGAATTCACTACTACAAAAAGGCTAATACTGGACGCCTCATTACAGACGGCTGACCAAAACCGTCTGTATTAAATACAATCACAGACGGTTTTGGTTTAGCGACCGCTCGTATTCTTAAGCTGCGCTAAAAGCATGCGTGAAGAAGTAATATCACAGACAGTTCATGTTGAAAACCGTCTGTGATACTTCACAGACGGTTCTGAACAAGAACCGTCTGTGATATTATGATCAACACAGACGGTTTTTGTTTGAAACCATCTGTGATTCGCAATGCGGGATGGCGGAAATTTTTGGACGCGTGCGTGGGAGACGAAATGTTTTGGACGTATACGCGGGAGGAGAAATGTTTTGGTACTGTCCTTATATATTATAGCCACTCATGCCTTGTCTTCCACTAGTCTCTCCCTCTGCCCTCCCCACGCCGAGCTCCGACTACCGTCGACTACCGTCGTGAGCTCCTCCGCCTCCGGTTGTGACGCCACGATGATGCTGCCACCGCCTCTCCTTCATTGCCAGTGATATCCCCCTTCTGATCCCCTCCCCTCTCTTCCTGGTTGATATCTAACATGCCAGTAAGTGATCAATCGCTTGTCGCCTCCTCCTGCCTTGTTGCTTTTGGTGGCTCTCAATTGTGACCGTGGTTTTCTTGTGAATGAATAGACCAAGATAAGATTGCGGACATCTACAGCGAGCACCTCGGCATCCCTGACTCCGAGTACCAGGCCATCGTCTGTCTCTTCGTCCCGGACTCGTTTTCGCGCACTGTTCGGTAAAACAGCCATAACTTTTGCATACGAACTTGGATTGCGGCGTTCTTTGGCTCGTTGGAAAGCTAACGAAAAGTTCAATCCGAAAAATCCATAAGTCAAGGTTAGATTCTCTTCGCGAGGTCTTGAAAAAGTGAAAACCCCAAAAAAGGTCGTTTAGGGCCTCAAAACGGCCTCCGAAGTTTCAGAATTCAAAAAAAAATTTGCAATAGAAAATACTATCACAGACGGTTCTAAACAAGAACCGTTTGTGATAGTCTATTTTTACAGACGGTTCTGAACAAGAACCGTCTGTGATAATAGAACCGTCTGTGATAGCTTTTTCACAGACGGTTCAAAAATCGTCTGTGATGACCTCATAGTATCACTGACCCATAAACTCAGACGGTTCAAAAAACCGTCTGTGATGACGATTTTGAACCGTCTGTGATTACCTTTTCTGTAGTAGTGATTAAATCAAGAGATGGGGTTAGCTAGGCCCGGTGACACTCATTGGTGTTCTCATTATAGAACTATTTTGCGCATTATTAGTATGTATTCAACAATCCGCAAAGTACTCATACAGCTTAGAAAAGACCCCTCACAGAAGAATGATTCGCCAAAAATACATGCTATGGTAGGAGTCTTTGAGTCATTTGACTTTGTTTTCAATGCACACTTGATGCTTGTCATACTTGGATATACAGATGAGTTGTCTCAGTCTTTGCAAAAGACAGACCAAGATATTATTAATGCTATGGCACTTCTTAATTTGGCTAAGGATAGAATGCAACGAATGAGGTGTGATGGGTGGGAAGAATTCCTTCAAGAAAAGGTAACATCATTTTGCACTAAATATGGCATCAAAGTTCCAAAGCCGGATGGTAGATATGTGCCTTATGGAAGATCATCACATTTTTACCCAAAACAAACAAATGATGACCATTTTGGAAGGGAAGTGTATCTTGGCATTATTGATAATGTTCTCCAAGAGCGTGACAATCGGTTTGACAAGGTTAATATGGAGTTGCTTGTTTGCATGTCCGCTTTAAATCCTATGAATTCATTTGCTTCTTATGATAGGGACAAAGTGCTTAGCCTTGAAAATTTTTATCCCAATGATTTTTCTGTAAAGCCTCGGTCAGGAGGGCAACAAAAGAAAAGACCATAGTGTGAAAGAAAAAGATTCCACACCGTGTGAGTTTTATACTCAATCTGCATACAATCCTAGTATATGTTTATTTGTGTTGTTCAATTCGTCTGTTCATAATTTGTCCCGAAATTTTGCCAAATATTATTTGCCCTTACAATACAATGACAGTGCGTTGTTCTTAAAACAAGGTACATATATGTTCAGTATTTCTTCGAACGGGAATGGGTGATGCTGGGAAAAGAGACGTGTAGCACTCTAGGCCCAAAATTCACTGCATTCCCATCCTACCATGGTACTACCAATTGCCATGTCAGTCGTGCACATGCACACAATACTTTGCACACCAATCTCCTGTCTATCACTTCAACATCCTGCTACCTACCCTGGTCGATCCATTACAGCCATTAACTTCTAACTTATTACACCTCCTACCACACTTCACATGATCTGCTTTTTTTTTTTTATCCCCTGGTTATATATGGCATATATAGTTTTTTCTTTGGTCATATTCTTCGCTACGCATTGTGATCAAGTAGTCTTCACTCGTCCCTACCCTAATGTGTCCAGCTACACAGGCGTGGCGACCCCGGGGGGAGGGGGTGCACGGACACCCAAAAAAAGTGTAATTTTTTTTTAACTAGGTATAGTTATCAGCAGCTGGTACTTAGGCAGTTGGGCTGGCCCAATTCGGCCCCTTCACATGGCTCCATGCTCTAGGCTAGAGCTCTTGCTTCTGCTCCTCCTGACGCCGCCCGCCTCCCCTCCTTGCTTCTCCTCCAGTCCTTCTGGCTCCTCCTCCGCCAGTCAGTGGCGGAGCCAGGAATTTAGTGATGGTGGTGCACACTTCAAGGATAAAAAAAATCTTGTACGACATATAAGAATGCAATTGTGTCCCACAAAGAACAACTTGTTCTTTGCTTGCGTTATGTTGATAAAGAAGGACGTGTATGTGAGCGGTTCCTTGGAGTAATTCATGTGGCTGGTACCACTTCCTTGCCACTTAAGAATGCAATTGTGTCCTTACTTGTTGATCACAAGTAGACTCTTGCTCAAATCCGTGGGCAAGGATATGATGGGACTAGCAACATGAAGGGCGAGATTAAAGGGCTGAAAACATTGGTTATGAAAGAGTCTCCTTCTGCTTATTACATCCATTGTTTTGCACATCAACTCCAGTTAGTTTTCATAGCTATTGCCAAGGGTAATTCTGATTGTGTGTGGTTTTTTGAACAAGTTTCTCACTTGCTGAATATTATTAGAGTTTCTTGTAAGCGTCATGACATGCTTCGAGATATTAGAGCTCAAGAAGTTTTGGAAGCATTAGAATTGGGTGAGATAGAAAGTGGACATGGATTAAATCAAGAAATGGGGTTAGCTAGGCCCGGTGACACTCGTTGGGGTTCTCATTATAGAACTATTTTGCACATTATTAGTATGTATTCAACAATCCACAAAGTACTCATATAGCTTAGAAAAGACCCCTAACATAAGAATGATTGGCCAAAAATACATGCCATGGTAGGAGCCTTTGAGTCATTTGACTTTGTTGTCAATGCACAATTGATGCTTGCCATACTTGGATACACAAATGAGTTGTCTCGGTCTTTGCAAAAGAGAGAACAAGATATTATTAATGCTATGGCACTTGTTAATTTGGCTAAGGATAGAATGCAATGAATGAGGTGTGATGGGTGGGAAGAATTCCTTCAAGAAAAGGTAACATCATTTTGCACTAAATATAGCATCAAAGTTCCTAAGCTGAATGGTAGATATGTGCCTTATAGAAGATCATCACGGTTTTACCCAAAACAAACAAATGATGACCATTTTAGAAGGGAAGTGTATCTTGGCATCATTGATAATGTTCTCCAAGAGCTTGACAATCGGTTTGACAAGGTTAATATGGAGTTGCTTGTTTGCATGTCCGCTTTAAATCCTATGAATTCATTTGCTTCTTATGATAGGGACAAAGTTCTTAGCCTTGCCAAATTTTATCCCAATGATTTTTCAAGCACGGATTTAATGAGATTTTCTTTCCAACTTGATAACTTCATTGATGATATGCAAAGCGATGATAGCTTTAATAGCCTAAAGAATCTTGGTGAGCTTTCTACTAAGCTTGTTGAAACAAGGATGCATGACATTTACAAGTTGGTGTACTTGCTTCTCAAATTGGTATTGCTCCTACTGGTAGCAACGGCGAGCGTTAAAAGAGTATTTTCGACGATGAATATTGTGAAGAACAAGTTGAGAAATAGTATGGGCGATCAAATATTGAATGATTGTTTAGTCACCTCTATAGAGCGAGATATCTTCTCGAAGGTTAGTGATGATGATATGTAACATCCCAATTTTCTGAGCTTTAAAAATCCTTTGAATAGTTGGTAGGGAGAAAACTCACCATTTGGATTTATTTGAGTTGAAGTCAAAAGCTTAATATTGAACCTTGTACATCAAAACAATTTAATATGACTAAAGTTAACATCAACAATGGTCAAAACTATTTTATTTGGATTCTATGTGCTTGGATATATTTTCCAGAATTTTCTAGAATTTTTTCCAGGTTCATTTTCTATTTTATTTTGCTATTTGGATTTTCTGCTATTTTATAAAATAGAAAACCTATTTAAATCTCAGCTAATCTCCTTGGGCCTAAACCCAACCCTATCCTATTTCGGCCCAGCTCCTCTGTGGCCCAGCGCGCGCGCCCCACCTCCACTGACGTGTGGGTCCCGTGTGTCAGCCTCAGCTTTCCTTTTCCTTCGCTGCTCAACTCAGTCGGCCATCGTTGGATCTTGTTTGAGCGGTCAAGATCGAATGGGCTGTTCGGACGGTCCGAACGTCACTCTCGGTCTGAGCCGTTCGATCAAGAATGAACGGTCAGGATCGAATGGGTTGTTCAGATGGTCCAAACGTCACTCTCGGTTTGAGCCATTTGATCAAGATTGGACAATCAAGATCTAATGGGATGTTTGGACAGTCCGAACATCACTCACGATCTAGATCGTCCATTTAAAATCGGACGGCTAGAACTTGTGGTCTGAATGTTTCCTTTCGTTCGCACTCGCTCACACTCACTGCCAGGTGGGCCCGTTTTCATCTTCGTCTCCGAGTCGGCTTTGTCCCCATTAGTTCACCTCCATTGCCGCCATTGAAGGACTTCGAGCTCCATCCGACAACAATGATTTCCAAACTAAAACCTCCTTGATTTCGTTACCAAATCTTATCTCTAGCTTAATCGCACCCGTATCTGGTTTCAATCGTGCCCGAACCCAACTCTATCCCTTCCTATTTTGAAATCCCTTTTCGTGTTCTTCATGGACTCAATTTGGGAATTTCTAAATCCGTGCTGCCCGGCCCCTATAAAAGGCACCCCCGGGATCGCAAGAGCACCCTCAACCCAAACCCCAACTCAATTTCATCTTATATCAATCCGAGCCACCGCAATCAAGATTTTAGGGTTTTTCGCCGTCGGTTTTTCTTCAATTCCGGCGCCATCATTGTCGCCGTGTCCTCGACGACTGCACCATCGTGTTCCTCGTCATCAGAGCTACCTCCAAAGCCCTTCCTCGTTGTTAGAGCATCATCGGAGCTTTGATCTGACAAAACCCGAAGAACTTCGCCGCCAAAAGCTCACCGTCAGCCATCACCGTCGTCCTCAACCACCCGGAGTTGGTTCACCAGGTTCGCAATAACCTGGGCTTCATCCCAGTACCACTCGCCGCCGGTGGATCACCGCCGTTCGCCGGATCCTTGGTAACTGAACGCCACCGCCGTCGATCTGACGTGGCATTGCCTCGTCATCGCCATGTCAGCGCCAACTCAGCCTCCTTGCCTACGTGTCGCGTGCATGGCGCCGCGTCAGCATGGACACGTGGCAATTTTGCCAACCCAGATTCAACTGGTTCGGTAGACTTAGTCCACCGTGAACCAGGTCGCTGACGTGTGGACCCCACATGTCAGTGACTCCCTTTTTCTTTCTTTTCTGGTATTTTCAATTGGAAAATAATTCGGATTATTCCAGAATTAGGGTTTCTTTTAGATTCAAATTTTCAAAGCTCATATCTTTTACATCCAAATTCCGATTGAGCCCATTCAAATTTCTAAATTTATCTAAATTCAAGATTTTTTTATCTGAGATTTTTATTTAATTTTTGGAGTTTGTTTTGCCTCTATTATTTATTTGTTTTGTTTGTTTGCTTCGTTTGCGAGTAGACGTTGATACTTCGGGAAGATTTGAAGAAGAAGGAGTACCTCAAGAACAAAATCAGTACCTAGACCTATTCCAAGGCAAGTTATACCTTTGATCATGTTGAATCCCAGCTTTCTAAAATTACTTTGATTCAAATTATTGCATCTACTTTAAGTATTTATTGAAATGCTTTTGGGTTTAGTTATTAATCCAATTTGTTATATCCACCTTGTCTATTTGTATGTCATAATCTTTTGTCACCCTAGATTGGTTTATTTAGTTGGTATTATCGTAGCACCAACTTGGGTTGGTTAGATACGATTAGTCTGCTTAGCCATGCCACGAGTCATCATTTCATGTAAGTTACAATTATGAACTTGACTAAGTGATTATAGAATTAAGTGATGAATCTGTGTGTACTATGTGCTATTACTCGTTGATGACATATGTTGCACTTAACCAACAGGGTGGGAAAGGATTTAGATGGAGGCAAGTGGTACTGTGTGCTACTTTGGTGGATCTGTGTGCATGGGATTAAAACACTGTGTGCATAGGGTTTGTAGTTATAATTTGGAATGTCTTGCCTTAGTCAATTAATGACTTAACTTTGTGCGCCATTGAACTGAGCCTTACTGTACGACCACATGCTTGGTATGGGACGAGCCTAACTTAGTAAGCTATGGAGTCTTGACATTGCTACTCAGGTAGTAGGTTAGGCTGTGTTGATGGGTGGAGGTGTGCTACCAGGTAGTACATCACGGGGCGGTTCACCGTATCCCTATCCAACAGTGTGTGTCATACCAATCGCTGTGTATGGCTTGGAATGACGGTTTGTAAGCACACTAGGAGTATCAATGCTTGAGATGAAGTTTCTGAAATGTTTTATTATGATTAGTGCTTGCTACACTAGTGGTATCTTGTGGGTAAAGTGTACAACCTCTGCATAGTGTTAAATCAATCTATTCGAATAGCCACGTCCGCGGTCATGGACATGCTTGGTGATTTCACACGAGGGGTAGATTTTCATAAAAACCTTGGGAAGGGAGCTATGTAATCTAAGTCATATGGCTATGTGAATAACCTGTTTAGGCTATGTGTCTTTGTGAAATCAAACTGTTAAATTATTATCTGTTTAATTGTTTTACTTATGCTTTCAATCTATTATTCATATTCAAATTGCAAATGTTGTATTTCTACAAAAGAACCACAGAAGCCATTCCTTTGGAATAAGCCATCATGTATAATTGCATTTCTGTGGTATGACTTGCGAGTACTGTTGTGTTCTCATGCTTGCTAAATTAAATCAACAGAAGAGGAGGAGTCATCGCCTACTTTCGAGGAGGAGTTCGTTGAGGGTGCTTGATCGTAGGGTCTTGATCCCAGTCGGTTGCCTGTGGCGAATTGATGGGATGCCACTACCATTTCTATTTTCGCTGCTATTTAATTCTCTGTTCTCGACCATAAGGTCAAAATCCTTATTTGTTAATCAAATTACTCGTTTATGTTATTAATCGCCTTGTGTGGATCGATATTCATCTATGTTGACACTGTGTGCACTAGAGTGATCCTGGACTAGTGCAGTATACACAGAGGGTCCAAAATTGCATTTTTGGGTCCTAACATGATATAATCAAGTGTTTCCAAGGAATGAGATCGCGTCGTGTGGTATTGTGATTTCCATTAGCTATTTAGGACTCTTTTATTCATGTAAGATTTTATTTGAACTATTTGTATTGCACTATTAACTAATTTCAAACTCTTTTGTGTATTTGTGTTGGACTTGTGAAATTATTTATATGTCATACAAGTTTTGTGTACAAGTGTGTACCACCATCACTAAATTCCTGGCTCCGCCACTGCAGCTAGAGACTGGAGTGAAAATTCACTGATGTTTTTTGTTTGTGATTACCATTGTAGTATCCCTTGGAGTAACATGTTACATGAATTTCTTTCCTTGGGAACGGGTGGCATCGGAAAAGAGTAGAGTGGATACTACCACTGGAAAGTACGTGACGAAAAATTGTGGGACATACTGAAGAGATATATGTCATCGCTCGATGTGTCTACCATTGAGTTTGATTGTGATATGAATTGAGTTTGGGTGTGATACCAATTGAGTTTCCTACTCTAACTTATAGTTCTATTTCTACACGGAGTCTTTCATGTACCACTATAGATATATCCATGTATTCTATAGGGAAGAGCAACAACTTCATTGTAAACATCTCCTGATATTGTGATATTGACTACGTACGTCTGTGGTTTTTTCTGAAAGGGTTTCTATGTAAAATTCGTGCCTCCCGTTCATATTTTTTTTGTGCATTATTTCCAACAATGACATCAGAGCAAAGTAGATTTGATCGAGAGAAGAAAAAAAAAGAATCACATGGGCTCTACCAGTGTCTCGCGAGTTGTGATCTCGGCGACTAGGCGTTTCTGCCTATCGTTGAATCGAAAGAGGAAAGAAAAACGAAATCGTGTGCACTATTTTGGGTTCTCCTTGGAACCGAGTCGAAGCCGTTCAACAATCTGAGGGAAGCCAATCGAGAAGCAGCTGCTTACTATGGGCCTATTTGGAATGGCTATGGCTTTCCTGAAAAGTGACTTCGGTTTGTCTTTGAAAGGTGAATAATTTCAATAAGAGATTTGGTGTTTGGCTGTCTGGCTTTTAGGTAGGCTAGCTGCAGCTTTCGAGATGTGAAATGTCTGAAATACCTCTGAGGATAGTAATAGCTTGTTTGATGCTGTTTAACGCAACTAACAACGTTTAACGACAATTGACGATTATTAACGATGACTAATGGTAGTTAACGACAAGTGACGATAACTAACGATATCTAACGATGACTAAAAATAGTTAACAACAAGTGACGATAATTAACGATATTTTACGACAACTAACGATAGTTAACGACAAGTGACGATAACTAATGATAGTTAACCATAATTAGCGATAATTAACGACCACTAACGAAATTAACTACAATTAACACAATTGACTGCAATTAACGACGACTACCGCAATTAACGCAATATACCGCAAATAACACAATAAAACACAATTAACAATAGTTATTACAATAAACCATTATTACATAAATAAATACAATAATAATTATTACAATAAAAAATTAGTACATAAATAATCACAATAAACAACTTTTGACAAAATCTCGTACTTATTTTGTGAGACAAAATACAGTACTAGCTCATACTTCACTTTTTCACAGAAAATACCGGTACACCACACATAGTCAACGCACAATAGGATATTATATGTTGTTTGTTTATTACAAACTTTGAATAATTCATGCCCCTCCACTTTTTTCCAGGCTTGGGACTAGCATCGGTAGTGTTAGGCACCCCTACCCTCACACATACCCCAAAAATAAAGAAGTAACAAAGAGAAAAGAAGAAAAAAGAACAAACAAAGGCTTATCATTTTTGTATGGCCAATTTTCAGAAAAAAAGAAAGCTGGATCTCTTATTTGCCAATTGTTGTGGTATGATGAGATGACCATATCTACACGATAAAAATGTACACTACAAGTATATACCTATGTAGCTACAAATTTTCAATGGACATTAGTATTTTTGCACATGCACCTTAAACAAAGAAATACCAGGCTAATACACTAGTGTCATATTCTGGAGGAAAATCATGGGGGAAGCAGTGTCCTTCATTCAAGATTTCTCATTTAAGGCTAATACAAGGCTTATCATCATACTTGAGAAAAACAATCAAGGTTCCTATAATGTACAAATGATAGTACATTGATAGCAACATCCAACAAAGGAAATTGCACAAGCATATCATGGATAATTGTAAATGTGCATATGCATTTGTCGCCTTTTATAAACCCTACTAAATCTCAAAAGCAAATTTTAACATCCTTAATGCAGTCTCAAGATTGTCCATCTTTAACACAGGAGGATGAAAATTCCACACGGTAGTATCAAATGCAAAAAGACTGAATACAATTCAAGCTAAAAATTTACATTTGCAAACCACTACGACCATGCCAAACTGAAGTTTACCTAACACTATCAACTGCAACAAATCCAAATTTCACTACTCGGGAAATCTTCAGTTTGCAAATACAACAAGGCAAGGCCATCAGACTAATCTTGCTACAATATCTCTAAAGCTCAGGAAATATCCAAATTTTTCGAGAAGTTCCACGGTCAAACATGAATACCAATCAAACAGCTAAAACATGATGAAATTCCTCATTTTCCGGCAAGTGATGAAAAAAGTTTCCTTCTAAGTATATGACAATGTGCAAACAAATAAGATTCATATATAATTGTAGATCTTATACTGCAAGAAGATACTAATCCAATGATCTAGCCTTTCATCCCCCCAAACAATATACTAATCTAATGCACAACCTAGAATTGGGGAGGAGGGCGGCAGCATGGTTGATCCAGATCTGGCCGGGGAGGAGGCAGCCGGGGAGGAGGGAAGTGGCGGTAGGGGAGGAGGAGGAGGAGGGAGCTAGAGGCGGGAGGAGGAGGACGATGGCATCAGAGAAGGGAGGAGGATGAGAGAGGACGGCGACGACACGAGCTGGCGGAGGAGGGAGCCGGAGGCGAGGTGTGCGGCGGTGCAGGCCAGCAGAGGCACTGAGGGAGGAGGAGTGTGGGAGACGGAGGGAGGAGCGGGTGAGGGGAGGAGCGTGCGGGTGCGGAGGTGAGGCTGAGCGGGCGGGGGGTGGGGGTGGAGGCAGGGTAGGGTTTGGGGGTTTTTATTCCATGGCAATTGGCAGGGTAATTTCTAGTGAACTTCAGGGGCATTTCCAGAACGAGGAGCTGAGGAAGCGGTGGGAAGCCTCTCGCGGCCAACGTCTGACTTTCAGCTTCCATACGTTGTGATGTCTTCCGGCTTCAGGAAAAAGCTGGGGGAGAAAGTTGGCCGTTTGGAAGCTGAAGCCGTCCCAAACACCCCCTACGCCAATCGAGAAGCTGCTGACAAGTAGCAGAACCAAGAACCAAGGAGTGACAGGACGCTAGTCCTGAGGAGCAGAGCCATGCATCCACAAGAAACAGGGAGAAGCATATTTTTGCAAGGGTATTCTAAAGTGATTTGCTACGTCCACACAAGGAAGTACACACAAAAATGTACCAACAAATTTGGGGTTTCTTCCGCATACCGACTTTGAAGTATAATTTTTCGCTGCTAGATCAAGACACATGGTTTTCTCTATAGCAAATCAAGATGTGACCTGTTCGATTCGACCGAATGGTCTCTCACTCTCATACATAACTCTATGCCTACGCAAATGGAATGGGTGCCACATGTTGGCCTTTAATAACTTTTTCAACATTTAAGCTTCCTCCCCATTGCTGACATAAAGCCAGAATATGTTACACCACCAAGTTCTTGTTGTTGTTTACCAAAAGGAAAAAAAAACCTCCTTGCGTCCTATATTTTTTTCGACGGGCACTCCTTGCTTCCTATATATATGGCCCTTTGCCTCTAATCATGTTCTTGGCCAGGATTCCTCACATAGAGATTCTTCTCTACTCCATCCGTTTATTACACCTAATGTGCACAAAGAGCCATACGGAAGAAAGGTCTAGAGTACATAGATATGACTCGTGAGAGTCACATATCATCTTTCAAAATCCTTCAGCTGCTTTCTTGGCAAACAAGCATACAGAAGAAAGGTTCAGGGTGCATGAGCTAATATATGTTTTCTAGAACGGGTGGCATTAGGAAAAGAGGGGGCAGAGTCAACTGGGCGGTCTGTTATCTGGCCAGTTGGCCGGAAAGCATTCTCATGCAGGATAGAAAAACCAGTCGGTTAACCGGATTTACCGGCCGGGCTCGGGACAAAAAAAAATCGGTCGAAATCTTTAAAACTTGAATTTGAATTTTTGACTGCATAATGCCATTCTTAGGTTGGTTTAGATCTTTTTATGCTAGATTACATATTGAAACATGTCCATAAGAATTCATAAAAGCACTTAGTGACATCCACACACTACAAATCGAAGTAAGAGTTTTTAGAAGAAAATTCCAATATGCACTTAGTGACATATCCACACACTACAAAAGTTTGCACATATCCACACTTGAAAACATTCCATAAGAATTCATAAAAGCATGACATAGTAGCGTAAGCGCACTTGCAAATTTTTATGCAAAAAGATGATACTATATGCACAATACAAAAAAGACAAATCAAGACTGATTGTACTTGCTATGTATGGGTGTCTTGCTTCTCCTTTTTTGTATAGTTCACATGTGCTTCTTAAGGATTTTTAGGACCACTCTGTTTTTTGCAATTGCTACTTCATTAAACTCTTGGAGGATTGCTACTTTATTAAACACTCTACAATTGCTAATTACCCATTTTCACTGTTTTCCGGTTTTACCGGTTTTTCCAACCGATTTTACCGATTTTTCCGGTTACCGCGCGGTAACCGGACCGGTTACCGGTCTCCACAAATTTGAATTCAGATTTTGGTTTATGAATTTCATCTGGTTTTCCACCGGTATTTCGATTACGGCAGAATCGCCAGAACCGTTACGGCACTACTACAGAAGCCTCATCACGCAGCGGTTGAGCGGTCATCACGAGCGGTTTTGAACCGTCTATATTTGTTGGTCTGCGTGATAACAGCGATTATCACGACGGTTCAAAACCGCTCGTGATACGCACTATCACGAGCGGTTTTTGTTGAAACCGTCGTGAAGCCTATTATCACGCAGCGGTTTTCATCAAAACCGCTCGTGATCGAGAATATCACCGACGGTTTAATTTCTGCACCGTGCGTGATGACATTTTCCTGAGCGGTTCTTGTTCGTAACCGCGTGATGATTTCCGCGAGCGGTTCTTGTTTAGAACCGTCGTGATAGCCTTTTTCGTGGCAAAAAAAACGAAAACGGTGCTAAAACTTCGAAGGCCGTTTAGAGGCCCTAAACGACCTTTTTTGGGGTTTTCACTTTTTCGAGACCTCGCGAAGAGAATCTGACCTTAACTTATGGATTTTTGGATTGAGCTTTTCGTTAGCTTTCCAACGAGCCAAAGAACGTCGCAATCGGAGTTCGTATGCAAAAGTTATGATGATTTTACCAAACGGTGCGCGATCTACCATCTATATTTTTGCCCAAACCAAATAACTCAACATGAACTACACACATCACAGTGCATCACCCACATCATAGTAACATCAACTCAGTAATCCACATCACAAAGCAAAGGGGGGGAGTAGAGAGAGTGAGGTCGTGGGAGGCCGAGGCGACGAAGTGGAGGAGGCCGAAGGCGACGAGGTCGTGGGAGGCCAGTGATGACGAGGTCGGGCCGAGGTGGAGGAGGCCGGGGGTGATGGTTCGGATAAGGCTGGGACGAGTTGGAGGAGGCCGCCGGCGACAAGCTCGGCGGAGGCCGGGGCGCAAGGTGTGAGGAGGAGAAACGGCAGAGGAGGGGATGGAGGTATGAGCTGTGAGGAGGAGAGACCGCAGAGGAGGAGATGGAGGTTATATAAAGCGAGTTTCTGCAGCCCGCCCATTATATTTAAATTTTCGTTTCCGCCCAACAATCGAGACGGTTCTTGTTAAGAACCGCTCGTGATAGCACCTATCTGAGCGGTTTTTAATAGAACCGTCAGTGATTATTCCTGACGGTTCTATTAAAGAACCGCTCGTGACCGTAGCCTCGAGCGGCGGCAAGGCGGGCGGCGGCGGCAAAGGCGAGAGGATAGCGAGATATCACAAACGGTTCTTAGTAGAACCGCTCGCGATAACTAATTATCACGAGCGGTTCTTATTCGTAACCGTCGTAGATATCCTGAGCGGTTCTTATTGAGAACCGCTCGTGATTAAACTGATTATCGCTGGCGGTTTGTGAATAGAACCGTCGTGATAATTCACTGACAGTTCTATTAATGAACCGTCAGTGATAGCTGACTATCACAGACGGTTCTAAAAAATACCGTCTGTGATAGTCGGCTCGCGCCACCCGCAGGTCCGAACTGACCCAACACAGACGGTTCCAAAGGAACCGTCTGTGATGGGGCGTCTACTATAGCCTGTTTTGTAGTAGTGCGGGCTTCGAACGGGATTTTGCCTGGTAACGATTCTTTGATCCTTGTTTACATCTACTTTTTTGATCCTCTATTTATATATACGATAGTTTTTTTTTTCCTTTGGTCATATTTTTGGCTATGCATTATGACTAGTCTTCACTTCTCCCTAGATAGTACAGAGATACTGAGACAGTGCTCCTCTCGCTTTCGTATGCTCTTATCTATCAAACATAGATGCCATACTCTTGTTAATTATTTTACACCACAGGAGCATCTCCCTTACAGCACAAATTACAAGAAATTCTTTCAATGGGAATGGGTGGCATCAGGAAAAGAGTAGATTGGATACTAGCAAGGGAAAATAATCAAAGATGGAATGGCAGGACAAACAGAACAGCACACACCTCTGCATCCATAAATTAATGAGGTTCATGAGACATTAGCTGGAGATAAGCTGCCACATACTGTTGAGGTGTGCCAACGTATGCAAGACGGTCTCAATGTTGTTTACAGTTCAACTTACAACAAGATCGTACCATTTATGGTGTCACTATTTAGGGGTAATTAGGGATACATGCACTCTTAAAAAATCATCGTAAACTTGAAGTTGGAAAAAATTACTTTCAAAACAATTGTTGTAGGAGCTGACCAATTACAACCATTGTATAGCTGTTCAAGAGCATACATGTTGACAGCTAGCGTTATACCTCGGTATCTCCTCAATTATCATATTGTAACACTCTTTCAGATGGCGCAGTTGACAGATCTACATCAATATTAGTGAACAGCAGTTCTATCATGGATACTAAAACCTGCTTGCATCATTTACCACATTGTAAAACTGAACATAGATCTACCATCTCTTGGAAGAGGCAGTGATGAACGTGACCTGCGAGCCTCGGATGATGACCCCTGTTCCGGCCAGCTTGGCTCCATTCGTACTTGTTCACCTTGATCCAGTCGTTTCACCAGTTAGTTCCATTTATATCGCATCGGTGCTGAATACGAACTGTTGTTGAAGCATTCTCCACAGCAAATGAGGAACAATTAAGTTCTTAGTGATGTGGAGCAGTTCTGCAGCAGTTAGTTCATTAGCCCACGCTGAAGATCTTTTTTTTCAAAACAGACGAAGAGGATATGACGAATTGAATAGTTGGATATCATCACCATTTCAAGAGGTTACCCACGCCAGCACACTGTAACATTCCGTTTTGCCGGTTTGTAAATAGTAGTTGAAGTTGTTCTCTTGAGTTCAAAATCCTAATTCAATTTATTGGTGTAATTCCAAAATCTCAACTTTGAAACTCAATTCAAATGTTCAATCTCAGTTTTCTTTCCTAGTGGGCTTGGCTTATTTCTCCCTAGCCCTTCCTTGGCCCAGCCACCCCCTTCTTCCTTCTCTGCTATCGAGCCGCCTGGGACGTGCTCCCGTGTGCCGGTTCGTTTGCCAGCACCGCGCCGCGCACGCCTGCCACCTGTAGCTCCCACCTGCTCGCGCCAGAGCACCCATGCCACGCCCCATGCCTGGCGCTCCCACCTGCTCCCACATTCCGCGCACGTGCACCCTAGCCTCGCGTGCTTGCCCTTGTCCCGTCCCGTCCTAGCTCTACTCCCCTTGCTGCATGCCCACGTCAGCGCGTGCCCAGGCCACGCTCTGGCCGCGCCCACGCCGTGTCACCCACGCCGTCGTGACACCAGCACTCGTCGCTCCGCCACCTGCCTCGCACCCCCCCCCAAGTCATCGCTGCTCCGTCCCGTGTCAGTGCCACGCAGAGCGCGCCCATCCTGCGCGCCTCACTGCACCCCACTGCACCCTTGCCCTGCCTTCCTCGTCTTCCCCTTTCTCATGGTGAGTCTTCCCAAAGAAAAGCCAGCACTCACCGCCGTGGCCACCGTGCCCTCGCCGTCGAAACGCCGCCCTGGTGCGCCTTCGGCCGCACCACCACCATCATCGTGTGTCCCAAGGGCTGAGGAAGCCTTCCCCCACCTCCACTCTTCCTCCCTGGCGGCCTGCTCCGAAGCCCCTCTACCTCCACGGACCTCTTGGTAAGACTCCTTACACCTCCCTCATGCCCGTGCTCTCCTCTCGTTCCTCTCCCCTTGCTCCAGCAGCCGTCGCCTCTGTTTGGCCACCGCGCTCGTCCGCTCCCACCACCGCCAGCTCCTCCTCGTTGCCGCTCTGGCCACGACGTCGCCTCCCTCAGCCTCCTCCCCTCCCCAGCAACATGTCTTGCTAGTCCCTCGTTGCCTCTCCGGCCACACTTGCCAAGGCAGTTGCCCCATGCGCCTCCCCTTGCTTCCTCTGTCGGCTGAGCCCCCCTCTGTTTCTCATGTGTGTTGTGTTGTATCTCTCTTTCTCTAAATGATCAGTGGGCCCAATAGTTATATGTTGACAATCCATTCAATCCATTCATCTATCAATTTGAAGTTCATGCAAATAACTTTCAAATACCATGAGAACCTCTTTGTAAATAATGACTAGTTAATTGATAAATTTAATTTAAATAATCTTCCACTAATGTGTAAAAAAAACTATGAGATGCAAGAACATAAATTACAATTACGGGAAATAGAATTTGAAGCTTTTCGATATAACTTGGATGCTCTCAATATCTTGCTCCGGAAACTCGAATATTAATTGCAGATCCTAACAAAGATTCTTGGTCCAAATAATAACCATCACATCTTTATCCTCAGATCTAAAATTATCAATGTTAATTAAAAATAATTAGTGTAAAGATAAGCCCAGCAAAAAGATCAAGTATCCTCTCCATATCCCAAAAATCATGAAGACGTTAAAATAGTGATTTAGTAATTAAAGAAAATCATTGAAATCTTAAGTCCTTTATCTTTATCTCAAATATAACTTATGCATGGATATATGCTCAGCTTTGTGGAAGTGGCAAATAAATTAAAAGTGAAGTAATTAACCAATATGCCTTTGCCATCTAATTTAAAATGCAGTTTAAATATGAAGTCTTGCCAAAAATATAATCTTGCCAAATAATATCTGTCCTATCTTTGTCTCTGGATTTAAATCACCAATGGTATTTAAGAAATAATTAATGTATCAACAATTCGAGGTACAACCTAAAGAGCGAACTCTGGTAATATATGGACTCCAAGGTTAAATCGACAAAGTAAAACTATACTCTTCGCATGTTGAACTCACAACCTAATCTCTAATGTTTAACACTCATCAAATAATGCTTACTGTTCTTTTAGACTCATATCCACTGTAAGTCTAAACCCATCTCATGGGACTTCCTTAATAAATATCCAATAATTAAAGAAGCTCTTGAATTTAAAAGATCAAGCTATGACTCTCCTCGATCGGCGATATCTTGCCGTCTTGCAAAAACCGAAGTGGAATGTTACTGTAAATGTTCCTTCGACTTTTGATCCTTCCTTGATTTCCTTCCCAGCAGAGTTTCTCCACCGTTTTCCCTTTCGCACAAATAATCGTTTGACCTTGTCAAACATCCCCGATTCGCTAAATCTTCTCTTATAATCTCGATCATCGCAAAACTTAATCAAGCTCAATTGAATTTAATTGGTCTTTTGAAGTTCTTTGGATTTATTTGGTTTTCAATCGATTATCGTGTAAATAGAAGTTGGAGTCCCGAAGAAACAACAACTCGAGCGGGATCAAGATTCGGATAAGACGCGGACCAAGAATTCAAGACCACTGGCTGAGAAGGCTTTGAGTTAGATTAAGGCCACGGCAAATTGACCCAGGCGAGTCAATACTTTGACCATTTTGAGCCTACATTTTATGTAAATTATATTCCTTTAAACCCCCAAAATTGCATGCTTTAATTCTTTAAGGAAATGTATGCATTTTTCCATGTCACCCTAGTAACTATGTGGTAAATACTAGTATAGGTTGTACTTAAGCGACAAGCTAGTCTTTCTTAAGTACCGGGGCATTAAAATGCCCTAATCATCATCTTTTAAACATGAAAGTGGTTTTGGACAATCATTGTGGGTAAATGACTGGAATGTTGAGAAAATGTATTTTGCTCCCCAAAAACCCTGTTAAGTGATGTCTACATCTAGGCGGATGGTAAGGTGGTGGGTGGCTTCGGTGCACGAGAATGTGTGGAAAGTGGTATGAACCACCTAGATGATATTAAGGACTTAATCTTGTTATGACCTCCCATTGTAAAACATGTGCAACCATAAGTCTGCAAAATGCAACTTAGCATAGTAAATTTATTGGACCCTGGAAATCATCTCACTAGTGGCCGAGTGAGGATGTGCAAGCGTTGGATGCGATCCAGTTTGAATAGGACACCAAGAAAGGGTGAAGTTGCCTGCTACGACTAGTCGTGGAGGCGACATCCTACACAACTTATGGGACCTACCGCAAGCGCGGCCCATATGGGTGAGATGACAGAAGGGGCAAGGTAATTTGAAAAGTTACTGTGATGGTCTCTCGACCACATGGCTAAGGAATCATGTGGGGCTACGAGTTGACTATCTCTTGTGGGTACCGTGTACAACCTATGCAGAGTCTAAACTGTTTAAACAGCCGTGCCTACGGTCAAAGACAGACATGGGAACTTACTAGAGTTAGTTCTATATATAAAACGTTATAGGTGGTATGAAAATCAGGTCGGGCTCACCTAGCACTGAGATTGGATTTTTCCTGGGTTTTCGAACTCAGTTGTGTTAATAAATGGGGATAGCCCCAATCAAAAGTAAGCATAAGGTGGAGGGAACCCCTGCTGTTATTTAATATTGCACAATTACTCTCTTTAATAAAATGCAATTTGGTAAAAATGCTAAGTGATAGAAATTTGTAATTATGATAATTGAAAACATTGCTTTAGCAAATAAAAGAACCCGAGCCATCCTTGTTAAGCCTTGCATGTATTACTACTGCATCTTGTCTGTTGGCTCGCGAGCACGGAAGTTGTGCTCATTCTCGCTCTTTTCTCCAAACCCTCAGAAGCTTTGGATGAAGGACATTACGCGTACTACAAGGATCCAGATGTCAATGGACAAGGCAACAATGAAGAGTAGTTTAGTTCTTTTAGTCTAGGTCTCGCCTCAGTCCAGCTGACTCCGTTGGTGCTTGCGTACAATCAATATTATCCAAGTCATTGGGTAATATTGGTCGTACATAGGTTACCCCAATCACTTGCTTGTGGAGAGATGTGTTCCACCCCTTTTGTTTTCGCTGTCACTTCTGCTTTTGTAATGTAATCACTTGGCCTGTTCGGCCCTTATTGTAAAACTTGGCCCGATGTGGCCTATGTAAACTCTGATATGTTAATTAATGAATGGTTTAGTGGACATCGTGTATGAATTGATTCAGTGATGTATTCAGTGAGTGCTAACTACTGATCCAGGGAATAGCACAGTATTTTCACAGAGGATTCTGGATTATGTAATCCGGGTCCGACACACATGCATGGTAAGTTAGAGTTTATATTCTTAATTCTTTTTATATTTATATATGCTATCTAAATGATTTTTTAAAATAATATTATTTTAAAAGATAATTACAAAAATAAATAACCTTCCCCAAAAATTACAAAAATAGCTCCCTGTCGAGCACCACCCCTATCATATAGCAACGACCACTTCTCCTTAGGCTCGTGCTGAATCCAGTCCGAGAAGCATTTCACCTGTGCCCCCGTCCTCCTCGTCAATCTAGGAGCATCTGTGGGTAGCTATGGCAATGCTTCGGGCCCTGGTCAGCGCTTGGGGCTGCCCTTCTCGCTGCCTCCCTTCTGTGCATCTAGGTCCGCTCATCCAGAATCTTCCATAGTGCTTCAAACTTCCGCTGTTGGTTCTGGTTGCACAGTCGCTTGAATAGGTTCATCAAGTCCTTGTTGTGGAACTGCTTGTAGAAGTTTGCACCAAAGTGTCTCATGCACCACCTGCTCTACAGATCTGGCCATGGAAGTGGTACGTTCTCTCCTTGTTGCAGCTGAGTTATTGCATGTAGCAGGCCTGTATGCCGATCATGTATGAGGCATATGTTGAGACGACCTTGCACAATAGAAATCCCCACATTCTTCAGGAACCACAACCAGCTGTCCATGTTCTCGCTTTCAACGAAAGCGAATGCTACAGGAAAAACTTGATTATTCTTATCCGTCGCTATTGCAGTAAGTATTTGGCCTTTGTACTTCCCAATCAGGAATGTGCCATCTACGCACAAGATTGGACGGCGGTGCTAGAATGCATTGATGCATGGACCAAAGGCGAAGAATGCTCGCTGCAATACCCTCTTATTGGCCCACTTAGGATGCGTGGCATCTTGAATGTCGATATGAGTACTGGGATTCCTGTCTTGTATGACTCGGAGTTGCTCGAGGAGGTTGTGGTAGAAATCCTCGAACGTGCCGAACCTTGATTCCAATGTCTTCTATTTTACCCTCCAAGCCTTGGCATAGCTGATTGTGTACTGGAACCTTGCCTCAATCGCCCGAATGATGGATCGTGACTCAAAATCTAGATTATCCATGATCTCATTGTACATGAGGTTGGCGATGAAGCCTGATGACAGGTTCTGGTGGGACTACATTACTCAGAAACGACACATGTGTGAGGGACCACTATAGAGCATTTCTAATAGGTGTCCCACTTAGGCTGAAATGCGTGCACTCACTAAGGGCATCCCTCTATGTCGCACTTCACGTCGTAGCATCTTGGAGTAGACTTGATGACTATGAATGTACGTCGCACTGATAAGGCTCAGAATTTGACCGCCTCCTACACAGCCTCCTTGCATTTGTACATAGCTTCTTGCCTGACCTCGCTTTGGTCATACTCCCACGACACATGGAGCCTTCGTTGACGACGAGGTTGTCGAACTGGTATGTGTTTCACTCGGATGGAACCGCTGCTGGTCCACATCATCCTCGTCGTCGGAACCTTCATCTTCAGACATTGCCATGTAATCCCGGTCTTCGACATTAACAATACAATTACCACGCACAAATGGGAAGCTAAATAAAGCTGGGATTATTTTTTACATATTTCTACTAGGCGTCTTCCTATTTCTGCTGATTTATCCTAAATCGTTCGACTGCTGTAACATTTATAACATGTGTACGACGAACTACACTATACACAACTCAAATAATGTAGTACAAAATTTGACTACAATTATCTAATCTACTAAATTCTACTCGCTATTCTACTTTATTCTATGTCGTTATTCTACTGAATTCTATGTACTTAATTCTACTCGCTACAACTCAAATGATGTACTTAATTCTACATAATTTGACATAATGTACAAAGTTGCAAAAAAATGTACCTGCAAGATGGCTGGCCGACCGGATCTGATGCTATGTCAATCTCTCTCCTCCGCGACGAACTAGCAGAGCTTCGCTACCTTTCTTCTCTCCCTCTCCTCCTCTCTTTTGTTTTTTTTCTGGAATTAAAATGAGTTTTGGAGGAATTTTTTGGGGTTTTTATACATGTCTTCCTGTTGCCAGTTGACTGTCGCTAGTTCAACTGGCGATAGGAAGACTGTTCAGTTCCTATCGCTAGTTCAACTGGCGATAGGTAGCTAGACTGGCGACAGGGAGCCATTTTTGTAATTTTTTGGACTGGCTATTTATTTTTGTAAATATCTTTTAAAATAATATTATTTTTTTAAAAAAATCCTATCTAAATTGATCTAAGTTTCTGCATGACTCTGAAGGAGAAGATGTCTGATTTGTTAGTAAGTTTGCCACTCGAGGCGTACTCGGGAGCCAAATACTAACATCATCATCTGATTTTTATTATCTCAATGCCTACACATTTTCTGCCCATTCATCATCATATTTTCTGACTTATATCATTTGCAGAGTTAGGTACTCGTCCATTACTTTCACTATCTCAAAATTTACACCATCCACTGCTCACTTGTTCATATCTCTCCTTTCTCCGCTCCTATTTATATCACTCGTCCCCTGGTGACATGTCGACTCATGAGTTCTCCTAGCCACTGTGCAACGAGAACTATGTACGGAAGGATTTCGGAGAAGCATGTGGTTATCATATCCACGGACCATGGGTTACTCTGGTTCAGCATCTCTATTCGATTTTTGTTTAAATTTCAAAAATTCTACACTTATTTCGATTGAGAATGTGGGGCATCAGGGAAAAACGTCAGTGGAGTGGTGCTTACGTGGCTGCCAAAGAAAAACCGACAACTCCATCAGTTCTTGTACAACTCACCGGCTCTTTCTGTACATCTCCCTTTGGGCTCATTTGTTGAGGGACAGAACATACACAGAGGGCTTTCCACCTCATGCAGCCAAATGGTGGGCTTGTGTCAACCTCATGCAGCCAAATGAAAGCTATTCACAATTTCTACGCTACATAGCACATGTTACGTGGCCTTTGCCAACAGATCTGTTGTTACTACACGTTGTGTCATGGGATAGTGTGAACTTGAACTTTCAGTCGGCCAGCACATACCATATGTGATTTTGCTAATTTAGAATCATAAAGTTGGTGCAGTATCTGTCAACAATATCAGAATTAAATGTAGTAAATATGTCCGTTTGTTAAGCAGCTTGCGAATATGTGACCAAACCTCAAAATCTCCTAATGTAACCTGAATAGTGATATCTTTAGACAATGGAAAACACTATTAAAAGAAAACTGCTCCCAACCACTCCTTACTGATCCGTATCTCTTTTTTCTACTCGATCCTATTTATGTCACTCTTTTGACTCCAGTGATATGTTTTTGTTGACTACTCTTGTGCTTACCTGATCTAATTAACTCATTCACATATATATCCTACCTTCTGCAAATTAAGAGAAGCTACATATAGTGATGTCCCTACCCCTTTTTGGTTGGTGTTGTGTTCTCTTCTTATATCAGTGAAACGAGGCAGAGCTCTTGCCCTTATTGAGAGAGATTGAGAGAGAGAGAGAGAGAGAGAACTATATATAGCAGACATGCATAGAGGAATGAAGGGAAAGATGTGAGCGTTGTGGACTGCTGCAATGTTCATATGCATGTGTTACTCTTGTAGTCTTGTTCAATATGTCTATCCAATTTTTATTTCAGTTTCAAAACTTGTACATGTATACTGTTTGAGAACGGGGGGCATCAGGGAGAATGTGAACTGGAATTGTACTCAGGTGGCTGCAAGTACATTTCCAGCCTTCACAACAGCCATTTATCCATCTTCGTAGAGGAACCAAGTGACATGTTTAGATTTCACTAGTCATGTGCTCGTGCGTTGCAACGGAACATAAAATATTATATATGCACTTTTTTTTTGCTTTACATTATAATTTTTTTTTATTTTTTTTTGCATTACATTATAATTTCTCACATAAAACTTTAGTCCAATGTTGTCAGTAAAGTTTCTAGCAATTCCAGATAGCATATCTGTAATGACCTAATCCAATCGTTAGCAAACTTAGTAATAATGTGATGCTACAAAACCACGATGATAACCCTCAAAGGTAAGAGTTACTGAATAAAGTATCGGAAGGTATAATCAGTTTGGCAAAAATGTAATGAATCCAATCCACCAAACAATTTAATTTTTTTTAAAAGTGTGCTCAAGTTCAGCATCCAACAGATGCAGACATACAAGAGCATACATCATATTGCACAAGGGGACATAGCCGATTAACTCAGAATGATATAGTACTGTTCTTTGATGAGACTGCATCAAAGGGACGTCACCGATGCACAAGGGGAGACAGTAACTTCACGCTATAAATAAAATCTTATAACACAAGCAAACCACAACAACTCTTCTATGTTGTCACAACTGGTCTATCTTCCTTGCCTGTGGTGAGTATTTGCAAAAGAAGCATGTACAAAATATGCTGTACATATAGCGCAAAAAAAACCTAATGAGATGAAAGAATAGCTAGAGCAATGAACATGAATCTACAACTAAGCGTCAACGAAGAAATACATTAAGACAGTATGGAGTAAGTAATGGAGTGTGGTATATATTAGGAAAAAAAGAGAGAGGGAGAGCATTGACTAAAATAATCGATAGGCCGGGTTTTTTTGTTACTAATATGTTGTGCCTTTTTCTGCCAGGTAGATTGCCGGGATTATTGGTGATGTGCGAGAAAGTTTGTTCTTTTATGTAATATGAGTTCTCCACATCCACATTCTGCAAGTGAGACCAACGTAAACATGTAAATGTAAACACCTATTACATGTGTGATGATGATTCAACAAAACTTATAAGTGGGCTATAATTTATATGAAGATATATTATAGGAAGATAGGAATGTGTATGAACTGACCTGAAGCTGATGATGCATTAAAGATTCTCTTTCGAGTAGGTGAGCCTGTAACATATGATGACTTTGATCTGGACATATTACAGATCAATTGTATCACGTGTTGACGTTGTGTTTGAAATCAGAGAAGTAGAATAGAAACGCTGTGATAGCTCCAACAAGAAGCAAGTTATCATTTCGTATTTTTTCTCATAAACGGTGTTATCGTGCCCAAATGGGCTCTCTGTACTTTTGTGTTCTGTAATTATGATGAGCAAGTGGCAAGTGTCGCTTTTCATGAACAGCTAACATGATAAAACAACCTAATTAGATCTAAAGATGTAGAACTGATAGAAATAGACCAACAGCAATAGACCAACAACAGTGAACTCCCTAAAAAACACAAGGTAAAATAAATATAATTGCCCAAAAGGTTACTACGCGCACAACTTGGTGGGTAGAGTTATACTACTAAGCATGCAAAAAGACAAGCAAATCAAGCCATTAATAACTTTCTTAGTTAACCAGAACATGCATATATCTGCTTCTTCTTCCTGGCGAGGTTCCAAATCCTGCACGACATGTTTTCCAGCCGCGTGTTCCTCTCCTGCGGGCTCCTCATCGCCGCCGCCTAAACAACAAAAAGTGCAAAACAATCACCAAAAACCACACCAAAACTTGAGCGATTAGCGAAAAATTGGGAGTGCTGTCCGATGGAGTCGGAGATGACACTTACCCGGACCCAGGTCTTGTACAGGTCGGTCTCGTCGAAGCAGTAGAAATCTCATCCGATTGAAAGCTTCCTCTAAGAAGCACAGAACATATTCCAAACTTCACATTTTTTTGCCATGTAACGTTGGGTTGAGCTAGTTCCGTTCATTATGCAGCACGCTGATTCATCAGAGTACAACAACTCGGCTGGTAAGAATGGAATTGAAGTGTGGAACCATAGAGAATACGAATTTGGTGCGTTGCCTTTCCTGCTTCTACTTAGTCCTCATCATAGTAGCTTTACAAAGCTGAAGTTAACTTTGCAGGCAACTTCCTGCTCCTTTTCACCACCAGTGTTCTAGTTTGCATGCTAAAGCAAAGTAAGGCTTCTACAGGACGGTTAGGCTTTACATAAACAAAAGTTTTACAACATGTATCTGAAATATTGATCTATACTTCGGATCAAAGCATCTTAGTGACTCTTGTTGCAAGAAATGAAGAATTAAAGCGATTGGGATTCCATATTCTGATTAAATCAAATGGAAACTAATCTTCTGTGTCAACAAGTTTTAGCATTACTTGGCAAGCAACCTGGGCCAATTATTCTAGTGGCTTACAGAGTCTGAAAAGCTTTGCTAATGTGAACCCCTAGATTAGCATTTCGTCAAAAAGGATTGTCCGGCTCCACGACGGAAGAACTGTGACCGATCGAAGAAATGCGACAACAAAGGAGCAAAACATCTACGTCAATTCAAGAATTAACACCTCCAGAAAATCACAGATCTCCTGCAAGGAAATAGAAACCTTTCCGCAAACACGGCAATGAAATGTTTTGTCCAATAAATTTGTTCGGCCAAACACAAATAAGGATGATTTTGTGTGAATCTGGAGGAACAGCCAGAGTCACCTGCGGCAATGACGACGAGGAGGACGTGGTCCAGAGCTATCGGGGCTGCGGAGCATGTTGTCTTCCGGCGCCAAGGAAGAATTGACCGGCAGCGCTCCAGCGTGGGGAGGACAAATCGCGCCTCACTCTAGCGCGCCGCCCCCTTGGTCGCCTAAGTCGGTGTCGCTGCACCTTGCTCACACCTGCTGCTGCCCTCGCTCAAGCTCGGAGCCGTCGGGACTGGGGAAGAAGATGAATAGTTGGTGGATCTGGCCACGGGTCGACGCACTCCCGGTGGAACAAATGGCTGCACTCCGGCAGCATCCGGAGCACGTCACCGTCGCCGTAGTTGTCCAATCATATCGAGCAGCACGTGCATGTGGTGCCCTTCTTCCCCTTCGCAGCCTCCTTCTTGGCCTCGCCGTACATCACCTCCGGGTACCCCATGAGCGAGGTCTTGTTGATGCCGAGCTCGACGTCGTGGCCGTCACCGCCACCGCCGCCACTGCCATTGTTGCCCCCACGGTCGGCGGCCGTGACGAGCGCGCGGGTGCAGAAGTATGAGGCGAACGTGATGGTGGTGATGAGGAGGAGGATGCCGACGGATACGCCGACGCCGTAGCCGAAGCCGCCGATGCGGTCCGAGCCGAACAAGCCAACGGAGTTGCCGTCACCCAGTGCCTCGCTACCATGGTTCTAGATCTGCCGCTAGTAGCGGAAGCAGGGGCGGGTGAGGTAGCGGTTGGTCTCGAGGAGAAGGGGTGGAAGGGATGAGACGAGAGAGGGAGGACTGAGGAGGGGATTGAAGGGAGCGGGTGCTCGGGGAAGGGGGGCGAGCGAGCAGTTCGGATCGAGGGGTGTGGGAGCAGTTCGGATCGAGAGGTGGGATGATTTCTCCCCGGTGCGATGATCTGGGTCGTCGGTTGATCGTCGATTGAATGGACGCGAACGATGGTGGAAGAACGGACGACGGTAAACTCAAATATTTAAGTAGTAGAGATTAGGAGGCAATACCTGCGATGCGGTTTGGAGGTCTTGTAGTGCCTCCCTCTTGAAATAACCGCCATTTAACATTCTTTTCACCATATGAAATTGGTCATGTAATGTACTTATCTACTTGTGCCACCCATACCATCCATTGTCTATATCTTCTATGTGACAAATTAGTCATGATAAATTATGGCGCTTCTTCCATATGTTGGTGGATATGCCGAAAGGCAAAGCATTATGTTTTGTCTATTCTCTCTGACTCTGCAAACCTTTTATTGCCGTTATTTTCACCATGCATAACACTACAACAAATATTTCACGTAGAGCACTTTCCTATAGACGTTTTTGATTTGTCTCTACAAATTGTCATATCCTATTGCAAAGACACTTTTTACAGCATTTTAGAGGGTGCCTTAATTGTAGACACTATTTGAGACGTTTTCGATAAATAACATAGAATGTGGATTGTGAAGGCGTTTTTTGATGTATTTTGTAAAGGAATAAGTCCATTTTATCCTCTCAAACTTTCCAAAAAGTCCACTTAACACCCTCTACTACAAAACCGGTTTTTTTTTACCCTCTATTCTTTCAAAACCGGGTCAAATAATACCCTGAGGTGGTTTGGTTAGGTGGTTTTGCTTTCCTAAAAGTCCACTTAACCTCCTGAACTACAAAACTGATTTTTTTACCCCCTTAGTATTTCAGAATTGGGTCAGATAACATCCTGAGGCGGTTTGGCCTGATGTGGTTCCTATGGCCCACCTGTCATATATATATAGAGAGAGAGAGAGACACAGAGAGAGAGAGAGAGAGCAACAGACAAAGGGAGAGTAGAGAGAGATTAGAGTAAAGGAAAGAGAGGAGGCGACACGCTCTACTCCAAAGGCGGTGGCGACAGTGAGTTGCGGCTTGGGAGGAGGCGACGGCCAAAATGAGTCCTTGGGACTGTGGGGGAGCAAGAGGTGCTGGCGGTGCTCCTAGAGATGGCCCATGGCAGTGGGGGTGCAAGAAGCTGGCGGCCGATGCTAGGGAAGAAGAGGGGCGGTGATGACCAGCAAGTGGAGAGGAGAGGGACAAAAGGAGGTGAGCACATTCATCTAGGTGAGTCCATTCTCTCTCTCTCTCTCTCTCTCTCTATATATATATATATATATATATATATATATATATATATATGATTGGTAGGCCCTAGGAATTACATCAGCCAAACCACCTCAGGGTGTTATTTGACCCGATTTTGAAATACTAGAGTGTAAAAAACCGGTTTTGTAGTTTAGGGTGTTAAGTAGACTTTTTAGAAGGTTTGGGCGGGGGGGGGGGTAAAATGGACTTATTCCTGCCACATATGCAAAACCGCCCACCCAAACCACCTCAAGGTGTTATTTGACTCAATTTTGAAGTATTAGAGGGGTAAAAACAGGTTTTGTAGTTGAGGGGGTTAAGCGGATTTTTTTTGAAAAGTTCGAGAGGGTAAAATTGACTTATTCCTTTTATAAATTGTCAAAACAAAAAACATGTAGAGATATTTTTTGAGACACTTCTTAAATCGACTTTATTTAGTAGAGGCGTTATTTAAGGCACTTTGTGTTCTAGAGACATTTTTTTAGATCTTTGAGACATGTTGTGTACTACACATAACAATTACAGTATGACTACAAGCAAATTGTGATGTGAGGTTGAGTTGGTTAGTGGGGTTAGTTGTTTTCCACAAGGTCTTCAGTTTGATGATTGGTAAAAACATATTTTTACTATATTTTTTGTTCTTCCAGTGGGTGATAGAGAGTATAGAGATACAATACAGTGTCTTTACAAAGTATCATATAGAATGCAAAGACATTTTAATAAGTATCGCTTCGGTCATAGCGACAGTGCCCGTATGTAGAGGCACCCTTGTGGAATTTTGAAAGATATCTTTAAAATCATATAGAGACAAAAAAAACTATGTCTCTACTATACAATAAAAATGCTAAGTTACACTTATTTATTTATTTTGGAAATATGCAGTACAACTGCAACACATAGTTGATTTAAACAAAGGTAAGTACACAAATAAGTTTGCCTTCAAAGTATACTAGGAAGATCATCCGTGCCCTTTGGCGCGGGCACAGACGCGCAGGCCCGTGTGGCTATGTTGGCCACTGGATGCACAGACGCGCAGGCCCGCGGGGCTACGTGAGGCAACGGGCTCACTGGACGTGTGTCCCAGTGAGCGACGCCCCTTCGCACGAAGCGTAGCGCTTTGGATCGGATGGTGGGCGCCGTCCGGGTGACGTGGCCCGTGCAAGGAGCGGCGGATTGCCCCGGCCTTTCAATTAGATATCTATCTCTCTCCTCTCTCTCTCTAGATCTCTCCTGTAAGAGGAAACCATGATGTCCGAGGATCTTTTAGCACAATTTGGTTTAACCAAAAGATCAGTAATATGCGTACCTCTTCGACGCCGCTCGATTTGTCTTCAAACGCGTTGCCTGACTTGGACTGTAATACGCTGTAGCCTGAACGGCAATTGGGTACTGTAGCTGGCCCAATAAAACAGAATAGCTTGCGTTAAAGAGTTGATTATTAGCAATTTCCACACTCAACAATGTGTGTATGCAGGAATTAGGCTATTGTACTAGAGCTCTTTTTCTTCAACCAACTTGTTTTCGAATTCGGTCCAGAACTCCTTGCTTGCTTAAATTGTCATATGAAGACCTTTTGGTTTCTTTCTTTCCATATGTTCCATCCAGTGTAGAATATGATGCCGTTGAGATCTTCTTCCGTACATTCGGCCACACGTGTCCACTATTTGGTGATGCGTAGAAAGCTAAAGATCGCTGTTCGACTGCCTAGAATCCAGAAAAGACACCACAGTTTTGTACAAGTTTCAAAAACTCTGAACATACTGCCTCACCTACTCCACATTACTTCCTTTTCCCCATGTCATCACTCATCCCTTCTCGTTTCTATTTATATGGATCTATGACTATGCAAGTGGTACGCAGTTCGCACCCTTTCTGCTGCATGTATTATAAAACATACCGCAGAACTGCTTATGATTGAAAATTTTGCACTATTGCTCTCACGAAACCGGTTAACCATTTGTTGTGCAAGTGTTGAACATACCTGCACCTTTGCTTAGGAATCGGTGGCATCGGGAAAATGGAACAAATACTCCCACATCGATCAGACTTGTGCAGATTCCGCAGCCAAGAATCGGCTAAACTGAAGTGCTATAGTGTATGAACTTACGAGCATTACAATGGCATGCTTACCATCTCTGAACAAGGGCGAGCTGCCAGCTGCTCCGCACAAGCCGGTGTCAACTGTCAAGGATGGCGCAACACGTTCACTGGCACCACCCCGACATGTAGGAAGAACATTTTTGTGTTAGTATTTTCCTCATTTTGGTAGATTAATAAGGACATGATTACAACTTCTTTTCCGCTCAACTGGTTGCATCCGACGTAATTATGAGTCATTCCTACAACTGGTGTAAGCACAAACATGGTAGCTTTTTTTAGATAATGGAAGAGAAAAATCTCTACCGGCCTCTGCATCAAGGATACACGCAGCCCATTTTATTAAGAAGTAAAGTATCACAATGACCAAAGATGATTAAAAAGTGTCTGGAAGCCTTACAACCAAAAGGTAATTAGAAATGAAACTTAATCATTACAAATCATATGACTAAACCACCACCCATGAAGGCTTAAGATTTGCTTCGCCACGAACTCTAATCTGGCACTTCCAGCTATCATTGCCTCCATCTGAGGCGATTTCTGTAAATTTGCCCAAGCACTCAGCCAGTGCCCACTCAAAATGACAACCTACAAGGGATTAGTGGTAGTCTTTTTATCAAAAACAACATCGGTCCGACATAACCAAATAGACCAACATAAGGCACTAGCTCCCACTAGGAGTTGCGACTTTAAAATTTTTGGAATACCAGCTAGCCAATTCCCAAACATGTGCTTTACTCATAGGAGGGGATAAATTAAACGCACATTGAGCAGCTCACTATACAAGACGTGCAAAAGGGCAATTAAAAAAAGATGTTGAATTGTTTCCTCTTTAATACAAAAACAACACTTTTTGCTCTCCCTCCAATTTCTTTTAAACAGGTTATATTTAGTTAATACATATAGGAATATTTTCACTTTTAACGGAATTTTAATAAGCCAAAAAAAATCTCTACTGGGAGCTTGATTGGTTCCGATTAGTGCCATATAGAAAGATGGTACCAAGAAAAGACTAGATTTATTCAGATTCCACCTGAAAACATCTTTTTGAGAGTTTAATGTTAAATTAGCAATTCTTAAAATTAACTCATTCCAAGCTTGTAACTTAGGTCCAATAATAGGCATTCGAAAAGAAATATGAAGAGTATCCGATCTCAGTACATTTGCCACTGTATCATCCTTTCTCCTCACCACATTATAGAGTATTAGATATTGAATTTTTATAGGAGTGTCTCCTAACCAAATATCTTCCCAAAACCTGGTTTGCATTCTATTTTTAACTTGGAATGAACCAAATCGAAGAAATATGTAACGTCCCGTTTTTCAAACGGCGAATAGTAATTATTTTCGGTTTTCGATTTTCGTTCGTATTTCAAATTAGCAAATTATTTGCGAAAATCTTCTAAGCTTCCTCTAGCTCGGGTTTGTGTTTCAAACCTTTTCGCAACTTCTTGAATTCAAATTCAAGTTTGAATTTCATGTTAGCAGTTTGGGCCCCTTCTCTCTTTGCCTTCCTCTCTTCTTGGGCTCAGCCCACTTTCCTTTTGGGCCAGCCCTTTCTATTTCTCCCGGCCCAACCGCATTGCCCTTTTCCTCCCTGGCCCGATTAGCCCAGCGCTGCCTCTGGCTTTCCTTCTTTGGCCCGCCCCTTCACCGGGTCATCTTCTTCCTCGGTCAACTGACTGTGCCTCTCCCTCTCTCTTCCATGATGCCATCGCCACGAGCCGCCTGCACCCAGTCGTCACCCCACAAGCTCCTCGCCGCCACCACCAAGCCAGCCACCGGTCGCCCTTGCGTCAGACCGCTCACTTTGTCTGTCGCGGTGACGCCACATACCACGCGCTCTGCAAGGCGGCAGCTAAGCAGCCGCTACGCTACCGCCATTGCCAACGCGTCGTGATGCCATGCCGTCCTTGCCGCTTCAAAGCTGCTCGGTCCGCACCAAGCGCCCGCATCACCCACTCCGTCGCCACCATTAGCAGGCCGCGTAAGTCTTCGTGGACATCGTCATTGCCCCGCCTGCGCCACATGCTCCTTGACTCTAGCGTCTGCGTCTGCCCTCATGCTCCTACCTGCCTCTACCCCATCCTCTCGCCCAGCGCTCGCCATGCTGCGCCATGCCTCGGGACCGTGCGCGAGCACTAACACCTCCAACGGCTCCTTGACCTCCCCCATGGCTATAAGAGAAGGCCCCGAGCTCCCCCTTGCTCCCCGTTTCTTCCCCTTCCTCCACTCCACTCTCCTTCTCGCAGTCAAAGCCGAAGCTGAGGCCGCCGCTCCCGCCTTGGCTGCGCTGCCTCACCGCTACACAGCCACGCCGATGAGTCGCCGCCCCGGCCAACCGCGTCACGAGCTGCCCCGCGACGCGAGGATGTCGTTCCCCTCCTCCTTGCTCCCTCCCCGCCGCCGTGAGCTTCCACCGCTGGCGCTTCCTCTCTTCCGCTTCGTCGCCGCCGTCGCCGCGCTCGAGCCTCCCGAATCGCCTGACCACCGTCGCTTCCCCACACCCGTGCTACAGGCGCATGCTAGCTCCACCGCTCCGCCACCCCAACTCCAGCACCACATGAGCCTGTGTTGCCGCCATCGCCGCCCATGTGCGCTGCTGCCGCCGCCGTGCACTTTCGGCGCCGTCACCGCCGCCTCCCAGAGATCCCGCTCCGACCACCCACTGGCCTCCCCGCCACTCCACTCGCCAGCGCTGCCGCCGCCCAGTGCTGCCCGCTCACCCCTGCCTCCCCCTCTATCTTGGCCGGGTGAGAAACCGAATGGGGATGGGTGGCCAAAGGCCCACCGGTCATTGGCTTTGTCCTCCCCCCTCCTGTGGCTGCCTTGTGGGCCCGCCCATGGCCAGTGCACCACGTGCCCCAGGCACGCCTGCACGTGGACTTGGCCCACGACTGTGTCGTGCACCATCCCCTTTCTCTCTCTCTTTTAATTCCCGTTCAATCTTCGAAAGCTTTGTTCTCCCTCGTCGTAACTCCAAAAATTATGAATTAAATTCCTAAAAATTTGTTAATTCAAGATCTTGCTAATGGCATAGGTCTTGTTCAATTTGGAGTTCATTTATTGTTCTTTATTATTTATTTGCTCCCTTTGCTTGTTTGTGCCTTTTTCCGGTATCTTCGCCCGATTAGGATTCGAAGACGCGGAGAACCTCCAAGTTGATCAAGCACAAGAATACCAAGATCCTCTTACCTATATCCACGGTGAGTCAGTACTTTGATCATATTGAGCCTACATTTTATGCAAATTATATTCATTTAAATTACCAAAATTGCATGCTTTAATTCTTTAATTAAATGTATGTTAAAGCTTAAGGTAGATAAATACCCATTTGATGATTAATTAATTAATATGTCATCTTTAATAATTTGAATCTCTTAATCCTTGTCACCTTAGTAACTATATGGTAATTACTAGTATAGGTTGTACTTAAGCGACATGCTAGTCTTGCTTAAGTACCGGGACATTAAATGTCCCAAACATCATCCTTTAAACCTGAAAATGGTTTTGGGCAGTCATTGCGGGGAAATAACTGAGATGGTTGAGTTGATGTATTTTAGTCCTAAAAAACCCTAATTGTTGTTCCTATCTGGGCGGATGATGTGTTGAATGGGTGCTAATGTAGCCTAAAGAATGTTGGTGGTGAATGGTATAATGTGGATGGGTACTAATGTAGCCCAAAGAGTTGATGTGTGAAATAAACCGCCCAGATAACCCCTAAGGACTTAATCTTGTCATGACCTCCTGTGTAAAATAAGGACAACCACAAGTCTGCAAAGTGCAACTTGGCCTAGTAAATTTATTAAACCCTGAAAGTCATCTCACTAAAAGAACTGTGTAAGTGTGGACACGGTCCAGCTTAAATGGGACACCAAAGAAGGGTGAAGTGCCTGCTACGACTAGTCGTAGGGGTGACAACCCGCACAAACGTATGGGACCCACCGCAAGCGCGGCCCATACGATGAAATGACGGAAGGGACGAGGTAATTTGAAAGGTTACTGTGATGGTCGTTCAACTACATGACTAAGGAATTGTGTAGGGTAATGAGTATAACTATCTTTTGTGGGTACAGCGTACAACCTCTGAAGAGTCTAAACTATTTAAACAGCCGCGCCTATGGTCAAAGGCGGACATGGGAATCTTAACTTGAGTTAGTTCTATTTTAAACTTTGCAGGTGGTATGGAAAATGTGGAAGGGCTCACCTAGCCCTGTGTTGCATTTTACCTGAGTCTTTGAGCTCAGTGAGGGTAGTAATTGGAGGTAGCTCCAATCAAAAGAAGCATGCGGTATAGGTTCCGCCGGATGGAACCTCTACTGAAATAAATATTGCACGATTACTCTCTTTATTAAAATGCAGTTTGTTAAAATACTAAGTGATAGGAATTTGTAATTATGATAATTCAAAACATTGCTTTAGCAAATAAAAGAACTTTAGCCATCCTTGTTAAGCCTTGCATGTATACTCTTGCATTGTGTGTTGGCTCGTGAACACAGAAGTTGTGCTCATTCTCGCTCTTTCTCCCAACAACCTTCAGAAGCATGAAATCTGGAGGATTACGACTACTACGAGGATCCCGAAGTTGGAGGTCTTGGAGATGAATGAAGCGTAGTTAGTCTTAGTTGTTCTAGTCTCACCCCAGTCTGGTTGACTCCGTCGGTGCTTGCGTGCATCCTATATTATCTTAGTCTTTAGGTAATATCGGACGCACACAGGTTTCCCCAGTCGCTTGCCTGTGGAGAGATGTGCTCTACCCCTTTTGTTTCCATTGTCGCTTCCACTTTTGTAATGTAATCTTTGGTCTTGTTCGGCCCCTTTTGTAAAATCCGACCCGACGCGGTCTATGTAAACTCTGAAGTGTTAATTAATGAATGGTATGGTTTAATCAACGACTTGTATAATTTGATTCAGTGATGTATCTGTGAGTGCTATCTACTGATCCAGGGAATAGCACAGTGTTTTCACAGAGGATTCGGATTCTCGGAATCTGGGTCCGACAAAATAGGTTTTTAATTTTCATAAGACCCGACCAAAATTGGGAAGTCCCAGGTTTATTAACCACCTGCGAGAGACTTTTGCCACCCAAATATTTCCTTGTTAGCAAAGATTGACATACCCCTTCTTCATTAAGCAACTTAAACAACCATTTCTCTAATAAACTTTTGTTTTTTGTGTCTATGTTCTGAATGCCTAAACTGCCTTGCTCTTTGGGAGTACACACTAAAGTCCATTTAGCAAGCCTATATTTACGTTTATGGCTATCACTTTGCCAGTAAAATCGAGATCGAAAGAAATCAAGTCTGTTAAAAACCTCTCTGGGAACTTTAAAAAAAAATAGCATAAACATTGGCAAACTGCTAGACCCTTGCACATCATGTATTGGTCTGTGACCATTTATAAGGGTTCCTCTTAGTACGGCTAGTGTCAATGTTTAAACACTTATATAAACCAATGGGTTACTGTCATAAATCCAGATCACTACATGACCCAGCCGTCAACTCCTCGGTCGCTCCATGATATCTGCCTTTTTCTCCTCTTATATATGTCGCCCTCTGCAGATGTTAACATTCTTGACCAGGCTTTCTCTGCTTCCACTTTTGTAATGTAATCTTTTTTTTCTTAGGCTCCATAAATAGTGGGCTTGATTGCCCCTTCTTATAGGGGTAATTGGTTCAGTAACATCGCGTTAGAGCGTATTTATAGGAATGACACTCCGTCCGTCTCGGGTTGGAAAGTAACATCGCGAACATCGTAAAATTAGACGAATGACATTCTGGATTTTTCAAAAAAAATTTAAATATAGAAATTAAGCTCAAAAAATTATAATTTTTTTTGTGGAGTCTCCCGACATAGTTTAATTGCTTGTGTATTTTTTTCAAAACTTTATACGTTCTGATTTTGTCTCTAAAATTCATTTAAATATACTGTTTGTAGGAATTTTATAATATATAAAATTAGGTTCAAATGTTATGAATTTTGTTTTTTAGGCTCCTTACATAGTGTACTCGATTGTGTAATTTTTCCAGAATTTTTTAAAAAACTAATTAATACAATTTCATAATGTCCTTACATTATGAAATATTAGACTCCTCACAGAGTGGACATTCTGAAATTGCATTACTTAATTTTTTAAAATTCCAAAAATTACACAATCAAGCCCACTATTTATGGAGCCTAAGAAAAAAATTCATAATATTTTGACCTAATTTTATATATTATAAAATTCCTACAAACAGTATACTTAAATGAATTTTAGAGACAAAATCATAACGTATAAAGTTTTGAAAAAATACACAAGCAATTAAACTGTGTCGGAGACTTCACAAAAAATTATAATTTTTGAGCTTAATTTCTATATTTAATTTTTTTTTGAAAATCCGAATGTCATTCGCCTAATTTTATGATGTTAGCGATGTTACTTTCCAACCCGAGACTCGACGGAGTGCCTATAAATACGGATGTTGATAGGGTACATCTAACGGTGGACGAGAGGTGTGAGTGCTATTTGCTAAGCCTATGAACAATGCATGTGCTCTCTCTCTCTCTCTCTCTCTCTCTATATATATATATATATATATATAAGTTAGTTCCTTGGAAATGGGTGGCACCGGAAAGAAAGAAAACATTAGATTTCGGATATAGTGTACACGAGCAATTTGGTACATGTTGAATAATCTTTGATTCTTGATTTATTGTATTTGCTAGTTAGTGTGTTTACTATTGATTTGTATCGTTTTGTGTCGCTTTTAGTTTTTGCATGGCAAGGATCGTAGTCATCGGCATTAGAGCTAGTAATTGGCGCATGTTGTGGATATCTGATCAAGCCAATTGATCTTTGCACGTCGTGGAGGCATTGATCTTGATTAATGCCGCACATCGTGAGCGATCAAGCTTTTCGATTACTTCTTTCTTTGTTGGAGAATAAAAGGAGACAAGAAAAAGAAATCATTGTTCAAGTTGGGATGACACCAAAAATCTATCTTGCAAGTTCTTTCTTCTTCCAGTGCGTGTGTGTGTTTGTCCAGGCGTTCGAGTGTTTCGTGTGAGTAGACACCGGCGGGGCTAACAATTGGTATTAGATCCTGACTACCATGGCCTCGCGATCCCAGTCCGACTCACATACTCTGCCCCAGGAACGCGGACGGAGCAGGGCACGAAGGGGAGGATGCGAGCTAGTGGTGCAGGAACGTGTCGTAAGGGAGATGACAGGATCGGTCATTTACCCCATGCTGACGATGACGAACTACATCGACTAGGCTCTCGTGATGAGGGTGATGTAACACCCTGGCCTAAAATCCGCTCAATGCCCAGCCCACCGTGGGGTGGACCCGCGCACACACAGCACCCCACTTACACTTTCGTCCTCGCTTCGTATAAAAGGGTTAACCCGGAGGTGCTATGTTTGGACCCAACAGGCATTATATACTAGTACAACTCACTTTAGACTTTAGACAAGCAATGTGGGACTAATCCCACCACACAACTCCTCATGGGCCACATGGGCGCGATCTGAGTAGGCCGAGGTATTACATTCACCCCCTTAAGTGGCGCCCTCGGTAGCACACCGCATCTGTGACAAATGCCAGAACCACCCCTCGGTACACGTCAGGTGTGTCAAAGGTCTTCAGACATATGCCATGCGCGTGTGTCCACCGGGACCACACGCCATGCACCATATGCGCGCCCTGTCCCGACGCGCCGTGCAAATAAGGTTGATGCTCGATACCATCTGTAACACCACGGCCTAAAATCCGCTCAATGCCCCAAATTTCATGTGGGCGGACTCACAAGACACACAACACCCCACTTACACTTTCGTCCCTCGCCGTGTAAAAGGGTTAACCGGAGGTGCTATGTTTGGACCCAAGGGCATTATATACTAGTACAACTCACTTTAGACAAGCAATGTAGGACTAATCCCACCACACAACTCCTCATGGGCCACATGGGCCGCATACGAGTAGGCCGAGGTATTACAGGTGAACCTGAGGGCGCAAGGACTGTGGGTGGCAATTGATCCTAGCAACGCCAGCGAGAGGGAGGACATGATGGCCCTAGCAACCATCCTTCGAGCCGTGACGCCGGAGATGCTGTCCACGTTGGCTGTGAAGAACACGACCAAGGAGGCATGGGATGCCGTGAAGATGATGAGGATGGGCGTGGATCGTGTCCGCGAGGCAAATGCGCAACAGCTGCGCAAGGAGTTCGAGGACATCCAATTCAACGAGGGAGAAACGGTGGACGAATTCTCCATGAGAATTATGGGCCTCGTCAACCACCTTCGAGTCCTCGGCAACACGGTGGAAGAATAGAAGGTAGTGAAGAAATTCCTTCGCGTTGTGCCATCCAGATACACCTAGGTGGCAATCGCAATTGAAACGTTGCTTGATTTAAGCACGTTGTCACTTGAGGAGCTCACTGGTCGGCTTCGAGCGGTAGAACAGCGATATGGGCGCGATGACACCAACAGTACCGGTACGCGGCTGCTCTTATCTGAAGAGGAGCCAACAACAGTCCTTTGCAAGGAGTTCGAGGAGTGGCTCATGCGCGTCAAGAAGAGGGAGCAAGGCGACAGCTCCTCTAGCAGTGATAACTGTTATTGTGGCAAGCCACGTGGCCATGGGCGCGGCAAAGGCTGGCATGACGGAAAGGACGATGGCTCATCCAGTGTGCGCCGTGACATGTCACAGGTTCAGTGCTATAACTTCAACAAGTATGGGCATTACTCCAGGAACTGCCGCAAGCCTAAGCGTGCTGAGCAAGTTAATATGACGCAGGATGACGACGACGATGACGATGACGAACCTACGCTTCTCATGGCACAGGTGTGCACGCTCACCGAGGCTTCTATGGGCGCAAGCACTGACATGGTGCTCAGCGAGGTGCACGTGCAGGTGCATCTAGGGCGCAACGAGGATGCCCATGACGACACTTGGTACCTGCACACTGGTGCCAGCAATCATATGTTCGGGTGCCAGGCAAGCTTCGTGGAGATGGACGAGGGCGTCACCGACTCCGTCAAGTTTGGCAACGGCTCGGTGGTGGATATATGCGGGCGCGGCACCGTCCTATTCACTTGTCGGAATGGGGAGCACCTTGCGTTGACGGGGGTGTACTACATCCCACAACTGCGTAGTAAAATAGTGAGCCTCAGGCAGCTCAATAGGAATGGCTAACAAATGCTTATCCAGGATGGCGTGCTCACTATTTGTGACTAGTAGCATCACATACTTGCTCGGGTAAACCGCACTCGCAACCGGCTCTATGTGCTTACCCTCAACATTGCCGGTCGATGCACTGTCTGCTGCATGATATCGCGATGGTGCGTGGCGTCGCGCGACGGCACGGAAGCGGCGGCATCTTGGCGACCTACGGAGTGAGAGCGGCCAAGGGGCGCACGCTCGAAGTGGCGTGGAAGCGCACGCGATGCGACGATCTGCGCGAAGACGCGCGAGGCGGCGTGGAGGTGACAAGAGATCGTGTACGCTTCGACGGCATGGCGCGGGGTGGCAATGCTCGACGGCAGCTGCTAGAGGTTCACACAGAGGCACCGCAGAGCGGTGGTGCGTGGTGGGCAGTGGGGCCAGCGGCGGCGGTGGCTTTAGCCCTAGGCGATGCACAACGGCAGCTTAGCCTAGGCTCGTGTGGTGAGGCTCCGGGCGCGGCAGTGCGTTGGCATGGCCTCGGGCGCACGCAGGCGCGAGGCGCAGTGGCTGCGCAAACACATGGCACAACGTTAGGCTGGCGGCCAATGGCACAAACGTGACGTGAAGGGCGCGACAAGCGACGCAACGAGCGGTGCGGGAGGCCTCGCGATGGCGTGGTTGGTGCGGGCAGCCTGCAGGGCGCGCATGGGTGGCTCAATGAGCGCCGGTGTCAGGCTGGCAGGGCCGCACACGGGAGTGCACGCATGGCGCGTGGCTCAGTGGCCGATGGCACGGTGTGGTCGACGCACGGGGCGACACCAGGCAGTCCGCGACAGTCAAGCATATACTCCGGTACATTGCTGGTACGCGGAGCTATGACTGTCGTTACGCAAAGAAATTAGAGGAGCCACGATTTGTCGGCTACAACAATAGCGACATGGTCGGTGATATTCTGACAGAGGCGTCAAGCCGCGTCAAGTTCCAAGAGCTGCGCACAAGGATCTACATCATCAAGGATTAGGGGGTGTTTGCTGAATAATCCTTGATTACTGATTTATTGCATTTGCTAGTTATTGTGTTTACTATTGATTTGTATCGTTTTGTGCCAGTTTTAGTTTTTTGCATGGCAAGGACTGGTAGTCATGCGGCATTAGAGCTAGTAATTGGTGCATGTTGTGGAGGCAGTCAAGCCGATTGATGCTGCACATCGTGGAGGCATTGATGCTGATTAATGCTACACGTCGTGAGCAGTCAAGCTTTTCAGTTACTTCTTTCTTTGTTGGAGAATAAAAGGAGACAAGAAAAATAGGAAAATGCTATGCAAGTTGGACAGCACCAAAAAATCTATCTTGCAAGTTCTTTCTTCTTCCAGTGCGTGTGTGTGTTTGTCCAGGCGTTTGAGTGTTTCACGTGAGTAGACAACGGCGGGCTAACAGTACATGTTTCGAAGCAGCCGTGCACACCCTCGCTGATATCATGACGAACGGTGTATCAATAGAATTTGTTTACATTGAAGGAATGTCACACTATGTAACATCCCATTTTTGGATGTTGATTAGTATCTTTCCGTTTGCCTTCGTGGTTTTCAAAACTTATTTCAAATTATTGTGTATTTGCAAAGTTCTCTAGTTTCTGCCCCATTTCAAAATTTGGGTTTTGAGTTTCAGCTTGAATCTCGGTTTCAATTTGAAATCCTCTCTGTTGGACCCAACCTCCTCTGGCCCCTCTCCTCCCCCTGCCCCTTTTCTTTCCTTTCGATCAGGTGGTCGAAAGCTCCTTTCGACCACGTGCCCGCTCTACCGCACCCCCGTGCGCCTTGTCCCTACCCGATCACAGTTGCGACCACCTCCTCGTAGCTGACCGCCCTCTCATTGTCGACCACCTCCTCGTAGTCGACCACCTTCTCATTGTCGACCACCTCCTCGTAGTCGACGACCTCCTCGTAGTCGACCACCTTCCCGTAGTCGACCATCCCCTCGTCATCGACCAGCCTTTTGTTTCAACTAGGCTCTTGGTTCAGACCAGCCTCGTGGTTTCGACCGCCTCTCGGTTTTGACCACTCTCTCGGTTGCGACCACCTTTTCGATTTTGACCACTCTCGCCTTGGTGCGCTCTCTCTTTTTTCGCAGCACTGTGCGCATTTAATTGCTGTCTACGCATTAAATGTTGTTGTCTCTGCAGTGACGTGCGCATTGAATACCGACGCCCTTGCCGCTCCATTTTGTTACCCAGTCCCCCTCGTTCCTCTATAAATAGAGCACCAGGGAGCCATTTTGCGTCCTCCTGTTTTTCCCCTCAACTCTCCCTTTTTCTCTCCATGTCTCGCTTTTGTTACTGTTGTTGCCCAGAGCCCAGAGCTCCGAGTTCAAGCTGTCGTGCACTTCCTCTTGGTCCTCGCCGCGCCGGTACAACCCCCTCTCCTACCCACGTCTTTTTGGTATCTCAGAGCTTCTTGAAGCAATCCCCTCATTCATTTCAGTTTTGGTTTCACAAGCGCCGCCACCTCCCTCTTGTCCTTCAGTCCCGACTGACCCCCTTAACCGCCGTCCTCCTTCGCCTTCGATTGTGAGCTTCCTCGCTGCCGTTCACCATCCGCCGACCCCTCCTCCGGCCTCTCTCTCAGTCTTGGTGAGTTTCTTGTGCCCTGTTCTCTATCGTTTCCTTTCGACCGCGTCAAGCAGTCGAGTCTTTCTTTTCGTTCGACCACGTTGAGTAGTCGAATCTTTCCTTCTTTCGACCACGCTGAGTAGTCGAATCCTTCCTTCTTTCGACCACGCTGAGTAGTCGAATCCTTCCTTCTTTCAACCACGTTGAGTAGTCGAATGTTTCCTTCTTTAGACCACATCGAGAAGTCGAGTCCTTCTTTTACTTCAACCACGTTGAGTAGTCGAATCTTTCCTTCTTTTGACCACGGTGAGTAGTCGAATCTTTCCTTCTTTCGACCACATCGAGTAGTCGAGTATTTCTTTTCCTTCGACCACGTTGAGTAGTCTTATATTTCCTTCTTTCAACCATGGTGAGTAGTCAAATATTTCCTTCTTTCGACCACGCTAAGTAGTCGAATCCTTCTTTCTTTCGACCACGCTTAGTAGTTGAATCCTTCGTTCTTTCGACCACACTTAGTAGTTGAATCCTTCCTTCTTTCGACTACGCTGAGTAGTCGAATCCTTCCTTCATTCGACCATGCTGAGTAGTCGAATCTTTCATTCTTTTGACTATGTCTTGTAGTCGAACCCTTTCTGACCACTCGTGTAGTCGAACCCCCTTTCGACCTCGTAAAGTCGTTGATCTGTGCTCGACAAACCGAAACTTCGATAACTTCGTTCTCCGCCGTTGTAACTTCGATTGCAGTGTTCTTTGTTTCTAAATTTGTATAATTCAAGATCTTGCTTTTGGCAGTGGTCTTATTTAATTTGCAGTTCATTTGTTACTTCTTTAGTATTTATTTATTCTCTCTGCTTGTTTGTTCCTTTTTCCAGTTCGTTCATCCGAGTTGAGTTCGAAGAAGCGTGAGATCCCTAGTTTGATCAAGCACAAGATCTTCAAGATTCTCTTGCCTTTAAGCTAGGCGAGTAAATACTTTGATCATTCTGAGCCTACTATTTATGCAAATTATTTTTCCTTTAAATTACCAAAAAAACTACATGCTTTAATTATTTATGCAACCGTATGTTAACTCTTAAGGTAGTTAAATGCCTACTTGTTGGTTAATTAATTATTACCATATCCTTTGGCAATTTAATCCATTATTCCATGTCACCCTAGTAACTATGTGGTAAATTACTAGCTATAGGTTGTACTTAAGTGACATGCTTGTCTTGCTTAAGTACCGGGACACTAAGATGTCCCAACCATCATCTCTTAAATCATAAAATAGTTTTGGGTAGTCATGGGAGATACATGACTGAAGTATTTGAGATAAATTGGCTTCCCCTCTCAAAAACCCCAAACTGCTATTACCACATTTGGGCGGATGTTATGATGATGGGTGCGGATGTAGCACGAGAATATGTGGAATATGGTATGAACCACCCAGATGACTTTAAGTACTTAATCTGGTGATGACCTCCCATCGTAAAACATGTGCAACCACAAGTCTGCAAAGTGCAACTTGGCTTAGTAAAGTTATCGAACCCTGAAAGTCATCTCGTTGAAGAGGATCGGGGCAGTACAAGTGGCGGATGCGTTCCGGCTTGAAAGGGACACCGTGGTATGGTGAAGTTGCTAGCTGCGCTAGTCGTTGTGTGTAACATCCAAAAAATTTGGTTTGTTTTGAAGTTTTAAAAAGAAAAATAACCATTTAAATTTTTCTGCTAAAGTCAAAGCTTAATCTGAACTTTCATAAACCAAAAATAATTTAATATGAATAATCTCAACATACAATATTATCAAAATTATTTTATTTGGATTCTATGTGCTTGGATATATTTTTTAGATTTTTCTAGAATTTTTCTGAGTGCATTTGCTATTTTCTAGTTGCTATTTGGATTTTCAGTATTTTCAAAAAAAGGAAAACCTATTTAAAATCTTGGATTATCCCTTGGGCTGAAATCCGTTTCTTTTGGCCCACTTCCATTTTCGTTTCCTCGGCCCGGGCCGGCACGCCATTCCCGTGCGCACGCGTGAGGCAGGCCAGCCGTTAGTTTCCTTTTCCGCGCGTGCGCTGGCCTTGATCGAAGCCCATCCGAGCTGCCCGCTTCATTTCTTTCAGTGCCGTGCGCTAGCCCAAGTAGCGTCAAACCTTTCCTTTCTTTGTCCTTTGTTTCTCTGCCCGTGGGCCCAGCCACCACCTGTGCATCGTCTTCCTTCAGGACTCATGCGTCCGTGTTCTTCACGCACAGCGCCGCTGTGACTTGGATTCGTCCTCTCTAGTGCTATGTAAGGCCTTCCTCTTGCGTCAATCTCTTCGCTCCTTCCTTCTCCACCGAAACCCTAAAAGCCCCGACCCGTTTTTGGTTGCATTTTGTCGGATTTCACCGAGGAACCGAGCCGCCGTCAATGCCTTCCTTGCCGGAGTTCTTCATCGTCTGAGCATCTTTGCCCGAGCTGCCACCTCCTTCAGGTCCGCAATAGCGAGAGCTACACCGTGCTCCTCTTGATTAAAATCGGGCGCCACTCCTTCGCCAATTCCACCATGGCCGTGAGCTCCTCCGCCGCCCAAGTCACTACCGTCGATGATCTGGTGCCACCCTGGCCAAACCACTGCCGCCTGAAGCTTCCCCGTGCTCCCGGAGTCTCCTTTTGATTCATCTCTAAAGCTGCCTTGTCGCCGACGCCGGTTGTGCTTGTGCAGCTCAACCACTGCCGCCGGCCATGGCATCTACGCTTCTTCCTCCCTTGGCTTCTCTCTTTGCTGAAGTGGAAGCCACCTTGTGTGCCACCTCACCTCCTAATCTTGCGATTAAGTAATATGAAATGCATTAGGAAAAATTTCTTTGAACATTTGCATATGACTCTGCCTTTTTGAAAATCTTGTGTTGGTTTTAAAACTAAAACTTGAACAACATTAGGTGCTAAAAAGGAAATAGATGAAGCAAAATAAAATTTCCTAAGTAAGAGAATGATTTCGGGCCTTTTATCCTAGGAACCATTCAATCAAAATTTCTATATGAAATTTTGGTTAGAGAAATACTTAAGACCTTTTAGGAACAGCACCTCGTTTGAATTTTGTAGAAATTCACGAAAGGTGTTAGCCTCTGAAAGCTTCTTGTAGGAACTACTTGAGCCCAGCAGCCTACACAAAACATTTCAAAAATTTTGGACTTCGTTTGGGTGGTGAATTAAATCGGCAAAGAAATCAGCTGATAATTCAAAAACCCTAAAGCCTGTACTGTTCATCGGGCCCGAGTCCAAATCCCATGGTCGAACCCGACTCTTGTCACGTTTGAACCAAGTCCCAAGGAGTGCAAGCGTTTTGGACCGTTGGATCTGAAACCAACCATCCAGATCCAATGTGCCATTCGGACCTTCCGAACCGCACAGTCCTTGTAAGTCGTTGGATCTGAAACCAACCGTTCAGATCAAATGTGCCGTTCGGACCTTCCGAATCGCACAATCCTTGTGAGCCGTTGGATTTAAAACCAACCGTCCAGATCAAAGGTAACGTTCGGACCGTCCGAACCACATGCGCAATCTGGGCCATTTGATACTTTTGATCGGGGCAGCCCAGTAAACACATGCGTGCACCATTAGATCCTTATCGAACAGGTCAGATCGAGTGGGCTGTTTAGACCATCCAAACAGCTCATTTCATTTGAGCCATTGATTATGAAATAAACGCTCTAGATTAGTTGGGCCGTTCGGACCATCCGAACAGCACAATTCATCGCAGCCGTTCATTTCTAATTGGATTATCACGATTTAATCAACGCATAACGTTTCGCTGAGCCAGTGGCTGGTGGGCCCTGAGCGCAGGGACCTTCGTCCACCGCGCGTGTAACGTCCCAAAAATTTGGTCTGTTTTAAAGTTTTAAAAGAAAAATAACCATTTGAATTTTCCTAGTAAAGTTAAAAGCTTAATTGGAATTTTCAGAGTTCAAAAACAATTTATTGTGATTAATGTCAACATCAACTATTATAAAAAAAATTTGTTTTATTTGGGTTCTATGTGCTTGGATGTATTTTCTAGATTTTTCTAGAATTTTTCCGAGTGCATTTGCTATTTTCTTTTTGTTATTTAGAGTTGCTGCTATTTTCTAAGAAGGAAAACTAATTATTAAATCTCAGAATTCCTTGGGCTGAATCTCCGAGCCAGCCCATATCTCTTTCTCTATTCTTTTGGCCCATCCATTCTCTTAGTCGGCCTGCTCTTTTGTCTCGCGCGTGAAGCACAGCCGCGTGGCCTCTCTCTCCTCCAGTCATTGCTCCGTTCCTCTTTACGTACACATGTGAAGCTAGCCGAGGCATGGCTTTTTTTTTTCCGTTTTCCTGCGCGCGTGAGCAGCCAACCCAAAAGCCTCGGCCCACCTTCCTTTCCTGCACGTGACCCAAACCGAGCCAGGCCGCTCCTTTTCCTCTCGCGCGTGAAGACCCAACCGAAGCCAGCGCTGAATTCCTTTCCTTTTTCCTTTGATTCCACTGCCACGTGGGGCCGCCTGTGCCAGCTCACCTTCGTCTTCCCCAGGGACTCCCGTGCCGTGTCCATTGCAAACACGAAGCCGCTGCCTTCCATTGTGGGCACCTCCCCATCCGGTGCTATTTAAGAGCAGCCCTCCGCGTCATATCGTGCGCATCATCCATCTCCACCAAAACCCTAAGGTCTCCTTCCTGGATTCATCTTCGTCACGCTGCAATCACCGAAGAACTGAGCGTCGTTGAAGCTCCTTCCTTGCCGGAGTCCTTCATTGTCGCTGCCTCTCCGCCGTCGTGCGTCTTCGCTCATGAGTTCGTGATCGACAAAGTCTACCCGGTGCTCATCTCCGTGTGCCTCGGACGGCTTTAGTGCGCATTAAATGCCCTCACCCGTGGCGTTATCGCCGCCGCCGCCGCCTCATCGCCCCGCCATCGAAGTCATCGCTGTCCCGAGCTTCGCGCGTTCCTGTGGTTCCGTTTTGGTGATTCACCGATCCTCCATCGTCTCCGTTCATCTTCGCCGCCGTGGGCATTGCTGCCGGCCATGGCCTTCGGTTTCTCTCTCCGCTGATGTGGCCTCCATTTCAGCTCCATCTCAATGCCACCTCCTCGGCCACGCCATTAATTGGCTTATGTGTCATCCTCGTGGCATCCCAATCAGCTCCAGTCATCATGCCATGTAGCAGATCCCAATTCCACCCGATCCAAAAGATCATGGAATCAGTCTATGGTGCACCAACTCTATGACCAGTGGGCCCCACTTGTCATAATCGATTTCTTTTATCTTTTCAGCTGAAAATCTTCGATGATGTCAGCATGACTCAATTAATTGTTTTTCCTTCATAGAAACAATTCCTTTAATCCTAAATTCTGATTCTATCATTTTATGTGACCTTCTAAAGCCCATATCTTTTGCATTCGAACTCCGATTGAGTCCATTCAAATTCCTAAATTCATCTAAATTCAAGATCTAGCTATCTGATATTTTTATTTAATTTTTGGAGTTTATCTTGCCTCTGTTATTTATTTATTTGTTTTATTTTGCTTGTTTGCGAGTAGACGTTGATACTTCGGGAAGCTTTGAGCAAGGAGGAGTCTACCAAGATCAAGATCAATCTCAGGATTTATTCTAAGGCAAGACGTAGTCCTTTGATCATATTGAACCTATGATTTCAAAGTATATTGTTTTATACCAAATGCATGCTATGTTTATACAAATTGTTTTGGGCTTAGTTATTACCTATTGTCATTATGCCTCCTTTGATTATTTGAATGCCATGAATCCTTTGTCACCCTAGTGTGGATAATCTTAGTTGGACATATTCATATTGCCAATTTGGGTAGCGTATTGATGCTTAGTTCAGCTTAGATACGATGGGTTTATCATCACATGTGTCATAATGATTAATCTTGATTTAATGATATATGTAATCGTGGTGGCGAGCCACTCTTGTTAAAATTGGTGTACCATGACTAGGTGTGTCATTGGTCTTGGTTAAATAAAAATGGTTTTCACTCGGGCGGGCAGGTTGGTGGATTGTGGGTGTGGTTTAGCACGGTATGGGTTGTGGAAAGATCGCCTGAGTAACTGGTCAAGGACTTAATCTTGTGCACCATTGAACTGGGCCTTAACCGTACAAACCACATGTCTGGTATGGGACGGACCTGGCTAACTAATTAGCGATGTTTTGGTTTAGTTCTGTTTGGGTTGTTTTTGGCGCAAGAGGGGGCCAGGAGGGTGAATCCTTAGCGAGCAGAACTGGGTCAAAACAGGACTTTGTAAAGGCCTTGTCACGTGCTCCAGACTGCTTACCTAAGGTAGTGAGCAGTGGTATCTACGGATGCCAAACAAACTAGAGAATTCGTGTCTTGTGGGTAAAGCTGTACAACCTCTGCAGAGTGAAACTATTTGAATAGCCGTGTCCGCGGTTATGGACGTGCTCGGGGATTTCACACGGGAGATAGAGTTTCTTCTAAAATGAGTTGGAGTGCGAATGAGATGTTCACTTGATGAATATAATGTTTGTTTGGTGAGCAGGGATTTCACTTGGTGGTTTGTGTCGATGGGTGAATAGTGGATTCACTTATCATCGGTTTGGTTGGGAAGTGAATGTGAAGTTCACTAGTTGTTTCAAAGAAATTGTTTATTTATTTATTATTGTTTTCAACTACGCATTTCAATCTATTTATTGTATTTATCGTAAATATTGCTTTCTGCAAAAGAACCATACAACTAACCTTGTCAAGCCATGCATGAATATTATTTGCATACATTTCCCTACGGTTTGTTGAGTACATTCAAAAGTACTCATGGCTTTTGCCCTCGGATTGATCCGCAGTTGAAGAGTATCAAGCTGCTAAAGAGTTCTTCGCCCAAGAGGACCATGAAGGTTTTACGGATTAGGATGCGTTCTCCACTCGATTGCCTGTGGGCATGTTGATTGGCCATTTGAAGAGTTTCATTCCGCTGCAAGAGTTCTATTTGTTTCTTTAGCCATGCGTGGCAAGTTAGGTAAACGTTGACCATAAGGTCCAGTTATTATTATTATTTGTTACTTTGAGATCTTTTTAGTTAAATCGAATAAATGGATGGTATTTCATCACTGTTTCCTGTGTGAGCTAGCTACTGATCTGGGACTAGTTCGGAAAACACAGAGGGTTCCTGAGATGTATTTTTGGGTCCCGACAGCGCGCCCAGGAGCTCTAGCACAGCACAGCGAAGGCTCCGCCGCCCACCGTTTTGGCCTCATTGCCCATGGTTTTGCTTGGCCAACCACCAGCGTCACGTCGCCATTTATTTCGCGCCCATTCCTGCTCGCGCCAACTCCTCCCTGCCCGTGTAGCATTGGGACACTCTGCCTCTGTGCCCATGACTGCCTAAAGCTTTCCTCGATCATCTTCGCCGCCCCGGCTATAAAAAGGACACCCCTATCTTCGCTTTCTCTTTTCCAAGCTCGTGCGCTCACTCACTCCTCTTTTCAACCTCTCAATCCAACTCTAGAGCTCGAGAGCTAAAACCCTAATTTCACCGTGTGCCATTGTCTTCGTCTCCGGCTATGCGTGTGTTAGTTTGCCACGGGCTATGCTCATTTGCTTTGTCACGTTTTGCCGTAGCAGTCCCTCCGCTCGGCGCTGGCGCGCCACCGCGTTAAGCCACCCCAAGCGACGTCGTCAGTGCCGGCAGGAGCGTATTAGTACGTAGAACCCGTTTCGAGTACTCACTTGCCTCGCCGAGCCTCACAACACTGGCGAGTAGCGCAGCCGTGAGCACCACTGCAGTGACGAGCATTGTAGCTCGTCATTAGCGTGCCTAATCTTGTCATTAGGGTTAACAAAGTGTTTAACTGTTTAGTTAGTCCTAATGAGTCACTTGCATGTGGGACCAAGCCTTTAAGTTAACTCAAACCGGTAACTTTGCTAGAGTCTATGACATGCGGACCCCACAGTTTAAGTGCACAGTGCAACCCCATGGGCCGTCTCACTGACAGTAGGCCCCACCTGTCGGTTTAACCAGAAATCCAATGGAAAACAGAAAATGCGCTTTCAGTTATAGTCGGAATACGTTTTCCTTTTTGGAAGGCGTAAACTTCGATATAACAGACACGAGAATGCACTTTCTCCGTTAGAAAACGTATTTTCCATTTATTCTGGATTTTTCTGGTTACTATTGTTTTTGTTGGATGTTATTTTAATTTCTTTCTCGGCTCTTTTTAGACTTTGATTGTTCGGGTTATCCTTGCGACGATCAATCCGTTATACCTCCAGAACAGCAAGAGCAAGGCAAGCACCCCCTTTGATCATGTTGATCCCAGTATTTTACCTAGGGTACTTTGTTTTGCAAATCCTGTTATGCATGCGTGCATGTTTGTATGAAAATGCTATTATTGGGAAAATGGTAGAGTAAATCCTACTTGCTGCATATGTCTCCTTGAATTATTGATCTCTTACTGTTGTAACCCTTAGAATATGGGTTAGACAATATGTAATGTCATTTGGGAATTTTCGAGTGCAGTTATTGCACAAATGCAATTAGTGCAATTGAATTTCTAAAAAAATTGATTAAAGGACGATATGTTAATTTGAGAATTTGGGATTATTGTGTAAAATGTCCAGAGGAGTTACCTCTGCTATTTTGTATGAAAATGACATGAAAACTTTAGTCTTTAGACACGGGCAAGTTATGTTGTATTCTGATAAAGTGAGGATTGTGACTCACTAGTAGATAGGGTGGAGATCTTGCCTGCAGTCGGTTAAGAACTGAAGCCTGCAAATCTGGGACTAAGACCTAATCGTACAACCATATGTGCTAGTGTGGGATGGTCGTAGCTAACTAAGTTATCGAAATCTTGGCCTTGCATGATAGTAGACAGAAGTAGTGCGCACATTGCCGGGGTACCGGTAATACTAACACAACTGCGAATGTCTCACTTCGACAGGTGTTATCCGGGTGAAGTGAGGGACTTGCTCATCGGGGACTGTCTGGTGAGTAAGGCTCCTCTTCCGATGTGTTACTTTGTTACTGCTAGTGTTATTATTATTATCTCGACGGATGAGGATAAAGATTCGTAGGGCTAGTGCAGGGTTAGGACTAGATAATATAAAGGCTGCGTCGTGAACTCTAGGTTGCTTACCTTCGACAGTGAGCAGCAATATAGAGATATTTCATGCAACTGGAATACCGCGTACTATGGGTAAAGTTGTACACCTCTGCAGAGTTATGAACTATTCGAATAGCCGCGCTCGCGGTCATGAGCATGCTTAGTGCGGCTGGTATGGCAGTAGCTTTGTTTTTCAAACTATTTTGTCACAAAAGATTGGGGTAATGACATGGGGTTTTCCATTTGTTGAGTTAACTACCATGTCTATGGTTTTGTTGCTATGTCTATAGCCGAATGTGTCATTTCAATGACTGTTTTCCTCTTTCTATGGCATTATTGCCATTTCTATAGTTGAACCGAATCTGTCAGTGCCATTTCTATGGCGGAATGTTGATTACATTTTTGCTTACAACCGGGTAGGGTTGTAAGTGTTTGTTGTTACTCTTTCAGTTATATTATTTACTGTCTTGTACTTACTTTTCTTAATCTGCTCTTTCAAATTTCCGTTGCAAATTATTACTTGATTATTGCAAATAAACTCGGCTTTGAGCAAAAGAACTTGTAGAATAGAGCCATACTCTTGACAGCCTTGCATCTAATATAATTTTTTTTGTGATACACTACAAGTCTCGCTGAGTACACAAGTACTCAAGTTTGCTGTTGTTGTTGATTTAGAATTTGTAGATGATCCGACGCCTGACGATGAGTTCTTTGCAACTGGCACCGAGGGATTCGGTGACGGGTCTACTTAGGCCTTGCTTCCTTGTCGGTTGCCTGAGGGATCAGATGGGCATGCCGCTGGATTTTTGCTACTACTACTATTATGTCTTCCGCTGCTACTTTGTGTTTCTCTGATGACTGTTTTATTTGGCCGGTCGACCGTTGTTGTAATAACTCTTGTAATAGCTTAAGTAGATTACACTCTTTTGCTTCACTTTAGTATGTGAATGTATGAATCTGATGCCAGATGTTGTGAATGTGTGTGCTAGCCTTTATTCCTGGGATTAGCACTATATACACATAAGACTCACAGGTATTCCACGCCCGGTGGTCTGACAACGCCTGGTATTAGAGCCATACTGACTGTAGGACAAGCCCTAGGTAGAATGGTTAATAGATTAGACTTAGAAATAAAATTTGCAATCTAATTTAACCTTAGTAATGGTTCTGAAAATTTAGAAAATTTTGCTAAACTTATCCCTCTTAGCATTCTTTTCTCATCTAAAGACTCTTTTTGATCATCTCATCTCATCTTTTTCAAAATAGTTCTAGTTTTGAGGGATGGGATGCTCTCTGAAAATGACAGTATTAAATTACTTTTAGAACTTTCAAAACAGAACCAAAATGTTATCCAAACATTCCCTAAAGTCCTTTTGAAGATTTTGTCTTCGAACTACTAAGGAGTCCACTTTAGGTCTCTCTTTTCATAAAATTTCAGAATGTGTTGTTTGCTGAAATTTTTGTACTGTACTACCTTATTAAACCTCCCTACTTTCATTTGGAGTTATTTTGAGTGAAATTATAAAGGTCTACATATATGAAGACCAAGGGGTAGAAATACCTGATTAACAGCCTTAAGGGATTAGTAAGTAAACCTAGGAATGGTTAAAAGTATGCGCTGAAAATTCTTTCCCTACCTACTGTCATTCTCATCCATAATTCTGGTCATTTGATCTTTGACTCATCTTCTCTTTATAATTATGTAGATGGTCAACCAGTGGGAGCCGCAGTACCGCACGAGTGCCTTTGAGGAGGGCACGTTGTGGCATGCTCTTTGGGAGATGCTACAACACATCGAGTGGCCTCACACTCTGCAGTACACAGTCTACAGTGCACCGGCGAGTGCAGCCTCCACTGAGTACCTCACCCAGGTGCTCATCCAGGGGAGGAACTTCGGCGACCCAGCTTTCCGATGCTATGGGAGAGGCTCTACTGTTCGGATGTCCCTGCTTGATGCGGCTTATATCGCTATCGTTCGACTACGACACGAGCTGCCAGCGCTACAGGAGTCGTTCTTCCACTTCCCTACTCGAGCTGCGGACCAGGAGGAGCCTACCTACTAGGTAGAGGGGAGACAGTTCCATACCCCTCACCTGCACCTCGTAGGCCTGGTGAGGTCACTTGACAGTTATCTCCGTCGAGTGTCTTGTGAGCTTCTAGAGGCCCGTTGGAGGATCTGCACACTGGAGGACAGCATCGGTCCTATGGTAGCGTAGGGTTTCTTTTCCTAGGAGCTGTTATACGGAGAGGATGCAGTGTTGGCACCTACTAAGGATCTACCTTAGCCTATCACTCGTCTGCAGCCCCGCACCCGATGTCCTCGTATGTCGGCTATCGGACATCGCCGCCGAGTGATGGCTATCTACGTAGATGCAGTGGTTCCTACACATCCGTTGCAGTGTTTCCATCACCGCCTTGCTAGACTTGAGGACATCGAGCACTAGAGTACTCCGTCCTCCGCTGCCCCTGAGTCCTCCGGAGCTGCCCAGCACGACTAGATGGACTAGACGACTGCAGTCTGCATAGAGCTCACTTGTAGGTCTTTAAAGTGAGCACTTTTGGACATTTTGTAGACGTAGACCGAGGTGGGACCTCGCTGTACTTTTGTTGTATTATGCTACTTTTTGTGTTCTGTTTTCTCTTTTTCGGTATTTTGGAACAACGGGCATGTGTGCCATGTAATGTTTAACTAGTATGTTAAAATTCATGTGTGCTGCCTTGAATCTTTAAGTTATGCATGCTACTAGTTTGTATTAAGCTACAATAGGTTGGGATGAAGTTGCTTGCTGACCCACTTAAGTCTACTAGTTTGTATTAAGCTACAATAGGTTGGGACGAAGTTGCTTGCTAACCCACTTAACTTCTGCTTTTTCCCTCGCATCCCACGAACAATTGTTTACTCTATCTGTTGTTTGATCAGGATGGCAGTAACCCGCTCAGTTCGCCAACTCATGGCAACAGGAACCCCCTCTGGATATCAAGCCCCAGAGAATGAGACTCCATTGGCTTCGCTACCCAATCCTCAACACCCATCTGCGGCAACAGAACAAGCGGACCAGCCTCAGTCTACCGCTGCTGCAGAAACAGAAGTTTTGCCACCTCCGCCCACCATGGCTCAAGTGCTAGCCATGATTGATCAGGGATGACAGACCAACACTTTATTTCTTCAATAGCTAGTTCAGAACACTGCAGCTCTTGGCACTACCGTTGGAGGAAATGGAGCTACGATCAATCAGCCCTCATCCCGAATGGGTGAGTTCCTGCGAACTCGGCCACCCACTTTCTCATTAGCCACCGATCCCCTCGACGCTGACGATTGGCTTCGTACAGTGGAAAGTAAGCTAATCATAGCCCAGTGCACCGATGAAGAAAAGGTGTTGTATGCATCTTATCAATTTCAGGGTGCCGCAGCAGTTTGGTGGGAGAATCATCAGACCATGCTTCCAGAAGGCCAGACTCTTACATGGGCCGCATTCAAAGAAGCATTCCGCAATGCCCACATACCTTCAAGTATCATGGGTATCAAGAGGCGAGAGTTCTATGAACTCCAGCAAGGGTACCAGACCGTGATGGATTTCTTGCACCGTTTCAATTATCTCGCCCGATATGCAGCATCTGAGATACCAACCGAGGAAAGAAAGATTGCTCATTTCCGGGAGCGACTTAATGACGAGATGAAGTGGTCGCTTGCTGCCCACGATCTCTCCAACTTCCAGGATTTGATCAACAAAGCTATTCGAGTTGAAGATAGCACTCGAACGGTTGTTGAGAGTCGCAAGCACAAGTGGCTTGCACAGAAATCAGCTAGTAGTAGTCAACCGAGACCTCGATCTTGGCAGATGTCAAATGCTTGCCCTCCTGCACCATCATCTTAGAGACCTCAAGCACCAGCTCCCCGTCCACCACAAACAGCGGTTCAACACTATAACCACCAAAATCAGCAGTCCAATGCTCAAAATCCAGCAGCGAACATCACATGCTTCAACTGCAATGAGCGTGGACATTATGCCAACAAGTGTCTGAAAAAGAATACTTCAGTGCCTCAACCTCAGTCATTTGGTGTCCGGTAGTGACCCCAGGGCCCTACCCAAGGCCCAGGTGGACAGCAAGCGTCCAAACCAGCGTACGGCAATGGACGTGGTCGTGTCAACCACACTATTGCTGAGGAAGCCGACGCATCACCTGATGTGGTAACGGGTACGATTCTCATATACACTCGGTACCTACCTTAGCATTGTTTGATTCTGGAGCAACTTATTCCTTTGTATCTAAAATTTTTTCTCTACAACAAGAACTAGAAGCTGTATCTTTACAAAGCACCATGATAGTTCACTCACCTGGATCCGTCATGAAAACCAAACACGGATGTCTAGGTGTTCCAATTGAAATCAATGGGGTAGGATTCAAAGATAACCTTATCATGACAGATACACCTGGGATAGATATAATCCTTGGGATGGATTGGTTATCCAAACATCAAGGGGTTATCGATTGCGCCAGACGAGCAGTTTCTCTAGTCAACTCTGACAGAGAGCACATCGACTTTGTCCCCACACACGGCACTCTGTCGCAACAGCCCAAGCTCAATGCTATAACCGTTCCAAAACTTATTCAAGTGCTTGTGGTATGCGAATATCCCGATGTCTTCCCAGATGAACTGCCAGGAATGCCACCTGATCGGGACATGGAATTCGTGATCGACCTAATACCCGGGACATCACCTATATCCAAACGACTCTATCATATGGATTCTAATGAGTTAGCCAAATTGAAGATACAACTCAAGGAATAGCTGGACAAAGGATTTATTCACCCCAGCTTATCCCCATGGGATGTCCAGTTTCGTTCGTTCGAAAAAGGACGGCAGTTTACGCATGTGCGTCGACTATCGCCCTCTGAATGAAGTCACCATCAAGAATAAGTATCCTCTTCCAAGGATTGATGACTTGTTCGATCAAATGAATGGTGCCTGTATTTTCACCAAGATAGACTTGAGAACTGGGTATTTCCAACTCAAGGTCAAGCCTGAAGATATTCCGAAGACTGCATTCACTACCCGTTACGGTCTATATGAATATACCGTAATGTCTTTCGGACTTACCAATGCTCCTGCAAACTTAATGAATCTCATGAACAAGGTCTTTATGGAGTACTTGGATTAGTTCGTAGTGGTCTTCATCGACAACATTCTCATCTACTCCAAAACTACAGAAGAGCATGAGCAGCATTTGCGTTTAGTGCTCGACAAGCTGTGTGAGCATCAACTGTATGCCAAGTTCAGAAAATGTGAATTCTGGCTTCAAGAAGTCGGATTCCTAGGCCACGTCCTATCCAAAGGAAGTGTGGCAGTAAACCCAAGAAAGGTCCAAGAGGTTCTAGATTGGAAGCCACCCCGAACCGTTCCTGAAGTCCGAAGTTTTATCGGTTTGGCGGGATATTGCCACCGATTTATCGAAAATTTCTCTAAGATTGCAAGACCGATGACTCAGCTTCTGAAGAAGGAAAATAAGTTTGAATGGATGGCCTCGTGTGATGAGAGTTTCCACAAGTTAAGGAGAAGACTCATATCAGCCCCAGTACTCACACTGCCTGACATACACAAAGACTTCACGGTGTATTGTGATGCATCTCGCCATGGCCTTGGATGCGTGTTAATGCAAGAAGGCAAGGTAGTGGCTTATGCCTCGCGTTAGCTACAGCCACATGAAGCTAATTACCCAACTCATGATTTGGAGTTAGCAGTGGTGGTCCATGCTCTAAAAATCTAGAGGCATTATCTCATCGGCAACCGGTGTGAGATATACTCAGACCATAAAAGCCTGAAGTATTTCTTCACCCATACCGATCTCAACCTAAGACAACGAAGGTGGCTTGAATTAATCAAAGACTATGACTTAAGCATTCATTACCACCCTGGTAAGGCCAATGTAGTAGTCGATGCTCTAAGCCGGAAACTTCACTGCATGAAGGCATCGACCGAAGTAAGTCAACCGATGCTGCATGAAGAATTTTAGAAACTCTATATGGAAATAGTTGAAGAAGGTTATCTTGCCACCCTGACCCTGCATCCTACGCTAGAATCCCAAATCCAAGATGCCCAACTTAAAGACCCGACGATAGCCGAAATCAAGCAAAATCTTCAAGAGGGCGGAAAATCCGATTTTTTCGAAGGCTCGAATGGATTAATTATGCGCAGACAACAACTCTATGTTCCTAATGATCCAGATATCAAGGAGTTGATTCTAAAAGAAGCCCACGATTCCCCTCTCTCCATTCATCCCAGAAGCACCAAGATGTACCAAGATTTGCGAAAGCAATTCTGGTGGCCCGGTATGAAGAAAGACATCGCCACACATGTTGCCCGATGCGACGTATGCCAGCGTGTCAAAGCAGAGCATCAACGACCCGCTAGATTACTTCGACCCCTGAATATCCCTGAGTGGAAATGAGATGAAATTGGCATGGATTTCATCACAAGGTTACCAAAGACCCGAAAAGGGCACGACTCCATTTGGGTTATTGTGGATCGCTTAACCAAGGTGGCCCACTTTATTCCAGTCAAGACCACCTATAATGGAGCCAAGCTAGCAAAACTTTATATGGATAATATCATCCGTCTGCATGGCGTGCCAAAGATCATAACCTCAGATCGAGGACCGCAGTTCACTTCCCGATTCTGGGACAATGTACATGAACTATTGGGAACCAAGCTATTTTTTAGCACGACATTCCATCCTAAAACCGGAGGCCAGACAGAAAGGACAAATCAAATACTAGAAGATATGTTGCGAGCATGTGTGCTATCCTATAGCACTGACTAGGAGAAATGCTTAGCATTTGCTGAGTTTTCTTATAACAACGGCTTCTAGGCCTGTCTTCAGATGTCTCCATTTGAAGCACTGTATGGAAGGAAATATAGAACACCGTTGTTCTGGTCCGAAATAGGAGAACGACAATTCTTTGGACCCACAGTCATCCAGGAAGCTCAAGAGTAGGTGGATGCGATAAGGAGACGCTTAAAGGAAGCACAGTCCCGACAAAAGAGCTACGCCGATCGTCGTCGCCGTGAGCTGGTCTTTGAAGTAGGCGATTTTGTCTATCTCAAGGTCTCACCAATGCGAAGCGTCTGCCGTTTCCACATTCATGGGAAATTGGTCATGAGATATATCGGTCCCTACCGAATTCTCGCAAGAAAAGGCGAAGTAGCTTTTCAGCTAGAGCTGCCACCTCAACTTTCAGATGTACACGATGTCTTCTACATATCTCAGCTCAAGAAATGTCTTTGGACTCCTGCGGAATCTGTTCCTTTGGAAACCTGGATATCCAACCAGATCTTTCTTACCAAGAGCAACCAATCCGAGTGTTAGATGAAGCCACGCACCATACGTGAAGCCATGCCATCAAGATGCTGAATGAAGCTACGTGGGAACATGACGACAGCCTTAGAATCGAATTTCCCTCCTTTTTCTCTGAACCTACCGAATCTCGGGGATGAGATTCTTTGTAAGGGAGGTAGATCTGTAACATCCCAAAATCTTAATCTTGCGAATAAGTAATATAAAATTTATTAGGAAAAATTTCTTTGAACATTTGCATATGACTCTGCCTTTTTGAAAATCTTGTGTTGGTTTTAAAACTAAAACTTGAACAACATTAGGTGCTAAAAAGGAAATAGATGAAGCAAAATAAAATTTCCTAAGTAAGAGAATGATTTCGGGCCTTTTATCCCAGGAACCATTCAACCAAAATTTCTGTATGAAATTTTGTTTAGAGAAATCCTTAAAACCTCTTAGGAACAACACATCGTTTGAATTTTGTAGAAATTCACAAAAGATGTTAGCCTATGAATTTTTTTTAGGAACTACTTGAGCCCAGTAGCCTACAAAAAAATTTTCAAATATTTTGGACTTCGTTTGGGTGGTGAATTAAATCGGCAAAGAAATCAGCTGATAATTCAAAAACCCTAAAGCCTGTACTGTTCATCGGGCTTGAGTCCAAATCCTGTGGTCGAACCCGACCCTTGTCACGTTCGAACCAGGTCCCAAGGAGTGCAAGCCTTATGGAACGTTGGATCTGAAACCAAGCATCCAGATCTAATGTGTCGTTCGGACCATCCGAACCGCACAGTCCTTGTGAGTCGTTGGATCTGAAACCAACCATTCAGATCAAATTTGCCGTTCGGACCTTCCGAATCGCACAATCCTTGTGAGCCGTTGGATTAAAACCAACCGTCTAGATCAAAGGTAACGTTCGGACCGTCCGAACCACACACGCAATCTGGGCCATTTGATACTTTTGATCGGGGCAGCCCAGTAAACACATGCGCGCACCATTAGATCCTTATCGAACGGATCAGATCAAGTGGGCTGTTTAGACCATCCGAACAGTTCATTTCATTTGAGCCATTGATTATGAAATAAACGCTCCAGATTAGTTGGGCCGTTCGGACCATCCAAACAGCACAATTCATCGCAGCCGTTCGTTTCTAATCGGACCGTCATGATTTAATCAACGCATAACGTTTCGCTGAGCCACTGGCTGGTGGGCCTCGAGCGTAGGGACCATCGTCCACCTCGCGCCCGGGAGCTCTAGCGCAGCACAGCAAGGGCTCCGCCGCCCACTGTTTTGGCCTTATCGCCCGTGGTTTAGCTTGGCCAACCACCAGCGTCGCGTCGCTATTCATTTCGCGCCCATTCCTACCCGCGCCAACTCCTCCCTGCCCGTGTAGTGTTGGGACACTCTGCTTCTGTGCCCATGACCGCCCGAAGCTTTCCTCGATCATCTCCGCCACTCCGGCTATAAAAAAGACACCCCAAGCTTCGCTTTCTCTTTTCCAAGCTCGTGCGCTCACTCACTCCTCATTTCAACCTCTCAATCCAACTCTAGAGCTCGAGAGCTAAAACCCTAATTTCACCGTGCGCCATTGTCTTCGTCTCCGGCGCCGTGAAGGGTTTGGTGTCAATCCTATCGCGTCATATCGCGTCCCTTAACATCTTGAGTATTTCCCCTCAAACAATTTAGCTTTTGATCCACAGGAGCTCTCGTTTGGGCCCTTTTTCTTCGTCTCCGGCCAGAACAGCGCCTCAAGCATCGCTAGTGATTCTTTGCGCTTTGGACCGATTCGTTGCACCCGAAGAATTGCCAGGACCCACTAAAGCTTCTACGATCATTGGATTTCGTTCTCCTTCACCCAAGCTTCTTCTCCGCATGCAACCGACTTCGTCGCCGCACCTCACCGTCAACAGCTCGCCACAGATCACCTCAGCTCCTCCGCGTCATTCTGGTAGACTCCTAATAGTCCCTAGATGCTTATGCGGGTGTTAGTTTGCCACGGGCTATGCTCGTTTGCATTGTCACATTTTGCCGTAGCAGTCCCTCCGCTCGCCGCCGGCGCACCACCGCGTTAAGCCACCCCAGGCCACACCGTCGGTGGCGGCAGGTGCGCATTAGTACATAGAACCCATTTCGAGCACTCACTTGCCTCTCCGAGCCTCACAACGCCGGCGAGTAGTGTAGCCGTGAGCACCACCGTGGTGACGAGCACTGTAGCTCGTCATCAGTGTGCCTAATCTTGTCGTTAGGGTTAACAAAGTGTTTAACTATTTAGTTAATCCTAATGAGTCACTTGCATGTGGGACCAAGCCTTTAAGTTAACTCAAACCGGTAACTTTGCTTGAGTCTATGGCATGCGGGCCCCACAGTTTAAGTGCATAGTGCAACCCCTTGGGCCGTCTCGCTGACAGTAGGCCCCATCTGTCAGTTTAACCAGAAATCTAATGGAAAATAGAAAATACGCTTTCAGTTATAGCCGGAATACGTTTGCCTTTCTGGAAGGCGTAAACTTCGATATAACAGACGCGAGAATGCACTTTCACCATTAGAAAACGTATTTTCCATTTATTCTGAATTATTCAAACCGATTGTAGTAAAAGCTTAATAACTTTTGCTACACAACTCCAAATTTAGTGAAACTAGTTTCTAAATTCGTCTAAAATCATAATCTACCTAATTATGTAAAAATATTTTTTTTGGTTACTGTTGTTTTTGTTGAATGTTATTTTAATTTCTTTCTCGGCTCTTTTTAGACTTTGATTGTTCGGGTTATCCTTGCGACGATCAATCCGTTATACCTCCAGAACAGCAAGAGCAAGGCAAGCACCCCCTTTGATCATGTTGATCCTAGTATTTTACTTAGTGTACTTTGTTTTGCAAATCCTATTATGCATGCGTGTATGTTTGTATGAAAATGCTATTATTGGGAAAATGGTAGAGTAAATCCTACTTGCTACATATGTCTCCTTGAATTATTGATCTCTTACTGTTGTAACCATTAGAATATGGGTTAGACAATATGTAATGTCATTTGGGAATTTTCGAGTGCAGTTATTGCACAAATGTAATTAGGGCAATAGAATTTCAAAAAAAAAATTGATTAAAGGACAATATGTTAATTTGAGAATTTGAGATTTTTTTTGTAAAATGTCCAAAGGAGTTACCTCTGCTATTTTTTTTATGAAAATTTAGTCTTTAGACACGAGCAAGTTATGTTGTATTCTGATAAAGTGAGAATTGTGACTCACTAGTAGAAAGGGTGGAGATCTTGCCGGTAGTCGGTTAAGGACTAAAGCCAGCAAATCCGGGACTAAGACCTAATCGTACAACCATATGTGCTAGTGTGGGATGGTCATAGCTAACTAAGTTATCGAAATCTTGGCATTGCATGATAGTAGACAGAAGTAGTGCGCACATTGCGGGTGCCGTAATCTTGATACCTAATCATAATGCCTCACTTCGGCAGGTGTTATCCGGGCGAAGTGAGGGACTTGCTCATCGGGGACTGTCCGGTGAGTAAGGCTCCTCATCCGATGTGTTACTTTCTTACTACCAGTGTTATTATTATTATCCCAACGGATGAGGATAAAGATTCGTAGGGCTAGTGCAGGGTTAGGACTAGATAATGTAAAGGCTGTGTCGCAAACTCTAGGTTGCTTACCTTCGGCAGTGAGTAGCAATATAGAGATATTTCAGGCAACTGGAATACCGCGTACTATGGGTAAAGTTGTAGACCTCTGCAGATTTATGAACTATTCGAATAGCGGCGCTCGCGGTCATGAGCATGCTTAGTGCGGCTGGTATGGCAGTAGCTTTGTTTTCCAAACTGTTTTGTCACAAAAGATTGGGGTAATGACATGAGGTTTTCCATTTGTTGAGTTAACTACCATGTCTATGATTTTGTTGCTATGTTTATAGCCGAATGTGTCATTTCAATGTCTGTTTTGCTATTTCTATGGCAGTATTGCCATTTCTATGGTTGAACCAAATCTGTCAGTGCCATTTCTATGGCTGAATATTGATTACATTTTTGCTTACAACTGGGTAGGGTTGTAAGTGTTTGTTGTTACTCTTTCAGTTATATTATTTACTGTCCTGTACTTACTTTTCTTAAACTGCTCTTTCAAATTTCCGTTGCAAATTATTACTTGATTATTGCAAATAAACTCGGCTTTTAGCAAAAGAACTTGTAGAATAGGGCCATACTCTTGACAGCCTTGCATCTAATATAATTTTTTTTGTGATACACTACAAGTCTTGCTGAGTACACAAGTACTCAAGTTTGCTGTTGTTGTTGATTTAGAATTTGCAAATAATCCGACACCTGACGACGAGTTCTTTGCACCTAGCACCGAAGGGTTCAGTGACGGGGTCTACTTAGGCCTTGCTTCCTTGTCAGTTGACTGAGGGATCAGGTGGGCATGCCACTGGACTTTTGCTACTACTACTATTATGTCTACCGCTGCTACTTTGTGTTTCTCTAATGACTGTTTTATTTGGCCAGTCGGCCGCTGTTGCAATAACTCTTGTAATAGCTTAAGTAGATTACACCCTTTTGCTTTACTTTAGTATGTGAATGTATAAATGTGATGCCAGATGTTGTGAATGTGTGTGCTAGCCTTTATTCCTGAGACTAGCACTGTATACACATAAGACTCACGGGTATTCCACGCCCGGGAGTCTGACAAGTAAACCCAGTCCACATGAACCATCTCAATGACAGTGGGACCCACAAATCAATTTATTTTTCCTTTATTTGTTTTTTAGCCGAAAAGCCATCGCTGACGTCATAATTCCTTTTCCTTTGGAAAAATAATTCAGTAAATCCATAAATTGTAATTTTCATGATTTTATGTGATTTCAAACTTCCAAAGCTCATATCTTTTGAATCTGAACTTCGATTGAGTCCATTCAAATTTCTAAATTCATCTAAATTCAAGATCTATTTATCTGAGGTTTTTATTTAACTTTTGGAGTTTGTTTTGTCTTTGTTATTTATTTATTTAGTTTATTTGCTTTGTTTGCGAGTAGACGTTGATACTGCAAGAAGCTTTGAGCAAGGAGGAGTACTCCAAGAGCAAGATCAATCCCAGGATTTATTCCAAGGCAAGCCATAGTCCTTTGATCATATTGAACCTATGATTTTAAAAGTATATTGTTTTATAGAATTGCATGCTATCTTTATACAAATTGTTTTGGGATTAACTATTACCTGTTGTCATTATGCTTCCATTGATTATTTGAATGCCATGAATCATTTGTCACCCTAGCGTGGATAATATTAGTTGGACATGTTTATATCACCAACATGGGTATCGTATAAATGCTTAGTTCAGCTTAGTTACGACGGGTTCATTATCACATGTGTCATAATGATTAATTTTGACTTAATGAAATATGAAATCGTGGTGGTTAGCCACTGCTGTTATTAAAATTTGTGTACCATGACAGGGTGTGTCATTGGTCTTGGTTAAACAAAACGGTTTTCGCTTGGGCAAGTGGATGGTGGATAGTGGGGGTGTTTCAACATGTTGTGGGTTTGTGGTATTCTCGCTTGAGTAACTTGTCAAGGACTTAATCTTGTGTGCCATTGAACTGGGCCTTTCATACAACCACATGCCTGATGGGATGGGCCTAACCTAGTAGGTTGTTGAGTTTTGGCTTTTGACTACTCAGGTAGTATTTAAGTGGAGGTGTGTATCCTTTTCTAAGGTCACATCGCGGGACGGTTCACCGCATCCCTGTCCAACATTGTGCGTCAACCCATGGCGAGGTTTTGGGAGGGCTGTATGCACAATAGGAGAGTCAATTGTTGAGATGAAAATTCTGAAAGGTTTTGTTGTGGTCAACTCTGATCTGGTTGATTGCATCTTGTGGGTAAAGTGTACAACCTCTACAGAGTGTTAATTGATCTATTCGAAAAGCCGTATCCTCGGTTATGGACATGTCCGGGGATTTCACACGAGAGATAGAGTTTCTTATGAAATGAGTCAGAGTGTGGATGGGAAGTTCACTTGATGAATATAATGTTTGTTTGGTGAACGGGTAATTCACTTGGTGGTTTGAGTCGATTGGTGAATTAGGGATTCACTTATCATTGGTTTAGTTGGGAAGTAGATGGGAAGTTCACTGGTTATTTTAAAAGAAATTGTTTAATTATTTATTATTCTTTTCAACTACGCAGTTCAATCTATTTATTGTATTTATCGTCAATATTGCTTTCTGTAAAAGAACCATACAACTAACCTTTGTTAGGCCGTGCATGAATACTATTTGCATACATTTCCCTACAGCTTGCTGAGTGCTTGGTGTACTCATGGCTTTACGCCTTTATTGATCAGTTGAAGAATATCAAGTTGCTTAGGAGTTCTTTCAGAAGGAGGACTATGAAGTTTTTGTGGATTAGGATGTGTTCTCCACTCGATTGCCTATGGGCATGTTGATTGGCCAATTCAAGAGTTTCATTTCGCTACAAGAGTTTATTTGTTTTTTTAGCCCAGCGTGGCAAGTTAAGTAAATGTTGATCATAAGGTCCAGTTATTATTACTATTTGTTACTTTGATATCTTTTTAGTTAAATCAAATAAATGGATGGTATTTCATCACTATTTCCCATGTGAGCTAACTACTGATCTGGGACTAGTTCAGAATACACAAAGGGTTCCTGAATCATATTTTTGGGTCCCGACATTGTGGTGAACATCCCGCACAACGTATGGGCGTAACCCCATATGGGTGAGATGACGAAAGGGACGAGATGATTTGAAAAGCTACTATGATTGTCTCTCGACCACATGACTAAGGAATCGTGTGGGGCTACAAGTTGATTATCTCTTGTGGGTACAGTGTACAAACCTCTGCAGAGTGTAAAACTGTTTAAACAGCTGTGCCTATGGTCAAAGGTGGACATGGGAACTTACTAGAGTTAGTTCTATTTTCATAAAACCTTTGTGGATGGGATAAAAACTTGTCAGTCGGATGTAACCTGGCATTTTTTCTTTTCTTGGGTGGTCATACCCAGTGTTGTTAAGTGGTGGAGGTAACCACAATCAAAATAAGCATAGGTGGAGCTAGCATCTATTGTTATTTATTATTGCACAACTACTCTATTTACAAAATGCAATTTGGTTAAAATGCTAAGTGATAGGAATTTCTAATTATGATATTTGAAAGCATTGCTTTAGCAAATCAAAGAAATCAAGCCACCCTTGTCAAGCCTTGCATGTATATTATTGCATATGGTGTGTTGGCTCGCGAGCACAGAAGTTGTGCTCATTCTCACTCTTTCCGCAACCCTTCAGATCCGTCGGATCATGGATACTACGACTACTACGAGGACCCCAAAATCAATGGACAAGGCGGTGATGAAGAGTAGTATAAGTCTTGTTCCAGTCTAGCTGGCTCGTCAGTACTTGCGTACAACCAGTATTATCCAAGTCCTTGGGCAATACCAATCGTACATGAGTACCCCAGTCACTTGCCTGTGGAGAGATGTGCTATGCCCTTTTTGCTTCCACTGTAGTTTTCGACCAGGTGGTCGAAACCTCCTCTTGACCAGGTTGTCAAAACCGGTTTGTTTTCCGCTGCTTTTGTGATGTAGCCTTTGGACTGTTCAGCCCGTGTTGTAAAACTCGACCTGACGCGGTCTATGTCACTCTGATGTTTATAATATATTGAATGGTTTGGTGTTACGACTTGTATGAATTGATCCAGCAATGTTCCTGTGAGTGCTATCTACTGATTTAGGGAATAGCACAGTGTTTTCACAGAGGATTCGAGATTTGCCAAATCGGGGTCCCACACACTATCATGCCATTAACCAACAGCCATGTTTTTGGCCAGATTCTGTTTTGTGAGACAGTTGCTCAGTAACTTCCTATGGTATCTCAAAAGAGGGACTGTATTAACTAAAGATAACCTACTTAAAAGAAATTAGACGGGAAGCACAAAGTTTTATTTCTGCATTAAAGAGAAAACAATTCAGCATCTTTTCTTTAAGTACCCCTTTGCACATCTTGCATGGTGGGTTGTTCAATGTGCGTTCAATTCAGATCCTCTAGTGAGCATAGCAAACATATTTGAGAATTGGTTAGCTGGTAGTCCAAAAATTCTGAAGTCACAACTCCTGGTGGGAGCTAGTGCCTTATGTTGGTCTATTTGGTTATGTCGGAATGAGATTGTTTTTGACAAAAATATTATAACTAATCCTTTGCAGGTTATCTTATTGAGTGGGTACTGGCTGAATGCTTGGGCAAACCTGCAGAAATCGGATCAGAAGAAGTCCATGTTGGAGGGAAGCCAAAGGTTGGAGTTTGTGGCGAAGCAAATCCTCAATTTTCTTGGGTGGAGGCTTAGCCATAGGATTTGCAATGATTGAGTTTAGGTTTCAATCGTCTTTTGGTTGTAAGGCTGAAAGCCATTTTTTACATCTTGGTTTGTTTGATACTTCAGACTCTTAAATAAATTGGGTTGTGTGCATCTTTGATGCAGAGCCTAGGGGAGATTTTTCTCTTCCATTATCTAAAAAAAGTTGCTCAGTAACATTAGGAAAACTAAGTAGCTTAGAAAATAACATTACTGCCTCACTAATAATAAGTGGTCTCGCACCCCACTTATTAGTCTCATAGGGCATTTTGTTGTTACCGACGGCAACATATATGGTGCAAAGGCCTATATTGGTGAACATATACACAAACTCACTTAGTGCCATCCAATACAAGATGATCGTCCGAGATCCAAAGTGGCGGGGCACCAAATTCCACTTATGCACTTGTGAATTCACGACCTTTCCGTGCCACAGCACATATATGATAACCCCCCTGAGCAACTTCATCCCAGTCGGCCCCTTTGTTCCCCTCCTCCCCAAACTAAGCTAGGATTAGGGGAGGGCGCCGCGCCTACCGCAGCTCCGCCGCCCCTGCTCGGCCCTTCTCTAGCGACAGGTGCAATGTGGTGGCAGATTTGGAAGGGTTTGCGGCCACGGGGTGCAGTGCGGCGATGATGGTACTTCACAGTGGCCACTACTCTAGTTTCTTCATTCTCCAATGACCCACTGGGTGTTTGTTGACAAGGTGTTGTGCGGCAGCATTTTGGTTAATTTGCGGCAGCCCTAGGTAGCGTTTTGATTAATTTGCGGTAGTCCCGTTTGCGCTAAACTGGTTTGCACAAAGGATGGCCCAGCCAATGGAGTGTGAAAATTTGAAGGGGGAGACGATGTTTAGATCTGCTGTTTCCCTCTTTTTTTTTGTTCTTTCAGATACAAATCATTAATGAAGTGTGAATGATTGAAGGGGTAGATAAGCAGAAGTTGTTGTGCGTTTGTATCAGAAAAATTATTGTGTACTTTGGGAGCTGAAATGTGTGTGGCAGAAATTTTGTAGTATCAAGCAGAATTGTTGTGTATTTGTGTTGATACATGACTTATTTGCATCACATTCTTGCATCAAGTGCTGAATAATACATATCACCACACTAGAAAAATTCATCCTTCTCAGTTCTGACAAACTGGATGTCCCTGCATTTTATTGAAAGGAACAAATGATCCATACAGATACAAGAGGAGAGGAAGTGTCGGAAATGAATTTGCGATCTAGAAATCCTCTATGAACATCAGCACTAGTTCATGGATCGATAGCTAGAAAAGAGTGTGCGATTTTGATTTGAATCCCGAGATTCATTTAGGTTTAGTTTGAATTCAATTTTTATTTCCTGCTTGACATTCAATGGGCTAAGCCGAATTATGTTTTTTTTCTGCAAAACTCGGCCAAAATTCAAATAAACACCGAAATGGAATAAAAAGTTTTTAAAATTCACCAAGTTTCACTCTTCGAGTTTGTTTCAGAAATGTTGGGATGACAGAATAGCCGCCTTGAAAAGTTCAGTTTCCGCGCTCCTCTCTTCTGCGCCGCCAGCCACTCCAGCTACGACGACCACTGAATCTCGCCAGGAACGCTCGCCTCTTACCCCTTCCTTTCACGCCGCAAGGCACTCCAACCGCGGACGCCGCTAAAAGTCATCGGAGACGCTTCAAGTCCGTGCTGCCCCAGATGGACTCGTCGTCGTCTTCGATGGACTTTCGCGCAGCCGTTCTTGGCAAGCAGACTGAGAATGAGCGCCGCTGGTGTGAGTCTTCCATATCTATTCTGGACTCTGTCCAGTCTAGGCGTTGTGATCCTCCTCGGCTACCGTCCCCTCCTCCCCGGCATCCCTCCCCTTCTACCCACTCATCGGTCACTGTAACCTCCCCCAGGGTTGCGATGGGGAAGGGAGTCCTCATCTTAGATGGTGGCCTTCTGCAAGAGGGTCAACAGGCTATCTCACCTGCTTGGGCCTTCGTCTCTAGGGATGTCGCGAAGGAAGACTGGCAGGAGGTTCGGCCCAAGCGCTTCCAGCGTAGAAGGCCGAAGACCCTCGTCGTCCAATTTCGGCTCGACGCCCGGTTCCCAAAGATCTGGTCGGTCACTGTTTCAATTGTTTCACAGATGATCACGTCGCGGCGGCGTGCCATAACCTTCTAGCGATAGCCTGCCGGAGACTCGGTCACTATCTAGGCCCCTTCCCCCCCCTCAAAGCTCCCATCGATTCTGGGCGCAACCCTGTTCTCCCCCGGCCTGCCCAACGACGATGGGTTGAACTTCCTCGCACCGAGTCACCAATCGGTTCGCACCCTTCGGAAAAGGCGCGGGAGTTTGGTCAGCTACCCGCTACACTGGTTTCTCTTCCATCTGCGGTTGGCTTGGGAGGCGCTAGGTCGTTCACGGCGTCGGGGTTGCACATCGATGCGGACACTGATTGTCTTTTAGGCGCTCCTCTGCACCGTCCAGTGTTTGAAGTTTGTGTTGTACCCATGACTACCTCTATGCGGGAAATGGAATGCTATCTGCAGCGGGCGCTCATCGGCTGGGTGGGACGAACCCAGCCGGCTATGTCGGTGCAGCAGATTTCACAGGCGTTTGTCTCTGAGCGTCACCTGCCGGCGTCGTCATTCTCCATTCACCCTTATTTTCCTGACAATTTCCTGGATGTTTTTTATTCCATTTCTACCAAAGACCGCATCCTGCAAGAGGGTTCCATTGCAGCTCCGGGTTTCCTCTTCCTTCTTTGGTAATGGTCTAGACTTTCAGGTGCTATTGCCCGTCATTGCGTTTCTGGGTGGAGCTCAGCCTGGAAGGTATTCCGATCGATGCTTGGAGCCTTGCTACGCTCTCGGCTATCCTTTGCCCCTCCTGCTGGATTGAATCGTTTCATGAGTCATCAACATCCCGCGCTGATCTCTCTGCATTTCTATTGGTGGCTTGGTCCATCAACCCTTCTGCGATTCCCAAGTACAAATCGCTGGTGATCGCTGAGCCGGAGCTATTGCCAGATGGTTTGATGTTAGACCAAGGGTCGCAAGTGTTATCTTCTCCTAACCTCGCCAGAGCATCTCGTGAAGCACTCAGTTACAATGTGATTATCCATATCCACAACGTCGAGGATTTCGCCACGGCATCGGATTCACTGCTCCCCTTCGCCCCCTCCAGTGATGAAGGTCTCCCTGAGTCAAATTCAGACGAGTTTGGCCCCCATCGGCACATCTTCCCCATTACCTCCGGTCAAGTGGATGGCGCCATTCTCCCATCCAGTTGTGGTGAAGGCGGTGGTCCCCAAGGTCGATCTCGTTCTAGCCCCTAGCACCTTCCTTCCGCATCAGGTTCTGGACAAGCTGCGGGGGGACAGTCTGCCAAGGTTGCCAAAGCTGCCGCGACGTCTGCGTGGGGACCATCACACCCAACGGGCGGTCAAGGACTAAAGTGCGGGAGGTTAGTGCGCCAGTTCAGGTTTTGAACCCTTCTGCGCAGCTTTTCAGTCTCGGTAGCAAATTGGTGGCTTCCCGATAAAAGGACAACTCTACTCCGCTGCTCGCTCTGTCGGCGCCCCAATCAGCGCCTCAGCCTTTGTCTCCTCCTCAGCTTGCAGCATGGAGGCACGTGGGTTGCCAAACTGATTCTATATTGTATGTGCATGTCATCTCGCCATGCCAATCTAATTCCAACCCTAGCACCCCCTTGGCCGCTCCCCATCCATTCCAAAAGGAAAAGGACCTTCGTTCCAGTCCCACGGAAGGTGATATTTGTGCCACCTCACCTCACCATCTCCCCACTCCTAGTGCGTTGATCCCCTTGGTGGCTGTTTGTTCTGAGCTACCGGAGTGCTTGCACTCTGAGGCAGGGCCAGCCAGTGAGGTTCATGTGTCTTGTGAGGTCCAACTGCCTGAGAATGCGCTGCTTATTTTCTCGCGTAGGGTCAAGCAACTGCTTCCAGCTCCTCTTTTGCCGCTGCCAGATGTTCAGCAACCACGTCAGAAAACCCTCACTACTAATTTTTCGCCTCGTCGTAGCGCGCGACGGGCGATCAAAGCTCAGCGAAGGGTTCCTGTTGCTCAGAGGACTCAGTCTTTGCTAGCATCTACTCTCGGGATCTCAGCCTCAGATGGAGAAGACACGATGAAAAATCTCCAGAAGGCTTTTGACACTCAACTCTCTCGTGATCAAATATCAGCTCTCGCTGCCCTTTTCAAGATGGCCATTCCTCCCGCATTGCCTTCGGGCATAGACAGTGTGCTGGCGCCCTCCTTGGCATCCCTGACGGTCTAGGTCCCGGTGTGTTAACTTCCTGCGGGGTTTTTTTGTCCTTTAGGGTCGCTCTTCGCCTTCATGGACAAGTTTAACTATAATTTCATTAGTTGGAACGTCCGATGTCTCAATTTGAAGGCCAAGAGGGACGTGGTCCAGGAGACAATTTCTTATTCATTAGTAGCGGTCGCTTGTCTCCCGGAGACAAAGCTAAATGTAATCGATTCCCCTATCGCTTCGAAAATCTTAGGGCCATCTTTTGATGGTTTTTTCTATCTGCCAACGTTGCATATAAGAGGTGGTGTGCTCTTGGGGTGGAATTCCCTCTTTGCTATCTGCTCCTCCCCTTCTCTACGTGAGTTTTCTGTCACAGTGAAAATTGACTTCCCAAGTGGTTTTTCAGCATGGCTGACAACGGTTTATGGCCCTTCTGGCGACAATCTCAAAGCATCGTTCTTGCAGGAGATGCATGATATTCGTGACACCATCTCCGGGCCATGGATGATTCTGGGAGATTTTAACATTGTTCTCCAAGCAACAGACAAAAACAATGGCGTATAAACAGGCGGCTCATGGGTTCGTTTCACCATTTGGTAGATGATCTGGAGCTTCATGAAGTTCATCTAAATGGTAGGGCTTTCACGTGGTCCAGCGCTTGGGAACGGCCGACTTTGGAGTGTATTGATAGAGTCTTTGTCAACACGGACTGAGAATGTTTGTTTCCAGCTAGTTTCTTGCGTGCACTGCCCTCCACGACGTTGGACCATTGCCCTCTATTGCTCTCCTTAGCATTCTGTTTGGGGGGGGGAATGGTTCTGTTTTGAATCTTTTTGGGCTAAGCTAGATGGTTTCCAGGAAGCTGTGTGCGGTGCGTAGAAGGGCCCTGCACTTCTGTCCAACCCTCTTTGCAACTTGGATGCTCTCCTTAGGTCGATTAGTAAAGGGCTGCAAAGTTGGAGCCAGCGCCGGGTCGGGAATGTCCGACAACAAATTCTATTGTCCAAAGAGCTACTCGGGCATTTTGACATTGCCGATGAATTTAGACGCCTCTTGCTGCTAGAACATTGGTTTTGGTAAGAACTCAAGAAGAGATTGCTGGGGCTTTGCTCCTTTGAACGGACAATGGCTCGCCAATGCTCACGCTTGAGGTGGATTCGAGAAGGAGATGCCAATAACCTAGCTAAAAGCTCTTTCTCTCCAATTCGTTGCTCGTCTCATCATCTCCAGCTCATTGCGGATGAGCTTGTCTGTCCGCTTGTCAAACTCCCTTGTAAGTACCTAGGCCTGCCGCTCTCTTTGCGTAAGCCTGTCAGGAATGATTTTCAGGCACTGCTAGACAAGATTGGTGCTCGTCGTCTGCGGTATTTGTCGGTTGTTGCTCTCTCAAGGGGGAAGGCTGGTTCTGGTTAGAACAGTCCTAATGGCGCTTCCAATATACTCCTTCATGGCTTTGGAACCCCCCCTTTCTGTTATCAAGGCCATAGATCAGCGACGACGTGCGTTTCTGTGGAAAGGAATGGAGTCGGTGGCGGGAGGTCATTTCCTTGTTGCTTGGTCGTCAGTCTGCCGGCCTACTTGCTACGGGGGTTTGAGCATCAACAACCTTCAGATCATGGGCTACTGCATTCGTCTTCGTTGGCTTTGGCTTCAGCGTTCTTGGAATGATCGGCCATGGCGAGACATCAAGGTTCAGTTCAACAAGGCGGAAAGGGACATGTTTCAAGCATCGCTTCTAGTTCGGTTGGGAAATGGGGAGTGAAGCCTGTTCTGGACAGATCGCTGGTTGAATGACCAAAGCATCAACGCTATTGCTCCCTCCCTCCTCTCGGCAGTTTCACCCGCTCTCCGCAGCAGGCGCACGGTTCGGGAAGGATTGCTTGACGCCCAGTGGGTAACTGACATTTCCGGGGCTTTGGACATGCAAGCAATACGGGAATACTTGTGGCTCTGAGACATGCTTAGTTCGATGACCTTAGCACCTGGAGTTGAAGACCAATTCATTTGGAGGTGGACTGGGTCCAGGATTTTTTTTGGCAAGCTCGGCGTATAAGGCTCATTTCTTGGGGTCGCACTTGTTCACCTGTGCGCAAGCAATTTGGCAATCCGCTGCTCCCCTCAAGTACAAGGTTTTTGTTTGGTTGGTGGTAAAACGGAGATGCTGGACGGTTGATAGACTAGATCGTCGCGGGATTGCAAATCAGCGTTTGTGTGTTTTCTGCTGCTACGACAACGAAACGATAAACCATTTGTTGGTGGGCTGTGCAATCACTTCTCAGCTTTGGGCACACTTCATGTAGCGGGTCAGGTTCCTCCAATGCATCCCTGCTGGCCATTCGTCTTTGGAGCAATTCTGGATGTATGCCCGCAATTTAGTTCTGGTAACCCACCGTAGAGGACTTGATTCCTGCATTATCCTCATTGCTTGGATGCTCTGGAAGGAGCGAAACACGAGGGTGTTTGACAAGGTCGCAACACCGCTGGAGTCTATTCTTCACAGCATGTTCGACAAGCTCCGGCTTTGGCACGCGTCGGGAGTTCAGTGCTTGCAGTAGCTACCGATGTAGTAGTCGTTGCATTTGCTGCCAGCCGCTGGAAGCTGGTCCTTTTTAGCAATCCTTCCCTTTTTTTCCTTTGTTATTTTTTAGGTCCGTAGTTTTCGGCCTCCCCCTTCAGTTCTTCTTGTTTGTTCTTGTTTTGAGTTTTCCGTGTTTTTTGAATTGCTGCGTGTGTGCGTGGGTTTGTAATTTGTGTAAGTTTGGATGTGCTAAACTCTTTCTGCTTAATACAAAGACGTGCAGTTCTTTTGCGTATTCTTGAAAAAAAAACAGGTAGAGAAAGAGGGATGAGAGGAGGGAGGGGGTTACAACAGTCTTAGCAAGCAGATATCGCAGGCCTGATATACGATTTAAACCTCTACTGCAACACAACTGAACTGAGGATCTAGATAAAGTTCTTTTAAGCTAGACCGGACGAATTGTGCAAAAGAGCACGGAAAAAGAACATAATGCTCTTCTCCAGGCTAATTCTTCTTACGTAGCTGAACTGTCGATTGCACTTTGTTCTGGAAGGTTTTCAATTTGTCCAATATGAAACTTGCTGGACCGATACAATTCAGAACACTAACAGACAAGTATTGCATACTATGTACACTGTCCAAGCAACCACCAAATTTCAACACGGCCTGTGTGCACAGCGACGTTGTACCACGCCGAGAAGAGGCTCGTAGTCCGCATGAACACCTGGCCCTGGCAACATGGTAGCAGATGAGTCTGCAGTCACCGCAACACCCAGGCCCTAGGTAGTCGCCGCAACGCCGCCACATCCGCGCCATAGGTGGTTGCCATTGCCCCAGGCTAGGTCGTCGCCGTTGCGCCCGTGCCCGCCCTAGTTCGTCGCCGCCTCCACAAACCCCTAGCTCCTGCCTTCGAGGTGCGGCGTCAGCGGGAACCAGAGGCCAGGGTCGAACGGGTGAGAGGCGACGAGGAGATGGATGAACTGCAAGAATTCCATTCTCCATGAGGGGGTTTCTACAATTTGGTTTTAAGTGAGTAGGGGATCCCCACGTTCACGTCGGCCGCTCACCGCGAATCCAACGCACCAAAGGGAGTTTGTGCGTATGTTCATCAAATTAGTACTAGCGTGCACAAAAAAAAGGATAAACTTTTCACCTCCATGGAGCCCTGGTTTTCCAAATAATAGTGTACACAGCAAGAAACCAAATTCCAAATACAGGAAAACCAAATTAACTAGCTAGAACTCCATCTGCCGATCAAACAACCATTCAAATCCGAGCCTATCAGACACACACACACAAAGAAGACAACACGATGAAGGCTTAATTATACATAATTTCTCCTACGCTGGGATAGAAATATGATTGGCCCCAGTTGGCTGACATTTCTCCGGCAGCACTACCCCAGTTGAAGGCGCGTCTTTCACGAGCTTCCTGCAATGCCACTGCGTCCTTCAGCTGTGCCACCACTTCAGTCATCGTCGGCCTGTCACCGGATGCCTCCATCGTGCACTGCATGGCTATATCCACGACCTTCCAGACGGAGCTGACGTCGTATGCGCCCTGAAGCTTCGGGTCGACGACGGCGATGATGTTGCCCCCAGCAACCTTGTGCTTTACACGCTGCACAATATGGCCCAGGCCCGGCAAAATAGGAGGCTCGCCGGTGACAATCTCCAGCAGAACGACCCCGAAGCTGTAGACATCGCTGCTCTCAGTGAGCTTGCCACCCAAGAAGGATCTAGGCAAAATAGTTAACATCAGTATAAAAGCCTGTTCATCTGTCGACACTGAGTCGAATTAGTATTTCTCAGCGTAGTTCGAAGATTAAAGCTAGTATAAACAAGACAATGAGTATTCATGAGTACATACTCTGGATCGATGTAGCCATTGGTGCCAGCTGCAGCAGTGATCGATATGTGAGTTTGTGCAGGATTCAGGAACCTGGATAGACCAAAATCGGAGATCTTAGCATGCATGTGTTGTCCCAGAAGAATGTTTTGAGACTTTACGTCCCTGTGAATTATTGGTAGCACACATCCGTTGTGCAGGTAGTCCAGACCTATGTCAGAAAGGGACATTCAGCACATATTTCAACCTTATATTTTAAATACAGTTCCAGTGTTATGCAGAAGAACACATGAAACGGGCAGAACAGCAAAGAGATTAAATCTAGTATAGTTCGCCACACATACCTTGTGCAGCTTCATGCGCAATTTGTGCTCGTTCTCGCCAACTCAAGATTCTCACAGCAACCTTTTGACCTGAATGGCAATCACAACATATTGTTAAAAGCACACCATAGTATGAATATATTTTTTTAGCTTTTTAGTTTTTACGGTCACTGGACCTGACGGGTACAATATATAAGCAATGCGTATGATGAAGAAAACCTTTGTTTTCAGGACAGAAAGACGTAAATAATATTAAGCCCCGAGTATCTTCTTGTCCAGTAAAGGACTGGATCTAAAAGTGGCAAATAAAATTTGAACTATCTGGATTACACAAACCTCTTAAACAATAAAAAAGGCTTCCATTAGGCATGTATTCATACACAAGCGCTAAATGGTCTTTGTTCGTGCAATACCCAACCAACAAAACGAGACACCTGTGGTGCACTTTTGTCAAGCTTGCAACCTACATAACAAGGAGAAACAGAGTCAGATGTATAGTATAGTAGCACTTGTTCATTACAGTAAAGTGCACAGACATTTCCAACAAACAATAAATAAAACTCACCTATACAGACTTGTATCTAGTGTCAGATGATTAGTATAGTAGACCTTGTGTCAGATGTTGTTATGAGTCTTATGACTTTATAGTGTATTAAAAGCTGTTATGAATATTGTGTACGTATTCATGAGACCCAATAGTCAATATATATAGGGAGTATGAGGGGATATTACAAGGGAATATGTCATACACATAAGAAAATACAAAAGGCATATAAGGAAATACAAAAGAATTCCTATTCTAACACCCCCCCCCCCCTCAAACTCATGGTGGATCATACACACTGAGTTTGGAGAGAAAATACAAATATTGTACCCTAGTCTGTGGCTTCGTGAAGAAGTTAGCAATCTGTAACTCTGAGGACATAAACTGTAAAGCAAGTACTCCCTCTTGCACCTGTGAGCGAGTGTATGAAGCCACACCAATGTGCTTAGTTAGCTCACGCTTCACTAGCACTACTACAATTAAAAAGGCTAATACTGGACGCCTTATTACAGACGGTTGACCAAAACCGTCTGTATTAAATACAATCACAGACGGTTTTGGTTTAGCGACCGTCTGTATTACTGGCTGCGCTAAAAACCGTTTGTGAAGAAGTAATATCACAGACGGTTCATGTTGAAAATCGTTTGTGAAGTATCACAGACGGTTCTAAACAGGAACCGTCTGTGATACTACCAAATATCACAGATGGTTTTTGTTAAGAACCGTCTGTGATATTATGGTCAACACAGACGGTTTTTGTTTGAAATCATCTGTGATTCACAGTGCGGGATGGCAGAAATTTTTGGACGCGTGCGCGGGAGACGAAATGTTTTGGACGCGTGCGCGGGAGGCGAAATGTTTTGGTACTGTCCTTATATATTATAGCCACCCCTGCCTTATCTTCCACTAGTCTCTCCCTCTGCTCTCCCCACGCCGAGCTCCGACTACCGTCGTGAGCTCCTCCGCCTCTGGTTGTGACGCCACGTTGATGCTGCCACCACCTCTCCTTCATTGCCGGTGATATCCCCCATCTGATCCCCTCCTCTCTCTTCCTGGTTGATATCCAACATGCCAGTAAGTGATCAATCACTTGTCGCCTCCCCCTGCCTTGTTGCTTTTGGTGGCTCTCAATTGTGACCATGGTTTTCTTGTAAATGAATAGATCAAGATAAGATTGCGGACATCGACAGCGAGCACCTCAGCATCCCTGACTCTGAGTACCAGGCCATCGTCCGCCTCTTCGTCCCGGACTCGTTTTCGCTCACTGTTCGGTAAAACAGCCATAACTTTTGCATACGAACTCGGATTGCAGCGTTCTTTGGCTCGTTGGAAAGCTAACGAAAAGTTCAATCCGAAAATCCATAAGTCAAGGTCAAATTCTCTTCGCGAGGTCTTGAAAAAGTGAAAACCCCAAAAAAAGGTCGTTTAGGGCCTCAAAACGGCCTCCGAAGTTTCATAATTCGATTTTTTTTGCAATAGAAAATACTATCACAGACGATTCTAAACAAGAACTGTCTATGATAGTCTATTTTCTGACGGTTCGAACAAGAAGCATGCGTGATATTGTTTATCACAGGCGGTTCTTGTTCGTAACCGCTCGTAATAGACTATCCTGAGCAGTTCTTGTTTAGAACCGTCTGTGATGACCTTGTAGTATCACTGACCCATAAACTCAGACGGTTCAAAAAACCATCTGTGATGACGATTTTGAACCGTCTGTGATTACCTTTTCTGTAGTAGTGTAGGTCACGGGCAATACTGATAGTAGCTGTACTGTCAGACAAAATAGTCGTAGGTCCCATCACAGGCACTCCAAAATCTACAAGTAACCACCTCAACCAAGCAACATCTGCTGTCACTGCTGCCATAGCTCTCAACTCAGCCTCTGCACTCGAACGGGAAACTACAGTCTGTTTCTTTGTCTTCCAAGCAATCAGGGAGGAGCCAATAAAAACAAAGTAAGTAGAAAGAGAACGATGATAAGAAGGATCACTAACCTAGGTCGCATCGGAGTACGCTTGAAGCTGTAGTGAGGTGGAGCTAGGAAAAACAAATGATGAGAGATAGTCCCACGCAAGTAGCGAAGAACACGAAGAAGGTGACTATAGTGAAGATGGGTAGGGCGAGCCATGAACTAGCTCAAGATATGAACATCACAAACAATATCAGAACGAGTGCTCACAAGATACACCAAACTCCCAACAAGATGGCGATATCGAGTAGGATCCTCAAGAAGATCACCATCAGTGGTAGGAAGCTGTAGGGATAGCTCCATGGGAGTCTCAGTAGTGCGAGTGTCAGTCAGACCAGACTGATCAAGAAGATCCTAGACATACTTCTGCTGAGAGAGGTAGTAGCCCTCAGACATGGAAGACACCTCAATCCCAAAAAAGTACGTAAGAGAATCAAGATCAGTCATCAAAAACTACTCACTGAGATGCTTCTTCATATACGTGATGAATGAGGAATCATCACTAGTGATGAGCATATCATCAACATACAGAAGTAGTGTCCTACCCTGAGATGAGACATGGACAAAAAAAGCAGGATCGTGAGAACTAACACTGAAACCGACAGCAGTAGTCACTGAGGTAAAACACACAAACCAGACACGAGGAGTCTGTTTAAGGCCATAAAGAGCACGACAAAGACGACAGATATGCCCATCGGGAACAGAATACCCAAGTGATGGCTGCATGTAGACCTCCTTATGCAAAACACCATTAAGAAAGGCATTCTTAACGTCCATCTGACAGATAGACCACCGGCGAACAGAAGCAACCACAACAAGAGTATGAATAGTAGTCATATGGGTAACAAGGGCAAAAGTCTCATTGTAGTCACGACCGTATTCCTGTTGAAAACTACGAGCCACAAGACGAGCCTTGTAGCACTCGATAGTACCATCAGACCAGGTCTTAATCTTGTACACCCACTTGCACGTGATAGGACGAGCATGCACAAGTGTCGGTACAATATCTCAAGTCTCCGTACGTCGAAGAGCATTAAGCTCCTCTACCATAGTAAGCTACCACTCAGAATGAGGAGCAGCCTCACGATAAGAACTAGGCTTAGTGATAGAGAGAGCATGAGCTATCGGAGCAAATCCAAGATGATCAGGAGGTCGAAGGGATGTCCGGTCTTGAAGTATGTAACGTGGAGCTTCATTAGGAGGATCAGATGTGGGTGTCGGCAAGATACCAAGAGAGGAGACTAGTGAAGGACAAGGACGCCTGGAGTAGTGAATACCAGAGAAATAAGACGGTGGTGCTGTAGGAACAAGAGACGGTACTGCATGAGGCACCACCGAAGGCGGAGGTACAGAAAGGAACCACTAGAGACAGACCAGGGGAAGACTTTGATAGTGAAGAAATGGGTGAAGAGTCAAAAAGAGACAAACATAAAATTGACTCAATGGTGAAAACATGTAACACCCCAAAGTTCTGTTACCAATTTTAAAATTAATAACGTTATTATTTTATTGGATTTTACGAAATTTAAAAGATTTTTCTTGGTTAAAAAATTAAATTAATTATTTAATTTCCTAATTTTAAAAGTAAAAAATAAAATTTATTGAGTTTCTAGGTTTTTATTGGATTTAAAGTTAAAAATAAAACAATAAATAATTTCTTGAATTTTGTGGATTTTAAAAGGGTTTTTCCTATTTTCGAAATTAAAAATAATTTATGTGCAAACATAAAAGCCAAATTTAAGTTGGAAATAATTTTATTATGTTCAAAATAATTCAAAAATGTATGTGAATTTTTCTAGAATTTTTGAACTCTATTTGCTATTTTCTAAAAGTCCTTTTGATTTGTTGCATTTTCTGAAATCCAAAAATCAATTTAAATTCCCTTTTCCATTTTTGAACGAAGCCCATTTTCTCCTGTCCTTTTTTCCCATTTTTCCCGCTTGGCCCACCTTTTTCCCCGGCCCATCCGCACCCCGTTTTCTCTCTTTCCTCTCCTCTCTGTACAAGCGCGGGCCCGCTTGTCAGCACCCTTCTCCCACCTCTTCTTCTTCTTCCTCCGCCCACGCGCCATCGCCATGACCGCTTCGCAAAGCTTCTCAGCGCCGCTATTTTTCCTCCCCATTTTCCGTGCCAACGTGTGCAACCACCTCCTCAACCGCCGCCGCACCCATTTCGGCCTGTCTCCCCCTTTTCCGTGTCGCCGTTTCACCAGATTCCGCACCGACCGCCGCGTTCTTCATCACACTGATCTACTCCCCATGTGCTCCTCCACCCTTATAAAATGGAGCACCGTGTGCCCCTTCTCGTCATCTCACCCCCCGAGTTTCCCCTCCTCTATCCCTTCCTCCTCGCCGGATTTTGAGATTTTCTCGTCGCCGGCCGAGCGTCTTTCGCCACCGATTCTGTCGCCATCGAAGGGTCTCCACTTCCATCATATTCACCTCTAGAATCGTCGGAGCCTCGCCGGAACCGCCACGCCGCCTTCAGCCTGATTGTGTCATCGCCAAGGTGAGCGTCGTGTTCCTCATCTCCTCCTCTCTCCGTTGGTACCCTCACTACCGGCATTCACGCCGCCATTCGCTAGCAACGCTTGGTTCCCGTGCGCTGCCCGCCACGTCATGCCACCTCATTGCCACCTCATCACCCTCGCCCACGTGGCTGCCTCGTCATCGCTTACGTGGCTTTTTCGCTTTTTCTTTAGGAAAACAATTCGGCTGAAATCCATTTATCCACTTGCTGACATCATCATGACGCAATAACTTGTTTTCCTTTAGAAAAGTAATTCCGTAAATTCTGAAATTTAATCTTCTGAGAGCCCGTTCTCCATCGTTCAAGCTCTGATTCAAGTGATTCAAATTTCTAAATTCATCTAAAATCAAGATCTATCTATACTAAAATTATATAATGTGGAGTTTATTCGAATTTTGCATGAATTTGGCTTATTTTCGTGTATAGATTTCGACGACTTCAGAGAGCTCGATTTCAACACCGTTTGAGAATAACAATTAATTGAGCAAGGCAAGTTACATTCTTTAATCAAATTTGAGCCCAGTATTTAAAATTATTTATATTCTGTTTTAAATTATTGCATGCTTATTTATATTTCAGTTATTTCAAATTCCTATTTTAAATTCCTAGTTAATCATTTTCCTTTGTATGGCCAATTTTGATGTTTAATTAGTCATTCCCTTGTCACCCTAGTTAAAAGAAAATAAATTAGAAAACTTTATGCTTAGTAAATGCTTAGACCAAAAATCTTGAATTTGGGGAATTTTTAGCCAAAAGGTTCAAATATGATTTAAAATTGAGATTATGGTATTGTTTTTACCATAGAAATTTTAGAAAAATGTTTTGACATGAAAAATAAAATAAAACTGGTTTGGACTTGGGCAAATTGGATAGTTGGTGGGTGCAGGTTTATACACGGACTCAATTTAGTTAATGATTAAGGCCCAGGGGTTGTTTTGGAGGTCGCCCAGTCAATTAAGGACCGATCTACGAGTTGCGGATTGTTAAGCCATAATCGTACTACCACAAGTCTGGTGTGGGACAGTCTTGGCTAATTAAACTATATTATTTCACCATAGTTGTGTCATTCAGAGTTGTGGGTGTCATGAAGACCTATTTTTAATACCCACATAACGCAAGAGGGGGGTTATCGTTTAATGTGAAACCTACGATAATGAAACCTTAGCTGACATAATTATGTTGGAATAGTGTAGGGTAAAGACCTCGTAATAGTTGCTTAGTCACACGCCTTTAGAAGTGTATCTTGGCCAACATGTTAAGCAAACTATCTCTTGTGGGTAAAGTTGTACAAACTCTGCAGAATATTAATCTATTCGAATAGTCATATCTACAGGGATGGACATACTGTGCAAAGCCTTTCGTGGATTAGACTTAGTTTTGGTTTTAAAATAATTTTTTTTCTAAATTCAAATGTTTTTGGATAGTTTATCCAATTGGAAAAATTTGGGCAGAAAGTCTGGTGTAAGGGGGTTAGTCCTTCACCATTTGTGTATCGAGGTTTATCTTACACTCAAGAATTGATGATTAAAAATTAAATTTGATTTTAGGTATAGACTAAATTTCTTTGGAACTTAGTAAACATATTTAAAATTGAAAATGTAGCTTTGTGCAAAACTCAGCCATATAAGCCATCCTTGACATTACCTGCGTGCATTATATCTGTTATTGGGTGTAACTTGCAGAGTGCAATTATTTGTACTCACCCTTGCTTGATAAAATTGTTGTTCACAAGAGGAGTTCTACATCGACGGTGAGGACTTGAAGGACTAGGCCATGCCCCAAACGATTGCCTGTGGTGTATCATGTAGCCTGCTTATTTATTTACGTTTTCCGCTGTAGTTTTCATTTGGCCTTATGCCATTTGTAATAAAATCTGATTATTATGAATAAATTGTGTGGTATGGATTTTCTATCATGTTTTGTATGACTATGAACACTAGCTGTTCTTGGACTATTGTATGAAATGTAGAGAATCTGGGATCCTTTGCTCCCGGGTTTGCCAAAATAGGACAAGGAGCCGAATCTCGATAGAAGAAAGGCCGAGATTCGTCAAAGACAGCGTCTCGTGAAATCCTGATCCGTTGAGCAGAAGGATCATAACAGCGATAACCCTTATACTCAGAACTATAACTAAAAAACACACACTCAACTAACTGAGCCGATAGTTTGGTGCGCTCACGAGGCTGCAACAGAACAAAACAAGTACAACCAAAAAGACGAAGGTGAGTGTACTAGGGGGCTCGAGAGTAGAGACACTCTATAGGACTGACACCCTTAAGAGAAGTGGAAGGTTGTATATTGATGAGATATGCAGCTGTAGAAACAGCCTCAGCCTAGAACTATGGTGGAACGTGAGAGGCAAGGAGAAGAGTGCGGGCAGTCTCAATCAGATGATGATGTTTGCGCTTAGCAACCACATTATGAGCATGGGCACCAAGACAAGAAGACTAGTAAAGAGTGCCCCTACTAAGAAAGAAACTGTCTAAAAAAGCCCGAACAGTATTCGCCAGCAGAATCACAGTGAAAAGTATGGACGGAAGAATCAAATTGAGTACGAACCATCATTGCAAAGCTACGATATATCGCAAGAAACTGAATGCGATTAGACATAGGGAAAATCCATGTAAAACAAGAATAATCATCAATGAAGATCACATAAAATTTATGCCCGCCTTTAGAGATAATAGATGCAGGTCCTCATACATCTGCATGAACTAAGTCAAAAGGACAAAAAGACAAGGACTCACTAGAATGATAAGAAAATTGTAGCTGCTTGCCTAGCTTACAACCCTGATAAAACATGGCCGTGTCAATAGTAATATGTCCAAGAACACCCTGACAAACTAATGAAGAAAGGTGACACCCACTCAAGTGACCTAGACGATGATGCCACTATGCAAAAACTCCAGAGGTGGTGACAGCAGTGGTGATGGAGGTAGACGTATCGGTGATAGGAGCAACTGAAGTGGACAGAAGGTGGAGGTGGTCAAGGATGTAGAGACCCTGCCGGTCCCTACGAAGCCGACTAGTCCCAAGTACTGTCCCTATTTGTCGTTCCTGGACGAAACAGGAGAGAGAGTCAAAACTAACCCTACAGCCGAGATCAATAAGCTAATCCGCCGAGGGAAGCTGCATGGCAAGCTGGGGAACATTGGAAACAGCAGGAACAGAAAAATCAGTGGACAAAAGAGTGCCTAACACATGCATGAGGAGAACCACGGTCGGTGTCGAGCAGAGATAGGAAAAACAGGAGATCATACTGAAGTGAGAGATATGGAGTCCAGTGTCATGTGGAAAGAGGCACCAGAATGTAGAACCCAAGAAGTACGTGGAGGAGACATTTAAGCTAGACTAGCAGAACTTGCTGAGCTGTGAGAGAGCCGCTGAAGTAGAGCCTAGCAGAACTGCTAAACAGAGCCACCTCGCTGAGAAGGTCCCGACGTGCTGATTTGTCCTTCTATCGGGGAAGGGCCTCCCTGCCCCCCTTGGATCGTCCACCCCCACGTGCCTTGTTTCGTTTTTTGCACTGTACAACTCTGGTAGTCGTGCTCGAAGTTCTTGCAATAATGATGCAAAAATAGGAGCGAAAATAGACACCTGAGGAGGGGTAGTCGAAGAAGAAGGGGTAGCAAGCACAGTTGGAAGAAACTATGCTGCTACCCCACGGCGAAGCTCCTCAGCACGAAGCATCGAAAGAGCTTTGGTGACTGTCGGTCGTGATAAGTCGCTTAGTAGTTGAGCCTTGACAGGATTAAACTCTGGGCGAAGACGGCAGACAAAATCATAAAGGCGAAGGCAACGATCCACCTTCTGCACCTTATGACACTCTCGGCAAAACGGAGAAGCCAGCTCATTCAGTTGGCGCCAGAGACTGGCTAGGGCTCGGAAGAAGTTGTCGACAGAGGAGTCCTCCTGGCGAAGCGTCTCCAACTCACGCTGAAGCGAAAAGAACTGAGCATCGCTGCTCTGCTGGTATTGCTCGTGCAAGTACTACTAGACCTAACGAGTAGAACGCATACCAACAATGTTTGACTGGATGGAGTTGTCGACGCCGATCCACAAAATGGCTCAAACACGGGCCTCATGAGCACACCAGCGCTCAAAAGCGTCTATGGCATACTGAAAGGCCTCATAAGCAGTTTCAGCAACAGCGGCCTCTGCCTCATTCTTGCCAGCCTCATCTTCTGCAGGAGGTGTAGAAGTAGGCTATCTAGGAGGAGGTTGAACCGATGACGACAGATAAGGTTGAGCACCAGTGATATGTCCCCAGAGGCGGAGACCATCGAGCGTGCTCTCCATGAGTGAAGACCATAACCTGTAGTTCATCCTATGAAGCTTTGTTTCCGAGAATGAGATCACAACTGATGGAACAGAAGTCATCGGTAGGCGGCGCTGGACGGTGCGGCTATTAGATTGACAGTTTTTGAAAGCTGGAACCGACTATTCCTTGAAGAAACCGATATGGTTTCTAGAAACCGTATCTATTGCGGCGGGCGACCAAGAGGCAGCCGATGGGGACGGAGGCGGCGGCCGATGGCGATGGAGGTGGTGGCCAACGGTGACGAAGGCCTTGGCCAGCGCTAGCAGTGGCTGCCGACGGCAGCGTGAGCCGGATCGAGTCGGATCGGCGCGTGGAGGCGGCGATGTCGGTCGCCGAATCGGCACGTGGAGACGGCGGCGTCGGGCGCCGAATCGGCGCACGGAGGTGGCGACGTCGGGATGTGGCGACGAAGCTTGCGGCAAACAACGGCGTCGGCGTCGAGTCAGGCCATCTGGCTTCATGCAGCGACGACGTCATCGATGACGACCTTGGTGCGGTGGCGGCCTGAACCGGGCGACAGTGGCGATAGCCTTCGTCGACGATGGTGGGATGGCAGCAGAAGGAGCTAGGTTAGTGCTCTAGCTTTGATACCCCGTTATGAATATCGTGTATATATTCATGAGGCCCAATGAGCAATATATATATAGTGAGTACAAGGGGATATTTCAAAGAAAGATGCCATACGCATATGAGGAAATATAAAAGACATATAAGAAAATACAAAAGAATTCCTATTCTAACAAAAGCCATCTATGAATTAAAGTAATTAGCTAAGATAATTTATGTTATGAATTACATTTTACTTCTATATCATATTATCATACTTAATTATAATCAATAAGTAGATACAAGTGGTTATACTCTCATCACCACTGTCCAAAAACCCTGTCAGTAAAAGAAATCACAAGCACAAAGATGTTTGTGCATATGAAATTCATGCTAATACGCCAGTGAGTGAAATTAATTACCTCGGCGAAAAACTCCTTTGTTCCTTGCCCATGGACTGATTTTTGCGAACCCATCTTGACAGCAACCTGAGTACCATCTTTTAATTGACCTTGGTAGACAGGTCCAAATCCTCCCTCACCAATGCATACCGAAAAATTGTTTGTTATTTTCACCAATTCATGGTATGCGAATTCACGGTTCTCGGGTACTGGTGGGCAGACCTGACGATCCACTTCACTTATAGAATCTTTATTCACGGTATGCACGACAGGAGAGGAGGCATCCTGACAAACTAAGTCATTCAAAGTAGAAAAAATATTGAAATATATCATCTTTTTTTTTCTGTCATTCAGTTAATGACATAGATAAACCATGAAAGATTAACTGACTGTAAATGAACGATCTACCTTCTGGCTTCCTTTGGCTTGGTCGCCTTCTGCAGAAAATGAACATCCCAATGGAACACACCAGCCCTGACACCACCACCACCGGAACAATTATACCAACTACAATAGCTATATTCTTTTTCTTTGGTGATTTTCCGTTGCATGGATCTCCATTCACAGTGTCATACCTAAAGGAAAATATTTTCTTGAAACCAAACCGCAAACAATAACATGAGAAAATGTGCCACCATTTTCATTGAAAAAAATAATGCCTACATTAAGTATCAACATGAAACAGGTAATTGAAGCAAATATATAGCATCCAAGCCCTAAAAAAGTACATAGCATCCATGCAAATTTCTTAAAACTAAGTTGATGTGTTCCTGCAGAAACTAACACAGTACTAAAATTCTTATTGGGATGTCTCATCTACATTGTATAATGTTAATTTTAACAAAACATCCTTTCGGTAACCTTGTTTTCAGTACTGAATTGGCAAAGTTAAGAATTAAGTAAAATCTAAACCTCATAGTCAGTGACCGTCTTGTGCATAGCGCTTCAGGAATTGTACCACGAAGGTCATTCCCTGATAAATCACTGCAGAAAATAAACAGTAATTTATTCACAAACGTGGATACAAATTTAATTAGTTTCCCAAAATGTTAAGGGCAGGACTTACAGAAAATGAAGGGATGATAGGTTCGTTAGAGAATCAGGTACTGATCCATTTAGACTGTTGTTTGAAAAATTCCTGAAAAACAATTTGTGAAACATAACGTTTACTTTAATAGGCAGGATGAAACTTGTGATCCCAGATTATTCCGTAGTTACTTACAAGTGTTCGAGTGATTTGAGCAAGGAAAATTGATCAGATATTGCACCATGCAAACCACTGTTGGACAAATCTCTGAAAATTATGGTGATTTTGCTAATGTCAACGAAGAGAAACAAACAAAGTCCTGAAAATTTTTAACATGGTTTTAATTTTTGAATTTTCAGTACATATACACTTACAAAGATGTTATTCTCGACATGTTTCCATCCATGTTACATTTCAACCCAATCCATGTATAGTCTTTTGGTAAACATGGGTCACCCATCCAGTTCTTCTTCACTTGATACTCGGCTCTAATTGCCATAATAGCATCAACTAAACATCACAAACAAAAAATAAATCATCATATAAATCGAACATAATACAATATATCACATATTGGAATCATCATTCCTTCAGTACTGTTAGTAACGTAATACAAGAATGTTCTTACTTGAGCAAAGTTAACTAGGTACCTCTAATTCCTTTATTTTACTTCATTATTGTAATTTTTGAAAATCTGTTGTTTCATTTGATTATAGAACAGTGAGCATGGCAGAATACCTCTGAAAGATTCAGGAACATGGCGAAGTAAGCTAGGGAGAAAACAGTAGTTTTCTCATAATTAACACTAACCTTTACTATCAGTTTTCTTCACTTGTTAATTCTTACTTACTTGTTATGTGAAGTTCAACAAACAAGTTTCTTTCACCCCAAAAGAAATCTACGCGAGGAACTTGAATTTAATTTACAGGGATTAATAACGACTAGATAACATTTGGCACATGGAAACGAGGGCTATGACAATTTAGTTGTGCGAAATTAAAGTAACAGTCGCCTACCGTCAGCTGGTAGAGTGGACGGCTGGTCGACGGGCACCAGAGAGTATATCTCGATCGCATTGAGGATGGGAGGCAGCTCGGACTTGCTAGTGCTATTAAGGAATAAGAATGGTGGGCTATGTCGGGCAATGGTCAAGGAGGTCCCAACATTGTATACGTAGTCAGCCGTTAAGAATGGTGGGCTGTATGGCTTGTTATTTGGGCTCCATAGCTCATGACGGTTGACGTAAATATCGAATTCGCGGACCTTCAGCTTTTGGAAGTCGGAGAAGTGGAGGATCATGAAGTACTCTGGAATGATGCGGTGGATCTCAGTTTCCCACTCCCAGTAGAAGCGAAGGAAGGTTCCATTGCCAGTAGGGGTGACTGCTGTCTGCATCACAGCTGGGGGAACATCAAATATGTCATCTCGATTATTGCTAACCAGGCTGGTGGTAGATATGCTGTCGCATCCTTGAAGTTGTATTTCGGTTTGCACATACCACATTCGGTCATAAGGATCGGTTGGGTACCTTAAAAAACCAGTAATGATACATACATGCCTCGCAAAAGAATAATCATGCATATATACATGGTGTAAATAGGCAACAAAGTTATACCAGACTGAAAATTGTAGCTTATTTCACAGTGGGGAGAGATTATTTACTTAAATTCCAGTTATAAGAAAAATCATAGGAAAATTCACAAATACAATAGCAAAGAAGTTGTATTTCAAGTTCGCATGCATGTGACATGCAAGCACTACCTGATCACTCGCTCTGCACCAAGGTTATGCCGAGTGAACAAGCTGAGAGACTGATTCATCATGGCAGCCGGATAAAGTGAGTTCTTTAATGGCCTAACCTCCAATGAAGATATAAAAGGAGTTCCTTGATTAATGTGTACCAAGCAAACCGATATGGTGTTGACAGTGGCAACGTGCATAACATCACAATCATAGGGAATGCTTGTGTTTGTGATATTCACTGTAGTCCAAAAGTTAACTCCAATATACAAATCGAAGAGCACATAAACACCCTGCTGGTTGTCAGCTGATTCATCATAGTTGCCATGCATGAAAGTTGCTCTCACGTTGTACTTGTTACCTTGCACCACAGAATCTATGGTGTAACAATTTCTACCTCCAGCAGGGAAGCTTCTGAGATTTAGAAGTTGCCTCCAAACCACAAATCTGGCACTGTCTGGTGAAATGTTGTGATTTTCTCCGGTGCTAATGTATCCATCATCAGAGCTGTATGTTATATTCGTTCTCTCGTCCGTGTAAGGGTAGCCACTGCTGATACCACAGTCAATACTTACAAATCCTACCATTCAAGAAGTAATGGCTTGTATTAATGCTCAGTTTGGACATATATAGTACAACAAATGACAGAAAAAAGCAGGAAGAAAAGTTAAGGAATAAAATCGCACCAATAAATTAATTTGACAATTTGAGATAAACATCTTTAACAAAAATGCATATTCTGACTTCAACTTAGAATTTGATAAATCAACACAGGTATATATTTGAAAGATCATATAGATTAAATAAACTCCTCCATTGTTTTGTATTTGATATTTTAGAATATGTGCAATCAAACTTTCTAAAATTTAATAATCAATATATTTAAGACTATCTGGATTGGCCATATGAGAACTATATCAGTAGATTCATCATCAAAAATATTTTAATAATGTTATAATATTATTACTTATACTAATATAAAGTTATAAAAAGGAATGGTTAACGTTACATCCTGGTGACCATGAAAAGTGAATAACATCAAACATAAAAGAACGCAGGGAGTATTTACCATCTTGACCTCAGATCAAATATGGTAAATCATAAATAAAGTTTAAAGTCCCAAACCTAGAGGTAACGTCTAATATTGAAGAGGAGCGCTATACACACAACGTTTTCACGTCCGATACTCGTACGATGCACTCGGGGAGGAGGGAGGAGGCATGCGCGGTCGGCCGGAGGAGAAGTCGGCGAGGAGGAGGAGGAGGAGGCGCAGAGGAGGTAGGCGGCGCGTGGGGCCGGTCAGAGGAGGAGGAGGAGGTGCGCGGGCTGGTCGGAGCAGGAGGAGGAGGAAGAGGCGGGTGGGGTGATCGGGCGGAGGCGCGGGCGGGCGGAGGCACGGAGGAGGCGTGGAGGAGGGAGGCGGCACGCAAAGCCGATCAGTGGAGGAGGAGGCGGCGTGTGGGCCAGTCGAAGGAGGAGGAATAGGTTCGTGGGCCGGTCAGAGGAGGCGGGCGGGGCGGCCGGGGACAGCGGGTGGGCGGCGGGCGAGGCGCCACGCTGCTGCCCGGGAGGAGGGAGGCAGCGTGGGGCCGGCCGGAGGAGGCACGGGGAAGGGATAAGTCGTGCCAGGCTGGTCGGAGGAGGAGGCGGCGGATGGAGGCATGGGCGGCCAGGCAGGTTCGCTGGGACATCGTACGCACGTATTCGTCGTACGCAAAGCATTTCCGAATATTGAAATCACATATGGCATTATGTAAAACAAATCTAATTAAGAGGTTGGCTAATTAAATCTATGCTACAAATCTTGCCTACAACTCAATAAGGTTGACATGCGGATGTGATATTTGCCTAAAATTCTTTTACTCAAGTGAACCATGCAAAGTCAAAGATTGTTTCAGTAAAATGTTTGCAGAGTTTCCTCCGACCAAAGTAATGATACCAACCAAGTTGTAACCCAATAGTTGACGCATCCAAATGGCCGTTCAAGAAGCCAGAGTTCAAATTCCAACACCTAAAGATTATGGGTTTATGTCCTTTGCAGCAAATGGGTGGGTATTTATTTTTGGTGAAATTTGTACTACAAACATGGTAGTTTTAGACATTGACGCCCTCTCCGAGATGTCACTTTGATCACTAATTTGTATCATAATATGCCGTTAAAAACCAAAAAATATATATTATGAAAGTATATACCGTCATTATCATATAGTAGTACCAATTTCATGTAGTACCTAAATATAGGTACTATTAATATATTAATGGTCAAACATATGTTTGACTTCACGAACTCTAGTACAACTGTGTGGGAAGAGCGGTGGAGGGCTATTGGGCCATGCTGGCATCAGCAGTGTGCAAGCAATGCAATGTCGGAGGAGGCGCACCCGGAGAAAAATTTGATGGTGGAGGGCCTCGCGTGAGGCCCTCCCCCCATCAACCATTGATTCTCGTAAGGTCCTCTCCTAGTAAATTTCCTTTGGAAGCACCCGTGTAAGGGCGGGGCACTCTCAAAGCCTCTGGCAGCTAGGTTTTTAGGGTCAGGTGTAAGGAGGGGAGTTTAGTGGGGAGAGTTATTAGATCTAGATCCAACGATCCAAAAAATATATGACTATTTAGTTGATTGATACATAGAGAGTAAAAAAACACATGTACCTGTAACACAAAAGAAAATGTATATCGAGCGCAAACTTTCATGATTATGCTTCTGTTGTACTTCGATAGTATCTTTATATATAAAAGAGGGCTCACTTTGAGTTTAGCCAGCTGCCCACGTCGACAAAAAAATTATGGCCATCGGATTGGGTCTGTGCAGTCCGATCGGATGAGAGCATTCATCCGCGCGCAGCTGCTTCACGACGCTCGGCACGTGTGATCGCAGGCGTAGCGAGGACCTTCTCGAATGCGGCTCCCGGTCCCTTCTTCGATCTACTCCCCTCTGCCGCCATTGCAGTCTATGTCTTCCTCGTCCTCTCTCGCTTCCGCCCGCTCCTTCCCCCTCCTCCCATTCCGCCGCCGCCGCCGCTCCACCCGCTCCTCCGCCCTCCTCACCTCGCGCCGCCTCACCTCCTCCCTCCCCCGGTCTTTCTCCTGAGCGCACCGCCTGCCCGCCTCCCTCCTTCCATGTGCGGGCGCCACCCGCTCCTTCCCCCTCCTCCCCTTTCGGCGCCACCGCCGCTGCCCCACCCGCTCCTCCACCCTCCTCCTCCTCACCTCGCACCGCCTCACCTCCTCCTTCCCCCGGCAACTCTTGCTGTATGGTTGAAGCCAGATGACATTGGATCTGACTGGACCCAGATAAGTTCAGGATGTTAGCTGTATGTCATGCGAACTCCTTAGTATTTTGGATGTTGGGTGTCTGTTGTTAGAGCTGCAATTAGTATATCGGAGCATGTGTCAGATCTAACAATTGCCACACATTTCATCCTATGGAAATATGTCTTCTGCCCTTATTATGGGCAAAATCTCAAGTTTTGTGGTATTGTGTTGCTTTCAGTGAGCTGTTTGAATGGAAACTTTTGAGTGTAGTGTTGTTCATCAGCACATCATGTTGTTTGTCTAATTTGGGGGTTTCATTATCTAAATCTGTGATCTCTCATATTCTTCTTACCTCTCTTCTTCTGCTGTTTCTACCACCACCAGTGCCGCTCCTATTCATTCCTTCCTTGCAAGTGCTCTGCTACTTTCTTTTTTTACTCCTAGTACAAATTTGAAACTAGCATTCTAGCATTGGTTGGATAGTGAATTAGTGATATCTAGCTAGATTAAGGCACAACGATAGAAATTTGTTAACACGATTCATCTAAGCATCTTAGTCATCGCTTTGTTCCCGGTTGCTCATGGTGTTGGATGTTATTTGGAGTGTAGATTGAGAATGAGTATGGGCCAGAAGCAAAAGAGTTTGGGGCCGCTGGCCACACCGGTGTGCCATGGATGATGTGCAAGGAGGATGACGCACCAGATCTAGTGGTATGATAATCTTGTCTCATATCGGCTTATTTATGATCAACGGGTGTCAGATGTGGCAAATTGATGGTTCTTTTGCCTCTTATATTCTTGTAGAAGTAGAACATTAAATTTTCTGTTGAATATGCTCATTTGGTTAGTTATATAACTTGTAATAAGGATTCAGAATATGTTAGTGCATATTTTTGTGGGTTCAGTGCAGATTATAACCAACCATAAAGGATTACATTTAGTGTTCTAGGCTTTTAGCATATTTGGTTCAAGCGTATACGGAATATAATACATTTGTTCTACAACCAAAATAATCGAATCAGTGCCAATGACGATAATTTTGGCTGTCTTAAATGACTATCATGGCATATGCTATAGCTCATCTCTTTCGTAGAACAGATTGTTGAATAAATTTAACTTTTGTTCTTTGAATAGATAAATGCATGCAATGGTTTCTACTGTGATGCATTTTTTTCCTAACAAGACTTACAAGCCTATGATGTGGACTGAAACTTGGAGTGGTTGGTAAGTTTTTTTTGTTTTTGTTGGAGAAGATCCAGTTTCTTGTCAAAATATAGCAGCTACAATTTTCATTGATGTGGCTCACATCTCTATCATTAGGATTCTGTTGATTCTTAGTGGTTGTCAGTACAATTGCATTAATATGCACAATAATTCAGGTGAGAACTCATGCAAGCCCCCAAGTTCACTTGCCAAACAGCTATCTTGTTACTGAGAACTCCATGAGCTTCTCTCATCAACATTCCTCTACAGATACGTTTTGCTAGCGTAGATATGGAGCTGCATACAACGTACGATCCCAGTGGATCATTTCCCATATATGATGTTCACCAAAGAGTTGCAGAATGAACACAGGTTCTTGCTCCTCTGCCGGAGGACAAATTCCTGTGCAGCTTTAGCCATATATTTGTAGGTTTGCCATGCTTTGACTAACATATAGATTCATTCAGTTCATCACATATTTCACTTCTCACTTTTTTTGTTGACATTGTGTAGGTAGTTATGCAGCTGGGTACTATAGTTACAAGGTAAATTATTGTAGCTTTTTTTTAAAGAAGGAATATAGCGATTTTTAACATCTGTTACTTTGCTTTGTGCCTCCAATTCCTCCCCTTCAATTTGTCAAGAGGAGTTTCTTCCCCGTGTAGTTCTGCGCTCTCCTTCTTTCCAACCTATTTTCCCACTTATTTCCCTCTCGTGGTTCTTTCTTCTAGGGAGCGGTTCCATGTTTTACCCGTTCCCTTTGCCACCCTTGGGTTTTGTTGACTCTCATCCTCAGGAGCGGTAATGTCATTTGAACAGCATCGTATAAGATTGCCCAATGTGGGATCTCCTTTCAATTGGTTGGTCAGGAATTTTTGTTCTTCGGGTCGTTCTTGTCTACACATGAGATTTGTGTTTTGGGTTATTTCGATATTTGGATGATGATTTTTAGATGAGTTGCATATGCTTGGATGGGTAGCAATCATTCGTAACTCTAACTAATGTTTTTGTCTTTCATAATTGCCTATCATTATTCACATGAATAGAAAAGAAAATACCTAGCAACTTTGGGGTAACTGTAGCAAGGTTTCTGTCTGTGAATTAACTTTGTTGAACCTTTAGTACATATAATACAATGCTATAGCTACATGGACATTGACATAGACGAGAAATGTTTGTGTCAAACATTGTCTTGAGGTGTTCTGTTGTTAAGGAGACAGGAAATGGTTGGTGTCTTGGTGGTACAGTTATAACATAAGATTTTTTTTTTTTGGAGAACGGAACCATTTGAGACAATTAACAAATTCCTTTTCTTGTCTGCTTGAAAAATTAAGACCTTTGGCAAATGAATTTTGACGCCTTTTAGTAATTCAAGATGGTAATGATTTTTTCTAATTACATGATCCAAGAAGATTGGTTATATGGACTTCAAGATACATTTGATAGCAGCCAAATAAAGATACCTGCGAGTAGGCTTGTTTTCTTAAATTCATTAGGACAGGTATTGACTGGTACATGGCAAACGGCACAAATTTTGGCTAGCTAGAGCTTGTTTATCATACTATCTATAGGTATAGACAGCTTAATTACCCTTGAAGAAACGGAGAGCAATTTCCTTCTTGCTCTGTGAGCAAATTCTTTATTAGTTCTGCTTATATACTATTTGGGATAAAATAGGCTTGCAGTAGCTATGATTGAATCAAGAGAAACACTATCTAAAATTTATTTGAGCCCCACTCATTATTCCACTTAGAGTTTCTTGAAAACAAGTGCTCGTGTTTATTGAGAATATATTCGAATTTTGTCACATACTCGCATTTGTTACTGTTCTGAATGATGTTGATATTTTTGTTTTCCAGGAGGTGTTATCCACAATCTGCAATGCTGACCAAACTTGGAGTGATATTGAAAGAACATGCATCTGCTTTGAGAAAGGTGCTACCTTTAGAATGAATCTTAGTGTTGTGAAAGTTAGTGGATCGTTTATGAGTTTTAGAAAGATGCTACCTTGAAAAAGTTCGTGTTTAAGAAAAATAGTTGGTCAGCTATTGCTGTATAGAACATTATTTGATATTCAAAAACATCATATAATTACTCTTTTGGATTTGGAAAAAACTCAATCTGTACAAATTTCGAAAACTGAGACAGATTTTGTGATAGAGATTTTGTTCCTTTGTTTAGTTCTATGGCTTGATTGATATGTTCTTTCTTTAAATAAGTTAATATGTTCTTCCTAGGTCGTTAGTTATGTAAACATATTGTCTTTGTACTACGAATTGTTTCTTAAGTAACATAGAGATCCTAATTTTGCGTAGTTATGTCATTGTGTTGTATCTGTACTACAAATTGTTTCTTAAGTGACATAGATATCCCGTACCACACACTTGCATCAGAATTAGATATTAATACATGCCTAACACTGTATTACTTTTTCACAGCTTTATAATACTTCTGCATACTACCAATTGTCTGAGCAAAATATGTTCATTGTGATATTGCCTCGGCGCGCAAATGCGCACACCGGGCTGCTAGTATTATATACTTTCAAGATTAATTTAGATGTTTCTTATTGTTGATGATTTGATATCGATATTACGAATGAATAATGGAGATTTTTCTTAGTATGAGCCACACAAAAAGACACTGAGATTTAGACAAGTTCGGGTCTTCTCGTGGGAGAATAATAACCCTACTCTTGTGTTGCTGTATTGACTATGCTTTACAACAGGGAAGAAATCACTAGAACGAAGCTTAATGACCTCTCTATTGTCTCTTTTTCTTGTCTCTTTTTCTTCTCTCGATCCTCTTTATATAGCCCGTAAAGGGGTGGCAGTTGTTCTATACCAAGAAGTGCCTCAACGCTTGATGAAATGCGCATGTTGATGATAGTTATTGTCGAATAGACCACACCCCACGTTGTCTTGCAGTAACGTTAGAGATAGATGCTTAATACGTATAGTTATCCCAGAGAATAACAGCGCATATTAACTACTGTGTGTATTAAACACAGCACATAAGTGTCCCTAGTCAATTGGACCCACACGTCTATTGACTTTGTGGACTATAGGGTGGTCATAGTAAGACTAACGACCATGACGTGGTCGTATTAAGGCTTACGACTATGAGGTAGTCGTAGAAAATCTTACGACTACTAGATAGTCGTAGGAGTACTTACGACCATATAGGGTAGTCGTAGAATGGTTTACGACCATTCGGTTAAGCTTTTCCCTTATTAACGATGAGAGGTATACTTACGAATAACATGAAGGTATTGCTATCTATAATAACAATTACAGATAAACAATTTAATTAATTAAGGATTATTAGATCCTCGTCACTTATTTCCCATAAAGAAAGTTTGTCTTAATTCCAAATGTGTTAGAATTAGTGTATGATCTATTTCCCATGTGCAGAATATATTCGTTAATAAAGAAAAAAAATAGATGGGTTGGCTATGATGTAAACAACTTTCTACTCACAAAAAAAAAACTCTCTACATTTTCGTTACCTTATATTTTTTTCACTCCCTTACTCTCACGTGTACATAAAAAGTTTATCTAAAACGCATATAATACAAACACACATACCGTCAATACTAAAAAGGTTTCTTTTATGGGTTTTTCAACATAAACATTTATGCTATAAAAGACTACACAGGTGGACTATCAGCACCTTCTCAACAAAGTGGGAGGCAGACTAGTAGGCTATTAGGGACGTTTAATGTCCCTAGCAGGGCGGGCCACACTGGTTAAATCCATCCTCACTTCGATTCCAATTTATTACCTCATGGTTTTCAAAATTCCCAAGACAGTACTCTGTGCCCTCGATCGAATTAGGCGTTGTTTCCTCTGGGCGGGCCATGAAAACCTCTTGGGGGGCAAGTGCAAAATCAACTATGACAAAGTGTGTCGCTTGCCCAAGCTTAGTGGCCTAGGTGTCCTCAGTCTTCCGAAATTCTCCGCGGCTTTAAGACTTAGATGGTTATGGCAAAAATGGAAGGCTCCATCCAAACCCTAGGTCGGAATGGAAACACCCTGCGACGAGGAGGACCAAAGCCTTTTTGCGGCAGCAACCAGGATCCCCCTCGGGGATGGTAAGATAGCAAATTTCTGGTACTCAGCCTGGTTGAGTGGGGAGGCACCTAAAGATCTGGCCCCTAAGATTTTCGAAATCTCCAAAAAGAAAGACCAGACAGTGGCTTCTGCCTTACAGAATGAACGTTGGGTGCAGGACATCAACATCCAGGGGGGACTCCTAGTCGACCACATCCAACAGTTCGTGTGACTCTGGACCAAAACCAACCAAATCCACCTGGAGCATGGCTCCCCGAACGAGATTGCGTGGAAATTAACCCCGAAGGGAATCTACTCCTCAAAATCTGCCTACGCTCTACTTTTTCTGGGATCCACGAGGACAAATTTCTAAACCCTAATCTGGAAAACCCATGCCCCCCCAAGTGCAAATTCTTCGCATGGCTGGTAATACAAAACAAGCTCTAGACCTCAGACAGACTGGAAGCACGAGGGTGGCCAAACCAACACTTTTGCCCTCTTTGCAGACACACTCCGGAATCGGTCCTCCATCTTTTCGCCCAATGTCGCTTCTCCTTAAGAATCTGGAAGCAGATGGCAGACTGGCTAGGAAACGAGAGTTTACAGCCATCCCTCAGGTCCCCTAGCACGAGCATCTTGGACTGATGGTCCAACGTAGCGGAGAGGAAAGGCTCCCTCACGAAGGCCATGATCACGACCCTAATCCTAATTATTTGGGAGATATGGAAGGAAAGAAATGCAAGAACTTTTAACAACAAAGCCACCGCACCACAGGAACTGATAGCGAATATTAAGGAGGAGGGTAGAACTTGGTCCCTTGCAGGGGCCAAGAGCTTGGATCTTTTTAATCCCCTGTAATTAAGGTATTTCTTTATTTTTGTACTTTGCGGCTTTGATTCTGCTCTTCTCTATTAATATAAACGGGCAACCCTCCTGCTGGTTTTTTCAAAAAAAAAAAACATTTATGCTATTTGCTTTTAAAAATTATTTACAAAATCATATGAATCTTTAATAGTTAAAACGAAATAAAATTATTTTACTTTTAAAAGAGGACAACAGAACATATATTTGTAGAAAATTAGATGACGCCAACACGAAAAGCAACACACTTTAGTTCGCTAGTCTGTATAATTCCTTGTAAGTTTCTAAAATTTCAACAATATACCTTAATCCTTTTTTACATTTTTTAGATTTTCTTGATTTCTTAATCTAGCACAGGAAGTTTTAAACCGTAGATTGTTTGGAAGGAAAATCATATGTTTCTGATTTTTGATTTTTTTTAAGTATAAAAAATATAATACATCGGAGGAACTACTTCCAGCCCACAAACTCGACCACCATAATCTTGTGCTCTATGAATAGTCCATGCGCGTGTAGATCATTTATAATTATTTTGGGATTTAATAAAAATATACTCCCCATTCTCAAATACATGTCATTCTAGCTTTTATTTTTGAGGAATCGTCATTCTAGCTTTTAAATTTTATTCCTCAATTTTGAGATATTGTTTTACCGTCTTTTCCCCATTCACTATTCATGTCAGTTCCAAGGTCATTTACTACTAGACTTAACACACAACATCCAAGCCAGGAAGTGATAGAATGAAAAGGAGGCTAATATAATCTTTTGTATACGTGCCTGGTTGTTGTCCAAATTTTAGAATGACATATATGAATGGAGGGAGCTGTGATTTGGATAATCTTTTTTTACCTAAACTCTATTTTCCTCGTGCCTGTTAGAAACCATGCCCAGTTAATACAAATAAAAATCTCTGTAAAGTCACCCAGCGTTGCTGTTAGTTGGGGTCGACTGCAACCAGAGTTCAGAAAACCAGGTTTTGGCCCCATTGGTTTTCCAGAAATCGGTCCGAAATCAACTCATTCATGGAATTTAACTACAGATGCGAAGGCCGATTAGACCGAGCGAAAATTTGGAACAAATCGGTATTAAAACAGAGAGGTTTGTGCGAAGGCCGATTAGACCAGTTTGATTGGAAACCGGCAGGTACCAACCGTTCCCACAGTTTTCTGAATCCTGATTGCAACTATTGGCAAAGCAAAGGTGGTCAATTGAATAGAAATACTATGGGGACACTCTACGACTTGATTAAAAATATGATAGACATTTGCGTCACTTCCGGTTTCATTTGCAAAAGAAGGTTTGTGTATGTTTGATTGGCAAACATGAATATTGACTTAGGGGCTTCTTTAGATTACATACCTAAAGATGCTGGCTCGCCATAAGCTTGCAGTACAATAACAAGAACATAGAAGAAGGCATGGAGATCAGACCTCATCCTCCACCACCCCCACTAGAAGCTCTGGCCTGTAGTTTCAATCCTACAACCTACAAGCCCAGCACCAGGTGTTGGGAGTCCTATTTAAGCTGCCCTCAAGTTATGGAGCAGCATGTAACTACGAGTCCATGAGATGACCCAGTCGAAAAATGGGAATAAATATTAATCCATGATTTTTAACTACAATTATTCGTGTTAGTTAACTATTCCGACACTCTGATTTTTTTTCTCTCAAGCGCACGTAGGAGAGCTGCATTTTGAGGTTTTGACGCTAGGTATGCATGACAAATTGACAGACACAGGAAGGTGATAAAATTGACATTCCTATCTTCATTTACTTTGATTTGTTCCCACATTTCACTTGATCTCGGATGCGTACAAAGACTATAACCTTTATTATTGAAAAATGAATAAAGAGTATATCTATGACCATGTTGCCTAGCCTTGGCAGGTACAGAAAGTATAAAGTTTACCAAAGACTTCGAACCAGTCAATGTCAGCTAAACATCTATAGAGACATCCATACAAAAAATGCAGGCATATGGCGTATGGCTCTACTGGATTTTTGTAATCAACAAACCGTAGAAGATAAAAAAACTGTGAATAACAATCGTAGTAATTTCTGTTCAACCAGAAACAAAAATAACTATGGTTTCCAGCACCACCATTAAGCAAAAAAAGAAGACAAATTAAGGAACAATGTCATGGACATGTATACTATGAGACGAGTAAAAAAAAGAGAACAAACTTGGTGTACAATCAGGAGGGCGAGAAACGTGCACAACAAAATGCATTTTTCTACAAGTGAATATACAAAGAGGGAATAAGGGTTCATCAATGCATAATGCGTAATTTCGAGCTAGAGATGTATGATCTCCAAGTCCACGGTAGCTTGCTCATTCTTTTTTTTTAGAAAGGTAGCTTGCTCATTCTGCCGAGAGATGATAGGCACCTTATTCTCTCTTTATTTACCTGGTCAAGGAAAATCCGGTCGATCTAGTTGAAAGCTAGTAGCAAGAGTTAAACAGATAGGAGCAAGATTTTTCTGAAATGGTTAAAAGTCAACTTGTTTCGTATGGTGATAACGCCAGTAGCCTCCTGTGTGCAAGCAGAAGAAGAATTGTCATACGAGCATTAGGTAAGCTAGCCACTTGAGAATTCAATAAAGAAGCAGCACGCTTCAAGATAACGACCAAAATTAAAGGCTGACTTGTCACCACAGGATAGTTCAAGTGTAATGCCACTATAATTAATATCTTTGTGCCAATGTGCAAAATTCGGAAAAAAAATTCTATAGGACCTGGTCCACAACTCTATCTCAGTAGACCAACTTCAGCGCATGACACATGTATTTTTGCCAATCTCAAAACACACAACCTTTATGTTCTAGATACTTAGTTTCCAGCAAAGAAGGTGTGAATGCGGTGGAGTTATGGGGCTGTGCGCTTTGAGATTGGCAAAAATACACGTGTCACACAGTGGAGTTGATCTACTAAGATAGAGTTATAGACCAGGTACTATAGGATTATTTTCCGCAAAATTCATACCTGCCAAATTCTATACCATGCAAATTTCATGTCAGTAAACAGAGAGAGATGCAGGAACAAGAGCTAAACACATGGCATCACAGCTGCCTCTACATTACCGTCGCAAACCCATACCTACTTGTAACATTCCGTTTTTTAAATGGTGAATAGTAAATACCATTTGATTCTTGGAGTTTCAAAACTAATTCAAATTAATTTGTATTTGCAAAATTCTCCTTCCAACCTTAGTTCAAAATTTCATTGTGTACCTCATATCAAATTCTCGGATTCAAATTTGAATTTGAATCCTGTTTCGATTTTTTCTCCTCCTTGCGGGCTTGGCCCATCTCTCCCCTCCTTTTATTTTGGGCTCACTCGGTCCAGCCCTGCCCTTTCTCTTCTTCCTTGGCCCGGCTCCCCTTCCCATCTTGTCTTCTTCCTCTTGGCGGCACCCGCGTGCTCCACTGCCCGAGCCGCCTGCCGCACCCAAGGCTCCCATCGTCACTTTCTGGCGCAGAGCACGCCACAAGACTGCTCGCGCGCCAGGCGCTTAGTGCTCTGTCACAAGACGCTAATGACCAGTGCCTCTTTGCAAGACGCCACCTCTTGCTCCTCGACACCGCCGCCAGTGCTCTTTCGCCCATCACGCTCCCGGCGCTGCTTTCGCGCAAGATCACAAGATGCCACCGACCCGGCTCCACCTCCCTGACTATAAGCAGCCCCGGAGGCCTCACCATTTCTCCTCCCCCGGTTGCTCCTTCCTCCCGAGCCGTGCACCACCCGTGCCCTGTTCCCGGTCGCCACCGCCTCTCCTGCCGTTCCGGCCGCCACGGCGAAGAACCTTCAAGTCCTCTCACGTCTAAGCATATTCCCAAGCGCCCTCTACCTCCTCTCCGGCTTAATTAGATTTCCATTCGCAGGAATCGCCGGAGCGCCACTCTCCCCCTATTCCAGCCGAATGGAGCTCCGCCGCCACCGTATCCTCCTCGAAGCTCCTCGAGTCAATTCCTCGCGGTAGGAGCTTCGCCCCGTCGCCCTCAACCTCCCCCAACCACCGGCTAAAGGTCCGCGCTGCCCCGTCCTCCCGTCGCCAGCCCGCTCCGAGACTCCTCCACCTCCCTGGACCTCTTGGTAAGCCTCCTTGCACCTCCTTCCAGCCCATGCTTGCCTCCCCTTCACCTCCTTTCGCTCCAGCCGCCGGCGCCCTTGTTTGGCCGCGGCTCCCTTATGTGCTTGACCGCTCGATCGCCGCCACCACCACCTTTCGGTCTTGCCCGGCCCCAGCGCCACCTCCCTCGGCATCCTTCCCTCACCGGCGGTCTATTTTTCTGGTTCTTGCCATCCCTCCGGCCGCCGTTCGCTGCCGACAGGCCCGCCGCCTGTGCGCCCCTAGCTCCCTTGCCCCTTCCTCTAAGAGCCGCTCTCTATCTCTATCTTCCTCTCACTTAGTATGACATGTGGGCCCTCCCCTTTTAGCAGGGATGAAGGCAGTCATTTGAGGAAATTTTTTTAAATAATATTATTTTAAAACATAATTACAAAAATATATCGTCTCTCCAAAAAATTACAGAATGTGTTCTGTTGCTTGATTGAAATGGCGACAGGGACTTATCGCCATTTCAACTAGCTTATTGGGACTCTCTCCCCCTCCTGTCGCCGGTCCAACCACCTATCGCCAGTTGAAATGGCGATAGGTCCTGTCGCCATTTCAACTGGCGACAGGAAGCCCATCCCTATAAAAAAAAAACCAAAATTCAGCGCAGGACTCATTCTTATTCAGAAAAAAAGAGAAGGAGAGAAGAGTAGAGGTGAGGAGAGAAGCTAACGAAGCGCTGTCCGTCGGATTGCCAACCTCTCAGGTAATTTTTTTAACCGAATGGATTACATAGTTTTAGATGTACGGTTACGTAATGCAGTATAGTTTTACATAATACTTTTCGGTGGGTAGTATAGTTTTATATATGCGGTTAATCGTGGAAATGTTCTTTATGGTGCAGTGCGTCAAATATGTCCGACTCCGACATCGTCAATTTCAAAATTTACTATGGTCAAGGGACTATTCTAGAGGGTCCCGAGGGGATTGATTTGCGTTATTTTCAATTGGCAACCGTACACCTAGCAAGACCAGAGCAGCGTACATGGGGCACTGTGATGCGGTGGTTGTTCCATACATTCCAAGTGGACCGTGATGTGTACGATCTGAGATTGAGTTTTGTAACATCCCAAATGTATAATCAGGGTTATTCAAGTATAATTATATGTGTAGAAATTAAAACTTTTTCTCACAACTTGAAAACCCTTACAATCTCATGTAATTCTTGTCCAAGAGTTGTGTAGACCAAGAACACAAAGCTCTTGTTGACCAAAAGTCAAATTCATTTTCCAATTCTCTCAAATCTTGTGCCAAACAATTGGAAAGTATCTTCCTTGGTCCTAAAACTGAGGTGGGACCCTCTGAAAAATATCACAAGTTGTAAAACTAGTTTGATAATTTTGGAGGTAAAAGGAATCATTGAACAACCTTAATGAAATTCCTGAGAAAAATGCATTGCATAATAACCTCTGGAAAATTTATGTAAGGTTAATCATGTTGTCAGCTAGCTCCAGTTAAAATTTCATCAAATTTGGAGTTCATTGGCTAGCCCAAACAATTTGGCAAAGTCTCATTTGTAGAAACAAAATTTAAAACCCTCTTTGTTCCTTGGGCTAGCCATGTTCAAAGTGGTCCAGCCCAACCATGTCTGCACCTCGTGAGACCTCATCTCCACCTTGATCAGTCGTAGTGTTGGATCTACATCCAACCGCCACGACCTCCTCTCAGTCAACCTTGCTTAGGACCTCCCACCTCCCGCGTTACTGGCCGTAAGACCCTCTTTGCATTTAGTTGAGGTCGTGAGCCGTTGGATTTACATCCAATGACCACGACCTCCTCCTCAAACGTTCTCGATTAAGACCTCCCACCTCATCAGTCACAACTGGCTGGATCAAAGATCCACGGTCATGACCTCCCTGCGTTAAATCCCAAAGACCTCCGCTTTGTTGAGGTCTTGGCCCTGGATTAAGATCCAACCGCCCACGACCTCCCATGGTTATCCAACCTCAAAACCACCTTCCACCTTGGCGAGGTCATCATTTGTTTTACATCCAACCGCTCGACCTCCTTTGTACTCACTTGAGGTCGTGGCTGTTGGATTTACATCCAAAGGCCACGACCTCCTCAAAAATATTACAGCAAGGTCCTCCGCCTTGATGAGGTCCATGCCCTTGGATTTGCATCCAAAGGCCATGACCTCCCCTCGATCTCTTATGTTGGCGTGCGGTTAAGTCCCAACCGGAGGTTCGCACCGTTGGATGGAGATCAACGCTTTGGACCTCTGTCCATTTTCTCACGTGCGTTTTCACGTTAAGGAGATCGAGGGCCACGACCTCCTCGCCCTTGATCGTGTGGTGGGACCTCCTCCCGGCCACTTAAAACGAACGGTTCAAAACTCTCATCCGTTGGCGGGACCTCTCCCGTGTCTTATCCAACGGCCACTAAGACCTCCCTGTTCTTCTCCTTCCTCTGGCGCGGGCAAGCTCGAGCAAATGCATTTATTGCGTGTCGACCTTGGGGTACACTTCTTCACTCTTTCTTGACCCGCATTTAATGCAGGTCAGCTTTTAGCCTCTCAGGTCAAGCCCGAGCCTGCCCCCTTGTCAGCCCCATGTCTTGTCCACCTCATGGAGCTTAGCCCCAGCTCATCACCTTCAATCAGGTTATAAAGTACCCTTGGAAGCCTCCCTTGGCTTCCTTTGCACACAATTGACCTCAGCCTTGCACTTTGTGCGTGGCTGAGCTCCTCCTCTACTAACACTCACTCACCTCACTAGTGGCTGCCATTGTTGATGTCCTTGGAGCATCTCGGTAGCTCAAGGGTTCCCGTGGCTCCCTCTTCCACCCTCGTTCATTTTGTGCTCCCCAAACCTCTGGAAGTTAACCCTAACTTAGTTTGTTTGGGCGCTTTTCAGAGGAGGACAAAGTCGGGCTTGAAGCTGGAGCTTTGGCCGTGGAGCCCCTGTCTTCCCCAACTCCGGCCACCACCTCCACGACCTCCCCAGCACCTTAGGACCTCCAGGTACATCCCCTGGTAATCCCTTAGTGCTGGCACCCGCATGAATGATCTCGCGGAGCTTTAGTTTGGCATAAGCTTGTTTGTCGCGCGGAGCTCATTTTTGCTTTTCGGTTTTGCCCGTGCGGGTCACCTCTGTCCTCTCGGCTCGCGGCGTTCAAGGCCGTCATTCTTGTTGAGAGAAGGTCCGTTAGGTGCGCGTGGTTATTGCGAACCGCGGTACCATTGGATCTCGCCGGCGAGGTCTACATCGCCGGCGAGAACCAAATATTTGAACACGGGTTTTGTCGGACGATAGCAGCGGCGTCGTTGTCGTTTTTAGGACAAAAGATCCACCGAGTTAATGCGCTTATCATTGCTCCCATCATTGAATTCATTTGGTGTGTCTTAACTGTCTTAAATCCACCATTTATTGCGCGCCATTAAGTCCTCCCGCGCGCGGACCTCCTCGTGGTCCCGCGCGCATTTAATCTCTTGTCCATAGCGCGTGCGTGTGCGTGCGCTAATTCTAGCGCTGGATCTGGACATCCAGACCTCCTCCAAGGAGATCTGGAGCGTCCAAGACCTCCTTGGCGCAATCTTAGCCGTCCAGACCTCCCTGGAGGTCTGTGACGTTGAGGACCTCCTCTGGGACCTCCTCGAGGTCATCTCACCGTTGAGGACCTCCCCTTTTAATCTGGTCCGTTCAGGACCTCCCTTCCATGTTGTGGTCCGTTAGATCTTCCATCTACGGCCATGACCTCCCCTCACCTCGCGCATGTGCGTGGTTAGGAGGTCCAGGACCTCTGGACCTCCCATGTGCATGTGTGTTGTTCTCCTGGGAGGTCTGAGCCGTTAGATCTGAGATCTGTGGCTCACGACCTCCCATGTCTTTGTGAATGTTAGGAAGGTCAGTAAATTCTTAAGTATGAACTGAAATGAGGTAGACTTTAGAATTTCATATCTTTTTCATTTTAAATCCAAATGAGGTCATTCAAGTTGTGTTAGCTCTATCTTGAACTTGACTTTAATCCAAAAATGGTTGTAAGTTGAGTTCAGCTCCAGAGCACAGTTTTGCCATAGGTTTTAGTACTCCCTTTTGGATAATACACTCAAAATTTAGGTTTAACTTGTAAAACCCATAACTAATGTTCTGTAGGTTATTTTTGAATGAGACCAACTTTATTAGCTTCCTCTATTAATGAACTCACTGTAAAAATTAGATTTGAGCATATTGCTGTTATAGAAATAAGGACTTGTGCATTATAATTTTGTTCAAGTTCTTGTTTTTGAAAAATTATAGAAAGTGCAATATAGCTCCAAATGGGATGAACTCAATTGTGTTATTCATCTCATGAGGTGCTGGTTTCACAGTAAAAATCTCAGCCTCACCACTTTTCTAGAAATTGTTGCCTCATAATTAAATTAGTGAATAGTGCAGTTTGGTATTTTCAGGGCTGAGCAGAATTGTTTTGCTCATAACTTTTGCATTAAGAATCCAAATCCATTGGTTCTTGTTGCTAAATTCCTAAAATCACCCTCTTACTGCTGTAGAAATTTCAGAGAATTTGGAGTTCGTTTGCTGTGCTGTCTTGTTGTTTTTCGTCGTTCTTATCGGTTCTTTATCGTTTTTCCGTTAGGTTTCGACATTTGTGGTGATCCATAAGCGACCCTCCGCAACAAAGTGACCAGCAGCAAGGCAAGCAGTTTGACCATTTCCATCATGTCCCATTACTTTAAAGCTTACTACTTTGTTTTACTTCTATGTATGCATGCTACTTTGTGTTAAATGTCGCTAGCTTTCCTATAGTTGCATAATCTGTAGGAATTGTTATCCTCTACTACCAATGAGCCTAGGTTATTCGCTGTGGTTTGAGCTCGTTGGATGAGCTCTTATCACTTAGTAGTTGCGTTTAAACTGCTTAGACATGCTTAGCTATCGGTAGTAATGGGCGATCATCGACATAGTCGATGGTCTTGATCACACAAGTATAATTATTCCTCCTATATGTCCAGCACTTGTGCTTTGATTAATTTGTAAAATCAAAAACTGAAAATAAATTTGTCGATTTAGACTTGGGCATATTGGATGGATGGTGCGGTTCTTGGAATGTGGTGGTATGCCCGGGTCCCTAAGGACCGAGTACTTGGGTCACTAAGCCAAGCGCTTTTGCGTGCTAACCACACGAGGGGATATGGGACCTCTCTTGACTAAGTACTTTGGGAGGTGTTAATTATGAGCTGGTTGGTGGGTATGTTTTAATAAAATATGTGTGTGTGGTGTTGGGAGGGAGCATTGGCGGACGGTTAGGGCATCTAATGTGTCTTGTCCCCGTGGGTTCTTGCTCGTAATTAGCATCGTCCATTGGAAATGTCTCGTAGGACTTAGCGTGCTTGGCACACCAAAGGTCGTGTGCCTAAAGGAAAGGCGATCGGCGTGTGGGTACATTGGTACACCCTGAGAGGATAAAACTATTGAATAGCCTCGTCCTAGGTTATGGACATGCTTGGTAAGGTCGTTCAAGACTAGTCTCAACCTTTTAATTAAAACTTGATGGGTTGGTATGAGCAGGGAGTTCATGCTATTGTTGTGGTGACTAAGGGTTAGTCACTTCGGGTTTGTTCTTGTTGTTGTTATTATGTTATTATCGCGTTGTATTTCAACAATTAAAAATGCTTTATCAAATTGCCTTCAATCTATTATGTTATTGCAAATGAAACTTGCTTTGTGCTAAAATGTAAGTCCAAAGCTCCATCCACTTAATTAAAGCTTGCATGTAGCTAAATTATAGTTCGTTATCTTACACGTCGGTCTTGCGAGTACAATAAACAAGTTATTGTACTCATTTGCTTCTTACCAAATTTGTTGCAGAGAGGGAGGTGAGCTCCAAGAGCCTTACTTACGTGCCACGTGTTGTCGCTTTCTTGACGACTAGCTTGGCGGTCGGTCGAGATGCCTAGGGTTAAGGCACACCGATTGGCTTTGTGTTATAGCCATCTTTATGGCACTTTTGCTTCATTGTTATCTTTTTATTTGTTGCTATTGGCCTAAGGGCCTCTCTTTTGTAATAGCTATTCCATATTAATATTAACTTCGGTTTGTTGCTTATGTTCTATGTGTTGTATGGAATTGATATATTCTTTTGTTGTGAGGTATGTATCTTGCATTCGGGAGTATACATCTCTCGAGACCGAAGTTTATTCGGTTGATAATACTAGGGTCAATTGGATGACTAAGTATTATGAGCCTAATAAATGTCGGGGTCTCACAAGTTTCCCCACGGAGAGCACAACCGACATATTGGGAGTTAGTGCAGCTTCGGGGACCAAAATCATGGCAGTCATATGTACGCATCGCGAGGGAGGTAGGGTGGAAATTGGTCCTTCTCGTCCAAGCATATGCCAAACCCACTCCTCCACCCATGGTGAGCGAGAAGGAGGTGTCGAGGCGAAGAGGAAGTCGGGGCTCGCAGCCTGGCCTTGGCGCACACAATTCTTGAAGCTCCGGAGTTCTTGATCTTGTCGATGAAGATCCTGCGGAAGTAACTCCTACGGCCATGCAAGCTACTGGTCTTGCTGAAGAGGGTGAGGAGGTTGAAGCCGTAGTGCAAAGGATGGATCTCGAAGACCGAGACTACATGGCATTGTATGAAGATGAAGGTTCCGACGACGAAGATGAAGTTGACGAGCAGGTGGTTCCATCCGACTGGAACACATACCAGTTCGACAATCTCGTCGTCAACGAAGGCTCCGTGCCGTGGTAGACGACGACAGTGAGGTCGACTAGGAGCTATGTACAAATGCAAGGAGGCCGTGCAGACGCGGTCAAATTTGGGCCTTGTCGGTGCGGCGACATTCGAGTCGTCAAGTCGACCCCAAGATTCTATGACGTGAAGTGCGACATAGAGGATGCCCTTGGCGAGTGCGCATTTCACCAAAGTGGGACACCTCTTGGAAGTGCTCTATAGTGGTCCCTCACATGCGTCGTTTCGAGTCGAGTCAAGATCCCCACCGAACTCGTCATCGCTTCATCGCCAACCTTATGTACAGTGAGATCGTGGATAATCTAGATTTTGAGCCACGATGCATCATTCGGGCGATTGAGGCAAGGTTCCAATACACAATCAGCTATGCGAAGGCTTGGAGGGCAAAACAGAAGGCATTGGAATTAAGGTGGGGCACGTTCGAGGATTCCTACCACAACCTCCCTGCGCAACTTCGAGTCATACAAGACAGAAATCCTGGCACCCATATCGATATTGAAGACGCCACGCACCCGAAGTGGACCAATAAGAGGGTATTGCAGCGAGTATTCTTCGCGTTTGGTCCATGTATCAACGCATTCGGCACTGTCGTCAATCTTGTGCGTAGATGACATATTTTTGACTGGGAGGTACAAGGGCCAGATACTGACTGCAATAGCGACAGACGGGAACAATCAAGTTCTTCCCGTGGCATTCGCTTTCGTTGAAAGCGAGAACACGGATAGCTGGTTGTGGTTCCTGAAGAACGTGAGGATTTCTGTTGTGCAAGACCGTCCCAACGTGTGCCTCATACATGATCGGCATGCAGGCCTGCTGCGTGCAATAACCCAGCTGCAACAAGGAGAGAACGTACCACTTCCATGGCCGGATCTGCAGAGCAGGTGGTGCATGAGGCACTTGGGTGCAAACTTCTACAAGCAGTTCATAACAAAGACTTGATGAACATGTTCAGCGGTACAGGCAACCAGAACCCCGGCGGAAGTTCAAACACTCGGAAGATTCTAGATGAGCGGACCAAGACACACGAAGGGAGGCAGCGAGAAGGGTCGCTAAGCGCCGACCGGCCCCAAGCATTGCAGAGATACCCACAGATGCTCCGGATTGACGAGGAGGACGGGCGCAGTGAGATGCTTCTCGATTGGATTGAGCACGAGCCTAAGGAGAAGTGGTTGCTGCTCCATGACAGGGGTGGCGCTTGATATGGTGTCATGACAACTAATCTAGCTGAGGTGTACAACTGGGTCATGTGCGGTGCAAGGTGCCTCCCTTTGGTGGGTATTGTGGAGGCAATACTCCGCGGTACGACGAAGTACTTTGTTGACAGAAGCAACAACGCATCGCTCGCCATGGCAAATGATAGAATACTGTACTCCGCCATGATCACCAAGTACATGGAGGAGAAGAGCAAGAAGGGTGAGACGCACCGGGCATTCAAGATGGGCACAAGGGAGCTTCGCTTCGAGGTGATGTGCAGGGATAAAGGACGCCGCGGGATGAACCGTGAGAGGGTTACCCATGAGTGCACGTTACGCCGCGCTAGTTGCACATGCACTTGCAACAAGCCCCTTCTTCTGCATAGGCCCTGCTCCCATGTCATAGCCGCATGTTCGACGGTGGCGCAGCATCCCGGTCAGTACCTCTCTGTCTATTTCACCAAGGAGGCGGTGATGCAAACCTGGACCGCGGAGATATATGGTTACGCTGTGGTTGGCCATTTCACTGGCCATCCGACACAGGAGCAACTAACTGGCTGCGGACATTGATAGGCTTAAGGAAAAGTTGGACGGCGACAGGTACGGCACATCAGGAACGTCATGGACGAAGCAGAAACCGGACGTCGTACGAAGAAGTGCTCTATTTGCGGAGTCAGGCACACCTTCAAGAAATGTCTCACGAGAAATCCTCAAGACGAAGGAGACATCGCCACTCCGGACGTCGCAGTTAGGGACCTCATCCGGTCACCCAACTCGAGAGCGATCCACGGGGGGCGTTGAGGCTGCGACCAATGTTATTACCAATGTTTGAATTATGTTATTGCACGAGCGGTAGTAACATGTTATTGCCAATGTTCGAATTATCATTTTAATTAAGTGTTATCATGTTTTCTTTGAATGTTATGTAATATCGGTGCTATTAAGTGTTATGATGTTTTGCTATGAATGATGTTTTGCTGAATGTTATGTAATTATTGTAGTTTTCATAGTAATGGCAAGTTCACATTTGTTTCCTTACATAATATGCAGTTCATGTACATGAGCAAGCGTATTAATTCACTGGCGCATCGTAATATCACTTACCTTTCTACTTACGAATTGTTCATATCTCAATCTTTCTCGTAAAATTCTTTAGAAATTCATCGCACTAGAACAACATACAACGATCAAAAAATGTTATTGCGAGTCTAACAGATTTTGCACCGTTTAAAACGTATAAAAATCAAAAGGCGGCAAACCTAGCTAGAGAAGGGGCCAATTTGGCTTGCTTCGCCGCCAGATTGAAATGGCGACAGGGACATATCGCCATTTCAACTGGCGATAGGTGGCTGGACCGGCGACGAGGAGGAGAGGGTCCCTGTTGCGTTGAAATGGCGATAGGTCCTGTCGCCATTTCAACTGGCGACAGGAACACATTTCTGTAATTTTTTGGAGAGACGATATATTTTTGTAATTATGTTTTAAAAAATATTATTTTAAAAAAAATTCGTCATTTGAGCTTATTTGGTTCATCCTTCAAATGGAACTCATGCAAGATTATTTGTTAACCTTCAAAATTTTTTGATAACCCCTTTGTAATTAATGGCTAGTTAATTAATAAAATTAATTTAATTAATGTTCCACTAATGTTTAAAAGTTGTGAGATTCAAGAACTTAATCTACAAATTTTGGGAAATTGAATTTCAAGCTATTCGAGAATAATTATGTTAATCTCAATATCTTGCTTTAGAAACTGATTTATCTTGCGAATTCTATCAAATCTCCTTTAATCCAATTGAAAGCTATCGCCTCTTTATCTCCTGATCTAAAGTTATAAAAGATAACTAAAAATAATTGGTGTGAGAATAAGCTCGGCAAAAATATCTTGTATCATCTTCATACCCCAAAAAAATCTTGAAGACATTTAAAATGGCAATTTAATAATTAAGGAAAACGAATCTTGTAAATCTTAAGCCTCTCATCCTTACCTTAATTATAGCCTATGCATGGTTATATGCTTAACCTTGTGTAAGCGGCAAATAAGTTAAAAGTGAATTAATTAACCAACATGCCTTGCCATCTAATTTAAAATACAACTTAAATTTGATGTCTTGCTAAAAGTATAATCTTGCCCAATATCAATCAATCTATCTTTATCTCTGGATATAAATCACCAGTGGTAATTAAAGATAATTAATATACCAACAATTCCAGGCATAACCTCGAGAGATAACTATGGTAATTTTTGGACTCCAAGTTTAACTCGTCAAATTAAAAATTATGCTCTCCGCATCATAAACTCACCCTAATCTCTTTTGGTTAACACCCATCGGCTAATGCACAGTGCTCTTTTAAGACCCACATCTATCAACCCAACTCATGTGACTTCCTCAATATCCAATAAGTAAAAGAAGCCTTTTGAATCTAAGATCGAGCTATGTCTTTTCCTCGATCGGCTATATCTTGCCATCTTTCAAATCCAAAGTGAATCTCCCCGCAATATTCCTTCGACCTTGATCCTCCCTTGTTTTTCCTCCCGGTAGAGTTTCTCCGCCATTTCCCTTCCGCTCAAGTAGTCGTTTGGCTTTGTCAAACATTCCCCATTCGCTAAATCTTCTCTCATAATCTCGATCATCGCAAATCTTATTCAAGCTCAATTGAAGTTATTTGGTCTTTTGAAGTTCTTTGGATTTATTTAGTTTTCAATCGGTTATCGTGTAATTAGAAGTTGGAGTCCCACAAAAACAACGACTTGAGCGGGATCAAGATTCAAATAAAGATGCGGACCAAGAATTCAAGACCACTGACTGAGAAGGCCGTGAGTAAGATCAAGGCCGCGACAAATTGGCTCAGGCGAGTCAATACTTTGATCATGTTAAGCCTACATTTTATGCAAATTATATTCATTTTAATTACCGAAAGTGCATGCTTTAATTCTTTAATCAAATGTATGTTAAAGCTTAAGGTAGTTAAATACCATTTGATGATTAATTAATTAATATGCCATCTTTGATAATTTGAATCCCTTAATCCTTGTCACCCTAGTAACTATATGGTTATTACTAGTATAGGTTGTACTTTCTAAGAATGTATACTCGGTTTGCATTATTTCCCCAAAATAAAATTTGGAAAAGATCGACAACATCAACCCCTATATTAGCAGGCAATAGAGATTTGAAAAGCTAAATAAAAAAACACAAGTTGCTACATCACCAGGACAAAAAAAAAAAGGGAAAGCTGAGACCAACGAAATTAGCAGGGTGATGTAACTTGAGAAAGAGACATCTGGCCACGTAGACCAGAGTATGAAATGATGTATATAGAATAAACTTATTAATATTGTTCGGTATGTACTATTCCGCTAGCTAAAACGGTACAGAATAGCCATGTGTTTTGTACCGTTCTCGATACCGATCAATATCGGTTATACCAGCCATACCGGCTCGATACCAGTCATAACAGCTTCGATACCGGACAATGCCGGTCATATCAGTGGAATCGAAAATACCGTCTATTGAACTCACTGAAGTATATTATATTTGATCCTATTACTATGTATTTGGAGTAATATTCTAAGTGAAATTTAGTGTAGATACATATTAAACTCCGGAACGGTACACCGGTACGAATCGGTACCGAAATGTACCATTACAAGAACCAAACCGGGATAGCCTTCGGAATGGTTTTGACAAGTATGATATAGCATATGAGATGGGAATCTTTTAACTTAGCAGGATCAGCATGCACATCTATAAGCGTTTGCATCTCTCTGAGTCATCGTTTCAATTTGTGGGATGTATACCTGATGGAGGTGAAGATATGCGTCATTATGCAAGGCAGGAAAAGGTGCTTGCTAAAAAGCTTCGATACATCAGAATCAGATACATCTAAAGTAGCTGCAAGTAGAAGGGTCAGACGGCCCACGGAAGCATCACCTTCTTCTTCATTGATTACTTTCAGAAAACCCAAATCCCACTCACCTACTCACCCTAACTTCTTCATGCCTCTCTTCCATCTCATCTCCTATTTATACGTATCATTCTTCATATTGTCTAGCTAGCATCATCTCTCCTCTCATGTCGCATGGTGACGACCTAGCATGTGAAAAGAAATATTACATGCCTTGTAATATATGCACTAATGCTCTTACAAAGCATGCGAGAGGCTAACCATACGTTGTGTAGGAGAGGAAGGGTGGAGACATCTTTCGTTAGGAATGGGTGGCATGACGGGGAAAAACAGGTACGTCAAGAGTTCATCAGTCGCGATCAGTTCTCTCATTGGAAGCGTGAACTGGTGGTACCGTGCAACCACGGGGAATGCAAGATACCTCTTCGCAGAAACACATGCTCTGAAAAGTTCTGCCGCCACCGCGTGAACTGATGGCACTGAATTATCATCTATTAGATTAGCAAGCATGTGACTTGTTGGTAAAACTCTTTAATTGTTGTATAATATCATTCTAAAAAGATCCCTAGTCGGATATCACCGGTCGGAACACTAGTAACTTATAGACTATCACATGTATTAATAGATGACTATGTTTCACCGATCATAAATATAGGGGATATCGAATCAACAGTGTAAGCACATGTTGGAGAACATGATGTTAGATTGGCCCATTTTGAGATCACTATTGAGATTGTTATATTTCAATGTATTATCAGTTGGTCTCAAGTAATGATGGTATATAATTCTTAGATCTGAAATCAACATGGTTTCTTACACGTGTAACAGTGTACACTTATGAGACGTAAGTCAAGTAATAGAGATGATATTTTCTGCAACAACATTTTCGTAACACTGGGTTAAGTGAAGCTGTCGGCAAAATCTGAGGATTTTCCTTAACAAACATTTAGTTTTATTTTTTTCTCAACTTGAATTAAAAATACACGGCGTAAATGTAATTTGTTCTTACTTCTATCATTCTTTGATGGCAAGAGAGCAGCAATTGTGTAAGGATAATACTGATGGTGGTATTCGGCCCTTATTTCTCACTCGCTGCCTACAGATATTCATGGTGCAGTGACTATTTAGAAGGGTTAATTGCAAACTCTTTCGGTTATAGTGATTTAATTTAGAATCAGAGAGAAGCATCCACGCTAATGTCACCAACAGCATAATTTGCAGGAAAAGGAGCTTGCTAGAAAGCTCGAACATATTTGTTACATCTGAAGTAGCCTGGAAGCAGAAGGGTCAGACAACACACGGAAACATCACCTTCTTCTCCATTGATTACTGCTAGAAAATCCAAAGCCCCGCCGCGAATTCAGGCATGATAGTTGGTATCTCCTATAGTATCTCAGAAGGCAATTCAAAATACCTTGGCTATGTGTAGGCGATTTTAACGAAGTTCTGTGTGAATCAGAGCAATTTGGGGGCAGAGAAAGAGAGGATTGAAAAATGGCAGGTTTTCGGGAGGCAGTACAAGTTTGTGGATTCTTGTATCTTGGTTTTTCAGGTCTACCGTATACATGGGATAATCTCCAAGAAGGCCGGCTAGACCGGGCTCTGGAGATGAAAACTTTGTGCAGTGTTTTGGTGAAACCTTGGTATCACGTATACAAGAGCCTTTTTTATTTTTTAATTCTTTTTTAAAAATTATTTTAAAGATAGACTCTTTTTAATTTTATTTCAATTTTAACTCCTTCGATCACGTTATAATCAGTGGCGTGACCAAATTGTGTTGTCACGCCACCGACCGCGGCGTGACCAAACTTTGCTGTCACGCCACCAACCCCTTTGGACGTGCCTGTTTTTAGGTTAAATCCTGTTACGCCAAGAAGAGTAGCGTAACAATACAGTTTGGTCATGCCGCGATCGGTGACGTGACAGTACAGTTTGGTCACGGCACGGGTTATGGCGTGACTAAAAGGGTCAGAATTAGAAATAAAGTTAGAAAGATGTTATCTTTAAAATAACTTTAAAAAAGAATTAAATAATAAAAAGAATCCCATATACAAACAACCCGTTCAGATCATGTGCTATATTGGTTGAAATTAAATCGTCTAAAAGAGATGCTTCAAATCAAATAATTGACCACTGCTTCATAATCTTCGTGTCTGACACCACATATTCTCACCAAAACAGCGGGACGGGTTTGCCCCACGACATTGTGGAGTTCTTGAACAGCCTCGGGCGTCCCGCGGCCCCGGCAGTTCAAACTTAGAAGATTCATGGCGCGCAGCCCCGCCGATTTGTTAGATGAAGATCTTGTTTCCATCTTCTGTTTCTTTGAACCCGTCCCCAATAAAACCTCCTGAGAATTTTGGTCACTAGCTGCAGCTGGATCAGCACGTTTAAACTGCACTAAAGCCCCACCTGAGCCCTCTATAACTTGTACCTCAATAGGCATCAACTGCATGTCGTGGCCTTCCGAACTTTCCCCCCTACACTTCTCAAAGTCTTGCGCTTCTTGCCAGATGAGTTTACCTGCTGCACCTTCACTGGAAAAGCTGTGGGGCAATCAACGCATCTCTAGTTGAAATCTGATTCCTGACTGCATCAGTCTTCATTGGAGACAACTTCATCTTCATTATTGTCGTAATGCAACACCAAGAGATTATTTCTCTATATCCGAAGCTCAGACAATAAACTCTTCATCCATATCATTTCACTCACATTCAACACACTTGCCCTGTACTCTGCCTCTGCAGTAGACCGAGTCACAACCTATTGCTTCTTAGTCCTCTATGATACAAAGTTACCTCCCACAAAGATGCAATATTCAGAAGTAGACCTCCTGTCATCCACACTGCTCACTCAATCAGCATCGCAATATCTTTTCACATTAAGGTGTTAATTCTTCCTAAACCAAAAGCCTTTCCCAGAGCTACTCTTCAAATACAGCATGATTCGATAGACAACATCCATATCCTATTCTGGGATCATGCATATATTGACTAACCACTCTTACTGCATATAAAATATCAAGCCTTGTATGGCACAAATAAATGAGACGCTCATCAAACCTTTGATAAGCTTCATTGTCAATTGGATCTCCAGACTCAGCATATATCTTGTGATTTCTATCAATAGGCGAAGCAACAGCCCACGATGTCTTCATTGGAATCAAACAACGCCTTGCTTGCTCCCACTGGCCGGGTTGCGCTGTCCCTTTTCCACCCGCCATACAAGATTTCTTGAAAAATCTAAGATGAAGAAGGAACACCAGAAGGACGCCCAACCCGTATCCTCACTGAATCGCTAAATCGATGGCCAAGGGCGGGCAGAAACGCTCAAGGTAGAGAACCAAGCTACTCTTGGTGAGGTGGAGTCGCCCAGCCCCGCGCTTGCTTGCTCCCACTGGGTTGCGCTGTCCCTTTTCCACCCGCCATACATGATTTCTTGAAAAAATCTAGATGCAAGGAGGAACACCAGAAGGACGCCCAACCCGTATCCTCACTGAATCGCTAAATCGATGGCCAAGGGCGGGCAGAAACGCTCAAGGTAGAGAACCAAGCTGCGCTCGGTTGGTTGGCGTGAGGTGGAGTCGCCTAGCCCCGCGCGCGGAGCCTTGGCTTGGCGCGCGTGTTCCCACCGGGGTTTTTCGCGATTTTAGTCTGTACGCGGACACGTTGGTGTATTCAGAGATTAAAGCGCATGCCCGCTTTTTGTGGGGTTCAGCTCTCACGTGCGTATGGTGTGGTGTTTGTGTGTGTGAGTGTGTAAGGTGTATACTACAAAAAACGCTCAAGGTTTCCCCTTGGTCGCCCCGAACCAACGACCAGCGAAGACTAGAAAGTGATACACTAGTGAACAACTCTCCACTCAAACCAGCACGAACAGAAATTCGTCTGCAGACGAAGCGTTCGAACCAATATCTCAATCTGGGAAGAAGTCCTAGGTTCGTGGAAAAAATCGCCTCCCTCTGCTGTTCACAGAACACTCAAGAAGGTGGTTCTATTATGAGGAGCAGTTTTTATTTTATTCTTGTTTTAGGAAGCTTATGCAACACTTGCTCACGAGCCTGTTTGGAACGGCCATAACTTTTCTGAAAAACGGCTTCCAGCTGTATTATAGGGTTAAATGGCTAAGCTGAAGAGGTTTGATATTTGGCTGTCTGGCTTTTAGGTAGGCCAGCTACAGCTTCTGAGATAGGAAATATCGGAAATGCCTCTGAGGACAATAACGGCTTGTTTGATGTCGTTTAACGCAATTAACAACATTTAACGAGAACTAATGACAGTTGATGATAATTAACAATGCTAAACGCAATTAACGGCATTTAAAGACAATGAATAGCTAGCACATTTGACGACAACTACCGCAGTTGACGATAATTAACTACCACTATCAGAATTAGGGCAATTGGTCGTATTTGACGACGACTACCTCAATTAGCGCAATTGATCGCATTTGATGATGGTTACCGCAATTACTACGATTAACAACAATATACCGTAATAATTAAAATAAACAATTATTACAATAATTAATTATTAAAAATAGTTTATTATTGTCAATAATTAGTACACCAAATAAGTAACTAAATAAATAATTATTACAAACCATTAATTTTTCAACTCAAGCATAGATGTATGAACTGCCTACAATCAATAATTCCAAAAAGATGTTTAGCTCATGAAAGCATAATTGATCACCGTCGAAGTCTCACACCCGCGGAAGTCTCACACACAAGTATGCTAATCCGGCAAGCATAAATACTTTACATTATATATGCAGCTTGTGATCCAGATGTATATCCATGCCTAGATGTCTAGAAAGTAATCGAGCACACCAATCATCATTAGGAGTAAGCATGTCATCATCACCTACAACATTAAGCAGCAATGTCATCATCACCGGTGGACGAGGGCCGGAAGCTGAAGCCGTTCCAAACACCCTCCATGTCAAATGGTGCTGATGATTTTATAGGATTTCGTAAGCAACTAAGTACTTCATAAAATACTGTGGGATGTGGCATGAAATATTTTTTTCTAACTAGTAATGTCTTTGTTTGGGTTCTTTTGATTTTTCAGATTTTTATAAATTTTCTGAGATGTGTTATGAATATTGTATATGTATTCAAGAAGACCAATGAGGAATATATATAGGGAATACAAGGAGATACATCCCATACATATATAAGAAAATACAAAAGGCATATAAGGAAATGCAAAGAGAATTCTTATTCTAACACCCCCCTCAAATGTAAGGCGTATGCAATAACATTTCATTTGGAAATGATTGATACTAAAATAGGAAAAATCCAACATCCAAGTCTTGATAATGTCATCGTAGCGTGCAGCTCTTGGAAAATATGTCGAGTATCAAAAGATCTCCTCCCATCCGGGGTCATGCGACAACCCATAAAGCACAAGTGCAGGGGCTAAGAAAGTAGAGGCAAGCAGGAGCAACGTCGACCATGACAATACGATGAAGAAGATGATGAAACCAATAGGAATAGAGAGAGCTATCAAATCAAGTCGAAGAGGAACAGATAGAAGTATGGTGGTGCAGATTGAAGCCCAAGACGGTGGCAACGCAGTGCACAATAAGCGCAATGGAGGCGCAGTGTGGAAGAAGCGCGACGGTCTTAGAAGCTCAGGGCGGTAGCTCAGAGAGAGCGGCAGCATCATAACGACTTCTACGATCTGCAACGGCTCGAAGAGAAAAACGGCGGCTGCTGCCATGTGAAAGGAAAGGAGTGAGCCAGGAAGCAATTGACTGGCTGACAATGAATTTATGGACTCGGATGGCTTAGACGAACTCAAAGATAGAGTGGTACGGACTTGAATGGATGCAATTGAAGAAACGACACGAAAAAAGAAATGACTCAATGATAACTAGTAGCAACATTCTTTAACAGCGGAAGAAGCTGCGAGAAGCAGAGCTGGAGAAGCCAAAGCAGAAACTAAAACCAGAGTCGGTGAAGCCGGAGCAGCTCCAGCCAGATCTGGTTATATGCCAGATCTCACCTTGTTCTTCCTCCCCCTTCCTCTACACTCTTCCTTCCAGCAGACGCCTCCTCCTTCCTAGGCTCCTCTCCTCCTCGGTTCCTCCTGTCTTGCCCCCTCTCCTCCTCCCTCTCATCACACGCGACACAGCACTGCGCTTGCTCAAAGGAGATCTGGTTATAAGTGAGAGGGGAAGAGGCGCATGGAGCTCGGGGGCGCTAGGGGGCGAGCACGAGTAGAGGAGGTGCGGGAGCCGTCAGGGCGCTCAGGGGCGAGCGCGAGCAGAGAGCGGCGTGGCGAGGACCGAGTCTGATGAGATCAAAGAGCCTAGCGACGGCGAGGCATCCAGATCCGAGGTTGGCGATGCTGGAAAGCTCCACGGGGAGGATCGGGCTACACCGGAGCAGAGACGGTGTGTGGGAGGCGTCGGGAGCAACCGACGGTGCGGGAACGCCCAGATGGCATGAAGGTGGAGAAGGCCAGTGCACAGAGGTGGCACGATGGTAGGATCGAGCTCAGGGCAGCAGGATCGGGCCCATGGCGGCACGATTTGATGCGGGGCGGTCGGATCCGAGGCAGATCGGCGCGGATCCAGGAGACGCGGACTCGGGGACGGCGTCAGAGCGATGACGAGGAGTGCTTGAAGATGAAGATGATGCTGCTTCTTCTTCTACGAGAAAAGACCACGACTAAGACTAATGTGGCCGCCCCCGGGAGCAGAGATTGCTCCTCCCGGGGGCAGCGGGTAGCGGAAGCGGTCGAAGGCTAGGTTGGAGGCTAGGGTTTTAACCTTTGCTCTGATACTATGTTATGAATATTATGTATGTATTCAAGAGACCCAATAGGCAATATATATATGGAGTACAAGGGGATATAGGCCATACATATACAAGGAAATACAAAAGACATATAAGGAAATACAAAGGGAATTCCTATTCTAACAGTATGTACTAGTATTGCAAGTTTGAAGTTCAAGTTTTCAGCAATTTATTGTTTTGTGGTATAATATGTGAGGCTTGGCAGAGAAATAGAGTGAGAGTGATAGACTGTTGCCTCCTATTAGTCATGGGCTAGCGGCGCCGCGTATGCCTGCGTAACGCTTGGCAGGCTGCCCATGTAACGTTTGGCGATCGGTGCAGGCAAGACTGGCAAGTATGGGATAGCCGTAACTTGTCCCACTTGTAGCCTGAAGCTCACGTGGAGACGACCCCATATAATTTTTTTAACCCCAACCCAAACACTAAGCACATAAATGAGTATACTGTCGTAAAGAAAAATTACATTACCTCATTGACTCTCCCTTCTCTCTCCTATTTATACCAGCATTTTCCTATAGTTGGATTCTTGACCAAGGTTCCTCTGAGCCTTCTCTCCTCTGTCCCTGGTTACACCTAGGGAATAGGGATAATAGTTACTAATGTAGTAGTTTTCTTCACCCGTACATTTTTTTTAAAAAAAAAGCATACACTGCTGTTTTGGGAATGGGGGACATTTGGAAAGGGACAAATAACACCGTCAGAGAATCTTGTGAAGAAAAGCTTGAGTCTTCTTATGTCTTAGCTGCTACGTGTTCGATGGTTCATTCACAAGTCCTCACTCCCGGCATATGAAGCTTCCAAGTTTTAGACTGGAAGATGGCTTGGCCCGAAACACTCCGATATCCCAGCAAATCCTGCTAATAGCAGTTATCTCTACTAGATTTATAGTTAAATAGTTCTATAGAGGATATCCCTAGTATGCTGAAAATTGTTGTGGACGAGTACACTGACGGAGACCGGATGAAAATAGAGGCGGTGTCTATGTGTCAAAGCTAACATGAGACGAGTACGCTAAATATACATCCAGTAACATACTTAAAAATTATAATCAACAAAAAAAAACAGAAATCGCCTTACCTGGCTGCCTACCGAGTGCGTCGTGCCGATTGTCGTGCTGTCGCACTCTCGCGGCCTTGCCGAGCCATCGTGCCCTCGCTGATCTGCCACCAACACCAAGTATGTTTGTGCGTCTAGGGTTCACACTTTGCAACAGTGAGCAGCCAGCAAGTACGAGACATTTTCCACCGATTGAGCCTCCAACAAGTAACAAAACAGCGACCCACCAAGGTATTACATGACCACTAAAAAACCGCTGCCCACACTTCTCCTTCTTCTTCCTCCAAAACGCTAAGCTGCTCGATTTCTACCGGTCCTGAGCAGTCTACACGCCCAAAAATCTAGCGCCGGTGCCTAGGATCTAGCGGCCAGAGGTGGGGCTAGAGCCCCATGTAGCCCCAACACTGCCTCCGCCCTGGACTAGTGTAACATTTTCTTTGGTTATGATCCTAGACTTGATATTGCTTTAGGTGATAACTTTTGGAATGAAGAGGACACAGTTATCTCTGATGAAAACAATATGCTTGAATCCGACTTCACTGAGGAAGAAATTAGGAAAGCTATTTTTGAGTCCTATGGTGAAGGGGCTCCTAGTTATGATGGTCTACCTTTCTTATTCTATCAGAAGTTTTGGAATATTATTAAGCATGCTTTAATTGCTTTGTTTAATGATTTTTCTAAAGGGAAATTAGATATTTTCAGTTTGAATTTTGCTATATTTACACTGATTCCTAAAGAAAATGATGCAAAAACTATTCAGAAATTTAGGCCAATTAGCCTTATCAATTTCAATTTTAAGCTCTTTACAAAAGTCATGGCTAATAGATTGCTTAGCAATTTTAAGCTCTTTACAAAAGCCATGGCTAATAGATTGCTTAGCATTGCTGATAGGCTCGTACGTATCTCCTGCTCAAACAGCTTTAGAGAGTGTGGCTGCTGCCCATGAGATTATACATGGGATCATGCATGAGGGTAAGAGTGGTGTAGTGCTTAAGTATGATTATGAAAAGGCCTATGTGTAACATCCCATTTTTGGGATGGCTTTAAATTTGGATTTGATTTTCGTTTGTGCAGTTGTTTTCGGTTTTGTAAGAAAATTTTCCAAAATTTGATTTGTTTTGAAAATGTTGCAAGCCGTTTTCGCTCAAGGATTTCAAAGTTTATTTCTATTCGACTAGTTCAGCCCAAAAATCCCTTCAAATCTCACACTCGATTTCAAAAGCTTTCAAAGATTTTGTTTGGTGTTCAAAGCCTAATTCAAATTAGTGTGTATTTGTAAAATCCCTAGCTTCCACCTCAATTCAAAATTCGGCTTTCAAATCTCAAGTTTGGACTTCAGTTTCAAACTTCGGTTTGAATTCAAATTCTCAAATCTTCTTGGGCTTAGCCCACTTCTCCTGCCCGTAGCCCGCCTGACCCATTCCTTCTTCCTCCGGCCCATCTGGCCCAGCCTCCCCCTCGGTCCCTCTTGCCTTTTTTTCTCCCCGGCTCAGCCCAAGCCACCCATCGCGCCAGAGCGCGCTCTAACCGTGCTTTGGCCACGCCCTCTCCCCGTGCTCCGCTTGCACCACGTGATGCTAGCGCCACGCCCGACGCTCTGCTATCTCCACCTGCTTCCCTTGACTCCAACGCCCTCCTCTCGCCTGGTCCCATCGCCTGTGCGCTTGCCTTCGTCGCCGCCACATCAGCATTCCCCGCCCGGTCTTGTTGCCTGCCCACGCAAGTCGTCGCCGCGCCTGAAGCGCAACTACCTCGTCCTCGCCGCCTAGAGCTCCCATGCCTCCTCGGGACCACACGCCACCCTCGAGCCTCTCAACAGCTCTCCCCTCCTCTCCTCCAGGCTATAAAGAGCCCGAGCAGCCCCCTTTCATCTCCTTTCCCCACCCAGCTCTCCCTCTCTCGCTCTTGTTGCTGTGGTTTGCCCGAAGCCCCGAGCTCCGATTCAAGCCACTGCGCACCTCCTTTCGGTCCTCGCCACACCAATGCAGTCCCCTCTTCTACCCGTGTCAATTCATGTCCCAGAGCTCCTCGAAGCAAATCTCCTCACTCAGATTCAACTTTGTTTAGAAGGAGTTGCCGTATTTCCTCTTCTCCTTCAGCTTCGGCCGACCCCTTCGTCGATGTCCTCCTTTGCCTTCGACCACCAGCTTCCCCGCCGCCGTTCGTCGTTCACCGACCTCCTCCGGTCTCTCTCTCGGTCTTGGTGAGTTCCCCGTGCCCTATTCTCCCTCATGCTCCTTTCGACCACGTCTAGTAGTCGAAACCTCCTTTTGACCACATCCTGTAGTCGAACCCTCCTTCCGACCAGTCGTGTAATCGAACCCCTTCCGACCACTCGTGTAGTCGAACCCCTTCCGACCACTCGTGTAGTCAAACCCCATCCGACCACTTATGTAGTCGAACCCCTTCTGACCATGTTGTGTAGTCAAACCTCCTTCCGACCACGTCGTGCAGTCGAACCTCCTTCCAACCACGTGAAGTCGGATGAGTAGTACTCGAAATCAAAACTTCAGAGGGTTCGTTCTCCTCCGTTATAACTCCGATTTCAGTTAAATTTGTTTCTAAATTTGTCTAAGTTCAAGATCTTGCTAATAGCACTGGTCTTGTTCTATTTGGAGTTTATTTATTATTTCTTGTGTATTTATTTGTTCTCTTTGCTTGTTTGATCATTTCCGGTACGTTCGTTCGAGTAGAGTTCGAAGAAGCAGTATATCTCCATTTCGATCAAGCACAAGACTTCCAAGACTCTCTTACCTTTAATCCAGGCGATTCAATACTTTGATCATATTGAGCCTATATTTTATGCAAATTATATTCTTTTAAAATACCAAATTGCATGCTTTAATTCTTTATGCAAATGTATGTTAAATCTTAAGATAGTTAAATACCAACTTGGTAATTAAATATTAATATTCCATCCTTTGACAGTTGAATCCCTTAATCCTTGTCACCCTAGTAACTATATGGTAACTATACTAGCTTTAGGGTGTACTTAAGCGACATGCTAGTCTTGCTTAAGTACCGGGGCATTAAATGCCCTAATCATCATCTTTTAATCAAGAAAATGGATTTGGGGAGTCATTGTGGGTAAATGACTGGAATGTTGAGATAATGTATTTTGCTCCCCAAAACCCTATTAAATTATTGCTACTACGTCTGGGCGGATGGTATGGTGGTGGGTGCCGTCGGAGCACGAGAGTGGTTGGTATGTGGTATGAGCCGCCCGGATGGATTAATGACTTAATCTTGTCACGACATCCCATTGTAAAATAGGTACAACCACAAGTCTGTAAAGTACAACTTGGCGTAGTAAATTTATTGGACCCTGAAAGTCATCTCACTAGTGGAGGAGTGAAGTAGTACGAGTGTGAACTTGAATGGGACACCGATGGTGAAGTTGCTAGCTGCGCTAGATGTTGTGGGGTAGTCCAGCTGCGCTAGCATTGTGGTGAACATCCCGCACAACTTATAGGGCCCACCGTAAGGGGGAACAACCCATATGGGTGAGATGATGGAAGGGACGAGATAATTTGAAAAGTTACTGTGATGACCTCTCAACTACATGACCAAGGAGTCATGTGGGGCAACGAGTTGATTGTCTCTTGTGGGTAAAGTGTACAATCTCTGCAGAGTATAAACTGTTTAAACAGCCGTTCCTACGGTCAAAGGTGGACATGGGAACTTACTAGAGTTAGTTCCATTTCAAAAATTTTGTGGGTGGGATGAAAATTAGGTCGAACTCACCTAGCTCTGAGATTGGATTTTTTCTAGGTCGTCGAACTCAGTGGTGTTTATAAGTGGGGATAGCCCCAATCAAAATAAGCATAAGATGGAGGTAACCTCTGCTGTTATTAATATTTCACAATATCTCTTTAATAAAATGTGTTTTGGTTCTCGCTCTTTCCCCAAACCTTCATACTCCGCGGATCATGGAGATTACGCTTACTATGAGGATCCAAACGTCGATGGGCCAGGCAACAATGAAGAGTAGTTTACTCTGTAGTTATTCTAGGTCTCGCCTCAGTCCAGCTAACTTCGTTGGTGCTTGTGTGCATCCAATATTATCCAAGTCTTTGGTTAATATCGGACGCACACGGGTTTCCCCAGTCGCTTCCTGTGGTGAGATGTGCTCTATCCCTTTTTTCTTCCATTGTTGTTTCCGCTACTTTTCAAATGTAATTATTTGGCTTGTTCGGCCCTTGTTGTAAAACTTGACCTGATGCGGTCTATGTAAACTCTGTTGTGTTAAATTAATAAATGGTTTAGTTTACGCTATGCATGAAATGATTCAGCAATGTGTCTATGAGTGCTATCTACTGATCCAGAGAATAGCACAGTATTTCACAGAGGATTTAGATTTACGAAATCCGGGTCCGACACTATGATAGTGTCGGTTAGGATTTCTTAGAAGAAGTGCCGGTTAAAAGAGGTTTTGGTGATAAATGGATTTTTTGGATTAAAGGTATTATGTATAATGTGTCTATTGGCGTTTGTATTAATAATACTGAGCTAATAGAACCACTGTAGAGGTTCCTCTTGAACTGCTATGTAATTATGACCTAATAGAGCTTGTGCTGGTGATTCTTTGGGGACTTCTAGTGTCCACTATGTAATTATGAGGAATGCAGAGATAAGAAGAAAAAAATATGTAGCCATCATTTAAACATTCAAACTACCATTCCTTTACAATCATAAAGCCATGTCTTGACCAAAAAAGTACTGTTACAAAGCCAGAATATGTTACATCAGCAGCTCCGTGCTTCCTATATATATAGCGCCTCGCTCTAGTCACAGCTTTAATTTTAACTATGCTCCCTCGGATATAGCTTGTTCTCTCCTCCCTCCAGCAAATATACTCATATTTTTTTCTTTTTCTTTTTTTGTTTTGAAGGAGAAGAGGACCTGCTTATTCAACTGAGATAAAATTAAAGAGAGAATCACAGAGGGCTGCTACTTTCAGTACAGTGCGGCACAACTTTTTTAAGGCACGGGCATGTGATATATGCAGTAATTGTTTTATTTGGAACGGGTGGCATCCGGAAAACAGATGACAAATCCATGTTGGGTCATCTTGCCGAACCAGGTCTTCCCTTTGTGAGCCATCTCTGTCGGTCAGCTGGCCAGGAAGCACAACCTCTCACCACATCACGCCTACAATGCCAGATCTGCGGATCGATAAGAGCCGGGATCAGAGAGCTACAATGCAATTCCTCTTTAAAAAGAGGCTAAATGAGCCAAAAACTCCGTGATTCAGTGGCGGCACTGCCTCGGAGAGCATGCAAACAAATGCTTAGCCGCCCTCAGTTGAACGTGCTGGTCGCGGTTGAATTGCCGCGATTAATGTGCGCATGTCGTTCAAGCAAGGGTGCAGCACGCCCATCTGCATCCCTACCTGTAAAGTTCACGATTATATTAACTTATCACTAAATGTAATCTAATGAAATGTTCTCCAATACCAACAGTTATCAAAAAATAATTGCAGACAGGTGCTCCGTGTGAATGCAAGGGGTGAAAAATAAAGATTGTAATGACAAAACTAGGTTTGAGGTTTCGGAACCAAGATCATCAGTCACTGTCAGAAAATCCTGTACAAAGAAGTTTTGATTCGTTTGCACAAACGCTCATCCTAAATAGACAGCAACAATGGGTACACACACCAACAATAAAATGTCAAAGTTTGTATGCAATACTCAGAAATGTTAATGCGTGATGAACATTGCTAAACATAGGAGAAGTAGAACTGGACAGAATGCTTTGAACCAAGTAACTAAGCAAATGGAATGGGTCCCATTCGTCCGTGACCATCATTTAAGCACTTAAACCACCTTTCCTTTACAATCATAAAGCCATGTTCTCGCGGTAAAAAATACAATCATAAAGCCGGATTATATGGTCTAATGGCCCCTTTGCCACAAAGAGCATGCACACAAAGACACCAACAACCATCCCATCATGTAATAGCTGTAGATGGAGGTACAAAGACTAAGATCATTAGCTATCGGACACTATGACAAAATTGTGAAGGCGTTTTATCTGTATAGCCTCGGTCAGGAGGGCAACAAAAGAAAAGACCATAGTGTGAAAGAAAAAGATTACACACCGTGTGAGTTTTATACTCAATCTGCATACAATCCTAGTATATGTTTATTTGTGTTGTTCAATTCGTCTGTTCATAATTTGCCCCGAAATTTTGCCAAATATTATTTGCCCTTACAATACAATGACAGTGCGTTGTTCTTAAAACAAGGTACATATATGTTCAGTATTTCTTCGAACGGGAATGGATGATGCTGGGAAAAGAGCAAATTGTGCGAGCTATGAAAAGGACAAAATGGTGTACATCTGCAGTATTTCCTCGGCTGGGAATCATGCAGCGTACGTGTAGCACTCTAGGCCCAAAATTCACTCCATTCCCAGTCTACCATGGTACTACCAATTGCCATGTCAGTCGTGCACATGCACACAATACTTTGCACACCAATCTCCTGTCTATCATTTCAACATCCTGCTACCTACCCTGGTCGATCCATTACAGCCATTAACTTCTAACTTATTACACCTCCTACCTCACTTCACATGATCTGCTTTTTTTTTATCCCCCGGTTATATATGGCATATATAGTTTTTTCTTTGGTCATATTCTTGGCTACGCATCTCCCTACATAAAAGGAGGCAGAAAGGGAATGAGGAGAGATTGGCCACGTCACCACGTTTTTCTTAGCCGTCCGATCTTTGCTCCGAGCGTTCGCGCCGTCCAATCGCGTTCGGCCCTTCGCTCGCCGCGCGCTCGTTTCCGCTCGCCACGTGAGGCGCTTCGTGTCGAGCCGGCAGACCTAGCACGCAGCTTCCGTGCTTCTTTCCTCTCACCTCGCGCCCCACGCCGTCTCCTCCTCCTCCCGTTCCCCTTCCTCCAACAGCAACGCCACTCGTGGTTCCAGATCCAGCCCTTCTGGCACCGCTACGACAGCATCTCCCTCCCCAACATCGCCGCCCGCAACCGCTCCGCCCTCGACCGCATGGCCGACGACGCCAGGGCGCTCGGCCTCACCTCCTGGGAGGACACTGTTGCCTTCTACGGGGACCCATGGGAGCCGTCACCGACCGCGATGGTGCTCCGCCCCACCGACGGGCCGCCCCGCACCGCCGGCGCGATGCCCGTCGCCGACCGCCTCGACCAGCTCGCGGACATCATCTAGGTGCTCGTCTCGCTATGTGCTTTGGATTCGGTGGTGCTTATAGTGTCTAGTTTTACCTCGATTTGGTAGGGGAGGTTTGATGCACTGGTTTTGCCGCTGTGGGTGGTGGGAATGGGATGTTGCAGACGATGAAGTATTTTGTGTCGATTGAGCGGAAATATCAAGATAAATCTCCCTATATAAAAGGAGGCAGAAAGGGGATGAGGGGAGACTGGCTACATCACCACGTTTTTCTTAGCCGTCCGATCTTCGCTCCGAGCGTTCGCGCCGTCCGATCGCGTTCGGCCCTTCGCTCGCCGCGCGCTCGTTTCCGCTCGCCATGTGAGGTGCTTCGTGTCGAGCCGGCAGACCCAGCACGCAGCTTCCGTGCTTCTTTCCTCTCGCCTCACGCCCCACGCCGTCTCCTCCTCCTCCTCCTGTTCCCCTTCCTCCAACAGCAACGCCACTCCGTGGTTCCAGATCCAGCCCTTCCAGCACCGCTACGATAGCATCTCCCTCCCCAACAGCAACGTCACTCCGTGGTTCCAGATCCAGCCCTTCTGGACTCTTATTTCTGTATTGTTTTTGACATGGACTCTTTCGTTTAATCTAGATCGTTATAATTTGGACCTCACCATAATCAACGGTGTAGATGTTTCTCTTTTTTAACCGATTAACATGAGAAGTTCTAGCCCTTGAGAGCAAACGTGGTGGCTTCTTTTTCTATCGCTTTAATAATATAATAGATCTGCATACAATCCTAGTATATGTTTATTTGTGTTGTTCAATTCGTCTGTTCATAATTTGTCCCGAAATTTTGCCAAATATTATTTGCCCTTACAATACAATGACAGTGCGTTGTTCTTAAAACAAGGTACATATATGTTCAGTATTTCTTCGAACGGGAATGGGTGATGCTGGGAAAAGAGCAAATTGTGCGAGCTATGAAAAGGGCAAAATGGTGTACATCTGCAGTATTTCCTCGGCTGGGAATCATGCAGCGTACGTGTAGCACTCTAGGCCCAAAATTCACTCCGTTCCCAGTCTACCATGGTACTACCAATTGCCGTGTCAGTCGTGCACATGCACACAATACTTTGCACACCAATCTCCTGTCTATCACTTCAACATCCTGCTACCTACCCTGGTCGATCCATTACAGCCATTAACTTCTAACTTATTACACCTCCTACCTCACTTCACATGATCTGCTTTTTTTTTAATCCCCCGGTTATATATGGCATATATAGTTTTTTCTTTGGTCATATTCTTGGCTACGCATTGTGATCAAGTCCTACCCTAATGTGTCCAGCTACACAGGTGCGGCAACAGAGGGTGCCTTTGGTGGACAGACACCTGAAAAAAAAGTGTAATTTTTTTGTAACTAAGTATAATTATCAGTAGTTGGCACTTGGGCAGCTGGGCTGGCCCAATTCAGCCCCTTCACATGGCTCCATGCTCTAGGCTAGGGCTCTTGCTTCTCCTCTTCCTGACGCCACCCGCCTCTCCTCGCTTCTCCTCCAGTCCTCCTAGCTCCTCCTCCGTCAGTCAGTGGCAGAGCCAGAAATTTAGTGATGATGGTGCACACTTTAAGGATAAAAAAAATCTTTTATGACATATAAGAATGCAATTGTGTCCCACAAAGAACAACTTGCTCTTTGCTTGCGTTATGTTGATAAAGAAGGACGGGTATGTGAGCGGTTCCTTGGGGTAATTCATGTGGCTAGTACCACTTCCTTGCCATTTAAGAATGCAATTGTGTCCTTACTTGTTGATCACAAGTAGACTCTTGCTCAAATCCGTGGACAAGGATATGATGGGGCTAGCAACATGAAAGGCGAGATTAAAGGGCTGAAAACATTGGTTATGAAAGAGTCTCATTCTGCTTATTACATCCATTGTTTTGCACATCAACTCCAGTTAGTTTTCATAGCTGTTGCCAAGGGTAATTCTGATTGTGTGTGGTTTTTTGAACAAGTTTCTCACTTACTGAATATTATTAGAGTTTCTTGTAAGCGTCATGACATGCTTCGAGATATTAGACCTCAAGAAGTTTTGGAAGCATTAGAATTGGGTGAGATAGAAAGTGGACGTGGATTAAATCAAGAGATGGGGTTAGCTAGGCCCGTGACACTCGTTGGGGTTCTCATTATAGAACTATTTTGCACATTATTGGTATGTATTCAACAATCCGCAAAGTACTCATACAGCTCAAAAAAGACCCATCATAAAAGAATGATTAGCCAAAAATACATGCTATGGTAGGAGCCTTTGAGTCATTTGACTTTGTTTTCAATGCACACTTGATGCTTGTCATACTTGGATACACAGATGAGTTGTCTCAATCTTTGCAAAAGAGAGATCAAGATATTATTAATGCTATGGCACTTGTTAATTTGGCTAAGGATAGAATGCAACGAATGAGGTGTGATGGGTGGGAAGAATTCCTTCAAGAAAAGGTAACATCATTTTGCACTAAATATGGCATCAAAGTTCCTAAGCCGGATGGTAGATATGTGCCTTATGGAAGATCATCACATTTTTACCCAAAACAAACAAATGATGACCATTTTAGAAGGGAAGTGTATCTTGGCATCATTGATAATGTTCTCCAAGAGCTTGACAATCGGTTTGACAAGGTTAATATGGAGTTGCTTGTTTGCATGTCCACTTTAAATCCTATGAATTCATTTGCTTCTTATGATAGGGACAAAGTGCTTAGGCTTGCCAAATTTTATCCCAATGATTTTTCAAGCACAGATTTAATGAGGCTTTCTTTCTAACTTGATAACTTCATTGATGATATACGAAGCGATGATAGATTTAAGAGCCTAAAGAATCTTGGTGAGCTTTTTACTAAGCTTGTTAAAACAAGGATGCATGTTATTTACAAGTTGGTGTACTTGCTTCTTAAATTGGTATTGCTTCTACTGGTAGCAACGGCGAGCGTTAAAAGAGTATTTTTGGCGATGAATATTGTGAAGAACAAGTTGAGAAATAGTATGGGCGATCAAGTATTGAATGATTGTTTAGTCACCTCTATAGAGCGAGATATCTTCTCGAAGGTTAGTGATGATGATATAATCAAGTGTTTCCAAGGAATGAGATCGCGTCGTGTGGTATTGTGATTTTCATTAGCTATTTAGGACTCTTTTATTCATGTAAGATTTTATTTGAACTATTTGTATTGCACTATTAACTAATTTCGAACTCTTTTGTGTATTTGTGTTGGACTTGTGAAATTACTTATATGTCATACAAGATTTTTTTTAATCTTTGAAGTGTGTATCACCATCACTAAATTTCTAGCTTTGCCACTGCAGCTAGAGACTGGAGTGAAAATTCACTGATGTTTTTTTGTTTGTGTTTACCATTGTAGTATCCCTTGGAGTAACATGTTACATGAATTTCTTTCCTTGGGAACGGGTGGCATCGGAAAAGAGTAGAGTGGATACTACCACTTGAAAGTACGTGACGAAAAATTGTGGGACATACTGAAGAGATATATGTCATCACTCGATGTGTCTACCATTGAGTTTGAGTGTGATATGAATTGAGTTTGAGTGTGATACCAATTGAGTTTCCTACTCTAACTTATAGTTCTACTTCTACACGGAGTCTTTCATGTACCACTATAGATATATCCATGTATACTATAGGGAAGAGCAACAGCTTCATTGTAAACATCTCCTGATATTGTGATATTGACTACGTACGTCTGTGGTTTTTCCCGAAAGGGTTTCTATGTGAAATTCGTGCCTCCCGTTCATATTTTTGTGCATTATTTCTGACAAATGACATCAGAGCAAAGTATATTCGATCGAGAGAAGAAAAAAAAAAGAATCGGATGGGCTCTACCAGCGTCTCGCGAGTTGCGATCTCGGCGACCGGGCGTCTCTGCCTATCGTTGAATCAAAAGAGGAAAGAAAAACAAAATCGTGTGCACTGTTTTGGGTTCTCCTTGGAACCGAGTCGAAGCCGTTCAACAATCTGAGGGAAGCCAATCGAGAAGCAGCTGCTTATTATGGGCCTATTTGGAATGGCTATGGCTTTCCTGAAAAGTGGTTTCAGAAGCATTACTGCGCAGTAGGTGAGCAATTTGAAATTTAAGAGATTTGGTGTTTGGCTATCCGAATTTTAGGTAGGCTGGCTGCAGCTTTCGAGATGGGAAATATCTGAAATGCCTCTGAGGACAGTAATAGCTTGTTTGATGCTGCTTAACGCAACTAACAACGTTTAATGAAAATTGACGATTATTAACGACGACTAACGGTAGTTAACAACAAGTGATGATAACTAATGACATCTGATGACGACTAACGGTAGTTAACGACAAGTGACGATAACTAACGACATCTGGTGATGACTAAAAATAGTTAACAACAAGTGATGATAACTAACGACATTTTACGACAACTAATGGTAGTTAACGACAAGTGACGATAACTAACGATAGTTAACCACAATTAGCGATAATTAACGACCACTAACAAAATTAACTACAATTAACACAATTGACTGCAATTAACGACGACTACCGCAATTAACACAATTTACTACAATTACCATAATTAACTACAATTAACAATGACTACCGCAATTAATGCAATACACCGCAAATAACGCAATAAAACACAATTAACAACAGTTATTACAATAAACCATTATTACATAAATAAATAAAATAATAATTATTGCAACAAATAATTATTACAATAAAAAATAGTACATAAATAATCACAATAAACAACTTTTGACAAAATCTCTTACTTATTTTGTGAGACAAAATACAGTACTAGCTCAGACTTCACTTTTTCACAGAAAATACCAGTACGCCACACATAGTCAATGCACAATAGGATATTATATGTTGTTTGTTTATTACAAACTTTGAATAATTCATACCCCTCCACTTTTTTCTGGGCTTGGGACCGGCATCGGCAGTGTTAGGAACCCCTACCCTCACACATAACCCAAAAATAAAGAAGTAACAAAGAGAAAAGAAGAAAAAAGAACAAACAAATGCTTATCATTTTCGTATGGCCAATTTTCAGAAAAAAGAAAGTTGGATCTCTTATTTGGCAATTGCTGTGGTATGATGAGATGACCATATCTACACGATAAAAATGTACACTGCAAGTATCTACCTATGTAGCTACAAATTTTCAATGGACATTAGTATTTTTGCACATGCACCTTAAACAAAGAAATACCAGGCTAATACACTAATGTCATATTTTGAAGGAAAATCATGGGGGAAGCAGTGTCCTTCATTCAAGATTTCTCATTTAAGGCTAATACAAGGCTTATCATCATACCTGAGAAAAACAATCATGGTTCCTATAATTTTCAAATGATAGCACATTGATAGCAACATCCAACAAAGAAAATTGCACAAGCATATCATGGAAATTGTAAAATGTGCATATGCATTTGTCACCATTTATAAATCCTACTAAATCTCAAAAGCAATTTTTAACATCCTTGATGCAGTCTCAAGATTGTCCATCTTTAACACAGGAGCATGAAAATTCCACATGCTAGTATCAAATGCATTTACAAGTTAACTTGTGAGGAAATACTAAATACAATTCAAGCTAAAAATTTACATTTGCAAACCACCACGACCATGCCAAACCGAAGTTTACCTAACACTATCAACTGCAACAAATCCAAATTTCACTACTCGGGAAATCTTCAGTTTGCAAATACAACAAGGCAAGGCCATCAGACTAATCTTGCTACCATATCTCTAAAGCTCAGGAAATATCCGAATTTTCCGGGAAGTTCCACGGTCAAACATGAATACCAATCAAACAGCTAAAACATGATGAAATTCCTTAGTTTCCGGCAAGTGATGAAAACAGTTTCCTTCTAAGTATGTGACAATGTGCAAACAAATAAGATTCATATATAATTATAGATGTTATACTACAAGAAGATACTAATCCAATGATCCAGCCTTTCATCCCCCCAAACACTATACTAATCTAATGCACAACCTAGAATCGGGAAGGAGGGCGGCGGCGGGTTCGATCCAGATCTGGCTGGGGAGGAGGGAAGTGGCGGTAGGGGAGGAGGAGGAGGAGGAGGAGGAGGAGGAGGGAGCCGGGGAGGAGGGAGCTAGAGGCGGGAGGAGGATGATGATGGCACTAGAGAAGGGAGGAGGATGAGAGAGGACGACGACAGTGCAAGCTGGCGGAGGAGGGAGCTGGAGGCGAGGTGTGTGGCGGCACAGGCCAGCAGAGACGCCGAGGGAGGAGGAGGGTGGGCAATGGAGGGAGGAGCGGGTGAGGGGAGGAGAGGAGCTTGCGGGTGCAGAGGCGAGGCTGCGTGGGCGGGGGGTGGGGGTGGAGGCAGGGTAGGGTAGGGTTTGGGGGGTTTTCATTCCATGGCAATTGGCGGGGTAATTTCCAGTGAACTTCAGGGGCATTTCCAGAACGAGGAGCTGAGGAAGCGGTTGGAAGCCTCTTGCGGCCGACTTCTGACTTTCAGCTTCCATACGTTGTGATGTCTTTTGGCTTCGGGAAAAAGCTGGGGAAGAAAGTTGGTCGTTTGGGACGGCTTCCGGCTTTTTCGGACGAAAGCTGGAAGCTGAAGCCGTCCCAAACACCCCCTACGCCAATCGAGAAGCTACTGACGAGCAGCAGCACCAAGAACCAAGGAGTGACAAGACGCTAGTCCCGACGAGCAGAGCCATGCATCCACAAGAAACAAGGAGAAGCATATTTTTGCAAGGGTATTCTGAAGTGATTTGCTATGTCCACACAAGGAAGTACACACAAAAATGTGCCAACAAATTTGGGGTCCGCATGCCGACTTTGAAGTATAAATTTTCGCTGCTAAATCAAGACACATGATTTTCTCTATAGCAAATCAAGATGTGAGCTGTTCGATTCGACCGAATGGTCTCTCACTCTCATACATACACTCTATGCCTACGCAAATGGAATGGGTGCCACATGTTGGCCTTTAATAACTATTTCAACATTTAAGCTTCCTCCCCATTGCTGACATAAAGCCAGAATATGTTACACCACCAATTTCTTCTTGTTTACCAAAAGGAAAAAAAACCTCCTTGCTTCCTATATTTTTTTCGATGGGCACTCCTTGCTTCCTATATATATGGCCCTTTGCCTCTAATCATGTTCTTGGCCAGGATTCCTCACATAGAGATTCTTCTCTACTCCATCCGTTTATTACACCTAATGTGCACAAAGAGCCATACGGAAGAAAGGTCTAGAGTACATACATATGACTCGTGAGAGTCACATATCATCTTTCAAAATCCTTCAGCTGCTTTCCTGGCAAACGAGCATACATAAGAAAGGTTCAGAGTGCATGAGCTAATATATGTTTTCTTGAAAACGGGTGGCATACTGGCATTAGGAAAAGAGGGGGCAGAGTCAACTGGGCGGTCTGTTATCTGGCCAGTTGGCCGGAAAGCATTCTCATGCAGGATAGAAAAACCGGTCGGTTAACCAGATTTACCGGCCGGGCCTGGGACAAAAAAAATCGGTCGAAATCTTTAAAACTTGAATTTGAATTTTTGACTGCATAATACCATTTTTAAGTTGATTTAGGTATTTTTATGCTAGATTACGTATTGAAACATGTCCATAAGAATTAATAAAAGCACTTAGTGACATCCACACACTAGAAATCGAAGTAAGAGTTTTTAGAAGAAAATTCCAATATGCACTTAGTGACATATCCACACACTACAAAAGTTTGCACATATTGACACTTGAAAACATTCCATAAGAATTCATAAAAGCATGACATAGTAGCGTAAGTGCACTTGCAAATTTTTATGCAAAAAGATGATCGTACATGCAAATTTTTATGCAAAAAGCTGATACTATATGCACAATACAAAAAAGACAAATCAAGACTGATTGTACTTGCTATGTATGGGTGCCTTGCTTCTCCTTTTTTGTATAGTTCACATGTGCTTCTTAAGGATTTTTAAGACCACTCTGTTTTTTGCAATTGCTACTTCATTAAACTCTTGGAGGATTGCTACTTCATTAAACACTCTACAATTGCTAATTACCCATTTTCTCTGTTTTCCGGTTTTACCGGTTTTTCCAACCGGATTTTCCGGTTACCGCCCGGTTACCGGTCTCCACAAATTAGAATTCAAATTTTGGTTTATGAATTTCATCCGGTTTTCCACCGGTATTTCTAGTTAACAGCCGGTAACCGGCCGGGAACCGTTACCGGACTTCAAACGGGATTTTGCCCGGTAACGGTTCTTTGATCCTTGTTTACATCTACTTTTTTGATCCTCTATTTATATATACCATAGTTTTTTTTTTCGTTTGGTCATATTCTTGGCTATGCATTATGACTAGTCTTCACTTCTCCCTAGATAGTACAGAGATACTGCGACAGTGCTCCTCTGGCTTTCGTATGCTCTTATCTATCAAACGTAGATGCCATACTCTTGTTAATTATTTTACACCACAGGAGCATCTCCCATACAGCACAAATTGCATTAAATTCTTTCAATGGGAATGGGTGGCATCAGGAAAAGAGTAGATTGGATACTAGCAAGGGAAAATAATCAAAGATGGAATGGCAGGACAAACAGAACAGCACACACCTCTGCATCTATAAATTAATGAGGTTCATGAGACATTAGCTGGAGATAAGTTGCCCACTACTGTAGAGGTGTGCCAACCAATGCAAGACGGTCTCAATGTTGTTTACAGTTCAACTTACAACAAGATCGTACCATTTATGGTGTCACTATTTAGGGGTAATTAGGGACACATGCACTCTTAAAAAATCATCGTAAACTTGAAGTTGGAAAAAATTACTTTCAAAACAATTGTTGTAGGAGCTGACCAATTACAACCATTGTATAGCTGTTCAAGAGCATACATGTTGACAGCTAGCGTTATACCTCGGTATCTCCTCAATTATCATATTGTAACACTCTTTCAGATGGCGCAGTTGACAGATCTACATCAATATTAGTGAACAGCAGTTCTATCATGGATACTAAAACCTGCTTGCATCATTTACCACATTGTAAAACTGAACATATATAATATCTCTTGGAAGAGGCAGTGATGAACGTGACCTGCGAGCCTCGGATGATGATCCCTGTTCCGGCCAGCTTGGCTCCATTCGTACTTGTTCACCTTGATCCAGTCGTTTCACCACTTAGTTCCATTTATATCGCGTCGGTGCTGAATACGAACTGTTGTTGAAGCATTCTCCACAGCAAATGAGGAACAATTAAGTTCCTAGTGATGTGGAGCAGTTCTGCAGCAGTTAGTTCATTAGCCCACGCTGAAGATCTTTTTTTTCAAAACAGACGCAGAGGATATGACGAATTGAATAGTTGGATATCATCACCATTTCAAGAGGTTACCCACGCCAGCACACTGTAACATTCCGTTTTGCCGGTTTGTAGATAGTAGTTGAAGTTGTTCTCTTGAGTTCAAAATCCTAATTCAATTTATTGGTGTAATTGCAAAATCTCAACTTTGAACCTCAATTCAAATGTTCAATCTCAGTTTTCTTTCCTAGTGGGCTTGGCTTATTTCTCCCCAGCCCTTCCTTGGCCCAGCCACCCCCTTCTTCCTTCTCTGCTGCCTAGCCGCCTGGGACGTGCTCCCGTGCACCGGTTCATTCGCCAACACCGCGCCGCGCACGCCTGCCACCTATAGCTCCCACCTGCTCGCGCCAAAGCACCCATGCCGTGCCCCATGCCCGGCGCTCCCACCTGTTCCCATATTCCGTGCACATGCACCCTAGCCTCGCCTGCTTGCCCTTGTCGAGTCCCGTCCTGGCTCTGCTCCCCTTGCCGCATGCCCGCGTCAGCACGTGCCCAGGCCACGCTCTGGCCATGCCCGCGCCGTGTCACCCACGCCGTCGTGACACCAGCACCCGTCACTCCGCCACCTACCTCCCCTCCCCCCCCCCCAAGTCATCGCTGCTCCGTCCCGTGTTAGTGCCGCGCAGAGCGCACCCATCCTGTGCGCCTTCGTGCCTCCAACGGCTCCTTCAACTCCCTTCGGCTATAAAGGAGCTCCCCGCTGCACCCTTGCCCTGCCTTCCTTGTCTTCCCCTCTCTCATGGTGAGTCTTCCCAAAGAAAAGCCAGCACTCACCGCCGTGGCCGCCGTGCCCTCGCCGTCTAAACGCCGCCCTGGTGTGCCTTCGGCCGCACCACCACCATCACCGTGCGTCCCAAGGGCTGAGGAAGCCTTCCCCCACCTCCACTCTTCCTCCCTGGCGGCCTGCTCCGAAGCTCCTCTACTTCCACGGACCTCTTGGTAAGACTCCTTGCACCTCCCTCGTGCCCGTGCTCTCCTCTCCTTCCTCTCCCCTTGCTCGTGAGCGTCGCCTCTGTTAAGCCCTTTGCGCTCGTCCTCCGCCACCGCCTTGCTCCTCCTCGTTCTTGCTCTGCCACGGCGTCGCCTCCTCGGCCTCCTCCCTCCAAAGAACTTTGTCTTGCTAGTCCCTCGCCGCCTCTCCGGCCGCCGCTCACCGCCGGCCAGGCTACCCCCATGCGCCCTCCCCCTGGCTTCCTCTGTCAGCTAAGCCCCCCTCTGTTTCTCATGTGTGTTGTGTTGTATCTCTCTTTCTCTAAATGATCAGTGGGCCCAATAGTTATATGTTGACAATCCGTTCAATCCATTCATCTATCAATTTGAAGTTCATGCAAATAACTTTCAAATACCATGAGAACCTCTTTGTAAATAATGACTAGTTAATTGATAAATTTAATTTAAATAATCTTCCACTAATGTGTAAAAAAACTATGAGATGCAAGAACATAAATTACAATTACGGGAAATAGAATTTGAAGCTTTTCGATATAACTTGGATGCTCTCAATATCTTGCTCTGGAAACTTGAATATTAATTGCAGATCCTATCAAAGATTCTTAGTCCAAATAATAACCATCATATCTTTATCCTCAGATCTAAAATTATCAATGTTAATTAAAAATAATTAGTGTAAAGATAAGCCCGGCAAAAAGATCAAGTATCCTCTCCATATCCCAAAAATCATGAAGACGTTAAAATGGTGATTTAATAATTAAGGAAAATCATTGAAATCTTAAGTCCTTTATCTTTATCTCAAATATAACTTATGCATAGATATATGCTCAGCTTTGTGGAAGTGGCAAATAAATTAAAAGTGAAGTAATTAACCAATATGTCTTTGCCATCTAATTTAAAATGCAGTTTAAATATGAAGTCTTGCCAAAAATATAATCTTGCCCAAATAATATCCGTCCTATCTTTGTCTCTGGATTTAAATCACCAATGGTATTTAAGAAATAATTAATGTATCAACAATTCGAGGTACAACCTAAAGAGCGAACTCTGGTAATATATGGACTCCAAGGTTAAATCGACAAAGTAAAACTATGCTCTTCGCATGTTGAGCTCACAACCTAATCTCTAATGTTTAACGCTCATCAAATAATGCTTAGTGTTCTTTTAGACTCATATCCATCATAAGTCTAAACCCATCTCGTGGGACTTCCTTAATAAATATCCAATAATTAAAGAAGCTCTTGAATTTAAAAGATCAAGCTATGACTCTCCTCGATCGGTGATATCTTGTCGTCTTGCAAAAACCGAAGTGGAATGTTACTGTAAATGTTCCTTCGACTTTTGATCCTTCCTTGATTTCCTTCCTGGCAAAGTTTCTCCACCGTTTTCCCTTTCGCACAAATAATCGTTTGACCTTGTCAAATATCCCCGATTCGCTAAATCTTCTCTCATAATCTCGATCATCGCAAAACTTAATCAAGCTCAATTGAATTTAATTGGTCTTTTGAAGTTCTTTGGATTTATTTGGTTTTCGATCGCTTATCGTGTAATTAGAAGTTGGAGTCCCGAAGAAACAACAACTCGAGAGGGATCAAGATTCGGATAAAGACGTGGACCAAGAATTCAAGACAACTAGCTGAGAAGGCTTTGAGTAAGATTAAGGCCATGGTAAATTGACCCAGGCGAGTCAATACTTTGACCATTTTGAGCCTACATTTTATGTAAATTATATTCCTTTAAATTTCCAAAATTGCATGCTTTAATTCTTTAAGGAAATGTATGTTAAATCTTAAGGTAGTTAAACACCCATTTGATGATTAATTAATTATTATGCCATCCTTTGACAATTGAATTCATTTTTCCATGTCACCCTAGTAACTATGTGGTAAATACTAGTATAGGTTGTACTTAAGCGACATGCTAGTCTTACTTAAGTACCGGGGCATTAAAATGCCCTAATCATCATCTTTTAAACATGAAAGTGGTTTTGGACAGTCATTGTGGGTAAATGACTGGAATGTTGAGAAAATGTATTTTGCTCCCTAAAAACCCTGTTAAGTGCTGTCTACATCTGGGCGGATGGTAAGGTGGTGGGTGGCGTCGGTGCACGAGAATGTGTGGAAAGTGGTATGAACCGCCTAGATGACATTAAGGACTTAATCTTGTTATGACCTCCCATTGTAAAACATGTGCAACCATAAGTCTGCAAAATGCAACTTAGCATAGTAAATTTATTGGACCCTGGAAATCATCTCACTGGTGCCCGAGTGAGGATGTGCAAGCGTTGGATGCGATCCAGTTTGAATAGGACACCAAGAAAGGGTGAAGTTGCCTGCTACGACTAGTCGTGGAGGCGACATCCTGCACAACTTATGGGACCTACCACAAGCGCGGCCCATATGGGTGAGATGACGGAAGGGGCAAGGTAATTTGAAAAGTTACTGTGATGGTCTCTCGACCACATGGCGAAGGAATTGTGTGGGGGCTACGAGTTGACTATCTCTTGTGGGTACCGTGTACAACCTATGCAGAGTCTAAACTGTTTAAACAGCTGTGCCTATGGTCAAAGACAGACATGAGAACTTACTAGAGTTAGTTCTATATATAAAACGTTATAGGTGGTATGAAAATCAGGTCGGGCTCACCTAGCACTGAGATTGGATTTTTCCTGGGTTTTCGAACTCAGTGGTGTTAATAAATGGGGATAGCCCCAATCAAAAGTAAGCATAAGGTGGAGGGAACCTCTGCTGTTATTTAATATTGCACAATTACTCTCTTTAATAAAATACAATTTGGTAAAAATGCTAAGTGATAGAAATTTGTAATTATGATAATTGAAAACATTGCTTTAACAAATAAAAGAACCTGAGCCATCCTTATTAAGCCTTGCATGTATTACTACTGCATCTTGTCTGTTGGCTTGCGAGCACGGAAGTTGTGCTTATTCTCGCTCTTTTCTCCAAACCCTCAGAAGCTTTGGATGAAGGACGTTACGCGTACTACGAGGATCCAGATGTCAATGGACAAGGCAACAATGAAGAGTAGTTTAGTTCTTTTAGTCTAGGTCTCACCTCAGTCCAGCTGACTCCGTTGGTGCTTGCATACAACCAATATTATCCAAGTCATTGGGTAATATTGGTCGTACACAGGTTACCCCAGTCGCTTGCCTGTGGAGAGATGTGCTCCACCCCTTTTGTTTTCACTGTCGCTTCTGCTTTTGTAATGTAATCACTTGGCCTGTTCGGCCCTTATTGTAAAACTTGGCCCGATGTGGCCTATGTAAACTCTGATATGTTAATTAATGAATGGTTTAGTGGACATCATGTATGAATCGATTCAGTGATGTATTCATTGAGTGCTAACTACTGATCTAGGGAATAGCACAGTGTTTTCACAGAGGATTCTGGATTACGTAATTCGGGTCCGACACACATGCATGGTAAGTTAGAGTTTATATTCTTAATTCTTTTTATATTTATATATGCTATCTAAATGATTTTTTAAAATAATATTATTTTAAAAGATAATTACAAAAATAAATAACCTTCCCCAAAAATTTCAAAAATAGCTCCCTGTCGAGCACCACCCCTATCATATAGCAACGACTACTTCTTCTTAATTAGGCTCGTGCTCAATCCAGTCCGAGAAGCATTTCACCTGTGCCCCCATCCTCCTCGTCAATCTAGGAGCATCTGTGGGTAGCTATGTCAATGCTTCGGGCCCTGGTCAGTGCTTGGGGTTGCCCTTCTCGCTGCCTCCCTTCTGTGCGTCTAGATCCGCTCATCCAGAATCTTCCAGAGTGCTTCAAACTTCCGCTGCTGGTTCTGGTTGCACAGTCGCTTGAACAGGTTCATCAAGTCCTTGTTGTGGAACTGCTTGTAGAAGTTTGCATCAAAGTGTCTCATGCACCACCTACTCTACAGATCTAGCCATGGAAGTGGTACATTCTCTCCTTGTTGCAGCTGAGTTATTGCACGCAGTAAGCCTCTATGCCGATCATGTATGAGGCATATGTTGGGACGACCTTGCACAATAGAAATCCTCACATTCTTCAGGAACCACAACCAGCTGTCCATGTGATGAGGACATCGACCCTAAGGATGCAACCACTGCTTCGACCTGCTGCACTGCATCCTCTACTTCAACAACATCCTCTCCAATAGGACCTTCGGCTACTACAACACCATATTACCCAATTGGATCGTGCTACATCTACATGCCATGGTGTTACGTCTATGTCCACATGCCATGGTACTATGTTTACATGCCATGGTGCTACTGCATGTGCCAATCAGGAGTTCAAGCTGGATACATTTTAGGCAGATCAGTTCGGAATCAGCATGACAGCACTGACTTCAGACGCCCATAACTTTCACATACGACGTCCGCTGGAGGTCCACGAGTACTTGATGGAAAGATGATTTCGTCCTCTTTCCAACGGATCCGACCTCACCTCCAAACTCCTTCTGGACTGATCGTAATCATCAAAAGAAGACGTCATATCACTTGTTTGGACCAACCGGGCTTTGTAATCATACTGAAACTTGGCCCATCTGACGACGGCCCACCCCGGGGCGCGGTTACTGTTCACGTGAACAGTACCCGCGACCGTTAGTACCACCTCGCTAGTTCATTAGTTTTGTGGCTCCTCGTTTCCTATTTAAGGAGGCCGCACCCTTTTAGTTTTCCTTGGATTTTGTTTAAGTTTAGTTTGCCTTCGTCGCAACTTGTATCTTTTGCGTGTGTCGACGAGACCATCCAATTAAGATCCTTATTCAGAATCCCAATTCAATTAAATCTTTCAATCCTATTTGCAATTTCAGATTGCTTATTATCTTGTTCTTGCGTGCTTCTTCGGTGTATGCAGGAATCGACCTTCGTGGTCAGGTCAACCGGGTATTCGTGTACGGTTGATAACGACTAGTCAATCAGTTCAGTGATTGCGTGGTTGCGAGCCTTGCGTGTTCGTAGCCAGGATCGTGAGGGTTGAGCGACGCCTACCGGATTTATCGTTCTCATCGAAAGATCGGGCCAACAAATAGAACCTTAGGGTTCATCAGGTGGTATCAGAGCTTCAGTTCATCGGTGAGAATTTTTTTTTCTCTACAGTCCAAATAGCCAAAAAAAAATAGGTTTAGTTCATCGTCCAAACCAATTTGTGCCTTTTCAATTTTTTCTTTTTAGTTTGCGTTGTTGAATTATCGTTGCATCGTCGAGTCGTAGTGCTGGTTTCCTATCTAGATTGGTCTAGTTTGGGGTCTCTTACAAATCGTCTAGTCTGTTCTTCGAAGAAAAAAAAATAGCAGATCGGTTTCCGGCCTCTGTCGTACGCGCTGCTTGTCGTCGTCGACCAAATCGTCGCAGCCGGCTCGCCACCGTGTTGAGCGCGCCCCTCTGCCTGGCTGCGTGACCGTGCAGCCTTCCTCACCAGCCGGCAGCGCACGTGACGACTTGGCACACGCGGCAACGAGGAGCACTAAGCACGCGACGATTCCTCGGACACGAAGCCGCAACCTCATCAATTCTGTGCTGGCCGAAAGTCACAGAAGTCAAGAACTCTTTTTCGGTTGGGTTGATCCACATCAAGCCTTTTGCTGTTCGGTTTCTTCAAAGTTCCAGTAGCATCGTGAGGTTTTAAAGTAAGCAAAAAAAAAAAAGAGAAGAAAACCTTGCGGGTTCCCGAAGCTTCACACGTGTGTTGGCCTTCTTTTGACCTTTAAAGCAAAAAGGTGAAAAAAAAAGAGGAAAAAAAATAGAGACAGAAAAAAAAATAGAGAGACAGATTAAGAAAAAAAAGAAGAAGAAAGGCAGAAAAAAAAATCAGAGAGCTGCCTCTTTGTTTCGGTTTGGTATAGTCCCCTTTGCTCGTTGGCGTTGATTGTTAGTTTGGCCTTCCGCTCTTACGACTAGTCGTTTTTGTGAGTTGCTCTAGCTAGGCTTGGTTTAGACTAGGACCAGCACTTGTGACTAGTACTTTGAACTGTTTTTCAACTTTGCATACTGAATTGAATAATTACTATTCCTTTGCTACATACTAGCCTTCCGAGCTCCACTACCTACTAACTCAGCAGGTGCCGTTCCTCGCAATCGTTGGGCTGATCGCAAGTGAGATTATCACGAACCAGCCACCGGTTGTACCACTTCCTTGCTGCATTGGTAAGAACTTGTAAGAACTAGGTATAAGCTTGAGTGTGAGTGACTTGACTGAGCCTCCAGAACCTTGTAGTTGATAGGGACATATACACTGTGATTTGTTTTTTGCTTTGATACTAACAATGGCAGGTTCATCGTCACAAGGGGAGCATAGCAGGCACAACAATGAGGAAGATGCACCGCTCAGTCCTTGCACAAAAGAAATCATGCGGCACTTTTCTCGCATGCTGGATCAACATTTAGGGTGTATGGAGTTGATTCTAGATCGCACCACTGACGAACTTGCTACGTTGGCTATACGTGTGGAGCAGCTAGAGAGAGCTTCACCTTCTGTTGCCGCCCCCGCTACTGTCGGCATTGCACGACCGCGCCGTAACCCATCCGTTGCTCGCTCATGGGCCGATGAGGTAGAAGATGAAGCGAACCCATATGTTCGCGTACGGGTCCGATGGTGATTTCAATCCCATTAATGATCGTGATCACCGACAACGGCGCTTCAATCGACAAGGTATGCGAAGAGAGCCACCACGTGAGGTGCGTGACCATAATGATTCACTTGGTAAAATTAAATTCACTATACCTCCTTTTTTTGGTAAATATAATCCTGATGCTTATCTCACATGGGAGTTAGTTGTGGACCAAAATTTGCATGCCACGAATTTCGACAATAAAAGGTTAGGGTCGCTACTAGTGAGTTCACAGATTTTGCATCTATTTGGTGGAGTGAATATGGTCGTACTCATCAGGACATACCTAGAACATGGAATGCTTTGAAAAGAGCAATGAGACGTAGGTTTGTACCTTCGTATTATTCACGTGATTTGCTTAATAAATTACAACGCTTAAGACAGGGTAGTAGTTCTGTAGAAGACTATTATCAAGAATTGCAAAGCTGGTTTGTTGCGTTGTGGTTTAGAAAAAGCGAGGATGCTAAGATGGCTAGATTTTTGGGAGGGTTAAACCGTGAAATTCAGGACATTTTAGACTATAAAGAATATGATTCTATCAACCGTTTATTCCATCTTGCTTGCAAAGCTGAGAGAGAAGTGCAAGGTCGACAATCTCGCTTTAGGGGCAATATTGGAGGAACTTTTGCAGGTCGGCCAAGGCAGCAACATCACATGGCATCCTCCTCCACTTCTGACCGTGCACCCCCTGCTGCTGCTTCAACTCCTATACATATCCCTGATGCAAGCAAACCCGCAAAAGTACAAGCCCCTACAAAAAATGTTTCTTCTGTTGCTTCTACAGGGCGATCTAGAGATGTGCAATGTCACCGTTGCAAAGGATTTGGGCACTTGATGCGCGATTGCCCAAGTCAGCGAGCTTTGCTTATCAAGGACAATGGTGAGTACACTTCAGCTAGCGATATTGAGGAAGAACATGTGTTGGTTGCAACTAACAATGCAGGTGATGAAACTAAGGAAGAACATATAAACCATGAGGCATCTGACATGTATCAAAGACTAGTTGTTCAGCGTGTGCTAAGTGCTCAAATGGAACTTGCCGAACAAAATCAACGCCACATTTTGTTTCAATCCAAGTTCGTCATCAAGGAACGTTCATGTAGAGTCATCATTGATGGCGGGAGTTGCAACAACCTTGCTAGCATAGACATGGTCGAGAAGCTTGGCTTGACCACAACACAACACCCTCATCCTTACTACATCCAATGGCTGAATTCTTGTGGTAAGTTGAAGGTAACTAAACTTGTGCGCGTACACTTTTCTATTGGATCATATCATGATTATGTTGATTGTGATGTCGTACCTATACAAGCATGCTCATTATTGTTAGGTAGACCTTGGCAATATGATAGATATACTGAACATCATGGTAGATCTAATCATTATACTTTCACATATAAAGAAAAGAAAATCACTCTGCTTCCAATGTCTCCTGCTGCTATATTAAAGGATGAATTAGAACGAACTGCGAGAACAAGTAAGGAGAAGACACAAGTTGATCAAAAGATTATAGCTCCAAGTGAAATTAAATTGAAAGCTCCTGTTATGTTAGCTACAAAAATTGATTGCATTGATATGGAAAAACATGAATCTGAATGTCATACTATGATTTGTAAAGAAACTCCGTGTCCATTAGAAGAAGTGCATGTTTCTTTGCCTCCTGTTGCTACTAACATTTTGCAGGAGAGTGATGACTTGGAGAAAACAAATGAGTCGAGGACAACTCAAATTCAAGAAAGGGAGGATGATGAGGACATCGACCCTAAGGATGCAACCACTGCTTCGACCTGCTGCACTGCATCCTCTACTTCAACAACATCCTCTCCAATAGGACTTTCGGCTACTGCAACACCATATTACCCAATTGGATCGCGCTACATCTACATGCCATGGTGTTACGTCTATGTCCACATGCCATGGTACTATGTTTATATGCCATGGTGCTACTGCATGTGCCAATCAGGAGTTCAAGCTGGATACATTTTGGGCAGATCAGTTCGGAATCAGCATGACAGCACTGACTTCAAACGCCTATAACTTTCACATACGACGTCCGCTGGAGGTCCACGAGTACTTGATGGAAAGATGATTTCGTCCTCTTTCCAGCGGATCTGGCCTCACCTCCAAACTCCTTCTAGACTGATCGTAATCATCAAAAGAAGGCGTCATATCACTTGTTTGGGCCAACCGGGCTTTGTAATCATACTGAAACTTGGCCCATCTGACGACGGCCCACCCCGGGGTGCGGTTACTGTTCACGTGAACAGTAACCCGCGACCGTTAGTACCACCTCGCTAGTTCGTTAGTTTTGTGGCTCCTCGTTTCCTATTTAAGGAGGCCGCACCCCTTTAGTTTTCCTTGGATTTTGTTTAAGTTTAGTTTGCCTTCGTGCGCAACTTGTATCTTTTTGCGTGTGTCGGCGAGACCACCCAATTAAGATCCTTATTCAGAATCCCAATTCAATTAAATCTTTCAATCCTATTTGCAATTTCAGATTGCTTATTATCTTGTTCTTGCGTGCTTCTTCGGTGTATGCAGGAATCGACCTTCGTGGTCAGGTCAACCGGGTATTCGTGCACGGTTGATAACGACTAGTCAATCAGTTCAGCGATTGCATGGTTGCGAGCCTTGCGTGTTCGTAGCCAGGATCGTGAGGGTTGAGCGACGCCTACCGGATTTATCGTTCTCATCGAAAGATCGGGCCAACAAATAGAACCTTAGGGTTCATCACCATGTTCTCGCTTTCAACGAAAGCGAATGCTAGGGGAAAAACTTGATTGTTCCCATCGGTCGCTATTGCAGTAAGCATTTGGCCCTTGTACTTCCCAATCAGGAATGTGCCATCTACGCACAAGATTGGACGACGGTGCTGGAATGCATTGATGCATGGACCAAAGGCGAAGAATGCTCGCTGCAGTACCCTCTTATTGGCCCACTTAGGATGCGTGGCATCTTGAATGTCGATATGAGTGCCGGGATTCCTGTCTTGTATGACTCGGAGTTCCTCGAGGAGGTTGTGGTAGAAATCCTCGAACGTGCCGAACCTTGATTCCAATGCCTTCTGTTTTACCCTCCAAGCCTTAGCATAGCTGATTGTGTACTAAAACCTTGCCTCAATCACCCGAATGATGGATCATGACTCAAAATCTAGATTATCCATGATCTCATTGTACATGAGGTTGGCGATGAAGCCTGATGACAGGTTCTGGTGGGACTACATTGACTCAGAAACGACGCATGTGTGAGGGACCACTATAGAGCATTTCTAGTAGGTGTCCGACTTAGACTGAAATGCGTGCACTCACTAAGGACATCCCTCTATGCCGCACTTCACATCGTAGCATCTTGGGGTAGACTTGACGACTATGAATGTACGTCGCACCGATAAGGCTCAGAATTTGACCGCCTCCTACACAGCCTCCTTGCATTTGTACATAGCTCCTTGCCTGACCTCGCTCTAGTCATACTCCCACGACACACGGGAGCCTTCGTTGACGACGAGATTGTCGAACTGGTATGTGTTCTACTCGAATGGAACCGCTGCTGGTCCACATCATTCTCGTCGTCGGAACCTTCATCTTCAGACAATGTCATGTAGTCCCGGTCTTCGACATTAACAATACAATTACCACACATAAATGGGAAGCTAAATAAAGCTGGGATTATTTTTTACATATTTCTACTAGGCATCTTCCTATTTCTGCTGATTTATTCTAAATCGTTCGACTGCTGTAACATTTATAACATGTGTATGACGAACTACACTATACACAACTCAAATAATGTAGTACAAAATTTGACTACAATTATCTAATCTACTAAATTCTACTCGCTATTCTACTTTATTCTATGTCGTTATTCTACTGAATTCTATGTACTTAATTCTACTCGCTATAACTCAAATGATGTATTTAATTCTACATAATTTGACATAATGTACAAAGTTGCAAAAAAAGTACCTACAAGATGGCCGGCCGACCGGATCTGATGCTCTGTCAATCTCTCTCCTCCGCGACGAACTAATAGAGCTTCGCTACCTTTCTTCTCTCCCTCTCCTCCTCTCTTTTGTTTTTTTCCTGGAATTAAAATGAGTTTTGGAGGAATTTTTTGGGGTTTTTATACATGTCTTCCTGTTGCTAGTTGACTGTCGCTAGTTCAACTGGCGATAGGAAGACTGTTCAGTTCCTATCGCTAGTTCAACTGGCGATAGGTAGCTGGACTGGCGACAGGGAGCTATTTTTGTAATTTTTTGGACCGGCTATTTATTTTTGTAAATATCTTTTAAAATAATAATATTTTTTTTAAAAATTCCTATCTAAATTGATCTAAGTTTCTGCATGACTCTGAAGGAGAAGATGTCTGATTTGTTAGTAAGTTTGCCACTCGAGGCGTACTCGGGAGCCAAATACTAACATCATCATCTGATTTTTATTAGCTCAATGCCTACACATGTCCTGCCCATTCATCATCATATTTTCTGACTTATATCATTTGCAGAGTTAGGTACTCGTCCAATACTTTCACTATCTCAAAATTTACACCATCCACTGCTCACTTGTTCATATCTCTCCTTTCTCCGCTCCTATTTATATCACTCTTGTCCCCTGGTGACATGTCGACTCATGAGTTCTCCTAGCTACTGTGCAACGAGAACTATGTACAGAAGAAGGATTTCGGAGAAGCACAAAGAGATGTGGTTATTAGATGCACATGGCTGTCAAGTTCATATCCATGGACCATGGGTTACTCTGGTTCAGCATCTCTATTCTATTTTTGTTTAAATTTCAAAAATTATACACTTATTTTGATTGAGAATGTGGGGCATCAGGGAAAAACGTCAGTGGAGTGGTGCTTACGTGGCTGCCAAAGAAAAACCGACAACTCCATCAGTTCTTGTACAACTCACCGGCTCTTTCTGTACATCTCCCTTTGGGCTCATTTGTTGAGGGACAGAACATACACAGAGGGCTTTCAACCTCATGCAGCCAAATGGTGGGCTTGTGTCAACCTCATGCAGCCAAATGAAAGCTATTCACAATTTCTGCGCTACATAGCACATGTTACGTGGCCTCAAAATCTCCTAATGTAACCTCAATAGTGATATATTTAGACAATGGAAAACACTATTAAAAGAAAACTGCTCCCAATCACTCCTCACTGATCCGTATCTCTTTTTTCTACTCGGTCCTATTTATGTCACTCTTTTGACTCCAGTGATATGTTTTTGTTGACTACTCATGTGCTTACCTGATCTAATTAACTCATTCACATCCTCAAAGCTAAATATTTCCCAAGAGGAGATGGTAGAGATAGTAGGGCTGTAAGAGGGTCTTAATTTTGGAAGGCTCTTCAGAAGGGGAGGCATCTGTTTCAAAAGGGAGCTATTCACAGAGTTGGGGATGAGGCAAATACCTGTTTCTGGACAGATGTCTGGGTTGACAATTGCCCCCTCAAGATTAGCTATGATAATTTGTTTAATATTTGTTCTAAACCTGATATTAGTGTGGCTGGTTGTATGGTCGATAATGAATGGAGAATTGACTTCATCCGGCAATTTGGTAAAGTTGAGACTGACTCCTGGATTTTGTTGAAGAATACTATGAAGGAGGTGAGTCTAAATAGAGATCCTGACAAGGTAATTTGGGGTTTGGAGAATTCGGGTCGTTTATCTGTCAAGTCTCTTTATCGGCACATTTCTTTTGGGGGGAGGATAGTTAGCAGTACTCAAAGGCTTTGGAAGAGTAAACTCCCTTTGAAGGTGAAAATTTTCATTTGGTTACTAGATCAAGACAGATTGCAGACGAGAGTTAATCTAAAGTTGAGAATGTGGAAAGGCAATGAAAACTGCATTCTTTGTGGGGTGAGGGAGGATTCCAATCATATCTTCTTTACTGGTGTCTTAGCAACTTTTGCTTGGACTTGTGTTAAGCGGTGTTTGAACTGGGAAAGGATCCCGACTTCCTTAGATGACTTTCATCACTTCTGGTTATGTGGGCGGGGTGCTAACAGTTATCAAAATACACTTTTCAGTTTTGCAGCTTTGGTGTGGACGCTTTGGAAAGTCCAAAACAAAATGGCTATTGAGAAGTCTTTTCCTAAGCAGCCGATCATAGTTATTTTCAAATCGTTATCTTGTTTGCAGAGGTGGAGAATTCTGCTCAAGGAGAAGGAGCACCTGGAGCTTGAGGCTGTGATAAAAACGGCTGAAGACTGGTTGAAGACGTTTGTTTCGGATCATGCACATTAAGTCGGTTTTTTTTTATCTAGCTCCAGTTTGGCCAAATCTGGGTTGTTTTGTTTCAAGTTGGATCAGCCTGTTAAGTGCGCCTTTTGTAGTTGGATATGGCAGTCTTTGCTTTCTATGGTAGTTTGTAATCCCAGCCTGATGTATCTTGGTTTCCTGTAAACTTCTGGTATTAGCTTTTATAAAAGCTGGGATCAATTCCCGTTTCAAAAAAATTTAACTCATTCACATAACCTACCTTCTGCAAATTAAGAGAAGCTACATGTAGTGGTGTGGCTACCCCTTTTTGGTTGGTGTTGTGTTCTCTTCTTATATCAGTGAAACGAGACAGAGCTCTTGCCCTTAATTTTTTTTTTGAAACGGGGATTAACCCAGCTTTTATAAAGCTATTGCCGTAAAGGTGCTGATTCTTTGGGGTTACCAACTTAGCAAATGTCTGAGCATAAGGTTCTGACCAAAAGGATCCAAAACCATACAGAAACTACTTCCAACGCCAACAAAGATTACATAGCAAAATGATCTGACCAACCACTAGCGTAAAGAAAATACTTCAAACATAGCAGTTCCAGCATTGCCCAAACTGGGGGTTATCCACCAAAACAACTTAAAGAGCATGATCAGCGGCGAAGGTCTTCATCCAGTTTTTAGCCGAAATGATCACAGCGTCAAGCTCCTGGCGCTCCTTCCCCTTGAGCAGGAAACTCCATTTCTGTAAACAAGAAAGAGATTTGAAAATAGCAACGATCGGTTTCTTAGGGAAAGATTTCTCAATTGCTATTTTATTGCGGATTTTCCAAGTTGTCCACGCAAAAGCAGCAAAACTGAAAAGGGAAGTGTAATAGCTGTTAGCACCCCTTTCTAACCAAAAGTACTGATCTTGCCCTTATTGGGAGAGAGAGAGAGAGCGAGAGAGAAAGAGAGAGAGAGAGAGAGAGAGCTATATATAGCAGACATGCATAGAGGAATGAAGGGAAAGATGTGAGCGTTGCGGACTGCTGCAATGTTCATATGCATGTGTTACTCTAGTTCAATATGTCTATCCAATTTTTATTTCAGTTTCAAAACTTGTACATGTATATTGTTTGGGAACGGGGGGCATCAGGGAAAATGTGAACTGGAATTGTACTCAGGTGGCTGCAAGTACATTTCCAGCCTTCACAACAGCCATTTATCCATCTTCGTAGAGGAACCAAGTGACATGTTTAGACTTCATTAGGAGGCAATACCTGCAATGCGGTTTGGAGGTCTTGTAGTGCCTCCCTCTTGAAATAACAGCCATTTAACATTCTTTTCACCATATGAAATTGGTCATGTAATGTACTTATGTACTTGTGCCAACCATACCATCCATTGTCTATATCTTGTATGTGACAAATTAGTCATGATAAATTATGGCACTTCTTCCATATGTTGGATGGATATGCCGAAAGGCAAAGCATTATGTTTTGTCTACTCTCTCTGACTCTGCAAACCTTTTATTGCCGTTATTTTCAGCATGCATAACACTTCAACAAATATTTCACGTAGAGCACTTTCCTATAGACGTTTTTGATTTGTCTCTACAAATTGTCATATCCTATTGCAAAGACACCTTTTACAGCATTTTAGAGGGGACCTTAATTGTAGACACTGTTTGAGACGTTTTGGATAAAGAACATAGAATGTGGACTGTGAAGGCATTTTTTGATGTATTGTGCAAAGGAATAAGTCCATTTTATCCTCTCAAACTTTTCAAAAAGTCCACTTAACACCCTCTACTACGAAACCGGTTTTTTTTCACCCCCTGTTCTTTCAAAACCGGGTCAAATAACACCATGAGGTGGTTCGGTTAGGCAGTTTTGCATTCCTAAAAGTCCACTTAACCTCCTGAACTACAAAACTGATTTTTTTTACCCCCTTAGTATTTTAGAATTGGGTCAGATAACATCCTGAGGCGGTTTGGCTGATGTGGTTCCTATAGCCCACCTGTCATATAGAGAGAGAGAGAGATACACACACACACACACACATACAGAGAGATAGAGAGCGGAACAGACAGAGGGAGAGCAGAGAGAGAGAGAGAGAGAGATCAGAGTAGAGGAAAGAGAGGAGGCGACACGCTCTATTCCAGAGGCGGCGCCGACAGTGAGCTGCAGCCTGGGAGGTGGCGACGGCCAAAATGAGTACCTGGGACTGTGGGGGAGCAAGAGGTGCTGGTGGCGCTCCTAGAGATGGCCCATGGCGGCGGGGGTGCAAGGCCGAGCGGTGGCCGATGCTAGGGAAGAAGATGGGCAGTGGAGAGGGAGAGGGACAAAAAGGAGGTGAGCACATTCATCTAGGTCAGTCCATTCTCTCTCTCTCTCTCTCTCTCTATATATATATATATATATATATATATATGATAGGTGGGTCCTAGAAACTACATCAGCCAAACCACCTCAGGGTGTTATTTGACCACGTATGCAAAACCGCCTGCCCAAACCACCTCAGGGTGTTATTTGACTCGATTTTGAAGTATTAGAGGGGTAAAAAATAGGTTTTGTAGTTGAGGGGGTTAAGCGGATTTTTTTGAAAAGTTCGAGAGGGTAAAATTGACTTATTCCTTTTATAAATTGTCAAAACAAAAATCATGTAGAGATATTTTTTGAGACACTTCTTAAATCGACTTTATTTAGTAGAGGCGTTATTTAAGGCACTTTGTGTTCTATAGAGACATTTTTTTAGATCTTTGAGACATGTTGTGTACTGCACATAACAATTACAGTATGACTATAAGCAAATTGTGATGTGAGGTTGAGTTGGTTAGTGGGGTTAGTTGTTTTCCATAAGGTCTTCAGTTTGATGATTGGTAAAAACATATTTTTACAATATATTTTTTGTTCTGCCAGTGGGTGATAGAGAGTATAGAGATACAGTACAGTGTCTTTACAAAATATCATATAGAATGCAAAGACATTTTAATAAGTATCGCTTCGGTCATAGCGACAGTGCCCGTATGTAGAGGCACCTTGTGGAATTTTGAAAGATATCTTTAAAATCATATAGAGACAAAAAACTATGTGTCTACTATACAATAAAAATGCCTCTACGTGCGCACTTTCTAAAGCTGAAGCATGACACCCTTCTTAGTTATTTATTTATTTTGGAAATATGCAGGACAACTGCAACACATAATTGATTTAAACAAAGTAAGTATACAAATAAGTTTGCCTTCAAAGTATACTAGGAAGATCACCTGCGCCCTTCGGCGCGGGCACAGACGCGTAGGCCCGCACGGCTACGTAGGCCACCGGATGCATGTGGCATCGTTCGACTGAAGGAACCGTGGATAGGGCCATGAGGCAACGGGCTCACCGGACGCGTGTCCCAGCGAGCGACGCCCCTTTGCACGAAGCGCAACGCTTCGGATCGGACAGCGGGTGCTGTCCAGGCGATGTGGCCCGCGCGAGGAGCGGCAAATCCCTCCGGCCTTTAAATTAGTTCTCTCCTGTAATGTAACATTCCTGTTTTCAAACGGCGAATAGTAATTATATTTAGTTTTCGGTTTTTCATTTGTAATTCAAATTATGAATTAAATTCAAAAACTTCTAGCTTCTAGCTAAAGCTCGGGTTTGTGTTTCAAACCTTTTTGCAAACTTCAGAATTCAATTTTGAAATTGAATTTCTCTTTTCGGATTTTGGGCCCCTTTTCATCTTGCCTTTCCCCTTGGGCCGGCCCAGCTCCCCTAGCCCACTTCCCATTCGGCCTCCCCTTGGCCCAGCTCCCTCTCCCCCTTGCTCTCTTTCTTCTCCACTGGACAGCAGCGCCCCTGCCACGCCCTCTGCACCATCCTCGAGCGCCTACCGCCGCGCTCGAGCCCCTCTGGCCCTCTGCCACCACTAGCTCCCGCACGAGCCTTGGTCACCACTGCCGTCAGCACTCAGCCCCAACCTCCCCCCTGGTCTTCACGGCTTCTGTCAGCACCCCGCGTGCACGCTTGGCCGCTCCCACCTACTCAGCTCTCTTGGTCGCCACCCTCGTGCTCCGCCTGCAACCTCTGCACCACCACCTGCTTCCCTGCCACCCCACACTCCCACCCGCTCCTTCACCTGCCCCTGGCCTCCAAGTCGCCGCGCCAAGGCCTGCCCATCCCGCCACTCCCGCCTCGTCCCATCGCTATGGCCGTCTTGGGACCACGCGAGCACCACGTGCGGTCGTCGAGCCAATAGCTCCTCCTCCCTTTCGCCAGCCCATAAATAGCCTTGGAGCTCCTCTGGTGCCGCCCCACGTCGCCCCTTCGCTTCGAGTAAGCCACCAAAGAAAAGCACCATCGTGCCCCATTTTTGGCCGCACCGCCCCACCACCGCATCCCTACTCTAGTGAGCATCCGCCTCGAGCGACCGCGTCATCATGAGCCCTGTGACGCAAGGATGCCATCCCCCTCCTTTCTTCTCCCTCCCCGCCGCCGAGACAAGCCACCGCCGCCGCCCCTTCTCCTCCCTCTCCGGCCGCCGCCGCTGGGCCACCATGGCCACCCCCGAGCCACCCCGGCTCCACCTTCGGCTTCCCCACGCCCCCGCATCGCCCATGCGAGCACCCCTTTTCCCTCCGCGCCACCGCGCTGTCGACGCCGCCACGCTCCTCCACTCCTGTGTGCCCGCCGCCACCTATGGCTCTGCCACCGCTGCGCCCACCCTTCTCCAGCACCGTCGCCGCCGCACGTGGGTCCCCTACCCTTGTGGGGTCCTTTTTTTCCCTCCGGCCGGCTGCCACTCACCTCCGCTCGCCGGCGCCGGGAAAGCTCCCGAGCAGCCCAAGCCATCCTCTACCCTCTTCTCTCTGTGAATCGAAGGATTGAAATGGGGATCGGTTTGGGTTGTTTTGAGTGGCCCCACAAGTCATTGACCTTTGTACCGTCTCTCCCTTTGACAAGTGGGCCCGGCCGCAGTGCACCCCCTGGACCAGGGCGCATAGACTTGGTCCATGCACTTTATGGTGCACCAACTCTCTCTCTCCTTTTTCATTCTTTGAGTTAATTCAAAAGCAAAACTTCGGAAGTCTCGTTCTCCCTCGTCGTAACACCAAAAATTATGAGACTTGTTTCTAAAATTTTGTAAATTCAAGATCATGCTAATGGCATAGGTCTTGTTTAATTTGGAGTTCATTTGTTTATTCTTATGATTTATTTATTTTGTTTGCTTGTTGTTCCTTTTTTCGATACATTCGTCCGATTAGGATTCGAAGACGCAGAGGATGTCCACTTCGATCAAGCACAAGATTGTTAAGATTCTCTTATCTATAACCAAGGCGAGTCAATACTTTGATCATTTTGAGCCTACATTTTATGTAAATTATATTCATTTAAAATACTAAAATTACATGCTTTAATTCTTTAATCAAATGTATGTTAAAGCTTAAGGTAGTTAAATACCCATTTGATGATTAATTAATTAATATGCCATCGTTGACAATTTGAATCCCTTATTCCATGTCACCCTAGTAACTATATGATAATTACTAGTTATAGGTTGTACTTAAGCGACATCCTAGTCTTGCTTAAGTACTGGGGTATTAAATACCCTAATCCGGGGTATTAAATACCCCAATCATTATTTCTTTTAAAATGAAATAGATTTGGACAGTCATTGTGGGTAAATGATTGAGATGGATGAGATAATTTGGTTTTACTTCCCAAAACCCTAATAACTTGCTATTACCATCTGGGCGGATGGTAGGATGGATGACGTGATGATGGGTGCTAATGTAGCTCAAGGTGGATGGAATGTGGAATGAACCGCCCAGATAACCCTAAGGACTTAATCCTGTGATGACCTCCCAATGTAAAACAGTGCAACAACAAGTCTGTAAAGTACAACTTGGCCGAATAATTTGTATCCACCAGTATGAGTTGCACTAGATAGATGACTCGCGACGCCGTAAGCCTTTGTGGCGAAGGGGGTCGGGGTGCACGACGAAAGTCGTTACGATGGCGCAAGAGGGGATCTAGGTAAGGGTTAACGGGTCTACACAGATGTAACCCTTCGCAGACGAAAGCTTACCGGGTGTAACTAATACTAAGGGATGCATTGTAAAGTCTTTGTGGTGATCTCCCCTTGATTCACATGTCTAAGGAAGCATGTGTACATATCAGGACGATTATCTCTTGAGGGTAAAGTGTACAGTCTCTACAGAGTAATAAACTGTTCAAACAGTCGTGCCTACGGTCAAAAGCGGACATGAGAACCTTACTAAAGTTAGTTCTATTTCAAAAACCTTTGTGGGTGGTACGAAAATGAGGTGGGCTCACTTAGCCCTAGATTTGGATTTCCCTAAGGAAATGAACCTTAGCGGTGATAATAAGTGGAGGTAGATCCAATCAAAATAAGCATAAAGGTGGAGGTAGCCTCTGCTGTTATTAAAATATTGCACAATTACTCTCTTTAATAAAATGCAATTTGTGTAAAATGCTAAGTGATAGGACTTTGTAATTATGATAATTGAAAATGTTGCTTTAGCAAATAAAAGAACCCGAGCCATCCTTGTTAAGCCTTGCATGCATATTATTGCATATTGTGTGTTGGCTCGCGAGCATGGAAATTGTGCTCATTCTCGCTCTTTCCCCCAAACCCTCAGAAGTAGGAAATCCTGAAGACTACGCATACTATGAGGATCCAAGAGTTGGAGGCCCAGGAGATGATGAAGCGTAGTTTAATCTTTAGCTGTTCTAGTCTCGCCTCAGTCTAGTTGACTCCGTTGGTGCTTGCGTGCATCCTATATTATCTGAGTTCTTGGATAATATCGGACGCACGCGGGTTTCCCCAGTCACTTGCCTGTAGAGTGATGTGCTCTCACTTCTTTTGCTTCCGTTGTCGCTTCCGTTTTTATAATGTAATCAGTTTGGCCTGTTCAGCCCTTTTGTAAAACTTGACCTGTTACGATTTATGTAAACTTTGATGTGTTAAATTAATGAATGATATGGTTTTACGCCATGTATGAAATGATTCAGCAATGTGTCTGTGAGTGCTATCTACTGATCCAGAGAATAGTACAGTATCTTTCACAGATGATTTGGATTATCGAAATCCGAGTCCAACATGTAAGAGGAAACCATGATGTCCGAGGATCTTTTAGCACAATTTGGTTTAACCAAAAGATCAGTAATATGCGTACCTCTTCGACGCCGCTCGATTTGTCTTTTATACTATGTAGCTACAGGGGGTTAAGGCGTTGCCTGACTTGGACAATGCAGCTACGCTGTAGCCTGAACCGCAATTGGGTACTGTAGCTGGCCCCATAGAACAGAATAGCTTGCGTTAAAGAATTGATTATCAGCAATTTCCATACTCAACAATGTGTGGATGCAGGAATTAGGCTATTGTACTAGAGCACTTCTTCAACCAACTTGTTTTGGAATTCGGTCCAGAACTCCTTGCTTGCTTAAATTGTCGTATGAAAACCTTTTGGTTTCTTTCTTTCCATATGTTCTATCCAGTGTAGATTATGATGCCGTTGAGATCTTCTTCCGTACATTCGGCCACGTGCCCACTATTTGGTGATGCGTAGAAAGCTAAAGATCGCTGTTCGACTGCCTAGAATGCAGAAAAGACACCACAGTTTGTAAGTTTCAAAAACTCTGAACATACTGCCTCACCTACTCCACATTACTTCCTTTTCCCCATGTCATCACTCATCCCTTCTCGTTTCTATTTATATGGATCTATGACTATGCAAGTGGTACGCAGTTCGCACCCTTTCTGCCTCATGTATTACTCCCTCCGTTTGTTATTACTAGACGTGCTCAAATGATAAATCATACTTCAGGACATCATTCTTTTAAAAACGGAGGGAGTATAACATACCGCAGAACTGCTTATGATTGAAAATTTTGCACTATTGCTCTCACGAAACCGGTTAACCATTTGTTGTGCTAGTGTCGAACATACCTGCATCTTTGCATAGGAATCGGTGGCATCGGGAAAATGGAACAAGTACTCCCACATCGATCGGACTTGTGCAGATTCCGCAGCCAAGAATCGGCTAAACTGAAGAGCTATAGTATCTGAACTTAGGAGCATCACAATGGCATGCTTACCATCTCTGAACAAGGGCGAGCTGCCAGCTGCTCCGCACAAGCCGGTGTCAACTGTCAAGGATGGTGCAACACGTTCACTGGCACCACCCCGACATGTAGGAAGAACATTTTTGTGTTAGTATTTTCCTCATTTTGGTAGATTAGTAAGGACATGATTACAACTTCTTTTCCGCTCAACTGGTTGCATCCGACGTAATTATGAGTCATTCCTACAACTGTGGTGTAAGCACAAACATGGTAGCTTTTTTTATATAATGGAAGAGAAAAATCTCTCCCGACCTCTACATCAAAGATGCATGCAGCCTATTTTATTAAGAAGTAAAGTATCACAATGACCAAAGATGGTTAAAAAGTGTCTGGAAGCCTTACAACCAAAAGGTGATTAGAAATAAAACTTAATCATTACAAATCATATAACTACACCGCAACCCATGAAGGCTTAAGATTTGCTTCGCCACGAACTCTAATCTGGCACTTCCAGCTATCATTGCCTCCATCTGAGGCGATTTCTGTAAATTTGCCCAAGCACTCAGCCAGTGCCCACTCAAAATGATAACCTACAAGGGATTAGTGATAGTCTTTTTGTCAAAAACAACATCGTTCCGACATAACCAAATAGACCAACATAAGGCACTAGCTCCCACTAGAAGTTGAGACTTTAAAATTTTTGGAATACTGGCTAGCCAATTCCCAAACATGTGCTCTATACTCATAGGAGGGGATAAATTAAACGCACATTGAGTAGCCCACCATACAAGACGTGCAAAAGGGCAATTAAAAAAAGATGTTCAATTGTTTCCTCTTTAATACAAAAGCAACATTTTTTGCTCTCCCTCCAATTTCTTTTAAACATGTTATATTTAGTTAATACCACCACTCTTTTGAGATACCATAGGAATATTTTCACTTTTAACGGAATTTTAATGAGCCAAAAAACTCTCTACTGGGAGCTTGATTGGTTCCAATTAGTGCCCCATAGAAACATGGTACCAAGAAAAGACCAGATTTATTCAGATTCCACCTGAAAACATCTTTTTAAGAGCTTAATGTTAAATTAGCAATTCTTAAAATTAACTCATTCCAAGTTTGTAACTTAGGTCCAATAATAGGCCTTCGAAAAGAAATATGAAGAGTATCCGATCTCAGTACATTTGCCACTGTATCATCCTTTCTCCTCACCACATTATAGAGTATTGGATATTGAATTTTCAGAGGGGTGTCACCTAACCAAATATCTTCCCAAAACCTGGTTTGCATTCTATTTTTAATCTGGAATGAACCAAATCGAAGAAATAGGTTTTTAATTTTCATAAGACCCGACCAAAATTAGGAGGTCCCAGGTTTATTAACCACCTGCGAGAGACTTTTGCCACTCAAATATTTTCTTGTTAGCAAAGATTGACATACCCCTTCTTCATTAAGCAACTTAAACAACTATTTTCCTAATAAACTTTTGTTTTTTGTGTCTAAGTTCTGAATGCCTAAACCGCCTTGCTCTTTGGGAGTACACACTAAACTCCATTTAGCAAGTCTATATTTACATTTATGGCTATCACTTTGTCAGTAAAATCGAGATCGAAAGAAATCAAATCTTTTAAGAATCTCTCTAGGAACTTTTAAAAAAGATAGCACAAACATCGGCTGCTAGGCCCTTGCACATCCTGTATTGGTCTGTAACCATTTATAAGGGTTCCTCTTAGTACGGCTAGTGTCAGTGTTTAAACAGTTCTATCTACCAATGGGTTACTGTCATAAAGCCAGATCACTACATGACCCAGCCATCAACTCCTCGCTTGCTCCATGATATCTGCCTTTTTCTCTTCTCTTATACATGTCGCCCTCTGCAGATGTTCACATTCTTGACCAGGCTTTCTCTGCTTCCTCTCTGCGTCTCTTCCATCCCTTTCTTATAGAGTTACATCTAACGTGTGGAGTCGGAGAGAGCCAGAGAGCTACCGAACAAAGCCAAGGGTTTGAGAGTGATAACACCGTGTGAGTGCTATTTGCTAAGCCTATGAACAATGCATGCGCTTCTGTCTCTCTCTCTCTCTATATATATATAAGTTCGTTCCTTGGAAATGGGTGGCACCGGGAAAGAAGAAAACATTAGATTCGGGATATAGTATACCTGAGCAGCTGGTACATGTTGAATAATCCTTGATTACTGATTTATTGCATTTGCTAGTTATTGTGTTTACTATTGATTTGTATCGTTTTGTGTCAGTTTTAGTTTTTTGCATGGCAAAGACTGGTAGTCATGCGGCATTAGAGCTAGTAATTGGCGCACGTTGTGGAGGCAATCAAGCCGATTGATGCTGCACGTTGTGGAGGCATTGATGCTGATTAATGCTGAACGTCGTGAGCAGTCAAGCTTTTCAGTTACTTCTTTCTTTGTTGGAGAATAAAAGGAGACAAGAAAAACAGGAAAACACTGTGCAAGTTGGACAACACCAAAAAATCTATCTTGCAAGTTCTTTCTTCTTCCAGTGCGTGTGTGTGTTTGTCTAGGCATTCGAGTGTTTTGCGTGAGTAGACACCGGCGGGCTAACAATTGGTATCAGAGCCTGACTACCATGGCCTCGCAATCCTAGTCCGACTCACGTACTCCGCCCCGGGAGTGCGGACGGAGCAGGGCACGAAGGGGAGGACGCGAGCTGGTGGTGCAGGAGCGCGTCGTAAGGGAGACGACTGGATCGGTTGTCTACCCCACGCTGACGACAACGAACTACACATACTGGGCTCTCATGATGAGGGTGAACCTGAGGGCGCAAGAACTGTGGGCGACAATCGATCCCGGCAACGCCAGTGAGAGGGAGGACATGATGGCCCTAGCAGCCATCCTCCGAGCCGTGACGCCGAACATGTTGTCCACGTTGGCTGTGAAGAACACGGCCAAGGAGGCATGGGATGCCGTGAAGATGATGAGAATGGGCGTGGATCGTGTCCGCGAGGCAAACGCGCAACAGCTGCGTAAGGAGTTCGAGGACATCCAATTCAAGGAGGGAGAAACGGTGGACGAATTCTCCATGAGAATTACAGGCCTCGTCAACCACCTTCGAGTCCTCGGTGACTCGGTGGAAGAAGAGAAGGTAGTGAAGAAATTCCTCCGCGTTGTGCCATCCAGGTACATCCAGGTGGCAATCGCGATCGAAACGTCGCTTGATTTAAGCACGTTGTCACTTGAGGAGCTCACCGGTCGGCTTCGAGAGGTGAAATAGCGATACGGGCGCGACGACACCAGCAGTACCGGTATACGGCTGCTCTTATCCAAAGAGGAGCCAACAACAGTCCTTCGCAAGGAGTTCGAGGAGTGGCTCATGCACGTCAAGAAGAGGGAGCAAGGCGACAGCTCCTTTGGCGGTGATAACCGTTATTGTGGCAATCCACGTGGCCATGGGCGCAGCAAAGGCTGGCATGGCGGCAAGGATGATGGCTCGTCCAGTGTGCACCGTGACATGTCGCAGGTTCAGTGCTACAACTACGACAAGTACGGGCATTACTCCAGGAATTTCCGCAAACCTAAGCGTGTCGAGCAAGTTAATCTGACGCAAGTTGACGATGACAACAACGAACCTACGCTTCTCATGGCGCAGGTGTGCGCGCTCACCGAGGCTTTCGTGGGCGCAAGCACTGACGTGGTGCTCAGCTAGGTGCACGCGCAGGTGCATCTAGGGCGCGATGAGGACACCCATGACGATGCTTGGTACCTGGACACCGGTGCCAGCAATCATATGTCTGGGTGCCAGGCAAGCTTCGTGGAGATGGACGAGGGCGTCATCGGCTCAATGAAGTTCGGCGACGGCTCAGTGGTGGATATACGTGGGCGCGGCACCGTCCTATTCACCCGCCAGAATGGGGAGCACCTTACGCTGAAGGGGGGCATACTACATCCCACAATTGCGCAACAACATAGTGAGCCTTGGGCAGCTCGACAGGAACGGCTACCAAACGCTCATCCAGGATGTCGTGCTCACTATTCGTGACCGGCAGCATCACATACTTGCTCTAGTAAACCGCACTCGCAACCGGCTCTATGTGTATACCCTCAGCATTGCACAGCCAGTCTGCCTGTCCGCGCCGTATAGCGATGGCGCGTGGTGACGCGCATTGGGCGCGGAAGCCGGCGGTGTGCGGCGGTGAGCGGTGACACGGCAGAGTGAGAGTGGCCAAGGGGCACGCGCGTGAAGTGGCGTGGTAGCGGCCGCGCAAGATGCGATCTGCTGCGCGAAGCGTGTGGAGGTGGCGCGCAGAGCGCTGTGGCGGCGCGGAGAACGCGGCGGCTCAAGCACATGCCGGCGGCCGCGCGACGGGCAGAAGTGCTTTCGGCGGCGATAGGGCGGTGGCGGCCGCTGTTGGAGGTTCACACAGAGGCACCACGGACCGGCGGTGCGCGGTGAGCAGTGGGGCTAGCGATGGCGGCGGCTTCAGCCCCAGGTGACACACGATGGCAGCTCATCCCAGGGCTCGTGTGGTGAGGCTCCAGGCACGGCAGCGCATTGGTACGACCTCGGGCGTGCGCAGGCGCGAGGCGCAGTGGGTGTGCAAACACATGGCATGACGTCAGGCCGGTGGCCGGCGGCCAGTGGCATGGACGTGGCTTGAAGGGCGCAGCAAGCGACGCAATGAGTGGTGCAGGAGGCCTCGCGACAGCGCGGTTGGCGCAGGCGGCCTGCACATGGGAGTGCACGCATGGCGTGCGGCTCAGTGGCTAGTGGCATGGTGCGGCCGACTCATGGTGCCACCACAGTCGTGGTGCGACAACAGGCGGCCCGCGACAGTCAAGCATATGCGCTAGTACATTGCTGGTACGCAGAGCTATGACTGTCGTTACGCAAAGAAATTAGAGGAGCCACGATTTGTCGGCTACAACAATAGTGACATGGCCGGTGATATTCTGACAAAGGCGTCAAGTTCCAGGAGCTGCGCACAAGGATCGACATCATCAAGGATTAGGGGTGTTTGTTGAATAATCCTTGATTACTAATTTATTGCATTTGCTAGTTACTGTGTTTACTATTGATTTGTATCGTTTTGTGTTAGTTTTAGTTTTTTGCATGGTGAGGACTGGTAGTCATGCGGCATTAGAGCTAGTAATTGGTGCATGTTGTGGAGGCAGTCAAGCCGATTGATGCTGCACGTCGTGGAAGCATTGATGCGGATTAATGCTGCACGTCATGAGTAGTCAAGCTTTTCAGCTACTTCTTTCTTTGTTGGAGAATAAAAGGAGACAAGAAAAACACGAAAACGCTGTGCAAGTTGGACAACACCAAAAAATCTATCTTGCAAGTTCTTTCTTCTTCCAGTGCGTGTGTGTGTTTGTCCAGGCGTTCGAGTGTTTCGCGTGAGTAGACACCAGTGGGCTAACAGTACATGTTTCGAAGCAGCCGTGCACACCCTCGCTGATATCATGACGAATAGTGTATCAACAAAATTTGTTTACATTCAAGGAATTTCACACTATGTAACATCCTATTTTTGGATGTTGATTAGTATCTTTCTGTTTGCCTTCGTGGTTTTCAAAACTTATTTCAAATTATTGTGTATTTGCCAAGTTCTCTAGTTTCTGCCCCATTTCAAAATTTGGGTTTCGAGTTTCAGCTTGAATCTTAGTTTCAATTCGAAATCCTCTCTGTTGGGCCTGACCTCCTCTGGCCCCTCTCCTCCCCCTGCCCCTTTTCTTTCCTTTCGATCAGGTGGTCAAAAGCTCCTTTCGACCACGTGCTCGCTCTGCTGCGCCCCCGTGCGCCTTGTCCCGACCCGGTCACAGTTGCGATCACCTCCTCGTAGTCGACCACCTTCTCGTTGTCGATCACCTCCTCATAGTCGACCACCTTCTCGTAGTCGACCATCCCCTCGTCGTCGACCAGCCTTTTGTTTTGACTAGTCTCTTGGTTCAGACCAGCCTCGTGGTTTCGACCGCCTCTTGGTTTTGACCACTCTCTCGGTTGCGACCACCTTTTCGGTTTTGACCACTCTCACCTCAATGCGTCTTTCTCTCTCTTTTTCCGTAGCGTTGTGCGCATTTAATTGTCGTCTATGCATTAAATGTTCTTGTCTCCGTAGCGGCGTGCGCATTGAATATTGACACCCCCAGTGCTCCATTTTGTCATGCAATCTCCCCTCCTTCCTCTATAAATAGAGCACCAGGGAGCCATTTTGCCTCCTCCTGTTTTTCCCCTCAACTCTCCCTTTTTCTCTCCATATCTCGCTTTTGTTGCTGTGGTTGCCCGAAGCCCCGAGCTCTGAGTTCAAGCCGCCGCGCACCTCCTCTCAGTCCTCACCGTGCCGGTACAACCCCCTCTCCTACCCGCGTCTTTTTGGTATCTCAGAGCTCCTTGAAGCAATCCCCTCATTCATTTCAGTTTTGGTTTCACGGGAGGCGCCGCCTCCCTCTTTTCCTTCAGTCCCGGCTGGCCCCCTTAACCGCCGTCCTCCTTCGCCTTCGATTGTGAGCTTCCTCGCCGCCGTTCACCATCCACCGACCCCTCCTCCGGCCTCTCTCTCAGTCTTGGTGAGTTTCCTGTGCCCTGTTCTCTATCGTTTTCTTTCGACCGTGTCGAGCAGTCGAGTCTTTCTTTTTGTTCGACCACATTGAGTAGTTGAATCTTTTCTTCTTTCGACCACGTTGAGTAGTCGAATCCTTCCTTCCTTTGACCACGTTGAGTAGTCGAATCATTCCTTCTTTCGACCATGTCGAGTCCTTCTTTTCCTTCGACCACGTTGAGTAGTCGAATCTTTTCTTCTTTCGACCACGGTGAGTAGTCGAATCTTTCCTTCTTTCGACCACATTGAGCAGTCGAGTCCTTCTTTTCCTTCAACCACTTTGAGTAGTCGAATCTTTCCTTCTTTCGACCACAGTGATTAGTCGAATCTTTCCTTCTTTCGACCACGCTGAGTAGTCGAATCCTTCCTTCTTTCGACCACGCCGAGTAGTCGAATCTTTCATTCTTTCGACCACGTCTTGTAGTTGAACCCTTTCCAACCACTCGTGTAGTCGAACGCCCTTCTGACCTCGTAAAGTCGTTGATCTGTGCTCGACAAACCGAAACTTCGACGACTCCGTTCTCCGCCGTTGTAACTCCGATTGTAGTGTTCTTTGTTTCTAAATTTGTCTAATTCAAGATCTTGCTTTTGGTAGTGGTTTTATTTAATTTGGAGTTCATTTGTTAGTTCTTTAGTATTTATTTGTTCTCTCTGCTTGTTTGTTCCTTTTTCCTGTTCGTTCGTCCGAGTAGAGATCAAAGAAGCGGGATATCCCCAGTTTGATCAAGCACAAGATCTTCAAGTCTCTCTTGCCTTTAACCTAGGCGAGTTAATACTTTGATCGTTCTGAGCCTACTATTTACGCAAATTATTTTTTCCTTTAAATTACCAAAAAAACTGCATGCTTTAATTCTTTATGCAACCGTATGTTAACTCTTAAGATAGTTAAATGCCCACTTGTTGGTCAATTAATTATTACCCCTTCCTTTGGCAATTTAATCCATTATTCCGTGTCACCCTAGTAACTGTGTGGTAAATTACTAGCTATAAGCTGTACTTAAGTGACATGCTAGTCTTGCTTAAGTACCGGGACACTAAGATGTCCCAACCATCATCTCTTAAATCATAAAATAGTTTTGGGCAGTCATGGGAGGTACATGACTAAAGTATTTGAGATAAATTGGATTCCCCTCTCAAAAACCCCAAACTGCTATTACCACATTTGGGTGGATGTTATGATGGTGGGTACGGATGTAGCGCGAGAATATGTGGAATGTGGTATGAACTGCCCAGATGACTTTAAGGACTTAATCCGGTGATGACCTCCCATCGTAAAACATGTGCAACCACAAGTCTGCAAAGTGCAACTTGGCTTAGTAAAGTTATCGAACCCTAAAAGTCATCTCGTTGGAGAGGATCGGGGCAGTACAAGTGGCGGATGCGTTCCGGCTTGAAAGAGACACCGTGGTATGGTGAAGTTGCTAGCTACGCTAGTCGTTGCAGCTGGGGCCAGCTGTGCTAGTCGTTGTGTGTAACATCCCAAAAATTTGGTTTGTTTTGAAGTTTTAAAAAGAAAAATAACCATTTGAATTTTCTGCTAAAGTCAAAGCTTAATCTAAACTTTCATAAATCAAAAACAATTTAATATGAATAATCTCAACATAAACTATTATCAAAATTATTTTATTTGAATTCTATGTGCTTGGATATATTTTCTAGATTTTTCTAGAATTTTTTCGAGTGCATTTGCTATTTTCTAGTTGCTATTTGGATTTTCAGTATTTTCAAAAAAAGGGAAAACCTATTTAAAATCTTGGATTATCCCTTGGGCTGAAATCCGTTTCTTTTGGCCCACTTCCATTTTTGTTTCGTCGGCCCACCACGCCATTCCCGTGCACGCGCGTGAGGCAGCCTAGCTGTTACTTTCCTCTTCCGCGCGTGCGCTAGCCTTGATCGAAGCCCATCTGAGCCGGCCGCTTCATTTCTTTCAGCGCCGTGCACTAGCCCCAGGGTTAACAATTTCGTTTTTGAAAAAATTTCGTTGATGGCCGAAATAGGCGAAATCACCGAAATTTCGGAATTTCGGTCTGAAATTTCGGTGGGTTTTCAAACTGGTTTGAATCAAATTTGAATTTAAAATTTAAAATAATCGGATAAATTAGTGCGCTAGGTGGGATTCAATCTAGGACCTCAGGGAAGATGCGCGCAGGCAAGACCACCAGGCTACGCTCGACTTGGTGACTATATCCTCGCGCTTACTCCATTTAACCCTGCAAATTCCCTCCAAATTCAAACTAACCGAAAATATTTTAACGAATTGAAATCCTTTCGGGACCCAGCGAAATGAACGAAATTTTGGCCATTTTGCCGAAATTTTGACGAAATTGATAACCCTGGCTAGCCCAAGTAGCGCTGAACCTTTCCTTTCTTTGTCCTTTGTTTCTCTGCCTGTGGGCCTAGCCACCACCTGTGCATCGTCTTCCTTCAAGACTCATGCGTCCGTGTTCTTCACGCGCAGCGCCGCCGTGACTCTTGTGGATTCGTCCTCTCTAGTGCTATATAAGGCCTTCCTCTTGCGTCAATCTCTTCACTCCTTCGTTCTCCATCGAAACCCTAAAAGCCCCGGCCCATTTTTGGTTGTGTTTTGTCGGATTTCACCGAGGAACCGAGTCGCTATCAAATTCTTCCTCACCGGAGTTCTTCATCGTCCGAGCATCTTTGCCCGAGCCGCCACCTCCTTCAGGTCCGCAATAGCGAGAGCTACACCATGCTCCTCTTGGTTTTCATCGGGCACCACTCCTTCGCCAATTCCACCATGGCCGTGATCTGGTGCCGCACTGGCCGAACCACTGTCGCCTAAAGCTTCCCCATGCTCCCAGAGTCTCCTTTTGATTCATCTCCGAAGCTACCTTGTCGTCGGTTGTGCTCGCGCAACTCAACCACCGCCGCCGGCCATGGCATCTACGCTTCTTCCTCCCTTGGCTTCTCTCTTTGCTGATGTGGAAGCCACCTTGTGAGCCACCTCACCTCCACCGAGCGCCACCTCATCTTTTTTGCCGTCATGTCGTCTTGTGTTAGCCGTCCAAGTGGCAGATCAACAAATCCACCCAAACCAAAATCTAGTAAACCCAGTCCACATGAACCATCTTAATGATAGTGGGACCCACAAATCAATTTCTTTTTCCTTTATTTGTTTTTCAGCCGAAAAGCCATTGCTGACGTTAACTGACGTCATAATTCCTTTTCCTTCGGAAAAATAATTCAATAAATCCATAAATTGTGATTTTCATGATTTTATGTGATTTCAAACTTCCAAAGTCCATATCTTTTGAATCTGAACTTCGATTGAGTCCATTCAAATTTCTAAATTCATATAAATTCAAGATCTATTTATTTGAGATTTGTATTTAATTTTTGGAGTTTTTTTGTCTCTGTTATTTATTTATTTAGTTTATTTGCTTTGTTTACGAGTAGACGTTGATACTTCGGGAAGCTTTGAGCAAGGAGGAGTACACCAAGAGCAAGATCAATCCCAGGATTTATTCCAAGGCAAGCCATAGTCCTTTGATCATATTGAACCTATGATTTAAAAAGTATATTGTTTTATACAATTGCATGCTATCTTTATACAAATTGTTTTGGGATTAGCTATTACTTGTTGTCATTATGCCTCCATTGATTATTTGAATGCCATTAATCATTTGTCACCCTAGCATGGATAATTTTAGTTGGACATGTTTATATTACCAACATGGGTATCGTATAAATGCTTAGTTCAGCTTAGTTACGATGGGTTCATTATCACATGTGTTATAATGATTAATTTTGACTTAATGAAATATGGAATCGTGGTTGTTAGCCACTGCTGTTATTAAAATTTGTGTACCATGACGAGGTGTGTCATTGGTCTTGGTTAAACAAAATGGTTTTCGCTCGGGCGAGTGGATGGTGGATAGTGGGGGTGTTTCAACATGTTGTGTGTTTGTGGTATTCTCGTCTGAGTAACTTGTCAAGGACTTAATCTTGTGCACCATTGAACTGGACCTTTCATACAACCACATGTCTGATGAGATGGGCCTAACCTAGTAGGTTGTTGAGTTTTGGCTTTTGACTACTCAGGTAGTATTTGAGTGGAGGTGCGTATCCTTTTCTAAGGTCACATCGCGGGACGGTTCACCGCATCCCTGTCCAACGTTGTGTGTCAACCGACGGTGAGGTTTTGGGAGGGCTGTATGCACAACGGGAAAGTCAATTGTTGAGATGAAATTTCTGAAAGGTTTTGTTGTGGTCAACTCTGATCCAGTTGATTGCATCTTGTGGGTAAAGTGTACAACCTCTGTAGAGTGTTAATTAATCTATTCAAATAGCTGTTTCCTCGGTTATGGACATGTCTGGGGATTTCATACGAGAGATAGAGTTTCTTATCAAATGAGTCGGAGTGTGGATGGGAAGTTCACTTGATGAATATAATGTTTGTTTGGTGAACAGATAATTCACTTGGTGGTTTGAGTCAATTGGTGAATTAGGGATTCACTTATCATTGGTTTCGTTGGCAAGTGGATGGGAAGTTCACTGGTTGTTTTAAAAGAAATTGTTTAATTATTTATTATTCTTTTCAACTATGCAGTTCAATCTATTTATTGTATTTATCGTCAATGTTGCTTTCTGCCAAAGAACCATACAACTAACCTGTGTTAGGCCGTGCATGAATACTATTTGCATACATTTTTTGACGGCTTGCTGAGTGCTTTATGTACTCACGGCTTTACACCTTTGTTGATCAGTTGAAGAATATCAAGCTGCTTAGGAGTTCTTTTTGAAGGAGGACTATGAAGGTTTTGCGGATTAGGATGCGTTTTCCACTCAATTGCCTGTGGGCATGTTGATTGGCCAATTCAAGAGTTTCATTCCACTGCAAGAGTTTATTTGTTTTTTTAGCCCTGTGTGGTAAGTTAAGTAAACGTTGACCATAAGGTCCAGTTATTATTACTATTTGTTACTTTGAGATCTTTTTAGTTAAATCGAATAAATGGATGGTATTTCATCACTGTTTCCTGTGTGAGCTAGCTACTGATCTAGGACTAGTTCAGAATACACAGAGGGTTCCTGAATCGTATTTTTAGGTTCCAACATTGTGGTGAACATCCCGCACAACGTATGGGTGTAACCCCATATGGGTGAGATGACGAAAGGGGAGAGATGATTTGAAAAGTTACTGTGATGGTCTCCCGACCACATGACTAAGGAATCGTGTGGGGCTACGAGTTGATTATCTCTTATGGGTACCGTATACAAACCTCTGTAGAGTGTAAAACTATTTAGACAGCTGTGCCTACGGTCAAAGGCAGACATGGGAACTTACTAGAGTTAGTTCTATTTTCATAAAACCTTTCTGGATGGGATAAACACTTGTCGATCGGATGTAACCTATCATTTGGACTTTTCCTGGTGGTCGTACCCAGTGTTGTTAAGTGGTGGAGGTAACCACAATCAAAATAAGCATAGGTGGAGGTAGCCTCTGTTGTTATTTATTATTGCACAACTACTCTATTTACAAAATGCAATTTGGTTAAAATGCTAAGTGATAGGAATTTCTAATTATGATATTTGAAAGCATTGCTTTAGCAAATCAAAGAACCCGAGCCACCCTTGTCAAGCCTTGCATGTATATTATTGCATCTGGTGTGTTGGCTCGCGAGCACGGAAGTTGTGCTCATTCTCACTCTTTCCCCAACCCTTTAGATCCGACGGATCATGGAGACTACGACTACTACGAGGACCCCAAAGTCGATGGACAGGGCTGCGATGAAGAGTAGTCCAGTTTCGAGTAGTCTAAGTCTTGTCCCGGTCAAGCTGGCTCGTCAGTACTTGCGTACAACCAGTATTGTCCAAGTCCTTGGGCAATACCAGTCGTACACGAGTACCCCAGTCGCTTGCTTGTGGAGAGATGTACTCTGCCCTTTTTGCTTCCAGTGTAGTTTTCAACCAGGTGGTCGAAACCTCCTCTCGACCAGGTGGTCAAAACCGGTTTGCTTTCCACTGCTTTTGTAATGTAGCCTTTGGCCTATTCAGCCCGTTTTGTAAAACTCGACCTGACGTGGTCTATGTCACTCTGATGTTTATAATATATTGAATGGTTTGGTCTTACGACTTGTATGAATTGATTCAGCAATGTGCCTGTGAGTGCTATCTACTGATCCAGGGAATAGCACATTGTTTTCATAGAGAATTCGAGATTTGCCAAATCTCGGGGTCCGACACACTATCATGCCATTAACCAACAGCCATGTTTTTGGCCAGATTCTGTTTTGTGAGACAGTGTTCAGTAACTTCCTATGGTATCTCAAAAGAGGGTCTGTATTAACTAAAGATAACCTACTTAAAAGAAATTGGAGGAGAAGCACAAAGTGTTATTTCTGCATTAAAGAGAAAATAATTCAGCATATTTTCTTTGATTGCCCCTTTGCACGTCTTGCATAGTGAGTTGTTCAATGTGCGCTCGATTTAGATCCTCTAGTGAGCATAGCAAACATGTTTGGGAATTGGTTAACTGGTAGTCCAAAAATTCTAAAGTCACAACTCCTGGTGGGATATAGTGCCTTATGTTGGTCTATTTGGTTATGTCGGAATGAGGTTGTTTTTGACAAAAAGATTATAACTAATCCTTTGCAGGTTATCTTATTGAGTGGGTACTGGCTGAATGCTTGGGCAAACCTGCAGAAATCGGACCAGAAGGAGTCCATATTGGAGGGAAGCCAAAGGTTGGAGTTTGTGGCGAAGCAAATCCTCAATTTTCATGGGTGGAGGCCTAGCCACATGATTTGCAATGATTGAGTTTAAGTTTCAATCGTCTTTTGGTTGTAAGGCTGAAAGCCATTTTTTACATCTTGGTTTGTTTGATACTTCAGACTCTTAAATAAATTAGGCTGTGTGCATCTTTGATGCAGAGGCTAGGGGAGATTTTTCTCTTCCATTATCTAAAAAAAGTTGCTCAGTAACATTAGGAAAACTAAGTAGCTTAGAAAATAACATTACTGCCTCACTAATAATAAGTGGTCCCGCACCCCCACTTATTAGTCTCATAGGACATTTTGTTGTTACTGACGGCAACATATATGGTGCAAAGGCCTATATTGGTGAACATATACACAAACTCACTCAGTGCCATCCAATACAAGATGATCGTCCGAGATCCAAAGTGGCGGGGCACCAAATTCCACTTATGCACTTGTGCATTCGCAACCTTTGCGAGCCACAACACATATACAATAACCCCCCTAAGCATCTTCATCAAAGCCCGACCCCTTTGTTCCCCTCCTCCCCAAACTGAGCTAGGATTAGGGGAGGGTGCCGCGCCTGCCGCCGCTCCGTCACCCCTGCCCGGCCCTGCTCTGGCGATGGGTGCAGTGTGGTGGCGAATTTGGAAGGGTTTGCGGCCACGGGGTGCAGTGCGGTGATGACGGTACTTCACAGTAGCCACCACTCCAGCTTCTTCATTTTCCAATGACCCACTGGGTGTTTGTTGATGAGGTGTTGTGCGGCAACGTCTTGGTTAATTTGCGGCAGCCCCAGGTAGCGTTTTGATTAATTTGCGGCAGTCCCATTTGCGCTAAACTGGTTTGCGCAAAGGATGGCCCAGCCAATGGAGTGTGAAAATTTGAAGGGGGTGATGATGTTCAGATCTACTGTTTCTGTCGGTGTTTTAGAACCGAACTTACGTAAAGATTGTTTGATTCGGGGGGTCTCCTAGAATGGAATCACGAGAGATTGACACGGGATTTTATATGAGTTCAGGCCTTCTCCGGAGAGAATAACAACCCTACTCTGTGTGTGTATGGTATTGAGTGTATTACGAACAATCGGGGTAAAACTAAGACTATTACAGATAGTACTTGTATTCTGATGGCGATTGATCCTCTCCTTCCTTTCTCGATTGCCGCCTTTTATAGTGCGTGAAGGAGCGGCGATTACTCCAGATAAGCGGCGCCTCATCACCTCCCGTAAGGCGCGACGTTAGTAATAATCACGGTGTATTAACTCCTCCACGCCGCTAATGACTATATACCGAGATAATAGAGTATTACGTGTCATTACTCATGAGAATAACAGTATGATGATTGTTTGAATCCCTTAATCAATAAGACCCACTTGTGCAGAGGTTTATTTGATCATAAGGTGATCGTAGTTGACCTAGTCGTAGAGAGCCTACGACTATGAGGTAGTCGTAGCAAGACTTACGACTATGGAATAGTCGTAGCATATCTTCGACTATGGGGGTAGTCGTAGCATAACTTACGACTATGGGGGTGGTCGTAGAAGAACTTCGACCACCCATTAGGCTCTTCCTCATAACATTAAGGGATATACTCGGGGTCCACATGGCGTCATATTTACCTATAATAAGAATTATAGATAAAAGATAAAATGAGGATTATTATATCCTCGTCATCTAGCCCCCTGACTTCAAGTGAAAGCAACTTACTTGGTAAAGGAGTTATAAATGGTCTTACGACCACGAGAGGATCGAGAAAAATAGTCGAAGGAAAAACTCTTCGATTGTATACTACTTTGACCGAAATATGCTTGGTCAAGAAAATTACCTCGACCATCAAATAGTCGTAAAAGCATTCCTACGATCACGAGGTGGTCGTAGTATAGTGATCGGAAGAAAGAACTTTCCGATTATCATTTCCTTTGGTTGAAAAGATCTAACCAAGGAAGTAATTTCGCTTGAGGTGTAAAGCATAAACTGATTTTCTCGGCGGACACTTTGGGAATCTCAAGCGGCGTCCGTTAACTTTATGCTGTTGAAGCGGTTCGAGACGATGGCGACCCTTGGAATGTCACGCCTCGGCTCAAGGTGCGTGGTTATAAATACCTCTGGGGGTAAAACCTAAGATCTTACCTTTCCCCAAATCATTCTCTTGTTCATCAAGTTCTTGTCTTCTCCGCCACCAACTCGATCGAAAATCTCTTCTTTACGAGAAAAATGGCGGAGAGTTTCGAATGGGCGAGTCGGAGATGGATCTGGCGAAGATGCAAACCCTTGTCAATTGGGAAGATTCTAGAGAAAGTTCTTGTGGAGTGGTTCGGCAAGATAGCAAAGCAATGGCCGTCGGGGAGGAAGGACAAATCCCGTCTTCAAAGCGTATTGTGAGTGTGGTCTTCGACACTGCTCACCCCTTTCTCACATTGATACTCGAGCATTTTGGAGTGGAATTGGTGAACCTTGGTCCTAATTCCATCACCATCTTGGCGATTAAATATATCTGTGTGAGGCGTGCACAGGAATTCAGCGGATCTTGAGCTTTTTCAGTATTTCTACGGAATGGCTCGACAATCTGGGATAGTTGGAAGTTGTGGTTTGAAGCTCCATGACGGGAAGTCGAAGGAGTATATTCAGATATTCACTCGGTCCTCATGGCCGTTGTGGAGGAAGAGGTGGTTTTACTAGAAAGTCACATTCGAAGACAGTCTTTCTTTCGAAGGGAAGGCTGCCGAAAAGAAAGCTTCCTGGGATTCGACTCCCCAGGATATCAATCGAATTGCCCCCTATATTCAAGCCATCAAGGATTTGAAAGCGAGAGGGTTATTTGGATGGCATGTGGTGAAGGATTTCATCACACGTCGAATTAGTCCTTTGAAGAAGCGAGTGCCTCCTATGTGGAGGTACACGGGCCAAAAGACCCACCGGGGACTACGAGGAGGTAAGTAGTTTTTCGACTTAGCTCTCAGTTTGGTCTTTCTGCAAAGTTGTTTAAAGAATGCCTTTATCTGTTTGAACAGATCTTTCACCAACGGAGATTGACGTTAGAGTCAGACTCGTTTGCGAGAAGCCTCCGCCACTTAGTGTGGCAGTTCCTAAGATCCTTGCGGTCGTATCCGCAGAGGAAAGGATGGTTCGCCTAAAGGTAATCAGTAGTTGATTTTATCCTTAGGACTTCATAGTCGTAGAAAGAACTTACGACTAGAGAAATGTTGTAGAAAAACTTACAACTTAGTGGTGACCGTAGAAAATCTTACGGTCGAGGAAAGGTCGAGAAAAACTTACGACTTGATCTCGGTCGAGAAGGTCTTACGACCAGTTAGTAATTCTTCTTTTTCTGTTTTGCTTTACAGAAAGTAGGTATGGAAAATCGTCGGGACGACGAAGAAGCTATCTTGATAACCATCGGTGCAGAGTTGACAAAGACAAAGGCTCGGCTCCTCCGTCCAAGAGACGCCGACTTACAAGAGTCACGACAAGGAGGAGCAAGCTCGAGTTCTAGCCCTTCGACTAGATCCTCTGCAAAACTGTGGCGCACATAGCCTTGATTGAAGCCGAGGTCAAGCAAATTGGCCGAGGAGGTCAAGCAAATGAACCTCTTAAGCGCAAATCTCGCAAGGCCAAGGTACCCTTCTATTATGACAAAAAATCTTTCGCAGATTTCGCCACTTCTAGTTTTGTCAAGCACCTAGAAAAGGAGAACTGGAAGGAGTTTATGTCTTTTGTGAAGGACAACGCTGATCCAGCCGAGCCTACCGTTGAGGGTAGCGCTGCTCTTGGAGTGATCGAGACCGATCTCGGCCCTCCGGAAAGTCAGGAGACCATAGAGATGGTCCCTGTTCAAGACTCACGACCAGATGTGGTCATGACTGAACCTATTCCCCAACTTGAACTACGACCAGACGTGGTCGTAGAAAAGAAGTCAAAGAATTCTTCCATCGGGAAGATGGCTCCAAAGTTTCTGATTAAGTCCAGGACGCAGAGGTATGTGAAACAAGCTAAAGTGTAAGAACAACATTTACCTTTTGCTTTCCACAATTTGACTTGCTATCCCTTTGTTGTTTTTAGCCGACTCCTTGACCCGAGAATGCTTCCATTGAGAAGCCTATTGCTACCTCTCCATTCTTTGGAGAGACAACAAGGGAAGTGGTCGATGGATCATCCTCGGCCCAGGTGGTAGAAGAAGTCGTGGCTCCCGAAGCGGTTGTCACGACCGCTGAAGTCGTAGCTATGGCCACTGAGGCAGCGGCCATAGTTACTGAGGTGGCATCTACAACCACCGAGGTAACCACCATGACCACTGAGGTTGCAGCTACTACTACTGAGGTAGCGGCTACACCTATTGAGGCAGCGGTTACGACAACTAAGATAGTCGCCATGACCACTAACGTGGTCGTAGGACCAGCAGAGGAAGTCGCAGAAGCCTCTGCCCAAGGTGGTGATGTGCCTGACCACCGTGCGGGGAAGGAAATCGTTGCAGACCTCCTTCCTGGTACCCAAAGAGAAACTACAATTTCAGAATCGGAAGATGAAGAATACTTCAATTTACATTACGATTTCTTTGGCCTGCTTCCATAGTGGGGTCTTACGCCTTTAGATCGCCACCGAAGTCCCCATCCCAAAGATATTCCCAATAGAGGGAACACTTTTGATAATGGCGCCTTGAGAAGGTTTGGTGGGACCAAGTTGAGAGAGTGGACGAGCTGAAGCACCCAGAGCTGGTTTACTCAATATTTGCTCGATCAACCATGAATGTAAGTATTTGATGATACTTATACATACAGTATAATCTTCTCTTATTTCTCCTTTGTCTTGTCTTTTGCGAGAAAGCCATAGAGCAAATCGCCGTTGTCGGTGAATATCATCGACAACTTCTAGAGTCATGACAGAGAAAGAGGAACTCGCAAGCAAAGAGAGGTGGTAAGTCTTTTTTTCATAATCATTTTTGACTACTTATATAGTGCTTACGGGGTTTGTCATGGAAAAACTCACGACTAGGTAATCGTCGTTAAAGACTTACGACCAGTGGCTTTGTCGTAGAAGAACTTACGAATAGGTGATGGTCGTAGAAGAACTTACGACCATGAGATTTTGTTGTAGAAAAACTTACGACTAGGTCGATGGTTGTAGAAGAACTTACAACCGATTGACCAATTCTTATGTTCACTTTTATCCTTTGCAGGTTGAACAGTGACGCAAAGACCTTAGCCGACTCGCTCGATTATGAAAAAGAGGAGTCAAAAAAGCTATGGGAAAAAGTAGAATTCCTTTTGGGGAAACTTAAAGAAGCCAATTCTGCAGTCCTTTACGAGTTATCTCCCTTTTCTTACTCTCACTTCTTTTCTAGGAATGGATCTTGAATTGGGAAGGCTCGAGACTGAAATCATGGAAAAAAACCATGATTTATAACCAGACCGTCCTTATTGCAAAGAAGAATGCAGAGGACATTAGATCATGGGAGAAAAAGCATGCTGAGACCGTTGCTTCCCATAATGAAGAGGTCAAGAAGTTGGATTCTCGACTAGTGGGTAAGAAATTCTTTTACCCGTGATTATTTTTCTTTTCTTTTCCTCTAGAAGTTTATCTTTGTTTGGCCAATCTTATTCTTTTTTTGAACAAGTGGTCGAAAACAAAAAGCTTCGCGAGGCTTCGACTTGTACCCAACAGGAGATGGAAGCAATGAAGATTAAACTTCAAGGCAACATCACGCTCCTGAACAATGTGCTTGGTGAGCTACATAGTGAGGGAAAGACTCCTCAAAATGATACGATAACCGCTCACATAAGTACTATTGGGGATCAAGTCGGGACTTTGCAAGATCTGGTGACTACTCTGAAGGCCAACCAAGCTGAATCGATAAAGGAAGCGGTCGAAACTGCAGTAAGTTATGCATTAGCAAAACTTAAAGCTCATGACCCCAACCTTAATGTGCAACCACTCGAAGCCGACTTCGACTGCTCTGAAGCAGAAGGAAGACGTCTGATGGAGGAGATGCAATCAGTTGGCCGGAAAGTTTCAGAGGAGATGCAGTTGGGATCTCCTTCTTCAGAGTAGCTTGTAATAAACCTGTGAAAAACAAGCTTTTGTTGATGTAATATACGATCCATCTTGTTTCCTGCAAATTATCTTATCGAGTAGTTAGTAACTCAAAAGATAATTAACAAATTTTAAAGACTAAAAAATGAAGTCAAATTAATGACTTTATCCTAGCCCCCGACTATTTGCTTAGTTTGTTGAAACTAAGTAAATAGTCTTATCTCTACAAATCATCTTGTCGAGTAGTTAGTAACTCAAAAGATAATTAGCTAATTTAAAGACTAAGAATTGAAATCAAATTATCCTAGCCCCGACTATTTCTTTGAGTTTGTTTAGACAAACTAAGTAAATAGTCTTTAGAAAGGGTTTATGAAAGCAGAGAGGTTTGTTTAACTTGTAGTTTTTGGCGCAATTGTCATGCCATTGGTCGAAAGAGTGGTAGCAATTGACACTAGGAAGTTCCTTCTAGTGGGGCGGGACCACGTCTTGAGAGAGAGAGGCTTCGACTAGGTAATGTTAACATCTCCGACTAGATTAATTAAATCGAGAACAAACAACTTGAGTTAAACAAACATCTAGAGAACTTCAAAAATTAGTTCGCCCTTCTTTGGAGGATTCAATAAGTGCGCCTGTTATCAAGAGTTGGAAACTGAACGATGCTAGGAAGTTCCTTCTAGTGGGCAGGACCACGTGCAGAGAGGAGAGACTTCGACTAGATGTGTTTCTTCCTCCGACTTAGTTAAGACAAATTGAATACACCAAAGGTAGCTGAATAAATCTTAAAAAGTGCACTCTGCTTAGAATATTTTTCAAAAATGAAGTGAAGAAATAATCTAAGGTGAAAGGAGTTGGCCTTCAAAAAAAATTTCAACTAAATAAAACCCGAGTTCTTTGTGTTGGCAACAAAAGCGAGTAACGAGTTGACACTAGGAAGCTCCTTCTAGTGGGCAGGACCACATGCAGAGAGGAGAGGCTTCGACTAGGTGATGTTATCTGCCTTGCGACCAGTGTAAAGAAAACTGGGTGTTTGAAACATAGTCGAAAAATTATGAAAGCACTACTCAAAAGTAAGACAATAGAGATAGAGAAAACATGAGTCTTTATTGTCCGAATGATTGGTTACACATAGAACTTGCGTCGGGTCGATGTTCCAAGAATTCGAGAGAACTCGCCGTCTTCCATTGCCAATCGTCTGACCACGGACGAGTAACCCGACCCTTGTGTAAGGACCTTCCCACTTGGGAGAAAGTTTGTTCGATTAGACTTGGATTGGCAAAGCCTCAATACCAAGTCACCTCTGACAAAGAAGGTCTGCGAGGTTGGACCTTCGATCGTAGTATCTTCGCAGGCTTGTTGGTAGACCGCCGAAGCTAATTAGGGCTGGTTTCTCCTTTCTTCAAGTAGATTAATATCATCTGCTCGAATTTGTTCTGGTTGGAGTCTGTGAATGTTTAGACTCGTGTTGACCGTATCTTTAGTTAGGAGGAAGCATGGCTTCAAAGACCAAGACTAGAAAGAAAGGTGTTTCTCCTGAGTCTGATTGGTAGTTGTACGAATCGCCCATATCTGAGGGTAACTCTTGTACCCAAGCCCCGGCGTTTGTGAGTGGTCGAAAACTTCGAGTCTTAATTCCTCTCATTATTTGGCCGTTTGCGTTCATTGCCCCATTACTCGGGGATGGGCCGCGAAGCATAACACAACTTGGTACCCAACTCGTCGCAAAATTCCTGAAATTTTGCGCTCGAAAATTGCTTACCATTATCTGTAATTATTCGACTCGGTACTCCAAATCGAGTAATTACGCATCTCATCATAAACCGTTTTGCCGCTTCCGTTGTTATCCCAGTCACAGGTTCGGCTTCAATCCATTTTGTGAACGTATCAATAGCCACAAAAAGGAACTCGAAACCTCCTGGAGCTTTGGGGAACGGTCCCAGGATATCAAGACCCCAGGTTGCAAAAGGCCAAGATAGAGGTATTGTTTGTAATGCCTGAGCTGGTTGGTGTATTTGCCTGCTATGAAACTGGCACTGGACACACTTTTTAACCAACTCTTTAGCATCGTATAGGGCTGTTGGCCAGTAAAAACCTTGTCGAAAGGCCTTGCCGACCAGCGTTAGAGGAAGCATGATTTCCACAGATGCCACCATGTATGTCGTGAAGGAGTGTTAATCCTTCGCTGCTGGAATGCATCGCATGAGCACCCCTTGAGTACCCCTTTTATAGAGAACTCCTTCGACCAAAGTATACATTTTGGCTTTTCGGGATAAGCGATCTGCCTCGAGATCGTCTTCGGGTACAGAACCCTTCTGAAGATAATCATAGATGGGCACCATCCATGTATCCTCGTACTCTAGAGAGGTTGTCTCAATAGGAGGTGTCTCTGGCTCGTCGACTAGAGAAGGCTTCTGGAGTTGTTCCAAGAAGACTCCTTTTGGTACTTCAGATCGGGAAGAAGCTATTCGAGCAAGCTGGTCTGTGAGGAAATTATCCTTTCGAGGGATGAATTGTGCCTCGAAACCTAAAAATGCTTTTCTAGCTTACGCACTTCGATAAATACCGAGACATTGTCGGGTTAGAACCTTTGGTACTCTTTGCCGACTTGATTCACGACTAGTTGAGAGTCTCCTCTCACGAGTAGTCGGCGAATCGAGCGCTTTCATTGCTTTCGTATACCGACTAGCAAACCTTCGTGATACGCCACATTATTAGTGGCCCGAAAGTTTAATTGTATGGCATACTTTAAGGTCTCTCCGGTAGGAGATACTAGAGACCACCCGACCCAGAGCCACTTAAAGTAAGCGACCGTCAAAGTACATAAATCCTTTGGTGTCGTGGGAATCGTCTTGGGGATCTGAGCGAGTTCAGATTTGTCCATTCGGCGACAAAGTCTGCCAAGATCTGGGATTTAATGGCCGTTCGGGACACGAAATGGATGTCGAACTCCCCAAGTTCGATTGACCATTTGCCATCGCCCATTGTTTCCCTAATACGGAGGATCGCTCCCAAGGAAACTCAAGCAGCCTGACTAGTTTGTGCGCTGAAAATAATGCGCGATTTCCTCGAAGACATGAGGAGGGCATATAGAAGCTTTTGGACTGAGGGTGCGCTCCTTAGGTCCGTGTAAAACTTCACTTACGTAGTAGACCGGTCGTTGTACATTTTCACGTTCTCGACCACTCTGCGCTTCTTGCTGTGGCGTGGCAGCTAGGTAAACCAAGGCGTTTCTTACGGCCTCGGAGAGACCGAATAGGAGCACTCGTAAGGTACCTCTTGACATCCTCAAAGGCAGCGTTTGCCTCTTTCGACCACTCAAAACCTTCGTGTTTCCTTAGAAGTTTAAAGAAAGGTAGTCCTTTTCTCCCGATCGTGCGATGAAAGCGACTTAAAGCCGCCATGCACCCAAAGTGAGTTTGGACTTCTTTCCGTGTAGTTGGAGGGCATTTCTAAAATGGCTTTTATCTTTTGGGATTTTCTTGATTCCTCGTATTGATACTAGGAATCCAAGCAATTTCTGAAGAGATTCAAATACACACTTCTCGGGATTAAGTTTTAAGCGATGTTTTACGAGATTGTCGAGCGTTTCTTCTTGGTCGATAATATGATTAAGTCTCTTGATGCTTTTGACAACTAGATCATCAACATAGGCTTCTAGATTTCGGCCTAATTGAGATGAAAAAGTTGCTGCATCAAGCGTTGAAAAGAAGCGCGGCATTTTTAGACCAAATGGCATTTTGACATAGCAAAATATACCAAATGGTGTAATAAATGCGGTCTTTTCTTCATCGTCTAGACACATATTGATCTGGTGGTATCCGAATATCGTCTAAAAACTTAACATTTCACAACCTGCGATAGAGTCAACCAACCGATCGTCTGAGGTAAAGGAAAATCGTCTTTTGGACAAGCTTTATTAAGATCGATAAAGTCTATGCACATCGCCATTTGCCGTTTGACTTTCTAACCATTACGAGGTTAGCCAACCATTACAGGTGGTTGACCTCTCTTATAAAGCTTGCTTTAAGTAGCTTATCAATTCGATTTAATAGCATCTCGTCGATCGGGGCAAATCTCCGCAATTTTTGTTTCTGGTACTTTGTCGGTAGTAAAAGCTAGCTTTGCTCGATCACCTCCACAGGGACTCGGGCATGTCGGATGCTTGCCTTGAATACATCTGCGTTAGCTCGGAGGAAGGTGATGAGGCGTCTTCCTATTTGGGGTCGGAAGTATCCCGTCGATGAGCGATCTTGAGGGCTCCCTGCGTCGGAGGAACCTCTTTGACTTTGTCGTTCGGCTTTGGTGCGACTTTGAAGCCCGACTTGCTAGTCGAAGTGACTTTCTTCTCGAGTTGGTATTTGTCCTACCATCTCGAGGGATCGGCGATCGCGGTATCGCCATCTTCTTGTCACAATGGATTGTGATTACTCCTTTGGGACTGGCATCTTAATACATTGATATCCATAATGAGTAGCCATTAAGAATTTTGCCAAAGTTGGTCGTCCGAGTATGGCGTTATATCAGATCGAAATCGACCACATCAAAGGAGATTTTCTCGTCACGAAATTACTTGGTGAACCAAATGTTAAAGGAAGAGAAACTTGACCAATTGGTTTGGCGAAGATCTGATGCGATCCATGGAAAGAGTATCGTCTTGGTCTTACTTTGGTCCCGGTACTTGCATGTCATCGAGCACTCGTAAATAAAATATTTAACGAGCTTCCACCATCAACCAAAACTTCGATTGACCCGACAATTGTTGATGGTGGGTTCGACCACGATTAGTATCGACACGGTCGAGTCGAAGGAATCGGGCGATCACTTTTCTCGAAAGAGATAGTGACTTCCAACCACTTCGGTAATTTATTGACGAGAGGAGGATCTATGGAGTTTACCTCACGTTCAGCAGCCTTAAGCTGTCGCTTTGATTCATATGCCGATGATCCCCCGTAGATGTGTTCGATGGTGTGTTGCGGATCCTGGAGCGGCATCTCCTCTTCGTCATCTGAAGATTTATGACCACTTGTTTGACCTACCTGTTCGAGAGTGGGAAGTGGTCCTTTGCCGTTGTAGTAGTCTTCAAGCTTTCGTTGGAAGACCCGGCAATTGCGAAGGTCATGCCCTTCCTTTTTATGGAAAGGACACCACCTAGGCTTATCATTTTTCCGATCAGGGCGCTTACCTTTGCCTCTGTCGGAGTGCGGCTTGGATGTGCGTGGTTCTTTATCATTCACAGCCAATACCTCCTTGGAACCGCTGGTTTGGAGTTTTTGACCCTTCGCCTTGTTCTTGGACTTTTTTGCTTTTTTATCCTTCTTCTTACCAATGTCGCCTGGCTCTCGAGAGGTATTGTCTTCTCGATCTATTGTATTGTTCCACTCGACCGCCTCAGAAGCAGTGGCATATCGATCAGCCATCTCGAAGAGTTCGGCAACAGAAGTAGGTGGGTTTAAAGCAATGTCTTCTGTTATTCTCCTACTACGGACTCCCTGCTTGAATGCTCTGATGACAGATGAATCAGAAACTTCCGGAATTGAATTACGAACCTGACTAAAGCGCTTGATGAATTGGCGCAAGGTCTCGTTGTCATTCTGTCTCATCCGGTGCAAGTCATCCTCCTTTCCAGGGCGATTGTAAGTGCCTTGAAAATTTGCCAATAGAAGGTCGCAGAGGTGTTGCCAAGAGTAAATCGACTCGAGTGGTTGATTCAGTAACCACGATCGAGCGGATCCTTCGAGCACAGTTGGAAGATAATTTGCCATTACATGCTCTCCTCCTCCTGCTGCTCGGACAGCCGTTGTGTAGATTTGAAGGAATTCGATGGGATTTTGGGAACCATCAAACTTCTCCATGTTCACTGGTCGAAAACGAGGTGGCAATGAGCGGCTCGGAGATCGGCGAGAATGCCCAACATCGAGAATGACTTCTTGACGCCTCCTTTGCAGGAAAGAAGGGTTGATATCATCAGGTGGTCGTACTCGACGATACCCAGTAATAGGTTGACCGGACCTATGATAGATCTCAGTCTTACGAGGGGAATACTCCTCGTAGTTTATCTCTTCTTCTGATTCCCATGTCGGAATGGTGGCGATCACCTTTCGAGGGGTTTCTTGATCATCGATCGTTCAAAGACATTTCTCGAGTAGGTGATCGATCGACTTCTTATTGCGTCGATTCCTCCGTGGTGATATGTTCGATCGACCGTAGCGAAAGTCGTATTGCTATGACTTCCTGAATGATGTCGGCGAGGCGCTTCCAGCCTTGCCATCGTGTTCCGAAGCCTTTGTGCGATCTCTTCAACGAAGAGGTCGTAGCCTGGTGCTCGGGCTAGCTCTTGAGTTGGATTCTCGAGCAAGTCATTGATGTACTAAAGTTCTTGAGCTTCCTTCGATCGATATTGGATGCGCCCAGACAGATTCTTCTGGGCTTCAATTTTCTTCCGTTCTTGAGACTGCCTTAATGAAGTGCGAGAATGTCGAGGATTTCCCTCGCGTTCATGAAGGTGTTGGTCGTGTCGCCGATGGTGGCATCCTTGCCAGCGTCACGAGAGAGGCGCGGTGTGTGATCTTCGGAAGGGTCTCCATCTCGGTCTCTAGAAGAGTGATCTTGATCGAGGAAGGGCGAAGACCTCCGTTGATGATTCTCACTTGCGCTCGAGGCCTCTCGCTTGAGGAGTTGTCGAGAGACACCATCTGGCGACTTGGAGTAATCCTCGGTGGGGAAGTCAGGTTATAACTTAGTCTCCGTCGGCAGTGTGATCATGGAGAGATGGTCGAATTTGTAGGAAAAGCATGCTTGATCCGCTCTCTCTGGCGTCATCCGGAGAGAGAGGATCACCAGATCTTGGTGAAGTCGAATTGTGGCTTCGAGCTTGCCTCACCAAGTCGGACCGCCTTAGGGGACTTGGACGCCGAGGAAAAACTCTCGTCGTGTCGTGAGTCCACAGGTGTAGTCTGGTCGATTGACCCTTGTCCTTTGAGAGGGTAGATTCTCTCTCGGACGTCTTGTTGTAGGTGATAAGGATCCTCCTCAACTCCATGCGCGACATTGTCTCTGGATCTGTGGGAAGATCCCGGAGGCGGCAATGCCATAGGATGAGTCATCACTTGGTTAAATGTCGAATCGGCATCCATGTCGACGTCTGCGTGTCTGCCAAGTCGAACCAGTTCTCCTCGTTCCATTCTCCTGCCATGAGTGCATGAGATTTGGAAAAGCAGAGAGTATGTTGACAAGAGATTAGGAAGATCCCCACGGTCGGCGCCAACTATCGGTGTTTTAGAACCGAACTTACGTAAAGATTGTTTGATTCGGGGTCTCCTAGAATGGAATCACGCTTGAGAGATTGACACGGGATTTTTATCTGAGTTCAAGCCTTCTCAGGAGAGAATAACAACCCTACTCCGTGTGTGTATGGTATTGAGTGTATTATGAACAATCGGGGAAAAACTAAGACTATTACAGATAGTACTTGTATTCTGATGGCGATTGATCCTCTCCTTCCTTTCTCGATTGCGCCTTTTATAGTGCGTGAAGGGCGGCGATTACTCAGATAAGCGGCGCCTCATCACCTCATGTGAGTATACGTTAGTAATAATCACCGGTGTATTAACTCCTCCACGCCGCTAATGACTATATACGGAGATAATAGAGTATTACGTGTCATTACTCCGCAGAATAACAGCGTATGATGACTGTTTGAATCCCTTAATCAATAAGACCCACTTGTCTATAGGTTTATTTGATCATAAGGTGATCGTAGTTGACCTAGTCGTAGAGGAGCCTACGACTATGAGGTAGTTGTAGCAAGACTTACGACTATGGGATAGTCGTAGCATATCTTACGACTATGGGGGTAGTCGTAGCATAACTTACGACTATAGGGGTGGTCGTAGAAGAACTTACGACCACCCATTAGGCTCTTCCCTCATAACATTAAGGGGTATACTCAGGGTCCACATGACGTCATATTTACCTATAATAAGAATTATAGATAAAAGATAAAATGAGGATTATTATATCCTCGTCAGTTTCCCTCTTTTTTTTGTTGTTTCAGATACAAATTGTTAATGAAGTGCGAATGATTGAAGGGGTAGATAAGCAGAAGTTGTTGTGCATTTGTATCAGAAAAATTATTGTGTATTTTGGGAGCTGAAATGTGTGTGGCAGAAATTTTGTAGTATCAAGCAGAATTGTTGTGTATTTGTGTTGATACATGACTTCTTTGCATCACATTCTTGCATCAAGTGCTGAATAATACATATCACCACACAAGAAAAATTCATCCTTCTCAGTTCTAACAAATTGGATGTCCCTGCATTTTATTGAAAGGAACAAATGATCCATACAGATACAAGAGGAGAGGAAGTGTTAGAAACGAATTTGCAATCTAGAAATCCTCTACGTACATCAGCACTAGTCCATGGATCGATAGCTAGAAAAGGGTTTGTGATTTTGATTTGAATCCCGAGATTCAATTAAGTTTAGTTTGAATTCAAATTTTATTTCCTTCTTGACATTCAATGGGTTTAGCTGAAATTATGTTTTTTTTTTCACAAAACTCGGCCAAAATTCAAATAAACACCGAAATGGAACAAAAAGTTTTTAAAATTCACCAAGTTTCACTCTTCGAGTTTGTTTCAGAAATGTTGGGATGACAGAATAGCCGCCTTGAAAAGTTTGGTTTCCGTGCTCGTCTCTTCTGCGCCGCCTGCCACTTCGACTGTGGCGGCCACTGATTCTCACCAGGAACGCTCACTTCTTACCCCTTCCTTCCACGCTACAAGCCACTCCAGCCGCGGACGCCACTGAAAGTCATCGGAGATGCTTCAAGTCCGTGATGCCCCAGATGGACTCGTTGTCGTCTTCGATGGACTTTTGCGCATCCGTTCTTGGCAAGCTGACTGAGAAAGAGAACCACTGGTGTGAGTCTTCCATATCTAGTCCAGACTCTGTCCAGTCTAGGCGTTGTGCTCCTCCTCGGCTACCGTCCCCTCCTCCCTGGCATCCGTTCCCTTCTACCCACCCGTCGATCGCTGTAGCCTCCCCCAGGGTTGCGATGGGGAAGAGAGTCCTCGTCTTGGACGGTGGCCTTCTGCGAGAGGGTCAACAGGCTATCTCACCTGCTTGGGCCTTCGTCTCTAGGGATGTCACGAAGGAAGACTAGCAGGAGGTTCGACCCAAGCGCTTCTGGCGTAGAAGACCGAAGACACTCGTCGTCCAATTTCGGCTCGACACCCAGTTCCCAAAGATCTGGTCGGTCACTGTTTCAATTGTTTCGTAGATGATCACATCGCGGCAGCGTGCTGCAACCCCACTCGTTGCTTCCGCTGCAAAGACGTCGGTCACACCTCTCTCCACTTCAAGTGGCCGCTATCCCCTTCTAGCGATAGCCTGCCGGAGACTCGGTCGTTGTCTAGGCCCCTCCCTCCCCCCTCAAAGCTCCCATCGATTTTGGGCGCAGCCCCGTTCTCCCCTGGCTTGCCCAACGGCGACGGGTTGAACTTCCTCGCGCCGAGTCACCAATCGGAAAAGGCCCGGGAGTCTGGTCAGCTACACGCTGCACTGGTTTCTCTTCCACCTGTGCTTGGCTTGAGAGGCACCATGTCGCTCACGGCATCAAGGTTGCATGTCGATGCGGACACTGATTGTCTTTCGGGTGCTCCTCTGCAGCGTCCAGTGTCCGAAGTCCGCGTTGTACCCATGACTACCGCTATGCGGGAAATGGAATGCTATCTGCAGCAGGCGCTCATCGGTTGGGTGGGAGGAACCCGATCGGCTGTGTAGGTGCAGCAGATTTCACAGGCATTCATCTCTGAGCGTCACCTGTCGGCATCGTCATTCTCCATTCACCCTTATTTTCCTGAGAATTTCCTAGATGTTTTTTATTCCATTTCTACCAAAGACCGCATCCTGCAAGTGGGTTCCATTGCAACTCCAGGTTTCCTCTTCCTTCTCCGGCAATGGTCTAGACTTTTTGGTGCTATTACCCGTCATTGTGTTTCCAGGTGGAGCTCAGCCTAGAAGGTATTCTGATCCACGCTTGGAGCCTTGCTACACTTGACGAGGATTAAAACCTCTATGTATTAATTTAAATACATAAAAGACCATACGTCTTCATGGTCGTAACCCCTAAGGCTAACGACCTCACTGGTCGTAAGGGTTACACGATGGGTACCCTGGTCGGACTAGGTTTCGACCAGAGAGCTGCTCGGAAATGCTATGAACAGGCACCCTTAACCGTATGATGAATGGAACACGTGCAAAATGTTCCATACCATATGATGATATACAAGACACTGACGATAAACCACCTTACGGTTAAAGTTCTCACAAGTACTTAACCGCAAGGTAGTTAGCACATTGTTAACTACCTTAAACCTCCGACCAGTTGTAACGTTTCATCAGGGACGCCTTCTCCAGGAGTAACTGCCGCCTCTTCTTGAGTTATTTAATGGTGGAACGCAGAAGACGAGGAGACACGCACACACAACAGCGAACAACAGAAGGCAACACAGAAGCCAAAGCAGTAGCATTCAATACTCTCAGTGTAATTGGAGATAGTCCCTAGTCAAGTCTTGTAATCCTAGTTCTTATTAATAAAGAGCAGCCCCCATTCTCTTCCAGGATACTTCATGTCATTTTCCTCTTTTTATTTTCTTAAGATCGGCGATTCGATCGTCGACAGCTGGCGCCGTCCGTGGGGAAGAAGACGTAAGTTTCCTGAAGAAACTCTTCGCTCATACAAATCCTCACCCAAGTTCCTGCAATCGCTAATGCGAATATGCCCGGAGTTTGGAATGAGGAGAATTGGTTCGACTTGGCGGACTACGCCAACCTCGATATGGAAGGATGCATTCGTGCCATGGAGGAAAATGGCAGATCATCCTCCTCTTCCTCCTCCGCCAGCTCGCACGTCGCCGACGATAGCGAGATTGACCGGATGGACGAAAATGCGCCACCATTACCGGTGGCGCAATCAAAGGAACCGGCCATTCCGATCAGCTCGGAATGTCAAGGGACCTCTTCAAGCCCGGTCTTTCCGACTGGCAAAACAGGTGAAGAAATTTCAGCACCACCACTCAAAAATCTCTATACTCTCGATGAAATCATGGCTGAAAGATATTCTCCTACGGCTTCTGGCAATTCCAGGAGTCAACCGACATCTGGTAACGGTGTCGATGAAGCCTCCGCTGGTCGTAGGCCATGTGGGGATGATCATGCTCAGCATACAATCGGCAGTACGCCGAATCAGGCTGAGGAGACCTCAGGTGGTGCTCATTTCCGACCGCTCTCCGTCGTGGAAACTTCTGGCAGAAGCACTGAGAAGCTCTCCATTAGTTACGATGGAAGCTCATTAGAAGATTGGTGCTGGAGGCACAAAGTCAACGCAATCGGAGATGAAAATCAAGATACCCTGCACGGCCCTACATTCTCTACCACGCCACCACGTGTTGTTAGAGATGATCCGGGCCATCAGGCACCAACTTCCGGAGTCCACGAAACTGATCGACGTCAATCAACTAATTCGCCTGGCGTTGCCCCACTTAGAGTAGTTGATCGGACAGATCAAATCCGAGGGTCAGGGGGGGTTCAGGTCTGCGTACACCTACGACTAGTTTGAACCCCCTGAGACCTTCGGTAACTGTACAAAACTTGCGACGTGTTCAAGATATGTTAAATAATTCTGATCCAACTTTAGCGGGAACTCCAAGTTTTGTACAGCTTGTGGGTCAAGTATCCGAAATTCTCCAACAGACCATGCAGCGCACGGAAGCATACCGGGAACAAAGGGTTTCAGGGAGTCAAACTATGACTTCATCGCAACGTTCCTCCCTCAGCAGGGGACAGCATGGTCATGCTCGGGAACAGTCGATACCAAGGCCTCTTCGATGATTCCGACCAAGGAGTCACGAGGGGAGAAGGTTATTTCATGAAGCCACTCCCCCATCACGTCGAGAAGAACCATCGCTTGGACCTGACGATCTCCGGCATCGTCTGAATCAAGTAGACGGTTGAAGGCATCATACTAATGTCTACGACCGGATCGGCACACCGGAGTTCCAGCGTTCCAATCTTAGGAACCGGTCTCCGACCGATTACAATCCGGCACCCTCCCAGAGAAGGCGCCATGAATCAATCACAGGTTGTCGAGCCTTCTCTGTAGGGCTCCAAGCTGTGCGTTGGCCTAACCGGTTCCGACCGGCCAATTTGGACAAGTTTAATGGAACTCAAAATCCATTGGAATTTCTCCAAATCTATACCACCGCCATCAGAGCTGCTGGAGGCGATGAAAATGTGATGGCCAACTATCTACCCACCGTGCTCGAAGGGTCTGCCCGGTCGTGGTTGTTGAACCAACCGGTCGGATCGATTTATACTTGGGAGCAACTCTGTGACCTTCTAATTACAAATTTCCAGGGTACGTACGACCGCCCTAGGAAGGAGGATGATCTCCACCGAATCTGGAAGGGCTTTGATGAGACTCTACGTCAATACATCAAGAGGTTTAGCCAGGTTCGCAATTCTATACCCGAGGTCGTAGAGTCATATGTTATTCAGGCTTTCAAAATAGGTCTGAAAAATCGACAGTTTACGGAGGACATAGCAATGAACCCTCCAAGAACAACCGTTGAGCTTTTTGACATGGCCGACAAATATGCCACCGCTAGCGAAGCAATCGTGTGGTGCGAAGCCATTGATCGGAAAGACAAGATTCCTCAGCCCGGCCTGGACAAACCTGAGAAAAAGAATAAGAAGTCTCTCAAGAAGAAGAAGAACCACAGGCCCGACGACAAGGAGGTCCTAGCCATTCCTGATAAATTCATGAAGGGTAAGAAGGACTACACCGGTCAGGGCAAGACGAAAGCTCCGACCGAGGGATTCCAGAAAAAGAAGAAGTGGTGCCCACTTCACCAGCAGGCAGGGCATGATCTACGCACCTATCAAGTCTGGCAAAAGAAACTGGAAGATTATTATGGAGGTGAAGGACCATTTCCCGCAATACAAGAACCCGGAGAAATGAGCTCCAAAAAGGACAAGGATGGCGACGAAGAGATGGAGTACCAGGATCCCCAACACACAGTCAACATGATTTTTCGAGGATCTTCTTCATATGAATCCAAACATCATCTGAAGGCCATGGAACGGGAGGTCAACCTCATCGAATCTCCGAGCATTATCAAGCAATCAAAGTGGTCGGACATCGCAATTTCCTTCAGCAAAGACGACTGCCCCATTCCTTCGACTCGACCAGGAGCCTACTTTAGAAATATTCCCAGACTAATTACTGCTTGATGGGGATCCGATCTCCGTCTCCTCTACTACTTTATCTCCGAGTGGCTTGAGTTCTTCCATGAATTTGGTCGCCTCCTCAGGTGGGCAGTTGAAGTCATCTTCAATAACTTGGAGATCAATGGAGGGGTCGGAAGCTTTCAGTTTTGCCAAAGCAAAACTAACTCCACTAGCAACGCCTGTTTTCATGGCCTGGGCATAGTTCTTCCGAGTAGTCTTGAGCAGAGTATTAAGATCCTCTAGAAGTTGACCCAAGTAGTTTATTTTCTCTACTGGATCTCTTAGGGTAGGCAGGCTTGATCCTGATCCCATATCAAAGATCATCTTGTTAAAAAATACAATCTTTTCATCTAGACTTTGAACGAGAGCCGCCTCCTTATCTTGCTCAAATTTCAGAGTCTTTTCTACTCTGTCCAAAACTTGTTTTTGCTCTGCAAGAGTAAAACAGGTGATAAGCACAAAAATAATTGGAGGAAGATAATAAGTTAAGTTTACGACCTATTACCTTCAATTTTCTTGTTAAGATCTTCCTTGCTAGTCGTAGCTTCGGCGATCGACCGGTACTTAGCTTTGATTTCTTCTTCAAGTAGAGCTGTCTTAGCTTTCTCAGCCAGGATCTGTTCTTTTATTTTCTCCAAATCTATCCATACGATAAGGGAGAATAATTAGCAAAGGGCGAAGCATTGAAGAAAGAAAAAGGCTAAGGGGAAAGTTTTTACTTTCTAATTCGGAGTGTTTCTGCTCCAAGTCTTTGATCCGCTGGGTCAGTCCTCCGACCATAGCAAAAATTCTCGACCATATGCTACTCAAATAGCATTTTCCTCTTTAAAAATTCTTTATAAAAGGAGAAATTATTAAACTGGTCGTAGATACTTACCCGGATCGCCAAATCATTATATCCGCCAAATATTGAATCAGGATGCATTTTGATTTGATGATCCGATATTTTTCCCCATGCCTCGTCAAGCTCCTTATCCTCGATGAATCGGGGGCGAAAAGGGAACTTGCCAGGTTGAGGAGAATTACCAACAATGGTCGGAACCTGTTGAGGGCCTTTAGGGGCATCTACCTCATAAAAGGAGTTAGAACCACCAATGGTTCCAACTCATTGTTGGCCCCGACGCCGCTCGGGGCTTCTCCGACCACTCTTTCCTCGTGAACTTTGTCACGGGAAATGGTGCGCTCATGGACCTCTTCAAGTACCGGTCCTTAGAAGGTGCAGTCGGAAGCGACGGAACACCAGAGGACCTATACCGAGCAAAGAAAGGAAGTTAAAAAAAAGGCATCAAGTCATCAAGAAATTATTAGAGGTATGCGCTTATCGACCACTTTCATTTGAGCGTACCTAGTTAATTTCGAGATTTGACTTTAAAACGCGAAGAGTAAAATTTGTACCGTCACCCTTCCTTTTCTTTTCTTTCGATCTTGGGTTCAACCGCAGAATTAACAAATCCGTTGCATCATCCAATAGGATGTCGGAAGCAATGCCCTCGATCGATTCGTCAAGGATTACGTCCTTGACCATCCGGTCGGAGTGGTTTCACTGACCTCGCAACCGCTTGTTCCAGTAACAATTGTCCGGTCGTCAATGACCGGTCTGGGGTTGGCGGCCTCCGTAGTCACGCACCGGTGGCCTTCAGCCTTCTCCACCTAAACCAACAAATGAATTTGGTTAGGTGATGAAATCTTTTATCTAAACTACATATATATATATATATATATATATTCTTATGACATGTTCTGTTACCTCGGGAGATTCATCCTCTTCCAGTGCATCTGGGCACGAATCGGTTGGAACAACGGTGGGATGTTTAGCCTCACCAGTTCGTGTGATTCGCAACCCGACCAACTACAAAAATAGAGCATGATAAAAATCTGATCGGAGAATATATATGCATGATAAAAGAGATTTTTGATTGTTTACCTTAAGCCTTGTTACTCTCTCTTCGGCAGGAACTATGGCCAAGATCTCAGGGAATCCAGCCTTTTCTCCAGGCTCCCCTGCACAGATCAGCCTGATCCGTTCTCTAATTTCCTCAGGGGAAAGAGCTTTAAAAGAGAAGGAGAGAAAACAAAACATGAACAGGTTTTAAGATAGCACATTAATCAAATAAAAATACTGGTCGGAGTTTATCTCAAAGACTTACCTCCTCCTGAGATAGCTTCATCACGACCAATGGACCAAATCAGGGAGTGAGTCCGAAGCTTCAGTGGACTAATCTGGCGCTTAGTAAAATCCCTCACCACGTGCCAAGAGGTCAAGCCCTCGACTCGTAGGTAGTAGATGGCATCCACCCATCGTCCGACCACTCCTGTCTTCTCCACGGTCTTTCTCCACTTGGGATTTTCATTTGCTCTCATCCCAGCGAAGTAGAGGCCATCATCCCTCGTAACCGTAATATAGAACCAGTTCTTCTTCCATGACGACCACGAGGACTTAGAGTACATATGAATGTACTCATTGGCCTTCCCGTCGTGAAGACGCAATGTACATTCTCCGGGAGTATCCGTGGTTTTCCCCATCACTATTCGGTAGAAATACCTGAAGAGCCTTAAACTTGGAGGCACTTCCAGGTATGCTTCACACAAATATGTGAAGATGCTGATGTTGGCGATGAAATTTGGAGCCAAATTCATCAATTCCACCCCGTAGAACTCAAGAACACGGAGAAAGAATTTGTGTACCGGCAATCTCAGCCCACATTCGATGTAGGCGAGGAAAACAGGGATTTTCTCATCTTCGCGGCTTGGAAAATGCTCTCCAAATGCTGATCTCCATCTGATCAAATTCTTGTCCGGAAGCATCCCAATCTTCTCCAAAGCCTCAAGCTTTTTCTTGCTCAATTCCGAAGGCAACCACTTTGTGATTCGCTCCGACATGATGAAAATCCTCAAGGATGAGTAGAGTTCGTAGGAGATTTTGTAGTCGGAAGAACAAGAAAAGAAGGATGAAGATTTTTTTCTAGGCAAAGGAGATCAGAAAGGGGATCTGGAAGCATAAAAAATCCAAAAGGTCTAGCGATGGGGATTTTATAGCCTCAGATCTTTAAATTACGATCGGAGGTTATCTATAAAAGTCTGAACGGTAAAAATCTTCTTTTTCGCCCAACGGACAGAGGAACTCTTCAGTTCCCAAGGCAAGTTCTCAACTTTAAAATGAACATAAACCACCTCGAATGTCACGACATTAAATGGGGGTCTTCCCGATACAGATTCATCGGAAGAAGGCGTTCACACGACCTGTTCATTTAAAGTTCGGGGGCTACCTGACGAGGATTAAAACCTCTATGTATTAATTTAAATACATAAAAGACCATATGTCTTCATGGTCGTAACCCCTAAGGCTAACGACCTCACTGGTCATAAGGATTTCAGAGGTTACACGATGGGTACCCTGGTCGGACTAGGTTTCGACCAGAGAGCTGCTCGGAAATGCTATGAACAGGCACCCTTAACCGTATGATGAATGGAACACATGCAAAACGTTCCATACCATACGATGATATACAAGACACTGACGATAAACCACCTTACGGTTAAAGTTCTCACAAGTACTTAACCGCAAGGTAGTTAGCACATTGTTAACTACCTTAAACCTCTGACCAGTTGTAACGTTTTATCAGGGACACCTTCTCTAGGAGTAACTGCCGCCTCTTCGAAAGTTATTTAATGGTGGAACGCAGAAGACGAGGAGACACGCACACACAACAGCGAACAACAGAAGGCAACACAGAAGCCAAAGCAGTAGCATTCAATACTCTCAGCGTAATTGAAGATAGTCCCTAGTCAAGTCTTGTAATCCCAGTTCATATTAATAAAGAGTAGCCCCCATTCTCTTCCATGATACTTCACGTCATTTTCCTCTTTTTATTTTCATAAGATCGGCGATTCGATCGTCGACAACACTCTCGGCTATTCTTTCCCCCTCCTGCTGTATTGAGTCGTTTCATGAGTCATCAACATCTCGCACTGATCTCTCTGCATTCCATTGGTGGCTTGGTCCATCAACCCTTCTGCGATTCCCAAGTCCAAATTGCTGGTGATCGTTGAGCCAGAGCTATTGCCAAACGGTTCGATGTTAGACCAAGGGTCACAAGTGTTCTCTTTTCCTAACACCGCTAGAGCATCTCGTGAAGCACTCAGTTACAACGTCATTATCCATATCCACAGCGTCGAGGATTTCGCCGCAGCATCGGATTCGCTGCTCCCCTTCGCCCCCTCTAGCGACGAAGGTCTCCCTGAGTCAGATTCAGACGAGTCTGGCCCCCATCGGCACGTCTTCCCAACTACCTCCGGTCAAGTGGATGGCACCATTTTCCCATCCGGTCGTGGTGAAGGCGGTGGTCCCCAAGGTCGATCTCATTCTAGCCCCTAGCATCTTCCTTCCGTGTCAGGTTCTGGACAAGCTACGGGGGGACAGTCTGCCAAGGCTACCAAAGCTGCCGCGACGACAGCACGGGGACCATCACACCCAACGGGCGGTCAAGGACTAAAGTGCGGGAGGTTAGTGCGCCAATTCAGGTTTTGAACCCTTCTGCGCAGCCTTTCAGTCCTGGCAGCAAATTGGTGGCTTCCCGATAAAAGGACAACTCTGCTCCGCTACTCGGTCTGTCGGCACCCCAATTAGCGCCTCAGCCTTTGTCTCCTCCTCGGCCTGTATCACGGAGGCACGTGGGTTGCCAAACTGATTCTATATTGCATGTGCATGTCATCTCACCATGCCAATCTAATTCCAACCCTGCCAATCTAATTCCAACCCTAGCACCCCCTTGGCCGCTCCTTGTCCATTCCAAAAGGAAAAGGACCATTGTTCCAGCCCCACAGAAGGTGATATTCGCGCCACCTCACCTCACCATCTCCCCACTCCTAGTGCGCTGAGCCCCTTGGTGGCTGTTTGTTTCGAGCTACCCGAGCGCTTGCACTCGGAGGCAGGGCCAGCCGGTGAGGTTCATGTGTCTTGTGAGGTCCAGCCGCCACAACCGGAGACAGCTTCTTTGCCGAGTGCCTCAGGCACTCGGCACAGGCCGATATACACTCGGCAAAGGCTTTGCCGAGTGCTACACTCGACAAAGGGCGCTCGATAAGCAGGTTTATCGGCAAAGACCCTTTGCCGAGTGCACTATCGGGCACTTTCGGCAAAGGCTTTGCCAGTGCTAATCTAACACTCGGCAAAGAAAAGTCGCCGTGACGGCGAAGCGCCACCGTGACGACGTCTTTGCCGAGTGTCAAGGTCAAGCACTCGGCAAAGGTCTCCGCTTTCGAAAGTGCCATTGAATCAAACACTTTCGGCAAAGGTGGCGTCGTGCCGAAAGTGCCACCGGAGGACACTTTCGGCAAGCAGCCATCTTTGCCAAGTGCGGCCCGTGGCACTCGGCAAATCTGTGATGTTTGCCGAGTGCAATGGCCTTTGCACTCGACAAAGCATGGTCACTTTGCCGAGTGTCATGGCCATTGCACTCGCAAAGTGATTTAAAAACAGCCTTTTTAGTTGTTTTACATCCCATCCAAACAAATGAAGATATATATATAACAAACATCATCAACATCACATATATATCATCAACGAGACATATATATCACCAACACCACATATATATCACAAAGCGTCACATGTCTCACAATATATCACAAATAACTTCACAAGTAATCCAAGTGCTCCATCATCTACAACCATAATTGCAAATAGAAGTACCATTAACAACCACAAGTAGTATCACCAAGATGGCCAATGAGGCTGATTTGGTGAAGGATTCATCGAAGCATGAGGATCGCTCGATCCCACCGATTGATTCTGCACAAAGGAGAAGAGATTGCATGTGTGAGACAAGATAAATATATACCATACATGAATAAAACTTTCATACTCCACTAGGTTTGACCGTAAGCATGAACATACAAACTAAAACATTTATATTCACGGGGAGTAGAATAGTGAGGAGGTGGAGGTGGAGCGAATAGCGAAGGTGGCGGAGCTACACCCGTGGCGCCAAGACTTTGCATGTCTTCAAGAATCTCCGCCATCCTCCATTGCTCGGCCTCCCGCTCGGCCTCCACCCTCTCCATCTTCGCTTTGATCTGCTCCAGATCCTCCTCTCTTGTTCCGGTGGGCCTACAATATATTCACCCCAATGTTACAATAATGCAAAGGAAAGGTATGAAAAAAACCAATGAGCATTTAATAAACCAGGAATAACCTCGAGTGCCTCCACCCGGTGGTGTGAAGTGTCCTGCCGAGGTCGTATGGCCGGGCTCGTGCTCATGCTGCTTGCTCGAATCTGGGAGAGACTGGGAGTAGCGGCCGAGTCGATTGCGCCGTCGCCAATGCAGTATCGCCCATGCTTCTTGCCTCCTCCCACCCTCATGATGACTTCTCCATCAAGGTCCTCGGTGCTCGGATCGTACTCTGGCCCATGGACCTCCCTTGCCATCGATGTGTACTCACTAAGGCGGTTGTGGACGGTCGCATTGCTGTACGCCTCGGGCCCGTCCTCCGGGTTGTAGTCGACGTCGGACGTCGCCTTGCCCTTGTGGGCCATAGCAAATGCCTTGAAGATGGAGCAAGGTGGCCACCATGTGACGCCGATTGCGAGAAAAAAAGACAAGATGATTAGAAATCATGCGAGAATTGAGCGTTAGAATAAATAAATGAATTGGCGTACCCATGTTTCTGCGTATCCGCCGAGGTTGCGGCTACCTTGATGGTGTGCTACACCGCATCATCAACGCCGCTCCGGCACAAGTTGTCGCTCTCTCCACTCGCGTGAGCACCACTTGTGCACCATCATTCCCGGCCTTTGGGGATCGCGGCGCACCAATAAGGAATCATCTAGGCCATCAAGTACATGACATATCGAAGATGAAATTAAGCCTACTTAATCTCAAAAGGAATCGATATTAATGTTCTCAGATTTACTGCAGTCTTGGTCCCGGTCAACATCATGGTTCTTGCGTCCCTTTTGGTGACCTTCGTTCCAAGGACGGTCTCGTGGTAAGTTCTGACGGCTCGGATGCGCTACCGTAATGCATGTCCACGACGAGTTTTTGCGGCATTTGGTAGCCACCGTGATCCGCCGGCCTCATGTCCGCCCCGGCATCTAAAGAAATCCTGCATACAAACACGATGTATCCATTCATTATTTCAAGAATGTCCAATGAATACGATGTATTGAGCAATGTAGTGCGAGGAAGACTTACCCACACTCTTGCTTCACCGCTCCGCCTTGTTGTTGAATACCTGCGGGCCGATCTGCGACATCGGGCGGCGGCGTAGTGGTCAAGCGAGTAGGCCGCCCGTCACTCCGGCGTACTCAACCAGGCAGGAAGTGCTCCTTGCCTGTAAGACCGAGGATGCCATTGACTTGGCGTGTGTGAGCACCTCCACTTGCCACAATCGCCCGGTTCTCGCCCAAGTGATTAAGAAAAATTATTAATTTCTATTTTGATTTTCAACATATCATATAAAGTAGTGATAACATCTAAAGTTACTTACTTTTCCCCCTCGGGTCGAATCAGCGGGCGTCTCTCACGAGGTATCGGTCGCTGAGGGAGGCTCGCGGGACCTCGCAAGTAGACGCTCGACGAACTAGAGGAAGCGGAACCCCCTGCTGTCGCCTCCTCCTCGGCGTCCTCCTGGGGCACCTGCTCCTCCTCCTCCTCCTCACGCGACGGGGCGGCAGGCGACGACTCCCTCCTGCGGCTGCTCCTCCTCCTACTCTCCCCCGGTTAAGCGGTCCTTGTCCTTCGGTACAAGGACGTTAGCTTCCTCATCCCACCGCCCACCATCTTTGTTCAATCACCTGCAATTAAAAAGAGTAAACCAATAAGCACAGATAAACAAGAAGTACTTAGAAAGAGATGCAAAATAAACAAAAGCGTAATTACAAAATAACATAGTATTACATGTATTAGAAATAATCTTCATGATCGGGATTAGTCGGATCATAAGTCTCATCATCACTATCAATCATGTCGAAATAATCAACACTATCCGAATGAGCAATGTTGCCATTGTCATTGTCTAAATGTAATCGCCAAGCATTTGAAAGTCCTTCACATTTTGCACCTCATCTCCAGCGTCCTCTTCAATAACCGTTTCATTGTCTACTTCCATTCCGATCGCTTCGGTTAAGTCTATCTCAAACCTCCCTTCTAGTCCCTCTTCTTGAAAGAACTCTCCGTCATATGTGTTTGGGTCTAAGTTGTAATCTTCATCGTTTGGGACAGGCACTTTACCGTGTGGCGATACCCTGTGCACAATATCCCAACCCTTAAGATGCCTTATGGTTTGACACGCATATGGGAGATAATAAACTTGCGTGGCCTGTTGGGCCACAATATAGACATCGTCTCCTGGTAAGACGGAATCCTGTCGAATTTCGACTAGCCCAAGATTAGAATATGTCCGTCTCGTTACTTCAGGATCAAACCAATGGCATTTGAATATGACGGGATTAAAAGGTTTGGAACCATGAAACTTGAGTTCGTATATTTCTTCAATTCTTCCATAATACTCGACCTCATCAACGCCGGGCGTAAAAACTCCGGAACTTGTGGTTCTTCGATTGGGCCGACTCTGCTCGTAGCTTGTTGTGCGAAATCGAAATCCATTCACGTCATAACCAGAAAATGACCTGACCCTATAGGCAAAGCCATCGGCAACCTGTCTCAACTCGGCACACATAGACGCATCCCTCTGGCCCTGCAAGCTCAAGCAGGATACATCGTTATATTATTCGCGACGCATTGAGTAACTTGGAATGTCAAACTAAGTCACGAGCTAAATTGACGGTACCTTCCGTTTGAACCAAGAAATGAAATCGGGCATTCCATTTCCGCACCTGTCTAAGAAGGGTATCTACCGTGTGGGGTAGGATCCCTTGATTGACCTTGAGAATTCATGAAGAAATTCCTGCACTAACGAGAAACAAGGGGTTGGATGCGAGAATAGTGACGGCAGATTTAACAAGTTCGTTGAGAACTTATCGCATGTACGGTGCCACTTCGTCAAGGTTGGTCAACACGATAGCATGACATGGCGCCACTCTTCATGATTCAAGGTCTTGGGGTCGATGCACTTGCGCTTCCGAGTTGCCCTCTAAAAGGCCGAGGTTCGATTCATTTTCGCCAAAGATTGTAACAAGGGGTGGATTATGCACGCTAGGAGGTTGTTACCATAGTATGTTGTTGTGAAGTTCGCCACCTCCTCCGAATGTATGCCTCTCGCAATGGAAGCCTCGATTTTGCATTTATTTCTACATTTCTTTCAAGAACCTTTAGACATCTCTCGATTGATAGCACCAACGACCTGCGGCGGCCCCCATTCGTGCCTCAGACGGAGGTGCAAAATCAAATCTTTGATCGGATTGAAGAAGCGGGTGGAAAGATCTTCTCCAACTTACAGAGCGACACAGTGCCATTCTTTCCAAGTCGGCAATCACGGTCCGAGATAACTCCTTGGCACAAAAGTGGCGAAAGGAATAGCTCAACTCGCCAAAGACTAGCCGACATGCTCGGGGACATAGCCTCGAACCATCGCCGAAGAAGCCGCTCAATCCATATGTGGTAGTCATGACTCTTCATCCCTAAGACTCGCATAGTAGATAAGTTCACTCCCTCCTCGATTAAGTTGCATACCCATCAGGGAACATTAACGTCTGGATCCATTCTAGTACTTCCCTCCTTTGGGGCTTGCTCAAGACAAAATCGGCCTTAGGCCTTCTCCATGTCTTGCCGCGACTAGGAGGCTTCATATGTTGGTTTGGTCTATCGCATATCGCTGCGATCCACTCTAGCCTTAACGTTGTCCTTTGACTTGTCAAGAATGTCCATGATTGTTGCCCAAAGTGCCTCGGCAACATTCTTTTCAGTGTGCATTACATCAATGTTGTGTGGAAGGAGAAGGTCATCAAAATAGGGGAGCCGAGTCAAGCCCGACTTATGAGTCCACATATGTTGCTCACCATATCCCACAAAACCACCTTCTAGATTGACCACGAGACCATCTATCATTCACGAACCGCGGCACCACCATTATCGGTGGTGCAGGTCATGGCTACTACGACACCTTTCGTAAAGTTCTTGATGTCTCGTCGAATGCATGGTCAAGAGGGAGGAATTGCCGATGTTTGTCGAACGATGAATACTTGCCACCCTACGCAACCAAATGAACCTCGGACCTTCCTTGCATCTTGGGCATGGGAACTTCCGTGAACACACGGTAGCAGAATATCCCATACGCCAGAAGTCATGCAGGAGTAGTGGTACCAAACATGCATTTTGAAGTTTTTCTTTGTAGCTCGGTCAGATGTCCATACCCTTCCTCCCAAGCACGGACCAATTCATCAATCACGGGCTCCATGAACACACCCATATTATTCCCCGTGTTCAGAATTATCAACGACAAGAATACGCTCGTCGTTGAAAGCATACGCCGGGGAGATTGAGGGGATAACGAACACGGGCCAACATGTGTATGGGGCAGCCATCATTCCATAAGGATTGAACCCATCTGCTGCCGGTATAACACGACATTACGAGCCTCTTTAGCTTTCTCATGATGAATGCCATCAAAGTGGGTCCATGCTTCACCATCGGATGCATGTACCATCTGTCGTCAGATTGTATCGTTTGCCATTTTTGTGCCATATCATACATTTCATGGATTCCTCGGTCATGTATAGCCGCTGGATCCTCAGATGAACGGAAGGTGCCGAGGATTGTCACGGAATGTCAAGTGCCTCTTCCGCCATCACGTAATCTACCTCCGTGAACCTAGATGATTTACACTTTGGACAAGATTTTGCTTCCATGTATTCGCTCCTAAATAGGGACGCACCTTCGGCAAGCATGTATCTGCTCATACGGCATCTTAAGTGCACGGCGAGTTTCGTGACTCGTGCATGCTCTTTGGCGTAGGTGACCCTCCTAAGCAGGCCGCCAATAAGCGTCAACATACCATCGGCGTCTCGACTCAAAGCTATATCGACTTTAACGCCATTATCGCCCAATGGCATCCAGTTGAGAAACCTTTGTCCGGCCGTGAAGGGGTTTACGTACGCGGCAAACATGTCGAGAACACCTTTGCGGTTGCCTCTCGCTCCTCCTCCGACGCCCTTCAAATAACTGTGCCTCGTGATAGTCATTTAACATATCGCTACCGGCATCAAGATCATAATCCTCGACGCGTGGTCTCACCACCTCCTCTCTCATACGATCGGCTTCACCATGGTAGACCCACGGGTATAGTCTCGCCAGAATCCATTCTTCCAAAGATGTTCCCCATGATCTTCTTCGTTTGTCTTTTCTGTTTGCACATTTCTTTGCAGGACTGACAAATTTTACTCGCTCCTTTAGCAGCCACGCCAAATGCCCGTTCCAAGAAAGCATCGGTCTTGTCGATTCATTCATTGGTGACCTGACCCGACTTGCGCGCCGTGTACATCCACTCACGGTCCTCCATCCTCTAACATATATAGCGGCGAGTAATATAAACATCAATTGCATCTACACGACGTTCCTACTATCTAATAGGTGAGGATAGGTCCTAATCCACGCGAGATCCGTAGATGAGGTTAGTTTCCATGTTTCATTCCTATTCGAGGCAATTTTAGCAAAGACCTTTTCGCCGTTCTCCAAATACACGCCCCGCCAGGAGAGTGTGTATCCGGAGAACAACAGGAGATGATGTGAAACTCGTCTCGGATCGGAAAGGCACCATGGAAACTAACCCCACCCACGATCCGCTGGCTGTCCAAAAACATGGACAATTCAAACAGATACGGTTTTAGATATGAAAATATCGCATATTTCCAACCGTATCTCTTTCGAACGGAGACGCTTAATCGGGTTACGTGATCTACGACCATGATACGGAAAGAGGGGTTATACCTAGGGTGGCGGTGGAGTCGGGCTAAGCGGGGCCGTGGCGGTCGGTCTTGATGTGGCGAGGCGACGCGGTGTGCAGACCCTTGGCGAGGAAGGCGATCGAGGTCGCCGAGGTACTCGGCGCCGCCCGATCAGCTCTTCTCTCGCAAAAAAGAAACATAAAACTGTCAATACAAAATTTTCAAGCACCTCCTCTGCGGTGAGGTTTCCAAAACTGCAAGAAAACCAACGCACGATGGCCGACATGCACATATATATGAACAAAGACGATGGCCGACATGCACAAGATTATATCCAACCACATATATATAACAATGTCACAACCACTCCTACGACTACTTAGACTACCACCATCGCTACTCTACCACTACTACTACAAGAACTACTAGTAATACTACGACGACGACGGCGGTATGGCATACCTAGTGGGCGTCGAGGGCGGCGGTGGTGAAGGGCAGGCGCCGGTGGACAAGGCGACGGTGGGAAGCGTCGGGGGGCGTGGCTTGGCGGCGGCGGGCGCCTCCTCCTCCTCCTCCTCCTTCTTCCTCCTTCCTCCTTCTTCCTCCTCCTCCTTCTCTTCCTCCTTCTTCCTCCTCTCCTCCTCCTCCTCTCTTTCTCCTCCTCCGCGTGGCGCTGGGCTTGCGGGGGCGTGCGTGGCTTGGAGCCTTGCGGGTGGAGGCGGGGGGGTGTGTGGCGGCGGCGGCGATACTGTGTGCGGCGCTGCGGGGCGGCGTGGGCGCGGAGGCGCGGCGCGGGCGGCGCTGGAGCGGCGATGGCGGGGGAGGGGTGGCACGCTGTGCGTGTGTGTGCGTGTGTGGGTAGGTGGGCCGGGCAGTGGGGAAATCCCCTTTGCCGAGTGCCCCGATCCGCACTTTCGGAAAGAGGGTTTTTTTAAATTTTTAAAATTTTTGCCGAAGTGTCTTCTCATGACACTCGGCAAAGAAAGAGGTCTTTTCATCGAAGTTTTGAACCAGCTTTTTTTTTGATTTAGATGAGGCACTTTTTCGAAAGTTCATGAGAACTTTAAGATATGTTTTATTTCTTTAAGTTTTTGAGAAGGTTTCATAAGTTGTCACGCATTTATGCTTGCAAACCAAGAATCTCCGGCCAGTTGTCACGTATTCTTCGCTTTTTCTAAGGTTTGCAAGCATCGACGTGACAACTTGCGCTAAACCTTCTCAAATTTTTATCACAGCCTCCACATATGATATCATGACATCTTCCCAAGTTTCATGATTTTCGACTTCGCTTGCTTTTTATACAATTTAAAAACAACTCGACCGCAAGTTCGTGGTCATGTTTCGTGAACAAGATGTTCAAATTGGTGGTCTGCTCTCGTTACGCCCTCACATTATACTAAATAACATGAATATCATTTTTCCATTCATTTTTTTTCATTATTCAATGACTAGCAGCTTATAATTTGAATTATCCAAGAAAATTCAATTAATTGAAATAAATTAAAGAAATATAGAAAAGGTCCGAGAAATGTGCCACATTGGAACATGGAGTACCTGTATTGTATGAGGACCGCAGAAAAGTTTGGAGGTAAAAGTGGAAAAAATATGGTTTGCCGAAAAGTCAGGGAATGACACTCTAAGAAGGAGCCTCTTTGCCGAAAGTGTCAGAAGACACTCAAGAAAGGGTTAACGGCGGCCGCCGCCGCTAACGGTGGTGCCCTTTGCCGAGTGTTCTGGTTTGCCGAGTGCCCGACACTCGGCAAACCTGATCTTTGCCGAGTGTAATTTTTTGCCGAGTGCTCGGCACTCGGCAAACCATCTCTTTGCCGAGTGCCAGATGTTTGCCGAGTTCTTTCTATCTGGCACTCGGCAAATAGCCTCTTTGCCGAGTGCCCGATAAAAAGCACTCGGCAAAGTCTGGGACACTCGGCAAAGAAGCCGTCTCCGGTAGTGCGCCTGAGAATGCGCTGCTTACTTTCTCGCGTAGGGTCAAGAGAGTGCTTCCGGCTCCTCTTTTGCCGCTGCCAGATGTTCAGCAACCACGTCAGAAAACCCTCACTGCTAATTTTTCGCCTCGTTGTAGCACGCGGCTGGCGGTCAAAGCTCAGTGAAGGGTTCCTGTTGCTCAGAGGACTCAGTCTTTGCTGGCATCTACTCTCGGGATCTCAGCCTCAGATGGAGAAGACACGATGAAAAATCTCCAGAAGGCCTTTGACACTCAACTCTCTCGTGATCAAATATCAGCTCTCGCTGCCCTTTTCAAGATGGCCATTCCTCCCGCATTGCCTTCGGGCATAGACAGTGTGCTGGCGCCCTCCTCGGCATCCCTGACGGTCTAGGTCCCGGTGTGTTAACTTCCTGCGGGGTTTTTTTTGTCCTTTAGGGTCGCTCTTCACCTTCATGGACAAGTTTAACTATAATTTCATTAGTTGGAACGTCCGAGGTCTCAATTTGAAGGCCAAGAGGGACATGGTCCAGGAGACAATTTCTTATTCATTAGCAGCGGTTGCTTGTCTCCAGGAGACAAAGCTAAATGTAATCGATTCCCCTATCGCTTCGAAAATCTTAGGGCCATCTTTTGATGGTTTTTTCTATCTGCCAACGTCGCATACAAGAGGTGGTGTGCTCTTGGGGTGGAATTCCCTCTTTGCTACCTACTCCTCCCCTTCTCTACGTGAGTTTTCTGTCACGGTGAAAATCGACTTCCCAAGTGGTTTTTCAGCATGGCTGACAACGGTTTATGGCCCTTCTGACGACAATCTCAAAGCATCGTTCTTACAGGAGATGCATGATATTCGTGACACCATCTTCGGGCCATGGATGATTCTGGGAGATTTTAACATTGTTCTCCAAGCAACAGACAAAAACAATGGCGTATAAACAGGCGGCTCATGGGTTCGTTTCACCATTTGGTAGATGATCTGGAGCTTCATGAAGTTCATCTAAATGGTAGGGCTTTCACGTGGTCCAGCGCTCAGGAACGGCCAACTCTAGAGTGTATTGATAGAGTCTTTGTCAACACGGACTGAGAATGTTTGTTTCCAGCTAGTTTCTTGCGTGCATTGCCCTCCACGGTGTCGGACCATTGCCCTCTATTGCTCTCCTCAGCATTCTGTTTGGGGGGGGGGGATGGTTCTGTTTTGAATCTTTTTGGGCTAAGCTAGACGGTTTCCAGGAAGCTATGTGCGGTGCGTGGAAGGGCCCTGCACTTCTGTCCAACCCTCTTTGCAAGTTGGATGCTCTCCTTAGGTCGATTAGTAAAGCGCTGCAAAGTTGGAGCCAGCGTCGGGTCGGGAATGTCCGACAACAAATTCTATTGTCCAAAGAGCTACTTGGGCATTTTGACGTTGCCGATGAATTTAGACGCCTCTTGCTGCTAGAACATTGGTTTCGGTAAGAACTCAAGAAGAGATTGCTGGGGCTTTGCTCCTTTGAATGGACAATGGCTCGCCAATGCTCACGCTTGAGGTGGATTTGAGAAGGAGATGCCAATAACCTAGCTAAAAGCTCCTTCTCTCCAATTCGTTGCTCGTCTCATCATCTCCAGCTCATTGCGGATGAACTTGTCTGTCCGCTTGTCAAACTCCCTTGTAAGTACCTAGGCCTGTCGCTCTCTTTGCATAAGCCCATCAGGAATGATTTTCAGGCGCTGCTAGACAAGATTGGTGCTCGTCTGCAGCGCTGGCAGGTCGGTTTGCTCTCTCAAGGGGGAAGGCTGGTTCTAGTTAGAACGGTCCTAATGGCACTTCCAATATACTCCTTCATGGCTTTGGAACCCCCCCTTTCTGTTATCAAGGCCATAGATCAGCGACGACATGCATTTCTGTGGAAAGGAATGGAGTCGGTGGCAGGAGGTCATTTCCTTGTTGCTTGGTCGTCAGTCTACCGGCCTACTTGCTACGGGGGTTTGAGCATCAACAACCTTCAGATCATGGGCTACTGCATTCATCTTCGTTGGCTTTGGCTTCAGCGTTCTTGGAACGATCGGCCATGGCGAGACATCAAGGTTCAGTTCAACAAGGCGGAAAGGGTCATGTTTCAAGCATCGCTTCTAGTTCGGTTGGGAAATGGGGAGTGAAGCCTGTTCTGGACAGATCGCTGGTTGAATGACCAAAGCATCAACGCTATTGCTCCCTCCCTCCTCTCGGCGGTTTCACCCGCTCTCCGCAGCAGGCGCACGGTTCGGGAAGGATTGCTCGACGCCCAGTGGGTAACTGACATTTCCGGGGCTTTGGACATGCAAGCAATACGGGAATACTTGCAGCTCTGAGACATGCTTAGTTCGATGACCTTAGCACCTGGAGTTGAAGACCAATTCATTTGGAGGTGGACTGGTCTAGGATTTTTTCGGCAAGCTCGGCGTATAAGGCTCATTTCTTGGGGTCGCACTTGTTCACCTGTGCGCAAGCAATTTGGCAATCCGCTGCTCCCCTCAAGTGCAAGGTTTTCATTTGGTTGGTGGTAAAATGGAGATGCTGGACGGTCGATAGACTAGATCGTCACGGGATTGCAAATCAGCGTTTGTGTGTTTTCTGCTGCTACGACAACGAAACGATAAACCATTTGTTGGTGTACTGTGCAATCACTTCTTAGCTTTGGGCACGCTTCATGTAGCATGTCGGGTTCCTCCAATGCATCCCTGCCGGCTATTCATCTTTGGAGCAATTCGATGTATGCCCGCAATTTAGTTCGTAACCCATCAGAGGACTTGATTCTGCATTATCCTCATTGCTTGGATGCTCGAAGGAGCGAAACACGAGGGTGTTTGACAAGGTCGCAAAGATCACTGAGTCTATTCTTCACAAAGATGTTCGACAAGCTCGGCTTTGGCATGCGTCGGGAGTTCGATGCTTGCAAGAGCTACCGATGTCCGAGTAGTCGTTGCATTTGCTACCAACTACTGGAAGCTGGTCCTTTTAGCAATCCTTCCCTTCTTTTCCTTTGTTATTTTTTAGGTCCGTAGTTTTCGCCTCCCCTTGCTTCTTCTTGTTTGTTCTTGTTTTGAGTTTTCTGTGTTTTTTGAGTTCTTTGCGTGTGTGCGTGGGTTTTGTAATTTGTGTAAGTTTGGATGTGCTAAACTCTTTCTACTTAATACAAAGACGTGCAGTTCTTTTGCGTGTTCTCAAAAAAACAGTAGAGAGAGGATGAGAGGAGGGAGAGGGTTACAACGATCTTAGCAAGCGTATATCGCAGCCGATATACAATTTAAACCTCATTGCAACACAATCGAATCAAGATCTAGAAAAGTTCACTACTACAGAACCGACATCACGAGACGGTTCGGAATCGTCATCACGAGCGGTTTCGAACCGCCTATGTTTGTTGGTCTGTGATAACAGGATATTATCACAGACGGTACAAAACCGTCTGTGATACGAAATATCACGACGGTTTTATTAAAAACCGCTCAGCGAAGTCAATATCACGAGCGGTTTGAGCGTAAAACCGCTCGTGATATGAGAATATCACGCAGCGGTTCTAAATAAAAACCGCTCGTGATAGGAGAATATCACGAGCGGTTCTAAATAAAACCGCTCGTGATAGGAGAATATCACGAGCGGCTTTTTGTAGAACCGTCGTGATATTCTCCTATCACGCACGGCTTTTTTGTAGAACCGTCGTGATATTCGCTATCACTGCAGCGGTTTGCGATCGAAACCGCTCAGGATACTTGCCTTCACTGCACGGTTTTAACACAAAACCGTCTGTGATAGCTCGCACTTGCCCACAATTTCTTTGTTTTCTCGCTAGCCTCGGGAATTGCTAGCCATGCCCTCTGAAAATAAGCTTTACGTAAGCAGATTCAAGCATTCACAAAGCAGATTCAAGGAGCCATGACAACTCAAAGTGATCATTACTCAAAATAAATTACAAAAGATCCGCATTTGTTCAAGTATTGTCGCTATAGTTACAACTAGATTACAATTGTTTTGCGTTGAGAGGTTTTAGTGGGGTGATGCTCGGGTTGGCGACGGAGTGAAACTCTCCGTTGTCGTTAATGATTTCGTGTTGATAAAGGCGCAGAGCTTCCTCGAATGTCCTTGATCTCTTCCGCAACGAGTGAATCACATTGTAAATTCAAGGCTGCCGCTAGCAAGAGTAAAGTGGTAAGATATATATATTTAAATTTATAATTAGGAAATAATTATTTCGAGATTGACAAACCTCGTGATCCTTCTTCCTAGTCAGAAGGATTAGTCGCATATGATAGCGCACGTAGATTGCACATAACTCATCATCTTTTGTCTTTGGCGTAATTGCAAAAATAGAATTACATATATAGGTATAGTCGGTTCGAGACGCGTTATTATGAAGTATGATATAGGATTATAGTGTTGTAGCGTGCATCGAAAATCCATCTTGTGTGTTAGTTAGGCGCTCTTTCCATTGTATATTCCTTTGTTGGCAACATAATTGATGAACGACCTACATGATTCAAAAGGTTATCCTCGCCATTTCAAACGAATGAAGACTACAATAGAGTTATGTAAGGAGGAAATGAGCATACCTCTCGAGTATTCCTCTTAGAGTGTCAAGTCGTGCTTGTTGCGGTTTAGGGAATCAAGGTATATCACATGGTTCCTCTTGGGTATAATAACTAAAAGGATCCAAATGGTACCTACTCATGTATGTCGCTATAGTCATTAAACCTAAGTTCGTGTTGCGTATAAAGTACAAATGAAATTTGTATAGCAAGTAGTGACACTTACCCCGGTTGTAGGGCACCACTATGTACTTCATGTTAAATGCGACGAAGCAATGACCTCGTTATGTATTTCTCGGCGAAGGATGAGTCTTGTTGGATGGTTTGCAACGATACCACATGTGGGTCGAGGAAACCCTTGGTTCTTTCCATTCCGGACATTTTTCAAAGATGTATCTATACATAAGCAATGAGTTGTGATATTTATTGGTATTACATGAATGTAGAACTTGATTATGCGCACTTACGATTGTCCAACATCGAGAAGCGAGACGTCGAGGCCAACGAGGTTGAATAGTTGAAATAAGTCATTGAAGCCCACGACGAAGTACCTCGTCCGTTGAAGAAATGCTTGTCCTCAGATATCGACGGTGATTCCGATGATCGCACCCTTCTTTTGGGTCTTCGCCAAGTACCGTGCATGCAAAGCCCGACAAGCATATCCGGCGTGCATTATCTGATCGGAGCACAATGGTTTTCCGATGATGTAGTTCCGGCATCGCGGACTTCCGGACTTGGGAGGCACCTTAACGTTTGTGGATTTCGATTTGGCCTTAGCGATTGGCAGCGTCTTCTTGTGAGACGACTCGGGAACGGATACGACGGCACGCTTTTGTCGTTCTTCGGCGTCTTCTCCACGGGAATCAAGAGGTGGCCTTATGAGGCTAAACATGAGGTGGAGTCATCGAGGGTCCCGTTGGAGAGGAATGGTCGTGTCCAGATCGCGGCACTGCTGGGTCCAGGGCGATGTCCTTCTTGGGCCATCGGATAAAAGAGAGGACGACATCCCCTAGTGTTGTGATCTCTTCGTTCGGGCAAATCTTGGCGGACGGCTCGAAAATTGACATGTACCATATCCACGGACCTGGCGTAACTGCGGCGCCACCGGGCACCGTCTTCGCACTTCCCCTTCCTCGTATGGATACACCATCCTGCTGCGCACCTCAATACAAAGGACCCATCCATCCTCACTTGGAGCTTACTGGCGTCGGCTCCTACAAAACGACGCAATTAGCTAAGGCGCCCTATAGGTCTATCTTTGGTGCGATCCATAGATGTACGCTACCTTGATGTAAATCTATCGGAATCGGACGTCGTCATGTTCACAATTATCTTGTGACGCGACGCTACTCCGACGCCGAGGAGGACCGCCTCCGAATTAGCGGGCGGCTTGCGCATCACCGCTCATGAGTATATCCATTTGATCGCATAATCTTGCCATCTCTACTTGAAATTGGTTAGTAATCATCTGCACTAACCGGGTTGTCGTGCTTCGCCTTAGATCTCTTCCTAGTCCTATACGCGAGAGTCGTCCGCGAATCCATGACTCCAAGGTACGTTAACCCCAAAGCCTCGCGTGCGACCAGGTGCTCCTTGTTTCCCAAGGCCGTAGATAGTATATCATTCTCCCGCTCGCATGGAAGGAGCCTTGGGAAGCTTGGGCGCCAAGTCACGCCGCAAGAGGTCATCATGTTATTATAGGCACTATGAAGTGATGGACTTATTAACAACTTAGTAGTTCGACATATTTACCACACGCTGGGACACTTCACAGTCTGCGGGTTTGTGAAGGAGATCTGCCCAAGACGAGACTTGTGCCCTCGCTTTTAACCAGCTTAGGGAACGCGGTCTGTGACCTCGAAGCGGGTTCTCCTTCTCCGCCGCCCATTCCTCAGATTTACCGCGCACCCAGCGGTGCCGAGTCTGTGTGGGTGAGTGTTTAGATGTCTGGAGAGCTTTGTGCGCCGCGACTTTGCTCCTTAAATTCGCCGTCGTTTTCATAGCCACAAAGGTGTCCCATGCTTCCGCGCCAAGAATTTGTATCGCTTGAAGGCGTTTGACCGTGTTCACGTGCCGTGACAAGAATGCTCTTGAAGGTCCTCCACGATTTACCCATCGTGAGCATCGCCGTCCGTCGCGACGCGTGCCACATATACTCGAATAGTGAACTTCTCTGAAAGTTCTGTCCACAGCGCGCCTTTCGCTTCTTTCGTCAGGTCCTTCCACGTTGGTGTGGTGATGAGGACCCGTTCCCTTGCAAGTATCCCGCAGATGGTCCGGAATCTCGCCGCTGATCTCTTGGGACTCAGAGGGACCCCAAAGTCACTGACCTCCGTGATGACCAGTCGGCCCGTAGGCATTTTCGATTGTCCTCTGCCATCTCGCTTCCGTGTCATTATCGTCGACGGTGACGGCGGCCTCGTCGCCGCCTCTTCCATCTGCGGCGTCGGTGTCGGCGGCCTTGTCGGCGCCTCTTCCATCTGCGGCGTCGGTGACGGCGGCGAAGACGATGTCTCTGCCATCTCGCTTACTTGCTATCTATATAAGTTACATATGCAATAAAATGGATTGCAAGTGTCCCAAATTAACATATACATTTAAACTTAATAATATGCTCAACATGTGCAATATTAGCAAATAATCATAAATAATTCCAACATAAATATGAAACAATTAATCTCAGGAAGAAGTACAGAGGTTGACTATAGAGATCAAGATGGCAAATGAAAAGTTGAATGGGCTCATACAGAGTACTAACATTCCTTAATCCACTAGCTTCTCTAAGGAAGCCTACTTCATCGAGGCCGACACACTGGAGTGTGCCATTTATTTCATGTCGTGGAGGACTGCATGAAACAAAGGCACACTCAAGTGTGTCAGATCGACGAAGGAAATGCTAAGCAAAGGTTTAATCTCAGAGGGCTCGCCGCCTCCTGCTCCTATTATGTGCTCTCGGAAGGAGAGTAGCTAAAGAACAAGTCTTTGCCATCTCAATCCTATTGTCTATACTCTTCATCGACCTCGACACCTTTGGAGTGTACCATATGCTTCTTGCCTTGGAGGATTGGCAAGAAGTAAAGGTACACTCAAGTGTGTCAGATCGATTTAAGGAAATGCTAAGCAAAGGTTTAATCTGTAGGGCTCGTCGCCGCCTCGCCTCCTATTCTAACACTCCTAACACTCCTTAATCAACGAAGCAAAGGTTTAATGCTTCATGTACGTAAGACTAGCCTTTAATGAAGACATAGAAACAAAATAGAATCAAGTAAAATAGACATAGCAAATAATCATAAATAATTCCAGCATAAATATGAAACAATTAATCTCAAGAAGAAGTCTGAGAGGTTGACTATAGAGATCAAGATGGCAAATGAAAAGTTGAATGAGCTCATACAGACTACTAACATTCCTAACACTCCTTAATCCACCGACTTCTATTCTAACACTCCTAACACTCCTTAATCCACCAGCTTCTCTTGTGATCTTTGTATAGATAGAAACTAGTGATACAAATCTTTGCCCGAGCCTACTTCATCGAGCTCGACACACTGGAGTGTACCATTTGCTTCGTGCCGTGGAGGATTGGCACGAAGCAAAGGTACACTCAAGTGTGTCAGGATCGACGAAGAAAATGCTAAGCAAAGGTTTAATGCTTCATGTACAGAAGACTAGCCTTTAATGAAGACATATTGATTGATGATATTATGTGCTCTCAGAAGGAGAGTAGCTAAAGAACAAGTCTTTGCCATCTCAATCCTATTGTCTATACTCTTCATTAAATGAATATGATAATATAAATTCAAACTATGAGCTCTAAACAATACTTTGCTTAACTGTCAAACGATCTCAACTGTTAACGAAAACAGATTAAACTTCCAGTCAAACAGAGGTTGACTACAGAGATCAAGATGGCAAATGAAAAGTTGAATGAGCTCATGAGACTACTAGAAGAATCACAAACTAGTCATTAGATTACCAACTAAAACTGAATACTCTCAATGTAAGCGAACATGAAGAATCGTAATAACTAGCTTTCAACCGAAAGTAACCAATTAACAAGACATCATATTGATAGTAGCAAGTAATACAATAGAGCTCAAGTATGAACTAACTATCACATTCAATCTCAAGATAAGATGAGTTCATCACAGAGCATGTCAACAAAGCCCACCGATCAATTTGCAGCGTAAGCGATGAGCTCAACCGAAAGTAACCAATTAACGGTAGATCATATTGACAAGAGCAAGTAATACAATAGAGCTCAAGTATGAACTAACTATCACATTCAATCTCAAGATAAGACATAGTTCATCACGAGCATGTCAACAAAGCCCCTTGATCAACAAAGCCGAAGCGCCACAGAGGAGCAATACTCACAGAGAGGATGCCGCACAAGAACTCACGGTGCAAGGAGGAGGCCGACACGGGAGGAGGACGGCGCGGGAGAAGGCAGGCAGAGGGAGGAGGACGGGCGGGAGAAGGCTGTCAGAGAGGGAGGAGGCCCACACGGGAGGAGGACGGCAGCGTCGAGGTCGGAGGCGGCGACGCCGGGCTTCTGGCCAGGAGGTGAACGGGGCGCCGTGGTCGGGGCGGCGGCACCGAGGTTGAAGGCGCCGAGGTCGGGGCGCCGAGGTTGGGGCGGCGGCACCGAGGTCGGGCGGCGCGCCGAGGTCGGGCGGCGGCCGCGCCGTCGTCGAAGTCGGCGGTGAACTACTGGCGAGCCCTAAACCCTAGAGGAGGCGAACGAAGCGCGAGAGTCTAAGGGCGCGGAGAGGAAGTGACAAGTGAGAGCAAAACCCTAGCGTTTCCGCCTTATAAAAAGTATATCACAGACGGTTTATAACGAGAACCGCTCAGGATATTATATCCTGACGGTTCTATAAAAGAACCGTCAGGATAATCCTGCACGGTTTTTAACTACAACCGTCGTGATATGAACGTATCACGCACGGTTTTAACTAGAACCGCTCAGTGATTCCTTTTCCTGACGGTTATACAACGGAACCGTCGTGATAACTCTCTTCATTTTCCCGCGTGTCTCTTCGTCTTCATTTTCCTGCGTGTGTCTCTTCGTCTCACGATCACACGGTGCGACTTCATCTCTTCATTTTTCAACGTCGCTACAGCTCCCTAAATATCTCTTCGTCTCCCGTTCCGGCTTTAGAAATTGTTCTATATATAGATGTGTCCCTTCTACAATGTATTTCACACAACCTCCTTAATCCCCTTTCTCCACAAAAACAGTAAATGGCTGCCTCCTCTTCAGACACGCATCAGACGCAAGACCTCTCTCACAGACGTTGAGTCGTCTTCGCGGAAGAACACTATTTCAACAATATCTTCACTCCTCCGTCCGAGAATTTGCCGGAGCGGTGACGGCCACCTTCCGCCGCCTTGACATTCTCCTCCGCCGTGTCTTCCGGTGATCTCCCACTTTCGGCGAAGTTTACCGTGTCGTTGACGTGGTCCTCCAAAACGGTTGCACGTCTGTGGAGGCTTGTCGTCACTTGGACTGCTTAATCAAGGCAAAGAAGCGATCGATTCGACCAGCCGAGACCCTCAAGAGAAGAGAGCCTATGGGCTCTCTTCGACTTGATTCAATAGTCCGAGGGTCTTGGGACACACTCGAGCAGAGCGTCGTGGTGGACGATTTCAGATTTGTTCGATCTTAAACCGTCCGCCTCGACGCCGCCTCTGAAGTATTGAAGACGGAGATAGCAGCCTACCTCCACCACTAGATAGGTTTCTAGTTTTTAATCTTTTGTAAGCTCCGCCACGTTGTTTGGCTATATATATGAAAATTCCAAAATTAAAAAAAAAGTTTGGAGGAGAAGTTACTATATCTATTTGCCCATAGTAAGAGCTAGATCCTCATCCCATCGGTACTGAAGTGTGGAGGTATGTTGATCTGGAGCCGGCGGGGGCGGCCGGGTTGCTCCACTGCGGCGATGGCGAGGCGTCCATCTGCGGCGAAAGGGCGATGGACACTGACCTTGAGCGGCAGAGGGATATCACAGACGGTTCTTAATAAGAACCGTCTGTGATAACTAAGTATCACAGACGGTTCTAAATAAGAACCGTCTGTGATACTACACAGACGGTTGTAACGTAAAACCGTCTGTGATTAGGGGGATTATCACAGACGGTTTGTGAATAGAACCGTCTGTGATACTTCACAGACGGTTCTATTTCTCAACCGTCTGTGATAGCTGACTATCACAGACGGTTCTAAAAAATACCGTCTGTGATAGTTGTTCCGCGCCAGCCCCGGGTTCGGACTGACCCAACACAGACGGTTTCAAATGCGTCTACTATAACCTGTTTTGTAGTAGTGGTTCTTTTAAGCTAGACCGGACGAATTGTGCAAAAGGGCACTGAAAAAGAACATAATGCTCTTCTCCAGGCTAATTCTTCTTACGTAGCTGAACTGTCGATTGCACTTTGTTCTGGAAGGTTTTCAATTTGTCCAATATGAAACTTGCTGGACCGATACAATTCAGAACACTAACAGACAAGTATTGCATACTATGTACACTGTCCAAGCAACCACCAAATTTCAACACGGTCTGTGTGCACAGCGACGTTGTACCACGCCGAGAAGAGGCTCGTAATCCGCATGAACACCTGGCCCTGGCAACATGGTAGCAGATGAGTCTGCAGTCACCGCAACACCCAGGCCCTAGGTAGTCGCCGCAACGCCGCCACATCCGCGCCATAGGTGGTTGCCATTGCCCAGGCTAGGTCGTCGCCGTTGCGCCCGTGCCCGCCCTAGTTCGTCGCCGCCTCCACAAACCCCTAGCTCCTGCCTTCGAGGTGCGGCGTCAGCGGGAACCAGAGGCCAGGGTCGAACGGGTGAGACGCGACGAGGAGATGGATGAACTGCAAGAATTCCATTCTCCATGAGGGGGTTTCTACAATTTGGTTTTAAGTGAGTAGGGGATCCCCACGTTCACGTCGGCCGCTCACCGCGAATCCAACGCACCAAAGGGAGTTTGTGCGTATGTTCATCAAATTAGTCTTGTGCACCTCAGTACTAGCGTGCACAAAAAAAAGGATAAACTTTTCACCTCCATGGAGCCCTGGTTTTCCAAATAATAGTGTACACAACAAGAAACCAAATTCCAAATACAGGAAAACCAAATTAACTAGCTAGAACTCCATCTGCCGATCAAACAACCATTCAAATCCGAGCCTATCAGACACACACACACAAAGAAGACAACACGATGAAGGCTTAATTATACATAATTTCTCCTACGCTGGGATAGAAATATGATTGGCGCGCTCTGATGCCATACGTTGATCACCGGGGAACTGGACCCCAGTTGGCTGACATTTCTCCGGCAGCACTACCCCAGTTGAAGGCGCGTCCTCCACGAGCTTCCTCCAATGCCACTGCGTCCTTCAGCTGTGCCACCACTGCAGTCATCGTCGGCCTGTCACCGGATGCCTCCATCGTGCACTGCATGGCTGTATCCACGACCTTCCAGACGGAGCTGACGTCGTATGCGCCCTGAAGCTTCGGGTCGACGACGTCGGTGATGTTTCCCCCAGCAACCTTGTGCTTTACACGCTGCACAATATGGCCCAGGCCCGGCAAAATAGGAGGCTCGCCGGTGACAATCTCCAGCAGAACGACCCCGAAGCTGTAGACATCGCTGCTCTCAGTGAGCTTGCCACCCAAGAAGGATCTAGGCAAAATAGTTAACATCAATATAAAAGCCTGTTCATCTGTCGACAATGAGTCGAATTAGTATTTCTCAGCGTAGTTCGAAGATTAAAGCTAGTACAAACAAGACAATGAGTATTCATGAGTACATACTCTGGATCGATGTAGCCATTGGTGCCAGCTGCAGCAGTGATCGATATGTGAGTTTGTGCAGGATTCAGGAATGACCTGGATAGACCAAAATCGGAGATCTTAGCATGCATATGTTGTCCCAGAAGAATGTTTTGAGACTTTACGTCCCTGTGAATTATTGGCAGCACACATCCGTTGTGCAGGTAGTCCAGACCTATGTCAGAAAGGGACATTCAGCACATATTTCAACCTTATATTTTAAATACAGTTCCAGTGTTATGCAGAAGAACACATGAAACGGGCAGAACAGCAAAGAGATTAAATCTAGTATAGTTCGCCACACATACCTTGTGCAGCTTCATGCGCAATTTGTGCTCGTTCTCGCCAACTCAAGATTCTCACAGCAACCTTTTGACCTGAATGACAATCACAACATATTGTGAAAAGCACACCACAGTATGAATCTATTTCTTTAGCTTTTTAGTTTTTACAGCCACTGGACCTGACGGGTACAATATATAAGCAACGCGTATGAGGAAGAAAACCTTTGTTTTCAGGACAGAAAGACGTAAATAATATTAAGCCCCGAGTATTTTCTTGTCCAGTAAAGGACTGGATCTAAAAGTGGCAAATAAAATTTGAACTATCTGGATTACACAAACCTCTTAAACAATAAAAAAGGCTTCCATTAGGCATGTATTCATACACAAGCGCTAAATGGTCTTTGTTCCTGCAATACCCAACCAACAAAACGAGACACCTGTGGTGCACTTTTGTCAAGCTTGCAACCTACATAACAAGGAGAAACAGAGTCAGATGTATAGTATAGTAGCACTTGTTCATTACAGTAAAGTGCACAGACATTTCCTACAAACAATAATTAAAACTCACCTATACAGACTTGTATCTAGTGTCAGATGTTTAGTATAGTAGACCTTGTGTCAGATGTTGTTATGAGTCTTATGACTTTATAGTGTATTAAAAGTTGTTATGAATATTGTGTACGTATTCATGAGGCCCAATAGGCAATATATATAGAGAGTATAAGAGGATATTACAAGGGAATATGCCATACACATAAGAAAATACAAAAGACATATAAGGAAATACAAAAGAATTCCTATTCTAACACCCCCCCCCCCTCAAACTCATGGTGGATCATACACATTGAGTTTGGAGAGAAAATACAAATGTTGTACCCTAGTCTGTGGCTTCGTGAAGAAATCAGTAATCTGTAACTCTGAGGACATAAACTGTAAAGCAAGTACTCCCTCTTGCACCTGTGAGCGAGTGTATGAAGCATCCACACCAATATGCTTAGTTAGCTCATGCTTCACTAGCACTACTACAAAAAGGCTAATACTAGACGCCTCATTACAGACGGTTGACCAAAAGCGCTCAGATAATCAATCACTGACGGTTTTGGTTTAGCGACCGCCTGCGTATTCGCCGCTCGCGCTAAAACCGCTCGTGAAGAAGTAATATCACAGACGGTTCATATTGAAAACCATCTGTGATACTACCAAATATCACAGACGGTTTTTATTAAGAACCGTCTGTGATACTTCACAGAAGGTTCTTGTTAAGAACCGTCTGTGATATTATGGTCAACACAGACGGTTTTTGTTTGAAACCGTCTGTGATTCGCAGTACGGGATGACGGAAATTTTTGGACGTGTGCGCGGGAGACGAAATGTTTTGGATGCGTGCGCGGGAGGCGAAATGTTTTGGTACTGTCCTTATATATTATAGCCACCCCTGCCTTGTCTTCCACTAGTCTCTCCCTCTGCCCTCCCCACGCCGAGCTCCGACTACCGCCGACTACCGTCGTGAGCTCCTTCGCCTCCGGTTGTGACGCCACGGTGATGCTGCCACCGCCTCTCCTTCATTGCCAGTGATATCCTTCATCTGATCCCCTCCCCCTCTCTTCCTAGTTGATATCCAACATGCCAGTAAGTGATCAATCGCTTGTCGCCTCCCCCTGCCTTGTTGCTTTTGGTGGCTCTCAATTGTGACCATGGTTTTCTTGTAAATGAATAGATCAAGATAAGATTGCGGACATCGACAGCGAGCACCTCAGCATCCCTGACTCCGAGTACCAGGCCATCGTCCACCTCTTCGTCCCAGACTCGTTTTTGTGCACTGTTCGGTAAAATAGCCATAACTTTTGCATACGAACTCGGATTGCGGCGTTCTTTGGCTCGTTGGAAAGCTAACGAAAAGTTCAATCCGAAAATCCATAAGTCAAGGTCAAATTCTCTTCGCGAAGTCTCAAAAAAGTGAAAACCCAAAAAAAAAGTCGTTTAGGGCCTCAAAACAGCCTCCGAAGTTTCAGAATTCGAATTTTTTTTTTGCAATAGAAAATACTATCACAGACGGTTCTAAACAAGAACCGTCTATGATAGTCTATTTTCTGAGCGGTTCAACAAGAACCGCTCGTGATAATTGTTATCACTGCAGCGGTTCTTGTTGTAACCGCTCAGAATAGACTATCACAAACGGTTCTTGTTTAGAACCGTTTGTGATGACCTCGTAGTATCACTGACCCATAAACTCAGACGGTTCAAAAAACCGTCTGTGATGACGATTTTGAACTGTCTGTGATTACCTTTTTTGTAGTAGTGTAGGTCACGGACATTACTGATAGTACCTGTACTGTCAGACAAAATAGTCGTAGGTCCCATCACAGGCACTCAAAAATCTACAAGTAACCACCTCAACCAAGTAACATCTACTGTCACTGCTGCCATAGCTCTCAACTCAGCCTCTGCACTCGAACGGGAAATTGCAGTCTGTTTCTTTGTCTTCCAGGCAATCAGGGAGGAGCCAATAAAAACACAGTAAGTAGAAAGAGAACGATGATCAGAAGGATCACTAGCCTAGGTTGCATCGGAGTACGCTTGAAGCTGTAGTAAGGTGGAGCTAGGAAAAACAAATGACGAGAGATAGTCCCACGCAAGTAGCGAAGAACACGAAGAAGGTGACTATAGTGAAGATAGGTAGGGCGAGCCATGAACTAGCTCAAGATATGAACAGCACAAACAATATCAAAACGAGTGCTCACAAGATACACCAAACTCCCAACAAGATGGCGATATCGAGTAGGATCCTCAAGAAGATCACCATCAGTGGTAGGAAGCTGTAGGGTTAGCTCCATGGTAGTCTCAGCAGTGCGAGTGTCAGTCAGACTAGACTGATCAAGAAGATCCTAGACATACTTCTACTGGGAGAGGTAGTAGCCCTCAGACATGGAAGACATCTCAATCCCAAAAAAGTACGTAAGAGAACCAAGATCAGTCATCAAAAACTACTCACTGAGATGCTTCTTCATATACGTGATGAATGAGGAATCATCACTAGTGATGAGCATATCATCAACATATAGAAGTAGTGTCCTACCCTGAGATGAGACATGGACAAAAAGAGCAGAATCGTGGGAACTGACACTGAAACCGACAACAGTAGTCACTGAGGTAAAACACGCAAACCAGACACGAGGAGTCTGTTTAAGGCCATAAAGAGCACGACAAAGACGACAGATATGCCCATCATGAACAGAATACCCAAGTGATGGCTGCATGTAGACCTCTCATGCAAAACACCATTAAGAAAGGCATTCTTAACGTCCAGCTGGGAGATAGACCACCGGCGAACAGAAGCAACCACAACAAGAGTACAAATAGTAGTCATATGGGTAATAAGGGCAAAAGTCTCATTGTAATCACGACCGTATTCCTGTTGAAAACTACGAGCCACAAGACGAGCCTTGTAGCACTCGATAGTACCATCAGACCAGGTCTTAATCTTGTACACCCACTTACACGTGATAGGACGAGCATGCACAGGTGTCGGTACAATATCTCCAGTCTCCGTACGTCGAAGAGCATTAAGCTCCTCTAGCATAGTGAGCTATCACTCAAAATGAGGAGCAGCCTCATGAAAAGAACTAGGCTTAGTGATAGAGAGAGCATAAGCTATCGGAGCAAATCCAAGACGATCAGGAGGTCGAAGGGATGTCCGGTCATGAAGTATGTAACGTGGAGCTTCATCAGGAGGATCAGATGTGGGTGTCTGCAAGATACTAGGAGAGGAGACTAGTGAAGGACAAGGACGCCTGGAGTAGTGAATACCAGAGAAATGAGATGGTGGTACTGTAGGAACAAGAGACGGTGCTGCAGGAGGCACCACCGAAGGCGGAGGTACAGAAAGGAACCACTAGAGATAGACCAGGGGAAGACTTTGATAGTGAAGAAATGGGTGAAGAGTCAAAAAGAGACAACCATAAAATTGACTCAATGGTGAAAACATGTAACACCCCAAAGTTCTGTTACCAATTTTAAAATTAATAAATTTATTATTTTATTGGATTTTCTGAAATTTAAAAGAGTTTTCTTGGTTAAAAATTAAATTAATTATTTAATTTTCTAATTTTAAAAGTAAAAAGAAAATTTATTGAGTTTCTAGGTTTTTATTGGATTTAAAGTTAAAAATAAAACAATAAATAATTTCTTGAATTTTGTGGATTTTAAAAGGGTTTTTCCTATTTTCCAGAAATTAAAAATAATTTATGTGCAAACATAGAAGCCAAATTTAAGTTGGAAATAATTTTATTATGTTCAAAATAATTCAAAGAATTTATGTGAATTTTTCTAGAATTTTTGAACTCTATTTGCTATTTTCTAAAAGTCCTTTTGATTTGTTGCATTTTTTGAAATCCAGAAATCAATTTAAATTCCCTTTTCCATTTTTGGCCGAAGCCCATTTTCTCCTGTCCTTTTTTCCCATTTTTCCCGCTTGGCCGACCTTTTTCCCCGGCCCATCCGCACCCCGTTTTCTCTCTTTCCTCTGCTCTCTGTACAAGCGCGGGCCCGCCTGTCAGCACCCTTCTCCCACCTCTTCTTCTTCTTCCTCCGCCCACGTGCCATCGCCATGACCGCTTCGCAAAGCTTCTCAGCGCCGCTATTTTTCTTCCCCATTTTCCGTGCCAACATGTGCAACCACCTCCTCAACGGCCGCCGTACCCATTTCGGCCCATCTCCCCCTTTTCCGTGCCGCCGTTTCACCAGATTCCGCACCGACCGCCGCGTTCTTCGTCACACTGATCTACTCCCCATGTGCTCCTCCGCCCTTATAAAATGGAGCACCGTGTGCCCCTTCTCCTCATCTCACCCCCCGAGTTTCCCCTTCTTTATCCCTTCCTCCTCGCCGGATTTTGAGATTTTCTCGTCGCCGGCCGAGCGTCTTTCGCCACCGATTCTGCCGCCATCGAAGGGTCTCCGCTTCCATCATATTCACCTTCAGAACCGCCTCTCCACGTTCTACCTCGTGCTCCCTCCCTCATCGTCGGAGCCTCGCCGGAACCGCCACGCCGCCTTGAGCCCGATTGTGTCATCGCCAAGGTGAGCGTCATGTTCCTCATCTCCTCCTCTCTCCGTTGGTACCATCGCTGCCGGCAGTCACACCGCCATTCGCTGGCAACGCTTGGTTCCCGTGCGCTGCCCGCCACGTCATGCCACCTCATTGCCACCTCATCACCCTCGCCCACGTGGCTGCCTCGTCATCGCTTACGTGGCTTTTTCGCTTTTTCTTTAGGAAAACAATTCGGCTGAAATCCATTTATCCACTTGCTGACATCATCATGACGCAATAAGTTGTTTTCCTTCAGAAAAGTAATTCCGTAAATTCTGAAATTTAATCTTCTGAGAGCCCGTTCTCCACCGTTCGAGCTCTGATTCAAGTGATTCATATTTCTAAATTCATCTAAAATCAAGATCTATCTATACTAAAATTATATAATGTGGAGTTTATTTGAATTTTGCTTGAATTTGGCTTATTTTCGTGTATAGATTTCGACGACTTCAAAGAGCCCGATTTCAACGCCGTTTGAGAATAACAATTAATTGAGCAAGGCAAGTTATATTCTTTAATCATATTTGAGCCCAGTATTCAAAATTATTTATATTCTGTTTTAAATTATTGCATGCTTATTTATATTCCAGTTATTTCAAATTCCTCTTTTAAATTCCTAGTTAATCATTTTCCTTTGTATGGCCAATTTTGATGTTTAATTAGTCATTCCCTAGTTAAAAGAAAATAAATTAGAAAACTTTATGCTTAGTAAATGCTTAGACCAAAAATCTTGAATTTGGGGAATTTAGCCAAAATGTTCAAATATGATTTAAAATTGAGATTATGGTATTGTTTTTACCATAGAAATTTTAGAAAAATGTTTTGACATGAAAAATAAAATAAAACTGGTTAGGACTTGGGCGAATTGGATAGTTGGTGGGTGCAGGTTTATGCACGGACTCAATTTAGTGAATGATTAAGGCCCAGGGGTTGTTTTGGAGGTCGCCCAGTCAATTAAGGACCGATCTACGAGTTGCGGATTGTTAAGCCATAATCATACTACCACAAGTCTGGTGTGGGACAGTCTTGGCTAATTAAACTATATTATTTCATCATAGTTGTGTCATTCAGAGTTGTGGGTGTCATGAAAACCTATTTTTAATACCCACATGACGCAAGAGGGGGTTATCGTTTGATGTGAAACCTACGATAATGAAACCTTAGCTGACATAATTATGTTGGAATAGTGTAGGGTAAAGACCTCGTGATAGTTGCTTAGTCATACGCCTTTAGAAGGGTGTCTTGGCCAACATGTTAAGCAAAATATCTCTTGTAGGTAAAGTTGTACAAACTCTGCAAAATATTAATCTATTCGAATAGCCGTGCCTACAGGGATGGACATAATGTGCAAAGCCTTTCGTGGATTAGACTTAGTTTTGGTTTTAAAATAATTTTTTTCTAAATTCAAATGTTTTTGGATAGTTTATCCAATTGGAAAAATTTGGGCAGAAAGTCTGGTATAAGGGGGTTAGTCCTTCACCATTTGTGTATCGAGGTTTATCCTACACTCAAGAATTGATGATTAAAAATTAAATTTGATTTTAGGTATAGACTAAATTTCTTTGGAACTTAGTAAACACATTTAAAATTGAAAATGTAGCTTTGTGCAAAACTCAGTCATATAAGCCATCCTTGACATTACCTGCGTGCATTATATCTGTTATTGGGTGTAACTTGCAGAGTGCAATTATTTGTACTCACCCTTGCTTGATAAATTGTTGTTCACAGGAGGAGTTCTACATCGACGGTGAGGACTTGAAGGACTAGGCCATGCCCCAAACGATTGCCTGTGGCGTATCATGTAGCCTGCTTATTTATTTATGTTTTCCGTTGTAGTTTTCATTTGGCCTTATGCCATTTGTAATAAAATCTTATTATTATGAATAAATTGTGTGGTATGGATTTTCTATCTTGTTTTGTATGACTGTGTACACTAGCTGTTCTTGGACTATTGTATGAAATGTAGAGAATCTGGGATCCTTCGCTTCCGGGTTTGCCAAAATAGGACAAGGAGCCGAATCTTGATAGAAGAAAGGCCAAGATTCATCAAAGACAACGTCTCATGAAATCCTGATCCGTTGAGAAGAAGGATCATAGCAGCGATAACCCTTATGCTCAGAACTATAACTAAAAAACACACACTCAACTAACTGAGCCGATAGTTTGGTGCGCTCACGAGGCTGCAACAGTACAAAACAAGTACAACCAAAAAAGACGAAGGTGAGTGTACTAGGGGCTCGAGAGTAGAGACACTCTATAGGACTGACACCCTTAAGAGCAGTGGAAGGTTGTATATTGATGAGATATGCAGCTGTAGAAACAACCTCAGCCTAGAACTATGGTGGAACGTGAGAGGCAAGGAGAAGAGTGCGGGTAGTCTCAATCAGCTGATGATGTTTGCGCTTAGCAACCACATTCTGAGCATGGGCACCAAGACAAGAAGACTGGTAAAGAGTGCCCTACTAAGAAAGAAACTGTCTAAAAAAGCCCGAACAGTACTCGCTAGCAGAATTACAGTGAAAAGTACGGATGGAAGAATCAAACTGAGTACGAACCATCATTGCAAAGCTATGATATATCGCAAGAAACTGAACGTGATTAGACATAGGGAAAATCCATGTAAAATGAGAATAATCATCAATGAAGATCACATAAAATTTATGCCCGCCATTAGAGATAATAGATGCAGATCCTCATACATCTGAATGAACTAAGTCAAAAGGACAAAAAGACAAGGACTCACTAGAATGATAAGAAAGTTGTAGCTGCTTGCCTAGCTTACAACCCCGACAAAACATGGTCGTGTTAATAGTAACACGTCCAAGAACACCCTGATGAACTAATGAAGAAAGGTGAGACCCACTCAAGTGACCTAGACGATGATGCCACTATGCAAAAACTCCAGAGGTGGTGACAGCAGTGGTGATGGAGGTAGACGTATCGGTGATAGGAGCAACTGAAGTGGACAGAAGGTGGAGGTGGTCAAGGATGTAGAGACCCTACCGGTCCCTACGGAGCCGGCTAGTCCCAAGTACTGTCCCTATTTGTCGTTCCTGGACGAAACAGGAGGGAGAGTCAAAACCAACCCTATAGCCGAGATCAATAAGCTAATCCGCCAAGGGAAGCTGCATGGCAAGCTGGGGAACATTGGAAACAACAGGAACAGAAAAATCAGTGGACAAAAGAGTGTCCTAACACTTGACAGACAAAGGAGTACCGTTAGCTGTCGGAACAGAGATAGGAAAAACAGGAGATCATACTGAAGTGAGAGATATGGAGTCCAGTGCCATGTGGAAAGAGGCACCAGAATCTAGAACCCAAGAAGTACATGGAGACGTCTAAGCTAGACTAGCAGAACTTGCTGAGCTGTGAGAGAGCTGCTGAAGTAGAGCCTAGCAGAACTGCTAAACAGAGCCACATCGCTGAGAAGGTCCCGATGTGCTAATCTGTCCTCCTATCGGGGAAGGGCCTCCCCGCCCCCTTGGATTGTCCACCCCCACGTGCCTTGTTTCGTTTTTTGCACTGTACAACTCTGGTAGTCGTGCTTGAAGTTCTTGCAATAATGATGCAAAAATAGGAGCGAAAATAGACACCTGAGGAGGGGTAGTCGAAGAAGAAGGGGTAGCAAGCACAGCTGGAAGAAACTATGCTGCTACCCCACGGCGAAGCTCCTCAGCACGAAGCATCGAAAGAGCTTTGGTGACTGTCGGTCGTGATAAGTGGCTCAGCAGTTGAGCCTTGACAGGATTAAACTTTGGGCGAAGACGACAGACGAAATCATAAAGGCGAAGGCAATGATCCGCCTTCTGCACCTTATGACACTCCCGGCAGAGCAGAGAAGCCAGCTCGTTCAGTTGGCGCTAGAGACTGGCTAGGGCTCAGAAGAAGTCGTTGACGGAGGAGTCCTCCTGGCAAAGCGTCTCCAACTCACGCTGAAACGAAAATAACTGAGCATCGCTGCTCTGCTGGTATTGCTCGTGCAAGTACTACTAGACCTAACGAGTAGAACGCATACCAACAATGTTTGACTGGATGGAGTTGTCGACGCCGATCCACAAAATGGCTCAAACACGGGCCTCATCAGCACACCAGCGCTCAAAAGCGTCTATGGCATACTGAAAGGCCTCATAAGCAGTGTCAGCAATAGCGGCCTCTGCCTCCTTCTTGCCAGCCTCATCTTCTGCAGGAGGTGTAGAAGTAGGCTGTCTGGGAGGAGGTTGAACCGACGACGGCAGATAAGGTCGAGCACCAGTGATATGTCCCAGAGGCGGAGACCATCGAGCGTGATCTCCATGAGTGAAGACCATAACCTGTAGTTCATCCTATGAAGCTTTGTTCCCGAGAATGAGATCGCAACTGATGGAACGGAAGTCATCGGTAGGCAGCGCTGGACGGTGCGGCTGTTAGATTGACGGTTTTTGAAAGCTGGAACCGACTATTTCTTGAAGAAACCGATATGGTTTCTAGAAACCGTATCTATTGCGGCGGGCGACCAAGAGGCAGCCGACGGGGACGGAGGCGGCGGCCGATGACGATGGAGATGGTGGCCAACGGTGACGAAGGCCTTGGCCGGCACTAGCAGTGGCTGCCGACGGCAGCGTGAGCCGGATCGAGTCGGATCGACGCATGGAGGCGGCGATGTCGGGCGCCGAATCGGCGCGCGGAGGCGGCGACGTCGGGATGTGGCCAGACGAAGCTTCGTGCGGCAACGGCGTCGGCGTCGAGCTATGGCCATACGAAGCTTCGTGCAGCGACGACGTCATCGATGACGACCTTGGTGTGGTGGCGGCCTGAACCGGGCGACAGCAACGATAGCCTTCGTCGACGATGGTGGGATGGCAGCAGAAGGAGCTAGGTTAGTACTCTAGCTTTGATACCCCGTTATGAATATCGTGTATATATTCATGAGGCCCAATGAGCAATATATATATAGTGAGTACAAGGGGATATTTCAAAGGAAGATGCCATACGCATATAAGAAAATATAAAAGACATATAAGGAAGTACAAAAGAATTTCTATTCTAACGAAAGCCATCTATGAATTAAAGTAATTAGCTAAGATAATTTATGTTATGAATTATATTTTACTTCTATATCATATTATCATACTTAATTATAATCAATAAGTAGATACAAGTGGTTATACTCTCATCATCACTGTCCAAAATCCCTGTCAGTAAAAGAAATCACAAGCACAAAGATGTTTGTGCATATGAAATTCATGTTAATACGCCAGTGAGTGAAATTAATTACCTCGGCGAAGAACTCCTTTGTTCCTTGCCCATGGACTGATTTTTGCGAACCCATCTTGACAGCGACCTGAGTACCATCTTTTAATTGACCTTGGTAGACAGGTCCAAATCCTCCCTCACCAATGCATACCGAAAAATTGTTTGTTATTTTCACCAATTCATGGTATGCGAATTTACGGTTCTCGGGTACTGGTGGGCAGACCTGACGATCCACTTCACTTATAGAATCTTTATTCACGGTATGCACGACAGGAGAGGAGGCATCCTGACAAACTAAGTCATTCAAAGTAGAAAAAATATCGAAATATATCATCTTTTTTTTCTGTCATTCAGTTAATGACATAGATAAACCATGAAAGATTAACTGACTGTAAATGAACGATCTACCTTCTGGCTTCCTTTGGCTTGGTCGCCTTCTGCAGAAAATGAACATCCCAATGGAACACACCAGCCCTGACACCACCACCACCGGAACAATTATACCAACTACAATAGCTATATTCTTTTTCTTTGGTGATTTTCCGTTGCATGGATCTCCATTCACAGTGTCATACCTAAAGGAAAATATTTTCTTGAAACCAAACCGCAAACAATAACATGAGAAAATGTGCCACCATTTTAATTGAAAAAAATAATGCCTACATTAAGTATCAACATGAAACAGGTAATTGAAGCAAATATATAGCATCCAAGCCCTAAAAAAGTACATAGCATCCATGCAAATTTCTTAAAACTAAGTTGATGTGTTCCTGCAGAAACTAACACAGTACTAAAATTCTTATTGGGATGTCTCATCTACATTGTATAATGTTAATTTTAACAAAACATCCTTTCGGTAACCTTGTTTTCAGTACTGAATTGGCAAAGTTAAGAATTAAGTAAAAATCTGAACCTCATAGTCAGTGACCGTCTTGTGCATAGTGCTTCAGGAATTGTACCACGAAGGTCATTCCCTGATAAATCACTGCAGAAAATAAACAGTAATTTATTCACAAACGTGGATACAAATTTAATTAGTTTCCCAAAATGTTAAGGGCAGGACTCACAGAAAATGAAGGGATGATAGGTTCGTTAAAGAATCAGGTACTGATCCATTTAGACTGTTGTTTGAAAAATTCCTGAAAAACAATTTATGAAACATAACGTTTACTCTAATAGGCAGGATGAAACTTGTGATCCCAGATTATTCCGTAGTTACTTACAAGTGTTCGAGTGATTTGAGCAAGGAAAATTTATCAGATATTGCACCATGCAAACCACTGTTGGACAAATCTCTGAAAATTATGGTGATTTTGCTAATGTCAACGAAGAGAAACAAACAAAGTCCTGAAAATTTGTAACATGGTTTTAATTTTTGAATTTTCAGTACATATACACTTACAAAGATGTTATTCTCGACATGTTTCCATCCATGTTACATTTCAACCCAATCCATGTATAGTCTTTTGGTAAACATGGGTCACCCATCCAGTTCTTTTTCACTTGATACTCGGCTCTAATTGCCATAATAGCATCAACTAAACATCACAAACAAAAAATAAATCATCATATAAATCGAACATAATACAATATATCACATATTGGAATCATCATTCCTTCAGTACTGTTAGTAACGTAATACAAGAATGTTCTTACTTGAGCAAAGTTAACTAGGTACCTCTAATTCCTTTATTTTATTTTATTATTGTAATTTTTGAAAATCTGTTGTTTCATTTGATTATAGAACAGTGAGCATGGCGGAATACCTCTGAAAGATTCAGGAACATGGCGAAGTAAGCTAGGGAGAAAACAGTAGTTTTCTCATAATTAACACTAACCTTTACTATCAGTTTTCTTCACTTGTTAATTCTTACTTTGTTATGTGAAGTTCAACAAACAAGTTTCTTTCACCCCAAAAGAAATCTACGCGACGAACTTGAATTTAATTTACAGGGATTAATAACGACTAGATAACATTTGGCACATGGAAACGAGGGCTATGACAATTTAGTTGTGCGAAATTAAAGTAACAGTCGCCTACCGTCAGCTGGTAGAGTGGACGGCTGGTCGACGGGCACCAGAGAGTATATCTCGACCGCATTGAGGATGGGAGGCAGCTCGGACTTGCTAGTGCCCTTAAGGAATAAGAATGGTGGGCTATGTCGGGCAATGGTCAAGGAGGTCCCAACATTGTATACGTGGTCAGCCATTAAGAATGGTGGGCTGTATGGCTTGTTATTTGGGCTCCATAGATCATGATGGTTGACGTAAATATCGAATTCGCGGACCTTCAGCTTTTGGAAGTCGGAGAAGTGGAGGATCATAAAGTACTCTGGAATGATGCGGTGGATCTCAGTTTCCCAGTAGAAGTGAAGCATGGTTCCATTGCCAGTAGGGGTGACTGCTGTCTGCATCACAGCTGGGGGAACATCAAATATGTCATCTCGATTATTGCTAACCAGGCTGGTTGTAGATATGCTGTCGCATCCTTGAAGTTGTATTTCGGTTTGCACATACCACATTCGGTCATAAGGATCAGTTGGGTACCTTCAAAAAACCAGTAATGATACATACATGCCTCGCAAAAGAATAATCATGCATATATTTCACAATGGGGAGAGAATATTTACTTAAATTCCAGTTATAAGAAAAATGATAGGAAAATTCACAAATACAATAGCAAAGAAGTTGTATTTCAAGTTCGCATGCATGTGACATGCAAGCACTACCTGATCACTTGCTCTGCACCAAGGTTATGCCGAGTGAACAAGCTGAGAGACTGATTCATCATGGCAGCCGGATAAAGTGAGGTCTTTAATGGCCTAACCTCCAATAAAGATATAAAAGGAGTTCCTTGATTAATGTGTACCAAGCAAACCGATATGGTGTTGACAGTGGCAACGTGCATAACATCACAATCATAGGGAATGCTTGTGTTTGTGATATTCACTGTAGTCCAAAAGTTAACTCCAATATACAAATCGAAGAGCACATAAACACCCTGCTGGTTGTCAGCTGATTCATCATAGTTGCCATGCATGAAAGTTGCTCTCACGTTGTACTTGTTACCATGCACCACAGAATCTATGGTGTAACAATTTCTACCTCCAGCAGGGAAGCTTCTGAGATTTAGAAGTTGCCTCCAAACCACAAATCTGGCACTGTCTGGTGAAATGTTGTGATTTTCTCCGGTGCTAATGTATCCATCATCAGAGCTGTATGTTATATTCGTTCTCTCGTCCGTGTAAGGGTAGCCACTGCTGATACCACAGTCAATACTTACAAATCCTACCATTCAAGAAGTAATGGCTTTTGTATTAATGCTCAGTTTGGACATATAGTACAACAAATGACAGAAAAAAAGGTAGGAAGAAAAGTTAAGGAATAAAATCGCAGCAATAAATTAATTTGACAATTTACATCTTTAACAAAATGCATATTCTGACTTCAACTTAGAATTTGATATTTTAGAATATGTTCAATCAAACTTTCTAAAATTTAATAATCATCAATATATTTAAAACTATCTAGATTGGCCATATGAGAACTATATCAGTCAGTGGCGGACCCAGGATTAAAGTTTAGGTTGGGCGACGGCGGCGTCGAGCCACGTGCTACGACACATGACCGCGCGCATGTGTGTAGCGCGAGCGGAGGAGCTGTGACGCCGGCTGCGGGGAGGAGCGCAAGCGGAGGAGCTGGAGGACGCCGGCTGCGGTGAGGAGTTGCGATGGAGGTGGCGGTCGGAGCAGCGCCGAATCGGGGCGGCGGTGGCAGGAGCGTCGCCGGATCGGGGAGGCGATGGCTCGAGCGGGAGCAGAGCAGCGGGGATGGTGAGAGAAGGAGCATGGGGCGGCGGTGGCAAACCCTAATCCTAACCTTGCTCTGATACCATATTAGAATAAGACTTTATGTCTATTCCAATGGGCGAAAGGGCCAATATATAACATGTACATAGTTGACAATATGCAAAGAACACCCTAGGCTATATACATATCTAACAATTATTACTTCATACCTTTTATTCAAACTATTCCATCATTGTTGTACAACTTGAATTTGCATATATACGACTAGAGCAATAGCGGATTCTCACCTCACACCCTCGGCCCTCACGGCTCCTCCAGTCCTCCTCCCTGCCGCCACCCGGGCACCCGGCCCCGTGCGCAGTGCACTCGTGCCTTCTACTCCCCGGTTCCCCAGCGCGCGACCTGGTGGAGCTCCTCCCGGCGCCACCTCCGGCACGGCGCTGTGCGCTCCTGGCTCTAGCTCAAGCTCCTCCCGGTGCTGCGCTCTCCTGGCTCTGGCTGGAACTCCTCCTCGGTTCCCCGGCCACTCGCTCGGCTCCGGCTGGAGCTCCTCCGCGCCCAGCCTCTGGTTCCTCCCGGCTTGGTTCCCCCTCCTCCCGACGCCGTCCCCCCACCCCACGGACACGTCAGGCGCCCATCGGCCCGTGCCTTCACCCCAGGGCCCTGCCTCTACCGGCTGTCGGAGTGCAAGGAGTGTCGGGTGCCCCTAGCCGCCTAGAGTTGGAGATTTGGATTTTGGAGTTTTGCAAATTGGGGATTTGGGGAACCGCCAACCGGGAAGAAGTGAACAGGAGAGGAGATGTAATGAGATGAGATAGGCTTAGCTGGCGGGTATAGGCCGAGGCCTTCTTTGGCTGTGGCCTCCTCCTCGGCTCCTCGGCCTCTGGCCGTCTGTCGGGAAGAAGGATGCAAAGGAGTAGCAATGGCCAGCGCCTAGGAGGGAGGAGAGGGGGGGGGGTCGCCGGCGCTGGCTACCTGGGGCGGCCGCCCAGCCTTGCCCTATTGCTGGGGCCGCCCCTGATATCAGTAGATCCGTCATCAAAAAAATATTTTAATAATGTTATAATATTATTACTTATACTAATATAAAGTTATAAAAAGGAATGGTTAACGTTACATCTTGGTGACCATGGTGACCATGAAAAGTGAATAACATCAAACATAAATGAACGCAGGGAGTATTTACCATCTTGACCTCAGATCAAATATGGTAAATCATAAATAAAGTTTAAAGTCCCAAACCTAGAGTTAACGGCTAATATTGAAGAGGAGCGGTATACACACGATGTTTTCACGTCCGATACTCGTGCAATGCACCCGGGGAGGAGGGACGAGGCGTGCGCGGCTGACCAGAGGAGAAGGAGGCAAGGAGGAGGCGCGGAGGAGGGAGGCGGCTCGCGGGGCCGGTTAGAGGAGGAGGAGGCGTGCGGGCTGGTCGGAGGAGGAGGAGGAGGAGGCGGGTAGGGGCGATCGAGCGGAGGCGCGGGCGGGCAGAGGCACGGAGGAGGAGGCACGGAGGAGGGAGGCGGAGCATGGGGCCGGTCAGTGGAGGAGGAGGAGGTGCGTGGGCCGGTCGAAAGAGGAAGAGGCTCGTGGGCTGATCAGAGGAGGTAGGCAGGGGCGGCGGTGACCGGTGTAACATCCCATTTTCGGTTGTTGTTTAGTATCTTCCATTTGTCTTCTTAGTTTTCAAAACCTATTTCAAATTTTGGTGTAATTGCAAAATTCTCTAGTTTCTGCCTCATTTCAAAATTCGGGTTTGGAAGTTCAGCTTGAATCTCGGTTTCGAATTCAAATCATCTCTTTTTGGGCTCGGCCCATTTATCTTCCTGGGCTCAGCGCTGAGCCACCCTGACACGCTTGTGCCCGCTCTGCTGCACCCCTGTGAGCGCACCTGCTCCCCTGCCTGCTCTGTCCCGTTACCCACCAGCCACCCGCCTCGGGACCGTGCGCCTCTGAGTCTCTCAATGACTCTCTCCTCCTCTCCTCCGGGCAATAAAAGAGCCCGAGCAACCCCCTCCTTCATCTCCTTCCTCCACCCAACTCTCCATCTTTCACTCTTGTTGTTGTGGTTTGCCCGAAGCCCCAAGCTCCGAGTTCAAGCCGCCGCACACCTCCTCTCGGTCCTCCCCGCACCAGTGCAGCCCCCTCTTCTACCCATGTCATTTTGTGTCCCAGAGCTCCTTGAAGCAATCCCCTCACTCTATTTCAGTTTTGTTTCATAGGAGCCACCGCTTTTCCTCTTCTCCTTCAGTCTTGGCTAACCCCTTCACCGTTGTCCTCCTTTGCCTTTGACCGCGAGCTTCCTCACCGTCGTTCGCCATCCATCGACCCCCCCTCGTCCAGCCTCTCTTTCGGTCTTGGTGAGTTTCCTGTGCCCTGTTCTCTATCGTTTTCTTTCGACTGCGTTGAGCAGTCGAGTCCTTCTTTCAACACCCTTTTTATTTCGACCGCGTCGAGCCGTTGAGTCGTTTCGAGTCGTTCTTTTATTTCGACCGCGTTGAGCAGTCGAGTCCTTCTTTCCTTTCAGCAACATTGAGTAGTCGAATCCTTCCTTCGACCACGTCGAGTAGTCGAATCCTTCCTTCGACCACGTTGTGTAGTCGAATCCTTCCTTCGACCATGTTGAGTAGTTCAATCCTCCTTTTGACCATATTGAGTAGTCAAACCTTCCTTTGACTACGTTGTGTAGTCGAGTCCTTCCTTCGACCACGTTGAGTAGTCAAATCCCTTCTTTCGACCACGCTGAGTAGTCGAAACCTCCTTCTGACCACTTGTGTGGTCGAACCACCCTTCGACCTCGTGAAGTCGGATAATCAGTACTCGAAACCAAAATTTTGAGGACTCCGTTCCCCTCTGTTTTAACTCCGATTTCAGTGTTTTCTATTTCTAATTTGTAAATTCAAGATCTTGCTTTTGGCTCTAGTCTTATTTAATTTGGAGTTCATTTATTATTTCTTTAGTATTTATTTGCTCCCTTGGCCTGTTTGATCCTTTTCGGTATGTTCGCCCGATTAGAGATCGAAGAAGCAAGAGATCTCCTTCTTAATCAAGCACAAGACTTCCAAGACTCTCTCACCTTTAACACAGGCGAGTCAATACTTTGATCATTTTGAGCCTACGTTTTATGCAAATTATATTCCTTTAAATTGCCAAAATTGCATGCTTTAATTCTTTAAGCAAATGTATGTTAACTCTTAAGGTAGTTAAATACCCACTTATTGGTTAATTAATTATTATCCCATCCTTTCGCAATTGAATCCGTTATTCTATGTCACCCTAGCAACTATGTGGTAAATTACTAGCTATTGGTTGTACTTAAGCGACATGCTAGTCTTGCTTAAGTACTGGTGCATTAGAATGTCCCAACCATCATCTCTTAAATCATAAAATGGTTTTGGATAGTCATGGGAGGTACATGACTGAAGTATTTGAGATAAATTGGTTTTTCTCCTCAAAACCCCAAACTGCTTTTACCCCATTTGGGCAGATGGTATGATGGTGGGTGCTGATGTAGCACGAGAATATGTGGAATGTGGTATGAACCACCCAGATGATATTAAGGACATAATCCGGTGATGACCTCCCATTGTAAAACATGTGCAACCACAAGTCTGCAAAGTGTAACTTGGCTTAATAAAGTTATCGAACCCTGAAAGTCATCTCGCTGGAGAGGATCGAGGTAGTGCAAGCGGTGGATATGTTCCTGCTTGAATGGGACGCTGTGGTAAGGTGAAGTTACCAGCTGCGCTAGTCGTTGTGGTTGGGACCAGCTGTGCTAGTCGTTGTGGTGAACATCCCGCACAAGTTATGGGACCCACTGCAAGTGGGAGAAGCCCATATGGGTGAGATGACGGAAGTGGCGAGATAATTTGAAAGGTTACTGTGATGATCTCTCAACCACACGACCAAGGAATCATGTGGGCAATGAGTTCATTATTTCTTGTGGGTACAGTGTCCAACCTATACATAGTATAAACTGTTTAAACAGCCACGCCTATGGTGAAAGGCATACATGGGAACTTGCTAGAGTTAGTTCTATTTCAAAAACCTTTATGGGTGGGATAAAAGCTAATCAGGCTGATGTAACCTGGACCTTGTGTTGTTCCTAGGTGGTCATACCAAGTGTTGTTTATAATGGTCATAGCCACATTTCAAAATAAGGATAGGTGGAGGTAACCTCTGCTGTTATATTATTGCAATTACTCTCTTTAATAAAATGCAATTTGGTTAAAATGCTAAGTGATAGGATTTTCTAATAATGATATTGGAAAACATTGCTTTAGCAAATAAAAGAACCCAAGCCACCCTTGCTAAGTCTTGCATGTATAGTAATGCATCATGTGTATTGGCTTGCGAGCACGGAAGTTGTGCTCACTCTCGCTCCTCCCTTCAAACCTTCAGACCTCGCAGATCTTGGAGACTACAACTACTACGAGAACCCTAAAGTCGATGAACAAGGTAACGATGAAGAGTAGTCTAGTTCTGTTAGTCTGGGTCTCGCCTCAGACTAGCTGGCTCGTCGGTACTTGTGTGCGACCGGTATTGTCCAAGTCCTTGGTTAATACTAGTCGTACACGAGCTGCTCCAGTCGCTTGCCTGCGGAGAGATGTGCTCTACTTCTTTTGCTTCCGCACTTATCCTCTACTCTGTTCTGAACTTTGTGATGTTATGGCCTTCGTGCCCTTTTTGTAAAACAGTAGGTCCCAAGTTGCAAATTTGGGGGCTCACTCGACCAGGTCCACGACCAGGTTTACGACTAGGCCCACGACCAGGTCTATGACCAGATCTACGATCAGGTCTTGGCCGAAGGTTGTCTGTGTGTGCTATCTACTGTTGGCCTATTATGTAATGTAATCATTTGGCCTGTTCGGCCCTTATTGTAAAACTTGACCCGATGCAGACTATATAAACTCTGATATATTAAATTAATGAATGGTTTTAGTTCATGCCTTGTATGAAATGATTCAGCAATGCACCTGTGAGTGCTATCTACTGATCCAGGGAATAGCACAGTATTTTCATTGAGGATCGGGGTTAGGAAATCCGGGTCCGACAGAGCTGATATCAAAGCATATGACTATAGGAGCCTTAGTTAGACTAGTTGTTGCTATAGGACTTGAGTCTTATTTTCCAAAACTAAGAAAAGTTTTGGTCAAAGTATAGCGTACTTACTGCTCCTTCTCATCACTCTTAGTTCTAAACTCACCACTACCTTCGTTGAGTTTTCTGGCTCTCTCTTGTTCAAAATTGTAGATGGCCACACCATCATTCGTGGTCATGGCTGTAGTTGTGGGCCATGGAGGTTTTCCTCTACGCTAGGGAGGGCGAGTTTATCGCTCACACCTTCAGAGCCAATCATCCCAAGAGCAGCTGTGATGAAGCAGTCCAAGACGTAGCACGCTTCACCCGCACCGCTTGTTGTCAACACCCGCTAGAGGAGTAGTTAGGACTAGTATAGGCTAGCTAGCAGTGCTTGCTAGGCAGTCTTTTCGGTTGCAAGTGCTTTGCCCTTCTATAGACATTGTGGTTTGTATCTTGTGCTGCGGCCTAGCATGACCTATATGGTATGTTTCAGAAGCCATGTAACACTTAAACACCTAATATAATACAACCATTCTAGGTTGTATTGTTTTGATCGTTTCCCTCGTTTGGTTCAAGTTCTTCTATTGTGCTCTAGAAGGGTAGTAAACCCTCGTATACTTCCCTCTAGTTCTAAGCCTCAACGTTTCTTCAGATGCTGCATAGAAGAGCCGCCGCCCTAAGCTGTGGTGCCTTTGCAGCAGACCGTGGTCGTGGTCAAGATCTACCTTCCCCACCACCAGCAAACCCAACAATGGCGCAAGTTATGTTCCAACAGACGCAAATTCTCCAAGCCTTGCTCGCCAGTCAGCAGACCAGAGCAGCTGGTCGTAACTCCAAGCTTGCAGACTTCCTCAGGACCAGACCCCTCACCTTCACTGTAGCAAATGAACCCCTGAAAGCTGAAGACTAGCTCAGAGACACTAAGAAGAAGTTTCATCTCGCTCGATGCCCAAAAGAAGACAAGGTGGACTTTGACACCCATCAGCTAAAAGGAGCTGCCGCTGCATGGTGGGAGAACTACCTCTCTGCCCGAGGTGGTGAAAGTCTAGTAGCGAAAGAAGAATAAGTAGAGGCAGCAGCATCCGCGACTAGAGATACACAAGTCCCTACTGCCGCAGAAGCAATTGCTGAAGTACAGCTAGTTGAAACTGAACCTACATGGTAGTCAATCCCCTGGACTAAATTTAATACTACTTTCAGGACCAACTTTATGCCCACTGGTACAATAATATTGAAGAAGAATGAGTTCAGAGCACTCAAGTAGGGGCATACGTCCATCAACGAGTACCTAACAAAGTTAAACTAGCTTGTCCGCTACGCTCCAAATGACACTGCTGATGAAGAGGAAAAGATTAACTGCTTTGTGAAAGGAATGCACGAAGACATGAGAGTCCAGCTTATCCTCCACAACTTCCTCAGCTTCCATCAGTTGGTCAACAAAGCTCAATTGCTGGAGAATGAGAAAAAGACTGTGGAAGTTAGCCGAAAAAGGAAGATGGCATTTCAGAGGCCCCAAAGTAGCTCTCAGCAGAAGGCAGCATTCCATGGCATCTCGTCTTTCAGACCATCTGTGGCCCCGTCTCAGAAAACTCAAACTCCAGCCCTGTGTCCCAATAGGAATGGTTTCTGTACCCTTCGCCCCACCGGGTAGCCTGCAGTAGCCAACCCGATAGCTCATCTTCGCTGTTTCAATTGTGGAGAAAAAGGACACTTTGCCAACAAGTGTCCTCAATAGGTCACCACGGTGAAGAACAACCTAAGAGCCACACCAGCTCGAGGCTAGACTTCAGCTCCAAGCAAAAGTCATCAGACCTGGTAGGCATCCAGAGCAGCTTCCATGCCAACCCAAGGCCTTGTGAACCATGCCACCGTTAAATAATCCCGAGAAGCTTCAGGAGTACTGAGAGGTACGTTCTCCATCTAACCTAAGTAGCTCGAATCTCGGGATCGAGATTGTTTTTAAGGAGTGTAGGATTTGTAACATCCTGTTTTTGGTTGTTGTTTAGTATCTTCCATTTGTTTTCTTAGTTTTCAAAACCTATTTCAAATTTGGGTGTAATTGCAAAATTCTCTAGTTTCTGTCTCATTTCAAAATTCGCGTTTGGAAGTTCAACTTGAATCTCGGTTTCAAATTCAAATCATCTCTTTTTGGGCTCAGCCCATTTCTCTTCCCGGGCTTAGCACCGAGCTGCCCTGGCACTCTCGTGCCTGCTCTGTTGCACCCCCGTGCGCTCACCTGCTCCCCTGCCTGCTTTGTCCTGTCGCCCACCCACCACCCGCCTCGGGACCGCGTGCCTCCGAGTCTCTCAGCGACTCTCTCCTTCTCTCCTCTAGGCTATAAAAGAGCTCGAGCAGTCCCCACCTTCATCTCCTTCCTCCACCCAACTATCCATCTTTCACTCTTGTTACTGAGGTTTGCCCGAAGACCTGAGCTCCAAGTTTAAGCCGTCACACACCTCCTCTCATTCCTCGCTGCACCAATGCAGCCCCCTCTTCTACCCATGTCATTTTGTGTTCCAGAGCTCCTTGAAGTTATCCCCTCACTCTATTTCAGTTTTGTTTCACATGAGCCGCTACTTTTCCTCTTCCTTCAGTCCCGGCTGACCCCTTCTTCGCTATCCTCCTTCGCCTTCGACTACGAGCTTCCTCGCCACCACTTGTCGATGCCCCCTCTCCGTCCTCTCTCTCTCGGTCTTGATGAGTTTCCCGTGCCCTGTTCTCTATCGTATTCTTTCGACCGCGTCGAGCAGTCGAGTCCTTATTTGGAGTCCTTCTTTTCTTTCGACCGCATCGAGCAGTTGAGTCCTTCTTTTCTTTCGACCACATCGAGCAGTCGAGTCCTTTCCTTTCGACCATGTTGAGTAGTCGAATCCTTCCTTTGACTACGTTGTGTAGTCGAATCCTCCGTTCGACCATGTCGAGTAGTCGAATCCTTCCTTTGACCACGTTGAGTAGTTAAATCCTTCCTTTGACCACGTCGAGTAGTCAAATCCTTCCTTTGACCACATTGTGTAGTCGAATCCTCCTTTTGACCACGTTGAGTAGTCGAATCCTTCCTTCAACCACATTGACTAGTCGAATTCTTCCTTTGACCACGTTGAATAATCGAATCCCTTCTTTCGACCACGCTGAGTAGTCGAAACCTCCTTCCGACCACTCGTATAGTCGAACCTCCCTCCGACCGCGTGAAGTCTAATGATCAGTACTCGAAACCAAAACTTCGAGGACTCCGTTCTCCTCCGTTTTAACTCCAATTTCAGTGTTTTTTATTTCTAAATTTGTCTAAATTCAAGATCTTGCTTTTGAGTCTAGTCTTATTTAATTTGGAGTTCATTAATTATTTCTTTAGTATTTATTTGTTCCCTTGGCCTGTATGATCTTTTCCGGTACATTCATCCGAGTAGAGTTCGAAGAAGCAGGAGATCTCCTTCTCGATCAAGCACAAGACTTCCAAGACTCTCTCACCTTTAACCTAGGTGAGTCAGTACTTTGATCATTTTGAGCCTACATTTTATGCAAATTATATTCCTTTAAATTGCCAAAATTGCATGCTTTAATTCTTTAAGCAAATGTATGTTAACTCTTAAGGTAGTTAAATGCTCACTTGTTGGTTAATTAATTATTATCCCATTCTTTGGCAATTGAATCCATTTGTCCTATGTCACGCTAGTAACTATGTGGTAAATTACTAGCTATAGGTTGTACTTAAGCGACATGCTAGTCTTGCTTAAGTACCGGGGTATTAAAATGTCCCAACCATCATCTCTTAAATCATAAAATGGTTTTGGGCAGTCATGGGAGGTACATGACTAAAGTATTTGAGATAAATTGATTTTCCTCCTCAAAACCCCCAAACTATTTTTACCCCATCTGGGCAAATGGTATGATGGTGGGTGCTGATGTAGCATGAGAATGTTTGGAACGTGGTATGAACCGGCAGATGACATTAAGGACTTAATCCGGTGATGACCTCCCATCGTAAAAAATATGCAACCACAAGTCTGCAAAGTGCAACTTGGCTTAGTAAAGTTATCGAACCCTGAAAGTCATCTAGCTGGAGAGGATCGAGGTAGTGCAAGTGGCGGATGTGTTCCAGCTTGAATGGGACACCGTGGTAAGATGAAGTTGCTAGCTGCGCTAGTCGTTGTGGTTGGGACCAGATGCGCTAGTCATTGTGGTGAACATCCCACACAACTTATGGGATCCACTACAAGTGGAAGAAGCCCATATGGGTGAGATGACGAAAGGGATGAAATAATTTGAAAGGTTACTGTGATGATCTCTCAACCACATGACAAAGGGATCATGTGGGGTAACGAGTTGATTATCTCTTGTGGGTACAGTGCACAACCCCTGCAGAGTATAAACGGTTTAAACGAACGCGCCTACGGTCAAAGGCGGACATGGGAACTTGCTAGAGTTAGTTCTATTTCAAAAACATTTGTGGGTGGGATAAAAGCTGGTTGGGCTGATGTAACCCGGACCTTGTGTTGTTCCTGGGTGGTCGTACCTAGTGTTGTTCCTGGGTGGTCATACCTGGTGTTGTTAATAGTGGTCGTAGCCACATTTCAAAATAAGCATAGGTGGAGGTAACCTCTGCTGTTATATTATTGCAATTACTCTCTTTAATAAAATGCAATTTGGTTAAAATGCTAAGTGATAGGATTTTCTAATTATGATATTGGAAAACATTGCTTTAGCAAATAAAAGAACCCAAGCCACCCTTGCTAAGCCTTGCATGTATAGTCATGCATCTTGTGTGTTGGCTTGCGAGCACGAGAGTTGTGCTCACTCTCGCTCCTCCCTTTAAACCTTCAGACCCCGCAGATCTTGGAGAATACGACTACTACGAGAACCCTGAAGTCGATGGACAAGGCAACGATGAAGAGTAGTCTAGTTATGTTAGTCTGGGTCTCGTCTCAGTCTAGCTGGCTTGTCGGTACTTGCGTGCGACCGGTATTGTCCAAGTCCTTGGTTAATACTAGTCGTACACGAGCTGCTCTAGTCGTTTGCTTGTGGAGAGATATGCTCTACTTCTTTTGCTTCCGCACTTATCCTGTACTTTGTACTCTGAACTTTGTGATGTTGTGGCCTTTGTGCCCTTTTTGTAAAATAGTAGGTCCCAAGTTGCAAATTTGGGGGCTCACACGAACAGGTCCACGACCAGATCTACGATCATGTCTCGACCGAAGGTTTTTTGTGTGTGCTATCTACTATTGGCCTGTTATGTAATGTAATCATTTGGCATGTTTGGCCCTTATTATAAAACTTGACCCGATGCGGTCTATATAAACTCTAATGTGTTAAATTAATGAATGGTTTAGTTCATACCTTGTATGAAATGATTTAGCAATGTACCTGTGAGTGCTATCTACTGATCCAGAGAATAGCACAGTGTTTTCACAGAGGATCAGGATTAGGAAATCCGGGTCCGATAGCCGGAGATAGCGCGGGTGGGCGGCCAGGCAGGCACCGTGCGCACGGCTTTGGGAGGAGGGAGGCGGCACGTGGGGCCGGCCGAAGGAGGCACGGGGAAGGGATAAGTCGTGCAGGGCCGGTTGGAGGAGGCGGCGGCAGTGGGCTCGGTGGGGCATCGTGCATCAGTATTAAATTAAATGACATAAAGCATTTCCGAATATTGAAATCACATATGGCATTATGTAAAATAAATCTAATTAAGAAGTTGGCTAATGAAATCTATGCTACAAATCTTGCCTACAACTCAATAAGGTTGACATGTGGATGTCATATTTGCCTAAAATTCTTTTACTCAGGTGAACCATGCAAAGTCAAAGATTGTTTCAGTAAAATGTTTGCAAAGTTTCCTCCGACCAAAGTAATGACACCAACCAAGTTGTAACCCAATAGTTGACGCATCCAAATGGCCGTTCAAGAAGCCAGAGTTCAAATTCCAACACCAAAAGATTATGGGTTTAAGTCCTTTGCAGCAAATGCGTGGGTATTTATTGTTGGTGAAATTTGTACTACAAACATAGGTAGTTTTAGACATTGACGCCCACTCCGAGATGTCATTTTGATCACTAATTTGTATCATAATATTCTATTAAAAACCAAAAAATATATATTATGAAAGTATATACCGTCATGATTGTATAGTAGTTCCAATTTCATGTAGTACCTAAATATAGGTATATTAATATATTAATGGTCAAACATATGTTTGACTTCAAGAACTCTAGTACAACTATGTGGGAAGAGCGGTGGAGGGCTATTGGGCCATGCTGGCATCAGCAGTGTGCAAGCAATGCAATGTCGGAGGAGGCGCACCGAGAGAAAAATTTGATGAGGAGGGCCTCGCGTGATTCTCTTAAGGTTCTCCCCCAGCAAATTTTCTTTGGACGCACCTGGGTGAGGGCGGGGGCACTCTCAAAGCCTCTGGCAGCTAGGTTTTTAGGGTCAGGTGTAAGGAGGGGAGTTTAGTGGGAGAGGATAGTGGAGAGAGTTATTAGATTTAGATCCAACGGTCGAAAACAATATATGACTATTTAGTTGAGTGATACATAGAGAGTAAAAAAACACATGTACCTGTAACACAAAAGAAAACGTATATCCAGCACAAACTTTCATGATTATCATGTTGTTGTACTTCGACAGTATATTATATACTTTCATGATTAATTTAGAAGTTTCTTATTGTTGATGATTTGATATCGATATTACGAATGAATATAGGGGATTTTTCTTAGTATGAGCCATACAGAAAAAGACAAAGAGATTTAGACAAGTTCAGGTCTTCTCGTGAGAGAATAATAACCCTACTTGTGTTGTTGTATTGACTATGCTTTACAACAGGGAAGAAATCACTAGTACTAAGCTTAATGACCTCTCTGTTGTCTCTTTTTCTTCTCTCAATCCTCCCTCCGATCCTCTTTATATAGCGCGTGAAGGGGTGACAGTTGTTGTATACCAAGAAGCGCCTCAACGCTTGATGAAATGCGCATATTGTTGATAGTTATTGTCAGAGAGACTACACCCCACGTTGTCTTGCAGTTACGTCAGAGACAGAGGCTTAATACGTGCAGTTATCCCGGAGAATAACAGCGCATATTAACTACTGTATGTATTAAACACAGCACATAAGTGTCCCTAGTTGATTGGTCTCACATGTCTGTAGGCTTTGTGGACTATAGGGTGGTCGTAGTTGATTTGGTCGTAGTAACACTTACGACCATGACATGGTCGTATTAAGGCTTACAACTATGAGGTGATCGTAGGAAATCTTACGACAACTAAATAGTCGTAGGAGGTCGTAGGAAATCTTACAACCACTAGATAGTCGTAGGAGTATTTACGACAATATAGAATGGTTGTAGAATGGTTTACGACCACTTGATTAAGCTTTTCTCTTATTAATGATGAGGGGTATACTTACGAATAATATGAAGGTATTGCTATCTATAATAATAATTACAGATAAACAATTTAATTAATTGAGGATTATTAGATCCTGGTCACTTACTTCCCATAAAGAAAGTTTGTCTTAATTCCAAATGTGTTAGAATTAGTGTATGATCTATTTCCCCTGTGCAGAATATATTTGTTAATAAAGAAAAAAATAGATGGGTTGGCTATGATGTAAACAACTTTCTACTCACAAAAAAAAACTCTCTACTTTTTCGTTACCTTATATTTTTTTCACTCCCTTACTCTCACGTGTACATAATTTTTTTATCTAAAACGCATATAATACAAACACACATACCGTCAATACTAAAAAGGTTTCTTTTATGGGATTTTCAACATAAACATTTATGCTATTTGCTTTTAAAAATTATTTACAAAATCATATGAATCTTTAATAGTTAAAACCAAATAAAATTATTTTACTTTTAAAAGAGGACAACAGAACATATCTTTGTAGAAAATTAGATGATGCCAACACGAAAAGCAACACACTTTAGTTCGCTAGTGTGTATAATTCCTTGTAAGTTTCTAAAATTTCAACAAAATACCTTAATACTTTTTACATTTTTTTAGATTTTCTTGATTTCTTAATTTAGCAAGGGAGTTTTAAACCGTAGATTGTTTGGAAGGAAAATCATATGTTTCTGATTTTTTAATTTTTTTTGAAGTATTAAAAAAATATAATACACCGGAGGAGCTACTTCCAGCCCACAAACTCGACCACCATAATCTTGTGCTCTATGCGGGTGTAGATCATTTATAGTTATTTTGGGATTTAATACAAATATACTCCCCGTTCTCAAATACATGTCGTTCTAGCTTTTGTTTTTGAGGAATCATCATTCTAGCTTTTAAATTTTATTCCCAAATAGATGCCATTCCTCAATTTTGAGATATTGTTTTACCGTCTTTTTCCCCATTCACTATTCATGTCTAGTTCCAGGTCATTTACTACGAAAGACTAGGCTAACACACAACATCCAAACCAGGAAGTGATTGAATGGAAAGGAGGCTAATATACTCTTGTATATGTGCCTGGCTGTTGTCCAAATTTTAGAATGACATATAGGAATGGAGGGAGCAGTGATTTGGATAATCTTTTTTTTACCTAAACTTTATTTTCCTCGTGCCTGTTAGAAACCATGCCCAGTTAATACAAATAAAAATCTCTGTAAAGTCACCCAGAGTTGCTGTTGTTAGAGATATATATATATATATAGTGTGTTATTCCCCGTTGTTATAAGGGGTTATTTGCATATTCACCACTTGTACTTTGTGTATATATACTGGCCCTTTGGCTCTCTGGAAATACAAGTTGTTATTCCTAACATGGTATCAGAGCCAATTAGGTTTTCCCCCGGACGTGCAACTCATCCTCTCCTGCCCTTGCCCTAGCCGCCGCCGCCGCCGGCTTCCCTCCCCCCTCTCTGCCTCACGCCATCACTCACCGGTTGCTTAGGGTCGGTGCCGTCCGTGCGCCTCGTCGGTTGCTCACCGAGCAGTTGCTTCCCAGCCGGATCGCTGCTTGGCGCCCTCGGCGCGCCGCCTCCGGTCGTGTGGAGTCTTGGCGGCGCCCGCGCGCCTCGTCGCCGTCTCACCGGCCTCCGGCGGCGCCCGCCTCATCTGGATTTGCGAGCGCGGGGTCGTCCTCTCAGTCGCCGCCTCATCCTCCAGATCTGCGCCGCCGACTTGAGGATCCGCGGTGGGCCTCCTCCACCGGCCGGCTTGCCCTACTGCTTTGGTCCGGCCCGAGCCGGTAGCAGGCTCCTGACCGGCGCCGCCAGTCTCAGGCTCCTCGTTCACCGTCGCCTGGAGAAGTGCTCTTCGCTCCATCGCCTAGATCTGCGCTGCCTCACCCGGATTCAAGCCGCATCGGCCAGGATCCACGCCGCCTTGGCCTGGTTTGCGCCTCCTTGGCCTCCATCACCCGGATTCACGCCGCCACTGCTGGAGACGACTGGATCCTCTGCACTGCTGTGACGTCCCACCCTGTGATATACAGCGAAGGTCCGGGAGGAGCTTTTTTTTTTGAGTTGCGGTACTACCGCATGGAGGAGCGGTAGTACCGCTCGGTGCTGCCTGAGAGAGGTCTGCCCGGACCTCCCAGGAGGTCTTCAAGACCTCCTGGAGGTCTTGGCCAACAACCCGCCAGTAGCACCTCAGCGTATATCATAGAGAGGTCCGACAGTCCCGTAGGACCTCCTGGAGGTCCTGCCTCTGCGCACCGAACTAGTCCCAGGAACAAATTGGCTAGCTCGCGTAGAACTAACACAAGTGTAAACAAATCCATACAACAAGCTTAAAGAGAAGACAAACCAAAATAACACATATATTAACAGGTGGCCTTATGGCCAAGGTTTGTACAGGGGGTGCCACTAAAGGCTAACAACAAAAGAGAGCATCAAGACATCGGAGGCAAAGACAAAAACCCCAGGGTCCATTCGGCCAGCCCACAGGCTACCAAGTGGAGGACGTCACCTACTGTGCAAGGTCTTCAAGGGTGCTCCCCTCCTGAGAGCACTGGACCACCTGGAACTCCAACCTCTGCTGATCAAAACAGCAGGACACAAGCCAATGAGTACTTTGAATGTACTCAGCAAGCCATGGGTAAGGTATACAAGTAATATCCATGCACGGCTTGATGAAGTGAGCTGTATGGTTAGTTTGCAGAAAGCCAAAGTGACAGTAAATAACATAATAGATTGCAAAGCTCAAGTTAGAAAACATGATACATAGGTAAATTTGATTTTTAAAGGGGACAGTGAGCACCCACTCACACCCAAGGCACCAACCCAAACCTCTCTAGAGCACCCACTCCAGAGCACCACAAGACCCCTGGACCACTTTGTGAGCCAGCCATGACCCCTCTAGAGCCAACCAAGGTCTCTTTGAGGCACAAGCCATGACCTCTCACCAAAGCGCCCAGGAGGAACACAGTTTCACAAAAGGAATTCTACCCCTTATTCGAAATCTCCGGGCATGTCCATAACCGAGGATGCGGCTATTCGAATAGATTTACACTCTACAGAGGTGCACAACTTTACCCACAAGAGGTAGTCGCTCGATATTTCACACGTTACCTTAGACATGCGAATCAAGTGGAGACTACCATCGGGCTTTTACAAGGTCCTGCTCCGATTTAGTCACCAACATTAAGGTTTCGCCATCACGGTGTGCGTATAGCACCCGGTGGCCCCCTCTTAAGCCGTGGTGCTCCATCAACACCTCCTCTACCTTGGGACCGAATCAGAACAAAACCAGTTATTACTCTCGGTCGACCCCATAATGGACATGTGGTTGCACGGTTTGGCCCAGATCAATGGCTCCCAAGGTTCAGTCCTTAATTGGCTGCTCAGGCGAGGCATTCCACAACCCCAAATGTGAACCCAGCAACAACTTGGGGCACCCAAGTGACTCCATGGCTACAACCCTTGGATCACCTAGGTGACTCCATGGCTACAACCCTTGGAGCACCCACCACTCGCCTCTGGCCAACTCGCCTGAGCAAAAACAGCTTTTAGGTTCAACCTTGCCAAGACCACCCAGTCCTGGCACAACATATTTTAAAGTGGTCTCGCACCATGAACAACACAACTATGGCTTCAACCCTAGTTGCTCATCAGTGGCACCAACCAAAGTTCCATAATTCATTAGTCAAGTTTAAACAATAATGATGATTCATGAGGAGACCACGTCTACTAGAGCAAGGCTAAGCAAGAACGATACCCATGTCAGCAATAGCAATAAGGAGCCAACTAACAGTACCATCCTAAGGCTGTCAAAGGTAACATGTCAACATGTGGATTACCAAATAGACAAGGAGGCATAAAACCAGTAGGTATTTAACTAGAGCCCAAACCATTTTATACAAATAGCAATGCAAGTTTAACAAATCAAAATACTTTTGCAAACGGGATCAAGATGGTCAAAGGTCCCATGACTTGCCTTCAATGGCGGGCTACTGAGCTTCAACCGTGGCTGCTGGATCTTCAAGCTCCTTAGCACCAACGGAATCTACACGTTGCAAAGAAAACAACTAAATAAAGCAGCTCTAAAAGGAAACCGAAAAGAACTAGCAAGAAACAGAAAGAAAATATCCACAGAAGGGGAGGTCCAACAAGGGGGAAGGAGGAGGTCCAAGAGGGAGGAAATCCCACGGGAGGGAGGTCCAAGAAGTGAAGGGCTCGGACTCAAGGAGGTCCGAACCAGAGGAGCTTGGAGAGCTCCTCTAGAACCGAGAGAAAAGAGGGAAGGGGAAGAAATGACGAACAGGGAGGAAATGGAGGCCCCTGGTGCCCTATTTAAAGAGAAAGGGAGAATAGGAGCACCCTCAAAAGGGACGTCCAGATTCAAGGCATCAGTACAAAGGCACACTGCCACAAGATACAAAAAAGGATAAAGAAAGCTAGGGATTTGACAAAAAGTAGAAAAGAGTACAAAGGTAGGTGGCAGCATTTAATGTGACTCAACCCACATCAAATGCACTTAAGACTGCCCAAGGAGCCAGTCAAAAGGTGTAGAGACCAGTCAAAGGGCATGGTCCAAGGTCCAAGGAGGAGATCCACAGAGGAGATCCAGAGAGGACCGACAGGGAGGTCTTTGAGGACAAAAGGTCCTAAAGGCCACAAGGAGGTCCAAGGACAAACAGGGAGGTCTAGACCACAAAGATCTAAACATAAAAGAGGAGGTCTGAACCCAAGGGAGGTCCAAACACAACACAGGGAGGTCTGAACCTAAGGGAGGTCCAAAAGACACGCAACGAGGAGGAGGTCCTGGCGCTCAAGATCTCAAAAGGAGAACCTGAACGGCCAAGATCTCAAAGGGAGGACACAGGACGGTCAAGATCAAAAGGCAACGGGAGGTCCTGGCGCTCAAGATCTCAAAAGGAGAACCTGAACGGCCAAGATCTCAAAGGGGAGGACCTGGACGGTCAAGATCAAAAGGCAAAGGGAGGTCCTGGCGCTCAAGATCTCAAAAGGAGAACCTGAACGACCAAGATATCAAAGGGGAGGACCTGGACGGTCAAGATCAAAAGGCAAAGGGAGGTCCTGGCGCTCAAGATCTCAAAAGGAGAACCTGAACGGCCAAGATCTCAAAGGGGAGGACCTGGACGATCAAGATCAAAAGGCAAAGGGAGGTCCTGGTGCTCAAGATCTCGAAAGGAGAACCTGAACGGCCAAGATCTCAAAGGGGAGGACCTGGATGGTCAAGATCAAAAGGCAAAGGGAGGTCCTGGCGCTCAAGATTTCCAAAAGGGAGATCCGACGGCCAGATCTAAACAGGGGGAGGTCTGAGCGGCTAAGATCTCCAGAGAGGAGGTCCTAACGGCCAGATCTCAACAAGGGGGAGGTCTGAGCGGCTAAGATCTCCAGAGTGGAGGTCCTAACGGCGAGATCTCAACAAGGGGAGGTCTCGAGCGGTTAAGATCTCAGTGGAGGTCCTAACGGCGAGATCTCAACAAGGGGAGGTGCGAGCGGTTAAGATCTCGAGAGGAGGTCCTAACGGCCAGATCTCAACAAGGGGGAGGTCTGAGCGGTTAAGATCTCCAGAGAGGAGGTCCTAACAGCCAGATCTCAACAAGGGGGAGGTCTAAGCGGCTAAGATCTCCAGAGTGGAGGTCCTAACGGCCAGATCTCAACAAAGGAAAGGTCCAAAAGGATGTAGAGAGGGTCCAAAGGAGTTCCATATGGATACAAGGAGGTCCATATGGCCACGAGGAAGCCCAGAGGAACATGGGACGCCCAAAAGAACTCAGGGGTTACCAATGAACATGGAGAGGTCCAAAGGAAACAAGGCCAAGCTTGGCTTTGAGAGATCAAGGGGGTTTTGAAACACAAACCAGAGCTGGATCCTCGGCAGGAAAAACCAAAGCAAGGGGAGGTCTGTTGGAACACGGGGGAGATCCAAACGAGCAAGGGGAGGTCCTGGCGGACACAGAGGAGGTCCGTAGGACAAAGGGAGTTTGAGGAAGGTTCCAAAAGGGCACTAGGAGGTCTAGAGGAGCTCTGGAGCGCCCAAGTGAACTCAAGAGAGGTTCAAAAGAGAGGTGCGAGGTCCACGGGGAGGTCAAAACAGAGAGGGAGAACGAGAAAAGAGCTTCAGACACCAAGAGAGGTCTGGGAAGGGGAAACCAAACACAAGGGCACACAGAGCCGAAAGAGGGAGAACAGGAAAACTCCAAATAAACAACAATGGCACTGAACAGATTTAGTTCAAGTTTGGTTTAATCAATTAAAGCTCTTTTGAAAACTCAAGTTAAGCTTTGAACTCTCAACAAAACCAAATGGTTATTTTTATTTTTAAAACTCTGGAAAAACGGGACGTTACAACTGTGTCGCCTCCGCCTCGGGGTCCCTGCTCCCGGATCCGCACCGCCGTCGCCATCAGGGAGCCGCCGGCTTCCCCTCCCAAGCCGAAGCCGCCGCCACCGCCGTCGCTAGGGGGGAACTAGGGTTCCCCCTTGTCTGTGTATTTGTTTCCTTTAAATTTGGGTGCTTGAGCCGCCCGTCACCTTCATCGAGAAAAAAAAGAGAAAAAAAAACGTAGCTCTAACCGCCGTGCCGTCCGGCGCCGCCTGTTAGACTTCGTTGCCTTGGTCGCCACGCCGTCCAGCACCGCCTACCAATGGCTTCTGTTCCATCAGCTACGATCCCATTCTCGGGAACGAAGCTTCTAAGTGGTATTGGTCTGATGCCACTCCCCTCCGTGCTCGCCGCTTGTCCACCAGCTACACCGACTGCTCCTCGGTTCAGCACACTGCCACCTCCAGCGGCTGCCACAGGTGGCGGTGGCCGTCCTCACTGCTCCTACTGCGACAAGGTCGGCCACATTGAGTCCCAATGCTATAAGAAGCAATGGCATCTTTCACGCCATTCTTCTACTAGCACTGGCGCTAGTACTTCTACATCGACGTCTGCATCAACTCCTTCAGCAGTTGCTCTCGAAAGCGAGAGATAGCCGGACTTCGGCGCCGCTTGCCGCTTGTGTTCTCCTCGGCGAGTTACGCGGTTTTGCTACTAACTCTTCGGGCACTGCGAAACCACCACTTCCACAGTTAGGCACATCCCCGTGGATTCTTGATTCTGGAGCATCTTTTCACATGACTTCTGATGCTTCCACTCTGTCCTTCATTACACCTCTTGATTCTCCTGTTAGTGTTCTCACTGCTGATGGTACCTCTCTTTCTGTCTCTGGTCGAGGACCTCTTAGCAACTCATCTTTTCATGTTCCTTCTGTTGCTCATGTTCCTCGTCTTACCATGCAGCTTCTTTCTGCTGGGCAGATTACTAATCTTGGTTGTCGGGTCATTCTCGACTCTGACTATTGTTGTGTTCAGGACCGCCACACGGGAGCTCTGATTGGTTCTGGCCCTCGGCGCCTTGACTCACAGCGTCTCTGGGAGCTTGACTGGCTTCACCTTCCTTTCGCCGCCACCATCATTGCCGTCTCTCGCTTCGCCACTCCGTCTCCGGCTCTTTCTGATGAGTGGCATCACCGTCTTGGCCATCTGTGGATCTCGTGCTGTCGTCTTTAGTTCGCGTGGCCTTCGGGTCTGCATCTCGAGACGTGTCTTTAGATTGTCGTGGCGTAAGTTAGGCAAACAGATTCAGCTTCCTTATCCTCATAGTGAGTCAGTGTCTCAGCGTCCTTTTGATCTTGTTCATTCTGATGTTTGGGGTCCAGCTCCCTTCGTTTTGAAAGGGGGTCATCGATATTATATCATATTTATAGATGATTTTTCTCGCCACACATGGATATATTTCATGTCTTCTCGTAGTGAGGCCTTGTCCATCTATAAACAATTTGCCACTATAGTCCACACACAGTTCTCCACTCCTATTCGTGTCTTTCGTGTGCTGACTCTGCTGGCGAGTACCTCTCTCGTTACCTGCACAGCTTCCTTGCTGAGCAGGGCACTCTCACTCAGTTCTCTTGTCCTGGTGCTCATGCTCAGAATGGTGTTGCTGAGCGCAAGCATTGTCACCTCCTTGAGTCGGCTCGTGCACTGATGATTGCCGCCTCTATTCCACCTCACTTTTGGGCCGAGGCTGTTTCCACTGCCACCTATCTCGTCAACATCCAGCCCTCTTCTGCTCTTCAGGGTGCGATCCTTGTTGAGCGTCTCTGTGGTCTTCTTCCTGACTACTCTGCTCTTCGTCTGTTTAGCTGCGTTTGCTACGTTCTCCTCGCCCCTCGAGAACGCACCAAACTGACCGCTCAGTTTGTTGAGTGTGTCTTTCTAGGATACAGTGCCGAGCACAAGGGCTATCGGTGCTGGGATCCTGTTAGTCGACGGATGCGGATTTCTCGAGATGTGACTTTCGACGAGTCTCGTCCCTTCTACCCACGTCCTGTCTCTCCTTCGGCTTCCTCTGTGGAGTCTCTGTCTTTTTTGACCTTTCCAGATACACCTATCTCTATCTTGCCCTCGTCCACCCGTCCCACTGAGTCTCCACATATTTCTCCTATGGCCTCTTCGCCATTGTCGCCGCCTGCTTCGTCTCTTACGACTCCTCAGGCTCCCCCCACTACACTCGTCTACACTTGTTGACCTCGTATTGAGGATCTTCCAGATGAGCCATCTTCTCCTGATGTTTCATCTTCTTTTGATGCTTCATCTTCCCCTGATGGGTCATCTTCTCCTCGCTACGCTCTCCGCGATTGCCAGTCGATTCGCCCCCCTGCCCGTTTTGCCTTTGCTGGCGCAGCTACTCGTGAGCCTACCTCCTACCGGGATGCTGTTACTCATCCTGAGTGGCAGCATGCCATGGCCGAAGAGATTGTTGCCCTCGAGCGTACTGGTACTTGGGATCTTGTTCCTTTTCCATCTCACTCTCATCCCATCACATGTAAGTGGGTCTATAAGAATAAGACTCACTCTGATGGCTCTCTTGAGCGCTATAAGGCGCGTCTTGTTGCTCGTGGCTTCCAGCAGGAGCATGGTCGTGACTACGATGAGACTTTTGCTCCTGTGGCCCACATGACCACTGTCCGCACTCTTCTTTCGGTAGCGTCTGTTTGCCACTAGTCTGTTTCTCAGCTTGATGTCAAGAATGCCTTTCTTAATGGCGAGTTGCGTGAGGAGGTCTACATGCATCCGCCACCTGGGTATTCTGTTCCTGAGGGCATGGTCTGTCACCTTCGTCGCTCTCTCTATGGCCTTAAGCAAGCCCCTCGTGCTTGGTTTGAGCGCTTCTCCTCTGTGGTCACTGCTGCTGGCTTTTCAGCGAGTGATCATGATCCTGCGCTCTTTGTCCACACTTCATCTCGTGATCGGACTCTTCTTCTTCTGTATGTTGATGATACGATCATTACCGGAGATGACTCTGAGTACATTGCCTTTGTCAAGGCTCGTCTTAGTGAGCAGTTCCTTATGTCGGATCTTGGTCCTCTTCGTTACTTCCTTGGGATTGAGGTTAAGATGGTTTCTTTACGTCCCAAGAGAAGTATATTCAGGATCTTCTTGATCGCGCCTCCCTCACTGATCAGCCTACTGTTGAGACTCCCATGGAGCTTAATGTTCACCTCCGACCCTCTGATGGCGAGCATCTTTCTAATCCGACTCGCTATCGTCATCTTGTTGGGAGTCTTGTCTACCTTGTTGTTACTCATCCGGATATCACTTATCCAGTTCACATTCTGAGTCAGTTCGTTTCTGCTCCCACTCAGTCCACTCTGCCACCTTCTTGAAGTTACGGATACCTTCGTGGGACTATCTCTCGCCGTCTCTTCTTTCCACGCTCCAGCTCGTTACAGCTTCAGGCTTATTCAGATGCTACTTGGGCCAGCGATCCCTCTGATTGCCGGTCTATCTCTGCTTACTGTGTTTTTCTTGGTGGTTCGCTTATTGCCTAGAAGACGAAGAAACAGACTGCAGTGTCCCGTTCGAGTGCAGAGGCTGAGTTGCGAGCTATGACTCTCTTGATAGCAGAGATTACTTGGCTACGGTGGTTACTTGAGGATTTTGGTGTTTCTGTTACTACACCGACTCCTCTCTTGTCGACAAGACAGTGCTATCAAGGTGTGCCGTGACCTGTGAAGCATGAGCTCACCAAGCATATTGGTGTTGATGCTTCCTTCATGAGGTCTTGTGTGCATGATCAGGTGATTGCCCTTCAGTATGTGCCTTCAGAGCTTCAGATAATGAATTTCTTCACGAAGGCCCAAACTCGAGCACAGCACGGCTTCTACCTCTCCAAACTCAGTGTTGTTGATCCACCATGAGTTTGAGGGGGGGTGTTAGAGATATATGTATAGTGTGTTATTCCCCATTGTTATGAAGGGTTATTTGCATATTCACCACCTGTACTTTGTGTATATATACTGGCCCTTTGGCTCTCTAAAAATACAAGTTGCTATTCCTAACAGCTGTTAGTTGGGGTCGACTGCAACCAGAGTTCAGAAAACCAGAAATCGGTCCGAAATCAACTCATTCATGGAATTTAACTACAGAAGCGAAGGCCGATTAGACTGAGCGAAAATTTGGAACAAATCGGTATTAAAACAGAGAGGGATTCCCTAGACCAGTTTGATTGGAAACCGGCAGGTACCAACCGTTCCCACAGTTTTCTAAATCCTGATTGCAACTATTAGCAAAGCAAAGTTGGTCAATTGAATAGAAATACTATGGGGACACTCTACGACTTGATTAAAAATATGATAGACATTTGCGTCACTTCCGGTTTCATTTGCAAAAGAAGGTTTGTGTATGTTAGATTAGCAAACATGAATATTGACTCAGGAGCTTCTTTACATTACATACCTAAAGATGCTGGCTCGCCATAAGCTTGCAGTACAATAACAAGAACATAGAAGAAGGCTTGGAGATCAGACCTCATCCCCTAACCCCGCCCCCTAGAAGCAACTATTGACAAGTGCTCTCAGCGCTCTGGCCTGTAGTTTCAATCCTACAACCTATAAGTCCAACACCAGGTGTTGGGAGTCCTATTTAAGCTGCCCCCAAGTTATGGAGCAGCATGTAACTACGAGTCCATGAGATGACTCAGTCGAAAAATGGGAATAACTATTAATCCATGATTTTTAACTACAATTATTCGTGTTAGTTAACTATTCCGACACTCCGATTTTTTTTTTCAAGCGCACGTAGGAGAGCTGCATGTTGAGGTTTTGACGCTAGGTATGCATGACAAATTGACAGACACAGGAAGGTGATAAAATTGACATTCCTATCTTCATTTGCTTTGATTTGTTCCCACATTTCACTTGATCTCAGATGCGTACAAAGACTATAAACTTTATTATTGAGAAATGAATAAAGAGTATATCTATGACCATGTTGCCTAGCCTTGGCAGGTACAGAAAGTATAAAGTTTACCAAAGACTTTGAACCAGTCAATGTCAGTTAAACATCTATAGAGACATCCATACAAAAAATGCAGGCAGATGGCGTATGGCTCTACTGCATTTTTGTAATCAACAAACCGTAGAAGGATAAAAAACTGTGAATAACAATCGTAGTAATTTCTGTTCAACCAGAAACGAAAATAATTATGGTTTCCAGCACCACCATTAAGCAAAAAAAAGAAGACAAATTAAGGAACAATGTCATGGACATGTATATTATGAGATGAGTAAAAAAAAAAGAACAAACTTGGTGTACAATCAGGAGGGCGAGAAACGTGCACAACAAAATGCATTTTTCTACAAGTGAATATTCAAAGAGGGAATAAGGGTTCATCAATGCATAATTCTTAATTTCCAGCTAGAGATGTATGATCTTCAGGGTAGCTTCCTCATTCTTTTTTTTTTAGAAAGGTAGCTTGCTCATTCTGCCGAGAGATGATAGGCACCTTATTCGCTCTTTATTTACTGGTAAAGGAAAATCCGATCGATCTAGTTGAAAGCTAGTAGCAAGAGTTAAACAGATAGGAGGAAGATTTTTCTGAAATGGTTAGAAGTCAACTTGTTTCGTATGGTGATAACGCCTTATCGGAACTATACAGTAGCCTCCTGTGTGCAAGCAGAAGAAGAATTGTCATACGAGCATTAGGTAAGCTAGCCACTTGAGAATTCAATAAAGAAGCAGCATGCATCAAGATAAAGACCAAATTAAAGGCAGACTTGTCACCACAGGATAGTTCAACTGGAATGCCACTATAATTAACATCTTTGTGCCAATGTGCAAAATTCATACCTGCCAAATTCTATACCATGCAACTTTCATGTCAGTAAACAGAGAGATGCAGGAACAAGAGCTAAACACATGGCATCACAGCTGCCTCTCCATTACCGTCGTAAACCCATACCTACTTCATGTCTCTCGTCTGTCCTCTGTTTATAACGATGCAAGTAGTGACTAGCTACTTCCCCTTCCCGACTTCAACCCATCAGTATAACCTACATTCCAGAAGGGCTATAGGGTGGGGCCTTCCCGTAATCCTTTTCCCTCTCCGGATTGACCGTGGTCTGCTGTCCATGCCGACTATTGGAGAAGGTTCCAACCTGCTATTGTCGATGGCCGGTCATTTCGAAGAGGCCCAAAGAGTTTGGATACTTGATTGTTGGGTCGCTGTCCCGAGGTGTAGGTCGACCGTTGTGGATGCTCATGGTTTAACAGCTGGTCCAGATCTACAAGCAGGCCGCTGTTGATATCCCCGTGAGAGGAGGAGAGGAGTCGGGACTGTCGTCTCTTTTGCGCACCGTCCACTGTCATCATCGAGTGGAGGGGCCGTTTTCCTACACCTACTACATTCTGAAGGCTTGATGGTCATCCTATTAGGGTGGAGTGTTTGCCGTGGTTCTTCAGCCGTGACAGAGCTGGGGTTCTCCAGGTTTTGCTTCTACTCTTCTCTCTCAAGAACTATGCGATGGTTAACCCCTACATCGCTAACTTGGCTACCAAAAGCTTCAGCATGTTTAGGTGGTGGGGGCGTCGACGTCCTTTCCTTTTGGCTGTGGTGTGTGGCATGAGTGCGTAAGAGTCGTTTGACGTCCGTAATGGCTAGTTGGTGTTTACCCTAACCTGTGTGTTAGGTTGCTTACTGTAATACGGACACTTAATGGTGTCACCTTCAACTAAACTTTTATTAGAGAATGCACGATCCAATAATTGTGTGGTGTGATCAATCTATTCATTAGAGGGAGCTCTACCACGCTGCCAGCCAATATACATCCATTCATGGTCTGTCATTAAACAGTTCTGTGTTCAACAACTTGAATATGTTAGTTATAAATTTATTTGACATCGACATGACACAATTAAGTTGGTTATATTATCTGATACTACGTATCTTGCATATGTACTGTACGAATATCTGTAGGATCGTATAGCACAATCAGAGGGGGGTGAATGATTGTACCGATTTTTGCTTACAAATCAGCCATACTCATCGTGCACATGCACCGCTCGAACAAGAACAATCATGAGACAATGCTCAGCGAACCACGTCGCCAAAGAGAACACAAACTTCTTGAATAGATCTGATCTCTTATTTCTCAAACTTGTTCTGTGTCTACAAAGTGCTCTTCAAGCACCCCTCAAATCTCTATACCGAAAGACATCTCTAGCTCTACCGCAAAAGCCACGTAACAAAGCCCCCGTAACAGCCCCGGGAAAACACTTCCCCTCTGCCTCCTTTTATAGGCAGAGACTAATTCATATCCTCGACGACATGGACACGAAAACCTATCTCTTCCGAGAATCAAGGGACCCGAAACACTTCCAAACACGGGTTTTCTAATATCTCTAAACCTTCCAGATATGGAACACCTTCCATAACTCCTCACACGTCGTAAGCCTTCAGGACTGCTTCTCCCGAAGCTTCTCCGTGCATCAGCATCCATCTTTGATCTCCATGTGCTCCAGCGCAAGCCCGACCACCTTGTGACATCCTAGACCTTTTGAACCTTAGATTTCCCTATCCTAGTCCCAGTCCTCCTTGTCATCGATCATGGTCGTCTTCACGCTCAACCTGCACATGCAAAGACCAAATAACATATTCCCTGCACCAGTTCTCCAACTTGACCAATATCAGTTCACACACGCATATCATATACTCTCAAACATCAATTAACACTATCCATATTAACCTCGAAGTCTATGACCACTTTGACAAGGTTTGCGACCAGTTCCAGTAGGTCTACGACCACCTCCAAGACATTCACGACCACTCCATCAAGTCTACAACCACTCACCTGCACTGTAGCACTCGAAGCATACAGTAATTGGGATGAATAGGGTGGTCTTGTGAAGACCTCCAGGTGGTTCTATGAAGACCTCCGGGTGGTCTTGCAAGACCTCGTTAAAAGACCTCCTGAGAGGTCCTAGAAGACCTCGTGAGTGGTCTTGAAAAACCTCCTGAAGGACCTCTGGGGTGATCTTCGAAAAACTTCCAGGGTGGTCTTTGAAAAACCTTCGAGGTGGTTCTGGACAGACTTTGTCTTTTTGCAAAGACAACCCTCTTGTCCTTTTTTTGCAAAGACAATCTCCTTGCTACAGTACCCGCGATGAACAGTATCGGAGTGCAGTACTCGAAAGGCCTCCTCGTTACAGTAATCGGAAGACCACCTTGCTACAGTACCTGGAAGACCTCCTCGCTACAGTACTTGGAGCTACAATACCTAGAAGACCTCTTCGCTAAAGTACTCGAAAGACCTCTCGGTTGATCCACGTTGATGCTCATGGAGATGTCCTGGATGGACAAGATTGATCCTGGGGAGGTCCTGGATGGTCTCGATTGATCCATGTTGACGCTCTTGGAGGAGGTCCTGAATAGTCCAAATTGATCCTGAGGAGGTCCTGGATGGTCGCGATTGATGCGTGTTAGTTCTCCTGAGGGAGGTCCTAGATGGACGAGATTGATCCAGGGGAGGTCCTGGATGGTCGCGATTGATGCGCGTTAGTGCCCCTTGAGGAAGACTTGGATAGTCCAGATTGATGCGCGTTGGTTCTCCTAGAGAGGTCCTGGATGGACGCGATTGATGCGCGTTGGTGCTCCTGGGGAAGGTCCTGGATGGATTAGATTTATCCTGGGGAGATCCTGGATGGTCCTAATGAGTCCACGTGGGTGCTTTTGAGATGGACCTTGAGTGGTCCTGATGAGTCTATGCGGGTGCGCCCGAGGAGGACCTTGAAGACTTCCAGTGAACCTGAAAAGACCTTAAACTAGCCACCCAAACGGAACAACTGAACCTTCTAACAATCGCAAATTCCAAGCAACCCAAAAGTCAATTATTCAAATCAATTATTCATCAGCAAAAACGTTGGCAAGGCCGCATGGTCTAACAATATCATATGATGGTATGTCCAAATTAGAGAATCTGCACATAATTATTAATTTAGCAATCAACACATGACGTGGTTTATGAGATTACTCCTATGTAAGGCAAGAACAAATTTGGTCTAGCATAACATTGCATTTGCAACAAAAGGACATAATTTTGATTACTCATAGCACAATATTTATTACTTATTATGCATCATTCGAACAATACATATTAGTAAAATCATATAAGTTGGAGCTTACCAATACCACTCAGAGGCAGTGAGACAGACGCAAAGAGTCTATGGGGGGACTTCACTAGGCTTGATATTTGGAACTCCAGTGAAGAAGGGTTCAACACAATCCGGTTTAGAGATAGCTCCACTATTAAGAGTTTTAGCATTCCATCTGTGATGTTTACACCGCATTTTAAAATACCAATTATTTACATGTGATGTCTTTCTAAACATGTCAAGTAATTTAAAATTTAAAGCACTATAGAACAACACAGATAGATTTGGTAAGATTCACAATATTGTTCTAAGTCTCTGTTTGCAACAAAGCACCTAAGTGTATATAACAATATAATCATGAAGTCCACACATCTTATAGACTAAAAATTGAATGAGCATGATACATCTGGATGTAATATATAGACTAATTATTATTGCAGCACTCCATATTACCAAAAAGAATACGAGTGTAGTTACTTACACCAAGAAGAAGACAGGAGAGACCTTTCCAATGGCACCATGCCCAAGAAAGAACTTGAATAATTATGACACAAAAACATTTCACATTGTTGAATAATAATCCTTTTAGTGCACTGAGCATGAATGTAAAACATCAATAATCTCCTATTCCATCCAAACTGAGATGACTCAAATAAAGAGCAGAACTAGAATGTCACTTCATCTAAACCTTTATGCTCTTATAGAACATGAATTTACTTTTGTTTTGTATATCTTAGCAGCTAAAATGGTATGTACACATAGATAACACACACTGCACCTTTCAGATTATCTACTCAAATTGAATACTATCATATTATACGCATATACAATTAATAGATACTGCTCCTCTCAGATAAAACCAAATACTAGCAGATTAGTTATCGTAAAGGATGTGATTAGTAACCATGATAAACTTTAGCTCAAGAAAGTTGGCTCCAGGAACTAAAGTTGCAAGCAAATGTCATTTATAACTTTGTATTTGTTCTATAGGCACAAATACTAGGGGACGTTACACATAAATCAATTCAATTAGTTCAATCCGATAGATGTAAGATATATGTCAGTCAATTTATTTGGACAATCAAACATGGCCAGTCCAGCACCCCAACTTCCAATCAATATTATTTTATTTGCCTATTTATATAGTCACTGGAATTTAAGAATTAGTGATACACATTAATCCAGTTAGTTAGTTAATTAATTATTGATGAGAGACATAGGTCTAAGGGTATCCTGACATTTCCATTTGGCAAGTCATTGTTGTATGGGATAGCTAACCAGTGGAAATTATGTAGTTATACCTATACCATCAAATCAAAAGAATACAAATAAGAATTTACGATAGCACAAAGGAAATCCATAATGTACAATGAATAAGATAAAGTTGACAGCAGACGTTGGATCACTGACACACCATGAGGTAAGCCATAAGCATAATTCAATATGAATCATGCTGTCATATAGGACAGCAAGGTAATGCGTGCCAGCTATCCAGTTACCAGGAGGGATTAATTTCCCTAAATACAAAAATCAAGAAGAGCATTCATTGACCCAAAACCTAAATCCCAAAAAATGATCTCCAGCTAGAAGCCACAAACAAAGGCCCGAAACAAAGAACAAACTAACAGGTTAGAGCACACTAAGCAACAATGTGACATCCTTTTGCATCTAGGAAATGCAGCAATTTGTAGCTTAGTATTCACCACAATTGCACAAATCATCAATTGCTTCAACAAAATATCAGAGGATGTAGCCCCAACCAGAAGTAAACAAACATGAAGATCAGATCTAGCAGCCAGTTTTTAACCCCAACCATCAAAAGTTTTTAGTATCCAGTGGTATATGCATATCCAAATGGAACTCTATAAGACCAACCTGGCTTTACAAAGTCAGACAAGCCAAAGTCGATGGCCTTCAAGACAGAGGTTTCATCCTTTGATGTGAATACGAAATTCTGGGAAAAGGAAAAACAAATATATAATCATTGCAAAAGAATTGCATTGCATATGCTGACTAAACAATAGTTCTTTGGATAATCAATCCAGAAAATTAACAGAAGCAGCAATAAAAGAGATGCCATATACAGTGGAGGTGACAAATTGGGGATGTGGAGCTACATATTTGAAGAGGAGGAGGTGGCTGCGGACGGTGATGGCGTGGACGCGGCGGGTGCAGCCGGAGATGGTGTGGAGGCGTCGGGCGTGACCAGAGATGGCGTGGAGGTGGCGGGCGCCGCCGGAGATGGCGTGGAGGCGGCGGATTGAGGATGTGGAGCTAGGGATTTCGAGAGGAGGGAGTGGTTGCGATCGGAGATGGTGTGGAGGTGGCGGGCACGACCAGAGATGGCCTGGAAGTAGCGGGGGCTGCCGGAGATGGCGTGGAGGCGGCAGGCGTAGCCGGAGATGGCATGGAGGTGGTGCGCGGATTGGGGATGTCTGGAGCTTGCTAGGTAATTTGACGGGAGGAAGGAGCTTTGACTGCTGGGCAGTGGACACAGGCGCGCGATGCAATTTTTTTTTCACGCGAACAGAAGTTTCTCACATGCAAAAATGCGGGAAGACCAAATAATTAACCTGGCGGGCGTAACCATCAGGAAAATTGATTTTATTGAGAGTTTTATTATAACCGTCAACAAATTTGTAATTTTTTTGTCAGTGTTATTATTACCGTCACCAAAATAATAAACCTTGATGGCCGTTGCGGACCCGTTAGGGTAATTCAGGACCGTCAGGTATTCCCCGTTTTCTAGTAGTGTCATGTGCTCCTACGCGGTGCACCGATCAAGTTTCAAGAGTCGCCATGGCCCAGATATCAAATGGCAGAGAATTGTACCGTAGCTGATCCATCCACCGAGCATGACTGGATTTATCAATTCTTGATATAGTTGGTTTTTTTGCCAATGACACCCATTCCTAAGAAAATCCGAATCTCTGTATGTTTTTTTTTGAGAGACGAGTCTCTGTATGTTGCACAGTGTATGCGACACATAAGAGCAATAGTGTAAAAATTTAACCTATATCACAATAGCAATGGTGTAATATGAAGTAGTAGAAAACTTAGGGAAACTTCGTTTCAAACGGAAAAGGGTCCGTAGAGAGATTGTATCAAAACAGTAGTTCAGATAGTTGAATAGGAATACATTATGGTTTCTTGCTCAGTCATAGCCCTTTATTTCCTTCATACTACAAGAGCATTGATTGTAAAAGCTCTATTTTCTAATTGGTTGTAGCAATGGATGAAAAGAGATGAAGGCAGGAAGAAACTAGTTCATTCATACGAGAACATGTGAAATATATCCGTTCATTCATACTACAAAGTTGGATGGGTGGAATCAAAAGCTTGGCAAATATATCTGTTATCAGCCTAAAATTACGCCGTCTGCGTGCAAAGATTAGAGCTTGGTCCAAGCAAAAACGCGGTCTAGCCAGCCAAGTTGATAACTCCAAAGCCACCTTGGAATATTTTGACAGTATGGAAGAATGGAGGAATCTAACATCCCTTGAATTCACTTTAAGGAAAAACATCAGATTACATTTACAGGATCTAACTTGGTTCTGGGCTCAAAAATGGAAATGTCGGACAAAGGTTAAGGGGTGCAAACTGGGAGATGAGAACACACGTTTCTTTCATGTTTCATCCACCATCAATCATCGAAAGAATCAGATCAAGGTTCTGGTCAAGGATGGAATTGAACATTACGACATTACATCAAAACTTAAGATTGCCACTGATTATTTCAGAGATTTGTTCAGTACGTCAGTTCATTGGTCCCCAACAATTGACCTTACCTATCTCTACTAGCAAGATCAAACTTTGCAGTTTTTGTCATCCCAGTTCACCTGGCAAGAGATAAGCAATGCAATCATACACTCCCCAAACAACAAAAGTCCAGGGCCAGATGGGTTCACAAACGAGTTCTATAAGAAATTCATTCACATTCTAAAACCCGACCTACTACGTATCTTTGCAGATCTTCATGCCACTAATATTGATTTGTCAGGGGTCAACAATGCTTTTATCACTCTATTACCAAAGATTGAGTCGCCTGCACAAATACAGGATTTCAGACCTATCTCACTTCTACATAGTATTCCCAAACTTATCAGCAAGGTTCTGGCCAACAGATTGCAACCGAGAATAGCAGATCTCATTGACCATATGCAATCAAGTTTCATCAAGAAAAGATCAATCACTGAGAATTTGTTGCTAGCTTCTGAACTAGTCCAATATGCTTTGAGAAGGAAAAAAACCAATGATTGTGCTCAAGCTAGATTTCTAAAAGGCTTTTGACACCATAAATTGGGGTTGCATTACGATGATACTACAACAAAGAGGCTTTGACAGCAGATGGATCAACTGGATACATACTATTCTTTCATCCGGCAAAGCTCAAATTATGATCAACGGGACAGTGGGTGATCAAATATGCTACAAACGTGGGGTACGACAAGGAGATCCTCTCTCCCCTTTTTTATTCATATTGGTCGTAAACGTTCTACATCGAATTTTGCAACAAGCTCATACAGAAGGACTATTCTTACACCCATTGGATGCACAACAACCCCCACCAACCTTGCAATATGCAGATGATACCCTAATCTTACTCAAGGGTACAACACGCCAAGCTCTACTTCTTAAAGAACTGCTGGAATCGTTTACGAGTTTTTCAGGATTGAAGATCAACTATCACAAAAGTACATTTGTAACCATCAACATGTCACATCAAGATGCCACTCTGGCGGCCGCCACCTTACAATGCCCAATCAGCTCGCTGCCTTGTAACTGCTTAGGTTTGCCGCTGTCCACCAGTAAGGTACCGAACAATCTGTTACAACCAATCATTGACAAAGTAGACAAAAAACTGGCAGGTTGGATACCTGGGTTACTTTCATGGGAAGGTCGAGTACAGACGCTACTCAGTCCTTTTGGCCATACCGACTTACTACATGAGCTGTCTCCAATGGCCTGAACACAGTATACAAGCGCTTGACAAAATTAGAAGGGCTTTTCTTTGGAAAGGAAATAATAAGGTTCACGACGGATATTGTCTAGTATCTTGGCCCACCGTTTTGCTCCCTAAGGACCAAGGAGGTTTGGGGATTCATGATCTCAGGAATCATAACCAAGCTTTAATCATATAAACAGTAGAAAAGCTTCTATCAAACTCAAATGAACCCTGCTTCCTTTGGTTAAGACATCAGTATATTCTAAATAGCATACTAGTACAGCCTCGCCCGGGAGACACGGCGATTTGGAGAACCTTATCATCGGTCATTGAAATGACCACACAAATGACCATGGTCATAATTGGAGAGGGACAGACCACGTTGTTCTAGAAAGATCATTGGACATTATCAGGGTGACTGTACCTTCATCTAGCAACTCTTTTCACGTTTGCCACTAACCCGAACTGTACAGTCAGCTCACAATTCAATACCAACAATTGGGCAGTGTCCTTACACCCGGTTCTATCACAACTGGCGCTCTCGGAGTATCAGATCTTATTACTTATTCTTTTGGAACAACAATTGCAGCAAGGCATTTTGGACCAACGAGTTACAATTTTGAACAAGGCAGACATAACTACTTCAAAAGTGTACAAACTCCTTTCCTACCATGGCATAAATTGGGTAGCGTCAGACTATGTTTGGCACAGATCTATTCTACACAAATATAGAGTTTTCTTATGGCTAGCTTTCCGTGGAAGACTTAACAATAAGGATAATATGACAACTAAGCACTAGAGGATAGATCCCCACTATGACGCCTGCCCTGCTATAGAAACTATCGATCACATCGTTCTATGATGTAAAGCAGCGGATCTTATATGGAGGAATCAAGGACTAGCAACAGAAGCATCTTCATCCAATGACATTCTGGAGTTTGTGGAAAAAGTATCAGCAAAAGTAACGACAAACAGAGACGTTTGGCCTATATGTTTCGCAGCATGTGCGCATTCCCTGTAGATTATAAGGAACAAACGAATTTTCCAAAATGTTAAAGATAATATGACTTCGTTACAACAATAGATACAAGAATACATCAGCTATTGGTTATACAGGACTAAGCCCAAATACCGGGCAGCACTTCTGCAGTGGAGTCAACTTTTACAACAAGCTGTAATATCTTGTTAAGCAACAAGTTGTAATTTCTTTTCTTCTTCTTCTTATTCTTTCTCTTCTCTTTATTTCATTCTTCTTTCTTTATTTCTTCTTCTTCGTTTTCAGTTTAGCTTTGTAACATTCCGAACTTCCATTATAATATAATGGCATAAGGTAGAGAATTATCTACCTTTTTACGTCAAAAAAAAGAACATATGAATAGAATAGGAGTGGATATTGGGGGTGGGCGGGGGCGGGGGCACAAATAACAAAATAGGGGGTACCTTATTAGAAAAGTATGACGTTTTGAGATTTGTACAGTCAAACTTTGGCTATTGATACATTTAGGCATTGTTTGGAAAGTCTAAACTTCGGGTTCATCTACGGGGATTGGTTGGAAATTTGAGTTTCTCAAACAATACCTTATAGATATATTTAGATACTTACGGTCATATTCTTGACCAGCTCATCCTATATAAAGTCCAAACCAAAGGCGCAGGATACACAAGTATTTTCGTATTATTTTCAGAATTTTTTTGAGGGGAATATTCTTTTCAGAATCTGTACACTGTTGTTCTCACAGCAAATAGGGCATGCATGCATGAAAATACATACTCTGTTGCATGGGAATGGGTAGCACCAGGAAAAGGAAAATTGCCGGCACAGAACCACTTGGCAAATGAGAAGTGGAGGTTAAAAGCCTTCCTACTTCGCATGCCTTTTCCGTAGGATCAGCTTGATGCAATGGAAAATTCATTGTTCCGCCCTCAGCCGGTATCTCGTGGTATTCTGTTATAAACAGAAGCTGGACGTGGTTTTGGCCACCTTTATCGAAATTGAAGCAGTTACCTACCTCTCCTTTTGATACGATCTGGTTCTTGCTAACCCCTACCTCTCCTTTGATACGATCTAAACTACAGTCCTTGTTAACTGCACCTACTTCGAATTTTTTTTATTAATTAACCCCTTTTTAAATTTTATTTTGAAGTTAATCCCCGGCGCACTTTATTTCTAATTCTGACCCCTTTGATCACACCACTACCCGTGACGTGACAAAACAACATTGTCACGCCATAGGATAAGTCCGTTAAAATAGTACTTTTTGTCACACCACTGGTGATGACATGATCAAACAACACCGTCACGCCACGGGTGGTGGCGTGACAAGAGCTCATATACGGGCTGGCGTGACAGCGTTGTTTTGTCACATCACGGATAGTGGTGTGACCAAAAAGATCAGAATTAGAAATAAAGTGTATCGAAGGTTAACTTTATAATAAAATTTCAAAAGGATTAATTAATAAAAAAGTTCACCTACTTCTTTCTGTTATTCTTTGTATCTCTATTATCTTCTCCGCACCGTTTATATGCGATCAAAGTTTCCTTTCTCCGTTACAACAAGGCATGCCTTACAGAAAAAAAGTTGGAGGAACTAAGTACATGTGAAAACTATAATTTTTTTATGATTTAATCTATTTTAAAAATATTTTAAAAATAACATCTCGCTAACTTTATTTCTAATTCTGATCCCTTTGGCCACACCACAACGCGTAACATGACAAAAGTATGTTGTCAATCCACGAACCTCAGCGTGGCAAACGAGTGCTGTCACGCCGCCCCTCTTAGCGTGACAAGACTTAGTGTGAGGACCCCGGCTTATTTGGCTTGTAAGGCTTAGTCAGCCATTGACCCTAACATCACAAACAAATAACCCGTGTCTTCGAGATATGTATACTTCCCAGAAATGCAATATACACACCCTTTTACAAAATCATGCATCAATTCCATACAAACATAGAACTCAAGCACGAACTAGATTAAATAAAAGACATACATAAAAGAGAGAGTTATTACAAAAGAGCCGACCGGCTAAATACAACTAAGAGATAAACAAAAGCGGAAGCGAAAGCCATAAGATGACGATAAACAAAAGAAGACCATATGGTTTGCCTTTAGCCCACAAAGCAACCAACCAAGCCACCAACCTAGTCGTCCCAACCACCGCACATCTCACAAAAGTAGGGCCCTTGGGGCTCCACTTCTTCCTCTGCAACAATTACAATTAAGCAAAGCAAATGAGTACAAAAATGTACTCGCAAGACTGACGTGTAAGGGTAACATCCTATAATTAGCTACATGCAAGCTTTATTTAAGTGGAAGGCTTTAGGCTCATTTTAGCATAAAGCAAGTTTTCATTTGCAATAATGTAATAGATTGAAAGCAATTTGACAAAATATTTTTAATTGTTGAAGTAACAACGATACAATAATAATAATCAACAGTAAAGACAACCTGGAAGTGACTAACCCAATAGTCACCACAACAATAGCATGAATTACCCAATTCATACCACCCAACAAGTTTTAGTTAAATGGTTGAGTCTAGTTCTTGAGTGACCTTGCCAAGCATGTCCATAACCTAGGACGAGGCTATTCGAATAGTTTTATCCTTGCAGGGGTGTACCAATGTACCCACACGTCAGACCGCCTTTTCGCCAAGCTATTTAGCACACTTCCTTTGGTGTGCCGGCACGGCTAAGTCCTACGAGACATTTCCAATGGATGATGCTAATTAAGAGCCGCAACCCAACAAAGAGAAGGACACATCAGCCAGCTCAAGCCGAATTACAGATGCACCCCTCATATAATAATAACAATTTTCTTTTAACACCACCAACCAGCTCATAATTAACACCACCCAAAGTACTTAGTCAAGAGGGGTTCCCAATACCCTCATGTGGTTAGCACGTAATATTGCTCAGTTTAGTGGCCCAAGTAACTCAGTCCTTAGGGACTTAGGCACCATTCCATCACACCATGAGATCACACCAACATCCATTGTGCCCAAGTCAATAACAATTTTGTTTTCTTTTTTATTTTTATTTCTTTACAAAGTAACAAAGCACAAGTGCTGGACATAATGGAATAATAAATTTTGTGTGATCAAGGTCATCGACATAATGTCGACAACCGCCCATTTCTACCGTTATCTAAGCATTTCTAAGCATTATCAACGTAACTCCTAAGTGATAAGAGTCCATCCATCGAACTCTAAATCACAGCAAGATAATCCTAGGCTTAGTAGTAGAAAATGAACATTTACCTACAGAGTATGCATCTATAGGCTCAACTAATCGATACTTTAACACAAAGTAAGCATGCATACATACAAGTTAAACAAAGTATTAGACTTTAAAAGTAATGGGATTAACTGGATATGATCAAACTGCTTGTCTTGCTGGGTATGCTCACTATGCTACAGAGGAACACTCTCAGGATCAACACACTCGTCGGCACCTAACGAAAAAGCGAAAAGAACCGATAAGAACAAAGAAAATCGAAAAGACTCCATAGTAAACTTTCACCAAATGCTCTGAAATTTTTACAGCAGCAAGAGCATGATTTTTAAAGAATTTATCAATAATAACCAATTGATTTGGATTCTCAATGCAAAAGTTATGGCCAAAACAAATCTGCTCAGCCTAGAAATTGCTGAAAAATTCAAATCGGTCACTGTTCATCCGAATTAAATTCTTTAGCACAATTTTCCAAAGAGGTGTTGCACCTAGGATTTTTATGGTAAGTCAAGCACCTCATGAGATGAATAACACCATTGAGTTCACCTCATTTGGAGCTATGATGCATGTTTTATGATTTTTCAAAGGCATGCAAAAGAGCACAATTGAAATGCACCCACAATTATTTTGAAAATAGTGACATACCCAAATCCTATTCTACCATTTAGTACACTAACAGAGGAAGCCAACAAAGTTGGATTCACTCAAAAAGGATCTATAGGGGATTACTTATGCATTTTACAATTTAATTGCAGTTTTTAGAGTAACATTTAAAGTTAATTTTGAAACCAATTTACCAATCCATTTTCTAGAGCTGAACTAAACTTAAAACCATTTTTAGATTAAAGTTTAGTTCAAACCAGAGCTACCAAAATTTGAATAAACTCAAATGGAGCTAAATTGAAATAGTTATGCATTTTTGAAGTTCATTACCTTTTTCAGTTTACAAATAAATCCCTCGGGAATTTTCTAAAACCAAAACGACGTGGACGAACCTGGGCCGTTGAGATTGAATCGGACGGCCCAAGAGGAACGGGGCAACGTGCTCGCGCCCGCGTGGATCCAACGAACGTGGGCCGTCGATGCTGCATCCGACGGTCCAAGTTGAATCGCATGCTGCTTGGAACTCAGCAGCGAAGCAGGCGGCGTGTGGACCGTTGATCGCGAGATGGATGGCTCACAACCAACGTACACAGCGCACACGTGAACACTTGGGCAATCTGAGCCCTAGATCTGGAAATGGATGGCCCTAGGACGCTGCTACAGTTGTCGGCCCCGTCCGACAAAAGAACCGCTGGGGAGATTGGCTCACCGCCGGCGATTGAGATCACGGCGGCGCAAACCAAGAGTACCACCAGGTCCGCAATAGAGATGCTTTCTGCTGGTACCACTCACACCGCCGGAGGTGGTTTGAACGCCATGAAGCCGGAGGAGAGCAGCGCGGTAACACACGGCCACAAGCAAACATGAAGGAAAGATGCGCAACAGTCCATTCAAGCGGGTGCCCGAGCATCTAGGGGCTACTAGGGAGGTTACCTTAGTGCTAGGAAGCGCCGAGGAGGACTGAGGAGCTCTGGCGGCGGAGGACCTTGCCGGCGCCGAAGAAGAAACCGAGGAGGTGACGGTCTGAGCAAAAAGAGGCCCAAAGAATGGTAAGGTTAGCTCCATTAAAGCTTAGAGATGGTCTCTGAGCAACCAATTGGAGAACAAGACCGCTTACCAGAGATGAGGACGAAGTTTGATGAACTCGGCCGAAAAGGGGGAACTCCAAATTCAGCTGCTCCCTGGGGAGACAAGCCAAAATGGAATGAGGGTTAAGGTCCACCGAGATGAGAGGTTCAAGCTGGATCACAGAGAGGAGAGGAAAAGCCACTGGGGCACTGCCTTCACCGACGAGCTCCAAGGTCAACAATGGCGGCAGTGGGCTTCGGGTGCTTTGAGCTCAATAAACCGAGAGCAAGAAGAGAAAGTGTTTAAAGGAAGCTAAGGAGGAACAAGGGGGACCTTTTATAGCCGAGGAGAAGAGGCAATGAGCTAGGGTTAAGCTCCATGGTGAGCTTAGCCCATAGCTCGGTCCATGGCTCAACAAGGACGTGGAGGGGATGGGGGCAGTTTTGAACATGACCTTGGGGGCAGAAGGCTGACCCGCATTTAATGCTTGCAGCAAAAGATCGAGCTGTTGAGAGGTGACAAGGCACTGCCCTCCCTCTGCCATGGCGCACGCGCGCGAGACCGAGGAAGGAGAAGAACAGGTGGCTGATATCGACCGTTAGATAATCAAAGGGGGAGGTCGTGACCCTTAGATCTGAACCGGGGTGGTCTGAAAAGGAAAGGGGGAGGTCGCGACCATTGGATCTGAATCGGGGGTTCCGAAAAGAAACGAGAGGTCGTGACCATTAGATCTCGATAGGGGTGATCGTGGACCATTAGATCTGAATCGGGGTGGTCCGAAAAAGAAACGGGAGGTCGTGACCGCTAGATCTTCATCGCACGGTTCCGACAAGGAAGGAGAGGCCACAGCCGTTAGATTCACATCGGACGGTTGTGAAACGAAAAGGGAGGTCACATGCTGAAAGGAGATAGGAGGTCGTGGCCGTTGGATTTGCATCCAATGGCGATCAACAGAGGCGGGAGGTCCTGGCCATTGCGCATGGCGCGATGGGAGGTCGTGGCCGTTAGATTTACATCCAAGGGTGCACAACAGCGAGGGGAGGTCGTGACCATAGCGCACGAAGCGATGGGAGGTCGTGGCCGTTGGATTTACATCTGATGGTGCACAACAGAGAGGGGAGGTCGTGGCCATTGCGCACGACGCGATGGGAGGTCGTGGCCGTTAGATCTGGATCTGACGGCGACCAAAAGAGAGGGGATGTCGTGGCCATTGCGCACGACGCGATGAGAGGTCGTGGCCGTTGGATTTCGATCCAATGGCGCACAACAGAGATGGGAGGTCGTGGCCATTGCGCACGACGCGATGGGAGGTCGTGGCCGTTAGATCTGGATCTGACGGCGACCAAAGGAGAGGGGAGGTTGTGGCCGTTGCGCACGACTATGAAAAGAGGTGGGAGGTCGTGGCCGCTAGATCTGGATCTGACAGCGACGAAAGGAGAGGGGAGGTCGTGGCCGTGGATTTTGATCCAACGGCGCACAACGCTCGCGCGAGGGAGGGGCTCGGGCTGAGTTGGGATGCGGTTGGGTTCGACCCACTTGAAGGTGGCTCGGACCCAAGGAACAGTGCTCCAGATTTGAGTTTAAATTTGAAGGCTGAGTTTGGAGGAATTTTTAGAGGTAGCAAACTAACTCCAAAAATTCTGAAATTTTGACTGGAGCTTCTTTACTCCAGGATTAACCTTACATAAAATTTCTAGAGATTTTTATGCACTGCATTTTTCTCAAGAAATTCATCAAGGGCTGTTCTAGGGTTTGACCAAAGGTCAAACTAGTTTGACTTACCTCCAAAAATTATCAAATAATTTCTAAAAATTATGAAATTTTTCAGAGGGGTCACACAGCATTCCTAGAACCAAGGAAAAATATTTTCCAAAGTTTGGCACAAGATTTGTGACCAAGTGGAATAAGAGTTTGACTTTAGTCAACAGGAGATTTGTGTTTTTTGAATTCCACAACTCTTGACAAGAATTGTAGAAAAGTTCAAGGGTTTCAAGATGTGAGAAAAGTTTTAATTTCTACTCATTTAATTACATTTGAAACACACACCCATAATAGGTTACAATTGAAACACAAACCTGGGTTTGGTTCCATTTGTACATTTGGGATGTTACACTTAGCCCCAAAGACGGACACGCGCTGGCTCGAAGAGCTATCGTGGCAGCTTTGGCCACGCTGTAGTACGTGGCGTGACAGAGTATTTTTGTCACGCCGTGCGTTGTGGCATGACCAAAGGGGTCAGAATTAGAAATAAAGTTAGAGAGAGATTATCTTTAAAATATTTTTTAAAAATGGATTAAATCATATAAAACCTTTTCTCTTATTAAAGAATTCTCTTATGATAAGCTTAACCATGTGCTGCGTAAGCGTGCAACATACACACAGCTTAGGAATATGTGTCATCGGTGAAAAAACAACCACATCAATAATTTTTCTGCCATCCAATGCGTAGGCAACAACAATGCATGGCTGGTAAGCTCACAGTTCCATCACCTTAGGCCTGAGATTGCAGCCGTTACAGAATACATACATGCAGTTCATTTTTTACTCCTCTGTTCCTACAGAAAATGGTACATGCGTGCATGAAGGAAAGTTTATACTTAGCTGCTTGGGAATGGGTGGCACCAGGAAAAAGAAAATTACATAACTTATTAAATGGTAAGTGGAAGAAGAAAATAGAGTAAATTTCATTATCGACCATGTATTTTTATCGTGGTTTCACTTCGCACCACTCTTAGCAAATCTTTTCATTTTGCATCACCTCTTCTTAGTTTTTTTTTTCACTTTGCACTAGGGGAACATCCGCATGCACCCTGTTTGCCACCTCGACATGCTGGTGCAGCACCTGTAGCACATTGGATCGCCATCTCAACGAGCACCGCACGGATACTGCTTCTGCTTCGCTCCCGTTGTCGTCGCCATGCTGCACTAAGCCTGCCTCGCTCTGATACCAATTGTAGGCCTAGCTCCCGGAGAGAACTCGCTCATTGTTTCTTCTCTAGAACGCACACACAAAGAGGAACACAGATGAGTTTTGTGCTGCACAACTGCCTACAACTTTTCTTCTTTCTCTCTTATTCTCACTCAAAACAAACTGGTTACAATGCTTTTTATAGCTACAATATGACATGTTCAAGTAGACCACTACCTCCACTACAAGCTCCACTACATGCACTAGATAATGACCCACTAATGCAAAACAATCTTGATTATTTCTAACAATTGACAGCACATAATATTGTCTAAACATACCTTCAGCACGAACTGCAGATCCCAAGTATGGAGTTTTCAGTAGTATCTACAAATTAGAATGTGATTTTGCCTGCCCACGACGGACCCGGTCCTCTGCTGTAATACAGAGGATCACCATATAAACAGTTATTTGAGAGTGCGTAAACAGTGCTTAGCAGTGGTACTGCAGCAACACTATAGAAACAGCGAAATAATGAATTTTTTTTAAATAATATTTTTTTAAAAGAAAATTACAAAAATATATAATCGCCCTAAAAAATTACAGAATTGTGTTCCTGTCGCCAGTTGAAATGGCGACAGGAACCTATCGCCATTTCAACTGGCGATAGGTGCCCTCACCGCTGCAGTCGCCGGGCCAACTACCTATCGCCATTTCAAATGGCGATAGGTTCCTGTCGCCAGTTGAAATGGCGACAGGTTCCTCTCCATCCCTAATTTGCAAGTCCACTTTACATACTTATGATTTTTATAAATTTTTAACGGTACAAAATCTATTAATCTCTCAATAACAATTTATAATGATCGTATGTTGTTCTAGTGCGGTGAATTTCAGAGAATTTTACGAGGACGTTTGAGATATTAATTATTCGTAAGTAGGAAGCTAAGTGATATTACGATGATGCCTCGCGCTACCTAAGTCTGAACCGTAAAACAGATGTTGTGGTATACGTTGATAGATTGTGGAACCGAACAAACATGCTACTAAAAAGAGATTTGGAAACATAAGACTAGCATAATAAGAGTTGTTCACATATTAATATTTACATGGTATGGTGATATTTGAAGGACCAAATATCTCTTGGCGGCCCTCTTGGGGCACACTCCCGTGTCGCCTCGGCCTCTGCGCGACGGTCCGAGTATGTGAGAGGCTCAGGCGGGATGACTGGCCGACCGAGACGAGTAGTCCGAGGTGGTGTCGCGAGGGGGGCCTCCTCCTCCTGTGTCGTTTGGGTCGGTGGCGGAGCACTTTGCAGCAGCTGAGAAGCCTCTAAGTTCAACGAGGCGTCACGCAGGTCATCGAAGAAGTAATCGAGGGGTACCGATAGGTTTGCCTCGTCGTCCGGAAATGAACCTTCCTCCCAAGGCGTTCCTGTGAAGTAGTATGTTACAAACGTAATCATGCGAAAAACACGAAAAAGAAACGTAATCATCCCAAGGCGGTCATACCTGCTGTCCCGGAGACATGCGCCGACGACTCCGCGTAACCCTGCCCCACGTGATGGTGGAGCTCAGGACCTGATAGAGAAGATTGCCGTTAGTAACTACCGGCGTTCGAAAGAAAGAAGCATTATGTTCTGCAAGCAAGCAAGGTGGTCATACCTGGTGGCACGAATGCGTGCCCCGATGAGCCCTGTCCAGCGCTCCCACCATGGTGCCACGATGACACGCCCGCCACGTCCGGGGCAGGAGCCCGTGGACGTGAACCACCTCGTCCTCGTCCCGTGGTGACCCCTCGTCCCGAGGTGACCCCTCGTCCCCGCACTGGTCGGTCCACCGAGTCCCTCGGCGTGCGACAAGTCGCAATCCGGATGCCTCGTCTCGCTGCGTCGATGATGCGCTGCACAAGCCCTCTCGTCTCCCCCTGCGTCCTCTGCTGCACGGTGGTTGCTACCTCGAGAATCTCCCGGTGTAGATCCGTCTGCACAAGTAATGAACAAGTTGGAAACATAAATCTGGCAAGATAAATATTAATTAAGGACAATACGTACCGAGAGATGGAAAGCGGAGTCCGGCTGGGTAGGGTACGTGTCGGACGTCGCACCTCGCGGTCGTGATGGGTCGACCACGACCCGGACGCAATAAGCCTCGTCCGACTAGAGTACCAATCCATGTAATCCGCGTACGTCTCGATGTCGTAGGGATCCTCCCCACACTGGATGATATCGTCGAGCGCGTGACTCCAAGCCTCGACCCAAGGCCGCATCCTATCCAACCAGGACATCGCGCCACGTACTCCCTTCCTAGTATACCTGTGGACACCAACACAATTATTTATTCAGCACATAATTACATTGTGCGAAAGAATTAAACATGTGAACTTACGCATGGACGTGCGCCGGCACCCGTATCCCCCCCAAGGGGCTGGGATCTCCTGTCGTAGACCGAACTGGCGCATGACCCGCTGCACCTGGTACTCCTCCACGAGGATATCATGTACCAAGGGGCTCCGCGTGTACCAGTACTCGTAGCAAAGAATTCTGTGGCAAAACACTGTAGATTTTATATGGACCTTCACTTTTTTACCGGACGATGGAGATCGCCTCGTAATGCTGAGTATGATAGATCCCCTACATTAAGACCTTCGATGCAGAGAATCAATTTCGGTCCACGACTATCATCCCTCGACACACGTTCCGACGTAGCTAACCTGTATACATACAAGAATTTCTATCAGCAGCACTCACTCCCAGATTCCTGTGCCACACGATGCACATTCCCTCGACTCACTCCCACTGAAAGTTCGGTGGTCATAAGGGTTGCATACCACCTCACATCTCTCAAACACATTGTGCACCAAGAATGGCCATTTCTCCCTCAACCCACTCCCACTGAATCTCCCGACGCCACCCATTTCCAAGGAAATGAGATTATTAAAACAAATTGACAAAGATAAAGCACAGTAAGAACAGGAGAAACTATTCTTGGCAGATAGGCGATTCATGAAATAACCAGAGAGCACTGCTTAGTCCTTCCCTTCATACTCTTGTCCTTTTATCTCACCGTTCATTGGGTTAGGAGGGAGCAATGAAGCATATAAGGAAGTGACATGTAGCTCGGTTAACAAGTTCTTCGTTTATGACAGTAATGTGCATACCATACAGAGGTAGCTAGCACATTATTGGATGATTGCCAAGCAATCATCCGTCTGCATCAATCTATTTTTTGTGTATTTAATCAGAGTGGTTGGTAGCTGTATAAATGATTGTCGGAGATAGGGTCCATGAGCACGGGTCTGCAATGTTTGGCTGCAGTTTGTGCGTGCTGCTGGTCAGAAGGTGAACATGTCGAAACACAACACCACTAAAATTGTGCTGTAGTTGTACTACCTTATTGGCAAAGAAATGGAAGAAAGAAAAATAAGACCGTAAGGGAATTTTTTGGCTGAAATAGCATGTTTGCGTTGCGTAATTACAGAAGTAGCAATCGATATCGGCGTGACGCAATTGCAAAAGTGGAGCCTCATCCAGTTGATGACGGGCCGGACGGCCGCTCCAGCCAACATGCCGCTCCGGACGCATCCACATAGCCCTCGTCCGGCTGGTCACGGGCTGGACGTCCCTTGACGCGCCTCGTCCGGCCCATTTGTTTGAATTTTAGTAATTAGCAGCCAAACTCATTTGTTTGAATTTTTAAATATAGCAAATGAGCTCAAAAAATTATGAAATTTTTATAACAAATGGACCGGACGAGGCGCATGGAGGGACATTCGGCCTAAGACCGGCTGGACGAGAGTGACGTGGAGGTGTCCGGGGCGGTGTGTCGGCTGGAGCAGCCGTTCGGCCCATCGCCGGTCGGATGAGCCTCCACTTTTGCAATAGCGTCATGCCGCTGGCTACTTTTGTACTTACGCAACGAAAATGAGCTATTTTAGCCAAAAATTCGATGCATGGTGTATGGTAATATATGCACTAGTGGAGGAAATTGGTGCCAAACGTTGAACAGAAGATTGGCCAGGCGATTTAGGACATCAAAAAAAAGCAAAGCTAATATGCTGGTAACATATCGTGATAAGCTTCCTGTGGGAAAATTCTTCTTTTGCTATTGTTTATGTGATAAATCTGTGGAGATCGTGTGGTTACGATCCTAATCTTAGTGTTGAACAATTGATATAGTTGTCGAGGAGTTTGGGGAATTAATTCTCAGTTTTGCAAAAAATCAGTCTTTGTTAGGCCTTAGGCTGTGTGATTGGCCTTGGTGGTTGTCTGACCGGCCTTGGGAGTGGTCTGACCAGCCAAAAGCTGAAAAATGAAATTTTTGGAATGTGATCAAACATTTAAGTGGAAGTGTTAGTAGGTGTGTAACATCCAAATTTTAGAGTTTTTTGAAGTTTTTAAAATAAAAAGAACCGTTTGATTTTTATTGAATTATTTAAAGCCTAAATTGAAATTTCAGAAAATAAAAAACATTTTAAAATAATTAAAATAAACTTCAATTAAATTCAAATATGTTTTATTCAAGTTCTTTACGTTCCAAGGAATTTTATGGAATTTTCTCGGTTTTTCCCTTCATTTATTTTATTTTCAAAAATTTGTATTTCATTTTTTTCCCACGACCTTTTTCTTTCTTTTTTCCTTCCTTTCTTTCATTTTCTTTCATTCTCCTGGCCTCTTCCTACCTAGCTCTGCTCTACACCGAGCTGGCCGATCATCACGATTGCCATGAATTTCTTGGCTCCGCCGCGCAAGCTACCTCGGCTCCCGGCCACGCCTACCCGCCTCTCAGCTTCGCCTGTGCCAGACCCCGCCCTCGCACCATGCGTGCCCATGCCACAGTGCACCGCACCCGCTCCTGCCGATTGCACCCCATCCCCGGCCATCACCCACGTCTTGCCATCATGATTGTGCGCCATGATCACTAGAGCATTCAATTTCCATGTCGTTTCATTTGTTTGCGCGAATCAATGTCACAACTGAAACCATCACCCAATTTCCACTTGTGTTCCCTGTCGATTCGCTCCTCGTCTTCGCCCTATAAAGTGAGCACCATGAGCCCCTTGCTCTCCTCTTCGTTTTGCCTCAAAACCCAACCTCTAACTCGACTCCGTTTGGCCGGAACGCTCGACGCCATCGCCTTCTTCCTCAAGTGCGGCCACATCGTTTTCGCGTCGATCTCTTCCTCCGGTGAGCTTCTCACTGAGTGGACCACGTCACATCGTGTTCCCGGTCTCCCTCAACCTATCCCTCACCTTGATTTGGTCTATCCTTCAACGAAGCGAGCCGTCGCCGCCACTTCATCCCCGCCACCTGCCACCATCGCCGTGCCGCCTCGGCTGCCCCTGAGCCACCCCAACCCCACCGGCCGCTTCCTCGGGCCATCGCCCAGCCTGTGCACTACCGCCACTATGCACTCCACTTCCATGCGCCGTTTGTCGTACCGTTGCCCTGAGGTCCCGACGACCCATTTTGGCCATCGGCCGACCCCCCCCCCCCCGCGCTGCCACTCGCCAGCGCCGCCCAGAGGAGCCTGCACCCTCCTCTATTTTCTTCTCTGCTTTTCTTCTTTTTTTGTCTTGTCTCACTTTCAAGTGGGGCCCAATTGTCGGCTAATGATTTTTAGCAATTTCCTTTTCTAACAAACTTCCGGGTGTTCGTTCTTCTTCATACGAACTCTGATTCCATCGATTCTTGTTCCTAAATTCATAATATTTATTTCGGTACCTATTTGATAATTTTTGTACTTTATTTGTATTTATTGTAATTTATTCATCTCGTTTTGTTCTTATAGAATCCAGCATTTTTTAAGCCTTCTTAGACCAGTCTACAAGAGCCACTCCAATCTTCGATGAAGGAAAAGTCATAGACCTTTGATCATGTTGTACCTATTTCTACAAAAAATATATATTGTTTTATATCAACATGAATGCTAATTTTATATCAATTGTTTTCGGGGGTAGCTAATTACCTAATTAACATTATGCCACCTTGAATACTGTGAATGCCGTGTATCGTTTAACACCATATGAATTGTTGATATTAGTTGGACATAATTGTAATACCAACATGGGTGGCGTAGTATTCTTAGTCATGCTTAGTTATATGATGGGTTCCTATACACAATGTTACAACTTGATACTTCTAGAGGAAATGGAATGCTCGTACTCAAATGTCGGTTTGAGTATCAACTACTTGAGTTTCTTCTGATCGAAATCGCAAACACTCTCATTGATTTGTGGATCATTTTGTTCACCTTCGGTGGATTCTCAAGCTTTACCTTGCTTTAAGGGGGACTGATTTCCTTGACATATTGTCATCTCACTATCTTGTCAAGTCTGATTTCCTTGTATTGGCTTGAACTCTGGGTTCCATAGACATAATCCTCTTACAACTAACTCAAAATTAAACTTTTGGATTTCATACATAACTTTAGTTGACTCCTCTTTGATCAACAGGTTCTTGCGATAGCTCTTTTGATTTGAAGCATCTGCCACTATACTGGTCTGACCTGAGGTAACAGATCACAACCCCATGGTTCTCAATCCAATGAAACCATCTTTGCTACTCCATAGTAGCTAACCTTGAATTATGTTTTAGGATAATTCTCTACTTGAAACTTTAGTTGTTAGGAAGTTCAGGCGAAACTTCTTAACACAGAATATCCCTAAAGATGTCGAAGTTCTTTCTGGTATCTGGCAGTATGAACACTAGAGTAGTGAACAATCTCTTCTGTAATTCTCACAAACTCAATTCACTTCTGGCGATCTAGGTGAACTTCTCCCTTTTACAACGGGGTGAGATGCTTGACTGTCTTGAAACGATGATCTCACTGATCTTCAATTGACACTATTATGCTCACAGATGATCTTGGAGAAACTGCAACTTCACTACTACGAAAAGGCTAATACTGGACGCCTCATCATAGACGGTTAACCAAAACCGCTCAGATAAATCTAATCACATACTGTTTTGGTTTAGCGGTATGCGTATTCTTGGCCGCGCTTAAAACCGCTCGTGAAGAAGTAATATCACAGATGGTTTGTGTTGAAAACCGTCTGTGAAGTATCACAGACGGTTCGTGTTGAAAACCGTCTGTGATAATATCGCTACAGCTCCCAGTTGAAGCCCGATGAGTTTCTTCGTCGCCGATACGTCTCTTCGTCGCATCAATGCCGCTTTGGCTCCCCGATGCGTCTCTTCGTCTCACGCTCTAAATTTATTCTTTGTTTTATAAAAATGATCATTCGCCATCGAAGGTGATCATCCCCACTTATACAAAAAAACAGAAATGGCTGCCTCTTCTCTTTCCTTGTCGCCGGCATTGATGGCCTACCTGGCTGAATTGTACGAGCACCTCTCTCGTTGTACGTTGAACCGTGCTGCGGAAGAACACTATTTCAACAATGTCTTTACTCTTCTATCCGAGAATTTGCCAGAGCGGGTGACGGCCACCTTCCGCCGTCTTGACATCCTCCTCCGCCGTGTCTTCCGGGTGATCTCCCACTTTCGACGAGTTTATCACGTCATCGACGTGGTCCTCCAAATTGACGTTGCACGTCTCCAGGAGGCTTGCCGTCACTTGGACTGCTTAATCGAGGAGGCAGGCGACCGAGTCGACCAAGCCGAGACCCCTCAAGCAAGGGAAAAGAGCCTATGAGCTCAATTCTTCTTGGTTCAACAGTTCGAGGGTCTTTGGGAGACACTCGAATGAGCGTGTCAGCGGGTGGACGCATTTCAGGCTTCGTTCGATCATGAACCGTCCGCCCCCGACGCTGCCGCTGCCGCCTACGAAGTATTGAAGACGGATATAGCAGTCTACCTCCGCCACTAGAAAAACTTTGTTTATTTATAGGTTTCTACTTTTTGTTAATCTTTTTGTAAGTGATTGGCCACGCTGTTTGGCCATATAAAAATTCCAAAATGAAAAAAAAGTTTGGAGATGAAGTTACTATATTAATTATATGTTGAATTATTACTATATATATATATATATATATATCAGAGATGGTTTTGTGGAAAAAAATCTAGTTTGGAGGTGAAGTTACAATATTAATTATATTAGAGACGGTTTAGTGGAACAAATTAATTAATGATAAATATACTTGAGAAAAAACCATTTCACAAACGGTTCCATAATGGAACCGTCTGTGATAATTATCACTGACGGTTCCATAATAGAACCGTCTATGATAAGTCTCTTTATTAGTAGGAGCCTGGCCGCTAGGATTTGCACTCGCCCTAACTCTCGTCACTCCCCAGTGCTGCTAGGGTTTGCGCCCACCCTAACTCGTCACTCCCCAGCGCAATTACTCTCGTCCGTTCCCCTCCCCACCTCGACGCCGCCGCCGCCCAACCCTGTCTCCGTCGCCGCCCGACCCCGTCGCTGCCGCCGATTGTAACACCACTCTGCACTGCACAAGACACTCGTACGATAGTAGTGACTTGTGCAGTTTCAGGGTCGTGCCACAACTACGGTGATGCCGCTATGGCTTGGTTCTCCTAGTCGGCCTCTTGCGCTCGGGCCCTGGCCCCCCTGGCTTTGCTTTCCCCATCCTCTCTCTATTCTCCTCTAGATCTGTTAGCTTAATTTCTTTTGTTGAGTTTGATTTTTATGCTTGAGCCTTAAGTTGTATCCTGATGTTTGTGTGATTTATGCAAGGTGAAGGAGATGGATGAGGGTTGTGCTCGTGGTGGGGTCGCTGCCGTGGTTGCGCTGTACTGAGGTATCACCCTACCTTACTCCCTCTCTGTCTCTACCCCCTTACTCTGTGATGAAAATGGCTAGTGCTCTGCAATAGATGCCAAGGGCTACTACTGGTGTGGTGGCCGGGTTTGGACATCCTTGGTCTTGCTGTCTTGCTGGGGACTTAGAACAATATATATATGATGCCGGTTTTAATGGCACAAGCAGCCACTGCTTGGGACTTTATAGAGAAAAGTCATCACAGACGGTTTCAGCCACAAACCGTCTGTGATAATCTACTATCACAGATGGTTTTGAGTTAATAACCGTCTGTGAAAGTATGCATCACAGACGGTTTGAAAACCGTTTGTGATGACCTCGTGTCATCACTGACCCATAAACTCAGACGGCTCACGAAACCGTCTGTGATGACATTTTTGAACCGTCTGTGAATACCTTTTTTGTAGTAGTGCTTCTTCTCAATACTCAAACAAGTTGATCATGAGGTTCTAAAGATTAGCATCCTAAATAGACTGAAATTCTCGTCCTTGTGCTACCATTTTACTTTACAGCTAGCATTGGTGCTCGTCAAACTGATAGACTTGATTTGACATTGCCTTTATCTGAGGAAATCCTCTGTTCTGCTTGTCATTTCTACAAACTCATTGGTAACTTCTGTCGTAGTTCCTTTGGTAATTGGATGATCTTGGTACCAAGTCAAAGACAAACTTGACTTCTAATACAGTTGCAAACTTTATAGATCACTTGCAATGAGAATTGCATACTCTCTTACGGATACCAACTTTATCCCATAGTTAAATTCTTCAACCAAATAGTGTTGCCTTAGTGCATATGCAAAATAATGACTTAGAATTCAATATCACATGATTCCTTGATTATGGATCTACGGCCTTCAATCAACATAACTCAAAGCCTGATTACTTGACTTGAAATGACATATGCTTAGAGAGGTATCTAATGATTTAATATCCAACAATCCCTTTTTCTTCATAACTTTCATACAAAGATGTCCACCTTTTTGCTCTTAAACAACGGAAAGAATACAATGATTCTCTGACTTTAATGCTACAATCAAAGATAGAACACTACATAATCTGGCATCACTAATCTAGGCCTCCTTGGTAATATCATTGTTCAAACGCCTCTTCTTTGGCTGCTTCTTTGGACAAACGGATCATGTTGCTTTACCACATACTCTGAATGTTATGATCTTGACTGAAACGACTTCTCGCATGCTTGCATCTAGAGTGGGTGACTGGTTCTTTTGAGGAAACTGGCGGCTGTAATGGCCTTTTTCATGACAATTATATCACAAATGTGTCGGACATCACAACATTCCTAACGAGACTGTGGTGGAACGACTATCCTTTTTGAAGGTTGAAGCTTGTCACTTTGCAGGGCATCTCTTGGCACAGTGGTCTTACTTACCATACTCGAAACACTCTACTGATGATACTAGCTTGCTTCTCTTTTCAGGTTGGTTGCCAAGGTCAACATTCTGGTTTTGTGACTACTAACCTAACAAATCTTGTACTTACAACAGATTACACTCTTTTGCTAACGCCTGACTAACTGTGGCTCAGAAATTCTCTCGTTGATGTTGTGTTGCAGAAGTCAACACTGAATACATGGGGCACTGGTTCGAACAGTGATCATTGCCTTCATAAAAGAAACATATGATCATGCTCATTGGAAATTCTCCAAAGGAATGGTTTCCTTCACAACTGGAACAATTGATTTCATGCTCATCAACACTATGGCCTATTTCTCCACAACGGGTACATGCACAAACTTCTAACTCATTTGGTTGGCAGCTCTTTGAATGACAATGGTCGGATTGGATATAGGACATCGGAATAATAGGTTTCTTTTGATCACTCTTGCTTAACGTCGCATGTTGTTGGCAAAAAGTAGTGGTGAACTCTGCCCAAGTGATGGTCTGCTCGTCTTGATGGGCAGCACAAAAGTTTTTCCCCCAATCTAATGCAACTCCTTCCAAATGATGGGCGACATAGAGAACTTTACCATTATCGTTGCATTGCATGACAGTTAGCTTCTCTTCTATGGTGCGAATCCAGGATTCTACATCCTTGAGTGCGGTTGATCCTTCAAAGACAGACGGTTTTGTCATTATGAATTTTGCAAACTTGGACTGAGGGCATGCCGTTAGGATGGTAACGAGTTGTGCATCATTGCAAACATTACTATTGTTTAATGGTTGCACCGTCACTTGCATGAGCTGTTTCTAGGTGATAGGAAATTGATTCAGGCTCTGATGTGTCATTACTGGCACTAGAGATAGCAACTAGTTAATGCCTGCTCTGGTACTGACATTGGTGACGGAACAACGGTGTGAGAACCCGGAAAATCAGATTAAAACAAAACAACGTAAATTGCTAATTAGCAGTAAATTAAAACTTTCTAATCAAGAGCTAATTATAATATCAAATTAATATCAAGCACATCGCCAAGCAATCTCATATAAGATAATACCATCGGAATTCAATATCAGATTCAGCAACAGAAATTATTGCCACATTAAAGAATCATCAATATAATCTTAGGGTTAATTACAAAAATTCTTTCAAGCAAAAGTAAAATATTACATCTCAAAATTATTTACGAAGAATTCGTTGCAAGGAGAAAGAAAAACATCAGTTCAATCTCTAGATTAATTACAATAGAGTAGAATATATATAATTTACAAATTTGATTAAATTACAAAAAGAATAAAATAAAATCGTGCATCGCATGTCGTGAAGCCTGTCCTTGTCCATTTATCGCCAGCCGTCAAAACCATTCTTCGGCCAACCCGCAAACCCTACTTACATTTTCCATAAAAGACCAAAACACCAGCCGTAGTAGAAAAGTCCCAAAATAGTGCAAAGAGCTCTCCATGAACAAAAAGACCCTTAACCAAACAGTCTCATGCCTAATGGATGAGAGAAGGGCAGCATGGTCATTTGACAAGGGAAGCAAGGATAGCACAGCCAAAATACCTCCCCCATAAACTTCTACCTCACAAGCTTCTCCATAAGTCTCTTCCCCAGCTAAAGCCCTCTCATAAGCCTTCTTCCTTCACAAAGCACCTCAGTCACCAGGGCCTCACAAATCCAAGCCCTCTCATCCCCAAACACCACCAGGAGCAAACCATACACAAGCCAAGAACAAAGGGGAGAGCCAAGCAAAAAGCCACAACCCCATATCCCACTACCACCAAGAACGACCAAGCCTCATCACCACTCTTCAAGGGTAGCACAGCCCAGCCGATATCCAGAAAACTTCCCACATTCATTCCCCCAGCACAGAGCCAGCATGAGATTCATTCCCATAGTCAACACACATTCATTCCCCCTTCTTAAGCCATCCTCCCCTCAAGGCAACACATAAGCCTCATTCACACCACCAGAACCATCCTCAAGCTCAAGGCAGGCCAACACCCTCCCAAGCTCATCCCAAGCCAAGCAAACTAGCACTACCACTCTCAGTTCACTCCTAACCAAGAACAAGCCCCACCATAGCACCATCTTCATCCATTCCATCCCAAAGCATTCACAGTATCATCGCATATGCATCGCAGAGCAAGGGGTGGGAGCAGGATAGAGAGGGAGGTGGTAGTACCTCAGTGTAGAGGCGGCGGCGTAGAGTGGTGGCAAGCCCGCAAGGAGCCGGGCAGGCTTCACGGCGAGGTGAGGAGGTGCGGACCGAGCGGTGGCGCCGTGGGGGCCAAGCCGAGCCAGGAGGCGGCGCTGGCCTACCGGCCGCGCCGGAAGGAGGAGATCGAGGGGAGCCGGTGGGCCACCGTGGGGAGCTGGGGGGAGCCGAGTGGCGGCGGCGCTAGGCCTTTAGAAGCCGGAGGAGTCGGGGAGGCCGTCGGCTGCAGTTGGCCGACAAGGTCGGCGGCGGTGGAGGCGGCTAAGACGGCGGTGGCGCAGCCTCTGGTCAGCTGGCCAAGTGAGGAGCCGATCGGCTAATGGCGCTTGGAACTAGCGGCAATGGCGGAGCGAGGCCGGCGACGGGCAGCTAAGCGACGGAAGGCGGCTAGACCACCAGTGGGGCGCTGGAGGTGGGGAGTCGGTGGCGGCATGGACCGGCTGGGCGGGCGTGGGAGATTTAAGGCGGTCGGTGCCGCCGCAACGGTGGTAGGGGAATGGGAGGCCGACGGAGGCGGCTGGACTGGAGGCGGCGACGGGGAGGAGGAGGCGGGCGAGGTGAAGTCGGGCTGGGCGGTGCACCTCAGCCGAACCGAAGCCGAGGGTCATGTGGGGCCGGAGGCGGCGACGACGGATGGCGGCAGAGGGTCGAAGAAGCGGTGGCAGCAGGTCTGCATGGCAGCAAGGCCGGCAAGGAGCCCAGGCGGCGGCATCAGGTGAGTAAGGGGAGAGGAGATTTGGGGGGAGAGGAGATTTGGGGGAGGAAGAAGAAGTGTAAAGGGGAGCTGTGGGTGATTGTGTTGTGTCGGCCGATTACAGAGGAGAGAGAGAATGAGGTTAAGGGAAAAATTGTAGATTAGGTTGGAGGAGTTAGGTCTAAGCAGTTGGATTTAGGGAAAAATCTTAAGAAAGTGTGTAAAGCTATTAATCTGTCCTACTGTATGTTTGTAGCATTAGCTTGTAGCATTAGATTAATTGAGTTTTAGCTGCATAGTTTTGCTAATGAATGTTTTAACTTGGATCCTTTCGGATTAACCAAATTAAAAGGAATCTATGGATTAAGTGCTAAAATAAATCGAGTTGCTATTAGATCTGTTTATAGCAAGTTAGATTTGCATGCATAGCCATATGTGCATCGCTGGCTTTTAGTCGGGTAGATTTAACGATTTTAGCCATGTTAATTTAGTTAAGTAAGCGTGAACCTCGGGCTTTCGACGTAGCATGAGTAGTTAGTAGAACAACTATTTTGGAGAGTGCTAACTTTGTAGAGATCTCGAAAATTTTTATTTAAATTAAATCGTGCTAATAGTTAGAAGTCACTAACTTAGGTATCCATTATATCACTCAAAATCAACAACGTATTTACTTATATTATTATTCGTATTTCCGTATTGCTACAGAAGACGTGCCGGCATCGACGGAAGTAGTTGATCAGAGTTTCATTAGCACCGACCTGTCCTACGCATACAAAGGCAAGCGATCCTCTTGAACATAAATATAGTTAATTTAAATGTAAACCGTATATTGCACTAATTATGTTTATTGCATCAAAATTGTTTTCCAAAACTTAAATAAAATGAATGAGATGAAGATGATTAAGATGAACTTGAATAGAATGAGAATGATGAATGAGATGAGAATGATGAAAGAAATTGAAAAATGAGAATATTATGGCTGGTAAAGGGGACCCTTGGCAGGTAAGAGATGAGGCAAGGAAGTGGGACCCCTTTACATATGGTTAAAATATAAGGACCAACAAACTCTTACTTGGTCAGATGCCGTAATTTCAGTACCAACCATTTTCCCATTTCGGTGGGCAGAAAATGCTACCCTGTTACGTGACTATGCTCTCCACAATGGGTAAGTAATAGGTGTGAGTGTGTGTGATGGAGGAACCCAGAACCGTGAGGAGAGACCGGAAGTGGGGGATCCAAGGCGCTATAGCGCTAAGGTGGAGTGTTGGGTGCAGGATAGAAGCTGCCCCCAACCAACATTGCTGGAACTCGGTGGAGGACTGGGTGCGCTCAGGACACCGATGAAAAGTAATGGGTGGAGAAATTAATTCACGTAACTGGGAAAACGTTCTGTATTCTGATCTCGAACCCGCATCAAAGGAAATGCGGTGAACCCTGTTTATAGAGAGTTCAGAATAGCTATGGGTAAAGTGGTGCAAAGCCTGCGCAGTGCTAAATAAAATCATGAATTCATGCCAGTCTCCAGGATTGGAGTCTACGGGAACCACAGGGGGTCTATCTTCTCTCCGAGTGACTAGTAGTGTTTTCAGTATTAAAATCTGCCACCTAAAATGTTTTAATGAGTTATTTTCTAAATGAGATGATTTAGAAACTGTGGTAACAATTAGAGATAGTGCATCCTGTGCATCCTTTGCTAATAATGCTTGCTGAGTACACTCGTGTACTCAACCTTGTTAGTATTCTCCTTTGTAGATCCTAGTCCGGCCGGGAACCATCCCGAGTAGGGCAGAGGATAATGTAGGTATTGAAGCAATTGCAAGAGGAGAAGGCGCAGACGACGAGGACTAGGGCGAAATGGGCGCTTTGTCTGCCGCGTGGGGCGAATAGGCAGCCGAGACTTCAGGGCCAGCGAGAGAAGCGGAGAAGCTACTTTCGTAGCGATATAATACTTGTACTAAGAACCATATCCTTTGCGTGGCTACTACTGGAATAAAAAGGTACAGTTTCTATCTTATTGTTCTGCTGCGTAACCCTGGGAAAGGCTTACTATTCGTTGGAGTAGTGTTTTACTGAGCAAACGAATAGTAATCCGTATGCCTAAGTGTGATTACCCTTGGGGTAATGACACGGGGCATCACAGGTGGTATCAGAGCAATAAGATCAGGCCACGCTAATAAAATAGAAACTGTAGCAAGAACTTAGGTGTGCTTTTCTCGCTTGCTATATTGCACTAATTACTTTAATTAATTCTCATCTCCATATCAATTTCTATTCCCTTCCCGTTTCAAAAATATTATGTTAAAAAGCCTACCTCTTCTTAACGTGACAGCCTGCTAACGTAGAACCATCCCTGCGTAGGAGGTTTAGGTAAGTCTTCCGACCGAGAGAGTAAGGGGGGAACATGTGTTTCATCCTAGGATCCATGTGATTAATTTTCGCCAAATAACCTGTCAAGCTAGCAATTCAACCTAGGATAGAAGGCTTGAGATTTTAGGTGATGGGGTACCAATATAAGATCGTAAGTGTAACATCCCCAATTTAATAAATGATAATTAGTATGCATCTCATTAACATGCACATTGTTTTTGATCTTTTGCATCATTTATTGTGCTGAGGTTTGTGTTTCAAATGTATAAAAATGAGGAGAATTTAAAACTTTTGAACATGCATTGGCTTTTCTGGAGCATTTACAGAATTTGTTGCTTTTGAAAATATTGAACTCAAAGAAAACATACACTTCAAATGTAAATTCTAAAAGAAAACAAGAATACAAATTTATGAACATCATCTGGAAATAATTTGTTCATATAATATAATAATTATCATGAATAAATATAATTTTTACAAAAATTTTGGGACCCAATTTGACCCCCAGAAAATTCAAACTCAAATCAAAGACCTAGCCTAAGATTGAATTTATATTATACAAAATATATATTGAACAGTAAGGTTTAATAATTTTTATGGCTACTAGGTTGTCCCAGGAACCCCTCTGAATTATTTCAGAATTTTTAGAAATTTATTTATATTTTTAAAGCCCTAGTCAAACCTGACTTCTCTTGGTCAAATCTGATTCAAATTTGGGTTCAACACTGTTCCTCCGACTTGAGCCTAGCTTTGACCCGCACCCCTCTCTCTTGACTCAGCTGGACCAACTTGCTTTTGGACCGCTCGATCCTGATCCGACGATCCAGACCACCGACCCGAACCAGCCGCTGTTCCGTCCCACGCCCACTTGATCCAACCGCACCCACTCGGCTAAGTCATACCCCGACCGCACCTCTTTCTGTCTCTGCCACGCGGGCCCCGCAGCGCCTATGCTTCTTCAACCTCAGGACAAAGCACACGCAGGAGCTGGGCGCCACGCGCCGCGCGAGCCCTGAGCGCTGCTCTGTCAACGCCATCTCCCACCGCCCTCTGCGACCAACCCATGAGCATCGCTCGCTCATGCCGCTTCCACCCCGTCATCTCCCCAAGCTTAATACCACTCGCATCCTCCCCTTTTCTCCATTCCTCCTCTCGGTGGCCGAGGAGGAAGAGGCTCTCTTCTTGCATTCCTCTCGGGTAAGCTCCGCTCTTTTGTGCTCTTCGTCTTCCTCTATCCTCGCCGTGCTCATCTTGCTAATACCGGACCATGCACTGCCTTCTAGGTCTCGAGACCACAAGTGTGTCCCCGCTGGTTCCAAAGCGCGGCCGCGGCTACCCCTTTTTGCCATTATCGACTCTAGTGAGTCCTACCCTTGCTCACATGCGTCACCATGCGCACCACTGCATAAGGATCTTTTCCCCTCAACTTATTTCTTCAATGCATTGCAGGAGATTGGGAATTTTGAAGATTTCCTTTTTAAAGCCGAACACCCCATTTTCTTCCCCGGCACCGGCACGGTGAGTACCCCTTCAATTCCACCTTTTGGAACCATCTCGTGGATCCCCTGATCCTATTCCCACCTCTCATTGCCCTCCTTTTTCCCCAGAGCGCCCCCTCCTCGTGAGCGCACCGCCGCCGTCGCCATTGCTGTGGGCGAACCTTCACCGAGCCTCCTCTGGCCTTTTCTTCCCTCTGGTAAGCCTTAGTGACCAACCTTGTAGCTTTAGCGCACGTTGGTTGGCTCGAAGTTGTATCGTGCCGACACATGCACCATAGCTGTAGGTTGGCCATCGCTTACCACCGGCTAATCGCCGATTCAGGCCACCTCCGTCGTTGCAACCACCACCAATGGATGCGCATGACTCCAAGGTTTCCATTTCTGGCCTCCTTTCGCACCGCTGAAGATCACAGCGTCGGTGAGCCGGCATGCAACCTCGCGAGCGCGCCAGGGAGCATGGCGCGTTCCGACCGTCCCTGTAGCAGCGCCATTAGGGTTAATCCGGGTCTTTAAAGCTAATCATTACTTAGATTTCTTAATTGGCTGTCTTAACGTGTTGTTGTGTCACTTACATGAGGGTCCTGCACTTTAAGTGCACAGTGCACTGAGCGGTGGACCGTAGTCTGGGCTCATAGACTCTCGGTCCATGCACTATGCACGTGGACCGAGTCTATGACATGTAGGCCCCACCTATCAGTAGAGAATTTTAATTCAAAACTTAAATGGAAATTGCACTGTGCGCTAGACCCCGCCAGTCAGTGGCTATGGCTAGGCCAACTTTGGTAAGAAAAGGAGAACGTGATTTACAAAATTCCGAAATGAATTGTTGTTGAACTAAAATTGTGTAAACTTCAAAATTGCACAACTAATTCATTTTAACTCCAAACACAGTAAAACCAATTTTGATAATTTTCATTTTAAGTGAACTTTATTTTAAAATAGGTTTCAATTTTGTCACTGTCTCATAAAATATAGTTTGTGGGAAGTGATCCAAAAATGAATTATTTTTACACTATAAATTGCTGTTAACTTTGAAAATGCATAACTAATTCATAAAAACACCAAAATTGATGATTCAAATTTTGTTAAATTCATTTTAAAATGTATTTTAATATAAAAATGGTTTGAATCATGTTTATGTTACAGAAAACACTTTTGGCAAAATTACTTTAGGTCTAGTAATATTGTTGCATTAAAAATTGTTTTAAGTTCAAAAATACATAAGTATTTCTCTGTAACTCTAAATTGAATGAAATCAATTTTGTTGGATTCCTATGTTACTGTACTTTAATGTAGAAAAGGTTTTGAGCTTGTTACTATCTCCGAAAATCTTATTTTACATGTGACATGTGCACTACTTTCATGACTTTGAAAAATCATCTTATAGCTCCAAATGAGGTGAATCAAATTCCATTGTTCATCTCATGTGGTGCTCTATATACCATAAAAATTTCATGTACAGCACCTCTCTGGAAATTTTCACCAAAATATTTAATTCGGATGAACAGTAGCAGATAGCAAATTAATTGGATTTTCTGGAAAACCGACTTTCAAACTGCCATAACTCTTGCATAGAACATCCAAATCAATTGATTTTTGTTGCTAAATTCATCTAAAATCATGATATTCCTTATGGGAATTTTTCATGATTTTTGGATGACTTTGAATTTTTGAGTATTTCAATGTTATCCTTTCTTATTGGTTCTTTTCGATTCTTTCGCTAGGGTTCGATGAATCTATTGTATTCGAGAGTGATCCTCTGCAGCATATTGAGCAACTTCAGTAAGGCAAGCAGTTTGATCATAAATGTCCTATTACTTTCAAGTCTAATACACTACTACAGGAACCGACATCACAGACGGTTCGGAACCGTCATCACAGACGGTTTCCGAACCGTCTATGTTTGTTGGTCTGTGATACTTGACTTCACAGACGGTTTTTTAATAAAACCGCTGCGTGATACTGTAAATATCACGAGCGGTTTTATTAAAAACCATCTCGTGAAGTCAAGTATCACGAGACGGTTTGAACAGAAAACCGCCTGCGTGATAGGAGAATATCACAGATGGTTCTAAATAAAATCAGAATATCACAGATGGTTCTAAATAAAAACCATCTGTGATAGAGAATATCACGACGGTTCTAAATAAAACCGTCAGTGATTTTCGAATATCACGACGGCTTTTTGTAGAACCGTCTATGATATTCTCTATCACGCAGCGGTTTTATTTAGAACCGCTCGTGATATTCTCCTATCACTGACGGTTTTTGTTCAAACCATCTGTGATACTTGACTTCACTGCACGGTTTTAACGTAAAACCGCTCGTGATAGCTCGCACTTCGCCCACAATTTGGTGTTTTCTGGCTAGCCTCGGGAATTGCTAGCCATGCCCTCTGAAAACAAGCATTCACGTAAGCAGATTCAAGCATTCACAAAAACAGATTCAAGGAGCCATGACAACTCAAAGTGATCATTACTCAAAATAAATTACAAAAGATCCGCATTTGTTCAAGTATTGTCGCTATAGTTACAACTAGATTACAATTATTTGCGTTGAGAGGTTTTAGTAGGGTGATGCTCTGGGTTGGCGACGGAGTGAAACTCTCCGTTGTCTTTAATGATTTCTGTGTTGATAAAGGCGCAGAGCTTCCTCGAATGTCCTTGATCTCTTCCGCAACGAGTGCATCACATTGTAAATTCAAGGCCTGCCACTAGCAAGAGTAAAGTGGTAAGATATATATATTTAAATTTATAATTAGGAAATAATTATTTCGAGATTGACAAACCTCGGGATCCTTCTTCCTAGTCAGTAAGGATTAGTCGCATATGATAGCGAGCGAGATTGCACATAACTCATCATCTTTTTCTTTGTCAAGCGACCGCAAAAAATAGAATTACATATATAGGTATAGTCGGTTCGAGACGCGTTATTATGAAGTATGATATAGGATTATAGTGTTGTAGCGCGTCATAGAAAAATCCATCTGTGTGTTAGTTAGGCGCTCTTTCCATTGTATATTCCTTTGTTGGCAACATAATTGATGAACGACCTACATGATTCAAAAGGTTATCCTCGGCCATTTCAAACGAATGAAGACTACAATAGAGTTATGTAAGGAGGAAATGAGCATACCTCTCGAGTATTCCTCTTAGAGTGTCAAGTCGTGCTTGTTGCGGTTTAGGGAATCAAGGTATATCACATGGTTCCTCTTGGGTATAATAACTAAAAGGATCCGATGGTACCTACTCATGTATGTCGCTATAGTCATTAAACCTAAGTTCGTGGTTGCGTATAAAGTACAAATGAAATTTGTATAGCAAGTAGTGACACTTACCCCGGTTGTAGGGCACCACTATGTACTTCATGTTAAATGCGACGAAGCAATGACCTCGTTATGTATTTCTCTATCGAAGGAGGAGTCTTGTTGGATGGTTTGCAACGATACCACATGTGGGTCGAGGAAACCCATCGGTTCTTTCCATTCCTGACATTTTTCAAAGATGTATCTATACATAAGCAATGAGTTGTGATATTTATTGGTATTACATGAATGTAGAACTTGATTGTACGCGACTTACGATTGTCCAACATCGAGAAGCGAGACGCCGAGGCCAACGAGGTTGAATAGTTGAAATAAGTCATTGAAGCCCACGACGAAGTACCTCGTCCGCTGAAGAAATGCTTATCCTCAGATCGACGGTGATTCCAATATCGCACCTTCTTTTGGGTTCGCCAAGTACCGGGCATGCAAAGCCCGACAAGCATATCCGGCGTGCACATCTGATCGGAGCACAATGGTTTTCCGATGATGTAGTTCCCGTGTATCGCGGACTTCCCGGACTTGGGAGGCGCCTTAACGTTTGTGGATTTCGATTTGGCCTTAGCGATTGGCAGCGTCTTCTTGTGAGATGACTCGGGAACGGATATGGCGGCACGCTTTTGTTGTTCCTTCGGCGTCTTCTCCACGGGAATCGAAGAGGTGGCCTTATGAGGCGAAACATGAGGTGGAGTCATCGAGGGTCCCGTTGGAGAGGAATGGTCGTGTCCAGATCGCAAGATCGGCTGGGTCGAGGCGATGTCCTTCTTGGGCCATCGGATAAAAGAGAGGACGGCATCCCTAGTGTTGTGATCTCTTCGTTCGGGCAAATCTTGATGGGACGGCTCGAAATTGACATGTACCATATCCACCTAGACCTGGCGTAACCGTGCGCCACCTGGCACCCGTCAAGACCGCCTCTTCCTCGTATGGATACACCATCCTGCTGTGACCTCAATACAAAGGACCCATCCATCCTCACTTGGAGCTTACAGGCGTCGGCTCCTACAAAATGATACGCAATTAGCTAAGGCGTCCTATAGGTCTATCTTTGGTGCGATCCATAGATGTACGCTACCTTGATGTCGTCTATCGGTAATCGGACGTCGTCATGTTCACAATTATCGTGACGCGACGCTACTCGACGCCGAGGAGGACCGCCTCCGAATTAGCGGGCGGCTTGCGATCACGGCTCATGAGTATATCCATTTGACTCGTAATCTCGCCATCTCTACTTGAAATTGGTTAGTAATCATCTGTACCAACCGGTTGTCGTGCTCGCCTTGGATCTCTTCCTAGTCCTATACGCATGAGTCGTCCGCGAATCCATGACTCCAAGGCACGTTAACCCCAAAGCCTCGCGTGCGACCCGGTGCTCCTTGTTTCCCAAGGCCGTAGATAGTATATCATTCTCCTCGCTCGCATGGAAGGAGCCTTGGGAAGCTTGGGCGATCAAGTCACGCCGCAAGAGGTCATCATGTTATTATAGGCACTATGAAGTGATGGACTTATTAACAACTTAGTAGTTCGACATATTTACCACACGTTGGGACACTTCACAGTCTGCGGGTTTGTGAAGGAGATCTGCCCAAGACGAGACTTGTGCCCTCGCTTAACCAATTTTAGGGAACGCTGGTGCGTGACATCGAAACGGGTTCTCCTTCTCCGCCGCCCATTCCTCAGTATTTACCGCGTACCCGGTGTGCCGAAGTCTGTCGGGTGAGTGTTTCGTGTCCGAGAGCTTTGTGCGCGCGACTTTGCTCCTTAAATTCGCCGCGTTTTCATAGCCACAAAGGTGTCCCATGCTTCCCGCGTCAAGAATTTGTACTACGCGAAGGCGTTTGACCCGTGTTCACGTGCCGTGACAAGAATGCTCTTGAAGGTCCTCCACGATTTACCCATCGTGAGCATCGCCGTCCGTCGACGCGCGTGCCACATGTGCTTCGAATAGTGAACTTCTCTGAAAGTTACATCCACGTAGCGCTTTCGCTTCTTTCGTCAGTCCTTCCGTTGGTGTGGTGATGAGGACCCGCTCCTTGCAAGTATCCCGCAGATGGTCGGAATCTCGCCACGATTTCTTGGGACTCAGAGGGACCCCAAAGTCACCGACCTCCGTGATGACCATCGGCCGTAGGCATTTTCGATTGTCCTCGCCATCTCACTTCCGTGTCATTATCGCCGACGGTGACGGCTGGCCTCGTCGGCGCCTCTTCCATCTCTGGCGTCGGTTGTCGTGACCTCGTCGGCGCCTCTTCCATCTCTGGCGTCGGTGATTTGTACGGCGAAGACGATGTCTCTGCCATCTCGCTTACTTGCTATCTATATAAGTTACATATGCAATAAAATGGATTGCAAGTGTCCCAAATTAACATATACATTGAAACTTAATAATATGCTCAACATGTTCAATATTAGCAAATAATCATAAATAATTCCAGCATAAATATGAAACAATTAATCTCAGGAAGAAGTACAGAGGTTGACTATAGAGATCAAGATGGCAAATGAAAAGTTGAATGAGCTCATACAGAGTACTAACATTCCTTAATCCACTAGCTTCTCTAAGGAAGCCTACTTCATCGAGGCCGACACACTGGAGTGTACCATTTGTTTCATGCCGTGGAGGACTGGCATGAAACAAAGGTACACTCAAGTGTGTCAGGATCGACGAAGGAAATGCTAAGCAAAGGTTTAATCTGAGGGCTCGCCGCCTCCTGCTCCTATTATGTGCTCTCGGAAGGAGAGTAGCTAAAGAACAAGTCTTTGCCATCTCAATCCTATTGTCTATACTCTTCATCGACCCTGACACACTGGAGTGTACCATATGCTTCTTGCCTTGGAGGATTGGCAAGAAGTAAAGGTACACTCAAGTGTGTCAGGATCGACGAAGGAAATGCTAAGCAAAGGTTTAATCTGAGGGCTCGCCGCCTCCTGCTCCTATTATGTGCTCTCGGAAGGAGAGTAGCTAAAGAACAAGTCTTTGCCATCTCAATCTTATTGTCTATACTCTTCATCGACTGACGACACTTTCGAGTGTGCCATTTGTTTTATGCCGGAGGAGGTGGCATAAAACAAAGGTACACTCAAGTGTGTCAGATCGACGAAGGAAATGCTAAGCAAAGGTTTAATCTGTAGGGCTCGCCGCCTCCTGCTCCTATTCTAACACTCCTAACACTCCTTAATCAACGAAGCAAAGGTTTAATGCATCATGTGCGTAAGACTAGCCTTTAATGAAGACATAGAAACAAAATAGAATCAAGTAAAATAGACATAGCAAATAATCATAAATAATTCCAGCATAAATATGAAACAATTAATCTCGGGAAGAAGTACAGAGGTTGACTATAGAGATCAAGATGGCAAATGAAAAGTTGAATGAGCTCATACTGGACTACTAACATTCCTAACACTCCTTAATCCACGGCTTCTATTCTAACACTCCTTAATCCACCGACCTCTCTTATGATCTTTGTATAGATAGAAACTAGTGATACAAATCTTTGCTCGAGCCTACTTATCGAAGCTCGACACCTTTGGAGTGTACCATTTGCTTTGTGCCGTGGAGGATTGGCACGAAGCAAAGGTACACTCAAGTGTGTCAGATCGATTTAAGAAAATGCTAAGCAAAGGTTTAATGCTTCATGTACGTAAGACTAGCCTTTAATGAAGACATAGAACTAGAATCAAGTAAAATGATCGACGAAGGAAATGCTCACCAATAAAAGGTCTAGAGATTAACGAAGGCAGACACTATTCCAACATATTGATTCATGATATTATGTGCTCTCGAAGGAGAGTAGCTAAAGAACAAGTCTTTGCCATCTCAATCCTATTGTCTATACTCTTCATTAAATGAATATGATAATATAAATTCAAACTATGAGCTCTAAACAATACTTTGCTTAACTGTCAAACGATCTCAATCATAATCTAAAACAGATTAAACTTCCATCAAACAGAGGTTGACTACAGAGATCAAGATGGCAAATGAAAAGTTGAATGAGCTCATACAGACTACTAGAAGAATCACAAACTAGTCATTAGATTACCAACGAAAACCGAATACTCTCAATGAATCGAACATGAAGAATCGTAATAACTAGCTTTCAACCGAAAGTAACCAATCAACAAGACATCATATTGATAGTAGCAAGTAATACAATAGAGCTCAAGTATGAACTAACTATCACATTCAATCTCAAGATAAGACGTAGTTCATCACAGAGCATGTCAACAAAGCCCACTGATCAATTTGCAACAGAACGATGAGCTCAACCGAAAGTAACCAATTAACAGTAGATCATATTGACAGTAGCAAGTAATACAATAGAGCTCAAGTATGAACTAACTATCACATTCAATCTCAGTATAAGACATAGTTCATCACAGAGCATGTCAACAAAGCCCATTGATCAACAAAGCCGAACTGCCACAGAGGAGCAATACTCACAGAGAGGATGCCACACAAGAACTCACGGTGCAAGGAGGAGGCCGACACGGGGAGGAGGACGGCGCGAGGAGAAGGCCGGTGCAGAGGGAGGAGGACGGCGCGGGGAGAAGGCCGGTGCAGAGGGAGGAGGCCCACACGGGGAGGAGGACGGCGGCGTCGAGGTCGGAGGCGGCGACGTCGGGGCTTACGGCCAGGGAGGTGAACGGGGGCGCCGTGGTCGGGGGCGGCGGCACCGAGGTCGAAGGCGCCGAGGTCGGGGGCGGCGGCACCGAGGTCGGGGCGCCGAGGTTGGGCGGCGCGCCGAGGTCGTAGTCGGCGGTGAAAACTACGGCAGCCCTAAACCCTAGAGGAGGCGAACGAGGCGAGAGCCTAAGGGGCGAGAGGAAGTGACAAGTGAGAGCAAAACCCTAGCGCTTCCGCCTTTATAAAGTATATCACAGACGGTTTATAACGAGAACCGCTCAGGATATTATATCACGCACGGTTCTATAAAAGAACTGCTCAGGATAATCCTGACGTTTTTAACTACAACCGCTCGTGGTATGAACGTATCACGAGCGGTTTTAAATAGAACCGCTCAGGATTCCTTTTCACGACGGTTATACAACGGAACCGTGCTGTGATAACTCTTCATTTTCCGCGTGCCTCTTCGTCTCACGATCACACGGGCGCGGCTTCATCTCTTCATTTTCCAACGCCGCTCTGCCTCCCCAAATATCTCTTCGCCTCCGCTCCGGCTTTAGAAATTGTTCTATATATAGATGTGTCCCTTCTACAATGTATTTCACACAACCTCCTTGATCCCCTTTCTCCACAAAAACAGAAATGGCCGCCTCCTCTTCAGACACGCCATCTGACGCACCTCTCTCGCTATACGTTGAGTTGTGCTGCGGAAGAACACTATTTCAACAATGTCTTCACTCCTCTGTCCGAGAATTTGACAGAGCGGGTGATGGCCACCTTCCGCCGCCTTGACATTCTCCTCCGCCGTGTCTTAGGGTGATCTCCCACTTTCGGCGAAGTTTACGTGTCGCCGACGTGGTCCTCCAAAACGGTTGCACGCCTCGGAGGCTTGTCGTCACTTGGACCGCTTAATCGAGGCAAAGAAGCGATCGAGTCGACTGTGCCGAGACCCTCAAGAAGAGAAGAGAGCCTATGGGCTCTCTTCAACTTGGTTCAACAATCCGAGGGTCTTGGGACACACTCGAACAAGCGCCGTGGTGGACGATTTCAGATTCGCTCGATCTTAAACCGTCCGCCCAAGACGCGCCGCCACTGAAGTGTTGAAGACGGAGATAGCAGCCTACCTCCACCACTAGATAGGTTTCTAGTTTTTTAATCTTTTTGTAAGCTACTGGCCACGCACGTTGTTTGGCTATATATATATGAAAATTCCAAAATTTTAAAAAAAAGTTTGGAGGAGAAGTTACAATATCTATTTGCCCATAGTAAGAGCTAGATCCTCATCCCATCTGCATCAAGTGTGGAGGTATGTTGATCCGGAGCCAGCCGGTAGGGGCGGCCGGGTTGCTCCATCGTGGCAAAGGGCAGAGAGCGGCGCCCACTACGGCGAAGGGACACTGACGCAGCGTGGCGAGAGGATCTCCGAGGCGGTTCTTAATAAGAACCGCTCAGGATAATTCAATATCCTGCAGCGGTTCTAAATAAGAACCGCTCAGGATACTACACGACGGTTGTAACGTAAAACCGCTCGTGATTAGATTATCGCGCACGGTTTGTGAATAGAACCGCTCAGGATACTACATGCACGGTTGTAACGTAAAACCGCTCGTGATTAGGGATTATCGCTGCACGGTTTGTGAATAGAATCTGCTCAGGATAATTCACGACGGTTCTATTTCTCAACCGCTCAGGATAGTTGACTATCGCTGCATTTGTTCTAAAAAATACCGTCTGTGATAGTTGTTCGCGCCAAACCCCATGTTGAATGATCGATTTATCACGTACGGTTCCAAAGGAACCGTCTGTGATGGGGCGCCTACTATAGCCTGTTTTGTAGTAGTGATACTTTGTTTACAAATTGTATGTATGCATGCTTTTGTGTCAAAGTTTATTTTCCCGATTAGAGGTAGCTATTCCTATTGCATGGTTTCCTTAAATTGTTATCCCTACCACAAAACATAAGTTATTAATATCATTTGGTGAATTAGAGCCCAAAGGACTTAATTATGCTCTTTTATTGTCTTTATGTGTCATGCTTAGAAATGCTTAGCTACCGGTAGATTGGGCTGTTATCGACTTAGTCGATAACCTTGATCATACAAAATTATTATTATCATTATGCTCAAGACTTTGTGCTTTGTTACTTTGTAAAGTCAAAACAAAATGAAACTGAAAATGAAATGTTTTAGACTTGGGCATATGTTTGATGGTGTGATTATCCGTGTGTGGTGGTATGCCTAAGTCAACAAAGACCTAACATCTTGTGTCGCACTATCCTGCATTTTTATGCAACCACATGAGAGGATATGGGACCTCTTGACTTAGTACTTTGGCTTGTGTTAGCTCCGGCCCATGGTGGATGTGTGTGTTGTGTTGAAAAAGAAACTTATGTGTGTTTGGGTGAGCGGTGGTGGAGGTTATCCTTTGCAAGGAGCATCGCCCTTTATAAGGAGGTGAGCATCTTTGATGACTCAAGATCAACGTATGGGGCTTCCTCCCATATGGGCGACTCGTAGTTAATGCACAATATTGGAAATGTCTCGTAGGACTTAGCCGTGCCGGCATACCAAAGGAAGTGTGCTTAATCATGTGGCGAAAAGGCGGTCTGACATGTGGGTAAAGTTGTACACCCCTGTAGGGTTCAAACTTTCGAATAGCCTCGTCCTAGGTTATGGACACGCTTGGTTAGGTTTTGCAAGAGTTAGACTATAACATTTAATTAAAATTTGATGTGGGTGGTATGAATGGGGAATTCATGCTATTGTTGTGGTGGCTATTGGGTTAGCCACTTCCAGGATGTCTTGTTATTATTTGTTACTTGTATATCGCTGTTTTTGTCAAATAAAAACAGATTGTAAAATTGCTTTAAATCTATTACATTATTGCAAATGAAAACTTGCTTTATGCTAAAAATGAGTCTAGAGCCTCCTCCACTTAAATAAGCTTGCATGTAGCATATGTATAGGCCTGTTACCCTACACGTAAGTTTTGTGAGTACATTTTTTGTACTCATTTGCTATGCTTTAATTTAATTGTTGCAGAGGAAGAAGTGGATCCCCAAGGGATGCACTTTTGTGAGATGTGCTGCGGGTTCGACGACTAGGTTGGTGGCCCGGTTGGTTGCCTTGTGGGTTTAAGGCACACTACTTGGCTTTTGTTTATCGCCATCTTGGCACCTTGCTTCCGCTGTTATTTAAGACTCTTTAGTTGTCATTTGGCCAGTCGGCCCCTTTTGTAATAACTATATATTGTATGTCTTTTGGATTGCTTAGTTGTACTTTGGATTCTATGTGTTGAATGGAATTGATGCATAATTTTTGTATGAGGTATGTGTACTGCACTTCTGGGAAGAACATATACGCCGAGAGCCGTGATATTTGATTTGTAATGCTTGAATCATCTTAATGGTTAAGTATTACAAGTTAAATACCCCGGGTTCTCACAATAAGTTTCATGCCGGGGCTAGAGGCATGTAGTAGAATTCTGGTATGGACCTATTTTTTCAATTTTTGGACAAGTCTAGACCATACCCGTTAGTTTTCTCATCTTTTCATCTTTATAACCAAATTGACCCGTCAGCATCTCAAGTAAATCTGTAACAACTTAAAGAAAATAAAGATAATGGCTGACGGTGTAAAAAGATGTCTCATCTCCCTTCTGCACATCAGTTTTCCCAGACGAGTGGTCTGTGGCACTCCGAGCATGTAGCTCTGGCGTACCCAGGAGTGAAGTCCTGGGCGTACTCAGGAATGAGCCCTGAGCGTTTCCCAACACGTAGTTGGGCGGTCTCGAGAACGGGATCTCGAGCGTACCTAGGCGCGTGGATCCAGGGTAGTGTAGGTCGCACTCAGAGGCAAGCTCTGAGTGGTCCCAAACACGTGGTTTGGGCGGTCTTGAGAACGGGATCTCAAGCGTGACTGACCACGAGAGACTCAGGTAGTGTAGGATTTGGATCTTCTTGCATCTCTATGTTTCTTGGTGTTATTTGATTATCTGTGTATGGTACAACAGAACTCACCTGCAGGTTAGCCTCTACCAGATGAATATGATACTATCTTACCTACCACAAGATACGGCTGAAGCAATAAGAAATGAGTGCAACTAATAAAAGACCCCACAATTTAAAATGCTATAAGTCTACCCATTAATGGAACCAATTATTAACAAACCCCCTCCAAATTCCTGTGAAAGACGAAGGACCAACATAATTGCTTCAAGGACTTGCTCATTGTGAGCATACTCAGAATCGTCAAGTTTCAACAAAGTTACTTCTTACTAGGTCTTTAAGATTGATGAAGAGGCTTCAAAGACTCTGAAAACCTTTTCCTCAGCACCACTAACAGACCGGTGGTTCCCAATACCTAGAAGGAATGACACGCAATTAATCTCATGAATTTGCGAACAAGCGATGTCGCGCTAACAAATCACATACCCTGGGTTAAGTTGACTCATCCAAGAAGCAGATATAAGTGTTGTCTGCATATATAGCATTGATGCGCAAAAGGGTTAGTCAACAGTGAGGGAAAATGTCAACCAACCAGACCTATAAGTTCTACTACTTGGATTAACACTGATATAATTCCAAGAACCTTTTTGGTCATGACCAACTGATGGCGGACTCTCACCACATCGTGACTGTGTCAAGTCAGATACGAGTGCAAAATGACCAGCTGGGATTATCCAAGGTTGTCCATTTCCGGAATCCACTCCAACATCTCTATACCTATGCAAAGATCCACCATAGCCATGTGCAAGCATGCATTTACCAGCAGGCTCCTAATGACCACCATAAAATCCATGGGCTAAGTGACTTAATTCACTAACCGACCCTCGATTTATCCAAAGTCCCGTATTTTTCTCCAGCTTACATATCATCCTCATCTAGTCCATGGACGCAGATAATATGCTCTTTGGCTGACGGACTTCATCATCAAGTAATAGCATGAGAGGCTACCACTCTACGGAATATACCTAATCCTCATGCCCAATGAGAGGACTCGTCAACATAAATGGCTACAAATACCCCACTAATGCATACCAATTCCTTAACACATTCCCCACTGGATGCCAGGTCAGTCGTAAGTGGCCGGTATTATAAAAGTGGGCAGACTTTAGGGAAAGCCTTCTAGCATGCCGGTGGATACAGCGGGCAGGATATGCTGGACGGTACCCATCCTTGCCAAGCACTATAAGCCACAATAGGAAATCAATCTGTGAGCATAGTCCCTCCAACAAAGCTTGACCAGTGGCTATCCTCTGCGTAAGATTCGAGTGCGGTTGAGGACCATAGTCCCTCAGCTGTTATCAACAAGCAGACATATGATAAGGATTGGTCTCCACAGGATGAATCACCATGAGGAAATCAGTCACTTCCTCCCAAGACTCTGGTGACCCGTCATTATATGAGGCCCTACCGTAGTCATCTACGTAGTTTGTTGATGTGGCTAACTCACATGAAAATGCTCATTCAGATGGAAACAACCCAGCTATAATTAAGATCAGTAAATGCTCTTGAGAGACACTTGGATCATCACGAAAGTAATCATGAATTCGAAGACGGATTATTGCCGCACCCGAGTACCTATCGGCCTCAGAAGCATTCTCACACAGAGGACGAGGCTAAGGAGTCTAAAGTGGATGCATCATCACCAACAACAAACCTCCAAGATCCAAGTATACATAATGACGAGTTAATTGCCACCAATTCAGTCGATGATAACCCTGCAGTTATAATTCCTGACCATTTGCAAATTACCAACACCCAGTAAACCAAATTGAGCTTTGGCAGTTATAAATCCGGGGTATTTTTGGGCTTTTCCCACTAAAGAGCACAGATAACAGTGTAGAGTTGTCTGTTGTTGAGGAACCTGTACCTTCGACCGGATAACCACGAGTCAGATTTCTATGACAGTAGTGCGGTGAATTCGTCAGTAAATGAGAACTATGATACCAAGATGGGAACTAACAGGGGGAGTCCTGATATACCTCCTGTTTCACATTCCGACATCCTGAGACAGGAAGTACTCGACGATAAAGTATGACCTGCCATCAGTCTCAAGCCATTCATATTCAAATCCAACCCAACCAAGTACAACGGAGGCCCCACAAGGAAACGCCCAAGCGCACACTCTTTCCATCTGTCAAGCTTGCTGCAAGCAAACTCATTACACAACAACCTGGTGGGGTCAAATCTTGCATTTCTTCAGGGCTTGGACTTCAATTTATTATCCTTGCTGGCAGCTCAATCAAGGACGCCAAAATACAATTCAAGCACATCAAGAAGTACTGGACCATCCATCTGCATGCAAAAGGGTGGAAAGACAAAGACACGGTGGCTGAGATCTAGAACTAAGATTGGGACGATTACTGCAGGACATACCAATGGAAAATCCACTAGCAGACCTTAAGGAGACAGCGCTAGGCTAATCCAGAACAACCATAATATCAACAGCCAGCCATTCCCACCCACCACCTACCTGTGGACTTGTCCAAGCATGCCACAACAACCACCACCCCAAGAAGGACCACTCAGGCCAAGAATCTTCAACCCATCCTTCCAGAGATCCATAACCCAGCCGCAGCATGTTGCTATAGCTCGTAGTTGTGCAAGGTGTAGAGGTTGCGACCTGGCGAAGGATAGCATCATTATTGGATATCAGATTAAAGGATTACATGATCGTAGATATTGGATTATTTGAAACACATTGTTGTGGGATATTAGATTATAGGATTAAATTGTTATTGGATACTGGAGTAATGAATTTTTGGATGTTGGATCATAGAAATAAATAATTGTTGGATATTAGATGTTGGATTATAACCATATATTATTATTGGATTATTGGATATTGGACTAATGGAGGTCGGATTATAGAAATAGATTGTGGTTGATATTAGATGGATGAATGTTGGATTATTAATGCATGATTTGTGAGTATTAGATTATTGTTGGATATAGAAAGGATTGTTGACTACTGAATTATAGGAATATATTTGCTAGATTGTTGGAACCAGGATAATGGAATAGGAAGATAGATTCTTGTTGAAGATTGAATTGTGAGATTATATAATTGTTGGAGTTGGATTATTGGATTTCATTAATTATCGGATCGTAGGATTATATCATGATTGGATTATTAGAAATATAGTATCGCTGGATTATAGAAATACTCTTGTTGGATACTAGAATATATTCATGTTGGATTATATGAGTATATCTTTGGAGTATGGAAATAAAACTTGGTTGGATTATAGAAACGCACCTTGGCAGATTTAAATGGATCTTAGTAATTATTGGGGAGTTAGTATAAAGGAATTGATTCAGTAAGGGTAGTGAATGAAATGCGAAACAGTTGGATTTTCATAGCAATACCTTATGTTAAATTCTGATGAATTAGTTAAATCATGATATATGAGTAAACTTTGTGGAATTAATTTAATAATTTTGTTATGTTGGATTTATTGGATATAACTAGATAATGAAATGGGATTCAGATGTATGGTTAGTGATGGTGGGAATCTAGTATTGATACTCTGATCGGATTTAGATAACGAATAAAGCATGTGGTTGGATTAGTATCGTAAGTTATGATTGGAATTCAGGTACATTAGTTGGATTATATAGAATTGATGAACTTGGTGGAGTTAAGGAAATAATAGAACTTGGTTGATTTATTTTTGTTGGTGGATTAATGTAAGCAATGAGGTGGTAGCGCAATGGGCACAATAGATCGATTTGGAAAGCATGATTCTAATGCAGATACTTCGATTAAACTGATCTCAGAAATGACAGCAGGATTGAAGATTAAGAAGCTTAACCAAAGGTTCAGTTATGATTTAAAATGAGGCTATGATATTGATTCTACCATAGAAATTTTAATAAATGGTTTAACTTGGAAGACAAATAGAAGCTGGTTTAGACTTGGGCGAAATGAATATGTGGATAGTGCAAGTTGATGCACACGATCAATTCGTTGCTATAATCGAGATCTGATCTTATTGGAAGCAGCCTAAGTCAATTAGAAACCGGGCTTCAAGCTGCATCCTGCTTTACCTCCTAATAAGCTAGTAGCTTACCTTCAAGTCATCCTTATACCGTTACACATCAATTCACCGCTATACAAAGAATACACAAGCATGTTGGAAAGTCCGACAGATCCAACCGCAACACTCTAATCGAACCCGACGTAAACCCTCAGATCTTAAGCTGGTCAACCCTTCAACAGAAAGAAATACAAGATCATTACGAGGCCCTCAACTTGTACGGGAAAACGACAAGAGAGTTTAGCTAATTCTAACACATCTCAAGATCGCTCAAGGTAGGCAAAGGGGTTGCGCAAACCAACGCTGAAGAAACCTACAGTTCGAAGACAGGGATTGCGTGTATCTAAAGGTACCACCTATGCGCGGGGTGAACTGATTCGGATTAAAAGGAAACCTAAGTGCAGGGCATGTTGGACACTCTCGGATTTTAAAAGCGTAAAGGTACCTTCGCGTTCCTACTGGATTTACCAAGTCAATCATTAAAGCCACGACATATTACATATCTCCTAGCTCAGGAAATACCTGAGAAAGCCCTCCCATTACTTCATAAATGTCGATTTTCTCCTATAAGACGATTCAGCATTCGAAGAACACCCATGAAGATTCTGGCTACAAGAAACTGTCAGTTAAGGAACCAGAAGATTCGTTCATACCAAATACAATGGAGGGTTCACCTTGTCAGCGAAGCTTCATGAGGAAAAAGGAAGCTTGCACTACACGAAGCTTACCCCGAAACCCCCTTAGGAGAGATTTCAATTTCGGGGATGAAATTTTTCCAAGGGGGGTAGGATGTGAGAACCTGGAAAACCAGATTAAAATAAAACAACAAAAATTGCTAATTAGCAGTAAATTAAAAATTTATAATCAAGAGCTAATTATAATCTCAAATTAATATCAAGCACATTGCCAAGCAATCTCATATAAGATAATACCATCGGAATTCAATATCAGATTCAGCAACAGAAATTATTGCCACATTAAAGAATCATCAATATAATCTTAGGGTTAATTACAAAAATTCTTTCAAGCAAAAGTAAAATATTACACCTCGAAATTATTTACGAAGAATTCGTTGCAAGCAGAAAGAAAAACAACAGTTCAATCTCCGGATTAATTACAACAGAGTAGAATATATATAATTTACAAATTTGATTAAATTACAAAAAGAATAAAATAAAATCATGCATCGCATGTCGTGAAGCCTGTCCTAGTCCATTTATCGCCAGCCGTCAAAACCATTCTTCGCCCAACCCGCAAACCCTACTTACATTTTCCATAAAAGACCAAAAGACCAGCCGTAGTAGAAAAGTCCCAAAATAGTGCAAAGAGCTCTCCATGGACAAAAAGACCCTTAACCAAACAGTCTCATGCCTAATGGATGAGAGAAGGGCAGCATGGTCATTTGACAGGGGAAGCAAGGATAGCACAGCCAAAATACCTCCCCCATAAACTTCTACCTCACAAGCTTCTCCATAAGTGTCTTCCCCAGCTAAAGCCCTCTCATAAGCCTTCTTCCTTCACAAAGCACCTCACCACAGTGGCCTCACAAATCCAAGCCCTCTCATCCCCAAACACCACCAGGAGCAAACCATACACAAGCCAAGAACAAAGGGGAGAGCCAAGCAAAAAGCCACAACCCCATATCCCACTACCACCAAGAACGACCAAGCCTCATCACCATTCTTCAAGGGTAGCACAGCCCAGCCGATATCCAGAAAACTTCCCACATTCATTCCCCCAGCACAGAGCCAGCATGAGATTCATTCCCACAGTCAACACACATTCATTCCCCCTTCTTAAGCCATCCTCCCCTCAAGGCAACACATAAGCCTCATTCACACCACCAAAACCATCCTCAAGCTCAAGGCAGGCCAACACCCTCCTAAGCTCATCCCAAGCCAAGCAAACTAGCACCACCACTCTCAGTTCACTCCTAACCAAGAACAAGCCCCACCATAGCACCATCTTCATCCATTCCATCCCAAAGCATTCACAGTATCATCGCATATGCATCGCAGAGCAAGGGGTGGGAGTAGGATAGAGAGGGAGGTGGAAGTACCTCAGTGTAGAGGTGGTGGCGTAGAGTGGTGGCAAGCCCGCAGGGAGCCTGGCAGGCTTCACGGCGAGGCGAGGAGGTGCGGACCGAGCGGCGGCGCCATGGGGGCCAAGCCGAGCCAGGAGGCGGCGCTGGCCTACGGGCCAGGAAGGAGGAGATCGAGGGCAGCCGGTGGGCCACCGTGGGAGCTGGGGAGCGAGTGGTGGCGCCAGCCTTTAGAAGCCGGAGGAGTCGGGAGGCCGTCACCGCAATGGGCCGACAAGGCCACGGCGGAGGCGGCCTCGACGACGTGGCGCGAGCCTCAGCCTGGCTGGGCGGAGGAGGACCGGCTAATGGCGCTTTGAACTCATGGCAATGGCCGGGCGGCCGAGGCCGGCGACGGGCAGCTAAGCGACGGAAGGCGGCTAGACCACTGGGGCCACGCCGAGGTGGGGAGTCGGCGGCATGGACCGGCCGGCCGGGGCGTGGGAGACGGGGCAGCTGGGCGGCGCGATGGTGGCGCTGACGCGATGGTGGCAGGGAATGGGAGGCCGACGGAGGCGGCTGGATGGAGGCGTGTGGCGGGGAGGATGAGCCGGGGGGCAAGGCGGTCGGGCTAGGGGCGGGCGCCAGCCGAATCAAGTCGAGGGTCATGTTGGGGCTAGAGGCGGCGACGGCGGATGGCGGCCACAGGTCGAGCAATGCCAGCAGGTCTGTGCAAGGGAAGGCTCGCAAGGAGCCCAAAGGCAAGATCGGGTGAGTAAGGGGAGAGGAGAGTTGGGGGGAGGGGAGATTTGGGGGAGGAAGAAGAAGTGTAAAGGGGAGCTGTGGGTGATTGTGTTGTGTCGACCGGTTACAGAGGAGTGAGAGAATGAGGTTAAGGGAAAAGTTGTAGATTAGGTTGGAGGAGTTAGGTCTAAGCATTTGGATTTAGGGAAAAATCTGAAGAAAGTGTGTAAAGCTATTAATCTGTCCTATTGTATGTTTGTAGCATTAGATTAATTGAGTTTTAGCTGCATAGTTTTGCTAATGAATGTTTTAACTTGGATCCTTTCGGATTAACCAAATTAAAAGCAATCTATGGATTAAGTGCTAAAATAAATCGAGTTGCTGTTAGATCTGTTTATAGCAAGTTAGATTTGCATGCATAGCCATATGTGCATCGCTGGCTTTTAGTCAAGTAGATTTAACGATTTTATCCATGTTAATTTAGTTAAGTAAGCGTGAACCTCGAGCTTTCGACTTTAGCGTGAGTAGTCAGTAGAACAACTATTTAACCAACGCTACTTTAAAGTAGCGTTGGTTTGATTCTATTGTGTCATCATGTTGTTCATGTTCTGCATCATCATGTTCAAGAATTGAGTCTAAGCTACCAAAAATTGTCCCATGGGTGGATCTGCTACTCCTGGTACTGATAACTATCCACTAGAATTGACAAGATTGGAGCTAGCACAGACTATCCCAAGATTACTAACAAGGTTGGCTCCACTGGGGCTCTCCATCTGCTGGCTAACCAAGGCTAATTGATAAGAGAAAAGAAGCATAAGATAAGGGAAGACAATCTACTAAGAAGAGCGGATTTAACCCAAGGAACACACAAATTGCCGAAAAGCTATAAAGATGCATAAAACTGACAGCCAAACTACACACAGAAGAAGGAAAACAACAATCTAATCGTCTAGTCGATTAAACTCCAACTTAACTGGGTGACTTGGCTCAACACACGAGAGGAGCCTCAATTGATCTATCTTATATGGCTGGTCTGAAAAAGACTCGCACTGATCATGGTCTGTGTCAAACATTGATTGGTTGTGATCCTCGATGACGATTCTTGGAGACTGATAGGGGCAACGTACGATTCCTTCTATGTCTTCAATACTTTTGACGAAGTTGTCTTTGTTGGTGCAAAAATATGACACGAAGAAGCACCAACACACGATTTGATAAATACCAGCAAAATTGAACCCAAGGGACGTTAGGATTCAACCTTGCCGAAAACCACAGCGCACAACACCTAGGCGGAGCTAGTCGTGGTGTTGAGGCGGCGGTGATGTCCTGACAAGGTCCTTGGACCTGGCTGGGAAAGTAGAAAAGATCTAAAAGAAGACGGGACTACTGGAAAGCTATGGTAGAAAAAATAGTAGATGCAAATTGTATTGATCGATTGGTGATGATTTCAATCGGCCGTGACCATCTTCTATTTAAAGGGCGGCAGGTCTTAGCCGTAAGAGATCAGGACTCCTAAACCGAACAAGATTTACAGATATGATTCGGTTATACCATCTGATTTCCAGAATTTCTATAACTGATACATCTTTCCTATTTAAACACGCAAGTTTCCTTGACGAATTCTTCGTGGAAGGTCCTGAGGCCTTTGTGGAAAGTCCTGATGAAAACCACGCGGGATCTCCAGAAGAGGTTTTGAACGGCCCTGATGAAACCACGTAGTACTCCTGAGGAGATCTTGGACGGCTCCGATGAAAGTACGTGAACACTCCTGAGGAGGTCTTGGACGGCTCTGACGAAGCCACGTAACACTCTTGAGGAGACCCTAAATGGCCTTGATGAAGCCACGTAGCGCTCCTGAGGAGATCCTGAATGGCCTTGATGAAGCCACGTAATGCCCTTGAGGAGGTATTGAACGGTCCTGATGAAGCCGCGTAACGCTCTTGAGGAGGTCCTAGGTAGCTCTGATGAAACCACGAGCGCTCCTGAGGAAGTCCTAAATGGCCCTGATGAAGTCGCGTAAGCTCTCGTGAAGAGGTCCTAGGTGGCTCTGATGAAGACGCGTGAGTGCTCTTGGGGAGGTCTTGGACGGCCTTGATGAAGCCACGTGAGCGCCCTTGAGGAGGTCCTGGGCGGCTCTGATCAAGGCACGCGAGTGCTCTTGGGGAGGTCCTGAACGGCTCTGATGAAGCCACCTAGCGCTCCCTAGGAGGTCTTATGCGGCCCTGATGAATGCACGCGAGCGTCTCGGGGAGATCTTGGACGGCCCTGATGAAGCCGCGTAGCATTCTCGAGGAGGTCCTGAGCGGTACTGATGGAAGCGCGCGAGTGCTCCTGAGTTGATCCTAGACAGCCCAGATGAAGCCGCGTAGTGCTCTTGAGGAGGTCTTGGACGGCCTTGATGAAGCCACGTGAGTGCCCTTGAAGAGGTCCTGGGCGGCTCTAATGAAGGCGCGCGAGTGCTCTTGGGGAGGTCCTGAACGGCCCTGATGAAGCCGCGTAGCACTCCCGGGGAGGTCTTGAGCGGCCCTGATGAAGGCGTGCGAATGCTCCTGAGGATGTTCTAGACGGCCCTAATGAAGCCGCGTAGCATTCCCGAGGAGGTCCTGAGCGGTCCTGATGGAGGCGCGCGAGTGCTCCTGAGGAGATCCTGGATGGCCCTGATGAAGCCGCGTAGCGCTCCTGAGGAGATCTTGTGTGGCCCTGATGGAGCCACGTGAGCGCCCGTGAGGAGGTCCTGGGTGGCTCTGATGAAGTCGCGCGCGTTCTCCTAGAGAGGTCTTGGGTGGCTCTAATGGAGCCATGTGAGCGCCCATGAGGAGGTCCTGGGCGGCTCTGATGAAGGCGCGCGAGTTCTCCTGGTGAGGTCTTGTGTGGCCCTGATGGAGCCACGTGAGCGCCCGTGAGGTGGTCCTGGGCGGCTCTGATGAAGGCGCGCGCGTACTCCTGGACAGGTCTTGTGTGGCCCTGATGGAATCACGTGAGCGCCCGTGAGGAGGTCCTGGGCGGCTCTGATGAAGGCGCGCGCATTCTCCTAGAGAGGTCTTGGGTGGCCCTGATGGAGCCATGTGAGCGCCCGTGAGGATGTCCTGGGCGACTCTGATCAAGGTGCGCACGTTCTCCTGGAGAGGTCCTGTGCGGCCTTGATGAAGCCACGTGAGCTCCCGTGAAGAGGTCTTGTGCGGCTCTGATGAAAGCACGTGAGTGCTCCTAGGGAGGTATTGGGCAGCCCTGATGAAGCCACGTGAGTGCTCCTGGGGAGGTCCTGGCCGCGCTTTTCCTTCTCCTCACGACCTTCTATTTTGCCAGGACCACCCTTTTGAGCCAAGACCTCCATTGGACTAACCAGCGCTGCAATGAATAATATAGATGCCAAATCTTGTCATCAACAATATGCCCCCTATTTTTTGTAAACAAACATGTTTGCCACAAAACAATAATATCTTCAATTGTACTCCAGGACGATGATTAAACACCGGCCATAAATATGTTTCTCGGGACGATGATAAACAACTCATCGACCATGTGTGTTTCTTAAGCATCTTGCCAAACACTTGGATAGTATTTTTTCAAATACTTGCCATTAAGAGCTTTAGGCAGCCTACCTCCCTGTAAACATTGCACCATATAAGAATTTCTATGAACGATCTCTACCACCTTATATGGCCAATTCGGAGATCACTTCCCAAACTTATTATCTTTAGATCTAACAGGTAAAATCGTCTTCCAAACTAAGTCCCCTATTTGAAATGATTTCTCCTTCACCTTCTTATTGTAGGCCTTGGCTACCCTTACCTTGTCATTTTCAATCTCCCTCAAAGCTTTTAATCTCTCATCTGCAACTTCATCTATCTTATCCATCATCAAGTTATGGTAATCTACGGCCGACAAATCATTTTGCCTGGCCAATCTAAGGGCACCCAGATTCATCTCAATAGGTAGAACAGCCTCTTGCCCATACACTAACTCAAACGGTGTTACCTTTGTAGCACTATGCTTAGATATACGATGAGCTCATAATGCCTCAGATAACACTTCATGCCACCTCTTAGGATGCCCCTCTATCTTTTTCTTAATGAGCTTAATCAAGGTCTTATTACTTGACTTGGCCTGACCGTTGGCCTGAGCATAATAAGGTGAGGAATTAAGGAGCTTGATTCTAAATGATTTGGCGAACTCTCGTACTTGATAAGACATAAAAGATGAACCTTGATCTGTAGTTAAAGTCTGTGGTATGCCAAATCTATGAACAATATGTTCCAAAATAAAACTAATCACCTCCTTATGTGTCATGTTTTTAAGAGGAATAGCTTCTATCCACTTTGTAAAATAATCAGTGGCTACTAAAACAAAACGATGACCTTTAGAAGATGTAGGGTGTATTTGGCCGATGAAATCTAAACCCCAACCACGGAACGGCCATGGTTTAACAATGGAATGCAACATATCAGCGGGTGCCAATTGCACATCACCAAACTTTTGACATGACTCACACCCTTTGTAATATCTAAAACAATCCTCCAATAAAGTCGGCCAATAGAAGCCAGCTCTTCTCAATAACCATTTCATCTTATGAGCTGACTGATGTGTACCACATATACCTTCATGCACCTCTCCCATGGCAACTTTAGATTGATCTGAACCTAAACAATTTAAAAGTAACCCATCTATAGTTCGGTGATACAACTCTCCATCAAGCAATGTATACTTTAATGCTTTTTGCCGAAGCTTTCTATCAACAGGTTGACTAGGGTTTTCTAAATAACTAATTAGAGGTTTTCTCCAGTCATTAGGTTCGGCAAAACTTGCAGTTCTCGAAGCATTCGAACTATCACTATGCTGCTCGGCTATGCAAATTGTAGCACCTTCTAGCATCGGTTTTTCTATCATGAACAATTTACCTCTTTTAACTTGATAACCAGATGCTTGTTGTGCTAAATCATTTGCCCTAATATTCTCTTTTCTAGCAACATGGCCAATAGTAAAATCATCCAAAGTTGCTACTATTTCCAAGCACTTTTCCAGATAAATATTCAATGATCCATCAAACCATTGATAATTCTTAGATACTTGCTGCACAACTAGTAATGAATCACCGAATTCTTCTATATTCTTTACGCCCATGGACTCTAAAATTTGTAATCCTTAACAAAAGAGCTTTATACTCAGCCTGATTATTGGTACAAAAATATTCTAAGCGAACCGATGTTTCAAAAACAATATCTCTAGGCAAAACTAAAATAATGTCAACACCTTGCCCTTCTCTACAAGCCGAGCCATCAAAATACAATTTCCATGGAGGTACAAATAAATAATCAATTAGTTCTACCTCATTATCAATCCTATGATCAACAATGAAATTGGCTACAACTTGGCCTTTCATAGATTTCAGAGATTCATAAGCCAAATCGTACTCTATTAATGCATAAGCCCACTTTCCGATTCTACCACTTAAAATCGGCTATTGCAACATATATTTGATAACATCGGTTTGACATGCAACAACACAAGTACTAGATAACAAATAATGCCTCAACTTGGTACAAGCATAATACAAGGATAAACATAACTTTTATATAAATACATACCTTGTCTTAGCTCCTAGGAGACATCGACTCAAGTATGTAATCACGTACTCCTTGCCATTTATTACTTGTGTCAAAACAGCGCCAATGACACCTTCTTCTGCAGCAATATAAAGCCGATACGGCGTCCCGGCTTTAGGCACCCTCAACACCGGAGGTGTAGATAAATACCTTTTAATTTCTTCAAATGCTTGTTGCTGCTCTGCCCCCCAAGCAAATTCGGTCTCTTCCTTTAACCAAAGTACAGGAGTGAATGCACTAACTTTGCCAGACAAATTAGATATAAACCTCCTCAAGTAATTCACTTTTCCTAGGAACTTTTGCATATCCTTTTTACACTGTGGCGCCTTTACCTTCTTAACAGACTCTATTTTGCTAGGATCTATTTCTATGCCTCTCTCATGTATTATAAATCCTAAGAATTTACCAGCCGACACACCAAAAGCACACTTGAGTGGGTTCATTTTCAAACCATACCGACGCATTCGTTCAAATGCCAGACATAAATCGGCTAAGTGATGATCCATACCATCCGATTTAACAACTATATCATCAAGGTAGACCTCTAGGATAACACCAAGTAGATAATGAAAAATCAAATTCATAGCCCTTTGATAAGTAGCACCGGCATTCTTTAAACCAAAATTCATAACAACCCACTCAAACAAACCAACAAAACCAGGACATCGAAAAGCCGTTTTAGATATATCCTCTTCGGCCATAAAAATCTGATTATAACCAGCATTACCATCTAAGAAACTAATTATTCCATGTCTTGAAGCATCGTTAATTAACATGTCAGCTATAGGCATAGGGTATTCATCTTTAGGAGTAGCTTTATTTAAACCTCTAAAATCAATGCATACCCTTAACTTACCAGTATTTTTCTTCTCAACTAGGACAATGTTAGAAATCCATTCAGCATACCTACATGGCCTAATAAAACCAGCCTTCAACAATCGGCCTATTTCTTCTTTGATCTGATCATATATATCAGGATTGAATCTTCTAGGTGGCTACGTACAAGGCCTAAAACCAGACTTAATAGGCAACCAATGCTCAACTAATTCCCGGCTGAGACCCGGCATCTCATGATACTCCCAAGAAAAGCAATCAACATACTCTCTAAGCAATTCTATCACTTTGCTCTTGTATTCAGCAGGCATATTTTTGTTCACAAACGTCGGCCTAGGAATAGTCCCATCACCTATATCAACCTCCTCTAATGGGTCAGCCGACGAGAAACCTTACCCCAACTTTTCCACTTCATCAAAATCATCAATAGCTTCACAAATATCGTTCTTGTTTGACCGATATTGTTCTGTACGCTGTTGCAACCATTTTAAACTACTTTCTTTATTCATTTGTAACACCATATTACTAAGCCGAGCTGTGGAGGCTGGCTGTACAGACACGGGTACAAAACCATCCTTCGTGACACTAAGATAGTCATAACTAGAAAGATCTAGACCCGTCAAACATTGGATATCACCATGCTGCCAATCAGCTAAAGCATCGGCCAAAGCAACATAAGCCGACATGTCCGCTTGAACCACTTCTATGTCATCATCGATCCATTGTACTAAAGTTTTATGCAAGGTAGAAGGAATGCAGCGATTTGCATGTATCCAATCACGACCCAATAAAACATTATAATTACCTTGCACGCCAACCATTTAAGAAGGTCAGAGGTAGGGTTTTGCTCCCAACAGTAAGCTCCATAGAGATGACACCCTTAGCCTCCATGGGTTCACCCGTGAAACCATTAAGCATCAAATTAGTTTTCAAAAGCTCGCTGTCTTCTCGCCCCAATTTCTTGAAAACTGAATACGACATCAAGTTCACGACAGCCTCACTATCAACTAACATCCTAGAAATCGGCTTACCATTGATATGTCCCCTAACATATAATTGTTTCAAATGTCGGCTCGATTCCTCGGGCTTCTCAAAAATGGCTTCTTTAGGGCCAAGACATAACTGGACGACCTCCTCACTAGCAATCTGAAACTCCAAAGGCAATGTAAATACCATATTAATATCCATACCTTCACGAGGCGGAGTATCATTTCTAATCATTGGAGAGCCCTCATAACCCAACAAATCATCCTCATCATCATCAAGTGCCTGGACTGGTGTTTCAACCGACTTCACCCTCCACTCTCTTCGGACAGGCATCATGGGCTTTATTTCATTAAATATTTTATTTATCACCTTCTCCGCTATAGCCTCTCTAAGTTCTTTCATGCGCAGCCGCTGCAACCTTCTCTTTTGGGAATGAGAAAGACCAAGAGGACACCAACGGGGCTGTGGCTTTGTTTCAGGCAGCAAAGACATCTTTCCTTTAACTTTCTCCACTGTTTTTGGTGCCCTAATATCAGCACATGACATGGTCTGCTCGGCTGCTATTGTAACTGCACCTATAGCCGAACTACTGTCCATGGGTACTGTAGCTACAGCACTGTTCACTACTATTGTGGATGTGCTACTGTTCGTGTCTGAACCATGTACTGCCTTCGAATTCAAATCTGACCTCTTATCCACATCACCATTGCTCTTGACACGATACACCTTCTTCACTACTTTATTACATTTCCCATTGTAAAACCGATTTCTTTGATCGAAACGGTCATTATTAGGATGTGATAACCTATCAAACATAGGCCTTGTTGGTGCTATCCACTCCAGATGGAATGGTCCAACAGGCATTGGAGATGGCATCCACGGACCATACCAGCCCCATGGTGGACAAGGAGGAAAACCACCAGGAGGAGGTCCCCATGGGGTGGGCATTGGTGGCCCAAAAGGAGGATATGGTGCTGCAGCATGGAAGTCCTCTTGACGACAATCCTGACCATCAAACTCTTGCTCTACAAGTGATCTTGGTCGTTTAACACCATTGAACCGACTGGCACTGTTTCGGCCGGCTTTGCCACCCTCATACTTAGTCAAAAGCTCCTTGAATGTGGGCTTTGGCTTCTCAAACCTTTTGTTGGTCTTGTTCCTACCTTTATTAATCTTCTAATGCCCAACCTCCGGGCTTTTTGATTTGATCATCTTTGGCCTGACATTTTGCATAGCCCCAGAATTTGATGTTCCTGTGCTCCCCTCGTCTATCACCACATTCTTGCCCCTTGTAGACTAAGCCTGAGATGGCCGAACAAGAACTTTCTTGTTCTCAAAATAAATCATGTTGACAAGAAAGGGATTGTGGTCTAGCTGCATTTTTGGACTTTCGGCAAATTTCAATTGTCCTTCATTAATGGCCGATTGAACCTGTCGACGAAAAACATTGCAATCATTAGTGGCATGAGAATAAGAATTATGCCATTTACAATACGCACGCCTCCTTAATTCTTCAGGTGTTGGTATAACATGTTTGTCAGGCAATCTAATCTGTTTCTCTTGTAACAAATAATCAAAGATTCTATCGCATTTAGCAATATCGAAAGTACTTAATGTCTTCTTGCCGATGCTTTTGTGGAACCAGCTTTAAAGTTGAGCAAACAAATGGCTTAGATTTTGAGGACCAATCCCATTCGGCAACACACACATCAACATCATCGTCGTCCGAATTTTCAGATTCATACTCAATCATATGAACACTAGGACAATCGATTTTCACTCTATCGCTTGACCTCTGAAAGTTTCTGGATTCTTTAGCTCGGCTTTCTTGTGCCAGAGCTTTTTGTAATACTTGACTAACATCTAGGAAATCATGATTCTCTAGCTTTTCTTTTAACTAAGACAGTAAACCCGAATAAGCTAGATCAGCCAAATCTCTGTCAGAAATTGTCAAATTAAAACATCGGTTCCTTGTATCTCTAAACCTTCGAATGTAATCAGTAATAGGCTCACCGTGTTTCTGTTTAACCGATGTCAAATGTGACAATCTAAGTTCAGTGTCCCTAGTATAAAAATATTCATGGAATTTTTGCTCTAATTGAGGCCACGTATAAATAGAATTAGGTGACAGAGAAGTAAACCAGGTAAATGCAGGGCCAAACAATGATAAGGGAAATAACCTTAGTTTTAATGCATTGCTAGCACCAGCTTCACCACACTGCAAGATGAATTGACCAACATGTTCTAAAGTGGTTCTACCATCACCCCTAGTGAACTTAATAAATTCAGGCACTCTAAACCCTCTAGGATACTAAACATTATCATAGAAATCGGGATATGGTTTTTGATATGCACGTGCTCTACCTTTGGGCTCCACCCCAAATTGCTCTCTCAAAACATTGGCCACTTGCTCTCTAACGTTTTCAGTCCCCACATGTGGCTCGGCCGTAGGCCGAGTGGGTGTTACATTAACTGGTTTTGGTGGCCTATAAACATTGGGTTGTGGCGTCTCATAAGCATACGTAGTATGGTTCGACTGTGCATATGTTGTATGTTGCGGAACACCATTGAAATTACTAGCAAGTAATGGACCATAAGGAATGCTGGAACCTTGAGATGGCACGGGAGGTATACTATATGCTACGGTGCGGTACAAAGGTGCATGTAAGTTTGCTGAACTTTCTGCCATGCTAGTGTAATTGCCAATATTAGGTGCACCCGGATTGACCATATTAGCATTTGCATACGATGAAGGCACAAGGGCTGTAGATTCAATCATAGCAATATTTGGAATAGCATGTGATGATGCACCGTGACCAACCGAACTTAACGCATTAGTTCGGCTATGTATATGTTGCACCGGCATACCTTGCGGTATAACTTGAGATGGTATACCTGTTGCCGATGTGTTACCCAACAAGGAGCTATACTGAACGCTGCTATCGTTGCTAACATTGTAAGCATTAGCATGAGGAAAAACGGGTTGTTTCAGATCTTTTTCACTTTGCACTTCAAGACCCATAGCCTTAAGACGATTAGACAGCAACCTATCCACGGTATTAGATATAGAAGCACCTAATTGCTGATCAATCATCAAAGCAACTTGCTCTTCAGTAAGAGAAGCGTTACTCACAGTGGGAGTTACCTCGGGCTTGATGTAGACAGGTGTGAACTCTCCTCCTTTCCAGATGACGCCCTGTCTTGTCTTTTGGTAACGCGAAGCAAACGCCCTGTTGAACTCCACCTTGTGCTTCTCATACTCTCGTTGCGCTTCTTCATCTAGCTCCTTGATGGCGGGCGCGATGACGTTGTTGGGGTTGACTTCGGATCCATTCGTCATGGCCAGGGAATAGATCATTTCCCCAGTGGAGTCGCCAAAATATGTTGGTGCAAAAATATGACATGAAGAAGCACCAACACACGATTTGATAAATACCAGCAAAATTGAACCCAAGCGACGTTAGGATTCAACCTTGCCAAAAACCACAGCGCACAACACCTAGGCGGAGCTAGTCGTGGTGTTGAGGCGGCGGTGATGTCCTGACAAGGTCCTTGGACCTGGCTGGGAAAGTAGAAAAGATCTAAAAGAAGACGGGACTACTGGAAAGCTATGGTAGAAAAAATAGTAGATGCAAATTGTATTGATCGATTAGTGATGATTTCAATCGGCCGTGACCCTCTTCTATTTAAAGGGCGGCAGGTCTTAGCCGTAAGAGATCAGGACTCCTAAACCGAACAAGATTTACAGATATGATTCGGTTATACCATCTGATTTCCAGAATTTCTATAACTGATACATCTTTTCTATTTAAACACGCAAGTTTCCTTGACGAAGTCTTCATGGAAGGTCCTGAGGCCTTTGCGGAAAGTCCTGATGAAAACCACACGGGATCTCCAGAAGAGGTTTTGAACGGCCCTGATGAAACCGCGTAGTACTCCTGAGGAGATCTTGGACGGCTCCGATGAAAGTACGTGAACACTCCTGAGGAGGTCTTGGATGGCTCTGACGAAGCCACGTAACACTCTTGAGGAGACCCTAAATGGCCTTGATGAAGCCATGTAGCGCTCCTGAGGAGATCCTGAATGGCCTTGATGAAGCCGCGTAACGCTCTTGAGGAGGTCTTGAACGGTCCTGATGAAGCCACGTAACGCTCTTGAGGAGGTCCTAGGTAGCTCTGATGAAACCACAATGGCTCCTGAGGAAGTTCTGAACGGCCGTGATGAAGCCGCGTAAGCTCCCGTGAAGATGTCCTAGGCGACTTTGATGAAGGCGCGTGAGTGCTCCTAGGGAGGTCTTGGACGGCCTTGATGAAGCCTCGTGAGCGCCCTTGAGGAGGTCTTGGGCGGCTCTGATGAAGGCGCGCGTGTGCTCCTGGGGAGGTCCTGAACGGCCCTGATGAAGCCGTGTAGCGCTCCTGAGGAGGTCTTGAGCGGCCCTGATGAAGGCGCGCAAGCGTCCCGGCGAGTTCTTGGATGGCCCTGATGAAGCCGCGTAGCATTCCCGAGGCGGTCCTGAGCAGTCCTAATGGAGACGCGCGAGTGCTCCTGAGGAGATCCTGGATGGCCCAGATGAAGCCGCGTAGTGCTCCTGAGGAGGTCTTGGACGACCTTGATGAAGCCACGTGAGCGCCCTTGAGGAGGTCCTGGGCGGCTCTGATGAAGGCGTGCGAGTGCTCTTGGGGAGGTCCTGAACGACCCTGATGAAGTCGCGTAGCACTCCCAAGTATGTCTTGAGCGGCCCTAATGAAGGCGCGCGAATGCTCCTGAGGATGTCCTAGATGGCCCTGATGAAGCCGCGTAGCATTCCCGAGGAGGTCCTGAGCGGTTCTGATGGAGGCGCGCAAGTGCTCCTGAGAAGATCCTGGACAGCCCTGATGAAGCCGCGTAGTGCTCCTGAGGAGATCTTGTGTGGCCCTGATGGAGCCACGTGAGCGCCCGTGAGGAGGTCCTGGGAGGCTCTGATGAAGTTACGCACGTTCTCCTAGAGAGGTCTTGGGTGGCCCTGATGGAAAGGCGCGCGAGTTCTCCTAGAGAGGTCTTGTGTGGCCCTGATGGAGCCACGTGAGCGCCTGTGAGGAGGTCCTGGGCGGCTCTGATGAAGGCGCGCGCGTTCTCCTGGAGAGGTCTTATGTGGCCTTGATGGAGCCACGTGAGCGCCCTTGTGGAGGTCCTCGGCGGCTCTGATGAAGGCACGCGCTTTCTCCTGGAGAGGTCTTGGGTGGCCCTGATGGAGCCACGTGAGCGCCCGTGAGGAGGTCCTGGGCGGCTCTGATGAAGGCGCGCACATTCTCCTAGAGAGGTCCTGTGCGGCCTTGATGAAGCCACGTGAGCTCCTGTGAAGAGGTCTTGTGCGGCTCTGATGAAAGCGGGCGAGTGCACCTGGGGAGGTCTTGGGCGGCCCTAATGAAGCCACGTGAGTGCTCCTAGGGAGGTCCTGGCCACGCTTTTCCTTGTCCTCGTGACCTTTTGTTTTGCAAGGACCACCCTTTTGAGCCAAGACCTCCGTTGGACCAACCAGCGCTGCAATGAATAATATCGATGCCAAATCTTGTCATCAACAGTCTTGAACACGGGGAAGATGTCGATGTGTTGTTGCTAATTGCATAGTCTTCAAAAGTTGCTCAAAAGACTCTTGGGCATCCATCATGACATTTGGCATATATACGACAACTATAGAAGTTATGGGGAGAAAGAATCCACTGTACTACTCACAACGGTGAGGAAGAAAATAGATAAGAAAGGAATAGAATAGAAGAGTATAGAAGCTAGACAAGGTGAGAATGGCACCTCATTAAGATTTTTATTTGTAAGATAAGTTTTGAAGTTTTCCTTAAAATGGCTATTCTAACCAAGATCACGACCTACAGTTGATACTGCTCTGATACTACATCTGTCAAGACACAAATATGCAAATCTGGACCCTCTGTGTATACCACACTAGTCCAGGATCACGCTAGTGTACACAGTGGCAACATCAATAAAATATCATTCCATATACAAAGATAACTAAGAAATAGGCCATTAATAGTAATTATCAAAGTAACGGCCTTAAGGTCAAAGCTTACAATTAATGCCTCAGAAGACAAATAACTCAAATAAGTTGCAGTAGAAGGAAATAGAATAACTTCAGTGAAGTCCATCTATATGCCCACAGGCAATCGACTGGGGTAGCATGACCTAGTTCTCCACAATCCTTGAAGTAGACCTTATTAACAGATGATGGACTATTGTAGCATTCTCAACTGAACAACATTGTTTATAACAAGAATGAGTACATAGAACTCAGCAAGTCGCACCACAGAATGCAAATATAGATGATGGCTTGTTCCAAATGATGTGGCATCTATGGTTCTTTTGCATAAAAGTAATAGTTGTAGTTGAATATGAATAATAGATTGAAAGCGTAATTTAAAACAAATAACAATAATAATTTTAACAAATATTTTCACAAAGCTCACATAACCTAATCAGTTTCTTTCACACAGCTGCATAAGTTTACTCACACAGCTGCTCCTCCTAATTGTTTTATGAAAATCTACCCCTCGTGTGAAATCCCCAAGCATGTCCATGACCATGAACGCGACTATTCGAATAGATTGATTAACACTCTATAGAAGTTTGTACACTTTACCCACAAGATACAATTAGCTCATTATGTCTGCCATGACTCGCTATACAGAAGTACGCGATTGAGCAATCATAACAAAACCTTTCTGAAACTTCATCTCAACAATTAACCCTCCCGTTGTGCACTACTAATGGCACTAAACCCCCACATAGGTTGTTAGCCCATCACACACTATTGGACCTAGACATGGCGGACCGCTCATAAATGTGAATCACCACGCACACAGAATCACACCTCCCCCTTGGCACACAACTTAACCTATCTGCCTAAGCAATCAATGTCAAGACCCTGTAGCTTACTAAGTTAGGAATGTCTCATACTAGACATGTGGTCGTACAGTTATGGCTTAGTTCAATGGCGCACAAAGTTAAGTCCTTAATTGACCAAAGTGAGACTGTCAATTACTACCAACTATCACATTCATATTTTCCCAAGCGCACACAGCTCCACCATATCACAATTTCATCCACTTGCCTCGGTCTAAATCATTTCCCACCTTAGTGGTTAAGTGCAACACATGCCATCAACGAATAATAACATACTACACACAGCTTTCCATAAAGTATTCCATATTCACTAAGTCAAGTTTAGATTTGCAACTCAAAATGATATCAATAACCCGTCGCATGGCTAAGCAGACTATTTGTATCTAACCAACCCACGTTGGTTCTATAATGATACCAGCTAATAATTAACCAAGCTAGGGTCACAAAATATTAGGATAATACAATGAGCAAGGTGGATATAATCAAGTAGGTGTATAGCTAATCCCAAAGCAATTAAAGAATTAAATAACATGCAACAGTTTGAATCAAAGTATTTTTGGAAAACTGGGTTCAACGTAATCAAAGGTACAACTTGCCTTGCTATAGCAATGATGTTCTTATTTTATCTTCGATCTTCTACTGCCTTGACCTTCAGCTCTTTTGAACGATTCTGGAACGTCAATGTCTAATGAGAGAGAAAGCATAAATACAAGAAAAATTCAAAAAGACAAATTAAATAAACTCCAAATTCAAATTGAAAGGTACCAGAAGGTGGGGCTTGATTTTAGATGAATTTAGAAACTTGAATGGGTTCAAACGGAGTTCGTATGAGGAAGAACGAGCTCTCAGATGTTTAATCGGTTAATCGGGAAGGGAAATGCTGATAAAGAAAAGGGATAGAGAAAATGAGAGACTGATAGGTGGGGCTGAGGGAATATTCCTGAGAATCTTTATTTTCAAAAATTTGGAAAATAGCTGAGTGTCTGACTTGTGGGACCCACTGGAATTTATGGATTTCCAAGAATTAAAAGAATTCCAGACAGAATTAAAATCTTTAGTGATTTCAAGCCATGGTAAAATCATAGACTTAGTGATTTCAAGCCATGGTAAAATCAGAAAAACTTATCACAGACGGTTTTTATTACAAACCGTCTGTGATGAGGACGCTAAGTCACAGACGGTTTGTGTTTTATAGACGGTTTTCAACATGAACTGTCTGTGATATTACTTCTTTACAGATGGTTTTTAGCGTAGCCAGTAACACAGACGGTCGCTAAACCAAAACCGTCTGTGATAGTATTTAATACAGACAGTTTTGGTCAACCGTCTGTGATGAGGCATCCAATATTAGCCTTTTTGTAGTAGTGAGTATAAAAGTTCAAAGAATTTCAAAGCACGTTTCAGAGGGTTTCCAAACTAGAACACAAGTTTGGAAGCTGAAACTTCATGTTTCAGAAGAGTTCGACTAAGTTTCAACACAAACTTCAATTTTTGAAGAGTTCCATAAAACAAGTTTCAATAATTAAAGTGGGTTTAAAGAGTTTAAGTCAAGTTTCACAAAAAGAAAAAAAATCAATCAAATTCACAAAAAAATTGGAACAGTTGGAGTGCCGCCAGGGAGCTTGCCAACAACGAAAACATCAGCGAGCCGCATGTTGCCGCACTCGCCTACAACCAAATGGACACTCTTCGCCGGCCCACCTATAGCCTTGCGCTCCCTACCACGCTCGCCTGGGGCTTCAAGCTCGTGGCCACATGGCTGCGGGCCTAGTAGATGGGAGGAACACAACCTCCATCAACGCGCCCACTTGCTGCCGCACTAGCTTCTCTGCCTATAGTTGCTACGTCGCCTTGTCGGGTGCCTGCCGCCAGTGGTCAATAGGTCGTCAGTGTTGTGTGCAGAGAGATGGGAATAGGAAAGTCTTGCTGGAATCTGGATCAATGGAGAAGGGAGAAATGGGGATGTGCACATGTCGAGAGAGGGAGACTCGAGAAGCTTCTCAAGATGGCATCTGATGTGTCCACAGAGCTTTGATCGAACGGCCACAGGCTATACCGTCGGAATGTTATAGTGTTTTGTAGATTTGCTCTATTCGTATGGTCCAAAAGGTCCGAAATGCCCATGCAAAACCAATGGAAATCTAGTTCATTTGAATAGTCGATGCAAACCAGTCATCTATCTCTCGTTTCTTCTGGACGGGCAGCTCCCTGCAAAGGTTATGGGGTGTTATTTTTAGCATTTCTTTCTTTCTTCATCTTCCTTCTTCTGTTTTGTTTCCTTTTTGGAAAAAAAAAATCCATTTTTGGCCCTTAAACTTTACTCAGAGTCCAATTTTCACCTTGAACTAAGAAAACCAGTTGTTTTCACCCCCAACTTGCAAATCCAGATAAATAACCCCCTAAAATTGGGTCAGGTGGTTATTTGTCCAGATTTTGGAAGTTGAGGATTAAAAACAACCAGTTTTTGAGTTCAGAGTGAAATTTGGCTGAGCTGAGTTCAAGGGCCAAAAAATGGACTTTTTCTGTATTTAACTATTATGTGCCAAAAAAAGTCTTTGTTTTACTTGCCTAGGAAAAGTTTCCCCTTGATATAGATATGTGCAGTGAACTACACCTTGAGCTATGTCTATGTGGGTGTAGTAAAATTCTGACTATTTGATTATATTGCGGTAAATGATATGCAAATGTCAGTAACTTGCAGTACTTGGTACTTGTATCTGCATGGTTACGGTCTTACAAGTTTAGAGCTGGACACCCATAAAGTAGCTCCTGAAGTGTTGCAAATGTCGAACTGAAGTAGGGAAGATTATCTGCATGACCCTTGGGATTTGGCTATGTGCATTGTCTAGTGTCTACTAGGTTTTTGAGATTTTTTTAAATAAAAAAGTGAGTACTACATGTCTCGCACATGTGGAGTTCAATATTACTTGTACAGTGTGATTTCCTATAGTTTCCTTTCCTTGTATTATTCGTTGGGTCCTTTGCTTGGACCTTTACAAAATTCCTATTGTTCACCTAATAAATGATCAACAATACAGTGTTAGAAGAACATAGTTATTCTTTTGCTAGCTTTGTACAACTGTACTGGTAGTCAAGTGCTTTGATCAAGTAATACTTTTGATTTGTTTGTAGGAAGGCTTAGTATTCTATTTTGTGATTTTTTTTCAATTTCTATTGGCTTTATATGTCAATTTCTTCAAAACATTTTGGCAGAGTAAGTTCTAACTTTTGAACTAAAAAAATGGTGAAGATGTTATATTACAATTTTCTACAATTGTCATTTATGGTCCGATTGTTGAGTATGGAGCTTTCTTGTGCCTGTGAACATTCTATTATGATTCTGAGTCAGGACCATATCGTTTTTTATATTTTTTTTCTTTTTGGAAAAAATTCCATTTCTTGCCCTTAAACTCTGCTCGGAGTCCAATTTTCACCTTGAACGAAAAAGCCGGTTGTTTTTCACCTCCAACTTCTAAATCCGGACAAATAATCCCCCGACTTTTTCCTTCTTTTTTAATGGTAAGTTGGTGACTCATACTTTGCTGTTTCTGCAGTTTCTTTTGGACGGCAGCTCCCTGCAAAGTGTATTGCTAGGTGAAGTACTACTTTAGTGATGGATGTTTTTTGTGCTTGAAGATTATTTTTTATCTTTTAAGTTTAAATAAGTTCTTTGTTACATTCAATAGCTATGAGTTAATCACATTTGGGAACTCATCATTGTATTTTTTTTGAGATTTTCCAGTATATTTCTCCTATTTCTTGGCAGCTATAAACAACCCATCATTGTATTTTATTATATATTAGATTTCAAATTTTGGAATATCATTGATGCAATTATCCAACTTTAAATATTTAGCTACCATATGTCGGTTACTGCCATAAGTCTACAACTCCATTATCTTACCTACTCTTCTCTCCTGCTCCTTTCCTAGTTATATGTGTCCTCGATATGCCGAAGGTAGTGTGTGTGCATGTTTTTTTTATTTGTTTTATTTCACGGTTTCTATAGCATGCAGCACAGCCTGCACAACCTACATGGATTCCTTTGGATGGGAACGGGTGGCATTCGGAAACCTTTGAACCCCAGATCCTTTGAATCAGCGTGGAGAACGAACCAAACCTGTAGAAAAAATTCCATGGCAGGACAAAAAACTAAAAGAAAAAGAAATAGTTATCCTTCTATTCATTATTTACTTTAATTTGTACATTAATGTCTTGTGAAAATATGAGAAAAACCTATGAAACTACTATAGTTGTTGATAAATTATAATGGGTTTTTCTAGAAATTTAAGCTCAAGACCAGTTTTCGCAAAGATAGTCGAAAAAACATCACAAAATCAAAATTGAGACCTCACCCACCCAATATTAAAAGAAAAGGAACAAAAACAGAATATGCATGGTTTAAAGCTTCCAAAACTTCGTTCCGTGATGATCTCTAGAAAAATTAGTTTAATTCCCGCACTACGTCAAACCCAAGAGCATCACTTGTAAGCGCCGGCACACAACAAATAATATACAAAGTACACCAGATGCATGGAATTATCTAGGTCTACAATTAGAATATCCTTTTTTTAAAATATATAACAGCTGCTGTGTGGTTCTTTATTTGGCTAAAAGTTTCAGTAAAAGATTATAACACACAAAACCACAAATTGCACTATACCAAAACCAAAGCATTTCTCCTGCAAGCTTCTTTATCGAAACATTACCACGTAACAATAATTCACATAGTACTAGAGATGCTTGAAATTATACAGTAGTCCAAACCTTCTTCTATTACTCAGGAACTTATTTCCCCACCTACTTCTCACTTCCTTGTAATATCCTCCTGCTCTCTTTATATATTGCAACGCTTGTTCCAAACGTGCGGATCGATAGATAGTAGGCTCGTAGTAGAAGCCAGGAATGCTAGGTTACAGGAATTTCTTTGCCTGGCCCGCGAATCAGAAAAGCTTCGGGAACGGCGCCTACGGCGCCCGTCCGCGCCTACGCCCGACCATGGCCCCATGCGCGGCGTCCGGCCGGCCACCCCTGAATGCCGGTCTCTCCTCCGCTCGGTCCGCGCTATAAAGTAATGTGTAAGCGTTTCTACTCACCAATAGATGAGCCGCAGGTGTATATTTATATGGAGCCGCAAGGGCTAGAGTTACAATGTTTGGCTTGCCGCACAAGAAGGTCCTCTGGCCTTATCTCGACCAGGAAATCTAAACAGAGATACAAGAGGTTAGGAAAGACAGCTAGGCTACCAAATATAACTTGATACGCCTAACTTAACTTAACACCCTCCCTCAATCACAACCGTGCAAGGTTGAGATTGCGCTTGAATTCCTCCAGGCTTTGGACAGGCAATGCTTTTGTGAACCCATCTGCTATTTGATCTTTGGATGACACAAACCGTATGTTTAGTTGCTTCTTTGCAACCCTTTCTCTCACAAAGTGAAAGTCAATTTCAATGTGTTTTGCTCTTGCATGAAACACTGGATTTGCAGATAAATATGTGGCACCCAAATTGTCACACCATAGACAGGACACTTATTTTCTCTTAACTCCAAGCTCGGCCAAAAGAGACTCAACCCAGATCACTTCCGCGGTGGCATTAGCTAAGGCCTTGTATTCAGCCTCTGTACTAGATCTTGACACCGTTGCTTGTTTTCTTGCACTCCATGAGATAAGAATTAGGACCAAGAAATATTGCAAAGCCACCGGTAGACCTTCTATCATCTACGCAGCCTGCCCAATCAGCGTCAGTGAATGCACTAACCAAAAAGGAAGAAGATCTCTTAAGAGTCAGGCCAACACCCATTGATCCTTTTACATATCGCAACACTCGCTTGGCGGCAGTCCAATGTGTTGTGGTTGGCGCATGCAAAAATTGACAAATTTTGTTTACTGAAAAAGCCAAATCAGGACGAGTAAGAGTTAGGTACTGCAAAGCACCTACAATACTCCTGTACCTTGTACTGTCCTCAGGTCCCAGAGGTTCTCCTTCATGCGCTGAGAGTTTCTCCGTTGGTGAAAGAGGTGTAGGAGCTGCCTTGCAATTTTGCATGTTGACACGGGTCAACAGATCATAAGCATATTTTTCTTGAGATAATATAATACCTTCTTTTATCTTCTTAACTTCTATGCCTAGGAAGAAATGAAGATCTCCCAAATCCTTGAGAGCAAAATCAGAACTTAAATCTTGAAGTAGTGCGGCAACAGCTTTAACCGATGAACTTGTAACCATAATATCATCCACATAAATAAGGACAAATATGGTTATACCTGCCTTATTGTAAATGAACAGGGATGTATCTGACTTGGATGTAGCAAATCCAAGACTTTGTAGTTTTGCACTTAACCGGGCGTACCATGCCCTAGGAGCCTGCATCAAACCATACAAGGCTTTGTCAAGTTTACAAACATGGAATGGTTCATTTGAATCTTCATAGCCAGGTGGCTGTTTCATATAAACCTCCTCTTCCAGAACGCCATGCAAAAACGCGTTCTGTACATCTAACTATCTCAGGCACCATCCTCTCGAAACAGCTATAGATAGCACAAGTCGAATGGTAGCAATTTTCACAACAGGGCTAAAGGTGTCTTCATAATCTATTCCATACCTTTGCTTAAACCCTTTTGCAACCAACCGTGCTTTGTATCGATCAATAGTACCATCTGCCTTTCTTTTAATTCTGTACACCCACTTACAATCGATCACATTCTTGCCTTGTTGACCAGGAACCAAATGCCATGTTTTGTTTCTCATAAGTGCCCCATATTCATCATCCATCGCCATTTTCCATTTTGTGTCATCAAGTGCCTCCTGCAAATTATTCGGTTCACCTGTAGTACATAGAAAACCATAACCATATGGTATAGTACCATCAGGCCATTTTTTCGGCTGTCGAATACCACGCTGAAGCCTGGTGATTGGACGTGAGCGTGGCACAGGAGGAGGCGGTGTAGGTGTGTCAGCAGAAGGGGATCCACCGGAGGTCGATGCAGAAGATCCAGAACCAGGGGACAGTGTGTCGTCGAAGGGAGATGTTGTCGAGGGAGATCGGCCACCATGTAGACGCTGTCGAGCAGGAGTGCACTCGCTAGCTGGTTGCACGCCTGAGCTAGAGCCGAGATTGTGCGGATCAACGCCTGATGCTGACGCGCAGGGATCAGCCTGGGAGTCCACGCCATGCATGTCAACTTGTGAAGCCCCATTCACGTCGATCGCAGGCGCTATTGCAGCACCATTTTGGCCAGGATCTTCATTAATTTGAACCAGGTTTTCGCTAGCATTTTGGTCATGATCCTGCTGACAATTATCAACAGAGATACTAGTATTTCTATTAGGCAATTGGTCAGTATTATGCACACCCCCGTGAACAAATGCCGTCTTATTGAGAAGATGGTCCGGTAGAAGCATGATTTCTTTACTAAGAATGGCATCGGCATTAGGATGCAAAGAGGCAAAAGGAAAAATGGATTCTTCAAAGACGACATCACGAGAAATATATACTCGTCCGGTAGAAACATCAAGACATTTGACCCCTTTGTGGCGAGGGCTGTACCCTAGAAAAACACACTGTTTGGATCGAAAAGCCAGTTTTCGAGTGTTGTAAGGCCTAAGATTAGGCCAGCAAGCGCAGCCAAAAATACGAAGGGTGTGATAATCTGGTTTGACACCTAGGAGACGCTCGATAGGGGTGTCAAGATTAATTACTTTGCTTGGCAAAAGGTTAATGAGATATGTGGCGGTGAGAAAAGCCTCATCCCAAAATTTTAGAGGCATAGAGGCATTGGCAAGCAGTGCAAGACCAACCTCTACAATATGATGATGTTTGCGTTCGGCAGATCCATTTTACTGATGCGCATGAGGGCAAGACACATGGTGTGATATGCTAATTGTTTGAAAGAAGGAATTGAGTTTTTGATACTCACCTCCCCAATCAGTCGGCATAGTAATTATTTTGTAGTTAAATTTCCGCTCAACATATTGCTGGAAATTATGAAAAGCTTGAAAGACATCAGATTTGTTTCGAAGCAGGTAGATCCAAGTAAATTTACTGAAGTCATCAATAAAGCTTACATAGTATGCATGGCGCCCAACAGAGATGGGTGCCGGTCCCCAAACATCTGAAAACACAAGTTGTAAAGGAACTGTGGACATACTAGTCGATATAGGATAGGGTAATTGATGACTCTTGGCTCTTTGACAAGGATCACAAACAGACTCATTGCTAGACTCTTTCGCAAAAGAAAGATTATGTGTTCTAAGAACTTGTTTAACAATAAAGGAGGACGGATGTCCTAAACGACTGTGCCACTTCGCATAAGATGGCTTGGTGGCAACACAAACTTCCTTGGTGGATTTCAAAGTTGATGGCACAAGCGGGTAGAGCCCACCTTGACACTTGCCTCTAAGAATAGTTTTCTTCGTGGCCTGATCCTTGACCAAATAGAAATTTGGATGAAACTCAAGATAAGCATTATTGTCACAAGCAAGTTTATGAACGGAAACAAGATTCTTAGATGCACTTGGAACATGAAGAATATTCTTAAGATGAAGGTTGCGGGTAGGGGTATGCACAATTGAATGACCAATATGCTTAATTTCCATACCTTGCCCATTGGCGGTGTGAACCTGATCATGGCCCTTATACTTCTCGCGAACTGTCATCTTCTCAAGTTCGCCGGTGATATGGTCGGTGGCACCGGTATCGGTATACCAGTTCGTGTCAACACCATAGGAGTTGACAGTAGCAGAGTTGGCCCCTTTTTCTTCATAGGAGTCTTCATCATCATAGCGCCACCAGCACTCATTTGCTGGGTGGCCCTGAATTTTGCAGATTTGGCATGTTACATCACGCCGTGGAGTTGGCTGCCCACGACCACGGCCACGGCCGCGACCGCCATTGTATGGGGAGTTGCGCCCCCCCTTGCCACCACCATTGCCGCGACTGTTGCCGCAGCCTCTGTTACCCCTGCCGCGAGGAGTGTAAGCACCTCGACCTCGCGAGGCAGCATTGGCAGTTGATTGAAACTGCCCTCGGTTGCCGCCGTCCATCAACATCTCCTGCCGCAAATCATAAGCAGCAAGCTGCGCATAAAATTCACTGACAGTGATATTGGGCTGTGCGTTGATGGAGGCGACAAGCGGGTTGTACTCAAGGTCAAGACCCGCAAGCATGTATTCAACCATCTCCTCTTCATCGAGAGGGCGCCCGGCGGCGGCGAGCTCATCACCGAGCCCCTTCAGTTTGGAGACGTAGTTGGCCGCAGACATGTTGTTCTTCTTTGTGTTGGCGAGGGCGATGCGAAGATTCGTCGCCCGTGAGCGTGACTACGAGGAGAACATGGCTCCGATAGCAGTCCAGAGATCGCTGGCGTGTTCCATGCTCACAACTTGGGTGAGCACCTCCTTGGAGAGGGAATTCAGCAGGTAGCTCAGAACCTGCTGATCCCTTACGAGCCATGTGACATACGCAGGGTTGGGTGCCGTTCCTGGCGTCGTGTCCTCCTTGGTGATGGCGATAGTCTTCGCCAGCGCGGGTTCTGTCCCGTCGAGGAGGCCGGTCATCTGCGCACCACGCAGCGCTGGGAGCACCTGGGCCTTCCACAGAAGATAATTGTCACGGGTGAGCTTCTCAGATGGCGGAGAGCCAAGAGAGGCGGTGGTGGTGGAGATTGAAGCCATGGGATACCAAGGGAGGGTTTGGAGATTGGATTTGACAGAGACACGCTTAGATGTATACGGAAGAGGCGGCTCTGATACCATATAAAGTAATGTGTAAGCGTTTCTACTCACCAATAGATGAGCCGCAGGTGTATATTTATATGGAGCCGCAAGGGCTAGAGTTACAATGTTTGGCTTGCCGCACAAGAAGGTCCTCTGGCCTTATCTCGACCAGGAAATCTAAACAGAGATACAAGAGGTTAGGAAAGACAGCTAGGCTACCAAATATAACTTGATACGCCTAACTTAACTTAACACGCGCGTCTCTGCCTCCGACTCCGGCCAACCCCGCGCGCCGTCTCTGACTTCGACCGGTCCCGCGCACCGCCTCCCTCCTCCGACTCGGATCGGCCCACGCACCTCCATCCCCTCCTCCTCCGACTCCGACCGGCCCGTGAGCCTCCATCCACCTCCAACTCCGACCAGCCCTCGTGCACTGCTTCCCTCTTCCGACGGGCCCACTGGCTGTCTCCTCTGACTCGGCCCGTGCGTTGACCCAGGCCACCCGCCCACCTCCTCTGCCGCCGAGCACCCACCCGGCTGCCACGTCCATCGTACGCAGTACGACGATAAAATCGTCGTGTGTATAGCAGGACTCGCCGCGAATGGGTGGCATTGGGAAAAGATCAGATACTTGGCCATCTTGATCTACTCGATGATTACTAAGAGGAGGTGGAGCAAAATACCCAAGCAGAACGGATTACAGAAACAGTGTCAAATTTACCATAAATAACAATTTCATGAATTAAAATGAACTTTTCTCCAACTATAAACCCATGGAAAGTTCCCTCAAATACCAATAGGCATGAGAGAAAAATGGAAGGCAACTCAGTTGTATGATGTGAAAGAAAAACAGAGATCCTTGCGATGTGATGAACTACACCAGTGTCCAAGGGTAGTCACAAATTATTTTTTCCTTGTGCAAGCCCGAGATAGTAGAATTATATTGTTATACCAAAACACAAGCATTTCTCCTGCAAACTTCATGATCAAAACACTATCATGATCTACAGTCAGGGGAGCAGTTGGACAAGATGCCTTCCTCTGCATTATTTTGACAGTCCAACCCTTCCTCTCCTAAATTGGTTGGACAAGATGCTTCATCTATTTTGACAGTTCCCATGCATTAAGTTGACCCACACATGATTAGCACCCAAAATTAGTCACAAATGTTGATCAGGTTAAAGCACACACTCAGGGGTGCTACAAGAATGCTCAGCAAAGATCAAGTTCAGATTAATGCTAAAAGGTCGTATTAGTAGGGGAGTGGCAGACAGGCGGTGCGTGCCTGCGTGGTTGGATGAACAATTAGGCAGTTCATGTTCTAAAGTTTTTTAGATGAAAGAGGCACCATTTAATTTAATTAACACGTTCATTACAAAGAGAGGAGCTGGTTCTATCCAGCTCCTTATTTAATCAGACCGAACCACCACAAGATTCGGTCGATTTAAACATGAGCTACTTCATTATTTTAACAACGCCATGCTCTACTGTTAAAGATCAGTTCTTGGCAATCGTAAGGGCCATTGTATTATTAGTGTAACATCCCGTTTTCAGGTGTTGTATAGTATCTTTCTGTTTATCTTCTTGGTTTTTAAAACTTATTTCAAATTAGAGTGTAATTGCAAAATTCTCTAGTTTCTGCCTTATTTCAAAATTCGGGTTTCGACTTTCAGCTTGAATTTCGGTTTCAATTCGAATCCTCTCTGTTGGGCCAGCCTATTTCTTCTCCTGGCCTCAGCGCCGAGCCACCCTGGCACGCTCGTGCCCGCTCTGCTGCACCCCCGTGCACTCACCTACTCCCCTATCTGCTCTGTCCCGTCGCCCACCCACCACCCGCCTCGGGACCGCGAACCTCCGAGTCCTTTAGTGGCTCTCTCCTCCTCTCCTCCAGGCTATAAAAGAGCCCGAGCAGCCCCATCCTTCGTCTCCTTCCTCCACCCAACTCTCCATCTCTCACTTTTGTTGCTGTGGTTGCCCAGAACCCCGAGCTCTGAGTTTAAGCCGCCGCGCACCTCCTCTCGGTCCTCACCGTGCCAGTGCAGCTCCCTCTTCTACCAGCGTATTTTTGTGTCCCAGAGCTCTTTGAAGCAATCCCCTCACTCATTTCAGTTTTGTTTCACAGGAGCCACCACCTTCCTCTTCTCCTTCAGTCCCGGTTGACCCCTTCACTGTTGTCCTCCTTCGCCTTCGATTGTGAGCTTCCGCGCCGCCGTTCGCCGTCCACCGACCCCCCCTCCTCCCTTCGGCCTCTCTCTCAGTCTAGGTGAGTTTCCCATGCCCTGTTCTCTATTGTGTTCTTTTGACCGCATTGAGCAATCGAGTCCTTCTTTCGAGTCCTTCTTTTCTTTCGACCGCGTCGAGCAATCGAATCCTTCTTTTCTTCCGACCGTGTCAAGCAGTTGAATCCTTCTTTTCTTCCGACGGTGTCGAGCAGTCGAATCCTTCTTCTCTTTCGACCACGTTGAGCCATCGAACCCTTCTTTTCGACCGCGTCAAGCTATCGAATCCTTCTTTTCTTTTGACCGCGTCGAGCAATCGAATCCTTCTTTCCTTTTGGATGCGTTGAGCGGTCGAATCCTTCTTTTGATCGCGTCAAGCAGTCGAGTCCTTCTTTCGACCGTGTTGGGCAGCCAAGTCCTTCTTTTGATCGCGTTGAGCAGTCGAACCCTTCCTTCGACCACATCATAGTCGAGACCCCTTTTCGACCATGTCGAGTAGTCGAAACCCCCTTCCGACCATGTGGTCGAAGCCTTCCTTCGACCTGATAGTCGAAACCTTCTTTCGACCAGGTAGTCCAATCCTTAGTTAAACCTTCTTTCGACTAGGTAGTCGAATCCTTCCTTCGACCACGTTGAGTAGTCGAATCCTTCCTTCAACCACGTTGAGTAGTCGAATCCTTCCTTCGACCACGTCCTGTAGTCGAAACCTCCTTTCGATCTCATCCCGTAGTCGAACCCCCTTTTGACCACGTCCTATAGTCAAACCCCCTTTTGACCACGTCCTATAGTCGAACCCCTTCCGACTACTCATGTAGTTGAACCCCTTCCGACCGCATGGTGTAGTCGAACACCCCCCCCCCTCTGACCACGTGAAGTCGTTGAGCAGTACTCGAAACCAAAACATCGAGGACTCCGTTCTCCTCCGTTGTAACTCTGATTATAGTGTTCTTTGTTTCTAAATTTATCTAAATTCAAGATCTTGTTTTTGGCAGTGGTCTTATTTAATTTGGAGTTCATTTGTTATTTCTTTAGTACTTATTTGTTCTTTTTGTTTGTTTGTTCCTTTTTTTGGTTCGTTCGTTCAAGTAGAGTTCGAAGAAGCGAGAGATTCCTAGTTTGATCAAGCACAAGGTCATCAAGACTCTCTTGCCTTCAGCTCAGGTGAGTCAATACTTTGATCATTCTAAGCCTACTTTTTACGCAAATTATATTCCTTTAAGTTACAAAAATTGCATACTTTAATTATTTAAGCAAATGTATGTTCACTCTTAAGGTAGTTAAATGCCCACTTGATGGTTCATTAAATATTACCCCATCCTTTGGCAATTGAATCTATTATTCCATGTCACCCTAGTAACTATGTGGTAAATTACTTGCTATAGGTTATACTCACTACTACAAAAATGCTAATACTAGACGCCCGATCACAAACGGTTCATCGAAACCGTCTGTGTTAAAAACAATCTCAAACGGTTTTTGTTTACCGACTGTCTGTGTTATCTTCCGCGCTAAAAATTGTCTGTGAAGAGGTCATATCACAGACGGTTCATGTTTAAAACCGTCTGTGAAGTATCACAGACGGGGCTAACCAAAAATCGCCTGTGATATTACTACATATCACAAACGGTTTTTGTCGTAACTGTCAGGATACTTCACGACGGTTTTAAACATGAACCGTATGTGATATTACTACATATCACGACGGTTTTTGTCATAATGCGTGATACTTCACGCACGGTTTTAAACATGGTATGCGTGATATTACTACATATCACAGACGGTTTTTGTTGAAAACCATCCGTGATAATTAACTCATCATGACGGGGTACATAGCACCCCAATAGAGTCTTCTTGATCTCCATCTCTGGCGCTACGGTAACCACGGTAGATCTCCAAGCCCAGTGAGTCCATCGCCACTCCGTGCCCGGTTTGAGTATCGCCTCACCTCACCGAGCCCGCTCGTGTGTGGTCCATTTCAACTATTGTCGCCGAGGAGCTTGCCGTCATTGCCTCTATTCACCGATCGACGACCAGTCGCCTTGGACCTTCCCGGACTTCATTGACACCCTTTTATTTATTTCTAGGGTTTTCAATACGAACCGTGTGATGGACCGAAGCTGGATGTACGCTAAGAACAGTGTGAGTGAAGAGTACATTAATGGCATGTCTACTTTTACAAGAGCTGCCGAGGAGGATATGTTCAATAAGGGGGCGGAATATATGTACTGTCCATGCATTGACTGCGAGAACCTGAAGATGTTTAACAACCGAGCGCAGATCGAAGCACACTTGATTTGAAGGGGTTTCAAAAAGGGTTATACATGTTGGACCAATCACGGTGAAGAGCATATTACACAGGAAGTCAACGATATGCATATTATACAGGAAGTCAACGATATGCCGCCGGATGATGTCAATTGTGGTTCTGATTCAGATAGGTTGCACGATGACAATCTATATCAGATGCTTCGTGTTGCAGAAGGGAACTATGATGAGAGGGAGTATGTTCAATTCCGGGGCTTGATGGAGGACTCAGAGAAACCTTTGTTCCCGGGCTTCAAGCCGGAATACACAAGGTTGTCATCCGTGCTTAAACTGCTGAAATTGAAGGCAAGCAACGGTTGGTCCAACAAGAGTTTCACGGGGCTGTTAGGTCTCTTAGCGGACATGCTTCCGGAGGGAAACGAGTTGCCCAAAACCACCTACAAAGCCAAGAAGGTTCTTTGTCGATTGGGAATGGAAGTAGAAAGAATACATGCATGTCCGAACGACTGTATCCTCTACCGTAACGAGTATACAAACATGCATGTATGTCCAGTGTGCAACGCATCCCGATACAAGCGTAAGAATCAATCAGATGACGACGAGGGAATCGAGGTGAAGAAAGGACCTCCTGCTAAGGTGGCGTGGTATCTTCCTGTAATTCCCTGTTTGAAGCAGTTTTTTGTGAACCCAAAGAATGCAAAACTGTTGTATTGGCACTCAGAGGAGCGTAAGAATGACGGAAAGCTAAGACACCCTGCTGATTCCGCCCAGTGGAGAAACATCGATAGGAGGTTTGCAGACTTCGGTGCGGAACCGAGGAATATAAGGTTTGGATTGAGTACAGATGGAATGAATCCTTTCGGTAACATGAGTAGCCGACATAGCACTTGGCCTATGACGCTCTGTATCTACAACCTTCCTCCTTGGTTGTGTATGAAGCGGAAGTATATTTGGTTGTCGATACTTATCCAAGGGCCGAAGCAACCTGGGAATGATATTGATGTGTACCTAGCACCATTGATGGAAGATCTAAAAATACTGTGGATTGAAGGGGTATAGGTATGGGATGCATATAAACGAGAGAACTTCACTTTACGTTCCTTGTTGTTCTGCACCATAAATGATTATCCTGCCCTTGCTAATCTGTCGGGCCAGAGCACAAAAGGGGCCAAAGCCTGTACTCACTGCTTAGATGATACCGAGAGTGTGTGGCTGAATCACTCGTGCAAAACCGTGTACATGTGTCATCGTAGGTTCCTTTGGAGGGCTCACCCATACCGCAGGATGAAGAAACAATTCGACGGAGAGAAGAAGGACAGTTCAGCTCCAAGGCATTTAAGCGGAAAAGAGGTATATGATATGGTTAAGGATTTAGATGTTGTGCTTGGAAAGGGATGTAAATCGAGGACCCGTAAGAAGAACATGTGGAAGAAGATATCAATATTTTGGGACTTACCTTATTGGGAGCACCTAGAAGTTCGCCACTGCATCGACGTCATGCACGTAGAGAAGAATGTATGTGACAGCTTGATTGGTCTCTTACTGAACATTCGCGACAAAACAAAGGATGATGTCAACGCACAGCTTGACTTGGTTGATATGGACACCAGACCTGAGTTAGCACCAACAAAGACCGATAAAGGATGAACGTACCTTCCCCCTGCTTGTTACACTCTGTCTAAGGCCGAGAGAACCAAACTGTGCCGGTGCTTGCATGGTGTGAAAGTTTCGTCCGGTTACTCCGCCAACATGAAGAAACTTTTTTCGATGGAAGATTTGAAGTTAATTGGCATGAAGTCTTATGATTGTCATGTGTTGATGACACAAATGCTCCCTATTGCAATTAGAAGTATTTTGCCGATCAAGGTCCGAGAGACAATCATGAGGTTCTATTATTTCTTTAACACAATTGCTCAGAAGGTCATCGATCCCGAAGGACTAGATGCTCTGCAGGACGAGGTGGTGACGACTCTATGTGATCTTGAGATGTATTTCCCTCCGTCGTTTTTCGATATCATGGTCCATCTCATTGTTCATATTGTGAGGGAGATAAAGATGTGCGGGCCCGTGTTCCTACGTAGCATGTACCCGTTCGAGAGGTTCATGGGAATTCTCAAGTCCTATGTACGGAATCGATCTTGGCCAGAGGGCAGCATCGTCGAAGGTTATGCAACCGAAGAGGTCACTGAGTTCTGCATCGATTACATGGCTCAGGTCGAACCGATAGGTGTGCCTCGATCTCACCATAAGGGGAGGCTCGAGGGTATCGGGACCATCGGAAGGAAAGCAATCACTCCAGATATGGATGCGTATGCTCAAGCCCATTTCACGATCTTGCAACACATGACTGAAGTGTCCCCGTATATCGACTAGCACAAGGACGTGCTTCGGCAACAGAATCCGGTGCGGCCGGATGTTTGGAACACGAGACAACACAATAGACGATTCAACTAATGGTTGAAGGAGCGACTCGCTAGGAGCTCGTCAAGTGATATGCTGACATGGTTGGCAAAAGGGCCAACATTTACAGTTGTGACATGGCAAGGATACGACATAAATGGGTACACATTCTATACGCGGGCTCAGGATATAAAAAGCACTAACCAGAACAGCGGTGTCCGCATAGATACATTCAGTACCGATGGGCTGAGGAGCTCCTACTATGGGCAAATATAGGAGATATGGGAGCTCGACTACGTGCTTTTTAAGATCCCCCTATTTCGGTGCCGTTGGGTCCATCTCGCATAGGTGAAGGTTGACAAGTACGGTGTCACTACCGTGGATCTCGAACGTGTCGGATACAAAGACGAACCATTCATACTGGCTAACCAAGTTGTTCAAGTCTTCTATGTTACCGACCCGGCAAATAAGAAGCGCCACGTAATTCTTCATAGAAAAAGGAGGATTGTCAGAGTTGAGAATGTAATGGACGAGGAAGAATACAATCAATTTGACGAGTTGCCTCCTTTCAGAAATGACATAAGGGTCGAGGAAGAAGAACATGACGAAACTAGCTACATACGCGTCGATCATCATGAAGGGCTAATTTTTAAAGATTAATTAAACAATGTGTGTATATATATATGCGTTACGATGAATGGTTAATTTTAGTTCATTTGAGTTAATTAATTGATTTGTCTTGTGAAATGGATGTGATTGTTTCTCAAATGAATGTGAATTGGATGTATATACATGTACTTGTTGTCTTTTCTACTTGTTCCAGAGGGCATGGCTAGCATTTCCTGAGGCTAGCCCATAAACAGATCTAGATTAACCAATACAAAATAATATCACAGACGGTTTGAGCTACAAAGCATGCAGTGATTATATATCATAGATGGTTCCTTGGTAAAACCGTCTATGATACAATATATCCTGTTGTTGTTAATTGGAACCGTCGTGATACATCACATATCACGAGCAGTTCTACTTTAGAACCGCTCAGGATACACATATCCTGAGCGGTTCTAATTTAGAACGATGCATGATATCCATCTATTTACATTAGGACTCTAGGGTTTGCGCCCGCCACTCAAGCGATTAAGTTTCTCAACTCCTTGCTCCCTCCTCCCCGCTTTGTCGCCGCCGTCCTCGACGCCGCCTCCTTGAGCCCAGCACGACTCCTCCCCCGATCCCGTCGACACCACCTCCTCCTCCAGCCCGGCATGCCTCCCCCCGAGCCCGCCGCGCCTCCTCCTACAGCCCGCCGCACCTCCTGCCCCGAGCCCGCCGCCTCCTCCCCTCACCCAAGCCCGGCGCGCCTCCCCTTCGAGCCGCCTCTTTGCTCGTCTTGTTCCTGCTCGTCCTTCTCCTCGACGCCCAAAGGTAACCAATGCCAAGTTGCCAACCCCGACGCCCCTTTCCCTAACTATTTCTATCAATAATCTGTCATGGTCCCTCATGATAATTGTACTTGTTTTAGGAATTTGTATTTGTTCTAGTCAGTTATTCATATGGTGTTTGTTTTGATACTGCTACTGGAATATATTGCAATGTGGTGTGGTGGGCTTGAGATGAATGCTCTGTGATGATAATAGTCTTGTACTGAAATTGTTTTGATAATCGTGTTTGAATTTAAGCTCTAATTAGAATGCTTACTCTACAACTGATAGCAATATCAAAATATTAAATCTTAGCTTTATGCTGATTTCATTTGTTCACATGATGTTCTATTTCTTGTGAAGATGTCTTTCGCTCATTCTTCGTCATCGCCGCCTCATGTGTCTGATGATGCACCATCCTCTGGAATAATATCCAACTACGGTAGAAGAAGAGGAATATCGAAAAGGCCCGGGGGCCGATTTACCATCACGGAGGTCGATCAGTCTGGGACCCCTATCAATCCTCACCGAGCAGCATCCGCATTTCGAAGAATGGTCGGAATAGTTGCATGGGAATGGGTCAGCGTCACCTACGATTCATGGAAGGAGGTGCCCAAACAACTGAAAACTACTCTGCTGACGGATATTCTCAAATCGTTCGAGATCCTAGCAGAACACCTGGACTCCGTGCAACGACACGCGTTGCTACAGGCGTGCAAAGCGTGGAAGAACTTCAAGAGCACGCTTGTCAAGAACTACGTGGAGAAGGATTTGAGGCCCTTCCATAAGTATCCATCCTTGGAAGAGTCCTGGGCCGAGTTTGTGGTGAAGAAGACGACAGATGAATTTAGGAGTGAAAGTGCGGCGCACACGGCCCTCCAGGCAAAAAACAAGCACCCCCACAGACTCGGCACCATTGGGTATGCGGGTAAAATCCCGATATGGAGGGATTAGGACCAGCAGGCAAGCTGTTCAAATGTCTCCCTGCCATTTCCTGAGATCACTGATGTGCGTGCCCGACAGTGGTTATTTGGGAGGTTATGTATTGGGCCTACGGGGGAAGTCTCCTTTCCAAACCCCGCAGACCAGGAAGTGTCCCAACGCTTGGTAAGATATCGAACTACCTAGTTTGTAATTACTCCATAACTTCGTAGGAAGTGAAATGACATGTCGGGCTATTGCAGGTAACGCTGAGTGCACAATCTTCCCAAGGCTCATTCCAGGCAGACAGGGAGAAAGATATACTCTCTGCGGCCCTAGGAAACAATGAGCATCTGGGTCGCACGAGAGGTGCTGGTGTTTATGTTACATGGCAAAAATGGTTCCAAGCGGACTCCAGATTGTACCGGAGTAGGAAGAGAGCCAAAGCCGAACGCGATGCAAAGCTACGAGAGGAGATTCGTCAATCCCTCAGAGATGAGCTCACTGAATCCATTAGAGATGAGATCACTAAATCCATCAGAGGTGAGATCAGAGCTGCCCAGCAACGGCAGATGGAGACCTTTGAGGAAAGGATTAGGGAATTGCAACTCCCAAATCAGTTGCAAGCCCTTGCCCCTACTGTGCTAGCCAGCCCCCCCCCCCAAACTTTCGAGTAGCTGCGCGTCCAACCCTAACCCTACCCCAATAGGTGACGGCAGATTTCCCATCGATGATATCCAGGTAATAATTATTATCTCTGGAATGCTCGATCCATTGATAGGCCTGTTGGAGTAGCTAATTTTGTATCATTATTTAGGTGGCTATGAAGTGCAAGCTCCAAGTGAGATATGCCTCTGTTGCCCTAGATGCTGCTTGGGGCTAGGTGTATCTATCCGGTGCTGGGGCTTTGGTGCACGGTGCAACAATTACTCTTGGTTTCGCAAAAGTGAATGTGGACGGTGTTTGTGCCAATTTCGGGGCTGTCCCGCTGCATATTCCCCCAAACGACGAGGTCATGACTCTAGGGCAAGCCATTGGAACATTCATCCAGTGGCCCAATGTGGACATCTGCTTGGAGCTACCTGCTCCAGTGTCAACTTCACAGGAATGTCCTGCATCTACACCTCGTGCTCAATCGACTCTTGTGAAGTTGACCTATACAAAGCAATGCAGCAAGGGCAAATCGAAGACGGTCAATTCCTGTCCTGATATCACCTTCTTGTCGTTGGCTCGAAAATTCATGCTAGGCGAGCCATTGGTCGAGAGGTTAGACAGCCCTACCCTAGGACCGGCTTGCACGGCATTGCATACATGGTACATGGAACAGTCCAACAAGTCGGCTGATCAGCGACGCTCGGGTGTCACCATCAAGTTCAAGAAGGATCATTTTAACCACGAGCATCAAGACTTTGTCTTCACGGTGACCTTCGATGACTTGTTCTGTCTCTTCAACCTCGACGAGCTCGACGTCTCACTCATACGATGCTGGACACTGTAAGTGTGTACAATCACGGTCAATGTTCATGTAATACTGATAAATGTTATATATAACTCCTTGCTTTTGTATATAGATACATGATGTATGAAGCCGGAAGAAGGAAATCACCGGTAGGTTTCCTCGACCCACACGTGGTCTTCGAGCAAAGCATCAAGCCAAATGCAAGATTCGTTGAGGATTACATTATAGAGTTTTTCCGGGCTCGCCGCAACACGGAATACATACTTTTGCCCTACATCCAAGAGTAAGTGTTGCACTACTGGCTATACTTGTTGATTGGTACTTTATAAGCAACACGAACTTAGGTTTAATGACCATGCTGACATACCTGTGTAGCTTCCACTGGATTCTAATTGTAATTATACCAAAACAGAAATGGGTAATATACCTAGATTCCCTAAAGAGGTCCAATAACAACTTCACAGTTATCCGGAATTTAATCAACAGGTAAACACATTTCCTCCGTAGAAACTCTATTGTAGTCTTTCCTTCCTTTGCAATGGCTAAGGCTAACTTCTTGGAGTCACGTAGGGTGTTCGACGTGTTAAATGCTACAGGAGGGTATTGCAGGGGAAGGTTGCTGCATCACGATCTAACTTTCCCGGTACTCGCTAGCTAGTACACATTAATCCTATATAACACTTCGTAGTAATGCCTCTCGAACTAACCAATTCTATTTTTGCAGTGCCACCAACAAAGTAGTTGGGCATAGCGTCTGAGATACTATGTTTGCCGCAACATGGAACTACTCATCGGTTCCGCGATCACCAATGATCCTCAGGTTTGTCAATCTTCCAACAATTATTTCATATATACTTACCAATTTATATAAGCACGAATTTAATCTTCCTATCGACAGATTGCGACCATCGCTGAAACTGCGTTGGAACAGAGCGAGCTCATAAAAGTTCGATCACACCTTGCATCATTCCTGAACAGTTAGGTCATAAATCCAGATGGGAGTTTCCACAGTGTAGATTGAACTTGATTGGGATAAATTGAACTTAATGGTACATGTGTGTAAATTAATGTACATTAATGGTTAATTTTAGTTAATTGATTTGTGAATTGGATGTGCTTGTTTTTGAAATGAATGCAATTTTGATGTGCTTCTGAAATGAATGCGAATTGGATGTGCTTATTTCAGAGGGCATGGCTAGCATTTCCTGAGGCTAGCCAATAAATAGAAATAGATTTAGCAATGCAAAAGAATATCACAGACGGTTTGTAGATGAAAGCAAATGCGTGATACTTCGATTTCCACAGACGGTTTGTAGATAAAACCGTCGTGATAGTAGAAAAATCACAGGCAGTGCGTACATGAAACCACCGTGATAGTGGACTATCACGAGCGGTTTCATCTACGAACCATATGTGATTTTCTACTATCACGACGGTTTCATCTGACTGCAAATGCGTGGTAGTCGAGTATCCTGACGGTTTCATCTACAAACTGTCTGTGATAGTCGACTATCACAGACGGTTTTGAGTTAATAACCGTCTACGATATTATGTATTACAGACGGTTAGAAAACCGTCTGTGATGACCTCATGCATTACTGACCCATAAACTCAGACGGCTCACGAAACCGTCTGTGATGGCGTTTTTGAACCGTCTGTGAAGGCCTTTTCTGTAGTAGTGACTTAAGAGACATGCTAGTCTTGCTTAAGTACCGAGGCATTAAAATGTCCCAATCATCATCTCTGAAATCGATCATAAAATGGTTTTGGGTAGTCATTGGAGGCACATGACTGAAGTATTTGAGATAAATTGGTTTTCCTCCTCAAAACCCTATTAAACTGCTATTAACATATCTGGGCGGATGATATGGTGGTGGGTGCCGTCGTTGCATGAGAGTGGTTGGTGTGTGGTATGAACCGCCTGGATGGATTAAGGACTTAATCTTGTCATGACCTCCCATTGTAACACAAGTACAACAGCAAGTCTGTAAAGTACAACCTGGCTAAATAATTTATTTCCACGAGTACGAGTTACACCAGGTAGATGACCTGCGATGCTATGAGCCTTTGCGGCGAAGGGTCGGGGTGCACGACAAAAGTCGTTAAGAGGGCGCAAGAGGGGGTCTGAGTAAGGGTTGATGGGTCTATATGAGTGTAACCCTTCTCAGACAAAACCTTAGCAGGTGTAACTAATACTGAGGGACGTATTATAAAGGCCTTGTGATGATCTCTCCTCGATTCACATGTCTAAAGAAACATGTGTATATATCAAGACGATTATCTCTTGTGGGTAAAGTGTACAACCTCTGTAGAGTAATAAACTGTTCGAACAGCCGTGCCTATAGTCAAAGGTGGACATGGGAACTTAGTTGAGTTAGTTCTATTTCAAAAACTTTTATGGGTTTATTGATTGGTGTGTTGGGCTCACTTAGCCCTGAGATTGGATTCTTCCTGGGTGGTCATACCCAGTGTTGCTTCCTGGATGGGCGTACCCAGTGTTGTTAATAGTGGTCGTAACCACAATAAAAAATAAGCATAGGTGGAGGTAGCCTCAGCTGTTATTTAATATTGCACAATTATTCTCTTTACAAAATGCAATTTGGTTAAAATGCTAAGTGATAGGACTTTACTAATATTGATAGTAAAAAATATTGCTTTAGCAAATAAAAGAACCTGAGCCACCCTTATCATGCCTTGCATGTATACTATTGCTTCTTGTGTGTTGGCTGGCAAGTATGGAAGTTGTGCTCATCCTCGCTCTTTCCCCAACCCTTCATATCCTGCGGATCATGGAGACTACAACTAATACAAGGAACCCGAAGTTGATAGGCAAGGCAATGATGAAGAGTAATCTAGTTTCGAGCAGTCTAAGTCTAGCCCTGGTCTGGCTGGCTCGTCGGTACTTGTGTACGACCGGTATTATCCAAGTCCTTGGTTAATACCAGTCGTACACGGGCTACCCCAGTCACTGCATGTGGAGAGATGTGCGCTACCTCCCCTTTTGCTTCCGCTATATTTTTGCCGTGTTTTGTTATGTAATCATTTGGTCTGTTCGGCCTTTATTGTAAACTCGACTCGACGTGGTCTATGTCACTCTAATGTTTGTAATATATTGAATGGTTTGGTTTTACGACTTGTATGAATTGATTCAGCAATGTGCCTGTGAGTGCTATCTACTGATCCAAGGAATAGCACAGTATTTTCACAAAGGATTTGGATTTGTGAAATCCGCGTCCGACAATTAGATGGAATGCTTTCACCTTGAAAAGACCTGCACACGTGCACACACACCCAAGCACATGCATCTAAATGGATTCTGTGCTAGTGCATAGGAAGACATGCTGATCACCGTTTAAGGCCTCGTTTGGGAACTCCAAACCCCAACCCACGAGGGTAAAAAAAATCATCTCATGAGACATGGAAAAATTCCCACAAGATGAGGACATCGAGTCACGACCCTTCGTAACCCTCCGTTCGTCCTTTGTCCCGTCGCTTTCCTCACATGCGCCACCTCCTCCCTGAGCATCGCCTCCTCAGGGGCGGCGGCAGGGGGGTGCCTGTGGTGCACAGGCGCCCCCAAAATCTAATGCAAATAATTTTTAAGTATGTATCAGCAGTTGGACTCGGCAATTGGGCTGGGCAAATTTCAGCCACCAAGTCACCAACTGAGCCAGTCGCCACGCACAGGCAGTCAATCAGTTCAAGCACCGCACAGCACCCAGCACACAAGCGCACACGGCTCCGTCCCATAGTCCCATTACTCAAAAGAGTTTGTACCAGTCTAATACATGGAACCTCTTACTTAAAAAAAAATCTGCATATACTTTATGAATAGACCTGTTCAAACTCGGGATGGGCCAGGAAAAGGCCGGCCTTGAATGGGAAGGCCTAAGCTCGGCCTGGCCTAAAAACTGTGTTTTCCAATTAAATAATATTTTCAATTCTTTTATGGAATAAAAATTAATATTTAATTCATTTCGAGAATAAAAAAAGTTTATTTTTATTTTTATTGCCATTGTCAGGCTTTTCCAGGCTTCGGGCCGAAAATCAAGGCCCAAGCCACCCATGAACATGTCTATTTATGAACTTGATCTGAGCATTTACCAGGCTAGTAGGGGTGAAAACGGGGCGGATAATTCCCGCCTGATCCTCGATGCCGTATCAGGAAAAAATCTGCCCGAGGTACCATTTTTAGTCCTGATCCGCGTCCAATATTATCTGCAGCCGAATCCAGAAAATCCTATAGAATATGGGTTACGATATGGGAAGAGCAATCCGGACACATCAGAAAATCAAAAACATTTCCGAGGATCAGTTCTGCATTTGGGTCATATTTATAGTACTCATTGGTGTGCACTCTCTTGGAAGCTCAGCTCACAACCCACGGCCCGCTCGTGCCCCCACCAGCCCACAACCACCTCATCACTCACCAGCCCACATCCATCTCTATCTCTAATACTCCAACTCCTCCCCAATTTGGTTCCTACGGCTCGGTGGCGGTCGGTGCAGAAGAGGAGGAAGCGATGAAGCGATCTTGGCACGGTGTGGGGAGCAACAAGCAGCGATGAAGTGACGTGCCACTCACTAAGACCAATAGTTTTGCAGATGCGCATGGTGATGAGTTCACGGGAAGGGATCCGTTCCTCGCAAGTCACACCCATTCATTTATCCATCTCTTCTATTGATTTAAGATTTAATAGTGAAATACACTTGCAATACTAAATCAATGCATGGAGTAACCTCTATTTTTCTCATATTCATATTATTATGCAAGTCATTTTCCAAATTGATTACTATAGTAATGATATGCGAAAAGATACTAGTAGACTATTTCCTCCGTTCTTTTTTTCTTGACGTTTTTTACTTCTAACGGGCAAATTCCTGGCTTCATTGGGCGATGCGTAGTTTAAACTAATCGTACCTGGCGTTGCTTTGTGTGTGCACCCCCAACACCAAATTCCTGGCTCCTCCATGAGCCCCACCACCCACCTACACCCACCAGCAACAGCGCCTACATGGTGCCACCAACGCACCGCACCACCTGACAACGGTGGGTACAAGGAACTCGACGACGAGGACGCGTCCTTCATACTCTAGATCAAAATCAAATGGTGGGCCATGGTTCTTACTCAAGGACGTCGACGCAATGGGAGGTGGTGGTCGGCGAGGATGAAGAAGAGCGCTTCCACTCTCCATGGCCTTCTCCTTTGCCTCTGTGCATGGTCTCGCTGTCGCCCCCTCCACACCTCCACTCCTTGCCTCTTCTCGTCGGTAGCGCTTCGCTGCTTTGGCCTCCATGGCTCGGGAAGAACGAAGAAGCATTGGTTGGCCCGCCAGATTCATAGCCTGCCCAAGGCGCCTTCGCCTACATCGATACCGCGCACGCCAATGCCGGTCCGCCGCTTCCATTGATCCCGCGCGTGGCATACTGCAGTGCGCCGTCACTCTTTCTTTCCTTTTTTCTTCTAAATTTCCTTTTTTTTAATTACAGCGGTGGGACTTTGGGAGGGATTCCCCCCTCTTTCCCAAATGACGATGAGGACCATGCCCCCTAGAGGATATATTCCATTGGGTTTCTATGTGGCAATGAAAATATAAACATTTCTAGTACCTGGATTTTTTGTGTTTCATAATAAAGGAAGAACTTATTGCCCCAGCAACTTCTTGCTTTCTGCTCCTACTACTGGTATCTCCCACCTCCCCTATTTATTCTAATGTTTGCCGAGCTTATTCTTCTCTACTCCAGTGTCTCGGTCTTGCACCTAATGTGTGATTGTGTGAAGGGAGATGCAGAAGTAAGTCCTGGAGTATGAAGATAACGAGTATGACTGCTGATTAAAGTTGATACTATATCTGCCAATAAATCATGCAAGTATTTTGTTTGGAGTGGAACAGGGCTTTCTAAATTTTCTAGGTGTGGGTGGCATCCGGAAAAGATGACGGTCAACTGGAACGGATGCAACAAGGCCTAGATCAACCTGGCCCAGTCTGAAGCATATTCACCTTGGGCGGTGCTTCACATAATAAACCTCAAGTACTTGGTTTCAATTAAGCAAGGGTGGAGTATAGCATAGACCAAAGTGGATTGTGGCCTCGCCATGTGTTTTGGCATTCTATATGCATAAGTAGATAAATTACACATATAAATTTGGGAAATTTTGATAAATGCCACTGCAAAGTGTCCGTTTCAGAGAAGTGCCATCGCTCATTTAGATATTCGAAATATGCCATTGCAAACATCTTTTTCTCATAGAAATGCCACTGATCTACATATTTCACAAATATTGACGTTATTGCCCCCGTCTTCTTCGATTGCCATGTCACCATCTCTTCTTCTTCAACACACTGCCGCCGCAAGACACCGGCGGAACCTCCAGGCGTGGGCATACGGGGAAGGCTCGGGCAGGACTTCTAGGCGAGGACGACCGGGAGCCCCGTCTCTGCTCCTCTACCAAGTTCTCTACCCCAGCTCCGCCCTCGCATTCGCCCGCCCTCGCCGCCGATTTCCTTGGGGATTCTCCTCGCCGCGGGCTCCCGGCCGCGGGGCGAGGACAACCGGGACCTCAAGGCACGGCGACGGGGGAGGCTCGGGCGGAACCTCCAACTGTGGGCGAGCAAGAGAGCCGGCGTCGGGGAACCTACTCCGATGAGGGAGAGCCGGCGTCGGGAAGACTCAGGCGAAGGCGAGAGGAGAGGAGCCAAGGACCACGCCACCTACCATGCTCGGTGGAAGGCAGAAGGCAGCACCGCCGTCACGTCCTTGAGCCGCTTCACCACCACCGTCGTCCCCTCCTCCAGCACCGCCTTGTACGCGCTCGCCGCCGGGGACGGCAAGAAGACCCACGTCGGTGGCGACCCCAAGCTCTCTCTGCTGCGGCGGCGACCACCACCTCCCAAGAAGCTCGGCGGCGGCTTCTCCGCCCATGGCTTCGCGCTGCGTCCTTCCTCGGCGTCACCGTGCTCCTTCTTTGTGGGCGTGTCCCTCACCGGCGCCAAGCACCGGCAAGACCGCCGGCTGCGGCACCAATACCGGCATTACCTCGGCGGCAGCCGTGCCAAGAACGCCTCGCTTTCTTGGCTCTCCGTGCTGGACCCCTCCAACTTCACCGAAGATCTCCTAGCGCGGTGGCTCACGCCTGGAGGTTCATCGTGCCGCGACGTGCGCGCGACCAACATCTCCATCCCTGTTCTTGACGATGCCGTGGTGGCAGGTGCGGTGACCAAGCTGGGCGCCGCCGAGATCCACGAGTTCACGTTCTGGGCGCTGGATGACACCGGCCAGCAGAGAGCTGCCTCGGCGGGGACTTCTTCAAGATTGATCTTTCCGGGAACGCGTGGAAGTCGCGGCTCCCCGTCGTGGACCACGGTGCCGTCCCCGGAAAGAGAAGATAGGGGTAATTTGGTCTAATACTGATAGAATACGTATATCAATGGCATTTGTAGGATGTTCTAAGCTTTGCAATGGCATATTTCGAATATCGAAATGAGCGATAGCACTTCTCTGAAACAGACACTATGCAGTGGCATTTATCAAAATTTCCCTATAAATTTTGTCTTCATAACATCGTGCTTTGAGACTTGGGTTCAACACCCACTATTTGCAATCTTTTTGTCTTTTGAAGCTCAAACAAAAGAATCACAACATAAAGAATAATATGTATAAATGAACACTGAAAGGAAAATAGAATCTGCTTCTGCCACTGACGATCAAATTAAGTGCAATGAGTACTGCTACAAGCTGTCGTCTCAAAAAAAAATTACTGCGCTACAGGTTTGAGCATCACATCTAGTTCAATCAACCACAACTACACTGAGAAGCTACAGCTTATGGATTTCTGTTGCGCGCGACTGGATAAAGAAGTTGAAAATTGACGGTTAACATTCTGTATGTTGATTTCAAATTATACTTGTCAATTGACATTTTATTTTTTCCAAGAAACATTTTCCTCCAAATGGCACTCATCGCTTATTGGAGCTAAAATAACATGTAAATGACACTGAAGGGAATACAACACATACACAGTATCCATGCACAGCTACTGTTGTCCCATGCTTTTTTTTTTGACGCGAATGTTGACCCATGCATTGACACATATTACCTACCACACACCATTATTGCCAAAAATCTGAAAATTAATTTCCTTACTTACCTATCAGTTCATTGTAATATCTTCGTCCTCCCTAATTTATATACCAAGTCACTTGATTCTAATATATGGATAGATAGAAGCCCCATAGCACGACCAAAGAGTTCTCCTCACAGTGATTGTTTCATCCTCTATTTGTCACTCATGTGCGTGTTTCCTCGAATTTTTCTTACAGATTTTACATATACCATAAGTTACATGGATTTATTTGCTTGGGAATGGGCGGCATTGGGAAAAAAACATATAGTTTCTTCTCCCGCTGAGCCTGATAACTGTTAAGAGCTGGTGCAGGAACAACCAGAAGCCGTACTCGGTATGGTAGTAGCCCGCAACATGCATTGATTTCGTTTAACTTTATAATAGTTTGCACTTGTACAGAATATGAATAATTATGTAGTCGGGTTGGAACATTATTCTAGTAAGTTTTCTCCATAAGCTTATTAGCGTCAAGATGTTCTGTTTGCTTGTCTGATTGTGTTAAAGTGCAACCTTCTTCACCATCTCTTCTAGCATATGGTGCACCTTCTCCAGATGGAACATTGTGTCGATCTCACACTAGCCAAAAAGGAAATAAAGAAAGGTAGGTAGCATGCTCTGGTATGAATTTTCTTTATAGTGGTGAGAGATGAGTGCTTTAGATTGTGCGAGCTATATTAGCAGGGGCGGGCCTAACGTGGGGCATAGGGGTTCAACTGAACCCCCAAATTTTTTGGAAAATATACCGCTATTAGTACTCCACAACAAAACAAACTGTATGGATTGGATTATCCATCTCAAAAAGAAATATTTGGATGAGATTGATCACAACAAAGAAAAGATATCGCATGAGGATGTTGACAAGGGATCTCTGGCTGGTGCTCGCCGGAGAAGGGAGAGGGGGCCAGATCTGGCAAACAGTGGAAACGAAGGAAGGGGAGGAGAAGAGGACGAGAAGAACTCACCACGCTGGCCGCTGGAGAAGGGGTACCGGATCTGGCGAAAGGTGGAAACGACAGAGAACGTATCAGTTGCTCGATCTAGCGAATGGTGGAAACGAAGATAAGACAGGCAGATCAAGAGAGAAGGGGTGTCGTTGCTAGCGAGGCACGATGTGGAGACTCTGCGTGAGGTGACTCAGGGCACAAGAAAGATATGGTACGGTAGAAAAGGAATCACATTCTCTGACATACATTAGCAATGCTGATAGTTGGATAAAAAAGGAACACACTAGATTCATCTTAGCACTATCGAAAACACTATAGAAAAGTAAATATTGTTTCACTTTACTACAGCTATCACTGTGGCGGTTCAATCTCGTCCATCGCTCCTTTGACCCAACGAATAGAAATAGGCTAATGTCACGGTATAGTTCCTCTCTACCATTGCAGTGACAATGTTAGATGATGTGATTCTGGTAGAAAAATACTTCCCTTCTTAAACGAGAGAATGACTCGTCATTGATCGTAAAAAAAATAGTTGGATTTTCTATGCACTTGCACTTATTATAACCATCTCCATCCTATCGTAAGTCACAACAACCTCTTTCCCCACTTCTCCGCCTCCTCCCCACCATTGTATCTGTCACCCCCACCACCCGCCACCTCCTCAAGACCTAACTCACTACTCACAATCATCCCCCTCCCCCTGACATTGTCTGTCGTCCTCTTATGTACCCGCGGCCAGTAGCGTCACCGTCGCCTTGTTAGCCAACGTTGATCTGTTGTTGTTCTCCCTATATAGTTGGGGATTCCGGTGAACCCAAAACCTAAATGGGTGAATCCAAACTCTAACCTTATCATGGTCGTCGGAGAAGTCAAAGACCTCTCCGCCAGAGCACGGATTGTGGGTGCAAATCGAATGATGAGAAAATCGACTGATTTCCTTAAATTTTAGTTGAGTATTGTATAGAAATTCCGCTTAAATTATATAGTAACAATTTTTTTATCAAATAGAGTAGCATCTCACCCTACAATTCCATCTATATAGTCCTTTGCGCAACAACTCATAAAACTATGTAGATAAAATATTTATCCTCACTACTCTATAAAGATAAACAAACATCCTATAGTTAATTTAGTTAGATAATTATGTTTCTATCTTGTTTAACTATATATCAGGATCTAGCACATAAGTTTATGGAAACACACATAAGCACACATTTGGATATAGCAATATTGAAATCCTTGTGCCACTGCGTTAAAAGCCTGAGAAAGGAATACACATACTATATATCTTTTCTATGCCTTCTAATTTCCAAAATTGCAGATATGAGGTTGTGGCAATTGATTAAGATAAACGATATTTCTTAAATTGTTTTCTACATAGTGTGTGCTAATTTGTCTTCTTAACTCTATTTGTATTTAATTAATTCCATTACACAATTTCTAGGAACTATTGTATTGTTATTTTTATCTTTCCTTGTGATGGAGAATGATAGCATGTACCATACCATGTTAGTGATATTCCCCGCAATGTGTATGCACCCATCAAGTTTCTAAATGATCGAAAGGGAGATAATTTCATGAGAAGATTCTAGATTATCCAATTTAAAAATTCTTAGAAATATCTAAGTGCTTTAGATATTTTCTTTCAATGAATTTGAATTAGATTATGTCTATTGTCACGAATTCATGGTTATAATAGTCTATATATATAAGCAAAATAACTCACTATTCATATAAGGTTATGCTAAGATAGAGCATAAAAAAATAGATGAGTGTCAGAGCTAGTTATCTATTTTAAAAGAGAGTGACTTGTAATAGAGTTGTGCTCAAATAAAATGTATTTTTAAGTAGGTATCTTAGTTGGGCCATCTAAATACTTAGCGTGTTACTCCTCTAAGTTCTATTTCAAATGACCTATGGAATTTTCAAGGTAAAACATTATAATTCTATACTAGTATAAATAAAAATAACAATTTTATGAAGAAAAAAATTAATGAAAATAGAAATCTAGATCATTGTAAATATACTAATAGTCAAATTTTAGAAATTTTGATTCCACAGATTCTAAAATATCACTTAACAACAACGAAAAGAGTATGAACCTATATATATATTCAAAAGAAATTATGATATTTTATTCCGAACCCCCATTGATAATGTTCTGGGTCTGCCACTGTATATTAGCAACATTTGAAATGTTAACGCTGCTTCTGTCATTAAATAGGACCATTACTTTGTAACATGAAGAGTTAGAGATACATGCATCGATCTTTGCTTTGAAATGGGTATCATCAAGAAAAAAATCATCGAGATATTCGACTATCCAAGCATACTACCTACATTTAATTTAATTGCCTCTCAAAAAAGTGCACCTTATTAAAGTCTAAAACTCTAAATGCATTGTTGCTCCCCCCCCCCCCCTTCCGTTTTGCATGAATTTTGTTAAATATAGAAGAAATTTGTGCCAACATTTATTTTCAAAAAATTTGGCCAATTTTTTTTAGCAATTCTCAGGCGATTTTTTAAAAATTCAAATTTTGATTTGAAAATTTCGTCCGAAATTTTCCGATTTTCGGCGAAACCGGCCCTATTGGACCCCCAGTAAAATTTTGATACCGATTTTGAAAACCCTGCTCCCTTTGCCTCTTGCCTTCCTCATAAATAGCTGAGTGCTTCTCCTCTGCATCCATTTGATACGTCTAGCTAATATGCATGCAAAGAGAGCTAGCTATAGAAGAAAGACCTGGAGACAAGTTATATCTATCACTGTACGAGTCTACTACTATTGCTCTCTCTCATTTTCTCTTCAGAATTCGTCATATGTTGTTCTTACAGAATTTTACATACTCTACTTTGTTGCTCGGTAATGGGTGACATCGAGAATAGAGAAAATTGGCAGTCAGAACAAGAAAGTAGTAATAAGTGATAGTTAGCAGGATAGAACTGATCTAACTGTTGCGAAGGGTGGTTAGGTCGTTATCTCAGCATAAACATAATTTCTTTTCATCTCGACTTAATCTAGTGGATGAGTCTTTCCTTTTTGCAACAACTCTTGCATGATAGTTAACTGTTACCACTAGGAAATTTATTCGGCGACAATATAGACTTGACTGAGAGATACATCTGCATATATATGTAAATATAACAAAGTAAAAATATTCTTATGTTAGGAGCCGCACTATATGTGTACTATGCATGAACGAGAGTGTAATGTTTAATGACTATATATCCCTCAAAAATAACGTTGAATCATTGCTTTTGCAAAGTAAAAACCTGCATTAAGAATACTCATTTGACATACAAGCACTACATCTAATTCACTATATTTTCAGCTAAACGTAACGTCAAACATTGCAAGTCCCCTGATTGATTTTAAGCGACCAACTTCCTTGACTATATAATAAGTCAACAAGAATAATTGATCACCATATCAGAACTATTTACGATCAATACATGGATATTTTCTCATCACAAGCTTGCAGACCCCAAATTTATCATTTGGGAATCCTCTGTGTTTACAGCACCAGTCCCTGGATCAGTAGCTAGTGTCCACAGTTACATTATTGAATATCAAACATATATCTCGAAAATGTAGAACTATTGTATAGTAATAAACAAAACGTAAATATACCTTACAACTTTTGTCTTTCAGAATGGTCAGCCAGACCAAATACCTTTAAAGAGTCAACAAGGGAAGTGGAATTAAAATACAACACGTGGAACCCTCACGATATACCCACAGACAATTAACTGAGGCTCACGACCTAGTTTTTGGCCTTCATGGTTTCCAGTCTTGACGAATGCTCATAAGCACCCACATAGCTTTCTTTCTTCTCACTTACTGAATAATAATATTGAGCGAGTGTGAATGCACAATCATACTCCGTGAGTCAACACATAGAATGCAGTTATAATATATGCAAGGCTAATCAAAGGTAGTTTCATGATCCTTTTATTTTCACAAATCTATGTTTGAATTAGAATAATTAGTAGGCAATCCCTAAGACCTAGCATTTTCAACCAAGACAGGTTTTAACAAAATTGAGTATTCATTGTAAAGTATTAGTGGAGGTTTCAACCTCCTATATCACTAAGTTGCTCTACCCACCCAGTGCTCATGTTCTTTCTCGGGTCAGATCTCGTACTTCCCATTGGTTCTCAACTAGGTCATCTCAAACCTTCGGGCTTCACCCCGACATTTCACCCCACCCACAAATTGTTTATAAAAAGGAAAGCTACTTCAAGCAAGTTCTCGGCACCACTTGTGACCGTGGTTATGGTTGTCCAGACAGTTTTCTCATTCTGCAAAGTTTACACTAGATATATACCATAGGCTACATGAATTTATTTTCCTGGGAATGGGTGGCATTCGGAAAAAAGTATATCAGAAACTCTGCACTTCAGTCTTCTGTATCAGTGAAGACCATACCTGAAGAATCACAGCATCTGAATAAAGGAACTGTGTTGATGTACTACTAATTGTTTCCATTAGTATCTTGCAGCGATGTGAGACAAACATAGAAACATACAAAACGCATTCATGAAACACAGTGGACTTTTCTCCAAATGCATCCTCAAGACCAATATTCTCAAAGATCTAATTGTATTTGCAAGCATTGAAGAAAAAGAAAAGGAAAGATCACAATGTCAAGATTGCACCTAATGAGTGATTGTGTGAAGAGATATGCAGAACTCAGTCCTGGAGTATGAAGATAACGAGTATGACTGCTGATTTAAGTTGATACTATATCTGCCAATAAATCATGCAAGTATTTTGTTTGGAGTAGAACAGGGCTTTCTAAATTTTCTTAGGTATGGGTGGCATCCGGAAAAGATGATGGTCAATTGGAACGGATGCAACAAGGCCTGGATCAACCTGGCCCAGTCTGAAGCATATTCACCGTGGGCGGTGCTTCACCTAATAAACCTCGAGTACTTGGTTTCAATTAAGCAAGGGTGGAGTATAGCATAGACCAAGTGGATTGCGGCCACGCCATGTGTTTGGTATTCTATATGCATAAGTTGATAAATTACACATAAATTTTGTCTTCTTTGAGACTTGGGTTCAACACCCACTATTTGCAATCTTTTTGTCTTTTGAAGCTCAAACAAAAGAATCACAACATAAAGAATAATATGTATAAATGAACACTGAAAGGAAAATAGAATCTGCTTCTGCCACTGACGATCAAATTAAGTGCAATGAGTACTGCTACAAGCTGTCGTCTCAAAAAAAAATTACTGCGCTACAGGTTTGAGCATCACATCTAGTTCAATCAACCACAACTACACTGAGAAGCTACAGCTTATGGATTTCTGTTGCGCGCGACTGGATAAAGAAGTTGAAAATTGACGGTTAACATTCTGTATGTTGATTTCAAATTATACTTGTCAATTGACATTTTATTTTTCCAAGAAACATTTTCCTCCAAATGGCACTCATCGCTTATTGGAGCTAAAATAACATGTAAATGACACTGAAGGGAATACAACACATACACAGTATCCATGCACAGCTACTGTTGTCCCATGCTTTTTTTTTTGACGCGAATGTTGACCCATGCATTGACACATATTACCTACCACACACCATTATTGCCAAAAATCTGAAAATTAATTTCCTTACTTACCTATCAGTTCATTGTAATATCTTCGTCCTCCCTAATTTATATACCAAGTCACTTGATTCTAATATATGGATAGATAGAAGCCCCATAGCACGACCAAAGAGTTCTCCTCACAGTGATTGTTTCATCCTCTATTTGTCACTCATGTGCGTGTTTCCTCGAATTTTTCTTACAGATTTTACATATACCATAAGTTACATGGATTTATTTGCTTGGGAATGGGCGGCATTGGGAAAAAAACATATAGTTTCTTCTCCCGCTGAGCCTGATAACTGTTAAGAGCTGGTGCGGGAACAACCAGAAGCCGTACTCGGTATGGTAGTAGCCCGCAACATGCATTGATTTCGTTTAACTTTATAATAGTTTGCACTTGTACAGAATATGAATAATTATGTAGTCGGGTTGGAACATTATTCTAGTAAGTTTTCTCCATAAGCTTATTAGCGTCAAGATGTTCTGTTTGCTTGTCTGATTGTGTTAAAGTGCAACCTTCTTCACCATCTCTTCTAGCATATGGTGCACCTTCTCCAGATGGAACATTGTGTCGATCTCACACTAGCCAAAAAGGAAATAAAGAAAGGTAGGTAGCATGCTCTGGTATGAATTTTCTTTATAGTGGTGAGAGATGAGTGCTTTAGATTGTGCGAGCTATATTAGCAGGGGCGGGCCTAACGTGGGGCATAGGGGTTCAACTGAACCCCCAAATTTTTTGGAAAATATACCGCTATTAGTACTCCACAACAAAACAAACTGTATGGATTGGATTATCCATCTCAAAAAGAAATATTTGGATGAGATTGATCACAACAAAGAAAAGATATCGCATGAGGATGTTGACAAGGGATCTCTGGCTGGTGCTCGCCGGAGAAGGGAGAGGGGGCCAGATCTGGCAAACAGTGGAAACGAAGGAAGGGGAGGAGAAGAGGACGAGAAGAACCACCCTGGCCGCCAGAGAAGGGGTACCGGATCTATCGAACGGTGGAAACGGCGGAGAACGTATCAATCGCTCAATCTAGCGAATGGTGGAAACGAAGATAAGAGAGGCGGATCGAGAGAGGAGGGGTGTCGCTGCCAGCGAGGCACGATGTGGAGACTTTGCGTGAGGTGACTCAGGGAACAAGATATGATATGGTAGAAAAGGAATCGCATTCTCTGACAGCCATTAGCAATGCTAATAGTTGGATAAAAAAGGAACACACCAGAGTCATCTTAGCACTATTGAAAACACTATAGAAAAGTAAATATTGTTTCACTTTACTACAGCTATCACTGTGGTGGTTCAATCTCACCCATTGCTCCTTTGACCCAACGAATAGAAATAGGCTAATGTCACGGTATAGTTCCTCTCTACCATTGCAGTTACAATGTTAGATGATGTGATTCTGGTAGAAAAATACTTCCCTTCTCAACCTCTTTCCCTGCCTCTCCGCCACCTCCCCCACCGCTGCATCCGTCACCCCCACCACCCACCGCCTCCTCAAGACCTAACTCACTACTCACAATCATCCCCCTCCCCCTGACATTGTCTGTCGTCCTCCTATGTACCGCGGCCAGTGGCGTCACCACCGCCTTGTAAGCCAACGTTGATCTGTTGTTGTTCTCCCTATATAGTTGGGGATTCCGGTGAACCCAAAATCTAAATGGGTGAATCCAAACTCCAACCTTATCATGGTCGTCAGAGAAGTCAAAGACCTCTCGGCCAGAGCACGGATTGTGGGTGCAAATCGAATGATGAGAAAATCGACTGATTTCCTTAAATTTTAGTTGAGTATTATGTAGAAATTCCACTTAAATTATATGGTAACAATTTTTTTATATCAAATAGAGTAGCATCTCACCCTACAATTCCATCTATATAGTTCTTTGTGCAACAACTCATAAAACTATGTAGATAAAATATTTATCCTCACTACTCTATAAAGATAAACAAACATCTTATAGTTAATTTAGTTAGATAATTATGTTTCTATCTTGTTTAACTATATATCAGGATCTAGCACATAAGTTTATAGAAACACACATAAGCACACATTTGGATATAGCAATATTGAAATCCTTGTACCACCGCATTAAAAGCCTGAGAAAGTAATACACATATTATATATCTTTTCTATGCCTTCTAATTTCCAAAATTGCATATATGAGGTTTTGGCAATTGATTAAGGTAAACGATATTTCTCAAATTATTTTCTACATAGTGTGCGCTAATTTCTCTTCTTAGCTCTATTTGTATCTAATTAATTCTATTACACAATTTCTAGGAACTATTGTATTGTTATTTTTATCTTTCCTTGTGATGTAAAATGATAGCATGTACCATACCATGTTAGTGATATTCCCCACAATGTGTATGCACCCATCAAGTTCCTGAAGGATCGAAAGGGAGATAATTTCATGAGAAGATTCTAGATTATCCAATTTAAAAATTCTTAGAAATATCTAAGTGCTTTAGATATTTTCTTTCAATGAATTTGAATTAGATTATGTCTATTGTCACGAATTCATGATTATAATAGTCTATATATATAAGCAAAATAACTCATTACTCATATGCGGTTATGCTAAGATAGAGCATAAGAAAATAGAATAGTGTGAGAGCTAGTTACCTGTTTTAAAAGAGAGTGACTTGTAATAGAGTTGTGCTCAAATAAAATGTATTTTTTTAAGTAGGTATGTTAGTTGGGCCGTCTAAATACTTAGCATGTTACTCCCTCTAAGTTCTATTTCAAATGACCCTATGGAATTTTCAAGGTAAAACATTATAATTCTATACTAGTATAAATAAAAATAACAATTTTATGAAAAAAATTAATGAAAATATCAATCTAGATCATTGTAAATATACTAATAGTCAAATTTTAGAAATTTGATTCCACATATTCTAAAATGTCATTTAAAAAGAACGAAAAGAGTATGAACCTATATTCAAAAGATATTATGATACTTTATTCCGAACCCCCATCGATAAAGTTCTGGGTCCGCCACTGTATATTAGCAACGTTTGAAATGTTAACACTGCTTCTGTCATGAAATAGGACCATTACTTTGTAACATGAAGAGTTAGAGATACATGCATCGATCTTTGCTTTGAAATGGGTATCATCAAGAAAAAAAAATTCATCGAAATATTGGATTATCCAGGCATACTAGCTACATTTAATTCAATTGCCTCTCAAAAAAGTGCACCTTATCAGGAGTCACCACTCGCCACCTTATTGAAGTCTAAAACTCTAAATGCAATGTTGCTTTCTCTCGTGTATATAGAACACGGTGCTCCCTTTCAAGGTTCAAAATTTCAGCCGATTATCACCTATCGGACCCCCCGTAAATTTTGAAACCGGTTCCGTTTTGCATGAATTTTGTTAAATATACAAAAAATTTGTGCCAACATTTATTTTCAAAAAAATTGGCCAATATTTTTAGCGATTTTCAGACCATTTTTTTAAAAGTTCAAATTTTGATATGAAAATTTTGGCCGGAATTTTCCGATTTTCGGCCAAACCGACCCTACTGGACCCGGTAAAATTTTGATACCGGTTTTGAAAACCCTGCTCCCTTTGCCTCTTTCCTTCGTCATAAATAGCTGAGTGCTTCTCCTCTGCATCCATTTGATACGTCTAGCTAATATGCATGCAAACTATAGAAGAAAGACCCGGAGACAAGTTATATCTATCACTGTATGAGTCTACTACTATTGCTCTTTCTCTCGTTTTCTCTTCAGAATTTGTGATATGTTGTTCTTATAGAATTTTACGTACTCTACTTTGTTGCTCGGTAATGGGTGACATCGAGAATAGAGAAAATTGGCAGTCAGAACAAGAAAGTAGTAACAAGTGACAGTTAGCAGGATAGGACTGATCTAACTGTTGCGAAAGGTGGTTAGGTCGTTATCTCAGCATAATCCTAATTTCTTTTCATCTCGACTTAATCTAGTGGATGAGTCTTTCCTTTTTGCAACAACTATTGCATGATAGTTAACTGTTACCACCAGGAAATTTATTCGGTGGCAATATATACTTGACTGAGAGATACATCTGCATATATATGTAAATATAACAAAGTAAAAATATTCTTGTGTCAGGAGCCGCACTATATGTGTACTATGCATGAACGAGAGTGTAATGTTTAATGACTATATATCCCTCAAAAATAACGTTGAATCATTGCTTTTGCAAAGTAATAACCTGCATTAAGAATACTCATTCGACATACATGCACTACATCTAATTCACTATATTTTCAGTTGAACGTAACGTCAAACATTGCAAGTCCCCTGATTGATTTTAATCGACCAACTTCCTTGACTATATAATAAGTCAACAAGAAAAATTGATCACCATATCAGAACTATTTACGATCAATAGAAGGATAGTTTCTCATCACAAGCTGTCAGACCCCAAATTTATCATTTGGGAATCCTCTGTGTTCACAGTACCAATCCCTGGATTAGTAACTAGTGTCCACAGTTACATTATTGAATATCAAACATATATCTCGAAAATGTAGAACTATTGTATAGTAATAAACAAAACGTAAATATACCTTACGACTTTTGTCTTTCAGAATAGCAGGCCAGGCCAAATACCTTTAAAGAGTCAACAACGAAAGCAGAATTAAAATACAACACATGGATCACTCACGATATACCCACAGGCAATTGACTGGGGCTCACGACCTAGCTCTTGGCCTTCTTGGTTTCCGGTCTTGACGAATGCTCATAAGCACCCATGTAGCTTTCTTTGTTCTCACTTACTGAATAATAATATTGAGCGAGTGTGAATACACAATCGTACTCCGTTAGTCAACACATAGAATACAGTTATAATATATGCAAGGCTAATCAAAGGTAGGTTCTTGGTTCTTTTATTTGCACAAATCTATGTTTGAATTAGAATAATTAGTAGGCAATCCCTAAGACCTAGCATTTTCAACCAACACATGTTTTAACAAAATTGAGTATTCATTGTAAAGTATTAGTGGAGGTTTCAACCTCCAATATCATTGAGTTGCTCTAACCACCCAATGCTCATGTTCTTTCTCGGGTCAGATCTCGTACTTCCCATTGGTTCTCAACTAGGCCATCTCAAACCTTCGGGCTTCATCCCGACATTTCACCCCACACACAAATTGTTTGTAAAAAGGAAAGCTACTTCAAACAAGTTCTCGGCACCACTTGTGACCGTGGGCATGGTTGTCTAGATAGTTTTCTCATTCTGCTAAGTTTACACTAGATATATAGCATAGGCTACATGAATTTATTTTCCTGGGAATGGGTGGCATTCGAAAAAAAGTATATCAGAAACTCTGCATTTCAGTCTTCTGTATCAGTGAAGACCATACTTGAAGAATCACAGCATCTGAATAAACGAACTGTGTTGATGTACTACTAATTGTTTCCATTAGTATCTTGCAGAGATGTGACACGAACATAGAAACATACAAAACGCATTCATGAAAAACAGTGGACTTTTCTCCAGATGCATCCTCAAGACCAATTTTATCAAAGATCTAATTGTATTTGCAAACATTGAAGAAAAAGAAAAGGAAAGATCACAATGTCAAGATTGCACTACTACAAAAAGGCTAATACTAGACGTCTCATCACAGACGGTTTTCTAAAACTGTCAGGGTTAATGGTAACCACAGAGGGTTTTACCAGTGTGGCCATCCCTATTACTGGATACGCTAAGAACCGTCTGTGATGAGCTAATATCACAGAAGGTTCGTATTAAGAACCGTATGTGAAGTATCACATACGGTTCATGATACGAACCGTCTGTGATATGTTGTCACAGACGGTTTTTGTATGAAATAGTCTGTGATTAGCAGCGCGGGAGTTCGAAAAATTTTGAATGTGTAAGCGGGAGGCAAAATATTTTGGCGTTGTCCTTATATATTTATAGCCACCCCAGCGTTGTCTTCCATCAATCTCTGTAATATCCTGTATCATGAATGAGTAATTAATGGATTAATACTAATGATAATAGTAAGAATCTAGTGGGAAATGGGGTTTAGTGGTGGGCCTTCTGGCCCATGGCCCAAGAGGGCATCGGCCTCACACCTATTTAAGGAAGAGAGAGGCTAACCAAAACTCTATTCTAGTTCTCCCAGCTATCGTTCTCCCAGCCGCCGCCGGGGGCTTGAGCAATTTTTCCCTCCAATTCTCCCTTCTCCCTGCTCGATCTCCCCCATTCTTTTCCAGGGTTCTTGGAGCCGCCGCCAACAACACCTGTGTAGGACCGGAAAGGCGACTAGAGGGGGGTGAATAGACGCTCGCTTAATTCTTCACCTTAATTAGATTCAACACCAACTTTTCTCCAATAGCTATGAAAGCTATGAAGATCAAAGTACACACAGCGGATAACTTGTGTTGAATCCAATCAACCCCCAAAACAAAAGACCAACCAAAAGAACAAACCCTAATCTGATAAATCGGTCAGACTGGTGACTAAATTTCGGTCAGACCGACAGGCGGTTTGACCGGCAATTTGGGTGGTCAGACCGGCTGACTGACGAACAGAGGAAACCAGCCAAACTCAAAATGGTCGGGCGGTCCGACCGGCGTATAAAAATCGGTCTGACCGATTTCGACCAGAACCACTGTTGACAGCCCGAAAACCAAAACTCAAACCGGTCTAAACTTTTGATCTACATGATGAAACTTGACCAAACTTGAGACACACCTTCCTAAGGATATCAGGAACCTATTCCAAGCAACGATCGTCCAGATCTATGCCAAAATCCTGATCTTTTTCAGTTTTATCGAAGGTGGTTCAAAACCGGGCAAAAACGAAACTTAGATCCAAAAGCTTGCTCGTGGTTGATTGATGATCTAGATGATCCTAGCTAGGTTCCCACAAGTCACAGCAAGCTAGATCTATGTAAGAACCCAAGCAAAAACCCGCGGATCAAAGAAAGCCCCAAAATCATCAAATAGAGAGGATGAACACAAGAACGAAATAGGGACTCATCTTATGAAAACTAGTTGGATTGATTTGGATAGATGGATGATTGTTGTTTACAGCCACTCCTACAAGGAGGACAAAGCTCTCTCCAAGAGCACTCACTCTCAATCCCTCTCACTACTACAAAACAGGCTATAGTAGACGCCCCATCACAGACTGTTCCTTTGGAACCGTCTGTGTTGGGTCTGTCCGGACCTGCGGGTGGCGCGGGCAGCCTATCACAGACGGTATATTTTAGAACCGTCTATGATAGTTATATATCACAGACGGTTTGTTAATAGAACCGTCTGTGAATTATCACAGACGGTTCTATTCACAAACCGTCTGTGATAATCCCACTAATCATAGACGGTTTTATTTTACAAATGTCTGTGTACTATCACAGACAGTACTATTAACAAACCGTCTGTGATTGGCGGGATTATCACAGACGGTTCTTAATAAGAACCGTCTGTGATAGTACACAGACGGTACTGAATGAGAACCATCAGTGATATTGAGTTATCACAGACAGTTCTGATTAAGAACCGTCTGTGATATCCTCGCTCCATATAAATTGAGCCCGACACATCCCTTTGCCGCCTTGCTGCCAGTGTCCCATCAAGGCGCGCCAAGACCGCTACCTCGCCATCGCCACCGCTTTGGAGAGCAAAATCGGCCCCCTGCCGCTGGCTCCACTTAGATCTCTGCTGCTCCTCCCCAGGTGCCACACTTCCCTGCCCTAGCTCTCCTCCAACCTGCGGCTCCTCCCCTAATTAAACAGATGGAGTAATACTTATTATTCTTTATCCACTCTATTGATTAAAGATTTTCCCTTATTTTGCTACTCTGTACATGGACCCTAATGTTTATTTGTTTTCTTTGTTGTATTCCTTAATCGAAAGCATAGGGTTTAAGTTTCAATTAATACTTCTCACAAATGCAATAAATTCTTAGAAAAAGGCAAATTTAAACATCTAGCTCTCAATTTGATGGACCCTAATTAAACCTAAACTATAGCAGCCATTGGATGTTATTGAACCAAAACTATGATATAAATTCCAGAAAATGAAAAGCAAAACATGTAGCCTTTAATCTGGTGTAATTTCTTTGTGCAACGATGAGACAAAACGAGTAAGTACATACAAAGAGGTGAAAGTCTTAATCAGAACTAATTTCATGAGTTGTTTTCTAGAACAGATTAAAAAGAAGAATTTATGACACACCAAGATAAGTCACAGGTGCAATGATCTATTTTATATTTCCTCCATTTATCCATGAAGAAACGTCATCACAGTGGTTTATTGTTTCAATTATATCAAAACGGATATCTGCGCAATCGCGCGGACCAACTTGCTAGTTATTAGGATCTTCCTCTTGTCTTTTGTCCGTATCTAATCAACAATCATGCAGATAATCAATAATTATCCGTTGCCAGCTTAGAGAGGAGAAGGTTGGACCCCTGCCCCTAGCGCCTCCAACACCCGCCGCCTCCTCCCCCATTGCGCCACCTTAGAGAGGAGAAGGAAAGGAGAGAGGAATCGTATTTTGTTCGTGAGCTCCAAAGGGTAACGATCTATAACCCTTTATGTTTGCTATAAATTAATCGCTAATCAATTTGACACTAATTTATTACATGCGTAGTGTAGATGGATCGAAACTAGATGTACGGTGTGAACCGTGTGAGTCAAGAGTACATTAATGGCGTGGTTACTTTTAGAAGAGCCGCTGAGCAGGATATGTTGAAGAAGGGGATAAATTTTATGTACTGTCCATGCATTGATTGCGGTAATCTGAAGATGTTTAACAATGCGGCGCAGATCGAAGCGCACTTGATTCGAAGGGGTTTCAAAAAAGGGTATACATGTTGGACCAGTCACGGTGAAGAGCAGATTATACCAGAAGTTAATAATGACGACATCGCCGAGGAAGTCAACGATTTCCCGGATGTGGACTGTGCTTTTGATGAGGATAGGTGGCACGATGACAATCTGGATCAGATGCTACGCGATGTAGAAGAGAACTACAGTGAGAGAGAGTTTTGTAAATTCGAGGGCTTAAGGGAGGACTCGGTGAGACCTTTGTTCCCTGGTTGCAAGCCAGAATATACAAGGTTGTCAACCGTGCTTGAACTGCTGAAATTGAAGGCAAGCAATGGTTGGTCCGATAAGAGTTTCACGGCGTTGTTAGGTCTCCTAGCGGACATCCTTCAGAGGGAAACGTGTTGCCCAAAGACCACTTATCAAGCAAAGAAGGTTATTTGTCCATTGGGAATGGAAGTAGAAAGAATACATGCATGTCCGAATGATTGTATCCTCTATCAGTAAAGAGTATGAGACATGCATGTATGTCCGTGTGCAAAGCATCCCGATACAAGCGCCGAGAATCGCTAAGGTGAAGCAAGGACCTCCTGCTAAGATGTTGTGGTATCTGCTGTGATCCCATGTTTGAAGCGTTTATTTGTGAACCCAAAGGAGGCAAGATTGCTGCGTTGGCACTCAGAGGAGCGTAAGAGAGATAGAAAGCTAAGACACCTGCCGATTACGCCCGGTGGAGAAACTTCAATCGAGCTTCAAGAGTTTGGTGCGGGCGAGGAACATAAGGTTAGGGTTGAGTACAGATGGAATGAATCCTTTCGGTAACATGAGCGGCCGACATAGCACTGCCCGTGAATCTATGTATGTACAACCTTCCTCCTTGGTCGTGTATGAAGCGAAGTACATTTTGATGTCACTACTTATCCAAGGGCCAAAGCAACCTGGGTATGATATTGATGTGTACCTAGCACCATTCTTTGGAAGATCTTGTGACCTTTGTGGAGCGAAGGGTACAGGTATGGGATGCGTACAAACGAGAGAACTTCACTTTACGCGCCATGTTGTTCTCGCACCATCAATGATTTTCCGCCCTTGGTAAACTGTTCAAGCCAATACAAAAGGAGCCAAAGCCCGTCAAGACCGCTAGATGCTACGGAGAGTGTATGGTGAACAACTCGCTCAAAAGCGTGTATATCGCCACCGTAGGTTCCTTCCCAGGAGTCACCCACACCGCAAGATGAAAAAACAATTTGACGGAAATAAGGAGAACGATTCAGCTCCAAGGGCTTTTAGAGGGAAAGAGGTCTATGATATGGTTAAGGATATCGATGTTGTGCTTGGGAAGGGACGTAAATTAAGAACCCGTGAGAAGAACATCTGGAAGAAGCGGTCAATTTTTTGGGACTTGTCTTATTGGGAGCACTTAGAAGTTCACCACTGCATCGACGTCATGCACGTAGAGAAGAATGTATGTGATAGCTTGATTGGTCTCTTGCTGAACATTAGTGGCAAAACAAAGGATGGTGTTAACGCACGGCGTGACTTGGTTGATATGAACATAAGGACCGAGTTAGCACCGGAAGAGACCGATACAGGACGAACGTACCTTCCCCCAACTTGCTACACTCTGTCCAAGGCCGAGAGAAATGAACTGTGCCAGAGCATGCATGGAGTGAAAGTCCCATCTGGTTACTCCGCTAACATTAAGAACCTTGTTTCTATGCAAGATTTGAAATTAATTGGTATGAAGTCTCATGATTGTCATGTCTTCGATGACACAAATGCTTCTGTTGTAATTAGAAGTATCTTCTTGAACAAGGTCCGAGTGGCAATCTTGAGGCTGTGTTATTTTTTCAACTCAATTGCTCAGAAGATCATTGATCCTCAACGACTAGATGCTCTGTAGGCGGAGGTGGTGATGACTCTATATGTCATCTTGAGATGTATTTCCCTCCGTCATTTTTCGATATCATGGTCCATCTCATTGTTCACCTTGTGAAAGAGATAAAGATATACGGCCCTGTGTTCTTGCGTCATATGTACCCGTTCGAGAGGTACATGGGAATTCTCAAGTCCTACGTACGGAATCGATCTCGACCGGAGGGCATCATCATCGAAGGTTATGCAACCGAAGAGGTCATTGAGTTCTGCGTCGACTACATGGCTCAGGTGGAACCGATAGGTGTGCCTCTATCTCACCATGAGGGGAGACTGGATGGTATCGGGACCATCGGAAGGAAATCAATCACTCCCGATATGGATACGTATGCTCAAGCCCATTTCACGGTCTTGCAACACATGACCCAAGTGTCCCCGTACATCGACGAGTACAAAGACATGGTGCACCAACAGAATCCAGACCGGTCGGAGGTTTGGATCACGAGAGAGCACAATAGTCGATTCAACGAATGGTTAAAGGTGCGAATCACTGGAAGGTCATCAAGTGATGATACGCTGCTATGGTTGGCACGAGGGCCACAATTTACAATTGTCGCATGGCAAGGATACGACATAAATGGGTACACATTTTATACGTCAACTCAGGATAGGAAGAGCATGATCCGTAACAGCGGTGTCGTGATAGATGCATTCAAGACCGATGGGATGAGGAGCTCCTACTATGGGCAAATAGAGGAGATATGGGAGCTCGACTACGTGCTTTTCAAGATCCCCTATTTCGGTGCCGTTGGGTCCATCTCCCACGGTGAAGGTCGACAAATGCGGTGTCACTACCGTAGACCTCGAGCGTGTCGGATACAAAGACGAACCATTCATACTGGCTAACCAAGTTGTTCAAGTCTTCTATGTAACCGACCCGGCAAATAAGAAGCGCCACATAGTTCTTCATGGAAAAAGGAGGATTGTCGGAGTTGAGAATGTAGTGGACGAGGAAGAATACAATCAATTTGACGAGTTGCCTCCTTTCGGAAACGGCATTAGGCTCGAGGAAGAACCCAGTGAGGAAGCTAGCTATATGCATGTCGATCATCACGAAGGCCTATATTTTAATTAAGAATTTACTCCAATGTAATTAATTTATTCCATAACATCATGTGTTATGGACTTGTAATCTCTCATATATTTTGATGTCAACGTGAATTTGTCATGTGTTGATGTGTTATGGACTTGTCATATTTGATATTGATGTCAATGTGGACATACATTGTAATGTGGAGTATCAAAATTGGTTTCACTTGATTTGGAGTTGAGTTGAATTAGATATGAAATTTTGAAGTCAAATGTGTTATGAACTTGTTATGGACTTGTCATATTTGATATTGATGTCAATGTGGACGTACATTGTAATGTGGAGTATCAAAATTGGTTTCACTTGATTTGGAGTTGAGTTGAATTAGATATGAAATATTGAAGTCAAATGTGTTATGAACTCATCATACTTGTCACCAGGTTCGAATTCATATGGACTTGTCATGATTGTCATCATACTTGTCACCAGGTTCACTATGTTTTGTCAGGATATCACACATTGTCATCAGGTTTTGTCAGGCTATCACAGACGGTTTTATAATACAACCGTCTGTGATAAGAATATCACATACGGTTTCTAATGAGAACCGTCTGTGATAATAATATCACAGACGGTTCTATAATCGAACCGTCTGTGATATGGAAATATCACAGACGGTTAGATTATAGAACCGTCTGTGATATTATTATCACAGACGGTTCTCATTAGAAACCGTCTGTGATATACTTTTTATAAGGCGGGAAACGCTAGGGTTTTGCTCTCACTTGTCACTTCCTCTCCCGCGCCCCTTAGGCTCTCGCGCGCTCGTTCGCCTCCTCTAGGGTTTAGGGCTCGCCCGTTCACCGCCGACTACGACCTCGGCGCCGCCGCCCCCGACATTGGCGCCCCCGACCTCGGCGCCCCGACCTCGGCGCCTTCGACCTCGGTGCCGCCGACCCCGACCTCGGCGCCCCGTTCACCTCCCGGCCAGAAGCCCGGCGTCGCCGCCTCTGACCTCGACGCCGCTGTCCTCCTCCCCGTGTCGGCCTCCTCCCTCTGCACCGGCCTTCTCCCTGCGCCGTCCTCCTCCCCGTGTCGACCTCCTCCCCCACCTCCCTCCTCCCCGCGTCGGCCTCCTCCCCTGCACCGGCCTCCTCCTTGCACCGTGAGTTCTTGTGCGGCATCCTCTCTGTGAGTATTGGTCCTCTGTGACAGTTCGGTTGATCTTTGCATATATATATTTGCAGTGCTAGTTGATACCTTGATCTGTATTAGTTCGATTTCGAATCTAATATCAAGATGTTGCAAATTGATCGTGGGCTTTGTTGACATGCTCGTGATGAACTCGTCTTATCTTGAGATTGAATGTGATAGTTAGTTCATACTTGAGCTCTATTGTATTACTTGCTCTTGTCAATATGATGTACCGTTAATTGGTTACTTTCGGTTGAGCTCATAGTTCATTGCAAATTGATCATGGGCTTTGTTGACATGATCTCGTGATGAACTCTGTCTTATAATTGAGATTGAATGTGATAGTTAGTTCATACTTGAGCTCTATTGTATTACTTGCTACTATCAATATGATGTAATCGTTAATTGGTTACTTCGGTTGAGCTCATAGTTCTATTGCAAATTGATCGATTCTATTGACTAGTTTGTGATTCTTCTATTAGTCTCAGTATGAGCTCATTCAACTTTTCATTTGCCATCTTGATCTCTGTAGTCAACCTCTGTTTGATCGAAGTTTAATCTGTTTTAGATTAATCATTTGAGCTCATTTGACAGTTAAGCAAAGTATTGTTTAGAGTTCATAGTTTGAATTTATATTATCATATTCATTTAATGAAGAGTATAGACAATAGGATTGAGATGGCAAAGACTTGTTCTTTAGCTACTCTCCTACGAGAGCACATAATATCATCAATCAATATGTTGGAATAGTGTCTGTGCACCGTGAGTTCTTGTGCGACATCCTCTCTGTGAGTATTGCTCCTTTGTGGCGATTCGGTTCATCTGCATATATATATATATATATATATATATATATATATATATATATATATATATATATATATATATATATATATATATATATATATATATTTGCAAGTGCTAGTTGATACCTTGATCTCAGTATTAGTTACGATTTCGAATCTATATCAAGATATTGCAAATTGATCGGTGAGCTTTGTTGACATGCTCTGTGATGAACTCGTCTTATCTTTGAGATTGAATGTGATAGTTAGTTCATACTTGAGCTCTATTGTATTACTTGCTCTTGTCAATATGATGTACCGTTAATTGGTTACTTTTGGTTGAGCTCATAGTTCTATTGCAAATTGATCAGTTCTATTGACTAGTTTGTGATTCTTCTAGTAGTCTGTATGAGCTCATTCAACTTTTTATTTGCCATCTTAATCTCTATAGTCAACCTCTGTTTGACTGGAAGTTTAATCTGTTTTTAATTATGAGTTGAGATCATTTGACAGCTAACAAAGTATTGTTTAGAGCTCATACTTTGAATTTATATTATCATATTCATTTAATGAAGAGTATAGACAATAGGATTGAGATGGCAAAGACTTGTTCTTTAGCTACTCTCCTTGTGAGAGCACATAATATCATCAATCAATATGTTGGAATAGTGTCTACGCACCGTGAGTTCTTGTGCGGCATCCTCTCTGTGAGTATTGCTCCTCTGTGGCAGTTCGGTTGATCTTTGCATATATAATATATATATTTGCAGTGCTAGTTGATACCTTGATCGTATTAGTTCGATTTCGAATCTATATCAAGATATTGCAAATTGATCGGTGGGCTTTGTTGACATGCTCGTGATGAACTCATCTTATCTTGAGATTGAATGTGATAGTTAGTTCATACTTGAGCTCTATTGTATTACTTGCTCTTGTCAATATGATGTATCGTTAATTGGTTACTTTCGGTTGAGCTCATAGTTCTATTGCAAATTGATCAGTTCTATTGACTAGTTTGTGATTCTTCTAGTAGTCTGTATGAGCTCATTCAACTTTTCATTTGCCATCTTGATCTCTATAGTCAACCTCTGTTTGACTGGAAGTTTAATCTGTTTTTGTTAATAGTTGAGATCATTTGATAGTTAAGCAAAGTATTGTTTAGAGCTCATAGTTTGAATTTATATTATCATATTCATTTAATGAAGATTATAGACAATAGGATTGAGATGGAAAAGACTTGTTCTTTAGCTACTCTCCTTCTGAGAGCACATAATATCATCAATCAATATGTTGGAATAGTGTCTGTGCACTGTTAATCTCTAGACCTTTTATTGGCTGAGAGTTTAATCCAAAGAGCCGTCTGTGATTCCTTTGCATTTCCTTAGAGAAGCTGGTGGATTAAGGAGTGTTAAATTCTTTAGGAATTATGCTTTAATGCTAATTAATTTTGTTGGGATTAATTCTGAAATTTTGCTAAAATCGCATTTTTACAACAATCCAAAAGAAAGTTTTACTTGATTCTATTTTGTTTCTATGTTGGGATTAAACCTTTGCTTAGCATTTCCTTAAATCGATCATTTTACTTGATTCTAGTTCTATGTCTTCATTAAAGGCTAGTCTTCTATACATGAAGCATTAAACCTTTGCTTAGCATTTTCTTCGTCGATCCTGACACACTTGAGTGTACCTTTGCTTCGTGCCAATCCTTCATGGCATGAAGCAAATGGTACACTCTAGTGTGTCGAGCTCGATGAAGTAGGCTCGGGCAAAGATTTGTATCACTAGTTTCTATCTATACAAAGATCACAAGAGAAGCTAGTGGATTAAGGAGTGTTAGAATAGAAGCTGGTGGATTAAGGAGTGTTAGGAATGTTAGTAGTCTGTATGAGCTCATTCAACTTTTCATTTGCCATCTTGATCTCTATAATCAACCTCTGTACTTCTTCCTGAGATTAACTGTTTCATATTTATGCTGGAATTAATTATGATTATTTGCTAATATTGCACATGTTGAGCATATTATTAAGTTTAAATGTATATGTTAATTTGGGACACTTGCAATAAATTTTATTGCATATGTAACTTATATAGATAGCAAGTAAGCGAGATGGCAGAGGCACCGTCTTCGCCGCAGATGGAAGAGGCGCCAACACCGACACCGCAGATGGAAGAGGCACCGACGAGGCCGCCAACACCGACGCCGCAGATGGAAGAGGTGCCGACGATAATGACACGAAAGCGAGATGGCAGAGGACAATCGAAAATGCCTTTGGGCCGACTGGTCATCACGGAGGTCAGTGACTTTGGGGTCCCTCTGAGTCCCAAGAGATCAGCGGTGAGATTCCGGACCATCTGCGGGATACTTGGAAGGGAACAGGTCCCCATCACCACACCAAGGTGGAAGGACCTGACGAAAGAAGCGAAAGGCGCGCTGTGGACAGAACTTTTAGAGAAGTTCACTATTCTACAAGCACACGTGGCACGCGTGCGACGGACGGCGATGCTCACGATGGATAAATAGTGGAGGACCTTTAAGAGCATTCTTGTGACGAAGTACGTGAACACGGGTCAGACGCCCTTCGCGCAGTATAGATTCTTGACGCGGGAAGCATGGGACACCTTTGTGGCTATGAAAACGACGACCGAATTTAAGGAGCAAAGTGCGGCGCACAAAGCTCTCTAGACACGAAACACTCACCCGCACAGACTCGACACCGCTGGGTATGCGGGTAAATACGAGGAATGGGCAGCGGAGGAGCAGAACTCGCTTCGATGTCACGCACTGCGTTCCCTAAGCTGGTTAAAAGCGAGGGCAAAAGTCTCGTCTTCAGCAAAGATCTCTTTCACAAACCCGCAGACCAGGAAGTGTCCTAACGTGTGGTAAATATGTCGAACTACCTAGTTAATAAGTCCATAACTTCATAGTGTCTATAATAACATGATGACCTCTTGCAGTGTGACTTGACTGCCCAAGCTTCCCAAGGCTCCTTCCTTGCAGACGGGGAGAAGGATATACTATCTACGGCCTTGGGAAACAAGGAGCACCCGAGTCGCACGCGAGGCCTTGGGGTTAACGTACCTTGGAGTTATGGATTCGCGACGACTCATTGACGATAGGAGTAGGAAGAGATCCAAGGCGAGCACGACGACCGGTTGGTACAGATGATTACTAACAAATTTGAAGAAAAGATAGCAGCATTGCAGGGTCAAATGGAGATACTCCTGAGCTAGCGGTCGCAAGCCGCCCCTGTTAATTCGGGAGGCAGTCCTCCTCGACGTCGAAGTAGCGTTGCGTCCACGCATAATTCTGAACATGACGACGTCCAATTACCGACAGACGACATCCGATTACCGATAAGCGACATCAAGGTAACGTACATCTATGGAATGCACCAAAGATAGACCTATAGGATGCCTTAGCTAATTGCGATCGCTTTATAGGAGCCGACGCGTGCAAGCTCCAAGTGAGGATGGATGGGTCCTTTGTATTGAGGTGCGGAGGGATGGTGTATCTATACGAGGAAGGGCGCAGAAGACGGTGCCCACCGACGCAGGTTACGCCAAGGTCGTGGATATGGTACATGTCAATTTCCGAGCCATCCCGCCAAGATTCGCCCAACGAAGAGATCATAACACTAGGGGATGCCGCCCACTCTTTTATCCGTGGCCCAAGAACAACATCGCTCGACCCAAAGGTCTTTGCGATCCGACACAACCATTCCTCTCCAACGGACCTCGATGACTCCACCTCATGTTTCGCCTCGAAGGCCACCTCTTGATTCCGTGGAGAAGACACGAAGGAACAAGCAAAAGCGTGCCGACGTATCGGTTCCCGAGTCGTCTCACAAAAAGACGCTGCCAATCGCTAAGGCCAAATCGAAATCAACGAACGTTAAGGTGCCTCCCAAGTCCGGGAAGTCCGCGATACCCGGGAACTACATCATCGGAAAACCGTTGTGCTCCGACGCAGTATTAATGCACGCTGGATATGCTTGTCGCTTTGCATGCCCGGTACTTGGACAAGACCCAAAAGAAGGGTGCGATCATCGAATCACCATCGACACGAGGACAAGCATTTCTTCAACGGACGAGGTACTTCGTCGTGGGCTTCAACGACTTATATGAACTATTCAACCTCGTTGGCCTTGACGCCTCGCTTCTACGATGTTGGACAATCGTAAGCGCGCATAATCAAGTTCTACATTTATGTAATACCGATAAATATCACAACTCATTGCTTATGTATAGATACATTGAAAAATGTCAGGAAATGGAAAGAACCGGTGGGTTTCCTCGACCCACATGTGGTATCGCTGCAAACCATCCAAGAAGACTCGCCCTTCGTCGAGAAGTACATAACGAGGTCATTGCTTCGTCGATTTAACATGAAGTACATAGTGGTGCCCTACAACCGAGGGGTAAGTGTCACTACTTGCTATACAAATTTTATTTGTACTTTATACGCAGCACGAACTTAGGTTTAATAACTATAGCGACATACATGAGTAGGTACCACTGGATCCTTTTAGTTATTATACCCAAGAGGAACCATGTGATATACCTTGATTCCCTAAACCGCAACAAGCACGACTTCAACATTCTAAGAGGAATACTCGAGAGGTATGCTCATTTCCTCCTTACATAACTCTATTGTAATCTTCATTCGTTTGAAATGGCCGAGGATAACTTTTTCGAATCATGTAGGTCGTTCATCAATTATATTGCCAACAAAGGAATATACAATGGAAAGAGCGCCCAACTAACACACAGGATGGATTTTCCGGTATGCGCTACAACACGATAATCCTATATCATACTTCATAATAATGCGTCTCGAACTGACTATACCTATATATGTAATTCTATTTTTGCAGGCCGCCAAAGAAAAAGATGATGAGTTATGTGCAATCTACGTCTACTATCATATGCGACTAATCCTTAGAGCTAGGAAGAAGGATCCCGAGGTTTGTCAATCTCAAATAATTATTTCCTAATTATAAATTTAAATATATATAGCTTACCACTTTACTCTTGGTAGCAACAGTCTTGGATTTACAATGTGATTCACTCGTTATGAAGAGATCAAGGACATTTGAGGAAGCTCGCACCTTTATCAACACGTAAATCATTAACGACAAAGGAGAGTTTCACTCCGTCGCCAACCGAGAGCATCACCCGTCGACACCTCTCAACGTAAACAATTGTAATCCAGTTGTAACTATAGCGACAATACTTGAAAAAATGCGATCTTTTGTAATTTATTTTGAGTAATGATCACTTTGAGTTGTCAACAATTGATTATCTATGAATCTATTTTTGTACATGCTTGAATCTGTTTTTGTGCATGCTTGTTTTCAGAGGGCATGGCTAGTAATTCCTGAGGCTAGCCAGAAAAACAGCAAAATTGTGGTCAGGGGTGTGAGCTGTCACAGACGATTTTTTGTTAAAACCGTCTATGAAGGCAGTATCATAGACGGTTTCTACTAAAAACCGTCTGTGATACGTCATATCACGCATCGTTATAAAAACAAATCGCTCAGGATCATGAATATCACAGCGGTTCTCAACAAAAGCCGCTCGTGATATTCACAAATCATAGACGGTTTTTCTTTAGAACCGCTCGTGATATTCCCATATCACGAGCGGTTTTTAGTCCAAACTATCGTGATACTAACCTTCGCTGACGGTTTTTAGTAAAACCGTCGTGATATTATGTATCCTGAGCGGTTTTTACCGTCTGTGATAATGGCCTGTTATCACAGACCAACAACACGTAGATGGTTCGAAAACCGTCTGTGATGACGGTTCCGAACCGTCTGTGATGTGGCTTCCTGTAGTAGTGTCTCTAGAACCCTAGCTCCCCTCTTTTCATCCCCAAAACCCTAAAACACAAAATAGGGTTATCTAAATGGCCAAGGATGCTAAGTGCAACCAGCACTTAGCCCTTATATAGTGGAGGCTATATCCTAGAGAATATTCCATTAGGGCACCCATTAGACCCCACACACAAATGGGTTAACACACGCACGCTTTTCAAAGCGCCATCTTCATCCAAGTGGCACCAATGACTTCCCGCCAAGCCTCTCACGCGTCCGGATCCAATCGAACCGTCCTCGCTTGCAACTGGAACCAAGTCACTTGGCGCACCATCTGTTTCACCATGACTGCACCCGGCTTCCTTTACCGATCAAGACCTCAGCTCATCCCTGAGCCTAGTCCGGACCTCAACTCTTTCCTGAGTCTAGTCCCGGTCAACCTTGCCGCTGCTCGTCATGTTCATCACCAGTAGTTTCTGCTCCGGTTCCTTGTCTTCTCGGCTTGTACGCACTCCGCTAGCCTCAGTCATCTTCCAACAACACCTCGATCGTTCTAGACCTCGGTTATCCTAACCTAGTCCCGATGTAGTCTGCCTCACCATGACCTAGCTCTGGTGTCCTACAACCATCACAGACAAGCAAACCGTTACGTAGCACCGTACGATACGCACAATCATCAATTCACATAATTGATGAGGCATGAGCACATACCTTCACAAAGGGCCTTTGCTCAAACTTCGCCTTCTATGGCTCTAGTCCATCTTGCGCCTTGCTTGAGACCAACTATCTCACCCGATATCCATGACCGTTCTAGACCTCGGTTCTCCAAACCTAGTCCCGGTCCTCCTCGTCGTTGACCATATTTGACTCCAAGCTACCTGCACAACAATAAACCAAGCAACCATTTCCGAGCATAAGTTCTTCACAACTTGGCCCATGTTAGTCAAAACATGCATAATGCAACATCTATGCAATGAAACCCATGAACTTGATCTAACCATCAAACATCGCCGCCAAGCTGGCCGACGAAAAAGTCAAAAACGGTCAGACCGCCACCCTTGGCGGTCGGATCGCTTAACCGCTTGGCCTCGATCACAACCAAAGGCGGCCTCGACCGCCACAAGGGACTTAGCCAAAATTCCACCCCTGAAAATCCGAACCTCTCTGGAATTTTCAATCGAATAGATCTTTTGCCTGGAAGCTCCAAAAATTATGGGACCAAGTGTAGAAGAACCCTCTCACTTGCCTACACCCTCTATTTTTTGCCTAGCTCCAAAATCCAAAGCCCATACTGGCCGATGTGACCGCCACCTCGGCCGGTTTGACCGTCAGCCACCATTCCAGAAATGCAACACAAGGCATGGCCGGTCTGACCGCCACCATGGCCGGTCAGACCGCCAGAGGCCTGACAGAACTGGAGCAACGCCGAAAACTGGTGATTCCACAAACCCTCAACGCCATTGCCAATTGTATCATCATCCTAAGATCATGCACATATCCCCATGATATCCACAATCTCCCCCTTGATGAACACATTGGCAATTTCCCAAAAATGCAAAGTTTGAGGTTTGAAATAGTAATTACTCGACGTTTTTGCGCAAAGGCACAACTTGGTCCATTAGCAAGAGAAAGCAATGGAAATGACCAAGCTGGCTTCAAAATAGCATGGGCAAGTGAGATACAGCAAAAGAAAGCACAAAAGCTTCAAATTCCAGAGAATCGACAAAAATCTCACTTAAGGTCCATATGACAGAATAATTGTTCTATTTGACCTTTGATCATTGTGAGTCTTCAAGAATTGCGATTTAGATTCAGAAATGACAATAAGACCAAAAGAATGCAATTTAAATGCTCCCCCTCACTATGATCATCAATTTACAAGAGAGAATTTGAAATTTTCAATTTCTCCACTTCTCTCCAAACAGCTCCTAACTTCTCCCCCTTACAAAACTTCTCCCCCATATCCAAAAAAACACTTTATTAACATTACATTTTTGCTATATCTTCTCCCCCTTTGACAATGGATTCATCCAGGAATCATCTCTTCCTCTCATCGAGAGATGACAAATGCACAAGCAAGGAAGAAGCAAAAGAAAGAGCATGCATGAAATGCAATGGAGTGGCTTCATTCATTTTTTTTTAATTTAAGTAAAAGAAGCTTTGGAGATTACCCACAAGAACAGGCTAGCATTTCTATTATCATTGAAGACATATCAAGCCTGACACAGCTAGCAAGATCATGTTAAGACATGTATAGCAAAGCTAGGCTAATGAGTTGAAAATACCACATGTTGTTGGATTAAAGTAAGCAATGTTTCAAAATTAGCAAGTTCAACAACAGGTATCCTAAAGTGATAATGGCCATGTCAGAATGTCAATGTGAGATCAAGAAGCTAGCAAAGGCCATCTAGGAGACAAAAGTCCTGAAATGAATCATTTTGCTCAAGTTTTTGTCAAAAGCCCAATTTTCAACTGTTCCTCATTTACAATGAATATTCAAGTTGATAAACGGTCTATCTTAGTAAAGAAGATCCTGGACTAGGAGCCATCCACAATCTCTTCCTAAGCTTCAACCAAATTTGACAAATTATTTTCTTAGCCATGTGCTAGATCTCAAGCCTTGCCGCGACCATCCCAAGCAAAAAAAACTTAAAAGAGTGGTCTAGGTCATCCAAAACTCCCCCTAAGTTCATGCCTAGTACAATGGCAAGCCATCTCATGAGAAAGAATTAGTGAGATCAGTTTTTTTGCACAAAAGAGATCATTTTTTTTATTTTGCACAAGGGCTGTTTTAGATTCTTTAAAGAGACAAAAAGCTCAAAGATGTTCAATTCTAGATTCCAGAGCTAGCAAAGTAATTTTGTTAGGGCCAATATCACAAAAGGATCACTAATTGTGCAACTAGCTAAAAAATCCACAAATTGCTATTTTTTCAGTTCAAGTTATATTAAAGTTCTAGCTCATTTAGCAAAGACAATGCTGCACATATTAAAACATGATAATTCTAGCAAGTCAAAGAGCTAAACACGATCTTGAGCAAGAATTGAAATGCTAAAGCTCAAGAGGGTAATAATCAAAGCTTCATCAATTTAAAAGATGAAAGCGGTAAAGCTTATATTACAATACATCTTTTTTGTGATTTTCTTATGAATGCAATATGATACAATGAGATGTACAAAAGACTTAAAAGCCTAAAAGAACAAAAGATCAAAAAGATCCGAAGAAGATACCACTTGAAGAAGGTATCAGAAAAGATCCACAAAAGTTCACATGAACAAGGAAAGTTTAGAAACGAACCAACTCCCCCTCAAACCAACCCTTAGGGATAAATTATCCCTAACTCACTTCTCAAGGTGGCAAACCTTGTTGGGTCTAAAAGCTGAGAAGAGATCTGCCAAAAGTGCCTTGAACACCGCAAACTTGCACAAAGACTTCCTACTCCACAAGATCTCTAGGGAAGGCAACTCAAAAAGCTAGGGAGCGAAACATCAATACTAAAAAGCTTACAGGCAGCTCAAAACCTGCTAAGACTAGTGATTGGGAGACAAGCTCGACCTAGGTAGTGAGAAGAGTGCATCCTAGCAAACCAAGGGATAAGAAGAGTGTCTAGAAAGGACACGTGCTAGAACAGAGCCTCCTATCTACCCTGAATTCAACAAGCCTAACACCTGACACCAGATGCTATGCAAGGTAGACTAGGGATACCATACACAGAAGTAAGGTATAGAAGCTTGAACCTGAGTCGCACTGCTTGGCAATGAGATGTAGTTATGATGGATGAAGATCCATTCCTTGAAGCTCCAAAAGGTAGTTGCGCTCACCCATCATCCTCATCTCAAATTCCTTCGTCTCCAAGAAGTGATAGCCTCATTGAATGCACATATGAAGAAGAACCAACAGGTGGAGTCTTGAACCACATGTTCTTCTTCTCAATCTGAAAAGACTACACCAAAGAGACAGAAGAAGTCTATGCCTTGGTACTGGGTTAGTGAGACATTATCTAGGGAAACAGTACCAAAACACATGGCTAGCAAGGATAGCAGCAAATGATCCAAAACTCATGAAAGCATATAATCAACAATTTAAGACATGAGCATGGAAATAGACAAATCAATTGCAGTACATACTATCCAAGATATGACAAAGCTCAAACTATCCTTAATCCACAATAAGGCATAGGAGCAAGCAAACAAGCACATAGCATATCACACAACATACAACCAGTCAAGGGAAAAGCATGCTAGTGAAAGCTATGGCAAGGCTCATGCATCCACAATTAATAGTAAGGCACAATAACCATGTAAGCATAAAACATGTTATAGAAAAAATCATGGATAATGTATGCTAACATGGATATCAAGTAAGCATGTGGATACATAAAGCAAAAGTCAACAAGAGCAAGATAAATCATGTACAAAATAATACAAGCTCATGATGACAAAAGCAAGCTCACATAACCATAGAGATAATGAACAACAATATAATACATGGATACCTAAGCAAGAATCAACATGAGCAAGATAATAAGGGAACGAGACATCACAAACTCATGTTGACAAAACCAAACTCATACACCCATGGAAATAAAGAACAACTATGTGATACATGGATATACAAGCAAGGTAAAGGTAGAGGCATGATGAAGGATATCATAAGAGAAAAAAACACATGCCAATATGGTACAAGTGAGCACAAAGACAAGCACAACATGCCAAGTATGAATAATCATGAAAGTAAACGCATGAAGGTATAAGATAGCTCACCAAAACACGTGAAGACGCCGATCATGAAAGCACATGCCTCTTGGAGGCCATCATTGGGGTGGAGAACCATCAAGTGTCCCGATTAGGTGAAGTAGCAAGAAAAACTAGAACCTCTTAAATCCATGTTCTCCAACCCGCGTTCTCGGTACCTACACATGAGAAAGGCAAGGTGTCCAACTCTTGGATCCCGAAGGGTTAGAGAGCAAATACTTGGGAACCCAAACCTTGGACACACCACCACCAGAAGCAGTCGAACCATTATGTGAGTTAGCATGATGCAAATGATGGTCCATGCAAGAAGATCCAATCTCATCCTTGGAGGTACGCTACGAGTGGACAACTCGAAGAGGAAAACGAGGTCCATCTCTAGAAAAGCGGTGATGGCCTTGCTTGAAAGCACCATGATGAGAACCAACAGAAGCACCAAAAGAACTCACATATCCTCGCCGTGGGTGTGTACCTCGATAAACAAAACGAGGTCCACCACTTGAGTAACAGCGAAAATCCTGTCTCGGGGCAGCTCGTGGGCTAAAACTAAAACCATGGAAGCTAAGTCCACGATGCTGTCCAACACCATTAGAAAAGGTGTCAAAGAAGCCATCATCAAAGCGAGTCTTCATGCTAGGCTCTTTAGTGTGCATGTCATGAGAAAGACTATGCCCACTAGGAGACTTAGAAGCATGAGCTCGACGAATCTATTTTGCACGCCGAAAACAGAAATCCACATGATGTCCATTCTTCCCACAAAATGAGCAATGGTGTAAAGGTCTACTAGTAGACATGGTCCGAGAGGACAAAGCGGCATTATGGCTTAAGGAAGAAGTCCTGGAAGAACTAACATCGTGACTCGTCCTCGTATCGGCACTAGACTCACACATGCCATGAGAAAGACTATGTGTGTTCCTAGAGGTACGATGATGCACTCGATGCTCATATTTCAGATGACGAAAGCAAAACTCAAGAGTGTGTCCATTTTTCTTACAAAAGGTGCAATGGTACTTCTCTTTTGAAGCTTTAGTACCGTTTGAGAAAGAAACACCTTTGTCTTTAGAAATTCGTTGGACAACACAAGAAGAGTCACAGGAGGTCGCACTCGCCGAGGAAGAGCTACTCAAAGTGATGGCACAAAAACCAACATCATGTGACCCATGTTTAGCACAAAAAGACTCCCCCCTTCACGCGGCTATGGCTCCATCTCGGCCTGTTCCTGTTGCTGCTGCAGGTGCGACTACGAGGTGGTGACGGCTGCTGCGGACGACAGCATGATGGAGGGGGGAAGGCTGTGGTGGCTAGAGTTGCTGAGGTCAGAGCCGGACGGGCTCCCGGAGGCTGCGCACTGTCACGTAGCGCGTGTTGTGGCGGGACCTCTGCATCTCCCGGGCCCTGCAGATGGTGGACGCGCTCACGCAGGCTGCAGGAGGTGGCAGCGGGGCGCCGTCGCCGCCGCGCCCCACCTATTCGACGCAATGCCCAACCGGACCCCGTGCTCCTAGTACTTCTCTGCTGAGCACACTACTCCAGTTTCCCCTAGCCTCATTCTCAGGGAAGAGCTCCCTGTTGTCGGTGGTCCATGTGGCCGCCGAGCGCCGACGGCTATGGTGGCTGCGAATGGATTCAATGTGCAGATCCTAGTGGACGAGAGCAAGAACAACGAGCGCAAGCGCAAGGCCGTGAGGCCGACCGCCGCAACTGCCGCAGGTAGACATCACATCCCAACACTTAGCTGCTTCTCTCGATGCTACATGGCTACAAGTAAATTGAGCTAGTTCATGTGTTCTCTTGGAGATTGTTGAAATCAACTGTAACAATGTTTGCATCGTAGTTGTTTGGTTGGATCACTCAAATCCTTGAGCCTAGGCATTGTGTCAGTCTGTGGATGTGCGTTCTTGCCTTTAGGGTTAGTGACATTAGTGAAACAAGGTGTACTAGCCGTCACGCTCACTTATTAGGCCATGAACTGCACTTTCTTTTTCGTTGATGCTAGGAGATGTTCATGGTAATGTGTTTCTCCTGCGAGAGAGACAAAGTAGAGTAGTAGACACGTAGTTTGGCCATGTTGGAAGTTATTTGAGCAATTGAGCTTAGTCGTGTTCATTCAGCGAGTAGCTGTGCCATTCCTTGGTGGTGGTGGAGTACAAATTCGATATGAAGTACGGAGGATTCGAACATCTTAGTGAATGCATCCATTATCAATGGATATGTTGCTCGCTTCTTTTGTTCCAGATCGGCCTATATTGTGCTCTGTTTTCAGACTAGCATGCTGTTAGCTCACACATTTACTGTCAGTGTCTTCAATTGTTACGATGCAAACGAAAATGCTTTTGGAGAAGATTGGTGAACAACTAGCAGCGGGGATGCAATGATGTCAAGCACCTACACAAGCACAGGTGGTGTTGAACCCGATGTTAGAACGTTCCGCCTTTTGTCTTCCATCTCACGGTTGAGGTAAGTGCAAGTAGTATTAATGAGTTTTTATATTTCGTACTTGATGAATGCCATAGTTGATTGTTGATGATTGCTGCTTGGTAATGTTGATGAGCATGAATGCCATAGTTTAATGATGATGTTTTTATGATGATGCTTATGTGATGAAGCTTACATGGAAATATTTACATGACGACGCATGCTAATGTTTATGTGATGACGCTTACATGGTAGTGTTTACATGAGGATACTTACATGGCAATGTTTAAATGATGATGTGTACATGGTAATGGTTTCATGATCGATGGCAATCATGATGGGACAAGGTGAGCAATGAGGCTACCTTGTTAATGATGACATTGATGAATCATGATAATGACAGTAGGCAAGTGTAGCTAGTAATACTGTGTTGCTTTGTTTCATAATTGATGAATGCCATGGTTTAATGATGAAGCTTTAAGTTTGATAATGTTGATGAGCATTACATTTCATGATGAGTTGATATCATGCTTTACATTCTGCATCATGGCATTGGATCCCTGTGCCTTGAGGGCACAGGCCTTGAGTATGTTTTTGGATCCCCGTCATGCCTTAGACGGGCCTGGTCCCCACACTCGTGGAAAGTCATGTAACTAATCCGGTGAGGTCGGTGAGAAAGTTACATGACTTGGAGTGTGGGCTTTAGATCCCTGTGCCTAGAGGGCATAGGCCTAGAGTATGTATCGACGGATACACTACTCGGCATTACCGGTAATTGCAAAGAAGTGAAGAATGTGCATTCATTACATGTTCATTTCATTTCGGCATAAGAGATGGATTTGTGGTATATAATGATGTTGTTCATGATGTGATTGGTATATAATGATGTTGTTCATGATGTGATTGTTTATTCCCTTTGACTACTTATGATGCTATGTTTGATTTACTATTGCACTTTACTGAGTCGTAGACTCACTCTTGCTGTGTTGTGCTTGCTAGGTACCTCTCGAGGCAGCGACATGCATGGGACGGGGTAGACTTGGTGCACGTCACATAATCACTAACCATAATGAATAACCTAGTCCTTTTATCCACAATTCATATTCTTGATAATTGCTCTAGATTCAGATTGTGTCCATCCTTCGTGGTGGATGTTTTAATTGTGGTCATGGATGACCCATTTATGTACTTATTCATTCGTTGATTGAGTTCATTTAAATTCTCGTTGATGGATTAGAATGTTTGGTTGATGGTTGATTGAGATGTTGAAATTAATTAGTTCAGTAGAGTCTCAATAATTTGTAATAGAGTTGATTAGAGGATTATGGATGCCCTTTTGATTATGCTATAGTTGTTTAGCTTATCCTGGATGTCTTTTGATGATCGTTAAATTGGATGATTTGATTGTTGAATGATGTTATATTAAACTATTTGAACCTCCGGTGTAGCCATCTATGCAAAGGAGGTTCTGCCGGATTTTAGAGAAATATCTTAGTTTTAATGGTTATAGTGTTAGTTTGGTAGCATTTCAGGCTCATGTTGGGCTAGGGTGTTACAATCTCTCCCTCCACCCTCCCCACGCCGAGCTCCGATGACCACCCTCGATTCCCCGTCGCGGTTTGGTGAGGAGAGGAGGAGGGATGCGGAGGAGCTCCTTGTCTGCCGCATGAGATAGACTGCCGGAAGGTACATGTACATCCCCAAAATATACACAATTTGTTGGCTGTTTGTTGTAAAAAAAATGATCTTAATTTTGTGTTACCTAAGGTCAGAGCGCCGCTGGAGGTTTTTGGTTGTCTCTCCTTCCTTGCCGACGAGCTTGAGTCGAACTCGGACAACATGCAAGAACAGCTTGTGATGTGCTGGTGAGGTACAGAGAGGAGCTCACATGACCAATTCAAGAAGCTGATGAGTTCTTCAGGAGCTTGGAGGCACAGATGGTTTCTAGCTAGTTTTACTTTGTAACTTTATTCTTTTTTTCCCATTCGGAGGGGACGTTGTGAAACCTTTTAGTTTTCCTTTCCTCTAATGTGTTTGCCATCAGAATTTTAATTGGATTTTAGTTGTCTTGCTAGAGGTTGTATATGAAAACTACTGTCCAGCAATTGATTGGTTTGGCTCAAAATCCGATTTTTTTTGCAATAGAAAAAACTATCACATATGGTTCTGAACAAGAACCGTCCGTGATAATTACTATCACAAACAGTTCTTGTTCCGAATCGTCTGTGAAAATAGACTATCACAGACGGTTCTGAACAAGAACCGTCTGTGATAGCTTTTTTCACAGACGATTAAAAACTCGTCTGTGATGACCTCATGTCATCACAGACACATAAAATCAGACGGTTCAGAAACCGTCTGTGATGACCCTTTGTGTAGTAGTGTTGTTTGAGAGCTCTCCTATTGGATAAAGATTAAGAAGGGTAGACTTCCGGCCCCTGCTGGATAAAGCAAGCATTAGGACGGTAGGCTGGTAGGGCAGACTCCTAACATCAGTTGGGCAGACCATCCTGGTGAAATCAGTGCTCTCCTTGATCCCAATATATTATCTCACGGTCCTAAAAGCCCCCAAATACATCCTCCGTGCTCTAGACCGCAGAAGGCACTGTTTCCTTTTGTTTGGCACTTGCGCGATCAAGGGAGGGAGTTGCAAAGTCAACTAGAACAAGGTGTGCCGACCAACACAGTTTGGGGGCCTCGGCGTCCTCAACCTCGAAAAGCTCTCAACGGCCCTTACACTACAATGGCTCTAGCAAGAATGGAAGGCTCAGCATAAACCTTGGGTAGGAATGAAAACACCGTGTGATGACGGAAACACAGCTAAGTTCTAGTCCTCAGCATGGCTAGACACTACGACTCCCAAAGACCTAGCTCCAAGGATATTCCAAATATCCAGAAGGAAGAACATAACAGTCAGCGCGGCGCTACAGGATGGCCAATGGGTGCAGGACATCAATATACTGGAGGGGAATTATGGCCCAGCACGTCCAGCAATTTCTAGATCTATGGGCAAGAATACGCCAAATCAATCTGGACCCAAATACCCTAAGAAGATCACCTGGAAGCTAACCCTAGAGGGTAACTACACAGCGAAATCCGCATATGTGTTGTAGTTCCTAGGTTCAACGACAACTGATTACCAAAAAGTAATCTGGAAAACCTCAACGCCACAAAAATGCAAGTTCTTCACTTGGATAACCATCCAAAACTAGCTCTAGACCTCAGATAGACTACAAGCGAGGGGGTGGCCAAACCAGTGCACTTGCCCCCTCTGTAGACAATTACCGGAAACAGCATTGCACCTATTCACCCAGTGTAGATACTCTAAACGTCTCTGGAACTTCCTGGCGGATTGGTTACACTCTACACCACTCAAGCCATCCCATTGGGCTGGCAGTGGGAGCATTGGGGACTGGTGGAAGAAGACTACTAGTTCGGGAGGAATCCTAAGGAGGGCGACGACCATGGTGATCATCCTAACCACATAGGAGATATGGAAGGAACGCAACGCCAGAATCTTCCAAAACAGATCAACCTCCCCGTTGGAACTACTTGCAAGGTTAAAGGAGAAAGGTAGAACTTGGTCCTTTGTAGGGGAATTATGGCCCAGCACGTCCATCAATTTCTAGATCTATGGGCAAGAATACGCCAAATCAATCTGGACCCAAATACCCTAAGAAGATCACCTGGAAGCTAACCCTAGAGGGTAACTACACAGCGAAATCCGCATATGTGTTGTAGTTCCTAGGTTCAACGACAACTGATTACCAAAAAGTAATATGGAAAACCTCAACGCCACAAAAATGCAAGTTCTTCACTTGGATAACCATCCAAAACTGGCTCTAGACCTCAGATAGACTACAAGCGAGGGGGTGGCCAAACCAGTGCACTTGCCCCCTCTGCAGACAATTACCGGAAACAGCATTGCACCTATTCACCCAGTGTAGATACTCTAAACGTCTCTGGAACTTCCTGGCGGATTGGTTACACTCTGCACCACTCAAGCCATCCCATTGGGCTGGCAGTGGGAGCATTGGGGACTGGTGGAAGAAGACTACTAGTTCGGGAGGAATCCTAAGGAGGGCGACGACCATGGTGATCATCCTAACCACATGGGAGATATGGAAGGAACGCAACACCAGAATCTTCCAAAACAGATCAACCTCCCCGTTGGAACTACTTGCAAGGTTAAAGGAGAAAGGTAGAACTTGGTCCTTTGTAGGGGTGAAGTGTTTGGATCAATTTGTTTCTTGTAATTAAGGCCCTGTTATAATCTGTAATTTTCGCGGACCCGTTCCTGCACTCCCTTCTTTATTAATATATTATGCAAATCTCCCGCCTGTTCTTAAAAAAAAAGATTGAGAGCTCTCCTGCAAAACATTAAAAAAACAGAGCCAAATATCCAAGGTTTAAAGCTTCCAAAACTTCGCTCAGTGATTATCTCTAGCAATGGCAATGCTGAAGAGTCTTCTTTCCCTTGTGCAATCACAAAGTGGTCAAATGCAAGCATCATGTCAAATACTCGAACTCAGGCACTTGACCTGCAAGCTTCATGATCAAAGCACAAATACACAACAATAGATTGCAAAGTACAAAAGAGGAGCTTGGAATTAGCTTGGTCTAAAATCCGAATTATCTTTTTTTTCCCAAGAGAGGGATGCACCCTCTGTCAATTAAACGCAATAAGTAAACAAAATTTTGTATAACTAGTACCATGCATATTTACTTCGTTTGTAACTTCGTGCTGTTGTTGTCCGCCTTCTTGGTTTCCTCGTTGATTCATGCAAGAAGAGAGGGACAGCTGGATTGAGATTTTAACAGTTCCCCTGCATTAAATTGCTTAAGACACGATTATCATCCAAGTCCAACTACTGGGAACGAAGTGAAGCATGTATGTTATGAGATGGATATGCTTAAAAGTAGTGAATGCTGAATAAACTGGAGCAAAAGGCAAATAACATGGACAACAAAGTTCATGATCACAATGATTTTTTTTGCTTGTTTTAAAATTGGCCAGTAGTTCTGGTATTCACTGAAGAAGAAGATAAGTACCCGAGTCGTTCCATGACTAAAACCCAGGTCGGTGGGGGAAGTTAAACAACCTTCCCATAACCAGGCTACTGCTTATTCCCATGATCACACTGATGATTTGATGAAAGTAGTGAAATAGATCATGTCAGTGATGCATATAAACTGGAGGACATTACCATTTCCCATTATTTGCCAAAATTTTGGAACTTATTTCCCCACGTACTTCTCACTTCCTTCTAATATCTTCCTCGTTTGCTTTATTACACGTCTTTTTCAGAAGTTTACGAATTTTAAAGCAACGTAGCTAATATTAGGTGATGATAAATCTGTAACAATTCATAAAGAATAAATCAAATTGAAGATTAGATATAGATATAGGCTTGAATATTATGTAGGGAAGATCTTCTATTTAATTTATTTTTTAGGTTATGCATATTCTCCCCACCTAATATTAACTGCTCTGCTTTAAGATTCATAAACCTTCTAAAAAAGAGATGTACCAAAGCATACTCCTTTCTTTACATATTGCGAAGCCTGTTCCTAATGTGTGGATAGATAGAAGACCTATGGTAAAAGGCGGGAATTCTAGGTTACACAAAATTGCTAGGGAATGGGTGGCATTGGGAAAAGATTAGATACCGCCACCCCCACTACAGCTCGATGAGAACTAAGTAGTGGAAAGGAAAAACATCAGCGGGCAGGACGGCAAACAGAAATGGTGTTAAATACACCACAAACAAGCGTGCTGAGATTTCGAGTACCATGAGCGATATTCAGGATCTTAGTTCTGCTTTCTAGAGTTCAATCTTTGTTATGCTCCACGAGGGGCAAACTGTGCAGCACATGTTTAATGCTAAACAGGCTTCGCCGGATAGGGCTAGGGGCATTTGGATCAACAAGGCACCGGAGTTTTTACGTCCTTGTATTACTCGTAACTGGAATGATATTTATCGTTAATATATAAGTTCCCGATGGTTATCACCAAAAAAAAACAGAAATAAGAATCTCAAGAAAATTACAGTGAACTTTTCTCCAGATATAGCAAGTTCCCTCGAATACCAACAGATATGAGAAAACAACGGCAGGAGAAACAAAAACATATAGCCACGCTCTGTGATGATCTATACAAAATTGTAACAGACATAGCGAATTATTTTTCCTTGTGCAAGCCCAAGGTAGTTAAATTGAATTATATACAAAACCCATGCACTTTCCTGCATGACTAAAAGGTCCAAAACACTAGCACACAACGATAATTTACAGAGTACGAGAGAAGCTGGGAATTAGCTTGATCTACACAGTCCCAAGACCAGCCTGCCTGCTTACAACAACACAAGCTTTCCTGTGTTACTCCTAAATTAGCTGAAGAAGATTCTTTCTTGGTTGATTTGCGCTTATATTGTTACTAAGCAGGTAAACCATTCGTTGTGCAGCCGCAAATACGCACCTTTTAGATTAGGAATGGGAAACATTACAGCAAGAGACAAGTATTTTAATGTTACAGCAGTCATGAACTCATGATGAGCTAAACTATTTGGTCTTAGTTGCGGACTTTACTGATTATCGGGCAGCTACAAGCCTACAACTCCAGCTTACAGGGCTCAGCCAGCAGTGAGAGTTATAGTAGCCATTGTACAAAAGAACTAGAGAACCGCTATAAGCGTTAGCGACGGTACACGCTGGGACCATCTGATATAAAGCATTGGACGACATGGTGCATCCATGTCTCTTTTCTTGATCCACTCAATCTGCATCTCTCGCTCGTATCACTGGGCGCTGCAACAGCGCGCAACCACCCACCTCCATCTTTCATGTGCTCTCTCTATCTCTCTTCCCCATCTCCTGGTGAATCGCCAAGCACGAGCGGCCGGTGGAGGGGCTTGGGACTGTCGGATCCGGCGGCGGTGCAGCATCGGTGTAACATTCCAATGCTTATGAGTTTTTTAAAATTTTTGAAGTGTTCGAATATAAAAATACAGGATTTTTAAATTTTTTAAGTATTATCTGTTGTCGTTCTATTTGCCTGTGTTCTTATGAGTTTTTTTAATTGCATTTTCTTTCTAGCGACACAAATAATGAAAATGAAAACCCTAAAATCGAAATCATGTTTAAAACCTAATCCTCCGATTGTTCAAAAGCCCAATTAAAATTCGTTAACAAATATCAGACCTTATCTATCACCACAGGAGATTTTCTTGAAACTAGCAAGCCTAAAATTCTCTCTCTTTTCATTTTCCCAAGCTTTCCCTAATCCTTTCCTTTTTCCCTGACCACTGTTCCTTGGGCTAAACCACTGTTCATCAGGCTCCACCAGACTCAATCGATTTAATCAGCTCACCCACCGAGCAAGCCAGCCTACCTAACCACCCCGCTATTCTTCCTCCTTGCCTCCCTCGCGCACTAGGCACTGGCGCCCATGCCGCACTGTGCCCATGCCAGCCAAACCACTCGCCACGCACCAATCTCAACGCCACGTTGCATCCATGTGTGGGGGTGCTGTCGCTCAAACTGTCACACCGTCCGCACTGTGCTGCTGACCCTGTCAAAATCATCAACCACTCCTTAGTGCCGAGCCCGCGCCGAATGCATCACGACTCTCGGGCGATCTCCGCCCAAGTAGCTATAGATAGCCCTCGTTGCCTTCTGCGATTCCTCTTCGTCACCCCAAACACTCTACCACCCTCTCTCTTCCTTAGTCAAGCACGAGCTGTAGGTAAGGCTTGAGCGCTCGCTTCGGCCGAGCACCACCACAATGCCACCATCACCATTAACACCCATCAGTGAAGCTCTTCCCTCATTATATGTGTCAGGTCATATTCCATGACCCAAGAGACATTTCCCCTCAATTGATTCCACTCTTTGTTCACAGGAACCACCGCCGACCTCGTTCTTCCTCCCCTCCAGCCAGAATAGCCCAAGCAGTCGAATCGACCTCGCCGGTGAAGTATAGTCCAATTCATTTCTTCAGAACCATCTACCTACTCCCTTGAAGCTATCCCAAGGGTTGAATGCTACTCATTTTCCTCAAGCCATCACCGCCGCTTGGAGCTTCTCTCACTGTCGCTGTCCACCGTCGCCAGACCATCTCCTACTAGCTCGTCCCCTCCGTGTCATATCGGTACGTTCCTAGTGGCCACTAGATGCGCATACTCACTCTACTTGTGCGGAAGCATTGCCGGATCAACGAATGCATTGTTGTAACATCCTGTTTTCGGAAATAGGAATAGTAATTACTTTCGGTTCTCGATTTTCATTCGTATTTCAAATTAGCAGTTATTTTCAAAAACTTCTAACTTCCGCCAAGCTCGGGTTTGTGTTTCAAACCTTGTAGCAATTCCTGAATTCAAAATTTGATTTGAATTCCTCTTTTCAGATTTGAGCCTCTTCTCAAATTTGCTTCTCCGTTCAAACTTTGAATTCAAATTTCAACTTTGAACGTCGGTTTCGTATTTCTTTTTCCCCTTCTGGGCTTGGCCCACTTTCCCCTTGGGCTCAGCCCACCTCCTTTTTCCTTTGGGCCCAGCCCATTTCCCTTTCTTTCTTGGCCCACCCAGCCCATGGCCTTCTCCTCTCCTTCGGCCCACCCGGCCTGCTTTTCCCAGCCGGCTGGCCGGCCCTTTCCTTTCCTTTCCCCCAAACCAGCCCGTGCAGGTTTTTTTTTTTTTCTTTTTCCCAGAGCCGTGCGTGTGCCTGGGCCATCTTCTTCCTCTCCCGTGGGCGACACCGCCTTTGCTCTTCGTCGCAGCAGACGCCAAGACGTCCTCGCCACTGGAGCTCCGTGTCGCGTCTTTGCAGCCGACGTCTTGTCTCTCGCCTCGTCTTGTCGTCATCGACGCGCGACGTCGTCACCGTCTGCAACTCTGGCCCGTGCAGCCTTGTTGCAAGCAGCCAAGACGCTACTGCGCCATGACAGCGTGGACACCCCAGCGCCACTCGTCCTCGCTGCGTCGCCTGCTCCCTCACTCTGTCCCCTCCCCGTGCTCCATCAAGCTGCAATGGCTCCTCCTTACTGGCTATAAGAGAGCCCCCCATTCACCTCCCTTGCTCTCCCCCTTACCTTCTTCTTCGCCGAGTAGAGCCAAAGCCAAAGCTCTGTTTTCCGCCGCGCTGCCTCGCCGTTGAGACGCCGCCCTAGTGAACTCCTCACTCAGCCCACGCGCCACAAGACGCCTCGTGGTCCTCCGGCCTCCCCCCACCTCCCCTTGTCTTCCCCACCACCGAGGAGCACCGCCACTGCCACCCCTCTTCCTCCGCCCCAAAGCCATTGGCCGCCTCGGGTCGCCTCGAGCTTCCCAGACCACCCGTCCGGCTTCCCCTCACCACCGCGCAGCCCATGCGCGCACCCGCTCCTCTCCAGCACCGCCAGCTTGCCCACACCTCCACGCCCGTGCGCCCGCGCCCCGCCGCCTTCTTGTCTTGTCGTCGCCATGCCCGTCCCTCTCCAGCGCCGCCCCGCCGCTCATGGCCTCCTTGCCCCCACCAGAGCCTGTTCCGCTGCTCGCCCGCTTCCCCGCACCACCACCTACCGGCGCCGCCACCACCACCGCCTTTGAGCCGCCTCCACCGCCCTCTGCTCTCTGTGGCCGAAGGCCATTTGGTTTGGGGATGAACCGGCCAAGGGTCCCACCTGTCATAAGCTTGAGCCTCCCTCCCCTTTGGCTACCATGTGGGCCCCTGTTTCCTGTTCTGGTGGACCAGCTCACCCTGTGCACATAAACTGGGTCCATGGCACTATGCAGTGCACCCCTTTCTCTCTCTCTCTCTTTTAATTCCATTCCAATCTTCGGAAGCTCCGTTCTCCCTCGTCGTAACTCCAAAAATTATGATTTAAATTTCTAAAATTTTGTTAAATCAAGATCTTGCTAATGGCATAGGACTTGATTAATTTGAAGTTCATTTGTGTATTCTCTTGTATTTATTTGCTCTCTTTGCTTGTTTGTGTCTTTTTCCAGTACGATCACCCGATTAGGATTCGTAGACGCGGAGGATCTCCACTTCGATCAAGCACAAGATTATCAAAGATTCCCTTACCTTTAATCCAAGGCGAGTCAATACTTTGACCATATTGATCCTACATTTTATGCAAATTATATTCGTTTAAATTAGCAAAATTGCATGCTTTATTTCTTTATCAACTGTATGTTAAAGCTTAAGGTAGTTAAATACCCACTTGTTGATTAATTAATTTAATATGCCATCCTTGATAAATTGAATCCATTAATCCTTGTCACCCTAGTAACTATATGGTAATACTAGTTATAGGTTGTACTTAAGCGACATGCTAGTCTTGCTTAATTACCGGGGTATTAAATACCCCAACCATCATTTCCTCAAACATAAAATGATTTGGGTAGTCATTGGTGGTCCATTGGCTAAAAGGTGTGGAAATAATTTGGTTGACTCCTCAAAACCCCAATTGCTAGTTCTATCTAGGCGAATGGTGAGGTGGTGGGTGCTCGGGGAGCACATGGATGGTTGATTTGTGGAATGAATCACCCAGATAACCCTAAGGACTTAATCTTGTCATGACCTCCCGTGTTAAACAAGTACAACCATAAGTCTGCAAAGTGCAACTTGGCTTAGTAAAGTTATTGAACCCTGAAAGTCATCTCACTGGAGGGGGTCGAAGAACATACAAGTGCGGAGATACTCCGGCTTGGAAGGGACACCAAAAAGGTGAAGTTACCAGTTGCGCTAGTCATTGTGGCCGGGGCCAGCTACGCTAATCGTTGTGGTTAACATCCCGCACAACATATGGGCGTAACCCCGTATGGGTGGAATGACGGAAGGGGCGAGATATCTAGAAAGGTTACTGTGACGGTCGCCCAACTACATGACTACCGAATCATGTGGGGTAACAGGTATGACTATCTCTTGTGGGTAAAGTGTGCAACCTCAGAGAGTCTAAAATCTGTTTAAGCAGTAGTGCCTCACGGTCAAAGGCGGACATGGGAATCATAACTTGAGTTAGTTCTATTTCAACAACTTGGTGGGTGGTATAAAAATGGTGGAAGGGCTCACCTAGCCCTGTGTTAGATTTTTCCTGAGCCGTCGAGCTCAGTGGGTGTGGTCATTGGAGGCAGCTCCAATTGAAAAGATGCATTGGTAGGGATTCCGACGGATGGAACCTCTACTAAAATAATTATTGCACATGCTCTCTTTATAAAAATGAAATTTGTTAAAATGCTAAGTGATAGGACTTTGTAAGTATGTTATTTGAAAAATTGGCTTTCGCAAATAAAAGAACCTGAGCCATCCTTGTTAAGCCTTGCATGTATAATATTGCATTGTATGTTGGCTCGCGAGCACGATAGTAGTGCTCATTCTCGCTCTTCCCAAACCCTTCAGATAATGAAGATGAAGGAGACTACACTTTCTATGAAGGCCCAGGAGATGATGGACAAGGCTATGACGAGGAGTAGTATAGTTCTGTAGTTTAGGTCTCGCCCAGTCTAAGTTGACTCATTGGTATCGCGTCTACCGATATTATCCAGCTCTTGGTTAATATCCGTCAGACACAGTCACCCCGATCGCTTGTTCGTGTGAGATGAGCCCTACCTTGCCTTTTGCTTCTGCTGTAGTTTATGTTGCTTTTATGTACTGTAATCCATTTAGCCTGCTCGGCCCCTTTTGTAAAACTCGACCCGACGTGGTCTATGTCACTCAATTGGTTGTAATATATTTAATGTTTCAGTTCACGCTTGTATGAATGATTCAGCAATGTGTACTGTGAAGTGCTAGCTACTGATCCAGGGAATAGCACAGTGATTTCACAGAGGATTTGGATTCTCGGAATCCGGGTCCGACAATTGTAGACCCGAATTTTAGTCGAACCTCCTTTCGCTTGGAATGTAGTCGAACCTCCTTCTGACCAAGTAGTCGAAACTCCTTCTGACCAAGTAGTTGAACCTCCTTCCGTCTGAAATGTAGTCGAACCTCCTTCCGACCAGGTAGTCGAAACTCCTTCCGACCAGGTAGTCGAAACCCCTTTCGACCAGTGTATTTTGACCACTGGTCCACTGTTTCGACAACTGCGTTTTGACCACTCACTTTTGACCACTCAGTTTCAACCATTCAGTTTCAACCACCTAGCTTCGACCATACTAGTCTATGCCTTCGACCACCCTGATCTAAGACTTCGACCACACTGGTCTTAGACTTTGCATGCTTTGGAATTTTAGGAATGAATGGGCCTTTACACATATGTGCCCGATTCCAACATCAAGTACTTGGAGGATTCATAGTTAGCATGACTTTAGCATAAGGATTTAGAAGAAGTTAACTAACTATCCGTGTATAGTCAGGAGTATTAGTTAGTTAGTTTGGTCATGACAATGTCGACTAAGTCACAGATCAAGTTGTAGGCCTAATGTCTAGCCAATGCTTGGAAATTCCAGCTAAGTCTCATGGAATTTCCTTGATAAATATAAATCGATAAGATAAACTATTAAATGAGCTAGGTCCCATGCGCCGATGAGACGTATGTCTACCCAGAACGAACCCCGCACTTATGCATAAGTCTCACCTGACTCACATGAAACTTCCTCGGTAAATAGGAAGTAAAGTCTAAAAGAATCATCAGAGCAGCAGTTGTATGTTCCCTAGTGGATAATAGAAGTTCATCCACCAGGCATCGCCTAGGCTCTAGCTTTTGTCCATTGTCAACCGTTCCTAGTAAGCAGAACCCTTTGTGATCTGAAAGCAGATCAGGGAGTCATACCTAACCGGGTAATCTCTCATCCAAGTAACCATTTGAGAATGTTCCTTTAGACATTCTTGCCCTCTTTGTTGGATTCATCAACTTCTTTGATCATACTTTAGTCTTCTGAAGTATTTCCTTCATCAACTTCCTTTAATTATATTTCATTTGCGGTATTTCTTTCATCAACTCCTTTGGATTTACTTCATCTGAAGTATTTCCTTCATCAATTCCATTAGGTATGATTAATTTCGCCGGGAGTACTTCGTCCTTCCAAATTGTCGTTAGATATGCTTACTTTTATTCGAAATATTTCCTTTTGTTTGTATGTATTTGGACTTATTAGATTTTATTTGGTTGCTTTCAGTCGCTCTTGGATTAAATCATATTTTGCGTAGCTAGAATCTGAAGATATGATGGAACAGCAACCCCAATAAGAACGAGGTCCAGATCAAGATTGCCAGAACATTGAACAGGATGATTATCAGCACGTTGAGCGAGATTATTATTAGAGTATCGAGAAAGGCGAATATCAGAATATTGAGCTTTATCATAACATTGAGCAAGGCGAGTCAATACTTTGATCATATCGCACCTAGTTTTTGCAATTATATTGTTTTAAATTATAAAATTGCATTGCTATGATTTATACAACTATATTGGTCTAGCTCATAGTTAATGCCTTAATAATAATTGTGTATAAACTTCCAATCCTTGAATTTGGATATTATCCTTGTCACCCTAGAATTAATTGTTTACATACTAGTTAATAAATCTATATATAAGTGTCATGCTTAGCCTTGTTTAGATACATTGTCATTCAGGCAATAAATTGCTCGACATCATTCAAACATTTGAAAATGAATTTGGGCAGTCGAGGCTAGAGCCTGGCTGATATTTTGAAAAGGAAAAGGAATTTCAAATGGAAGAACCTGGAAACTGTGGTAGACTTAGGTGTGTGAAAAAGGGTGAATGTGTATGGGAGTATGTCAATGTGGGATGAAAAGCTGGGTTGGAACCCGAGGATTTGAGTTATCCTGTTTGGGAACCAGTGGAAAGTATTGGGTGCATACAGTCGTGGGATTTGCAAGGTGGATGTGGCTCGGGATTAGCGGATGGGTACAGCCTGGGAATTGGCGGGGGGATGCGCCCTGGGGCTCAAGGGTGGTGCAGCTGAGGGATTCGAGGGTTGCAACCTAGGATTCGAGGGTGGTCTTGCTTACGGGTCAGGGGGATTGTGACCGGGGTTTCGCCAGGGGTGCAACCTGAGTTTCGCTGGGTGGTGCAGCCGGAGAGTCGCCAGAGGCATTCAGCCCAGAATTTCAGGTGTAGGCCAGCCAGAATTGCCGAGTGGTTGCAGCCTTGGGATCGCCGGATGGATGTAGCCCTGGAATGTGATATAGATTGGGTTGGAGCCCAGTGGTTGGAAATATGTGATGGGAGCCGAGGATTGGAGATATTGGGGTAGGACCTATAGAATTGAGGAAGTCTGGTCAGGGACCAGTGATAAATACGGGGTATGACCTGAGCATTGAGTGGTAGGGCCACTCAATGGTATAGGAGATAGAATCTCCACTAGTACTTTACAACAAAAATTTAGTTTATAAAACTTGTGTTAGTAAAATGCTAAGTTTCAAGATTTGCGATTACTTAATCTATTTCCATAAATGGCTTTGTGCAAAATAAAAGAACCAAGAGCCTCCCCTTTGATTAGCCCTGTATGTATGATAATTGCATTGTGTGTTGGCTCACGAGTACAATTGTGTACTCATGCTCGCTATTTATATTCTTTTAGTTAGTACGCACAAAAGAAGACTACAGGGACAATTATGAGTATTGATCAAGACTGATGATCAAGAAGGCCAAGAACTAGGTCGCAAGCCCACAGTCGATGACCGATGGGCATATCGTGAGGGTTCCACATGTTATACTTTGATTCTTTTTCTTCTTCTGCTGTTCTCTGAAAGTATTTGGCCTATCCAGCCATTCTGCAAGCCAAAAGTCATAAGGTATATTTACGCTTTATTTAATATTATGCAATAACTCTGCATTTTTGTGATATGTGTTTGAACCAACAATGTAATTGTGTGTGCTATCTACTGATCCAGGAAATAGCACAAATTAACACAGTAGGTCCCAAGTTACAAATTTGGAGTTTGACAGTTGGATTGCCTAATCTGGTGGCGGCGTGGCTAGGAGCCAGCAGAGGATGGCAGTGGCACGGCTCGCGGTGAGGCGGAGGGGATGGCGATCGGGCGATTTCGCTTAGTGGCACACGACGCCATGTAGGGCATGGTCAAGACGTAGTTTAAAGCCCGGCGATGGGCACAATCACGCGTGAAGGAAGGGTGTGTTTACGTGGATGGAAGCAGGACACGGCGGTAGCAAGCAGGCCATCGGCGGAGGCAAGTATTGAAATTTGCTTGAAATTTGTTCAATTTTTGAACTTTTTGGCGAGATCTTGCTAAAACCCTATAAAACTTTCTGGAACTTATTGAAACTTTCTGAAATTTCTTGAAATGTGTTGGAACTTGCTTCAAACTATTTTTGAAACTTCTTGAAATTTCTTGAAACTTGCATTGAATTTCCATAAAACACGCTGAAACCTGCTCGAAACTAGAAGCCTCCTTTCAAACTCTTCATGAAACGTGTTGGAACCTGATTCAAACTAACATGTTGAAACTTGTTTTAAAACTTTTGCTGGAACTTCTTTTGAAAACGTGTTGAAACTTGTATGAAATTTTTCACGAAACATGTTGAAACCTCCTGAAAACTACATGAAACGTGAAACCTTGTAAAATCTAAAACCGACAAGCTCATAAAATATCTGTTTTATTGTGTAAGTCATTAACTTTTGCCATTTATTTTTGGTTGACACAAACATTTCCTACCCATTCACACACATGGATCCTATTTTTTGAGTTCATTTGCAGATTTAACTGCATCCCTGTTACTTTCAGTATTCTAGAAATTATTACCTCCAACTACTTCTCACCGGTTCATATCTCATTTCCCGAGTTTTTGGCTCATATGGCACTATAGCCCCCTTCTGATGTCAATGCAAAAATGGCACAACGGAGCTGCCGATAGGCGATACATAGCCAAGTATGGTCCCCAGGTGACCGGACTTCCCAAGACGCCACGCGTGTGAAATCTAGGACCAGTCCCTAGGGGCACGGACCTAAGCGAATGTCTTCGAATTTGTGGAATTTTTTTGTTACATGTGATAAAACAAGAAGAAAAAAATTGAAGTGTCAAATAGTTTTTCAAACAGTGTTAAAAAATTATTTGCTAACCTCTCCCCACTGGCTAATCGACTGCGCCATGCCTCCCAGGCACGGCATTCGCTCGGATCCATGCCCCTAGAGGCCAGACTAGCCTGGTTTGTGCCATAGGGCCCCGGATTTCACACGTAGCGGCGCCCCGGGGGGGGGGGGGGGCGGAGGTCCGGCCCCTTGGGACACGGTGGAGGTTGAGTCCAACCCCTAGGGACCGGACTTGGCTACGTGTCAGCTGTCAGCAGCTCCATAGTGCCATTTTTTATATTGACGTCGGAAGGAAACCAAAATTGCTATTAGCGACATATGACAAAAACTCCTCCTTTGCCGCTCCTATTTATATCACTCTTTCCTCTGTGGCATTGCTGACTCATCTGTTTTCCTAGCGCCTTATCTCAATCGTGCATATATATACTACCTTATGTGCATAGAGAACTATGTAACGAATGAATCAGAGACGAATAATATCACTATATTCAGTATATCTAATCTACTAGTGTAGCTCTCTCTCTCTCTCGAATTGGAACACTATTTCTCTATCAGTTAGTTGCTTGGGATTGGGTGGGCATCAGGGAAAGAAAACATTGTGCGGTTGGATAGAATTGATCTAACTGCTGATCAATATTTTATCGATGCCTCGGGTTAATCCATTGTGTGAGTCAGTGACAGTGAGTGTGTGAGTGAGAGATGCATATGTATGTGTATTTGTGTGCGTATCATGCACAAGAATGTCCAAAGCAACTCACAACCTTGATAAGTATAACCAAGTATATTATGTAAAATTAATTTTATCTTCGTCACTTTGTGTACAGGAACTGCACTGTGTATGTATGTAGCAGAGAGTGGTGATGTGGAATCATTATTCCTGTAGTAAGAAAACTCATTTCAGATGAGCGTACTACCAGTGCATACTTCACTGCACATCTATTTATTTCTATTTGACTAAATGGCAATCCATTTTTCAGCAGCACCTGCTTTTCAATTGAACGTTACATCGAACATTTTCTGGTCCTACCATAAAGTTTGATCAGCCCAACTTCCTTGATTGCAACTAAATAGTAAGATTAGTCACCATACGCTCGACGGGTGGATGTGTTTTATTCCATCACAATCACAGTGTAACATACTTAACCAAACGCTTAATCGTGCAATATCCGCCACAGCAGTCAACCAATACGAAAGTACGCACCTCAATTTTCTTTTTGGAACAGCGCTGATGCAATTCCCTAATTTAAATATTTTTAGCTAATATCTCACGGCTACTGTCAACAGCCTAGAACTTCGTTACCTTACCTCACTCCCTTCTTTTGTGTCTGCCTTCTAGTCCTCTCCTATTTATATATCTTGAGGCTTGTCGTTGACGTAACAGATGGAGAGTTTTTTTTTTCTCATTTAGTCTTTTTTACAAAATAGCAAAACTAGCTCCTCCTCCGTGAACAAAATGGTAAAAATGATATTCCTACCGTGCGATTTTGTCGCGCTAAGCCACGTATCGAAATCCCAAACCGCGGCAGGCCACGTGTCGTGATCCTAGACCATGGTAGGCCACGTGCCACGCTCCCAGATCACGACACGTGGCCTATCGAGCACCCAATCAGCGGCAGGTACGTACGTATGCCAACGCAGCAGGACAACATGCCAACGTGGTAGGTGGCCTGCGCACGTACCTGTCATTGACTGGGTGCGTGCCTGTAACGTCCGTTTTCGGATGATAAATAGTAATGACCGTTGTTATGTCATTCTTCGCCGTAATTCAAACTACTAAGCTAATTTTGGAAATTTTCCTCTATCTCTCGGTGTGTGTTTCAAATGTAATATTCATATCATTTGAAATTCATTTCTGCAAAGTAGAGTTTCTCTCCTTTTTCAAAATTCTCAGCCCACTCTTTCCTCGGGCTCAGCCCATTTCTTCTCCTTGGACCAAGCCCGTTTTTAGCCGGCCTCTTTCCTTCCCCTTTTCTTTTCTTTTGGCCCGGCCCAGCTGGCCCTTCCTTTTTCCCAGCCAAGCCGCACCGAGTCATCTCCTCCTCCCCTCCTTTTCCCGTGGAGTGGCTGTCGTCTGCGCCACTCGTCACCAGGAAGCTTCTCCCCCAAGTCCCCTTGAAGATCCACCACCGGAGCCGTCGGATTTTGCCTTCTTCCTCACCTCCGGCCGGCTTCTCCTCCACCACCCGCCGCCGGTTGCCATCGTCCTCGGGTCCTCCACCCTGACCCAGTAGGACCACCTCGCCGAGCTCCACCCTGTGCTCCCCTTCCCCGGCCCCGAGCATCACCGGAAACCCCACCTCACCTTCACCGTGCCGCCTCCGCCGCCTCACACCACCTGCCGCCGGCCACCATCCTTCTCCGCGCCACACCCCATCACCAGACCCTCCCACTACCTCCCGTTCTCGCCTCCGCCTTGCCCCCGCGCCCTAGGTCGGCCTGCCGCCGAGCCGCACGCCATGTTGCCACAGACGCACCAGCGTCTTGTTGGTGCGTGGCGTGTTCAAACCGCCCAATCATTAGGAGGTTAATGATGTATTAAAAGCGCTAATGACAATCATTAGTTTCTTTATTATGTCCTAACCCCCTTTACTCACCGCCATGTAGGCCGTTTGTGCAAGAAACCGTAGCCCTCCTTCCTCTCATTGCCGGTGGGCCTCATTGCACTTTGTCTTTGTGGACTGCCTCACCTCAGGCGCATGGACCAGGCCCATGCAACATCTTTGGACCATGACTTTATTTCTCTTTTTCTAATTCAATTAATGTTCGGAAATTCATATCTCCTCCGTTTTAACTCCAAAAATTATGAAATAAATTTCTAAAAATTTGTTAAATCAAGATCTTGCTAATGGCATAGGACTTGATTAATTTGGAGTTCATTTGTGTATTCTTGTATATTTATTTGCTCTATTTGCCATTGTGTCTTTTTCCGGTATTGTCGCCCGATTAGGATTTGAAGACGCCGGAGATCCTCAAGTTGATCAAGACCAAGAGTATCAAGAACCCCTTGCCTTTCACCAAGGCGAGTCAATACTTTGACCATATTGATCCTACATTTTATGCAAATTATATTCGTTTAAATTAGCAAAATTGCATGCTTTATTTCTTTATCAATGTATGTTAAAGCTTAAGGTAGTTTTTTACCCACTTGTTGATTAATTAAGTTAATATGCCATCCTTGATAACTTGAATCCATTAATCCTTGTCACCCTAGTAACTATATGGTAATACTAGTTATAGGTTGTATTGCTTACATGCTAGTCTTGCTTAAGTACCGGGGTATTAAATACCCCAATCATCATTTCCTCAAACATAAAATGTTTTGGGTAGTCATTGGTGGTCCATTGGCTAAAGGTTGTGAAAATAAATTGGTTTACTCCTCAAAACCCCAATTGCTAGCTCTATCTAGGCGGATGGTGAGGTGGTGGGTGCTCGGGGAGCACATGGATGGTTGGCTTGTGGAATGAACCGCCCAGATAACCCTAAGGACTTAATCTTGTCACGACCTCCCGTGTTAAACAAGTACAACCACAAGTCTGCAAAGTGCAACTTGGCTTAGTAAAGTTATTGAACCTTGAAAGTCATCTCACTAGAGGGGAACAAATAACGTACAAGTACGGAGATACTCCGGCTTGGAAGGGACACCAAAAAGGTGAAGTTACCAGCTACGCTAGTCGTTGTGGCCGGGGCCAGCTGCGCTAGTCGTTGTGGTGAACATCTCGCACAACATATGGGCGTAACCCCGTATGGGTGGAATGACGGAAGGGGGCGAGATATCTAGAAAGGTTACTGTGACGGTCGCCCAACTACATGACTACCGAATCATGTGGGGTAACAGGTATGACTATCTCTTGTGGGTAAAGTGTGCAACCTCTGTAGAGTCTAGAACTGTTTAAACAGCCATGCCTACGGTCAAAGGCGGACATGGGAATCATAACTTGAGTTAGTTCTATTTCAACAACTTGCACTACTACAAAACAGGCTATAGTAGACGCCCCATCACAGACGGTTCCTTTGGAACCGCTCGTTGGGTCGTCCCGACCGCGGGTGGGCGGGTCGACTATCACGAGCGGTACTTTTTAGAACCGTCAGTGATAGTCATCTATCACTGACGGTTGATAAATAGAACCGCTCAGAATTATCCTGACGGTTCTATTCACAAACCGCCTATGATAATCTCTAATCACGAGCGGTTTTAGGTTACAACCGTCGTGTAGATATCCTGCAGCGGTTCTAAATAAGAACCGCTCAGGATAGTTAGTTATCACACACGGTTCTTATTAAGAACCGCTCGCGATATCTATCTCCATATAAATTGAGCCCGACACATCCCTCGCCAGCCGCCGCCAGGTTCACTGCGCAGGCCGCTGCCGCCTCTCGCCATCGCCGCTTTGGAGCAACCCGGCCCCTGCTGGCTCCGGATCTGCTCCAACATACCTGCCTCCTCCCGGTGCCACACTTCAAGATCCGATGGGATGAGGAGCTCCTACTATGGGCAAATAGATATAGTAACTTCACCTCCAAACTTTTTTTTTCATTTTGGAATTTTCATATATATAGCCAAACAACGTGGCGATTAAACATAAAAAGATTAAAAACTAGAAACCTATCTAGTGGCGGAGGTAGGTCGCTATCTCCGTCTTCAATACTTCGTGGCGGCGACGCTCGGGCGGACGGTTCATGATCGAACGGCTCGAAATCGCCCACCACGACGCTCGCTCGAAAGTGTCTCCCAAGACCCTCGGATCGTTGAACTAAGAAGAATTGAGCCCATAGGCTCTATTCTCTTGCTTGAGGGTCTCGGCACCGTCGACTCGATCTTTCTTTGCCTCGACGCGATCCAAGTGACGACAAGCCTCTCGAGGCGCAACGCCGTTTTGGAGGACGACGCCGACGACGCTTGATAAACTTCGCCGAAAGTGGGAGATCACCGAAGACACGGCAGAGGAGGATGTCAAGACGGCGGAAGGTGGCCGTCACCCGCTCCGACAAATTCTCGGACAGAGGAGTGAAGACATTGTTGAAATAGTGTTCTTCCAGAAGACGATTCAACGTCAATGAGAGAGGTGCAGCGTCTGATGCGTGTGTAAGAGGAGGCAGCCATTTCGCTTTTGTGGAGAAAGGGGATCAAGGAGGTTGTGTGAAATACATTGTAGAAGGGGACACATCTATATATAGAACAAGTTCTAAAGCCGGAACAGGAGACGAAGAGATATTTGGGGAGCTGTAGCGACGTTGGAAAATGAAGAGATCGAAGCCGCCGTGTGATCGTGAGACGAAGAGACACATGCGGGAAAATGAAGACGAAGTGACACGCGGAAAATTGAAGAGAGTTATCACAGACGGTTCCATAGTAGAACCGTCTGTGAAAAGGAATCGCAGACGGTTCTATTTAAAAACCATCGTGATCGTTCCATATCACGAGCGGTTCTATTATAGAACCGTCGATATAATATCCTGCAGCGGTTCTCATTAGAAACCGTCTGTGATATACTTTTTATAAGGCGGGAAACGCTAGGGTTTTGCTCTCACTTGTCACTTCCCTGCGCCCCTTAGGCTCTCGCGCGCTCATTCGCCTCCTCTAGGGTTTAGGGCTCGCCCGTAGTTCACCGCCGACCACGACCTCGGCGCCGCCGCCCGATATTGGCGCCCCGACCTCGGTGCCGCCGCCCCCAACCTCGGCGCCCCCGACCTCGGCGCCGACCTCGGTGCCGTCGCCCACGACCTCGGCGCCCGTTCACCTCCTCGTCAGAAGCCCAAGCGACGCCGCCTCCGACCTCAACGCCGCCCGTCCTCCTCCCCTGTGGGCCTCCTCCCTACACCGGCCTTCTCCCCGCCGTCCTCCTCCCCGTGTCGGCCTCCTCCTTGCACCATGAGTTCTTGTGCGGCATCCTCTCTGTGAGTATTGCTCCTCTGTGGCAGTTCGGCTTTGTTGATCAGTGGGCTTTGTTGACATGCTCTGTGATGAACTCGCCTTATTATCTTGAGATTGAATGTGATAGTTAGTTCATACTTGAGCTCTATTGTATTACTTGCTACCGTCAATATGATCTACCGTTAATTGGTTACTTTCGGTTGAGCTCATAGTTACATTGCAAATTGATGGATTCTATTGACTAGTTTGTGATTCTTCTAGTTTATCTGTATGAGCTCATTCAACTTTTCATTTGCCATCTTGATCTCTGTTGTCAACCTCTGCTTGATCGAAGTTTAATCTGTTTTCATTAACGATTGAGATCATTTTGATTAAGCAAAGTATTGTTTAGAGCTCATAGTTTGAATTTATATTATCATATTCATTTAATGAAGAGTATAGACAATAGGATTGAGATGGCAAAGACTTGTTCTTTAGCTACTCTCCTTCCGAGAGCACATAATATCATCAATCAATATGTTGGAATAGTGTCTCAGGCACCGTGAGTTCTTGTGCGGCATCCTCTCTGTGAGTATTGCTCCTCTGTGGCGATTTGGTTGATCTTTTCATATATATATATATATATATATATATATATATATATATATATATATATATATATATATATATATATATATATATATATATATATATATATATATGCATTTGCTAGTTGATACCTTGATCTCAGATTAGTTCGATTTTCAATCTATATCAAGATATTGCAAATTGATCGAGTGGGCATTGTTGACATGCTCGTGATGAAATCATCTTATCTTGAGATTGAATGTGATAGTTAGTTCATACTTGAGCTCTATTGTATTACACTCATTGTCAATATGATCTACCGTTAATTGGTTACTTTCGGTTGAGCTCATAGTTACATTGCAAATTGATCGATGGGCTTTGTTGACATGCTCTGTGATGAACTCGTCTTATCTTTGAGATTGAATGTGATAGTTAGTTCATACTTGAGCTCTATTGTATTACTTGCTCTTGTCAATATGATGTATCGTTAATTGGATACTTTCGGTTGAGCTCATAGTTCTATTGTAAATTGATCTGAGTTCTATTGACTAGTTTGTGATTCTTCTAGTTGTCTGTATGAGCTCATTCAACTTTTCATTTGCTATCTTGATCTCTATAGTCAACCTCTGTTTGATCGAAGTTTAATCTGTTGCTAGTTAGAGTTGAGATCATTTGACGCTTAAGCAAAGTATTGTTTAGAGCTCATAGTTTGAATTTATATTATCATATTCATTTAATGAAGAGTATAGACAATAGGATTGAGATGGCAAAGACTTGTTCTTTAGCTACTCTCCTTCCGAGAGCACATAATATCATCAATCCGTAAAGAAAGTTTTACTTGATTCTATTTTGTTTCTATATCTTCATTGAAGGCTAGTCTTTCGTACATGAAGCATTAAACCTTTGCTTCGTGGATTAAGGAGTGTTAGGAGTGTTAGAATAGGAGCAGGAGGCGGCGAGCCCTCACAGATTAAACCTTTGCTTAGCATTTCCTTCGTCGATCGACACACTTGAGTGTACCTTTGTTTCGTGCCAATCCTCCAAGGCACGAAGCAGATGGTACACTCGGTGTGTCGACCTCGATGAAGTAGGCTCTGCAAATATGGGCTCGGGCAAAGTTTTATTTGATTCTATTTTGTTTCTATGTCTTCATTAAAAGCTAGTCTTACGTACATGAAGCATTAAACCTTTGCTTAGCATTTTCTTCGTCGATCCTGACACACTTGAGTGTACCTTTGCTTCGTGCCAATCCTCTAAGGCAAGAAGCAAATGGTACACTCCAAAGGTGTCTGGTCGATGAAGTAAACTGCAAAAGATTTGTATCACTAGTTTCTATCTATACAAAGATCACAAGAGAAGCTGGTGGATTAAGGAGTGTTAGGAGTGTTATAATAGGAGCAGGGAGGCGGCGAGCCCTACAGGATTAAACCTTTGCTTAGCATTTCCTTCGTCGATCCTAACACACTTGAGTGTACCTTTGTTTCACGCGGTCCTCCACGGCATGAAACAAATGGTACACTCCAAGGTGTCAACCTCGATGAAGTAGGCTTCCTTAGAGAAGTGGTGGATTAAGGAATGTTAGTAGTCCTGTATGAGCTCATTCAACTTTTCATTTGCCATCTTGATCTCTATAGTCAACCTCTGTATTTCTTCCCGAGATTAATTGTTTCATATTTATGCTGGAATTAATTATGATTATTTGCTAATATTGCACATGTTGAGCATATTATTAAGTTTAAATGTATATGTTAATTTGGGACACTTGCAATCCATTTTATTGCATATGTAACTTATATAGATAGCAAGTGTTTAGATGGCAGAGGCACCGTCTTCGCCAGCCACCGACGCTTGCAGATGGAAGAGGCGGCCGACGAGGCCACCAACACCGACGCCGCAGATGGAAGAGGCGCCGACGAGGTCATTGTCACCGTCGGCGATAATGACACGGAAGCGAGATGGCAGAGGACAATCGAAAATGCCTACGGGCCAACTAGTCATCACAGAGGTTAGTGACTTTGGGGTCCCTCTGAGTCCCAAGAGATCAGCGGCGAGATTCCGGACCATCTGCGGGATACTTGCAAGGAACGGGTCCTCATCACCACACCAACGTGGAAGGACTGATTTAAAGAAGCGAAGACACGTGTGGACAGAACTTTCAGAGAAGTTCACTATTCCGTAGCATATGTGGCACGCGTCGGCGACGGACGGCGATGCTCACGATGGGTAAATCGTGGAGGACCTTCAAGAGCATTCTTGTCACGGCACGTGAACACGGGTCGACGCCCTTTGCGCAAAGATCTGATTCTTGACACGGGAAGCATGGGACACCTTTGTGGCTATAAAACGACGGCCGAATTTAAGGAGCAAAGTCGGCGCACAAAGCTCTCGGACACGAAACACTCACCAAGACAGACTCGGCATCGGCTGGGTACACGGGTAAATACGAGGAATGGCGGCGGAGAAGGAGAACCCGTTTCTGATGTCACGTAGACCCGCGTCCCTAAAAGTTGGTTAAAAGCGAGGGCAAAGTCTCGTCTTGGGCAGATCTCCTTCACAAACCGGCAGACGTGAAGTGTCCCAACGTGTGGTAAATATGTCGAACTACTAAGTTGTTAATAAGTCCATAACTTCATAGTGCCTATAATAACGTGATGACCTCTTGCGGCGTGACTTGACTGCCCAAGCTTCCGAAGGCTCCTTCCATACAGACAGGGAGAAGGATATACTATCTACGGCCTTGGGAAACAAAGAGCACCCGGGTCGCACGCGAGGCCTTGGGGTTAACGTACCTTGGAGTCATAGATTCGCGGACGACTACTGCACGTATAGGACTAGGAAGAGATCCAAGGCCGAGCACGACAACCAGTTGGTACAGATGATTACTAACCAATTTCAAGTGCAGATGGTAGCATTGCAGAGTCAAATGGATATACTCATGAGCCAGCGGTCGCAAGCCACCCCCGCTAATTCGGGAGGCAGTCCTCCTCGATGTCGGAGTAGCGTCGCGTCTGCGCATAATTGTGAACATGACGACGTCCGATTACCGATAGACGACATCAAGGTAACGTACATCTATAGAATGCACCAAAGATAGACCTATAGGACGCCTTAGCTAATTGCGTATCATTTTGTAGGAGCCGACGCCCTGTAAGCTCCAAGTGAGGATGGATGGGTCCTTTGTATTGAGGTTGCAGGGATGGTGTATCCATACGAGGAAGGGCGGTCTGAAGACGGTGCCAATTTAGCGCCGCGGTTACACCAGGTCAGTGGATATGGTACATGTCAATTTTCGAGCCGTCCGTGAAGATTTGCCCGAACGAAGAGATCACAACACTAGGGATGCCGTCCCTCTTTTATCCAATGGCCCAAGAAGGACATCGCTCGACCCGAGAGTGCCGCGATCCGACATGACCATTCCTCTCCAACGGACCTCGATGACTCCACCTCATGTTTCGCCTCAGAAGGCCACCTCTTCGATTCCCATAGAGAAGACGCCGAAGTAACAGCAAAAGCGTGCCGTCGTATCAGTTCCCGAGTCGTCTCACAAGAAGATGCTGCCAATCGCTAAGGCCAAATTGAAATCGACGAATGTTAAGGCGCCTCCCAAGTTCGGGAAGTCTGCGATACCCGGGAACTACATCATCGGAAAACCATTGTGCTCCGACGCAGTATTAATGCACGCTGGATATGCTTGTCAGGCTTTTCATGCCTGGTACTTGGAGAAGACCCAAAAGAAGGGGTGCGATACTGGAATCACCGTCAGATACGAGGACAAGTATTTCTTCAACGGGACGAGGTACTTCGTCGTGGGCTTTAATGACTTATTTGAACTATTCAACCTCGTTGGCCTCGACGTCTCGCTTCTACGATGTTGGACATCGTAGCGCGCATAATCAAGTTCTACATTCATGTAATACCGATAAATATCACAACTCATTGCTTATGTATAGATACATTTGAAAAATATCCGGAATGGAAAGAACCGGTGGGTTTCCTCGACCCACATGTGGTATCGTTGCAAACCATCCAACAAGACTCGCCCTTTGTCGAGAAATACATAACGAGGTCATTGCTTCGTCACGATTTAACATGAAGTACATAGTGGTGTCCTACAACCGTGGGTAAGTGTCACTACTTGCTATACAAATTTCATTTGTACTTTATACGCAAACACGAACTTAGGTTTAATGACTATAGCAACATACATGAGTAGGTACCATGGATCCTTTTAGTTATTATACCCAAGAGGAACCATGTGATATACCTTGATTCCCTAAACCACAACAAGCACGACTTCAGCATTCTAAGAGGAATACTCGAGAGGTATGCTCATTTCCTCCTTACATAACTCTATTGTAGTCTTCATTTGTTTGAAATGGCCGAGGATAACTTTTTCGAATCATGTAGGTCGTTCATCAATTATGTTGCTAACAAAGGAATATACAATGGAAAGAGCGCCTAACTAACACACACAGGATGGATTTTCGATGACGCGCTACAACACGATAATCCTATATCATACTTCATAATAACGCATCTCGAATCGACTATACCTATATATGTAATTCTATTTTTGCATTGCGCATGACAAAAGATGATGAGTTATGTGCAATCTACGATGCTATCATATGCAACTAATCCTTAGAGCTAGGAAGAAGGATCCCGAGGTTTGTCAATCTCAAATAATTATTTCCTAATTATAAATTTAAATATATATATAGCTTACCACTTTACTCTTAATTGGTAGCGATGTGTCTTGGATTTACAATGTGATTCACTCGTTGAAGAGATCAAGGACATTCGAGGAAGCTCAAGACCTTTATCAACACGTAAATCATTGACGACAATGGAGAGTTTCACTCTCGCCAACCGAGAGCATCACCCGCCGACACCTCTCAACGTAAACAATTGTAATCCGCTTGTAACTATAGCGACAATACATGAACAAATGCTATCTTTTGTAATTTATTTTGAGTAATGATCACTTTGAGTTGTCAACAATTGATTATCTCTAATGAATCTGCTTTTGTGCATGCTTGAATCTGCTTTTGTGCATGCTTGTTTTGAGAGGGCATGGCTAGCAATTCCGAGGCTAGCTTGGAAAACAAAGAAAATTGTGGTCGGTATGAGCTATCACAGACGGTTTTTGCTAAAACCGTCAGGAAGTTAAGTATCACAAACGGTTTCGCTGAAAACCGCTCAGGATACGAGAATATCACTGACGGTTATCAAAACAAACCGCTCAGGATCCGAGAATATCACAGACGGTTTGTTTTGATAACCGCTCGTGATCCGAGAATATCACGACGGTTCTAAACAAAAGCCATCATGATATTCACAAATCACTGACGGTTTTTATTTAGAACCGCTCGTGATATTCTCGATCACGACGGTTTTTAGTCCAAAGCATGCTCAGGATACTAGCCTTCACTGACGGTTTTTTAGTAAAACCGTTTGTGATATTTAATATCACGAGCAGCTTTTTACCGCTCGTGATAATATCCTGTTATCACAGACCAACAAACATAGACTGTTCGAAAACCGTCTGTGATGACGGTTCCGAACCGTCTGTGATGTGGCTTCCTGTAGTAGTGTTGGTGGGTGGTATAAAAATGGTGGAAGGGCTCACCTAGCCCTGTGTTGGATTTTTCCTGAGCCATCGAGCTCAGTGGGTGTGGTCATTGGAGGCAGCTCCAATTAAAAGGATGCATTGGTAGAGTTTCCGCCGGATGGAACCTCTACTAAAATAATTATTGCACATGCTCTCTTTATCAAAATGCAATTTGTTAAAATGCTAAGTAATAGGACTTTGTAAGTATGATATTTGAAAAGTTGCTTTCGCAAATAAAAGAACCCGAACCATCCTTGTTAAGCCTTGCATGTATATATTTGCATTGTGTGTTGGCTCGCGAGCACGGTAGTAGTGCTCATTCTCGCTTCTCCCCCCAACCCTTTAGATAATGAAGACGACGGAGACTACGCTTTCTATGACGGCCCAGGAGATGACGGACAAGGCTATGATGAGGAGTAGTATAGTTCTGTAGTTTAGGTCTCGCCCAGTCTAAGTAGACTCGTTGGTACTCGCGTATAACCTATATTATCCAGCTCTTGGTTAATATCTGTCGTACACAAGTCACCCCAGTCGCTTGCCTGTGTGAGATGAGCCCTACCTTGCCTTTTGCTTCCGCTGTAGTTTACGTTGCTCTTATGTGATGTAATCCATTTGGCATGCTCGGCCCCTTTTGTAAAACTCGACCCGACGTGGTCTATGTCACTCAGTTGGTTGTAATATTTAATATTTCAATTCACGCTTGTATGAATGATTCAGCAATGTGTACTATGAAGTGCTAGCTACTGATCCAGAGAATAGCACAGTGATTTCACAGAGGATTTGGATTCTCAGAATCCGGGTCCGACAGTGCCAGGCCACATGGCACGATTTGGGAGCGGGGCACGTGGCCTGCCGTGGTTTAGGATCACGACACGTGGCCTACCGCCTCAAAATCACACGGTAGAAGTGTTATTTTTGTTATTTTGCTCGCGAATGGATTAGTTTTGCTATTTTGTCTAAAAGCATGTCATTTTGGCCAAAGACTCGAGACTGGAGTAAGGGAAGGAGTGTTGCTATGCGAGTGTTGTATCTCAATTTTTACACTACACCGCACAAGCTACGTGAATTTCTTTGCTTTGGAATGGGTGGTATTGGTTAGAGAGTAGATTGGAAACTCTGGAGATGTAGAGTGAAGCTTGTATGAGATGGGTATGCCTTTTCTTTTGGACTATGAGATGGGTAATTTGGTATGCTTAGAAGCTGTAAATATCGAAGGAAGTGGAACACACAGCTAGGTGTCCAACCCAAAGGTGGTATGTAACGTGGACAACAAAGCTCACGATAGAAGACATCTTCTTGCTGGACATAGACAACAAGGTACATACTGTACCGAATCCGGTAATTTGGCAACCAACGAGTCCAGGTTCTGTTAAAATTAATACTGATGGAGCGTTCGATGTCGTACGGCGGCACTGGAGGTTCAGGCTCTATAATCCGTGATTACTCTGGAAGTTGTATGATAATATCCCTGATGTTTTTACCATTGAAGCGCTCGCAGCATGAGATGGCCTTCTCCTTGCAGAGAGACAGGGATGCAATGATGTGGTTCTGGAATCTGATAAGTTGACTCTAGTCAATATGATCAAGTCGGAAGATGGCGCAAGATCAGCCATTGCAAGCATATGGCATGAAATCAAAGAGCTTTAGTAGGAATTTCAGCAATTTTTCTTGTGTTCATACTCGTCGTGATGCGAATTCAGCAGCTCACTGCTGTGCGAACGAAGCGTCGATGGGCAGATTGTTTTGTATTTGGGTTAACTGTGTTCCTGATTTGCTTAAGGCCATACTCTCTAAGGATTGTAATCATGCTATGAGTAATAAAGCTCATGTGATTTGCCCTAAAAAAACAAAGCTAATGCTGACACTGGTGAAACCACAGGAGTTAATAAGATTACATCAATTATGCATATAAATTGCAGGATATTATTATTTTCCAATATCGCCAAAAAGGAAATAATTTATTTCCCCACCTACTTCCCACTTATTATATATCCCTTCTCTTCAGTTTATATATTGTGGTGCTAGTTCCTAACGTGTGGAGCTATGGACAGATAGAAGGCTCGCAGTACAAGGAGTGCTCCTTACCATGACTGTTGCATCCTTTACTTGCTACTCTTCTTCTTTGCTTGCGAATGGGTGGGGTCAGGAAACGATTAGCTACGGGTAGCTTGATTACGGCTGAGATGTGGGGGAGAAAAACCAGCACGACACGGCTTCCACTTCAAGACCTACGAGACAACAATGCCAGACATCTTGGTATGAAGGGAAAGAAAAACAGATCCTCGCACTGTGATGATTTATACAAATTGTGACGCCCGTATAGGCAAATTCGAGCATTACACCAAACCAAAACACTTCTCCAAGCTTCATGGTCAGAACACTAGGACACATCAACTATTCACAGAGTACCATAGATGCTTGGAATCAGCTTGACCTACACAATCGGAGGAGCAGCCTGACAGCTTACAACAGTCCAAGCATTACACCAAACCCAAGCACTTCTGCAAGCTTCATGATCACAACACTAGCACACAACAATAATTTACGGAGTACAATAGACGCTTGGAATTAGCTCAAGTCTTTCCCTATTTTTCCTAAATTAGTTGGACAAGATGCTTCTCTGGTTGATTCATGGAAGAAATAATTAGAGGTAGCCGGACTGAAATTTTAACAGTTCCCCAAATGCTGAGAACAGAGTAAAGCATGCACAGCAAAGTTCATGTTTAGACCGATACAAATAAGGTAGAATCAGTGCTGCAAATAAACCAGAGGATTTTATTGTTTGCCCATACCACCTGTTCATAAAATTCACGTCGGAACTCCTGTTTTATGGGCATCAATAGCATCCAGTCTGATAGAATAAGCGAATATAAAAAAACCACAAACGGTACTTATTACGGAATAGTAACTAGCAAGAACGAAGTAATCAGTGACTTTCTTAATTATCAGCATCACAAAACATCGCATAGTTTCTAATCAGGTCAATTCAATAATCCTTGCAAACATCCCTAAAACAAATCCATGCATACAACAATTGTTGGCGCTTTCACATACAAAGGTAAAATCTACGGTAGGGAAGAGGCAGTGGTGCTAATCAGAACAGGATGAGGAACTAGACAGTTGGAGAGCACTATTTAAAAAGTTTTCTCCATAAGCTGGATCGGTGCCAAGATATTCTGTTTACTTGTCTCCACAATGCAACCATTCATCACCATCTCTTCGAGCATAAAGTGCACCTTCTCCAGATGGAACATGATATCGAGCTCACACTGGCCGAGAAAGGGGAAAAAGAGATAAGTAGCATCAGCTCTAGTCATGCGAGTATCTTTACAATGCAGAGAGATAAAATCCTTGGGATTATGCAAGCTTACCACATTGCCAAAGTGGCGGTCCATAGTTTCCACCAAAAGATGTATGAATTCGAGGATAGCTAATTCATTCTGCCAAACGAGATGCAATTGAAACAGCATCAATTGTATCAGCTGGAGCAATTGCCTCAATGAAACTTCGAGGAAAACTATAATGTAATACTTGTAACAAAATTTGCAAGTTGCAACCAAAACTAGCTGGAGGAATATTTGTCTTGATCAGACATATAAATTGCTTCAAATGGTACGAGAACAAATAGCCTCTTATTGCAGAAAGTGAAAAGTTGCCAATTGCACTCAAGTTCATTCATAAGCCAGGCGCTTAACAGCAAGACAAAAGGCAGAAGACACAAGATAGATATACAGGGATACATAGGCAGAGTTGTCATAGTGTAACAGTGTTACTGTAGGATGAATAGAAATAACACCAATGAGCATCATTTCGTTTGAGATATTTGTAGTGAACCCTTCAGTTAACACATAAAGGATTCATCCCAACAAAACAGTGCCATCAAAGGATAGTTCAGTAGAAATACGTTGAAATACCCAAGAAAGATATCCCTTTTTAGACGTATGTACCAATGTGCAAGACACATCACTATCAAAATCTACATGTGCACACTTTGACTCACCAAACGAAGATACATGAACAAGATCTAAGCCCACAGCATCAAAACTGGTAATACCCCCAACAACAAAGCTCCATCTGCATTAGCAAAGATTGCTTGAGTCACTAGAAACTAATCTGAATTCATCAGTACATGATGGATATTGCCAGGTTTCTTATTGAGTGGATATTGGCTGAATGCCTGGGCAAACCTGCAAAAATCAGTCCAGAAGGAATCCATGTTGGAGGAAAGCCAAAGGTTGGAGTTTGTGGCGAAGTATCTCCTCAATTTTCATGGGTGGAAGCTTAGTCATAGGATTTGCAATCAATGAATTGAAGTTTCAATTGTCTTTTGGTTGTAAGGCTTAATGCCGTTTTTTATGTTGGGATTTGTGTGTTACTCCAGGTTCTTAATAAATTGGGTTGTGTACATCTTTGATGCAGAGGTCGGGGGAGATTTTTCTCTTCCATTATCTAAAAAAAAATCAGTACAGGATGGAAGAACAGGACCAACTAACAGTAGAATCACCAAATGCAGACTTGCAAAAGAATAAGCGATGCCATCAAAGGATAAATCAACAGCAATACCACAAAATTACCAAAGATGAATTCTTTGAAAGCTTTGTACCCTTTTTTACCACAGAATGAGGAAAGTTCATCCCTATTAAACCCTATTTTGTGCACACTACCTTTCTCTTAGCAAAGCAAGATGATTAGAGCCGAACCCACAGCACCACAGGTGATATTCCGATGAATCGATTGAATCTAGACTTGCTACAATTGCCTAACTGGTGTGACAATGAAGTAAATTCAAGAAGATGGGAGAGACAGGAGCAGGCGGAGTCGCACCTCATCGTTGTCGACGCCGACGAGGAAGAAGAGGGAAGCGTAGCGCCTGTACACGACCTTGTAGTTCCGGTGCTCCACGAAAGAACACTGCAATCGCACACCGGGCCATCAGATCAACATGAGCAGAAAGGTCAATCAATAACTCATCCTGATCCAGATCCAAGAAAAGAGCCTTCTTTTTCCCCATCCTCCTCTTGATTCGGGCCCAAGATTTGGGGCAAGAATAGTAGGGGTTCTCGGATCCAGGAAAGTAAGGAAGGAACGAACTGATACAGTTGTTGAATTGGCGGGCGGGCGGGGTGTCAGGACCCAAGTGTCTGACGAACTGAAGTTAGCTAAATTCTGGACTGGGGGAAGAAGAAGCTGAAGTCGGCACCAACCTTACCGCTTTGTCGATTTCACTTGGACCTACATGGGCGGCCAGGATGTGCGTTGGCTAGTGGATGGAGATCCGACGATCTGAAATGCTACCAATATTTACTGTTGCGCCATCTTTTTGTCGTTGCTTTGGAACTCTGTAAACTCATATGTTTTACGTTCAGAACTCTGTAAACTCATATGTTTTACGTTCAGACTTTTACTTCAAAGCTGTAATCTGTTCGGTTAATCCCGGGCTACTTAACCCGTGGAGTTGGAATGAGAAGCTATCGAACAACAGTATATTCGTCTCCTTTAGTTGGTAGTTCGTAGAACCCTAGCATACTTTCCTCTCCTAAATCCCCAATCTGTTCTCTCAACTTGCAGGTTGTTTCTCTGAATTTGCTGATCCTGTCATTTGGTATCTGAGCAGTAACAGATCTGGGAGTTGATGGTGGCGAAGACTAGATCCCACGGTTCGATTGAGAAAGAAGGGATTGAAATAGAAAATAGGGCTGAGATTATCAAGATCCAAGAGAAGTTGTTGGAGCTAGACTCTTTGAAGGCAGATGTGGCGGAAATCAAGAACCTTCTATTTGCGAACTTCTCCAAACTCGCTATGCCAAGACGGAGTGGCGACTCTCGAGGCACTGGCGGAAGAACAATTTCAATGACGAGGTCAAATCTGAATTTGGAATGCCAAGAGGAACCGAAGGACTGGAGCTCATACCACTTTTTTCGTGGAGCCAAATATGGTAACCTCGAACCACCCTCCGATTTTTTCTCCTGCTATCCGAACCACTTCGCAAGTTGATGTGGGGGAAGGGTCAGGAGAGCCTCAAAGGATAACACTATAGGCTTCTGCAGCTATACCTGAGATGTTCAACCAAGGTTTTAATCATGACCCTGGAGTTCCGGTGGCTCCACCCTGGACATGGTAGGATACCCATCCAGCAGTGGCGATTCAGCCGTATTACCATCCGGCGTTGAATGCTAATACATGTTATGATAACCAGTTGCCGCATTCAAGTTGGAATTATACCTCTAACAACTCGGGAGTGAGTTGGGTCGGGCCTATGGGGAACATGAATCAAAACATAAACAGCAGTGGACATCAATTTGTAGAGGCAGTCATTAGAGGTCCAAAACTTGAAATACCTTTGTTCATAGGGGATGAACCAAGTGGATGGCTAGAACAATGCGAGAAGTTCTTTGAGATGGCTGGGACGCCCAGAGAATAGTGGGTGAATATCGCCTCTAGAAACTTCACTGGAAGAGCTCATACTTGGTTTAAGGGGATTGGAATAGCCTGGCAGGTGCTCAATTGGTAGCAACTCTGCGCTATGATTTCGGATCGATTCTCAGAGGCCAGTGCTCAAGAGGCAGTTGAAAAACTTCAGACAATGAAACATATTGGGAATGTTGGCAAGTATATCGACTATTTTGAAAAATGTGTGGAGTTGGTGAGAAGGGATCACCCATACTTGCAAGAAGCTTACTTATTGAGTTGTTTTATTGGTGGTTTGAAGGATGAAATCAAGTTTGGAGTGAGCATGCATCAGCCGAAGGGCTTGCTTGAGGCATATTGGTATCTTGGTTAGAAGAAAAGGCGATTCAAAGCTAAAAAATTTGGATATTCTGGGAGTTAACAGAACTGGCCGGTATCTTGTTGCTTTCAGGTAAGGGCCAGTTAAAGGGAGTAATATAGAAGGGAATGAAAGGGGAAGAATTCAGACTCAAGAAGGGAACAGAAGGAATTGTTGGCATTGCAATGAACCATGGGTCCCTGGGCATAACCTGAAGTGTAAAGTTAAGAAAGCCCTGCACACAATCTTGATGCAAGGTGAGGAGGGGAATGGAGTGGATACTGATGACATAGAGGCAGCGAAGGAGTCGGGGTTCTTAACTGCTCCTAGGAGTCCTGAGGAACTAGTAGAGACTCAAGAGAATGCACAGCTATTGATAATTTCCGGTCAAGCTATTTCAGGAGTTATAGGACCAGCCACTTTTTCTTTGAGGACAACAATTAGGGGAAGATCTGCAGTACTGTTGGTTGATAGTGGCAGTACCCATTCTTTCATAGACTATGAATTCGCAGTCAGGAGTGAATGCAAGCTTCTTTATCAACCGGTTAAGAAGGTAAAAGTTGTAGGGGGTGGGGAATTATGCACTGAAGCTAGAACTGAAAAGATCTCTTATGTGGTTCAAGGTTGTCCTTTTGCCACTTCATTTCAACTACTAAATCTGAAAAGTTATGCCATCATTCTTGGGGCGGATTGGATATATGAACATAGTCCAATTGGGCTAAATCTAAAGTCCAGGGAGTTGACTATCCTGAAAGAGGGGGAAAATGTGACTTTCAAAGATTATACACTCCTAGATAAACACTATTTAGTAGGAGTTACCAGATTAGAGAAAATCATGAGAAAAGAAGTGTTGGGTTGCATGATTCAGGTTAATTGGGCTCAGGAGGAAGAAAACTTGGAGGCAAGAGAATTACCAAAAGAGGTGCAAGAGTTATTGCAGCAGTACTCTGATATTTTCAAGGAACCAAAGGGGTTGCCTCCAAAAAGGGAATGGGATCATGGTATACCACTAAAGGGTAATGCAGATCCACCTAATATAAGACCCTATAGGACTCCACATCATCAAAGGGAAGCCATGGAGAGTATTATCAAAGAGTTGCTAGACTCTGAAGAAATCAAGGTTAGTGTGAATCCTTATTCTTCCCCGGCTATTATGGTTAGAAAAAAAGATGGCTCTTCGAGATTGTGTGTGGACTATAGGCAACTCAATTCTATGACAATCAAAAACAAGTACCCAATGCCAATAATAGAAGATCTATTGGATGAATTACATGGGGCAACTATTTTTTTTGTAAGTTGGATCTCAGGTCCGGTTACCATCAAATCAAAATGGCAGAGGAAGATATCTCAAAGACAGCTTTTAGAACTCACTCAGGCCATTATGAGTATACTGTTATGCCCTTTGGGCTAACTAATACCCCAGTAACATTTCAATTTCTTATGAATCATATCTTCAGTGCTCAGTTGAGGAAGTCCATACTTGTATTCTTTGATGACATCCTAGTGTTCAGTAAGACTCTTTCAGACCATGTAAAATATTTACAGCAAGCGTTTCAAATACTGAGACAGAATCAATTGTTTGCAAGGATAAATAAATGCAGTTTTGCTGTGGCTGAAATAGGGTATTTGGGTCATATTATCAGTGATTCTAGAGTGGCAACCGATCCAATGAAGATAGCTGATGTGGTTAAATGGCCTACATCAAATACAGTATACAAACTGAGGGGATTTTTGGGTTTAACAGGTTATTATAGAAGATTTGTGAGAGGGTATGGAAAGATTTGCCAACCACTCTTTGACATATTGAAGAAAGACTCTTTTGTTTGGGGAGAAACACAGGCCATAGCTTTTGAAACCCTGAAGAAGGTTATGACTACATGTCCAGTTTTAGCATTGCCTGATTTTGCTCAACCATTCATTTTAGAAACTGATTCCTGTGGTACTGGATTGGGAGCAGTCTTGATGCAAGGTAAAAGACCTATTGCTTACTATAGTAAAACTTTGGGCACAAGGGCAGCAACACAGTCAATATATGAAAAAGAAGCAATGGCAATTCTAGTGGCTTTGAAGAAATGGAGGCACTATTTATTAGGCAATCAGCTGGTGATCAGAACCGACCAAAAAAGTTTGAAGTTCATAACAACCCAAAGAGTAGCAAAGGGAATCCAACACAAATTACTTCTCAAGTTACTGGAATTCGATTACAAAGTGGAGTATAAGAAGGGAAAAGAGAACCTGGCTGCAGATGCCTTGTCAAGAAAGGATGTCAATCTTCAAGAGAGTGAAGAAAGATGTCATGACATAGTTACCATTTTGCCTGAATGGGTAGAAGATGTGAAAAGAAGCTATACTAACGATCCTCATTATGAGAAAATGGTAATTGATAGTGGTTATATCCTAGATTAAAGATTGGTAAGGTATAAAGGGAGAATTTATGTGGGAGTAGGAAATGATAGCAGGACCAAGATCCTAGATTATTTTCACTCATCATCAATTGGAGGGCATTCTGGAAGGAGAGCTACATATCATAGAATAAAAAAACTATTTTATTGGCTTAAGCTCAAAGGAAATGTGGAGGCGCTAGTTGCTGAATGTCCAGTCTGTCAGGTTACCAAATCAGAACACATACATATCCCCGGGTTGCTGAATCCATTAGTGGTACCCGACATGGCATGGACTCATATAAGCATGGATTTCATTGAGGGATTACCTAAATCCCGACGCAAGGAGGTAATTCTGGTGGTAGTGGACAGGTTCACTAAATATGCTCACTTCTTGTCCTTGGCCCATCCTTATTCAGTACAACATGTAGTGCAAGCTTTCATGGATAACATATTCAAATTACATGGGATGCCCATTGCTATCGTGACTGACCGAGACAGAATATTTACAAGTCATTTATTCCAGGAGAGTTTTAAGATGATGAAAGTATCTTTAAGATTAAGTAGCGCTTATCATCCACAAACTGACGGGCAAACTGAAAGAGTGAATCAATGCTTGGAGGCCTATTTGAGGAGCATGACATTTCAGGAACCAAGAGAGTAGATGTGTTGGTTAACACTAGCGGAATGGTGGTATAACACATCATACCATACTTCTTTGAAAATAACCCCATTTCAAGCGCTATATGGATATCCACCTCCTCAAGTTGGTTAGCTCTCCATTCCTTGTAATGTATCAGATGAGGCAAGGATCACTGTTGAACAGAAGGAGTAAATGTTGGAGCAGCTGAAGTCAAATCTGCACAATGCCTAGGAGAGGATGGAACACTATGCTGATAAATCTAGAACTGAGAGGAAGTTTCAATAGGGGACATGGTATACCTCAAAATGCAACCCTATAGACAAACGGCTTTTGGCATAAGGGGATCTCTAAAGCTCAGGTCTAAATTCTATGGTCCTTTCCGAGTCCTGGAAAAATTGGGTTCGGTTGCTTACAGATTACAACTCCCTGAGCACACCGCTATTCATCCCGTATTCCATGTGAGTTAGTTAAAGAAGCATTTGGGATCACATGCAGTACCACTTCCTGGATTGCCATTGGTTGGAGAGGATGGCAAAATCAAAACCGAACCTGTAGCTGTTCTGGACCGGCGCATCATACCTCGCCGAAATGAACCGGTGGCGCAGTGGTTGATTCAGTGGCTTAATCTGGGTCCTGAAGATGCTACCTGGGAATACTTGACTTTCATCCGGAAGACATTTCCTCATTTCACTCCTTGAGGACAAGTTCGGATTCAATCGGGGGGAAAATGTCAAGACCCAAGTGTCTGACGAACTGAAGTTAGCTGAATTCTGGACTGGGGGAAGAAGAAGCTGAAGTCGGCACCAACCTTACCGCTTCGTCGATTTCACTTGGACCTGCATGGGTGGCCAAGATGTGCGTTGGCTAGTGGATGGAAGATCCGACGATCTGAAATGCTACTAATATTTACTGTGCGTCGTCTTTTTGTCGTTGCTTTGGAACTCTGTAAACTCAGATGTTTTACGTTCAGACTTTTACTTCAAAGCTGTAATCTGTTCGGTTAATCCTGGGCTACTTAACCCGTGGAGTTGGAATGAGAAGCTATCTGTGAGAACCCGCACAATTAAACTACGCTAAGCAACATTAATCAGTAATTAATGGTAATTAAAATTCCTTAATTGTGATAAAGTGTAACCGCAATTTGGACCTCAAGCTATTAATCTACACATTTGTCAATATGAAGCTTTGTATTATCAATACAGCAGCACTTCAATACATCTCAAAGTATATCAAAATACAACCTTGATTACATCTCAACAATTTAATTGTAATTAAAGATAATATACTTACATTCTGGGAATAGATACAAGATGAATTCTACATCTGACTCAAAGCAATTACAAAAGATAATTAAATTACAATTCACTTCTTGCATTTCTTTCTTCAAAGTCTTTCCTTGAAAATGCATCCAATCTTCTTCCACCATCTCAGTTCATGCAACCAAAATCATAGAAATTAGTTAGCCAAATAACCCTGGTCGGTTATCACAACCATGCACAGTGAGGGCAGTAGTAGCATAAAGGGTAAGATAGAAATGAACAGTAGAGGGTAACTAGGGCACTACACAGTTAAAGGATAACCCAGAGCGCTCTACTGTTAACTAGGGCACTGCACAAAGAGATAACCCAGAGCACAGACTGCACAGGAAGGAGTGAAGGAGATAACCCAGTGCACAGTCAAAAGAGAAGCCAACCGCCATAGGGCAAAGGATAAGCTGGCTGCACAGGGCAAGGGATAAACCAACCGACTCAGGGAGAGGATAACCCAGCCGAGAAGCCCTCCCCTGCATGCCTATTCCCCCACAAAGGCTACTGCCTTGCACAAGCCTCATCAGACCAACCAGTCCCCTTCCAATTCCCAAACCAGCCGAAGGCAAAGCCAAGCAAGGCAACAAAGCAGCAAGGGAATCAAGGCAAGCAAGCATTGACCTCCTTCTGCAACCGGAGCATCAGGGCAGCCAGGAGGAGGAGCTCAGCATCCACACCACCATCACTGCCTGCAAACCCCAACCCACAAAGGAGAAGAGGAGGGCACCAGCTCGAAGCCGGCGCTACCATCCCCTTCCCCATCCCAGGATCCAACCCAAGGTAACCTCAGTATCCTCTAGTAGGCATTACACATACACATCAGGCACATCTAGAATATCTCACAGCAGCACCAACATGCAGCCATCAATTCATCACATCACAAAGCAAGAGGTTAGGGAGGAAAGGAAGTACCTCGGGAACCCAGATGAACCATCTCCCACCCCATGCGCCACCAACAAACATCACTGTAACCGACCTCCAAAGAGCTCAACTCCTCACCATATCATGCATGTTAATGGATAGCACACATCAGTAAGCAAACCACCAACAATCAATTAAATAAATCAATCTCAGTAAGCAACAACATGAATCAACTTAATGAATCATCGCCAGATAGCAGGTCAAGTGTAGAAGGGAAGTCAGTAGGCAGCGGGTTGAACTTAGGACCGAGCTCGGTTGAGCCCAGGCGAGCGCGAGCCAGAGAGGCGTAGGGCCGAACCGAGGCACCGACGGCCGGTGGCCGGATGGCCGAGCCGGCCTAGCGGCGCGTGGAGGCGGCCTGAACCGGGAAAGAGGGGTAGGAGAAGGAGGCGAGCGGAGGGGAGCCGAGCCGGCGCTGGCCTCCCGGCCGCACCGGGGAGGCCGAAGGCCCAGAGGGAGCGGCAGCAGGCTAGCAGCTAGGAGGAGGCGGCGGCAGCGAACCGGAAGAGGAGCGCCGGGAGGAGGCCGGGCCTAGGGCATGGCGTAGGCGGCGGCTGGACCCAGGGGCGGCGGCGAGCCGAGCCACGTGGGGAGAAGCCAGGTAGGCGGTCCGGAAGACCTTTCCGAACTTCATGCCTTGAGGACAAGAGCGAAATCAAGAAGGGGGAAATGTCAGGACCGGGAGGTTCAGAAGTTTGAGCGAACTGAAGAAGAAGAAGAATGTAACAGGCTGAAGTTGAAGTCTGCAACAACTATACCGCTTCAGCGACTTCCTTTGAACTCAGATGGAGGGCGTGGATGCACAATGACTTCCGAACGGAGGATCCGACGATCAGGAGTCATCTCGATGTTTACTGTGGCGTCAGCTATATTGTCATCCACTTGAACTCCGTAATTTTAGTGCTTTACTTTACTTGCTTGGCTGTAACTTTGCCGATTAAACCCTGGCTATATACCAGTGGAGTTGGAATGAGAAAGTATGAACAACCAGCATATTCGTATCTTTAGTTGATAGACCATAGAACCCTAGCACTTTCCTCTTCCCCAGCCCGTGCTGTTTTCTCTGAAACATTCGACCCTGTCAATGGTATCAGAGCAGTAACAGGTCCGGATTGGTGATTGCAAGAGCGGAGGTTGGGGCAATCGCCTGATTGGCCACCGTAAAATCCCTAAGCTCAAGCAATCTGTGAGTTGATGGTGGCAAAGACTTGATCCCACGGTTCGATTGAGGAAGAAGGCATTGAAATGGAAAATCGGGCTGAAATCATCAAGATACAAGAGAGATTGTCAGAGCTAGACATCCTAAAGTCAGATGTGGCAGAAATCAAGAACCTTTTATTTGCTAAGTTCTCCAACCCGTCGATGCCAGTTGTGGAAGGGGTATCAACGGAGACTAGAGCGGAAGATCCAATACCAGCAGAAGGGAGTTGGAACCCGATCTGGAACGTTGAGCGGAACCGGAGGACGGGAGCTCCTGCTACCTTTTTCGTGGAACCGAATGCGGTAATCTCCAATCATCCTCCGATCTTCTCTCCTGCAATCAGAACTTCTTCACAAGTGGAGATGGGGAAGGGTCAGGAGAACCTCACAGGAGAGTAATACAGTCTTCAGGAGCTAGACCTGAGACACAGAACCAGGGATTTAACCATGGGCCTAGAGCTCCGGCGGCACCGCCCTGGACATGGCAGACTACGGACCCGATAGTAGCTATGCAGTCATATTACCACCCGGTTTTGAATGCAAACCCATATAATGCTGCTCCATTACCACACACAGGCTGGAATTATACATTGAACCACCTAGGGGTGAATCTAAGCTATCTGTGGGGAAACATGAACTAGAACATGGGCAATAGGGAACATCAATATGCCGATGCAGTCATTAAGGGCCCGAAATTGGAGCTACCACTATTCACAGGAGATGAACCTGGTGGATGGCTTGAGCAGTGCGAGAAGTTCTTTGAGTTGGCTAGAACGCCCAGGGAGCAATGGGTGAACATTGCTACCGGACACTTCACTGGAAGGGCGAATACCTGGTTCAAGGGAATAGGGATAACCTGGCAAGTGCTAAACTGGCAGCAGCTTTGTGCTATGATTTCAGACAGGTTTTCAGAGGCCAGTGCTCATGAGGCAGTTGAAAAGCTACAAACAATGAAACATATTGGTAATGTTAGCAAGTATATTGACTATTTTGAAAAATGTGTAGAGCTAGTGAGGAGAGATCATCCATACTTGCAAGAAACATTTTTGTTAAGCTGTTTCATTGGTGGTTTGAAAGATGAGATAAAATTTGGAGTGAGTATGCACCAACCGAAAGGACTACTGGAGGCTTACTGGTATGCGAAGCTAGAAGAGAAAGCAATGCAAGCTAGAAGGGTTGGACAGTCTGGAGGATTCAATAGGAACAAGACAGGTCCTACTGTATTCAGGCCGGGACCAGTAAAAGGGAGTAACGTAGAAGGAATGGAAAGGGGAAAAACTCAAACCCAAGAGGGAAACAAAAGAAATTGTTGGCATTGTAATGAACCATGGGTTCCTGGACATAACCTGAGATGTAAAGTGAAAAAGGCCTTGCATACCATATTAATGCAAGGAGAAGAGGAGATGGGGCTAAATACTGATGACATAGAAACAGCCAGGGAGCCAGATTTCACAACCGCTCCTGGAAGTCCTAAGCAGCCCGAAGAGCCTCAAGAGAAGGAACAACTTCTGTTAATTTCCAGTCAGGCGATGTCAGGTATTACAGGGACTGCTACTTTTTCATTGAGAATAGTGATTGGGGGGAAAACAACAGTCATGTTAGTGGATAGTGGCAGTGCTCATTCATTTATGGATTATGAATTTGCGGTCCGGAGTGAATGCAAACTTCTATACCAACCAATGAAGAAAGTAACAGTGGTAGGTGGGGGTGAATTAGGCACCGAGGCCAGAACTAAGTTGATTCCTTACGCAGTGCAAGGATGTCATTTTGCTACTGCATTTTAGCTATTAAACCTTAAAAGCTATGATATCATTCTTGGGGCGGATTGGATATATGAACACAGTCCAATTGGATTAAACCTTAAATCCAGAGAGTTGACTGTATGTAAAGAGGGAAAGGAGGTAATTTTCAAAGACTACACTCTTCCTGACAAGCACTATTTGGTAGGAGTTACCAAATTAGAGAAAATACTGAGAAAAGAAGTGATAGGGGGTATGATTCAGATTAATTGGGCTCAAGAAGATAAACACTTGGAAGCAAGAGAATTACCAAGAGAGGTGCAAGAGTTATTGCAACAGTATGATGATATATTCAAAGAATTGAGAGGATTACCTCCAAAAAGGGAGTGGGATCATAGTATACCATTAAAAGGCAACTTAGATCCTCCTAATATCCGACCCTACAGAACTCCTCACCATCAAAGGGAAGCCATGGAGAGAATTATCAGGGAACTGCTAGATTCTGAAGAAATCAAGGATAGTGTGAGTCCTTATTCTTCCCCGGCGATTATGGTTAGAAAAAAAGATGGTTCTTGGAGATTGTGTGTGGATTATAGGCAATTAAACTCAATGACAATCAAGAACAAATACCCAATGCCGATCATAGAAGATCTATTGGATGAGTTACATGGGGCAACTATTTTCTCTAAGTTGGACCTCAGGTCAGGGTATCATCAAATCAGAATGGCTGAGGAAGATGTCTCGAAGACAGCTTTTAGGACTCACTCCGGCCATTATGAGTACAAGGTGATACCTTTTGGACTAACAAATGCTCCCGCCACATTTCAATTTCTTATGAATCATATCTTTTGTGAGCAATTGAGGAAGTCTATACTTGTATTTTTTTGATGACATCTTGGTGTTCAGTAAGAGTCTAACAGACCATGTTAAGCACTTACAGCAAGCATTTCAAGTTTTGAGACACAATCACTTGTTTGTGAGGAGAAGTAAATGCAGTTTTGCTATGGCCGAAATTGGGTATTTGGGGCATATTATCAGTGGGTCTGGAGTGGCAATTGACCCAATAAAGATAGTGGATGTGGTGAATTGGCCTACCCCGAATATAGTATCCAAATTAAGGGGATTTCTTGGCTTAACGGGGTATTATAGAAGATTCGTGCGAGGGTATGGTAAGATTTGCCAACCACTTTTTGACATCTTGAAGAAAGATTCTTTTATGTGGGGAGAAAAACAAGCAATAGCTTTTGAAACCCTGAAAAAAGCTATGACTACATGTCCAGTATTAGCATTGCCTAATTTTACTCAACCATTCATGTTAGAAACTGATGCTTGTGGTAGTGGATTGGGAGCTGTGTTGATGCAAGGCAAAAGACCTGTTGCTTATTATAGTAAAACCTTGGGTACAAGATCAGCTGCACAATCAATTTATGAAAAGGAAGCTATGGCAATTCTCGAGGCTTTAAAGAAATGGAGGTATTATCTATTAGGGAATCAGTTGATAATCAGAACCAATCAAAAGAGTTTGAAGTTCATAACAACCCAAAGAATCACAGAGGGAATACAACACAAACTGCTTCTCAAGCTACTGGAATTTGATTATAAAGTGGAGTATAAAAAGGGAAAAGAAAATCTAGCTGCTGATGCCTTATCAAGAAGGGATGTCAATTTGCTAGAGGGGGAAGGTAGTTGTCACGCCATAGTTACCATGTCAACTGAATGGGTGGAGGATGTGAAACGAAGTTACACTAATGATCCTTAGTATGAGAAAATGGTAGTTAACAATCAGTTGCTTGCTGGGACTAACAGTGGGTATGTCATGGATTCCGGTTTGGTAAGATATAAAGGAAGGATATATGTTGGATTGGGAAATGACAGCCGAAACCAGATTTTGAACTCCTTTCACTCATCATCAATTGGAGGGCATTCTGGAATGCGAGCTACATATCATAGAATCAAGAAATTGTTATATTGGCCAAGGCTCAAAAGAAATGTGGAGGAACTAATTTCCGAATGTCCAGTCTGTCAAATTACCAAATTAGAACACATTCATATTCCTGGGTTGTTGAATCCGTTAGTGGTACCGGACATGGCTTGGACTCATATAAGCATGGATTTCATTGAGGGACTACCTAAATCCCGAGGCAAGGAGGTAATTTTGGTAGTGGTGGACAGATTCACTAAATATGCTCATTTCTTACCTTTATCTCACCCTTATACTGTCCAACATGTGGTACAAGCCTTTATGGATAACATATTCAAACTGCATGGGATGCCCATTGCTATAGTGACTGATCGAGACAAAATATTCACTAGTCATTTGTTCCAAGAAATCTTTAAGATGATGAAGGTATCTTTAAGAATGAGTAGCGTTTATCATCCGCAAACGAACGGGCAAACGGAAAGAGTGAACCAATGCTTAGAAGCTTATTTGAGGTGCATGACTTTTCAAGAACCTAAAGAATGGATGAGTTGGTTAACACTTGCCGAGTGGTGGTACAACACTACCTACCATACTGCTTTGAAGATCACCCCATTTCAGGCATTATATGGATATCATCCTCCTCAAGTTGGAGAGCTGTCCATTCCTTGTAATATATCCGAGGAGGCAAGAATTTCTATTGAACAAAAAGAGCAAATGCTGGAACAGCTGAGATCCAATTTGCATAATGCCCAAGAGAGGATGAAACACTATGCTGACAAATCTAGAACTGAGAGACATTTCCAAGTAGGGGATATGGTATACCTCAAGATGCAACCCTATCGACAAACCCTTTTTGGCATAAGGGGATCCTTAAAGCTCAGATCCAAGTTTTATGGTCCCTTCTGTGTACTGGAAAAGATAGGACTGGTTGCTTACAAATTACAATTGCCTGAACACACAGATATCCATCCCGTTTTCCATGTGAGTCAATTAAAGAAACCTTTGGGATCTCATGCAGTGCCCCTTCCTGGATTACCACTAGTGGGAGAGAACATAAAGATCAAAACTGAGCCTCTAGCGGTTTTGGACAGGAGGATTATCCCACGCCAAAATGAACTGGTTGCGCAGTGGCTCATTCAGTGGTTGAACCTAGGTCCTGAAGATGCTACGTGGGAAGATTTGACTTTCATCCGGAAGACCTTTTCGAACTTCACGCCTTGAGGACAAGAGCGAAATCAAGAAGGGGGGAAATGTTAGGACTGGGAGGTTCAGAAGTTTGAGCGAATTGAAGAAGAAGAATGTAACAGGCTGAAGTTGAAGTCTGCAACAACCATACCGCTTCAGCGACTTCCTTTGAACTCAGATGGAGGGCGTGGATGCACAATGACTTCTGAACAGAGGATCCGACGATCAGGAGTCATCTCGATGTTTACTGTGGCGTCAGCTATATTGTCGTCCACTTGAACTTTGTAATTTCAGTGCTTTACTTTACTTGCTTGGCTGTAACTTTGCCGATTAAACCCTGGCTATATACCAGTGGAGTTGGAATGAGAAAGTATGAACAACCAGCATATTCGTATCTTTAGTTGATAGACCATAGAACCCTAGCACTTTCCTCTTCCCCTGCCCGTGCTATTTTCTCTGAAACATTCGACCCTGTCACGCAGGGGAGCCAGGGAGCGGCGGCGCCGTGGGGAGGCACCGGACGGGAGGTAGAAGGAGTCGGGGAGGCCGTCGGCGGCAGCACAGGCGGTGGCGCCAGAGGGGGTGAGTGGCGGCGGCGGCGCTTGGGAGTGAGAGGGAGAGAAGAGTAAGAGATTTGGGGGAGAAGGAATGAGAATAGTACCCGGCGGTAGTAGATCCATGGGGAATCTTTGGGGAAGAAGAGGAGGAGGTAGAGGAGATGGGATTTGGGGGGAGGATGACAGTGTGGGCTGTGTGTGTGTGGGTCGGCCGGCTATGTGGGAAAGAGAGAGAGAGAAAGGGATGGGGGTTACGTAGGGTTAAGGTTAACAGGATTAAATGAATTTGTAATGAGAGTTAGGATTTGTAGATAGGCAAAATTTAGGATAACCAAGTAATTTCTCTAATGAATCTTAAGAAATAATCTTCGTAGCAGCATCAGTTAGCAAAAAGTTAATTTTGGGCGTTTTAAATCTACAGTTTTAGAATTGTAGCATGCCACGTTAGAAATTCAGAACTCTAAGTTAATTAGGATTTTTAACGCGTGTGTTAGCAATTAAATAAAACCAACTACTTGGGTGTGCGCAAATAAAAATTGATAGACTTTTTAAAACGCGACTATAAATAGCATTTTATTTTCTGCGCGATTAAGCTAGTTTCGACCAATCATGATCCTAAATAAAGCCATTAGAACGTAAAGCGATTTTAATTATGGGAGTGCTAACCTCACGAGGGTTCGAAAATGTTATCAAATTAAAATCCGCTGACAAAAAGAATCATCTGACTAGTATGCACTGCACCTAGACGCACATATTACTGTTAAGTATTTAATTATGTATTTATTATTTAAATCAGTCGTATATATTGCGTGGGTGAACCAACAGAGTAGTTAATATCGATTTAAAAGAACGATCTTTCCTCTGATTCATGAACAAGCTACTCCCTTATTCATTAACTTAGCTATATTAAATGTAAACCATATATTGTTCTATCATATATTTATTGCATCAAAACTATTTCTCAAAAACTCAAATCAAATAAATGAGATGAAAATGAGAAAGATAAGAAAGATGAAAGAAAAGACGAGAATTGAGGAATGAGAAACGAGATGAAAGCATAGTATTAATATGGTTGGTAAAGGGTGCCCGGGGAAAGGATGAGAGAGGGCAAGAGGTGGGACCCTTTACATATGGTTACAATATAAGGACCAACAAAACTCTTACTCGGTCAGAGGCCGTAAATTCAGTGCCAACCATTTTCCCGTTTCGACGGACAGAAAATGCTACCTATTACGTAATTATACTCTCCACATTGGGTAAGTAATATGGGGAGGAACCCAGAAAATGGGGGACCCAGGGCGATATACTACCGCGCGATGGAGTGTTGGGACTGGGGGGACCGGCCCAACCAACATTGTTGGAACTCGGTGGAGGACTGGGTGCGCTCAGGACACCGACGGAAGATAATGGGTGGAGACTTAATCACGTAACTGGAAAACGTTCTATATTATGAACTCGAACCCGCATCTAAGGAAATGCTAGGGACCTGGCTCATCTAGGGTTCAGAATTACTATGGGTAAAGTGGTACAAGCCTACGCAGTGCTATAACAAATCATGAATTCATGCCAGTCTCATGGAGTGGAGTCTACGGGAACCGCCAGGGGTCTTTCTTCTCTCCGAGTAATCAAGTAGTCTTTTCAGAATTAAAATTTGTCACTTAATGTTTTAATGAGTTATTTTCAGAAACAGAGATGATCTAGAAAGTGAAGTAAAGAACAAAAATGAGTCATAAAGTGCATTTTAGCTATTAATACTTGCTGAGTACACTATAGTACTCACTCTTGCTATCTCTCCCCCTTGCTTAGATCCTAATCCAACCAGGAGTTATCCCGAGTGGGATGAGGAATTCTGCAGGTACCGAAAAAGGCCGTAGGTGACGAAGGCATTGGGTACGAGAAGCAGGGCGAGATGATCACCCCTTTTGACTCGTGGGACGAGGAGACTACCGGAGGAACCTAGCAGGAAATAGCGGGAAGTGTTTTCCCCCTTGTAATTAAATTATTGTATTTAGAACCCTAGATGTGTGTGGCAACTGTTGTAGTAAAGAGCAGTTTCTATTTTATTATTCTACTGTGTTATCTCTGATAAATGGCTTACTATTCGTTGGAGCAGTGTTCTATTGGGCAAACGAATAGTAATTCGTATGCCTAAGTGTGATTACCCTTGGGGTAATGACACGGGGCGTCGCACTATCGAACAACATCATATTCGTCTCCTTTAGTTGGTAGTTCATAGAACCCTAGCATACTTTCCTCTCCTAAATCCCCAATCTGTTCTCTGAACTTGCGGGTTGTTTCTGTGAATTTGTTGATCATGTCACAGGGGGATCGCGCGAGGCGAGTTGTACCTGCTGGTCGGTGCGGGCGAGGCACTTGCGGACGATCTCGCCCTCGAGGGCGTGGCACTCGTCGAGGGAGAGGTGCTTGTAATCTTCGCCACCAAGATCCGCCTCGCTTGTTCACTAAGCAGACGAATGGATCCCCATCTCCTTCTTCGTCCTTGCGCTCTCTCCCTCCCCCTTCCTCTCTTCTCTTCGAAGGCTTCTTCTACCTCTAAACTCTGGTCTTCTCTGTTCTTTCGTTCTCTGCCTAAACAGCCCAAGCAGGAAATTACTGTTCGTTTCCAATTCTATCTTCTTGAGGGATTTCTCAGAGGTGGGCTTTGTATTTTATTCTATTCTATTCTTTCTATTCTATTCTATTCTATTCTTCATGTATCCCACCCCGCACCGCCTCCTCCCGTGCGCTCCCCTCCACTCGTACTATCGCGCTCGTGCTTGCCTCTGCCTCCTGCTCATGTGTCATCGCCCAGTGAGCTGCACCACCTCTTCCCCGAGCCGCCGCCAGCTACAGCTGCCACATCCACCTCCACCCCGAGCGGCCACCGCAAGCACCTCTCCTTCTCCCACCCAACGCCACGGCCTCCTCTTCCAGGGACGGTTTTAGGGATATGGGTGTACGTATGTACATCCAAAAATTTTGACAAAAAATCCAGTGTATAATAGGTATATTAGGTGTATATACTCATAAGTGGGCTCAAAAATACAAATTTCAACCTCCAGTCCATTTTAGCCCATCTCACAGACTCCCTTTCCCAATCTTGTTCTATCCATGTGCGGCGGCGCAACTAGAAACATCATGACCCAACTGGAAACAACCAACAACACAAGAGAATAGGTCACACGCCCACGCCCACGCCTGACACCCAGGCCGCACCCTAACTCTCTCCTCTCGCACTCTCTTGATTTCTCTGTGGCAGTGTCGCATGACGTGACGTAGATGGGGCACACACAGCCGCAGTGGTGCATGCTGGTAGGGAGTAGGGCAGCAGGTAAGCGCTAAGCAGCCACCGGCGTAGGCGGCTGTGCAGGTGCAAGGAGCGGTGAGGAAAACTGATGAGAAGCAAGAGCCAGACGAGAAGAGCACAAGGAGTCTGAAAATGAGCTGACACTGAGGCACTAGTGCAGGGAGAGAAGCTGTTGGGTGGCATCACCGGAGGAGCCCTAACAAGAGTCGTCATCTCCGAGTGGGAAGAACTGTTAGATCCCTTGGTGGACATCCACCGGCGGTAGCCATCAGTGGAGACCCGACGCGACAGTGACTACAGAGCAGCTCCACGACTGTAGTCCTCTCGAGAGTCTGAGGCAGGAGCTCTCGGCAGGAACAGGGACGGCGGGAGAAGCTCAGAGCGCTGGCTGAGCACCTCCGCGGTGACCCACTCCGCCTTGCGCCGCTGGGTCATCGCTGTTTGGAGCTGCTCCTATATCTCTGCAACCCTGCTTAGCAAGCTGGTCGACACGCTCCTTGGCTGCACGGGAGATGGAGCGCTCGAAGAGGAGGTACGCACGGAAGAAGTCGATGGTCATGGCCAGCGGGATCCGGACACGAGTAGGGGAGCCGGTGAGGATGGCATCCTAGATGGCGTCATTGTACGCGATTGGAGCAGTGGAGCTTGAGGGCAGCTCGGGGGCGGCACGCTCGGTGGAGGAGCTCACAAGGAGGCAAGCTCCAGACGGCAGGAGCTTAGGAAGGCGAGCTCGGGGTGGAGGAGCAGAGGAGGTGGCCCGATCGCGCTCGGAACAGAGGGGTGGTGGTAGTATCTGGAGCTTGGAGCAGAGGAGCTTCATCGAGGCGACCCAGGGCAAAGGAGGAGGGGGCGTGCTCGGGGCGGCGACGGATCCGGGGTAGCAGTGGCGGATCCGGGAGAAGCCCAAAGCATAGGAGAGTAGAGGGGCGGCGTAGGGGTGGCCCCGGAGCAGAGGAGGAGGCTAGCTCGGGGGTGGCAGGGAGGGAGCGAGTGAGGAGAAGAGGAAGGCGGCGATGCTCAGGCGATGGTGACGATCGGATGATGGTGACGACATGACTCTGTCTCACACAAACCTTAACCCTAACTCTGATACCATATTGGAATGAACCCTTGCTCTATTTCAATGAGTCAAAGGCCAAAATATACATGTTATAAGTGTAGTTAAATATGCAAAGAACACCCTATATAAGAGACATATCTATATTTAACAGATCCGACCACTAGAAGGAAAGGCTCTCTCACGTTGTTGTATGCCTTCTCGGATCTTAAAGGCAACTTGTTGTGAGTTCAAATAGTAATTTTGGAAGACCCTTCTGTTCCTCTCATTACATTGGTCCGTTGGATTTTCTCAAACCTCCTTTTGCATTTGTGCGCTCGCTTGCTGCCACCAATATGCAAATTTGCTACTCTCTCTGTTCAAGAATATATGACGTTTCGGATATCAACAAGGCGTTCAACATGCAACTTTGATCCGTACTTTTATATGAATATGTTAATAAAAATAATATAAAAATATTATATTATGAAATATTTTTCATGACTAATCCAATGATAATATTTTCACATGACCAATACAAATAGTTTTATATATATATATATATATATATATATATATATATATTAGTGATTAAAGTTAAGATAGTTTTTAATAGTGCAGACATAAAAGGTGGAGTCCGTTTGCAATAGTGCAGACGGCGATGGACTGCAGCAGCGTACGAGCGGGCAAAATCGCCGGCGGGCCCGAGTAGCCAGCAGCGTACGGCGGTGCGAGGAGACTCGAGTGACAGGAAACCGGTAGCGGCGTCGATGCAAAGCAGGCGCATGGTTCCTCCGAGTGTTGGACTTGAAAGATGCGACCGGACCGCGAGATCATCATCTTGATCAAATTGGGGAGCTTCTTCTCCTAAGTACCTTTCTCTTCGAGGATGTGACAGTATTTACCACCTATCTAATTCTTCGAGGATGTCAGACGCACATGGATATTCGAATTGCCAATAACTATCACCAAGCTCCGGAATCTACAGTGCCTCCTGGCAGCTGGTTTGTTTGAAAGTAGGAAGGACGATGTTGACCTATTTTTCGATCATATGTGTGACGGGGAAGATATCAATGAATTACCTTTTTGCCCAAGTTCTTGCTGTGCTCTTTTTCAGCACTTTGCAGAGTGTCTCCGTCCTAACCTACAAGACCAACAAGTAGGTGGCCTTAAAGACTCTTAAACTCTGGAACATAAGATGACGCGGGTGGCGAAAGGAAAAACCCTCTGGGCGATAAGAATGGTGGTGGCAGCACGGCGGCCGACAATGGAGCTCGAGCTTCTCTCTGTTTGTGCTCAATTAAGGAGGGGAGAAGAAGAGGAAATGGTCAAGGGGAGGAAGTGGCGAGGAAAGGAATGTCCGGGGAGCCTCGGGTGCTCTTTTATAGACGGGAGGACAGAGAAACATGAGGGGGAACCGCGGGCACTAGCGGTGACTGAATAGCAGGCAAGGATGGGCTCGGCGGGGGCAGCGGACGATGTGGGCGAGGGGGAGGAAACCGGGGGCGCGCTGGTCAAAGCCGGGGACAGGTGGTTGGCGCATGGGCGCAAGCACGCGGCGCATGGCCATGGCACGCCTAGGCGAAGCTAGCGTTGGGGCTACGCTGTGTGGAAGAAAGACCCTACCGGTGGGGCCAGGCTGCGAGAGGAGAGAGAGAGATTAGGGTTTTGGGTTTATGTGGTTGAAGGTTTGCTAAATTTTTATACTAAGCAAACAAGGTCCAAATTTTATAAAATTTTTTGTGAGGGCTCTTAACCTAGCGTAGTTTCTTATGTAAATTTTTTAGGAGTTTATCTTATATGTGGTTTTCTTGAAAAATCTTACAAGCTTCTGTTTTATGTGATTGCATTTGTTACTCTTAATGAAAATTCTCATAATTTGTTTAATAAAATTTTCACTGAGCAATTATGCCCAAAAATAATTATCCCAACTATTTTTATTCTATTCTATCTAAATTTATTTTAAGTGCGTGTTTGCATTAATTTCATTATTTGCTTTTAAACAAAAGTTTAAAATTCAAACATGGTTAGATTTTCATATGTAAAATGATCAAAATGATTTTCCTAATGCATTTCTATGATGTATTCCCAACATGTGGATTTTGGGATGTTACACGCTCGGTGGAGGAGCTCACAAGGAGGCAAGCTCTAGACGGTAGGAGCTCAGGGAGGTGAGCTCGGGGCGGAGGAGCAGAGGAGGTGCCCCGATCATGTTCGGAGCAGATGGGCGGTGGCAGTATCTGGAGCTTGGAGCATAGGAGATTCATCGGGGCGACCTAGGGCAAAGGAGGAGGAGGCGAGCTCGCAACAGCGGATCCGGGGCAGTGGCGGTAGATCCGGGAGAAGCCCGAAGCAGAGGAGAGTAAAGGGGCGACGTAGGGGTGGCCCAGGGCAGAGGAAGAGGCTAGCTTGGGGGCAGCAGGGAGGGAGCGAGGGAGGAGAAGAGGAAGGCGGCGATGCTTAGGCGATGGTGACGACCGGAGGATGGCGATGACATGACTCTCTCTCACACAAACCCTAACCCTAGCTCTGATACCATATTGGAATGAACCCTTGCTCTATTCCAATGAGCCAAAGGCCAAAATATACATGTTATAAGTGTAGTTAAATATGCAAAGAACACCCTATATAGGAGACATATCTATATTTAACAGATCCGACCACTAGAAGGAAAGGCTAGCCTTGAAAAGCTCTCTCACGTTGTTGTATGTCTTCTCGAATCTTGAAGGCAACTTGTTGTGAGTTCAAATAGTAATTTTGGAAGACCCTTCTATTCCTCTCATTACATTGGTCTGTTGGATTTTCTCTAACCTCCTTTTGCATTTGTGCGCTCGCTTGTTGCCGCCGATATGCAAATTTGCTATTCTCTCTGTTCAAGAATATATGACGTTTCGGATATCGACACAGCCTTCAACACGCAACTTTGATCAGTACTTTCTATATGAATATGCTAATAAAATAATATGAAAATTTTATATTATGAAAATATTTTTCATGACTAATCCAATGATATTATTTTCACATGACCAATACAAATAGTTTTTTTTATATATTAGTGGTCAAAGTTAAGGCAGTTTTTAATAGTGCAGACGTAAAAAGGTGGAGTCTGTTTTCAATAGTGTAGGCGACGATGGACTGGAGCAGCGTACGAGTGGGCAAAATCACTGATGGGCCAGAGCAGCTGTCGGCGTACAGCGGTGCGAGGAGACTCGAGCGACGAGAAACCGGCAGCGGCGTCGATGCAAAGCAGGCGCATGGTTCCTCCGAGTGCTGGACTTGAAAGATGCGTCCGGACCGCGAGATCATCATCTTGATCAAATTGGGGAGCTTCTTCACCTAAGTACCTTTCTCTTCGAGGATGTGAGAGTATTTACCACCTATCTAATTCTTCGAGGATGTAAGAGGCACATGGATATTCGAATTGCCAATAACTATCACCAAGCTCCGGAATCTACAGTGCCTCCTGGCAGCTAGTTTGGAATTTTTGGCCGAATTTGCCGTTTTTGTTGGCGTAATAGCAAAAATAGCACTCGTCGTGTGCAAATTGCAAAACGACGCTCCACCGCACGGTCATCGTGCGGGAGGTCGTCCCGAGCTGACATGCGTCTCCTGTCGCACGGCCACCGTGTGGTGGAAGTGCTCCCGCTCAGCAACAGTGTGGTGTGCACTATAGCGCCACACAGCTACCATGCGAAGCACTGTATCACACTGTTCCATACTGTAGCATATTTTCTCGAAAATCCATTTAAGTATATTTTTTGTGGGAATTTTTAAATATAAAAAATTAGCTCCAAAAATTATAATTTTTTTTGTGGAACGTTTTGACACAGTGTACTTGCTTGTGTTATTTTTCCATAATTTTATCCATTATGAATTGTTCTCAAAAATTCATTTAATTATACTGTTTGTAGGAATTTTTTAATATAGAAAATATGGTCCAAACATTATAATTTTTTTAAGGCTCCTTACACTCCGCACATTGATTGTGTAATTTTTTTATAGAATTTTATATGTTCTGAAATTGTCTAAAAAATTAAGGGTTTAGGTCTCGAAAATTAGGATTTTAGGTTTCGAAAATTAGGGTTTCATAATTTCATATGACTTAAAATATGGGAAGTTTAGTACCACATAATAACAAAACTATTACATAAAAACGCTTTTGTTTTGATACTTTTATATCTGTCTCTACGCTGAAAAACACCTCGTATGGAAAGACGCATCTCAACACGTTTTATATAACGCCACTAATTTTTTTTGCCGTAGGCATATCTCAACCTCCTCACGCCGTCTCTCCACCTCCCCACTTTTTCAAACTCTCAACGTAAATCCAATATGTCCGGTGTTGTGCCTTCCCCACATAGGTGCGCTCCCTCGGATCCCCATGTCCAGGGGCGAATCCAGTGCGCCACCCCCGCGGGCGCCTGGGCGGCGGGGGGGCGAGGTCGGCCTCCGTTCAGGAAGTTCAGGGCGATGGCGGGAGCTCGGGAGCGCCTGGGCAGAGCGGAATTCGCGGGAAGCCGCTCGTGGCGGCGTCGGGCGCGCGGAGCAGAGGGCGGCATCGGACGTCGTCGAGGGCACAGGGTGGCGCTCGGCAGCGGATCCGGTGCGGGGTGGCTCGAGGTGGTGCTCGGTTTTGCTTATACCTTACTCCATCTAGAAAAGACGCTTGTTGTTCGTGCTCTACCAAGCCAGGATCACTGGATCAAGCAGCCATGGAAGGCGGCGGTGAGGTCGAGCCGCCGGACGGGGTGGTAATCGACCCGGTGTAGCTTGGAGGTGTAGATCATGAACCTGATGATGATTTTGGTTTCAGTGCTCGTGAATGTGCGCTGTGTGATGACGGTGGTCACTTACTGTTGAAGTTTTGTTTATTTTTTTCTTTTAGCAGGCTATGATGCTCTCTAGACAAAGCTCTGCACTCTGCTTATAGTTATAGGGAATGCTTTTTTGGAAACAGTTCAGTGCAATTGTGGGTAGGCATAATAAAGAAACATAAACTTCAAAATTCACATAAGATTTGTAATCCAAATGGTTGTTATGGTTCTTGATGCCAAAAGAAGTGTGATTTTGCTCGTGGAGGTTGTTAAATTTGAAGTCATGCTTATATGTTCTTCATAGATGTGTAGCGATTCAATCATTTCAATGTTCCTTAGGGTCTGTTTGGATTTGGGGGGAATTGGATTCTGGGCCCTTTTTGTTAAATTTGAAGTCATGCTTATGTATTCTTCATAGATGTGTAGCGATTCAATCATTTCAATGTTCCTTAGGGTCTGTTTGCACAGGGGGGAATCCAATTAGTTGTCTAAATCCTAAAAATTTCCTAAGAAACCCCTCTTATCCAAACATATACTTAATTCTTACAATTGATATGTTTTGTACAAACTTTGTACTTTCCCCTTTGTCCTGCTGTTTCTGTTAGTTCTGATTCTGATGACTTAACCACCTCCCACAGTGTTAATGCTTACTTCATCTTTGCAATTCATCAATGATTAATAAAATTTGCTATCCGCAGACTGCGATGCATGTTCTCCATTCTGATTATGTTTTCTTTGCTTTGCTTCATTTGGGTTCTGTTAGCTGCGAGGGGCCATGCTTGAGGTCATTCCATGCAACCAGAGAAGATGGCCAATATTCTGGCTGCAGATCACTTGGCTTCACAAGAGCACAAGTACAGGTGATTCTTCATCCATTCAATTTCTAGATGCAACATCAGTGTTCCAATTTAGACTTGCAGCGTTCATGATAACATAATCTCGGTTTTTTTCCTAATATCAATTTAGGCTATGGAACATTTTTTCTGCATGAACTGCACAAACAGGGAACACCAGTGTGCTGGTTGTGGGGAGTTGGGATCATCAAATGCAGCTAATGCTCACGTGTACTTGCATTCAGAAAAGTGGAATAGTGTGTCACTATAGATCTTTGTTGGATTACATGGATCTCGTCGATAGTTAATTTGTTGATTTCGTTGAACTGGAATATGGCGCACATATCATCTGGCAAATGCTACATTTGTTGATTTCATGGACATATTACCACTTACATTCTTCTTGACTACTATGGCACAAAATATTCAGGGTAGACTAATTATTGTTTACTAGTTTGTGAAAGAAACATTATTATTATACAAATCGATCTTTTTGTTTGGTTTCCTTGTTTCTATTACACGGTTATAAATTTCGATGGACTAAGGGCATGTATGGATAGGCGGGTTGGGATTCGAATTCTTAGGATTTGAATTAATGGATAGGCGTGCTGTGATTCGAATTCTTAGGATTTGAATTTAATTTAAATCCTGGATAGGCTGTTTTGGATTCGAATTCTTAGGATTTGAATTTAATCCTAAAAATTCGCAAATAAACTCCCTCACCCAGATGGCCAGATACCCATTAGTTGTTTGGTTTCCATTTATAGTGATCTCTTCTTTATCATTTTGATCACGGTGATGTAGTCGCGTTGCTATGAAAAGTTTTGTTAACCGGTGTTCATTGTGAGACACGAAACCTGTGGGCGCTTCTACTACCCGGCGCGCATCGGCGCAGAACTTCACCCCAGGGATCCTACCGAGACCGCCAGATGCAGAGATGAGGTTGCCGCTGGCCTGCCGTTCCAATGCCAGCGACCGCATGGCCGCCTTTATTAAGAAACTAATCCTAATAGCGAGTAAAGTCAAGTCGGTCTAAGCCGGATTCAGCCTTAGAATTATGATGATCCGACCGTGTGACTATTAGTTATACTACTATGCAATGGAGCTGGAGGAGCTAATGTATTAGTTTCTTCCTGGACAAAGTTTATAGATAGATTCCAACTATTTAGAATTTTTTTTGTGTTAATCCATAGGACCTTTTCCTGATGTATATGCACCTTTTTTATATGGATGTTTGATTCAATTGTGAACTCCACTTGCTGTAAATTCAAATATTTGTTGCTACTATGAAGTGCATGTATGCTCTACCGTTTTCTTGGTTTGCTGATTGTGAGAATATGATGCCTCCATGTGACGACATGTGCTCTACTGTTTTCTAGTTTTTTTTTGGATGAGGTGGAATAATGTCTTCATATGACGATACATGTTTCCATTTGTAGCAAAATTCACGAATCAAATTCGAAAAAATCCAATTAAATTTGAAATAAAATTAAATTCGAAATAAAAGCGTCTCTATGTTTGTTGGCACACAAATCGAACATGTCTATATCAGTAAAGATGTTATGTAAGTGTATATACTAAAACGTAGACATGAATTTTAACGTCTCTATAAAGCGTCTTATATTCTATACACATGTTTTACAAGCGTCTCTACGGTTCTTAACACGGTCCGTGGGGAGACACTCTAAGGACGCTTTATAAAAATGGTTCTATGGTTATCTAGAGATGAAATAACACGTCTCTCGCCTATAGATTGGACGTCTCTACATGTGTGTTGTGTTGTAGTGTACTCTAGGTAAGAGACACTCATTAGGAGTTTAGGCCATCGCCCGGCCTCCCTCCTCCACATATCGATGGGATGGGTTGAATTTGTCCACTTCTTTTGCACCCACACAAGACATCGATGCTGGGGCGACAGATGTATGGATGTCATATATATAGGTGCTACTGTACAATGTCCTACTGTGTTCATTTGGATTACAGTCCTACTGTCCAATGTCCTATGTATGGGTGCAAAAGAAGTGAATAACTTCCACCCATCCCATCGATGCTGGGGCGACAGATGTGCGGGAGAGGGAGGCTGGGTGGTGGCCTAAACCCCTAATAAGTGTCTCTTACGTAGAGTAGTCATGTGGTACTAAACTTTTCATATTCCAAGTCACAGGAAATCGTGAAACCCAAATTTTCGAAACCTAAAATCCTAATTTTTGAGACCTAAACCCTTAATTTTCGAGACAATTTCAGAACATATAAAATTTTGGAAAAATTACACAATCAATGTGCAGAGTGTAAGGAGCCTTAAAAAAAATTCATAATGTTTGGACCTTATTTTCTATATCAAAAAATTCCTACAAACAGTATAGACGGGAGCTACAACCACCCGAGGAACTTCGTGGATGTATTCAATGTCTTGTCCTGAAATTTATGTTGTTCAGTGTTGTCAATTAAGCATATATGTGGAACTAACTTGAACCTCCAATGCCATTGTTTTGCCTTGTTTTTATGTACGAAATGTTGAATTTGCAACCTCATTCAAGTACTATGATTTTCTAGTAAATTTAATTCGCATGTCTATTCCATTAGCCTAGTAGCTTATTATGCAGATTGTGTCTGTAGTAACATAGCAATTGAATTTGTATATCTTCTGTTATTACATTTTTATAACAAGTAAACCCCTGCCTGAGTATAATGGTCTCATGTGCAGTTACATATATTGGTTTTGTGCAGATGATTTTCTGCTTGTGAAATTAGCTTCTCCTTGTGAATTTGTATAATGGTTTCATGTGCAGTGCACACGTGCATACAATTTTATGCTTTCAGGGCTACATTTAATGATGACACACGATATTTCTCGGTTTTGCGTCGTCTCAGCGCAAAGCTTCTTGTCAGATTATGTTGTTACATTTTTTTATTGAACTGTAGTATCTATTTTTTTTCTTGACCTTGTAGATGGCTCGCCGCCGATGTCGGTGAATGATGACTAAAATGAACCGTATGGCGGTTGGACATGTTGTTCAATCTGCCCCAGCTCAGAGTGGCTCCTCGCGTGCTACATCATCGCGAGCAATGACATCCGTTTTGGCTGCACAAGATGAGGTGGAGGAGGACGACGATGTGGATGTCGGGTTGCCAGATGAGATGGTCCTCTCGAACCTTGTTGGTGCACCGACCATGACTCAGTCGACGCTACCCACGCCTCCACGCCGTAAACATCGTGACCGCGTGGACATCAGTTCGGTCAATGTCGTCGAGGGCACACGGGGCGAACATCCGGCTTCGATGTTCACACCGGGAACGGGTCCGCTACGAAAGCACAAGTGACGTAATGATGCCAAGTCATGAATGAATATGGGCATACATGAACGAATGAGTAGAACAAAATGTTTGAATGGTGGCAGCATTTATGAAAATATGCATATATCCTTGTAGGTGCTCTTTCTGATTGAATGAATTGATTGAATGGAGAAATGATCTATGAATATATGCTAGTAAGTGCTCTGGACTTGGCGAATGAAATGATCGAATGTATGACTGATTGCATCCAGTTGAATGAAATGTTTAAATGGATACATGCATAGATGCTGTTGTTTTCTGTTTACAGAGGTACTTTCACGCCATTGCCCATGGTGTGACAGACTAGTACTGCCACGCCTGGATCCCTGGCGTGATAGGACTTAGCACCAGATGCAGGGTGCTTACATGCAATGCCTCTAGAGTTGCTCACGCATTGGCGTGGCAGAAGACGGCAATCTTATCACGCCCGGTGTCCATGGCGTGTAGATGGTCTTATCACGCCTAGATCCCTGGCGTGACAGGACTTAGCTCCAAATGCAAGGTGCTTGCATGCAACGCCTCTGGAGTTGCTCACGCACTGGCATGGCAGCACGGTATTATCACGCCAATTCTCATGGAGTGACAGACTGCTACTGCCACTCCAGGAGTCCTGGTGTGACAGTACTTAGCACCAGAAGCGAGGACTTGGCATGCAACGCCACTGGAATTGCCCAGCCATTGGCGTGGAGGCACGGTTACGCCACGCCAGATTCCATGGCGTGACAGACTATTGTCACGCCAGGAGTCATGGCATGAGGGACCCTCCCCAAAATAGACCAAAACACTCTCCCGCCAATGTTTCAGACAGACAAGACCATACTCTACCGTGCAGGCTACTCACAGGCAAATAACAACACTATGTCGCCAGCTTTTCAGATCGACATAACAACACTCTATCATTCCACCTTTTCAGACCAAAACAACTAGACTCTGCTGCACAAACTTTTCAAAGGGGCATGATAACAATGTACCTCGCCAGCTTTTCAGACCGAAAAAACTAGACTCTGCTGTGCAAACTTTTCAAAGGGACATGGCAATACTCTGTTGCGCAAACTTTTCAGAGGGGCATGGAAATACTCTGCCACACCGGCTTTTCAGATCGAAAAGATCAGACTCTACCACTCAAACGTTTCAGATGGACATGACAACACTCTGCCTCACCAGCTTTTCAGACCGAAAAGACAATACACTTGGACTCAACCTTTTCAGAATTGAACACACTACACACATCGATTTCTTGTCTGTTCTCACTCCACCATGAGCATTACACCATATGCCCTTATAAAAAGAGGTAGAAGAGATCTGAAAGAGAACACTACACAACCAAACCCAACACTACACCAGAGCTTAATTAGCTCACACAACTAAGAGGAAGGAGATGGGGGACTCGGCGAGCTTCTACAAAGGATACTGTAGAAGCACAAGTGGCTAGCCGAGAGGGCTAAACCCTACCCAGACAATTCTATGAAGGATGCGTCGGTACCACTAGAGTTCCTGCGCCTGCAATGTGTGTGCAAAGAACTGGCAAAGAGTGTGTAGTCCACACACCCAGCGATGTCTGCTCGGGTGTACTACACGTGCGGCCATCACCTCGTAAGCGTATCTTGCACACACAAATATTTTTCACATGAAACGTTCCATTCCAAAAATCCCTAAGTACACACGCGCATAATGGCAGCCGAGGATGCAATGCAACTTTTTCCAATGGATCGACAGCCCGAAGATTTATGATAGGGCGTTCATCCAACATAAGTACATGTTGAACTTTCCATGGTGAGCCAAGACCTTCAAGCACTGGACACCTTACGTACCCGACCCCAACCCAAATGAGAAGGCATCGGACGAGACCAATAAAGCAGATGAGTACGACAAGGCCAAGCGGGCGACGGACAAAGGGAAGGCTCCTGCAAGTGAGACCATCGACCGTACTACCGCTCTATCGACAATCAAGTCGCCAATCTTACGAAATGAAATAAGGAAAATGGCTAAGAGTTCTTGGAGGAGAATATGGTTGCTCTTTATTGCAATGAACTGGCTATTACAGGGGGTGTCTAAGGTAAGGCGACAGACTAACCCTAATTACACTGAGTATATTGTTTGTTGTGCTTTAGTTTGCTTCAATTGTCTTCTGATCTAATCCAATTACCCTTATCTTTGTTGTTCATCATTCGCCTTTAAATACCAACGAAGAGGTGTGATGATTCACGGTGGCCCGATCTTCCGATAGGTTCGATTGATTTCGTCATGAGGACGTTGATGCTTTGAGGCTTCCGACCCGTAGATTGTCACCTCGCAATTCGCTACACCCGCACGACTGTCGTTATCAACCACGCTTGCACGCGATCGACCTTACCACGAGGGTTATGATTCACGCAAGCAATCAAGCAACTCACAAGAACAAGGTAGATGCAATCAATTATATTGCGAATATAGATGAAGTTCACAAGTGGGGTTCCTCAAACCGAACAAGCGCTAAACCGCAAAGTGGCGAATAATCTAAGAAAAACCCAACCCTAAAGCGTGGCGGCCGCTACACATATATAGGGGAAAGTGAGGAGGTGGGAACCCTAGGGCGGCGGAGGCTGTTCACGTGAGCAAGACGCCCCTAGGGTGGTCGGCCATCACATGGGCCTTATGGGCCAAGTCACCATATATTACATAGCCGATGAGGCCAATAATTGGTGACGCAAACACCATGGTATGTAAATGGCGCCATGGCATGTAGGCGTAGCTCGGCTTGTAGGAGTAGAAGTAGCGTGGTCCAATTGGATAATATGGTATTGCAGTGGCCGCAAGTCCAACTATGGAAGATTGAGTTGAAGTAGTAGTTGTAGGTCTTCTTGAAGTGGTCGTAGACCCTGCATAGCTGGTCGTAGGTCTCTTGGAAGTGGTCGTAGACCCTGCATAGCTGGTCGTTGGTCTTCTGGAAGTGGTCGTAGACCCTGCATAGCTGGTCGTAGGTCTCCTGGAAGTGGTCGTAGACCCTGCAGAGCTGGTCGTAGGTCTTCTCAAAGTCGTGGTTGTATCCTTAGGGTCGATGTCCTCATCAAGGTGGTAGTTACTCCTAGAGAAGACACCTTTTGGAAGTGACGTATCTGGTCAGGGAAGTAGTTGTTGTGAGTAAACCACCAACTGGTCGCCAGTTAGTGTCAATAGGAGACGAAACTATGCAGTAGTTATTGTTAGTGACTTGGGGCTGAGAAGCTTTGTGTGGTTCGGAGTATATAAGACATGTGTTCCATTCATTACACAGAAGGGATATACTTGGATCTAGGTCCAAGTACCAGTTCAAAGATTCCACAAGCAGTTAACTGGTCGGGTAATGGGTACAGGGCCTCTCCGACCAGGGTACTCATAGAGCAACCTTTGGGATTCTTACAACCACATGGGTCATTAACCATGGGGGTTATGACCACAAGAACTATGAGATGTTTAATTAAATATCAAACCAACATCAAGGAATTTAATCCTCGTCAGCTAGTCCCTGAACTTTTAAGTGAATTTGTAAGGTGAACCCTCTCCGATGGAAACTATATCAGGAAAACCTTCATTTTATGGCGAGGATAACGAAGTGGTTTCTGTCCATTGGACTTTGGGCAACTACTTTTTGTAGTTAAAGAGTTGCGTCTATAAAATCCCCGCAATATACCGACTTAGGGGTTTTACGCTGTCAGACTTTGCTTCAACTTTCTTCTATCTTTTTGCTAAAAACCAACAATGTCGGATTCAATCACCAACTGGCTAGTTTCTGAATTGAACGAGAAGAAGCTCAAGAGTATGGAGAAGAGTTGGATGCTTCATGACAAGACCTTGATTTCTTGGAGATCAGCGGTCGAAGAGCAGTTTCCCAGCGGCAACGAGGGAGAAATCCTTGTTTTTCTCGCATATATCGAGTGCGGGTTTAGACTACCAGTGCACCCGTTCCTCTCTAAGGTTCTTGAGTATTACGGAGTTGAGTTGGTGAATCTCGCTCCTAATTCAACTGCCAACCTCAACAACTTCATCTATCTTTGCGAAGCGTACATAGGGATTCCGCTAGATCTGGAAGTCTTTAGGTATTTCTACAAGATGGCGAAGTCGATGGCGTCGCCCGGGGAGTGTGCTTTGCGCCTCCATGACGGGAAGGCTGAGGAGTACATCCATATGTATTCCAAGTCTTCATGGTCGTCATGGAAGAAGAGCTGGTTCTACATGACGGTCACAAAGAGAGATAGCCTCTGCTTTACCGGTAAGGTGGCGGTCGAAAACCCAAGGTGGTGATCCTCCGCGGAAAAGGAGGGAAAGGTGGGGAGATGGATCGAGGCCATCCACCAACTCAGCATCAGAGGTCTGACTTCTTGGCATGTGGTGAAGGATTTCTCCACAAGCCGGATAATTCCTCTGAAGCCCCGAGAACGTGCCATGCTTTGGTACGTTGGTCGGGATGATACGACTAGGGATTCTTCTAAACGTAAGTCCTAAAAAGAATCCCGACCAGTTTAATTTATTTTAGTTGATTATTTTGTAACCTTAAGGTCTCTCCTTATTTTTTATAGCCCTTTCCCCTGAAGAGATCAGGGACAGGATCAAGATGATCTGTGCTAGGGAGCCTGGTGATAAGGCTGATGTTCCCCGGATTTTAGCTGTTGCCTCTCGAGAAGAGAGAAGAGAGAGACTTAAGGTAAAAAAATAATAATAACTTCTTTTCATCGTCTATGTATTTTCCGATTGGTATGCCATAAATCTCCTTTAATGTGTAGAAGGTCGGGTTGAAGATTAACGAGCTTACCAAGAGCTCTAATCCAATCGACGCCCCGACCACTTCTGCCCCAACGACCACTCAGGATGGTGGCCCTCAGAGGTAAAAAGATCACCGAAAAGAAATATATATTTTAGATGAAGAATTTCATCGCCAAACTAACCTTGATTTATAATTAGACAGGAGAGAAAAAAAATCTATCGATCGAAACCGCCATAGTCGTAAACCCCAAAGCGGTCATGATCGACCTAGCAGTTGCTCCTGGAGCAACTGTTTTGGAGGTCGATGAAACCACAATCTCCGAACAGATGGTCGGGGAAATTATTTCCGACCAGGTGGTCAGGAAGATTTCTTCTGACCTTCAGTTAGAGGATGTGAGGGGTTTGACCAGCCCTACCGGATCGGAACAAGTAAAATCGGTCAAAAAGAAAAAGAGGAAGGCGAGCGATCTGGATTTTGCTCCAGGACGTTTCAACATCAAAACTAAGAAGACCAGATATGTAAAATGAAAAATTTACATAGATGCATACCTTTAGAATCTCTTATATTTTGAAATATTTATATACATTTCTTCCATTTCCGTAGATCCTCTGGTGTTCCAATCGCTTTTGATCAGAGCACCCTTCAACAGGAAACTCCTGAGGAAAGAATGGTTGTGCTAGCCCCCGAGTAGGTGGAAGCGCCAATGCCTACTCCTACTGTTCAGGAGTCCTTGGCGGCTCCGACCCTGCCTATGGAGGCAGAGGCTGAAGAAGAGTCCCAGCAGATTCTGCCCACTGCTGGGATTGAAGTGGTCGAAGAGGCGGGAGCAAGTCTGCTTCCTTCTCTCTCTAGTGATCTCGTGTAGAGGAGTTCTTCCTTAGTTAGGAGGTCTCATCATCCCAATGATATCCCCATCCAACCTGAGGAGGCTTGGAGGAAGATCTCAGACTGTCAATAAAAGACAGGTCCTGGGACCATTTACTCTAAATATGCGGACAAGGCGGTCCAGATAAATACCTACGACCACTCTTATGGCATTTTTATGAAGTTTATTAGAAACTTAAAGAAATTTACTATATTTTTTATAGCATATGGTGGAGAACATCACTATGGTCGGAGAACTGACCAAGCGAATAACTTCCTTAGAAAAGAAAAATGCCGAATTAAAAAGTAAGTACTTCTTGACTTCTTCCCTTTTTTGTTATTTCGTTCCTTGTTGTTTCTCAACTTCCCCCCTTATCATATTTGACAGAATTGGAGAATTTTGAGAAAGCGGTTAAAGCTAAGGGAGCCATTATAGCCTCACTTAAGGAGAGGTGCAAAGCCAAAGACCAGTCAATCGAAGACTAGTCAACCAGATTTAATAAGTCCTCCCTTAAGTATAAGGAAGCCATTGAGGCTTTCGAGAAGAAGGCTCAAGGTAACTGATCGTAAATCTGACCAGTTTACTATATGCTTTAGATTTATTTCTTTAACTTTGATCTACTCGTGCAGAGCAAGCTCAAAAGTTAGAACATATAGAAAAAGCTCTTGAGTTTGGGCAACCTAAGGAGATAGAGCTTGAGAGGAATCTTCAAGAGAAGATCCTTACCTTCAATAAGATGCTTTCTGACATGGGTCTAGAAGCATTTTTGTCATCCTCAAAGGATTCGACTGAGAAGGCGAATTGTCTTGGTCGACAGCTTGAGACTCTCCAAGGTTTGCTCACGACCTCTCGGAAGAACCACACGAAGACTATGAGAGATGCTGTCGCGGATGAAGTTAGCTTTGCTTTGGCAAAACTTAAAGCCCCCGACCACTCCATCAATCTCCAAGCTCTTAAAGCAGACTTCAACTGCTCGGCGGAGGATGCAGCCAAGATCTTCGAGGGATAAAACCCTTTGGAAACAAGGTTGCAGACGAGATGAAGGTCAGATCTCTGTTCCACAGCGACCAGTCTAGTGGCTCCGAAGAGTAAATAGACATAATAATAGATTCTAATGTAAAAAACTTACCTTTTGTCATCAGTAAAGCTTATGTTTGTTTTTCAACTTGTTGAGTATATATTTCCTAGCCCTCGACTGCTTGTGTAGTAGAAAAACTTATTAAAGAAGCAGTAGACCAAGAAAAACAACACAAGTTGCAACCAACGTACAAAGTATATATTGATTACGTTATAAAAATGATCTAATTAACACTATGAAATCAGTTTTGGTCGGAACCAGTGTATGATTTCGCTTAGTTTTAGATCTATTTCCATAATCGAAATACCATATAGTACATTGTTTGGTCGGAAGATGTCATAAGACTCGTGTTGATGATAAGAAAATATGTAAAAATGTATGCAAAAAAATATAAGTGTTCTCATTTATATACATTATCCAAACTGGTCGTAAAAGGTGCTAAGAACCGAAGACATGATTGACACTTCGCAAAATGTATTCGTTCTCAAGTTCCGACTGGTAGCAAAGATCGTAAGAAAAGGACTGTCGCTACGAAACTCCTTCTAGTGGGCAGGACCACATGCAGAAATGAGAGATTTCGACTAGGAAGCTTTCTGTGTCTCGACCAGTTGGAAAACAAGAGAAGAATAGAATGTTGAGGTGAAGAAAGAAAGTCTTTGAGGCCTTAAGCATGTAAGAAGCTATATCTAGTTGTCTGTGTGATTTTCTTTTACTTGTTTTTTCTTTGAGAAAAGGGTGTGCGTTCATTCATAAGAACCATCTCTGTGACGGTCACGATAAAGACTCTTATGGCATTTAACAAATATATCAAAGCCAAAAAGTTAAAAAAAAATAACCTTTAGAAAGATGTCAGAGGGTAATTGATCTTCTCCGATGATCTTAGACAACAATAGTATGTGACCAAACAATGGATAATTGAAATATAAATAACATCACTTATAAAAAATTAAAGGAATAGTGCATCTTTATTGAAATTTGAAAATGAAAAGAAAATTTATACATAGAACTTACGCAACTGATCAATATTCCAAGAATTAGACAAAACACGCCCGTCTGACATGGCAAGTCGTATCGAACCTGGTCTGGTTACTTCAACTATAGTGTATGGACCTTCCCATTTAGGGGAAAACTTGTTGCGATTTGCCTGGCTCTAAATTTTTCTGAGAACCAGATCACCTACAGCCAGACTGCGAGGTTGCACTTTACGATTGTAGTACCTTCTCATGGCTTGTTTGTAAACTGTCAATCATATCAGGGCTTTGTTTTGTCTTTCTTCAAGGAAACTGATATCGTCGAGTTGTCGTTATGTTTGATCGTTCTCATTGTAACAATCAGTTCGAGTATAGCTAATTTTTAGTTCCGGAGGAAGCATGGCTTCCACACCGTAAACCAGAAAAATGGTGTTTCACCGGTCGCACAACTAGTCGTGATTCGAATGGCCCATAGTACTGAGGGAAGTTCTTGAACCCAAGCTCCTCACCGTTTTATTAATTGATCGAATACTCAGCGTTTTACTCCTTGTATTATTATGCCATTAGCTCACTCGATACCCTGTTACTCTGTGGGTGAGCAACAGAAGCGTAATGTACTTTGATACCTAGATCCTCGCAGAATTTCTGAAAATTCCCACTCGAGAACTGGGTACCGTTATTTGTGATTATACTACTAGGTATACTAAATCGTGTGATCACATTTTTGTGATGAATTTCTTGGCAGCTTCAGTTGTTATTTTAACAACTGGCTCAACTTCTATCCATTTTGTGAATGTGTCAATCAGGACAAAAAGGAATTCGGAGCCCCTGGGTGCTTTTGGGAAATGTCCCAGAATGTCTAATCCCCATGTTGCAAAAGGCCAAGAAAGGGGTATTATTTGCAAAGCTTTTGCCGGCTGATGTACTTGTCAACTATGAAATTGACATTGTACACACTTTGTCACATGTTCTTCTGCATCATGGAGAGGGCAGCTGGCCAGTAGTATCCTTGTCTAAAGGCTTTACCGACCAGAGTTCTGTATGAATGATGTGCTCCACAAACTTCTCCATGTATGTAGGATAGTAATTTCATACCATCCGCTTGAGATATGTATCTCATCAACACTCCGTGGGCTCCCCGTTTGTAAAGGGCACATTCGATTAGAGTGTATGATTTGGCTTTTTGCTATACGATCAGCCTCTACGTTATCTTCTGGAAGTGTGCCATGCTTAAGATAATTGTAGATTGAAGTCATCCAATCACTACTGGGATCGATCTATACGACCTCCAGTGGAGCATTCGTGCCTTCAGAATGCTCGACCACCGAGGGTGTATCGAGCTTGAGAAAAACTCCCGGCAGGACAGGTGATCTTGAGGAAGCCATCGGTGCCAACTGGTCTGCCAAAAAGTTTTTCTTTCTAGGAATATGTTGGATCCACAAACCGAAGAAGTGTCTTTCGAGTTTCTGTACTTCCGCTAAATAAGATGACATCTTGAGACTTGAGCATTAATACTCTTTCCCAACTTGATTCGCTACTAGTTGAGAATCGCCTTTCACTAGTAATATGTGAATCCTGAGTGTTTTGGCTGCTCGGAGTACTGCCAATAAACCATCATACTCTGTCACATTATTCGTAGGAGGAAAGTTTAATTGAATGACATATTTAATGTGTTCTCCAGTAGGAGATACTAGGACAACTCTAGCGGGGCCTTTGAGCATCAAGCAACTGTCAAAGTACGTAGTCCACTCTTCGTGGTGTTCATATTCGGGCCCTTGGGTGGGTTCAGGGTTCGTCCATTTGACAATGAATTCTGCTAATGCCTGGGACTTAATTGTTGCTCTTCAAATGAAATGGAGATCGAATCCTCTAAGCTCAACTGCCCATTTTGCTATCCGTCCTGATGATTATTTGTTTCCGAGAAATTGACCAAGAGGATATCTAGTAGGTACAACCACTTTGTGGGCCTGAAAGTAATGTCTCAGTTTCCTTGAAGCGGTAAGGGGACTGTCTAGCAACTTTTGTATATCTGGATATCGTTTCTTTGGTCCATGTAAGACTTCACTTGTGTAATATACTGGTCGTTGGATATTGTCAAGTTCAACGACCAGTACTGCGTTGACCGCTTGTGGCGTCGGAGCTAGGTATATCAGCAATGTTTCTCCCGATCTTGGTGATACTAAGATCGGGCCATTTGTAAGGTACCTTTTGAACTCTTCAAATATATCGTTTGCATCATTAGTCCATTCGAAACTTCCGTGTTTCCGAATAAGTTTAAAGAAAGGTAATCATTTTTCTCCTAACCGTGCTATGAAACGACTTAGAGCTGCCATATAACCAGTTAGTTTTTTTGGACTTCTTTCTTTGTGGTCGGGGGGTGCATCTATTCGATGGCTACTATTTTCGCTGGGTTCACTATAATTCCTCTAGCTGAAACTAGGAATCCAAGAAGCTTTCCAAAAGAAATTCCAAACACACACTTATCAGGATTTAACTTAACGTTATGCTTTCTTAAGTTATTGAAAGTTTCTTCTAGGTCGGAGATATGATCTCCAACGTTGACGCTCTTTACAACCAGGTCATCAACATTGGCTTCCAAATTTCGACCTATCTGTGGACTAAAGGTTTTTTTTTTGCATTAACCTTTGAAAAGTGACACCAGCATTTTTGAGACCAAATGACATCTTAACATAACAATAAGTGTCATATGGTGTGATGAAGGAACTTTTCTCTTTATCATCTTTACTCATATTAATCTGGTGCTACCTTGCATACGCGTCGAAAAAGCTTAATAACTCACACCCGAAAGTAGAGTCTACAAGCTGATCGATACGTGGAAGGGGAAAGTCATCCATCAGACAAGCTTTATTAAGATCTGTCAAATCGACACACATTCACCATTTCCCATTACTTTTTCTAGCCATTACAGGATTGGCGAGCCACTTTGGGTGGTCAACCTCACGAATAAATCCAGCCTTGAAAAGCTTGTCAATATCTGACTAGATTGCCTCCTTTAGATATAGTGCAAAGTGTCTTAGCTTTTGTTTGACCGATTTTTTTGGTCAGACCAGAGAGCTAGCTTGTGCTCGATCACCTCCCTAGGGACTCTGGGCATACTGGATGCCTGCCAGGCAAATACGTCCTAATTGTCTCGAGGGAAGATGATGAATGACTCTTTCTATTTGGGATCGAGTCATGCCCCGACCAGTACCTTTTGGGCGGTTGCACTAGCACTTCCGAGTCCAAACGACACTTTGACGCTTTCCAAAGAAGCGTCCTTGTCGAGTGGGACTTCCTTGGTTTGGTCGAAGGGTTTTGTGGCTATCTTTGGTCTTGAGTGCTTGACCTGCGTGGAAGGTGCATTAGTATCTCTGCTCGGAAATTCATCGATCAGTTCTAGGAATTTATGATCGCATGCATATATCATCTTTCTATCCCCTCGGACCGTAATGACCCCTTTTCGTCCTGGCATTTTTAAACTCTGATAGCCATAATACGTAGCTATTAGGAACCTTGCTAATACCGGACGACTAAGAATTCCATTGTATGCAACTTCAAAATCTAGTACATCAAATAAAATCTTCTCTGTTCGAAAGTAATCTGGTCTTTCGAATGTAACCGGTAGGGAGAGTTCCCCTATCGGTTTAGCAGTAGACCCTAAAACTATACCATGGAAGGTATATTTCACAGGATTTACTTTTGACTTGGGAATTTGCATTCCTTCCAATGCTCCCGTAAATAAAAAAAATTAGAGAACTACCACCATCTACTAAAACTCGATTGACTTTGAAATTATTTATAGTAGGTTCTACAACAATAGGAAACCTACATGGTCGACTTGAAGGGATCGCGCGGTCTTCTTTCTTTGAAGGAGATGGTATCTCGACCATCTGGATGGCTTGACGGTGATTGATGATTCGGTGAGGTTCACTTCCCATTGCACGACCTTCAGATGACGCCTAGACTTGTATGAGGAGTACCCACTAAAGATCGTATTGATAGTGTGCTGTGGCTCCTGATACTGCATTTCTTCGTCGCCATCCTTGTCTTTTTTGGAGCTTGGCTCTCCAAGCTCTTGTATGGAAGAAAAATGACCTTCGCCTAAATAATAGTATTCTAACTTCTTTTGCCAGGCTCGGCAAGTGCGCAAGTCACGGCCCACTGCCTGATGAAGTGGACACCACTTCTTGTTCTTTTTATATTAATCGGTCGGAGATTTTGCCTTGTTACAGCCGGAATAATCCTTCTTGCCCATGGTGAACTTCTCAGGAATTACAAGTACCTCTTTATTGTTGGGCTTGCAATTCTTTTTACCCTTAAGAGCATTCTTATGTTTATTCTCTTGTTTATCCAAGCCGGGTTGTGGGATTCTCTTTCCGATCAATGGCCTTGTTCCATTCAACTGCCTCACTGGCGGCTGCATACCTATTGGCATGTCGAAGAGCTCGACGGTCATTCGTGGAGGATTCATAGCGATGTCCTTCGTAAACCGTCGATTCCTTAACCCTGCTTTAAAAGCTTGAATAACATAAGAATCTGCGACCTCAAAAATAGAATTATGAACCTGGCTAAACCTCTTAACACACTGGCGAAGAGTTTCATTAGGTTCCTGCTGGATCCGATGAAGATCATCTTCTTTTCTGGGACGATTGTAAGTCCCCTGAAAGTTTGCAATCAACAAGTCGCAGAGCTACTTCCAGGTGTAAATTGATTCCACCGGTAGGTTCAGCAACCAAGACTGGGCATATCCCTCGAGTACCGTTGTCAAGTAGTTTGCAATCACATTGTCATCACCACCAGCAGCTCTAATGGCGGTAGTATAGATCTGGAGGAATTCTAATGTATTTTGAGTTCCATTGAATTTCTCCAGGTTTGCTAGTCGGAATTTGTCTGGCCAGCGCACTGCTTGGAGTACTATCGAGAATGCTCAACAGCCCGTAATTGAGTCATGGCGTCTTCTTTAAAAAGGATCCGAATTGTAGTCAATTGGGGACCGATTCCTCTGGTTGACATATCGAGTATCTGGTGTCCCAATCCAGTCATGGATGTTAGTATAACGTCTTCGACCGACTGCCTAGTTTAGATGATGTCGAAGATCACCCAAGCCAAGCGGTCCCTCCTCTTGACGATGGGAAGGATTGGCTGTATGGAAGAGCCATCTTCCCTTGTGACTTCCTTGTCGGAATCTCTAAGGAGGTCTAGGTATCGAACGGTCTCCAAATCGACCATGCTGACCCCTGCTAAGGGAGGAGTGCTGGGAAGAAGTCAAAGTATGACTTTGTGAATTCCTTTGCTCCCTGTACATCAATGTACGTTGCATGGTCTGCTGAAGGATCTCTGATACCTATCCTGCAAGCTGAATATACCCTGGAGTCTCTGCCAGAGCAGGGTCCGGGTTATTTAAAATATTACGAACTCGTTGCAAGTTTTGGATTGTTACCGAGGGTCTTGAAGGTTTCCTGTTGGCAGAAGGTATTCGATGACTCGAATTCCCTTCCGACCCTCTTGCTTGTCCCGTTCGTCCCATCATGCGCATTGGAATAGAAACAGGTGAATTAACCAATTGATGTCTACCAGTTCCATTGCCTCCGCCATCTCGGGTTGGTGCTTGAGTGCCTGCACCATTTCCACCAGCGGGTGTTGGCAGGTTACGTTGTGGAGCATCGTGCATGGCATCTTGATTGGTATTACTGATTGCGTTAACCTCGTGCCTCCAACAACAGCCTCCCGATGAGCTCCCATTGTAACTAAGGAGGAGCCTTCCACTGCTTCGGCAAGGATTATCCACGACGGGGAACAATTTGAGATTACCACCTCCGGTGGACTTTGTGGTGGACTGAGCCTGATCCGGCGAATTTTCGATCGTATGATGAGTTTTATCATCTTTACCAGGCCTTTGACCGGTGGCAATTTCTTTGACACCATTACCAGGTGTCGGTTGGCCCCCGGAATAGCTAGGAGCTGTTGGTGAATATCGGTCGCCCATGACTGTATCGAAAGCACCCTAACATTCTGGCTGCAGTGCTGAGCTTTTGTTGCCATTTTTGCTGATCGGGAAAACCGGGTTTTAGAAGCGTTCGGCCATTCCGAACTGGTTGGAACAACCAATTCCTCTAGGAGTGCCACTGATGGCGGTGGTGAGTCTTCTTCCATCCGGTCGATCTCGCTGGTCTCAACGAGTGGAGAGCCTGCGACGGAAGAGGATGACGACATCGCGCTGTGCTCCATGGCGCGGATGCATGCGTCCATGTCGAGGTTGAAATAGTCCGCCAAGTCGAACCAGTTCTCCTCATCCCATGTTCCTTCCATGATCGCATAAGAGACAACGGAATAGAAGGAAAGTGAATGAAGATTGCTGAGCAAAGAAGTCTTCAAGAACTCAACGCCTTCTTCCATACGGTCGGCGCTAGCTGTCGACGATCAAGTCGCCGATCTTACGAAATGAAATAAGGAAAATGGCTAAGAGTTCTTGGAGGAGAATAGGATTGCTCTTTATTGCAATGAACAGGCTATTACAGGGGTGCCTTAGGTAAGGCGACAGACTAGCCCTAATTACACTGAATATATTGTTTGTTGTGCTTCAGTTTGCTTCAATTGTCTTTAGATCGAATCCAATTGCCCTTACCTTTGCTGTTTGTCATCTGCCTTTAAATACCAACAAAGAGGTGACAGTTACTTCTGGAGAATACACCTTTTGGAAGTGACGCGTCTGGTCGGGGAAGCAGTTGTTGTCAGTAAACCACCAACTGATCGACGGTTAGTGTTAACAGGAGACGAAACTGTGCAGTAGTTATTGTCAGTGACTAGGGGCTGAGAAGCATCGTGTGATTTAGAGTATATAAGTCATGTGTTCCATTCATCACACGGAAGGGATATACTTGGATCCAAATCCAATTACCAGTTAACTGGTCGGGTAATTCATACAGTGTCTCTCCAACCAGGATACTCATAGAACAACTTTTGGGATTCTATGACCACAGGGGTCGTTAACCATGGGGGCTATGACCACAAGAACTATGTGGTGTTTAATTAAATATCAAACCAATATCGAGGAATTTAATCCTCATCACACTCCCCGTCGCCCGAGCGTACTCTGGATCCAAGAGGTAAGTTATGTTCAGTATGCATGATAATTATTAATTTGGCCCAACGTTGTGTTATCCTAACATCATTCAATCGTCCAGCCTGTCTCGTAGGACATGGATGACTTCGAGACTGCCGCCGCCGCTGCGGGCAGCAAGGGAAGAAGGGTAAGACTCCTATAAGTGAGACTATCAGCCCTACTACCGCTCCCCGTTGCCCAAGTGCACTTCAGATCCAACAAGTGACTTATGTTCAATATGCATCATAATTATTAATTTAGCATGACGTTGTGTTATCCTAACATCATTCAAACGTCTGGCCCGTCTCACAGGACATGGATGACTTTGAGACTGGCAGTTGCCGCCGCAGGTAGCAAGAAGACAAGGGAAAGGGAGCGATGGGCCGCCAAAACTAATGATCTTTGTTCCAATCAACTGTATTTCAATTCTAAAAAGGCGTATATATATCATAGGTGTGTTTCGTTTTGTTGCATCGTGCATGATGTCGTTCCTTATGCACGTAACCAAACCCTGCGCATCGTGTAATTTGCAACTTTATTATAAAGTCTATTTTAATTTGTAACTGCGTTGTAAATCCGACTTCAAATCTCGTTCTCTTTCCGTATTCAATTCTTGGCGTAGGAAAGCAGGGAACAACATAAAAATAAAGGTCCAAAAGGCGTGTTCAGTAAGTAGGCACTATATGGTCTTCAATCCCTAAGTGACGACGAGCACCACTTATCATACATGTGCATTAAAATTTGATCTTTCGTGCCAAATGGTCCACATATCTTATGCAAACAATGTTAGATTTCTTCATCTGGGAACATCTTCAAATAAAGGCTAGCACTGTGACGCCACGAGAGTTGATGTCACAAGGCAGGCTTGTCACACCATGAGTGAACTTGTGCATTAAAATTTGATCTTTTGTGCCAAATGGTCCACATATCTTATGCAACAAACGAAGTAACATTTCTTCGTCTGGGAACACATTCAAATAAAGGCTAGCACTGTCAAGCTACAATAGTTGATGTGATAAGGCAGGCTTGTCATGCCATGAGTGCGGGCATGACAATAGCCACGCAAGCCATCCACGCGGGCACGACGCGCAGACGAGGGCTTGCATGGCAGGTTTGGTCACACCGAGGTCAGTGGCATGACAGAACGGTTTGCCCACACACACCACGGGGGGTGGTGTGACCAAAGGGGTCAAAATTGGAAATAAAGTTAATGAGCGGTTAACTTTAAAATATTTTTTTAAAAAAGAATTAAATAAAAAAATTCCTCGAGGCCCTACCCTATCAGCCATTAATTCGGTTGATCGAGTAGGAATCAATGGCTAACAGTGAGGTCCTTCCCCTGCAAATTTCCTTCCTAAGAATTGGGAGTGGTCCCAAGATGTGGAGGCCGAACCAATTATTTTTTTGCCGTCATCCACGTTTCACCGGAAATCAATTCTAGTTTCCAAATGGACCGAGCATGCATGTGATGACCATTAACTACGTACAAAAGGCTGACCTGATCTTGAGTTCAGGAGATTTTTTTTGCCTAAATGGCAGTATTCGGAGACGCAATAGCAAAGATGGCATCCGTTCGTTCGCAAATGTAGTGGTGTCACGCACATCCGTCCCTGGGATGAACAGACGCACGTCGTTGCACCACGAAACCCTTGGCCGTCGTCTGCTTGCAAGCAACAAGCGCCCGCTCCTCCCACGCTCGGATAACATCGTCGCATGCGCTTCACAAGACGGATGAGCGCCATACGGCAGCGCGCAGATGAGTCCGCCCCTCCCGCGAGCGGACAACACGCACCGCCTAGGTCCACTCCTCCTGCGCTCAGACAGCGTCCTTCGTCCCACGCCCGAGCCTGCCCCTCGACCCGTCCCGTGTTCGGATAGCGACATCTGCCATTCAGACATGCATATATATATTAGTATATGATGCCTGGTGGTTTGGCACCGAAAGCCGAAAGAGAGCCTTTCCATTTTTACGTGAACTTGTCGTGTTTATATGTGACAAGATCCGTCCCGCACGTGGTTAGACGCGCCGAAAGCGCCCACATGTCTTGTCATGTCTTGTTCGTCACATATGTCCTCTGCATGCATGCAAGCAGTCCCTCGCATGTATTTCCCTCCGAACAGGCCGAGGCTCCTCGCTATAAATGCGCTCACTCACACTCACTCATTTTCGCTCGCACTCATTTCGGCCTGTGCTCTCTCGCCGTTTCAGTGTTTGTTTTCACAGAGGATTAAGTGTTGTTTAGAGCCGTCGTTAGGGGTCATATAAACAGGCAATTTTTATCTATTGTCTTTATTAAATGTGTAGTTAGCTAATTAGTTAATTAGTCATAATTAATTACTTGTAGTTATATAGGTGTAATTAATTTAGTCCCCATCATTTAGACGTTATTAAATTTGTGTTGCAAGTTAGTAGCAATAAATTATGTCGTAATGAATTAGTCGTGTTTATTACGTTAGTCCGAAATAAGTGGTTGAATCTACGTGACCATAATTAATTTGTTGGTATTTAACAACTTAAAGTTAGTTGTGCTAACTATTTAGTTAGTGGAATGACAAATCAACTTCACACTTAAATTCAAATTGACTTTCAGGCCTCGGAGATTGAACAATATTATCTCCATTCTCCGACTTGATGTACTCAAGATTTTCAAACGACAGTAGTTGTTGGCCTGAAGTTTTTTTTGTCACAGTACTGATGTACATCACCACAAATTAGAGGAATAACATTATGTTACCTGCATGTGGATTTCTTATTTGATAAATGATATGTATTCAATGTTTTTAGTACAAACCCTTGGATGCGGCTTTTTTTATTTAGTTTATAGAATTGATTACATCACGTGCATTTGGTTGTAGATGCATGCAAGATGTTTGCTACTTGCTAGAGCCCTGCTTAATATTAAATGATTCACTATTTAATCTTAAGGTTGTAGTCAGGCTCATTTAGGAAATAAAAAAAAAACTTGAGCTAAGGAGTTGAAGTACCTCTAGCTTGAATTGTTTTGGTCAGTGACCACAACTTGCCACAACAAGTTCGAGCACACTCACTTTGTCCATGACCTAACTATTCTGACTCATTCATTAAATGTTTTATGCTTAACTAATGTTTCATCAAGTGCATCATCAACAATATCTAAATTATCTAGACGTCTGAAAGAATTATGTTGTTGTTTGGCATCTTATAAGCCTAAGGTGTACATTCAGTAGTCCTTTTCCCTTTCTAATCAGTTATTATGGTGATGTATTATTTTTGTTGCTTTTCATCATAACATATTCTTGATATCTTTTGCATGACAATCTGTGTAACTGTAGAATAAAATCTTCCATGATCTAATCTCAAATCGCTTAACATGTTAGCATTACAAACAGTGCTTGAGGTGTTTTTTCCTCACACCTCACTTGAGCACTTTGGTCAATAGACCACTGCTCAATTTCATTAGTCAATAGTCTGTGGGTCTGTAGCTGAATTATCTGGAAGGGAAAATCACTTCACTGCTAACAATAAATTGTTACTATCTTTGCTACTACCATTATCTCCACTGCATAGGGGAGTGGCTGTAGCTACAGTTCCTTGTCAATGTATGACTGAAGATCCCTGGTGTGACCTAGGCTGCATCATGCCATACAAGCCTTAGTGTCTCATAGCTGAATATTTACCTAAAAACAGTGCAAGGTGGTATACTTAGATGTCTTGTGTGCAAAGAATCGGGTTGTTGTTGCTTACATGCCCTGTTTGTTATATTGCGTTGTGTACATCGGTTTATTGTTGCTGTAGGTAATTTTAAATATGCAAGACTTGGTAGTGTTTTATGGTGATGGTCTCGTATGGGCCGGACCTGATAGGTTGGACATGTCAAGATGCTAGTACAAGGTGGTCCGAGCGGAGGGGCTCGATGGAATGAATATTCACGAGCTTCGAAGTTTCATCCGGAGGGAGTTCGTCACGGAGGCAACGACGAAGAAACTTGTGATCGAGTGGATCACCTGCAGGAATGTCGTGTGGGAGCTGGTGAAGTTGAATGGAAGCGTAGCATGGAGGCTGTACACACAGATCGCCACCCAACCCGAGGCGGTCATTTACGGGAAGCCGATGGTGTACATCGATTTCGTACACAGGGCGCCAAGAAACCTTCATGATGTCGATGCCTCGACAAGCGGGCAACCGCAGGCGGAGCTTGAAGACGGTAGCACGGAATGTGTTGTCTCAGAGGGAAGGCTCGCGCATAATTTTGTGCGAAATGAGGGGGGCGGAATTGTGGTGGTCAGCCCGCATTGACTGCCACGAGTATCTACCGGACCAGCCTCTCGGGTTGGAGTCCGACGAGGACGCCGACCAAGGCTCGGATGTAGTGATGATGACGCACACCAGGCCGATGGTCCAACCGGGGAGATTGTGTCATCGGAGGTGCCTTACGTGGCATCGAGACTTGATGATATCGCAGTTCGTTCCCTTGTACTGCTGCAAGAAGAAGGGTCCCAGTGGGGGGTTTGATGCCGGCACCCTCTTAGTTGACCAGCGCTTTCCTAGCAAGGTGGCTATGCAAAAAGCTATAGCACGGGACGTCTTGTCCATCAGCCGTGTGTGTCGAATGCACCGGTCCAACCCAGGACATTACGCAGTGAAGTACGTAGTGGAAAGCTGCCCTAGGAAGGTCAGCACTAACCGAGCAAAGATCTTCGGCTTGGTCTTTGCGGTCAAGGTGGTGACCGACCACACTTGCGAGCATAGCAAGCCCTTGTGGCATCATCGGAACGTGACTTCCGCATATGTTGCAAGCGTCATCAGCCACCTAGTTGAGGTGGACGTGTTCGTCTCCCCGAAGATGCTAATGTCAGAAGTCGCCAATATGGTTGGTTATCTAGTCAGCTATATCAAGGTCCGATGAGCCAAGCAGAAGGTCATCGAGTCCATGTACGGGACATATGAACGCACACGAGTCAGAGGCTATGGTATATTGTTATATGATCTGCATGCCACGCATTTTCCTCGGTTGGTTCATGTACAAGCTTATCTGGTCTGTGATACAATACAGTATTAAATAATGTCATCCACATTAAACAAATAAATTAACAAAGAGTGTCCTATTTGATCGGGGTACATGTGATAATACGCCCTCCTCTTTCATCCCGATTGCAATAAACCCGCGAGTGTATCATGTAATGCATGAAACACTTCAAATATCATCAATTTTATGTCTGAAAAGTTACATTGCAACTCCATTGGAGTGTTACCGTAATAAAATTGATGCGTCCGGCCGGTGACCGTGCGAACGAGGCTTCCAATTTGCTATTTCCTTACGACGGGCGCTACTTCCGTAATAAAACATCGCAAACGTGCTATTTGCATCAAAAATTCCAATTAATCTTACTGTGATTAATCAGCTTAATTAATATGTACTTGCTACAATTAATCAGTGTAATTATTTTTTTCTGGAAAAAATGGCTATCCGAATGGCAGCTGGACGGACGAGGGGTTTGTCCGTCCGCAAGACGTTCGAACGCATGGCACAGTGCTCGTCTGCGCGCGGGACGAACGGACTTGGCTTGTCCGCGCACGGGACGTACGGCCAAGGGTGTCGTGGCATAACGACGCGCGTCTGTTCGTCCCTGGGACAGATGTGCGTGCCACTTCTGCAATTGCGAACGAACGTAAGTCATCTTTGCTATTGCGTCTCTGAATACTAACATTTAGGCCAAAAATTCGAGTTCAGGGTGTGTATGTCGCTATGCTAGTACGCTACAATAGTACTAGTATACAACTTAAAGGGGATTAGTCCATTGGTAATCTAGTATGAACATTCTAGGAACCCATCATTTAATTGGTGGGAGTTTATATGAAAATCGTTTCTCGTAGTATGACGGTCATTCAAATCAATATTAACACCACAAAATTGTGGAAATACTTAATTATATAGAGATTAATTGGCCTCATTAACAAGATGATGGGGTTTGTCCTCACATGAACACGGTCCTCGTAAACCTAGTGAACGGTAATATTGGTAGCTATATATGATCATGCGAAAGCAATCCTTATTCTGTTTCAAAAATAAAGCAATCCTTGATTACTTTATTATGTATGCGATTCTCCTCGAGGATTCTTTTCCTTCATTTATTTATGGATAACCCTAGGGGGCTGACGTCCGATAAAACACGTTACGCTCGGAGGCGCCCACTAGCCACTACACACATTCGTTCACAATGAGTTGTGGACGTGAAAACTTTATATTGCCGAAGTCCACTTGCAAGCTCACGCCCAGTTACATCGTATGCTTCGCCTCCCAATCCAACAAAAAAACATCTGAGATGCCGCGCCGCAGAGCGTCGTCCGGGATGAGCTTGAAGAACTGGCAGACGTCGATGACGTCCCTCTCCGACTCAAGGACCCTAAGTTAAATTGGTTAAATTGAACCGGAATCCAGTTCTCTCAAACTTGCACAACAGCAAAAAAAAATTTCAATAAAGGAGAAACGGCAGCAGCTTATGAGAGTTGAAGCCATGAACACTTGCAACCGTACTTTGATCGTTCCATTTACAGGTGGTGGAGCTGTACGCGTGTAGCGCCCTATGGAGGAAGTGTGCTTAGCAGGTAGCGGCACAACGAATACTATCTTGAAAGAGACGAAAATCTTTCAGTCGACCAGCAAGAATGCTGGTAGTCTTACGACAATCGCAGGCAGCGATACTTGTATAATAGGCTCAGGAAGGGCCTCAATTATACCCCTAATGGGCACAACTTTGGTCATTGAAGAAGCCTTATTGTACCTAGAATCGACTAGAAATCTCAAGGATATTCGCGCAAACGGTTTCCACATAGAGACTGAAGAAGAGTATGGTAAGAAATACCTGCTCATTATAAAGCGTGAAGAAAGTAGAAAAATAGTATCAAAACGATTTCCTTCATTTGAAACTGGGCTATACTATACTAATATTAAGGCATCTGTAGCCTATATTGCCCTGAAAACCGTATTTAGAAGCTCTGAACATTTTCTATCTCTGGCATGATAGATAATGCCACCCAGGTCTTAGAATGATGAGAAATACAATTAGCAATTCACAGGGACATAATGTCAATGTAAATAATTTCCTGAATCAGGAAGATTTTATGTGCCCCGCATGTGCCACTAGGAATTTAATTACTAAACCTTCTACTCTGAAAGCAAAGGATGAAGTCCCTACATTCCTGGACCGTATCTAGGGAGACTTTTTACGGTCCTCTACAGCCCCTGTATGAGTCATTTAGGTATTTTATGGTGCTCATCGATGCTTCCTCGAAATGGTCGCATATATGTTTATTGTCTACGAGAAACTATGCTTTTGCAAAGCTAGTTTCGCAGATAATTAAAATTGAATAATACTTTCCCTGATCATTATGTGAAGTCCACCAGAATGGACAACACCGAAGAATTTACTTCAAAGGCATTTGATGATTACTGTATGGCAATGGGAATTAAAGTTGAGCATTCTGTACTGCATGTCCACACCCAGAATGGACTAACAGAGACATTAATTATAATGATTAAATTTATTGCCCAACCACCTTTGAAGAATTGTAATTTACCAACTGCATGTTGGGGACACACAGTCCTACTCGCAGCAACTCTCATCAATTTTAGACCACCGGCATATAACATCCATTCACCTATACAACTAGCGCAAGAGTCAGCACAAAAAATTTCTCATCTTTGAAGAATTGGTTGCAAGGTTTATATACCTATACCACCATCACAGCGAACTGCAATGGGCTTTCTCCGAAAGTCTAGGATATATGTTGGTTATGAGACAACATCCATAATCAGGTATTTGGACCTTATGACTGGAGATTTGCATAATGCCCGATTCGCTGATAGTATATTAGATGAGGTTAGTTTCCCGTCATTAGGGGGAGGAAATCAACCCCTTAATGAAAATATCGGGAAATAGAGAAGTCCATAAAATAATTGAAGTCTAGAAGACAATTGCAGTCCAGAAGATAATTGAAATCCATGCACATGACCCAAAGAAGTCCAGAAGATATTTGAAGTCTAGAAGATAATTGAAGCCCAGAAGATAATTGATTTGCAAGCATTAGCGAATCAACTGCCTAACCACTTTAGTAATTTGAAGAGCGTGACCAAGTTGCATATGCATGTACGCAATGCACTAGAGAGGGTTGAAATACCAATGAAGGTATCCCTAATCCCATCCTAAGGCCTCTGAAAGGATGAGAACTCCGGCCCCTCGAATCCGAAGTAACCGGGGACGCCTGGTGAAAAAAGATAAGAAAGACTTGACACAGCCGATCACCGAAGTTCCTTAGAACCAGAAGGGGAGCCAGTTGAGACTTAGCACCAGTATGGAACCTTCAGAACATGGCATACTAGAATTGAACATCCCCATGAAGGGAGACATCAGCATGGATGTGTGCGCACACATCGGAGCTGAAAAACTAAAGGGATTTGCCCCGTAATTGAAAGCAGCGGTGAGCAAGTAGAAGCATTAGAAGAATCGCCCCTTGAACAAATAGCTATAAACTTTGTGACCTCAGGAGAATCTATGAATAAGACAACAACCAATGTCGACATTGATTTTGCAAAGAAAATTAGCACAATCATCGATCTTGATCCAGAGCCTGTATCGCTCGCTGAATGAAAAGATCAGATTAGAAAGATTGAAAGAAGGCAATAGAAGCAGAATTATTATCTCTGAATAAAAGAAAGGTGTTTGGGCATGAAAGCCGTTCGCCTCCCCATGTGCACTCTGTAGGGCATAAGTGGGTATTTGTTCGAAAGAGAAATGAAAATAATGAAGTAAAGAAAGGCTTGTTGCACAAGGTTTTACTCAACATCCAGGAGTTATTTATGAATAAACCTATTCCCCGGTCATGGACGAAACCACCCTTTAGATATTTAATCTCAATGGCAGCAAACTTGAAGTTAAAAGTGAAATTAATGGATGTGGTAACAGCATACCTTTATGGAATATTGGATTCAGACATTTATATGAAGATATCTGAATGTATCCCTGTCCCAAACCAAAACAGAGCAAATAGAAATATGTACAGTGTGAAACTCAGAAAGTCACTGTACGGACTTAAGCAATCAGGCAGGATGTGGTATAATCTCTTGAAGCGACTTTCTATGCAAGAAAGGCTACACGAACAATGAGAATAACCCCTGTGTATTTATACGATGATCCCAGGATGGAATTTGTATAATCTCAGTGTATGAAGATGATCTGAATATCATTGGAACCCTGAAAGGTATTAAGAAAGCAAGCTCTTACTTGGAGTCAGAGTTCGAAATGAAAGAATTGGGTAAAACCAAATATTGCCTAGACTTGCAGCTTGAGCATACCCTTGAAGAGATTTTAGTGCATCAGTCAACCTACACTCAGAAGGTGTTAGAAATATTTGATTTTGAAAGGCATACCCTTTAAAATTGCCAATGGTCGGGACGTCTTTGTAGCATGACAAAGACCCGTACAGACCTAAAGTAGAGGGGGAGGAAGTCCTGGGACCGGAATTCCCATACTCAAGTGCAATAGGAGCACTCATGTATTTAGCAAATTGTACTAGATCGGCCATTGCATTTGTCGTTAACCTATTAGCAAGGTATAGTTCAGAACATACCAAAGGCATTGGTAGGGAATGAATGACATCTTCGGATACCTCCAAGGAAGCAAAGAACTTGGTCTATTCTACAGAAAGAACCAAGACCTGAATATGAATGGCTATGCAGATGCTGAGTACCTGTAGAACCCGCATACAGCCAAATCGCAAACAGGCTATGAACTCCTATATGGTGGAACTGCAATTTCATGGAAATGGCCTGAGTAGAGTCTTGTATCGACTTCGACGAACCACTCAAAAATCATAGCCCTGTACGAGGCCTCACAAGAATGTGCTTGGCTTCAGCGGATGATTCACCACTTCCAGCAGTTGTGTGGATTGAATACCGCGCAAACCCACACTATTATCTATGAAGATAATATAGCTTGTGTTGCACAAGTGCAGATGGGTTATGTGAAGAATCATCTCATAAAGCATATCAACCCCAAGTTCTCATATGCTCATGAATTACAAAAGATGGACAAAATTAAAGTATTGCACACTAAGTCATGTGAAAATCTTACAGATTTATTCACTAAGTTACTCCCAGCATCTAGCTTTGAAATGTGCATATGTGGAATTATAATGACAAGACTTGGAGAAGTGCAGAATTCAGGGGGAGAATCTTCACGAACTCATTATTGAAACTTGATTACGAAGATCGAGTACCCAAAGAGTAAATCCTAGAGATTAAATGAAATTGGGTGGATTGTACTCTTTTCCCTTGACGAGTTTTCCTGAAGTTTCTCGGCTAAGGTTTTTAAATGAGGCAATTCGTGCAACGCAGCAGAACTTGTATCATGTGCTCTTTCTCCAAATTTTTCCCACTGGGTTTTTATGGAGTTTTGACGGGGCATGAACATGTGAGAATGGGTGCCTAAGGGGGAGTGTTAAGAAACTATGGACTTGGCCCAGAAGCCGGCCCATGTATGGGCTCCCCATCCCAAACACTAGCAGGGTCTCTAGTCTATAAATAGGGGGTGCTATTCATTGTAAATGATTGATCGATTGATGAAGGAATAAAGAGAAGCAAGAAGCCCCCTATATCTCTGTGTTCAATCTACTATTCTGTTCTTGTATTCTTGCATCGTTCTTACGATTCTGAGTTTGTCTGCGAGGTAATCGTTCGGACTGGACTCGCCAGTGACGGTTCCTCAACAGAATGCACCACAAAAAGTGAGTACATAGGATATGTTACCATATATAGAACTCAAGTGAAATATTCTAAAAGCGAACAACTTAATTAACTGATTTACTCTCAACTTGCAATAACACAGACTCTCCTTGTCGCATCAAACACCTCACTTTCGATCGAGCTAGCCATATCGAATGCCTAACACGCCAATTCGAACACTAGTATATAGATATATAGATAACCTACAGTTAATGACCTGGAAAGTATACGTGATTGATTACGTGTCATGCATCTCTTTTCTCTTCCATGCCTGCAGGCCACTTTGACAAGAACACTTGCGGGCCTCTGCTTATTGTTCATCGTGTCGTCGAACCAATTCGATTGGCTTTGCAGAAGAAAGTTATAGTTAACATGTTCATAAATTATGGTTATTCTGTGGTGGACTAGTTATTGATTACGACAATAATTTTAGCAAAAGAAAATCTGCAATCTTCCGATGGATCACCGAAACAATCTGCAATTTTACTTCTACCTTACGAGTAGTTTATAGCTAGAAGATCCACCCCTTTTTGTAATTCAACTTTTGTTCATCTATTGAATCGATTTCAAGTTACTCTACCATCTACCGTCGGTCTTGTCATGTCTGTTGCGCCTGGAACTCTCTTCCGATAGCACCATCCATCGTCGACTTTGCCGATTTGCTGAAAAATTAGTTGGCATGTCACAGACGTCACCAAGAAACACCCTCTATAGGGATGTGGTGTCGCCCCGCCTAAAACTATTCTAGCGACAACACTTTTTTTTTAAGATTTCGGTGGTAGTTGTTATGTACATGTGTATATGGCCCATGAGGCCCATGAGCTCTAGGGTTTGCACTCTAGTATATGTACCTTGGGTTTTCCTCTAATAGATGAGTGAGGTTGATTTGTATCATGGTATCAGAGCAAGCCGCCGCCTTCCGATTTTCGCCGAACGGCTCTCGCCTTCGTGCGTCTTCTCCACTATGGTAAGGCTGACGAGGTCCACACTCCGCCACAGCTGCTCCATTCGTGGGCACTCTGCTGGTTGCACTCTGCTCTCGAGCTGCACTGATGCCCACGCCTTCTCCACCTCGACCTCTGCTTCGGGCCACCCCAACGCTCGGTTTTCGGATCGACGCTGCCGCACCCCGAGCTCCCTCCCAGGTTCTGGATCTGGGCCGCCCCGACGCCCGGGCTCCAAAAACTCGCCATGCCGCCTCGGCCTCCTCTGCTCTCCCGTGCCCGCGTCGCTCGATTCGGGTCGCTGTTGCCGCTTTGACTCAGCCGCCTCTTCCCGAGCTCGCCTCCACCTGATTCGGGCCACCGCCTCTAGATCATGGCCACCCTCCTACTGAGCTTGTCATCGAGCCCTGCTCCTGCCGTCGTTGAGCCTCGCCTCTGCCGCTGCCTTCGCCACCACCGAGCCGCCCTACCTCCGAGCAGAGCTGTGCTCTACCGCAACCGAGCGCGATTTTAGGTGATTTGTTTAGCCCCGGTTTTCTGCCGTCACTAGTCTTCGACTCGGTTTTGGCTCCAGTTGTCTGGCGTCGACAACTGAGTTGGTGTAATGGATGATGGTATTTCTGCTTCTCGTCATTCTCTCGGTATGGGAGGTGCTCTTCTGACCTCAGATATCAAGCTGGATAGCCAAAATTATCATGAGTGGTCGTCATCGGTTCGCATGCTTCTTCGGTCTATTGGTCTTCTCTTATATATTATGGCGGAGCCTCCGACTGAGAAGACTTATGTGAAGGAGGCTAATGCATGGCGAAGTGCTGATGATCGTGTTATGGGTATCTTATGTTAGAGTGTTGAAATTTCAATCAGGATGGATTTCATTGATCTTTCAATTTCTCGCAAGATGTAGGAGTATCTTTAGCATCGTTATGAGCAGACCAGTGAGGCGCGTCGCTTTTTCTATTCTACAGACTCTTCATGATTTACGTCAGTAGGAGATGTCTATTGAGGAGTACTACAATTCTTTCACTCGCATTTCACGGCAGCTGACCTCCATGGTTCCTCTTTCCTGTACTGGATGTACTGGCTGTGTAGGCAAGGCGGGTCATGTTGCGCAGTACTACAAAGTTTGAGTCTATTCGAGCTCAACTACTGGGACGTGCTGTTCTTCCAACCACGGAGGAGGCCCTTGTTGCATTGATTGCTGAGGAAACTAGACTTCGCTCTCTGTCCTTCAGATTGACACCACCTTAGTCTATTCTTGCGACACCTCGTCAGGAGGTCTATCAACCTATTCCACTTTCTGATGCTACATCCAACTAGGCTTTATGCCCTCACTGTAAGAAGCCTGGTCATCTTGTTCAGAGGTGCTACTGCCTTCATCCAGAGCTGCGACCTGCATCTCATCGTCGTCATCGTGGTGTGGTTGCTGCCACCACTCCTGCATCTATTGGGGATTCGGCTCTTGCCACTCAGTTGGGTCAGCTTCAGTTCCAGCTTCAGGCTCTTCAGACTCAAGTTCATCAACGGTCTTCATCTGATGCCCCTCCTAGTGGGTCTGCCTGTCTTGCTGTAGCATCTTCTTCTATGTCAGGTACTAGTCTTTCATGGGTCTTGGACTCTGGAGCTTCTTTTCATATGACATCGGATAAGTCTCATCTTGCATCATGTCGACCTATTATGGATGGTTCCTGTGTATAGACAGCTGATGGCACCTCATGTTCAGTCACTCATCAGGGCACTCTCTCCACTTCTTAGTTCCCGATGTGTCATTTGTACCTTAGCTTTCTATGAATCTTGTGTCTGTTGGTCAGCTTGCTGATATGCACTACTTTGTTGGGTTTGATGACTCTACTTGCTATGTGCAGGATCGTCGGACAGGAGTTCTTGTTGGTACTGGCCATCGCCTTAGAGATTCTCAGGGTCTCTACTTCGTTGATCACTTGAGTCTTCCATCTTCCTCCCCGCATGCTTCTTCAGCACTTGCATCAACCTCTATTAGTTTTCCTTAGTGGTATCATCGGCTTGGTCATTTGTGTGGCTCTCGTCTTTCTACATTAGCTCATCAGGGTGTCCTAGGTCATGTCATTGTCGACACTAGTTATGATTGTAAAGGTTGCAAGCTTGGTAAACAGCTGCAACTTCCATATCCTACCAGTACATCTCGGTCTAGTCATCCTTTTGAGTTAGTTCATTCTGTTGTTTGGGGTCCTACTCCTTTTGCTTCCAAAGGTGGTCATATCTATTATGTAATTTTTATTGATGACTATTCTCGATATAATTGGGTTTATTTTATGAAACATCGTTCTCAACTCTTGTCCATTTATCAGTCTTTTGCTCGTATGGTTCACACCTAGTTTACCACTCCTGTTCAGACTTTTCGTTCTGATTCAGGGGGGAGTACTTGTCGCATGCCTTTTGTCAATTTCTCTCCGCTGAGGGAGCTCTTCCTCAACTTTCCTGTCCTGGTGCCCATGCTCAAAACAGCGTTGCTGAACGCAAACGCCGTCATCTTATTAAGACTGCTCGTTCTCTTTTACTTGCATCTCATGTTCCACAACATTTTTGGGCTGAGACTGTTTCTACGTCCGTCTATCTCATTAATATGCAGCCATCTTGTCGCCTTCAGGGAAAGTGTCCTGGAGAGCCCTTGTTTTCTACTCCCCCACAGTATGACCATCTTCGGATTTTTGGTTGTACCTGATATGTTCTGCTTTTGCCTCGTGAGAGCACCAAGTTAACAACTCAGTCTGTTGAGTGTGTTTTTCTTGGATATAGTATTGAGTATAAGGGCTATCGTTGTTATGATCCCTCTGCTCAGTGTATGCGCATTTCTTGTGACATTTCTTTTGTTGAGGATCGTCCATATTTTTATTCTTCTACCACTCGATCCTCCTCTCCCGCTGATTCTCTCTCCTTTCTTTACCTTCCACCCATTGTTTCATCTGATACACCTCTTTCCGTGAAGCCCTCTTCTACATCCTCAGTCATATCACCGTTTCTTCTTCACTATACTCGTTGGTCTAGGGTTCCTCCTGATACTCAGCTTTCTACTGTTTCCTCCTCTGATGGCATGGCTAGTACTGATGATACTCTTTCTGATGATCCTCCACCGGCACCATCATCTCGGTATGAGCTTCGTGATTGTACTACTATTGCTACTCCTGACAGATATGGTTTTCATTCTACTGCTATTGTGCCTGAGCCTCATACTTATCAGGAGGTTGTTGTTCATACTGAGTGGCCGTTAGTTTGAGCGGTTCAATTCAGTTGTGTTAGCTGCTAGTTTTGTCCCGAGTAATCATGATCCGGCCTTGTTTATTCATACATCTCCATGTGGTCGTACTGTGCTTTTACTCTATGTTGATGACATGCTGATTACCGGAGATGACAAGTAGTACATTGTTTTTGTTAAGCAATGACTCAGTGAGCAGTTTTTGATGTCGGATTTGGGCCCTCTACGTTATTTTCTAGGGATTGAGTTTACTTGCATAGGTGATGGCTACTATCTATCTCAGCAGCGCTATATTCAGGATTTGCTTGCTCGTTCTGGTCTCACTGACAGTCGGATAGCTGCTACTCCTATGGAGCTTCATTTTCAGCTTTGTCCTACTGATGGCACTTTGCTTGAAGACCCTTCTCATTATCATCATATTATTGGGAGTCTTGTCTATCTTGCACTGACACGTCCTGATATTGCTCATTCTGTTCATGTGCTCAGCCAGTTTGTTTCAGCTCCCACGTTTGTTCACTATGCTCACCCGCTACGTGTGTTGCGCTGTCTATGAGCGACTATTGATCGTTGTCTCTTTTATTCTCGGCCGAATCAGCTTCAATTTCATGCTTACTCTGAGTCGACTTGGGCGATTGATCCTATTGATCGACGATCTGTCCCTGGCTATTGCATATTTCTTGGGTCTTCGTTTATTGCCTGGAAGTCCAAGAAACAGACTGTGGTTTCATGGTCTAGTGCTGAGGCTGAGCTTCGAGCGTTGGCCACTACTACTTCAGAGATTGTTTTGCTTCGTTGGCTTTTAGCCGATCTTGGTGTGTCATGTCGTACTCCTGCATCTCTTCTGTGTAACAACACTAGTGCTATACAGATTGCTACTGATCCAGTGAAGCATGAGCTGACTAAGCACACATTGGTATAGATGCATCTTTCACACGTTCTCATTATCAACAGAAGACTATTGCTATTCAGTATGTGCTCTCTGAGAATCAAGTCGCTGATTTCTTCACCAAAGCTCAAACTCGAGAGCAACATCGCTCCATCTCTTCAAACTCAATGTTTCAGATCCTCCTGACCCCTGTTGAGTTTGAAGGGGAGTGTTATATATATGTGTATATGACCCATGAAGCCCATGAGCTCTAGGGTTTGCACTGTAGTATATATACCTTGGGTTTTCCTCTAATAGATGAGTGAGGTTGATTTGTATCAGTAGTATCATGGGCAAGAAAGCCCCAAATCATTTAATAAAACAGTGACGAAAATCCTTCGAGTCTATGACAACCGACACAAGCTTATTCTCCGATGTAGGAGCGTCCATCGTCGGTGAGGCTTAGAAATCATATATGGTTGTTAAGTGGTAAACGAGCTTGTCCATTTTATATGGACCGTGAATGCCCGATCGAGCAATGGCTAATGTCCACGAGCCTGAGCCCCAAGCAACAGGAGATCACCGCGTTCAAAAAATAATACTTTTTTAAAAAATAATTACAAAACTAAATAGTTGTTCAAAAAAATTACAAAACTAGGTCCCTTTCGTCAATTGGAATGACGATAGACAAGGACCATGTTGACTTGCTATCGCCATTTCAACTGGCGACAAGAAGCGGATAGTATTCCTGACGCCAGTTGAAATGGTGACAGGAACCTGTCGCCAGAGGGTCTAGCTATAAAAGCCCTAAAAATCGTTGGATAATGTCATTTTAATTCCAAGAAAAAAAAGAAGAGAGGGAGAAGAGAGAGGAGGAGAGTGAGAGAAAAGACGTGGCTAAACCCTACCAGTTCGTAGCGGAGGAGAGAGTACCACGACAGAGTTTGGAGGTCGGCAAACAAAACTTGGTTCTTTATTTTGAACTCAGTAGATACTAGCGGTAATTTTCTGACAACTCCGCCACCTGTAAATGGAACGAATCCATGAGTGCAACTAACGGATGTGGATCCTCCGTGCCTGCAACGGCGAGGTGTGCCTCATGCTGTCCTATGCCCTTCTTCTTAGACTGGAAAACATCAATAATGTGTGACCTACGACCTTACCCTTCTTACCCTTCTTGCCCCTTCTCCTTTGTGAGAGGCTTCATCACCTCGTAGCTGCTAGCATTGGCTTCATGGCCAACATTGCTACTAGGTGGCTCTGAGATGTAGTTCTTCCTTAGAACATCATCTTGAGCTTCTGCAACTTGCGTGGTGTCAATTAATGCGGTATACTCCTTGTAGTCATCTCGACGATAGTTGTGTACGAATTGCACCGCACTTGGGTGAAAGGTAGAGAGAGTCTTCTCAATCTTCTGCTTATCCGTGATTACATTATCACAGAGTTGAAGACTTGTATAAATTCTGTACAAATTCTGGCCATGCTGGGTCAGTTCTTCGAACTCCTGGTTCGTGATGCCGGTCATTTCCATATTCATGCAAGGAGTTCATAATATTACTGCTAGTAATTTACATAAAATGGTTGCAAAATTCTCATAATGCTCTTTGAACTCCCAGTTCGTGTTCCCATACTTTTCTATGCATTTTCATGATTTACTGCTATTTTCAGAGATTAAAAGTAATATAAACAATCACAGATAATCAAAACAGTAAATATAATAAATAAATTGCATAGAAATAATAATAACAAAGTCAAACATGCTTCAAATGCAAAAATTGATTCAAAAATTGAATTCCCAAGGCCCTTTTCTGCTGGAAAATAAATTTTCGGTGAATTCTGCAATTTTCAGGGGTTAAAACGCGAAATTTCAGTACTGAGAAAAGTTTACACGTAATTTTAAAATTTTCGGAGGGCCTTTTTGCAAATTTTGAAATTCTTTTGCTTTTCTCGAATTTTTTTTCTTTACATCACACTGACAGTAAATCCCAGAGCCAAAAAGGGCGGCCCACCTTGCCGCTTCAAAGGAACCGGTGTAGGGTTTCCCCTACCCCTGTGCAAAGCTGGCGGCGGCGCCGGTTTGGTGCCCGGCGACATTCAGCGGTGTGGGGTGAGCGTTCGGTGGCCACCGTGCGGGCGCCCATGCGAGGAGATGGCGGCGCTGGCGGGAGGGGCGGCCGCGCATGGCGGCGGCAGCTGCTCGTGTAGGCGGCGGCGGTCCGTGTCGCGGCTTGGCAAGCGCGGCGGCGGCCACCGTGCGTCTTGGCGCAAGTGGCGGCGGTGGTCGCCACGCCGCGAGAGAGCGGCGGCGGGCCGAGCAGAGGTCCGGCAGCGTGTAAGCGACACGAGGCGGCGGCGACTCAAGTAGCGCGACTCGGTGGCGCTCAAGGCGGCTCTTGGCCGGGCTCAAAGTCAGGCGGCGGCGACGCGCAAGGCGGCTTCTGGTAGGGCTCCAAAGCCGCTGGCGGCGCGGGCGGCTGCGACTCCGACGATGGGCGACATCGTGCGGCCTCCATGGTGCGCAAGGCGGCTTCGGGCGGTCGGGTGCTTCGTGCGGTGGGAGCGGCACTGCAGGCACCGGTGGCAGCGTGGCTCCAGGCCGACAGCTTCGGGCCGTGATTTTTTCCCTGCAATTACTGTTCATACATGCATATTATTCATGCGATGCGATGCGATGTAGTGCAATCTGTGGATATCATAGGGATATGTGCACGATCTTAGGATGATGTTACAATTGGCAATGTTGTTAAAGGTTTGTTGAAACAAATGACAAGTGTCGGGATAACCGGTCGTATTCAACAGAAGTCGTGAGACGGCCGTGAAAGCGGTAGTACCGGCTTGTAGAGGGTGGTTGTACCGCATCACGGTTGAACCGTTTGAGAAGCGGTATGGAATTTCCAGAGAGGATGTTTTTGGGGAGTTTTGTATTCCTTTGAGAAGCGGTACGACCGCAGGTATATGTGCGGTACGACCGCGATGCGGTAGTACTGATTCTATTTCTAAGTTTCGGATAACTTGGAGTTTTGTCGTTGGGTTAGGTCAAGTTCATGGGTTTCATGGCATATGTGATGCATGATGCATGTTTTGACTAACGTGGGTCAAGTTGTAAAGAACTTGTTCTCGGAATCAATTTCTTTGTCTATTGGTGTGTAGGTTGCTTGGAGGCCAACGACGGTCAACGGCGAGGATGATCGGGACTAGGCTTGGAGAGCTGAGGTCCAGAACGATCTTCGGTTTTTGACTCGTTTTGAACCACCTTCGTTCATATTGAAAAAGATAGGAACTTTGGCATGGATCTCCGTGATCTTTGATTGGAATAGGTTCCTTACATCCTTAGGAAGGTGTGGTTCAAATTTCGTGGAGTTTGGCCAAGTAGATCAAAAGTTGTGCCACTTTTAGTTTTCATCGTCGGGCTGTTCCAGGGAAATCGGTACAACCGTCTGTTTGCCTACGGTTGTACCGGACTACGGTACAACCGCCCGTTTGCCTGCGGTTGTACCGAACATTGGTACGACCGCTCATATAACTGTGGTTGTTCCGATTTCGGTTTCTTTAGCCTATCTTTGTGTTTGTTGATTGCTTTGCTTGGGGTTTGTGATTAGGATTCAATACAAGACTTCCGCTATACTTATAGATTGATCTTCATAGCTTTCATAGCTATTGGAGTGACATTGGTATTGAATCCAAATCAAAGTGAAAAAGTGAGCGTGCTCCTATTCACCCCCCCCCCCTCTAGTCACCTTTTCGGTCCAACACAATCAACATCGGTTCTTTCGTACAACCACCGATCGGCTTGGCCGGCGACTTCAAGTTGGCTCGCGGTAGGTTAGAAAGGATTTGCAACTTTCAATCTACAGTACAATCGACATCCAATCTTTCACGCAATCCACCGATCGGCGTTGTGCCGGCGACTTCAAGTCGGCTCGCGGTAGATTAGAACGGATTTGCACCGTAGAAAATCAATCTAGAAAGCGAATTTGCAGAATTGAAAGCGATCTAGAAAGAAAATGATTCAATCTACGAGTGTCGTTCTTCGACAGTTACCTTTCGATTCAAGGAGAGTCGATCGTGCTGATAACGTGTTGAGGAATAAATCCTTTGGCGAAGTCAAATTCAACGATTACCTCGCAGACAAACTCAGAATCGTAAGAATAATGCAAGAACACAAGAACAGAATAGTAGATTGAACACAGAGATATAGGAGGCTTCTTGCTTCTCTTTATTCTTTCATCAATTGATCAATCGTTTACAATGAATAAATAGCATCACCTATTTATAGACTAGAGACCCTACTAGAATTTGCGATAGGGAGCCCATACATGAGCCGGCTTCTGGGCCAAGTTCATAGTTTCTTAACACATTCATGCACTCAACCTTCGGTCTAGCATCAAATCATCATGAAAAATTTCAAAAACAATTTTTGATCATTTTTTTTCACCAAGTAGGAGCGCTACTGGTAAACTTATCCACGGTGAGCAAATGCGTAGTAAAATTTCAGTTGACAGATTTCTAGCAATTCCCTAAAATTAATTCACATAATCCACAGGACACATGACGAGCATAGTTGTTTTAAAAAATAAAGTGTGTGAAAACGCTAGCATGTTACGAAGTATTCAGTGACATGTTAACAATCCCTTATTTTTGCCGTTCATTTACATTTCTGGGCGATCCCGAAGCTAATTTATGTGCTATGTGCAAACTACTAAGTAAGTAAGTTCTACTCTGAATATATGGTACAGATGTACAATCCTACAGTTCCATGTACAAGTCTAACAAAATTGATCCTATGTATGTGCATGGCGCTGCCGCCCAGCGGGATCACATACGCTTCACTCCGACGGCGGCGACGAGGCCTCAGCGACCAGCTCTGAGCGCGCATCTCGACATCGCCACATCCTCCCGCGATTTAACGGTGAGCAAGAAGCTCGCGACGGACGCCCTCTTGCGGTAGTCCTTGTGAAGGCACGCTGGCGACGAACCCCGAACTCGACGACGCCACGCGTCGGCAACAGGGCGCGCTCGCCGGGCAGATGGCGACATGAGCGCCGCCAGCCGGCGGGTCCCCCGGGAGGAGCGGTACCGACCCATGAGGAGCTCCAGATGGTCACCCCGTGCTCCACACGCCGGCAGCCAGGGGTCGTCGAGTGCCCACCGCGGCGCCTCGGTCGAACCGCTCCGGACTCATGTACGCTAGCGGTGCCCACGCACGACGTCGCGATGGTCGCCGCGCGGAGAGGACCTTGGCGATGCCGGTTCGCGACCTTGACCTCCTCGCCGTGCTCGCGAGGAGGTTCGCCCGCTTGATGTCGAGGTGCACGATGCGGCGGGCATGGAGGTACGCAGCCCGACAGCGCCCGCGCAAGAACCTCCACGAAGCGCCGCCCGAGAACATTCCGTGGCGGCTCTCGACCGAGTCGAGCGAACCGCCGTCCACCCAGGGTTCCAAATTTCGTCGAAATTTCGCACATTTCGTCCAGACCCGAATTATTGGGCTTTCGAGCAAATTAATTCGACCCATTTGAATTTTGCCGGCCTGCTGTAGCTCTCCCCACCGGCCCGGAAGCCCACCTCGTGCTCCACTAGTCCACTCTCGTGCATTGGCTTGCCCTAGCTGCCTCCAATTCTCCAAAATCTCCAAATCCTCGAGAGGGAGGTGGCATGCTGTCAGGTCAGTGGTGTGGCCTGAATCTGGGAGAGGGAGGCGGCTGCTGGCTGTGCAGGCAGGCTGTGTGGCAAGAGAGGGAGAGGTCGAGAGGGAGTCACAGAGCAGCTGAGGGCGCAGCAGAGAGGGAGAGGCCGAGAGGAAGCAGGCGGCGGGCTGTCACAGGCAGGGCAGTGTGCATGGCAATGGGAGAGGGAGAGGGAGCAGCAGCAGTGGCAAGGAGAGGGAGCACCAGCGGCGGCAAGGCGGCGGGAGTGGGAGCAGATGGAGCACGAGGCGGCGGCGCCGACCTTCCCCGCCTTCAACCCAAGACCAAGAAAGTAGGAGCTTCAGCAGCAGCAGCATCAAAGAGCCGGTGGAGGGCCATGGTCAGCGTGCGGTGGGGGCAAGAACAATGACACCGCAGGGCAGGGGTGGTGGCGATGGAATGGATGGTCGACCGACGGGAGCGACGGCGGATTCTGTACCTACTGCTGCCGGAGAAGGTAAAATCCTCGGCCTGCGCTTGCATGCCATTATGTTTAATTTCTATTTTATATGCTCAGTGTAGCTTGAGCCTTGAAGTAGTAAAATCGGTAGAACTCAATTCTTTTTTTCATGGAAACGCAGAACGTGTGAATGATGGAAACATTAATGATCCATGGACGCATGGCACACGTGTTGGTTCGCAAGGTTTCATTTGTCGTTATTGTAATTTGTTGAAGAAAGGTGGAGGTGCAACCCGGCTAAGTGAGCATTTGGGTGCGCTAGGAACCGATGTGGTAAAATGCTTAAGTGTGTCGAGAGATGTGCAGGGAGCAATGAGGAAGGGTAGGATTATTGGTCAGGAAAATAAACAAGCCCAGCGGAAACATAATCTCAGATTAGAACGTGAACTTATGGATATGTTGGAGGAAAATGAAGTAATTGATGTGGATGTCCCTAGCGATGAGGATGAATAGCTAAAGATGGCGTTGGCAAAATCACGTAGAGATGCTCATATTCGGCATGCGGTGGAGAGGTTGGGTGGCACATTCGAGCATGGCTCTGGGAGTGGCAGTGGTGGTGGTGGTTGTGCTGGTAGTTGTTCCAGTGGAAGGATTGGCGAAATGTTTCGCAATGCAAGGGCCACTTCTAGTCGTAGAAGTGCTAGTGGCTCAGTTGCTTCAGAAATAGCACCTAGCAAAGACTCCTACCAGCCGAGGATTAATATTGCCATTACCAAGGGGTCTAAAGAAAAGCAGGGCACAACTTGGGCAAAATGGTTTCATGCCAATGATATTCCAGGGCGGAAAGCCAACTGCCCTTACTTTCGAGCGGCATTGAGGTTGTCTCAAGAGTTAGGTCCAGTGGAGAGCCTCCCTAAAGGGACTGACATTGATGGGGTATACTTGGAGGGCAACTATATGGAGATGGAGTTGTATGTTGAGAAATTCAAAAAAGATTGGGATCAATTTGGTGTGACTGTCATGTGCGACTCATGGACAGGACCTACCTCCATGAGCATCATTAATTTCATGGTGTACTGCGATGAGCGTATGTTCTTCCATAAGTCTATTAATGCAACTGGGCAAATCCAGAATGCAGGTAATAAGAAAGATATTTATTTACATTCTCTTTCTTTTTCATGCACTGGTAATTATGCTATCTTTCTTTGCCATGCAGATTTTCTGTTCTTAGAGATTAAGAAGGTGGTTGTCGATGAGATTGGCCACAAACGGGTTATGCAAATTGTAACAGACAATGGATCGAACTACAAAAAAACATGTTCCAAGCTCACGATTGAGTACCCTCATATCTTTTGGCAGCCATGTGCCACTCACACTATCAATCTCATGTTGAAGGACATTGGCGAATTTCCAGAGGTTGCTGGAGTTGTGAAGAGTGCCAAGCGGATTTGCAGATTTTTATATAACCATAATAGATTGCATGATGAGATGAAGAAGATGATCGGTGGGGAGTTGATCCGACCCAATGCCACCCGCTTTGGAACTCAGTTCATATTTCTTCAGAGTTTCTGGGATAGGAAAGACAAATTTCGTCGATGGATGGTGTCAGAACAGTGGAAGAATTCTGATTGGAGAAGAGATCCTGACTATGATTTTGTAGAGGAAAAATTGACTAGTCCTATTTGGTGGTCTTCACTCAGGTCGGTCCTAGATACAGTCGGGCCATTATATACCATGCTACGGTATGCTGATCAACAAAAGGTTGGAACCATTTCTGGTTTCAAACCAAGGATGATGGCTTCTATACACTCAATGGAATCTCATCTGGGGTCGGGAACAGAGGAGTTTGAGAAATACATGAGTAAGGTGTCTGCTAGGGTTCGTTATCTTGAGGAGAACACAATGATGGTTGCAGGTAATGAAAAGTTAATTGTGTGAATTTAAGAATTAGTTAGTTTTATGCATTCTAATGTAGTCTTTCGCATGTAGCTGCTGCTCTTGATCCTGAAGCACACTACAAGTTGAACTTTAGCTCCAATGCGGACTATATCGATGTACTTCAAGATGTGATAGGGAGGATGGCGGACTCGCCTGATAATGCAGTGCTGGCAATAAAAGAATTCATGCTATTTCGTGCTAATAAAGGGAAGTTTGATGGAACGATGGCACGTCTTGCAGCATCCACAGTTAGCCCAAGTAAGTGAACACAATGGCATTTTTAAACATTGAGATGTAAATTCACTTTCCTTCAATGATGTGTGTTCATTTTTGCAACTGCATGGTGGTTGCAATATGGAGGAGAAGTGAAAGAATTGCAGAAATACGCCATCCGAATTGTGTCACAGTGTGTGTCATCCAGCGGCTGTGAGCGTAATTGGAGTACTTTTGCTTTGGTCCATACTAAGGTGAGAAACCGGCTAGGTTATGAGAAGTTGCACAAGTTAGTATATGTTCATTACAATCTAAAGCTGCGCCTCCAACAAAATGAGATTGAGCAAGAAGAGAAGGACCTTGATCCATTTGCTATAGTCATGGATGCCACAATGTTTGATGAAGCAAACCCAATCCATGAATGGTTGAGTAAGTCGATGAGTCGATCGGCCCCACTTCTAGATGAGAGAGGTCGACCATCTCAGGTTGTTCGTGATGAAATACGTCGAGAGAAGAGGAAGCTTTCTCTTGCAAGAAAGGAGAAGTCGAAGAAAGGAAAGATGTCAGTGTTGGATGAAGAGAAAGAATTTGTGGATAGCGACGATGATGAAGAGAACGAATATGACGAGACCTCATCCAAGGATGCCGACAATGATTATGATGATGAAGAAGAGGATGAATATCTGGAGAGGTACTCACCGGAAAGATTAGCTAAAGAGGCCGAAGAAGGGAGGGAGAGAGCAAAAGAGGCCGAAGAAGGGAGGGAGAGAGCAAAAGAGGCCGAAGGAGGGAGGGAGAGAGCAAAAGAGGCCGAAGAAGGAAGACAGGATCAACCTTTATGTTCTCAACGGCCAAGGCGAGATAAAGCAAAGAAGAAGGACGTCAGTAGCCTATACTTTTGACATCTTTCTCAAAGCTTGAGTCATCAAGGTATCAATGCTTGACTAGCATTACCACCAAACGATTCTATGTGCAATTGATATTTTGTTAGTTTCCAATAGCCAACGAAACATCAACATGAATGCAGCACAACATGTTGAGTCCTTGTCATCTTCAAGAAATGTTCATGTATAAACATATTTAGCCTAGAAACATTTACACATTACTACACCTTTGAATAATCATGTGTATATTTTATTTGTAGCCAGTGTTGGAGTATTAATATTTGATGATACTTCAATTATATTCTAGGGACATATATAGTGAAAACCATTTTTAGTTTGAGCATGAAAATAACATTAAAAAGTCACAAAAATAGAGTTAGTAGTTGTTAATTTAGAAAACATTCATCCTACAGCATTGGGAGAAACAAAAAATATAAATCTCTCACAAATTATAGATTAAAATGAAATGAAAAAGGCAAAAGGTACTACTCACAAAGAAATCTCTTTTCCGTTTCTCCTAATCTGTTCTTGAGTTTATACTTGCATTATAAAATGGTAATTTTATAATGTATTGGGAAATTTTATAATGTTCTTGAGTTCTATAGTCTACACAATTGTATTGGGAAATTTTCTTGCTGATTTGGTGCTCAAACCAAAAGAGTCATCCTACAGCAAGTTTTTTCCCCCTTTCACTAGAGAGTCTATCGTAGGAATACGAGGATGCCTAACTTTACCCATAAAATTTAAACTCTGTAAATTCTAATAATATATGACAGGATCAGACTTCCTTCAAAAATATATATCAAAAATTGATGACCAAAGCTATCATGAACAACAGACCTTATGAAGGAAAGCCATCATGTCCTAGAGAACAATATGTTTGAAAATTCATCGTTTAATATTCAGAGATTCTTGAGAATGTGAAATTTTGCTTTTATACTTTAACTTTCTCTTAAAAATGTATTTTCTTTGATTTATTACATCCATCAATGTGCTTGTACAGTATGCAAGTTTGCTAACCGGAGCAAAATGGACTCCCTCTGCATTTCCACAAAGCAACATTGAATTCCAGAAATTAATTATCATGTGTTTTCTTCCTAAACATTTCCAAGTACTTTTGCTTTGTACTAAAGCATTTGCTGTCATTTTGGAGGAATGGAGCAATGGAGATGGTGGTGCTGTCATTTTGGAGGAATGGAGATGCTGTCATTTTGGAGGAATGGAGCAATGGAGATGAAGATGCTGCCATTTTGAATTCCAGAAATTAATTATCATGTGTTTTATTTGCTATAATTCAGAACCTAGAACCTGTTAGTTGATTTGTAATGTTGTGCTGTTGTGTGCTACTATGCTGTTGTGTGTTGCTGCTGTGCTGTTGCCGCTGCTGGATGCTGCCTTGCTGCTGTGTGCTGCTGCTGGATGCTGCTGGATGCTGCTGAGCTGCTGTGTGATGCAATGGATGCTGCTGAGCTGCTGCTGGATGGCTGCTGTGCTGTTGTGTGATGCTGCTGGATGCTGCTGTGTTGTTTTGTGCTGCTGCTGTTCTGTTTTGTGTGTTGCTGCCGAAATTTCGTTCTTTGCTGCCGAAATTTCGAAATTTCGGTCAAATTTTGACCAGATTTCAAATTCGGATTTCGGCATTTTGGACGAATTGAAACCGAAAAATTTGAAATTTCGGCAATTTCGGTTGGAGCCGAATTTTTGAACGAATCGAAATCCAAAACCCTGCGTCCACCAGCTCTAGGAGCAGCGCGACGTCGCCGGACGCAGCCGGCAGGATTGCGTGGCACCGGACGACGAACGGCGAGGCCGTGCGGCTAAGGACGTCCGCCTCGGCGGACGCGGCAGAGTCCCCGTAGTGCAGGACCTTGAGCACGTATAGCACGCATGTCTCGCGGTGGCGAACCTTGTAGATGGTGCCGCCGCTCCCGCGGCCCAGGACGGCGAGCTTGTCGAAGTCGGCGAGGCGGAACTGGCTTAACCGCGTGGCCGGGGTCGTGGTGGGCGGCGGCGGCGCGACCGGAGGAGGGATGGGGTGCCGGAGGCCGGACTCCTGGACGGCGGCGCGGGACGGGACGTGCAGCGAGAGGTGCAGTTGCGGAAGTCTCTTCTCTCTTATTAGAGCCATGTATTACACGCTACTAATTAAGCTTAAGCTACTAAGCCTAGTGCCTAGTACTCACAGCTACTAAGCTGCTGAGTGATATGCGCTACTGCTACTGCTACACGTGACTTTGTGAGGTGGTGGAGAGATCGGGAGTGAGGGAGTGGTGGTGTGGTGACGAGGGCGACGAGGGCGTGGCGGTATTATAGCGGGTGGGGAGAGAGCACAAGAGGATCACTAAATGTGTGTTTGGTAGTCTTTATGGAGAGGATCATTTATTCATTCGGTTGTTTCTCCTCTCTATTTTTTTCTTTTTGTTTAAAAAAAAGAATTGGGTGGTTTTCTTCCTTTCTTGTGTGCCTTTTCGTTTGTTTATTGTGCTGCCTATGGGCCCAAAGAATGCGATTGAAGAAAAAGCTGATGTAATTTGTATCGTTTCTAATATCCGAGGGGGCGGCAGTTTGCGTATTTTGTTTGTATTCATGGGTAGTTTGCATCCTATTACATTACAGATTGACATCCACGATCATGAATGTTTCTTAAGCTACATTTTACATCTCATCAGTTGTAACTCTGTGGTGCTAATTACAACACTGGCATGAACAAAGTAGTATTTAAGGAACAGAGAACGCTCCTTGTTTAACAGTTGAATTTATCATTGAACAGTAATAACATATATGTTTGGAATAACTCTAAAAACATGTGTTTTGATTAACAGAAATTCATGTCCTATTATGGTTGTTTTTCAGGTATACAGAAAATAAATTAGATTGACACTCACAACAAAACTAGGAGCATGTTTGACACGCTATTACAGTTCTAGATCCCCGCCGTACCCCGCCCCGATCAGGCCATGATCCACCCCGCCCTGCCCTAAGGTGGTGGATACAGGTAAGAGACCGTCCCACCCTGATCACATACATGTATTTTATTTTTGTATGGATTTATGTCTTTCATGTGTGTTGCTTTCACCTAATCACACTCAGATTGTGATATGTAACTTCCCTTTCTTTTCTTTTCATTTCTATGTTCTTCCTTGTAGAGTTGTAGAAATGGTTTGTTCCTCCAAGTTTTACCTGCACTTGTTCTACAGGTCACAGCTGAAGCCTATAGCTAGGTAGATTGTGTTTGGTTAAAGGTTCTCCCATGGAGGAATATTTCACAGGATAGAATAAAACCGCCTCTCGATTAATTAACAACAGGTCACTTCCGCCCATCAGACATTAACAAGACTTTTTAATCAAGCGATGTGGAAGATTATGACCCTCAACATGATTACTTGTAATGCAGTACGTAAGTAGGTCATTACAGTGGCTGATTGGCATGTTAGGCGTTTAATTGGAGCGGAATCGAGAGAGATGAGAGCTCGGTCGGTCGGTCCGTTGTGTAACCGATATGGCCGTGCCAACCAACACGTATCCACAAGTCAAGGAAGCAGCTCCCGTAGGACTACTAATGAGTTTAGTTTAGTTAATTTGAGGCAACCATGGAATTAAGATGGTGTGCAACGTGTGTCATCAGGCGTGTCCCTTATTAGAACACAGCACGCCAGGCAACATCTGCGCCGTTTTGGTCATTTTATTAAGGCCTAATTCTGTGATGCAGCTGTGTAATGTTATACGGTGGTCTAGCTACTGACGAAAAACGGCTGCGAAATAGAAGTTCAGCATAGTCTGCCGATACACCGGTGAGAAGTTCGAGCAGTGTTGATCGCAATGATCAGCGATATGGTTCTTTCGTAGGTTGTCTAAAAATAATAAAAGAAATCTTTAAGTTGTTAGGCTCACAACATAACTGCATGATCCAATTCTAAGATATCAAAAATTCGAATCAGAGTTCTTTGATTTCACAACACTTTAACTCAACCTTTGTAATTCAAATTCAAAAAGCATGCGACCGAAAACTTTTAATAGTTTTTTTAATGGAAAACTGATAAGAGTTTAGTAAAAAAAAATGAAAGTTGTTAGAATTTTTTTTATTAATTAACCTTTTTTTGAATTTTATTTTAAAGTTAACCCCCGGCGTACTTTATTTCCAATTCTAACCCCTTTGGTCACACCACCATCCGTGGCGTGACAAAATAACACTGTCACGCCAGCCCATTTCTGGTCAAACTCTTGTCACGCCACTTCCAGTGGCGTGAAAAAAAGTGCTATTTTGGGGACTTATTCTGGCGCGTGACAGTGCTGTTTTGTCACGTCATCACCCGTGGCGTGACCAAAGGGGTCAGAATTGGAAATAAAGTGCATCGGGGGTTAATTTTAAAATAAAATTAAAAAAAAGGTTAATTAATAAAAAAAGTTCAAGTTGTTAAGAGTGGATAAAAATAACAAGTCCATATATTTTTTTAGATCAAGTGCAAACGGTTAAGAATTGATGGTCACTGGTTGAATAGTTGAATGCATGTGCTTAGCTACGGATAAAAATATTATAGGAATTGTCTAGCCAACGATTGACTCATTTCAAAAAAAAAAAAAGTAATCACTTCTTCAAGTCCTTGGATGTACATCCAAATGAGAATTACATCCAACGATTCTCATCTTCCACTGAATTTTGTTATTATTTAATCCTTTTTCTAATAATATTTTAAAGTTAACTCATCGCTAACTTTATTTTCAATTTTGATCCCTTTGGTCACGCCATGACGCGCGGAGTGCCCAAAACATGTTGTCATGCCATTGTTCCCCGCGTGGTCAAACCTGTCACGCAAGCCCTCATCCACACAGTGTACCAACATGGAGGACTTGCATGGCTATTGTCACGCCCGCACTCATGACGTGATAAGTCTGCCTTGTCACGCCAACTAGCGCGGCGTGGCAGTGCTGACTTAGTTCTAGCAGCCTACCGAGTCCTTCATTTTCCCCAAACTCTCCTTTCCCGAGCGCCCTCTCTCCTCTCCGCCTGCTTCTGTGCCCCGGCTTTCCCATCGGTCCTCCACCCCTCCCCGCCTTAATCTCCTCCGTAGCAGATTGGCTACTGCTCCGTCTCCTCCATAGAAAAAGTGGGGGACACCGCCAAGGCCGCCTCCCTCCCACCGACCTGCTGCTGCTCCGTCTCCGGCGCCACGATTTGCCGAATCCCGACGCTACTTTTGAGTGCCAATCGATCAACCTGAAGTGTACCCGGAAATCTACTTGTTCTTAGATTATTTTTTCTTTGCGATGGCTAATTGTTCTGAGATTAGGGTTTAGGGATTGTACTAAATTGGGTTACGGCTATTAGGCTTAGGAACTCTGGTTGCAGCCTAGCTTGGTGAGGTTAATTGTGTAGTGTACTGATTAGGACTAGAAATCAATTTGGATGATGTGCTTGTTTGGATCATGTGGATTAGAAATCAAATTTTAGAAAAATGGTTTTACAAGGAACTTCAGGAAAACCAGTTTAAAGTTGTTATTCTATTTTGCTTGTTTGGCTATTGTTTGGTTGATTTGTTCTCAAAATGTGTGAGTTCGCCAACAGATGGAACTATGTTATTCTGTTTGGCTTCATTGGCTTAGGAATTATGTTATTCTGTTTGACTGATTACATGAGTTTATAGAATACTTTGTTTGGCTTGTTTGGTTGATTTTCTTCACAAAACGCATCGTATACATTCGTCTCATCGTATACATGAAAATATGTATATTCCTTGTACCTACTGGCATTCCAATGAAAACTTACATGATGGAACAAGATGTGTGAGTTCTCCAACAGATGGAACCAAAAATGGTAGAAGTTCTATTCCTTTTTTTATTCAAGAATTTTCAGTTCACAGAAGCATTAGATGAGGACGTAGCTAGCTGAACAGGACACCGTAGCTATTTCATTCTATGCATCTTTGACACCCGGGTGATTTCCTGCCCGGTGTGTAACTTCTTGCCTTTAAGTAATTTCCTTAGGACTCTGTCGAGACATAGTGATTATACCAAGTGTTGCTCTCTTGGTATTATATTCATATCTTGTAAAACTACTAACATGGTTGTATGACACATGGTGATCATAAATTTTTCATTGAAACCAATGTTTTGTGTGATGTTCTTGGATGAAGTGGCCTCGTTTGACACATGATAACTTCTGCATACAGTAGCTTACTCGGCTTTTTCTCTTATTCATTGGTATTTTCTCAAACCCATAATTATATGTGTACTTATGCTCTTTTCCTTTTAGTTTGCAACTTTGGTGCTGCCAATTATCATATGGAAGCACATAAGTTTTTTTTCCAAATGGTGTTGCACTTTTGGGCTAATGTTGTAGTAATCAAGTGCGCATTTAGCAATTCCAGAATGAGTATGACCTAGTTTAGGCAATTGCTCCAAAAGTATTTTGTAGTCCTCTATCAAAATGTTGAGTTTTCCAAAAAAAAGAAAAAGAAATAGCAAGTGCTGTATACTAGCATTTTTCCTTTTAATGTGAAAAGAAGAGGCAAACAAACATTTTGTGAAGTGACCGGAGACAAGAATTTACATGCCCGTGAGTCCAAGTAATACCGCACTTATTTTCCTTAAAGGAACAAAAGAAAATTTGGTTTAGCTGGATTCTTATTTCAGTACTGACTTTCTAATGTTTTGTTCGCATGTAGATTGATGAGGACATCGACCCTAAGGATGCAACCACTACTTCGACCACATCGTCAACCACATCTTCTCCGATAAAATTTTTGGCTACTTCAATGCCATATTACCCAATTGGACCGTGCTACGTCTACATACCATGGTGCTACGTCTACATGCCATGGTGCTACTGCATGTGCTAAGCAAGAGCTCAAGCTGGATACGTTTCGGTCAGATCAGTTCGGAATCAACTTGACAGCACCGACTTCAAACGTGCATAACTTTCACATACGGAGTCCGTTGGAGGTCCATGAGTACTTGATGGAAAGATTATTTCGTCCTCTTTCCAACGGATCTAGTCTCATCTCCAAATTCCCTTTGTACTGACCGCAATCATCAAAAAAAGACGTCATATCACCTGTTTGGGCCAACTTGAGCTTTGTAATCGTACTCAACTTGGCCCATATGCCCGCGGCCCACCTGGGGCGGTTACTGTTCATATGAACAGTATGCCACGATTTAGTCCCACCCCGCTAGTTCTTTTAGATGTGTGGCTCCTCATTCCCTATTTAAGGAGGCCGCACCCCCTCTAGTTTTCTTGGATTTTATTTAGTTAAAAGTTAGCCTTGTTGCAACTTCGTGTATTGGCTTGTGTTGGCTAGACCAACCATAATACCGCTTCAAAATCCCAACTCAAATCAATATTTCAATTTCTATTTGCAATTTTAGACTGCTTTATCTTGTTCTTGCGTGCTTCTTCGGTGTATGCAGGAATCGACCTTCGTGGTCAGGTCATCCGGGTATTCGTTCACGGTTGATAACGACTTATCAATCAGTTCAACTATTGCGTGGTTTCGAGCCTTGCGAGTTCGTAGCCAGGATAGTGAGAGTTGAGCGACGACTACCGAACGTACCGTCTCATCGAAAGATCGGGCCAACAAAACAAGGACCTTTGGGTTCATCAAGTGGTATCAGAGCTACAGTTCATCGGTGAGATTTTTTTTCCTACAGTCCAAATAGCCACAAAAAAAAGGTTTAGTTCATCGTCCAAACCAATTTGTTCCTTTGCAATTTTTTCTTTTTTAGTTTGCGTTGTTGAATTTTCGTTGCATCGTCGAGTTTTTGTGCTGGTTTCATGTCTAGATTGGTCTAGTTTTAGGGTTTCTTGTCGATCATCTAGTCTGTTCTCCGTCCCTGCCGTGAACATCTTTAGGGTTCATCAGGGCTGCCGCCGTCAGGCCACAAAGGGTTTGAAGCAATACAAAAAAATAGCAGATCAATCAATTGGTCGTGCGTACATCGTGTAAGCAAATCATCCGGTCAGTAGTGCAGCAGCAGATCCAATCGGGTTCATCAGGTGGCATTCATACACAAAAAAATCTTGCACAGATCCAATCTGCTGCACCGTCGTCTTGCGTAGCGGCCGCATGCTTGCATCGGCTTCGTCGCGCAGGCAGAGCCAATCGGGCCGCCGTCGTCGAGGTTTGTTCCACCGCCGCTCGGGGAGCCGCCGCCGCCGCCGCACCGATCACCGCACCGCCTGCGTCGCCGCCCTGCAACCGATCGCCGCTTCGGATTCATCCGTCGCCGCCCGCCATCCGCCCTCCGCCGCCGCCAGTTCCGCCGCCTCCACTGCGTCGGATCTGCTACCACTCGCCTTGAAGGCCGCCGCGCCTTGTACGCCGCAGCGCCGCCGACGCTGAAAATCGGCCACCGCCACCTGCAGTGGCTCTGTCGGTCCCACGCGGGGCTCCACCAGCCCCACGTCGCCTCCGTAGGCTCCGCCGACCTCGCTGGCCGGACCGCTGCTTGTATGCCGCCTTACGCCGAAAGGTGCCGCCTCAAGCTCCCTCCATGCCGCCCGAGCCGGCGTCGCCTCAAGATCCGCTCCCGCCGCCGCCACCACTTTGAGTCGGCGTCGACGTATTTGCATTAGGGAGCGTCGCCGCTTTTGGTTGATTCACGTGGGGATATCAAAGCACTCAGAGCAAAGTGCTAAATTTGTTTTGGTTCCAGTAGTTTCTCGGGTTTAAAGGAAGAAAAAAAGGGAAAAAAAGAGAGGAAAGAGACGAAAAAAAGACAGAGAAGAAAAAAGAGAGACAGAGACAGAAAAAAAAGAGAAGAGGAAGAGGAAAAAAAACAAAAAAAAATTCAGAGCTGCCTCTTTTCTTGACTTATTTCCTTGTTCAGTTTGGCATAGTCATCCTTTGCTCGCTTGCCTTGATATTTCTTGTGATGGCCTTCCGTTGTTACTACTAGTCATCTTGTGAGTTGCTCTAGCTAGTCTTGGTTTAGACTAGGACCAGCACTTGTGACTAGTACTTTGAACTGCTATTCAACTTTGCATACTGATTTGAACAATTGCTACTCCTTTGCTACATACTAGCCTTCCGAGCTCCACTTCCTACTAACTCAGTAGGTACCGCTCCTCGCAATCGTTGGGCTGATCGCAAGTGAGAGTATCACGAACCAGCCACCGGTTGTACCACTTCCTTGATTCATTGGTAAGAACTTGTAAGAACTGGGTATAAGCTTGAGTATGAGTGACTTGTGAAACTCCAGAACCTAGTAGTTCATAGGGACATATACACTGTGATTTGTTCTTTGCCTTGATACTAACAATGATAGGTTCATGGTCACAAGAGGAGCATAGCAAGCCCAACATTGAGGAAGATGCACCTCTCATGCCTCGCACGAAAGATATCATGCATCGCTTTTCACGCTTGCTGAATCAACATTCAGAGCATATTGAGGGGGTTCTAGATCACACTAATAACGATCTTACTGTGATTACTACACGTGTGGAGCAGCTAGAGAGAGCTCCACCTCCTGTTGCCGCCCCCACTGCTGTCGGCGTTGCACAACCGCGCCGTAACCCATCCGTTGCTCGCTCATGGGCCGATGAGGTAGAAGATGAAGCGAACCCATATGTTGCTGATACGGAGTCCGATGGTGGTTTCAATCCCATCAATGATCGTGATCACTGGCAACGACGCTTCAATCAACAAGGTATGAGAAGAGATCCACCACGTGAGGTACGTGACCACAATGATTCACTTGGTAAAATTAAATTCACTATACCTCCTTTTGCTGTTAAATATGATCCTGATGCTTATCTCACATGGGAGTTAGTTGTGGACCAAAAATTTGCATGCCATGAATTCCCTGACAATAAAAAGGTTAGGGATGCTACTAGTGGGTTCACAGATTTTGCATCTATTTGGTGGAGTGAATATGGTCGTGCTCATCAGGGCATACCTAAAACATGGAATGCTTTGAAGAGAGCAATGAGACATAGGTTTGTACCTTCTTATTATTCACGTGATTTTCTTAATAAATTGCAACGCTTAAGACAAGGTAGTAGTTCTGTAGAGGACTATTATCAAGAATTGCAAACTGGTTTGTTGCATTGTGGTTTAGGAGAAACTGAAAATGCTAAGATGGCTAGATTATTGGGAGGATTAAACCATGAAATTCAGGACATACTTGATTATAAAGAATATAATTCTATCACCCATTTGTTCCATCTTGCTTGCAAAGCTGAAAGAGAAGTACAGGGTCGATAATTTCGCTCTAGGGGCAATATTGAAGGATCTTTTTCAGGTCGGCCAATGCAGCAACAACACATAGCACCGTCCTCCACTTCTGGTCGTGATGCACCCTCCTCAAGCCGTGCGCCCCCTACTGCTCCTTCCACTCCTGCGTATGTTCCCGATACAAGCAAATCAGCAAAGGTTCAAGTCCCTACAAGAAGTGCTTCTTCCGTTACTTCTACAGGGTGATCTAGAGATGTACAATGTCACCGTTGCAAAGGATTTGGGCACTTGATGCGTGATTACCCAAGTCAGCGAGCTCTCTTGATAAAGGATAATGGTGAGTATACTTCAGCTAGTGACATTGAGGAAGAACATGTTTTGGTTGCAACTACAATGCAGGTGATGAAACTGAGGAAGAACATATAAGCCATGAGGCATCTGACACGTACCAAAGCCTAGTTGTCCAGCGTGTGCTAAGTGCTCAAATGGAGCTTACTGAACAAAATCAACATCACACCTTGTTTCAATTAAAGTTCATCATCAACGAATGTTCATGTAGAGTCATCATCGATGGCAGCAGTTGCAACAACCTTGCTAGCACAGACATGGTCGAGAAGCTTGGCTTGACCACAACTCAACACCCTCATCCTTATTACATTCAATAGCAAAATTCTTGTGGTAAGTTGAAGGTGACTAAACTTGTGCGTGTACATTTTTCTATTGGATCAAATCATAACTATGTTGATTGCGATGTCATACCTATGCAAGCATGCTCGTTATTATTAGGTAGACCTTGGCAATATGATAGATATACTGAACATCATGGTAGATCTAATCATTATACTTTCATTTATAAAGAAAAGAAAATTACTTTGCTTCCAATGTCTCCTACTGTCATATTAAAGGATGAATTAGAAAGAACTAAGAGAAAAGGTAAGGAGAAAACAAAAGTTGATCAAAAGATTATAGCTCCAAGTGAAATTAAAATTGAAATCTCCTATTATGTTAGCTACAAAATCTGATTGCATTGACATGGAAATACATGAATCTGAATATCATACTATGATTTGCAAAGAATCTCAGTGTCGATTAGAAGAAGTGCATGTTTCTTTGCCTCCTGTTGCTACTAACCTTTTGCAGGAGAGTGATGACTTGGAGAAAACGAATGAGTCGAGGATGACTCAAATTCAAGAAAGGGAGGATGATGAGGACATCGACCCTAAGGATGCAACCACTACTTCGATCACATCGTCAACCACATCTTCTCCGATAGAACTTTCGGCTACTGCAATGCCATATTACCCAATTAGACCGTGCTACGTCTACATACCATGGTGCTACGTCTACATGCCATGGTACTATGTCTATATGCCATGGTGCTACTACATGTGCCAAGCAAGAGCTCAAGCTGGATACGTTTTGGTCATATCAATTCGGAATCAGCCTGACAGCACCGACTTCAAACGTACATAACTTTCACATACGAAGTCCGTTGGAGGTCCATGAGTACTTGATGGAAAGATTATTTCATATTCTTTCCAACGGATCTAATCTCACCTCTAAATTCCTTCTGTACTGACCACAATCATCAAAAGAAGACGTCATATCACCTGTTTGGGCCAACTTGAGCTTTGTAATCGTACTCAACTTGGCCCATATGCCGGCGGCCCACCTGGGGGGTGGTTAATGTTCACATGAACAGTAACCCACGATTTAGTCCCACCCCGTTAGTTCTTTTAGATGTGTGGCTCTTCATTTCCTATTTAAGGAGGCCGCACCCCCCCCCTCTAGTTTTCTTAGATTTTGTTTAGTTAAAAGTTAGCCTTGTTGCAACTTCGTGTATTGGCTTGTGTCGGCTAGACCAACCATAATACTGCTTCAAAATCCCAACTCAATTCAATATTTGCAATTTCAGATTGCTTTATCTTGTTCTTGCGTGCTTCTTCGGTGTATGCAGGAATCGACCTTCGTGGCCAGGTCATCCGGGTATTCGTGCACGGTTGATAACGACTTGTCAATCAGTTCAGCGATTGTGTGGTTTCGAGCCTTGCAAGTTCATAGCCAGGATCGTGAGAGTTGAGCGACGACTACCGAACGTATCGTCTCATCGAAAGATCGGGCCAACAAAACAAGGACCTTCAGGTTCATCATAGATGGATAAAGTTGTGCATGTTTGTACAAGTAGACCGGTTAGCCAAATGGGAAGTGTTCCTAACTTTGTTGGAATGGAAGTGAATGTGCTTGTGTTTCGAGAATCACCAGACTTTCGAACTCTTTTGATGAGGATTAAGTTGATCTTTGGATGGGATGAGCCCAGGGTCATTGTCAAAATGGAGGGGCGGTATGATGCTGGGCTTGGTTCAAAGGTGCATGCCTTGTTGATGCCAATCTCGAGCGACGATGATTGGGACACGTACAAGGAGGTTGTGCTTGTATGTCAGGTCCGGTCGTTGGAGGTTGTGGTGGAGAGAACGGTTGATGGCGAGGATATGCGAAAGAATGCGGATGTGGTGAACAACCCTGTGGAGGAACTTGAATCCGCTGTGGAACTTTCGTAAAGCCTCCCAATGGAGGAGCAACCATCCCAAGAGATCATTGGCATCGGCCTTAACAGCGAGTGGCCCCGTGACTGATTTCAACGGAACTGTAATGACCAACGAGCTTGACGAGGAGGTGTTCAGAGATGGAATAGTCCGTGACGTTGTGTCTGACGAAGGTTGGAGCTCGACCAAAAACGAAGCGCCCGCTCCGCTTTTCTCCTCTGAGGAAGGCCGGGTTCTTCAAAGTATAATGGGTGAGATCCTATCGGTGCATGCATTCGAGGATGTCAGAATGGTTGGTAACGCGGTATGTGCAAATGGGTTGAAGAGCAGGGATGACATTGTGGACCCAGATAATAACCTCATACGCAAGGACATATTGTTTGCTAGCATAGATGATATGAAGGTTTGGCTACAAGAATACTCAGTGAGGCACCATTGTCTGTTTGTAGTACAAAACTCCGATGTGAATAAGAGCTATACTGTGAGGTGCGAAAGGGGTGAGAATGAAAGGTCTGAGAGCAGAAAACAAGAGACAAACAATAGAAAATAATGAATGTGGAGTAGCCTCGCTCTTGTGGGGCTGCATGAGTGTCCGAGGAGCACCTTCAGGCAACCGCAAATTTCATTGTAAGGCGCATAACTAGGGTTGTGGCTGTTGATCCTAGTGTTACCATCACCACCCTTATCGAGGCTATATTTGGGTTCATTAAGTACCGCGTGAAGTATGGGAAAGCATAGAGGGCAAAACAGAGAGCGATGCAGTTATTGTGGGGTGATTGGAAGGAGGCTTACAGGTTGCTTCCACGGATCGTAACCACTATGCAGGGAACCCGGGCATGGAGTTTTATCCCTAGCATGTGAACCGAACGAAACCTGACGAAGGAGTTACGAAACATGTTCTCAAGCGGGTTTACTGGTCTTTTGGGCAATGCAAAGATGCCTTCAAGCATTGCAAGCATGTGTTATCAGTTGATGCCGCATTCCTAACCGAAAAGTACAATGGTGCCTTGATGCTCGCCATGGGTATTGATGAGGAGGACCAACTGATTCCACTAGCATTCGCACTTACTGAGGGTGAGAACAATGCAAGCTGACAATAGTTCATAGATATAGTTCGTCTACGCCTTGTTGGACCTGGACAACAGGTTTGCATCGTCTCGGACAGGTACTGCGGCATTCTAAACGTTGTGAAGAGTAAATTTGACGGACACTGGATGTGCTCCATAGGTGGTGCATGCGTCACTTAGCGGAAAACTTCTTTAAGCAATGCAGTAGGGAAGATCTCACAAAAAGTTCAAGTTGTTGTGCGGATGTTTGGAGAAGAGAGACTTCAAGGTAAAGGTGATGGAGCTGAGGGGACTAACCAGTGAATGAGGGAATAAGTGGTTGGACGAGGTCTTGCAGTAGAAGACGAAGTGGGCACAGGCATATGATGAAGGTGGCTATAGATATGGTATGATGACAACGAACATCTCGGAGGTGTTCAACAACGTTCTTAAGGGCATCTGTGTCATGCCAGTATCGGCTATCTTGGAGTACTTATTTAGGAAGACCAACTCATACTTTGTGGATCGGTGAACCTGTGCAAGGGATGCATACAATGTCGGTGAGTGTTGGGGTGCGACTGCTGCCAAACACCTTGCTATGGCGGAGGAAGAATCATGCAATTAGGAGACGAAGGAATAAGATTCGACTTTGCATATCTACGTGTTAGGGTGGATGGGGGCACATCGATAGGGGCGAGCGCTATGGTGGCCAAAACCATAGAGTGAACCTGACTGCAGGAGATTGTACTTGCATAGTCCTGGCTTTGCTACATGTCTCATGCTCTCACATCATCATTGCTTGTCGCGTGCACGGTGTAAGTCACCTTTCTAACACCTTCATTACAGAGGAATTCTCAAAGCTAGCCACGATGAGGACTTGGGAGAAGAGATTCGAGTCTTACCTTGATCCCTCGCATTGTCCACCCTACGTGGGGGGGATACATTCCCGACAAAGAAATAGTGAACAAGTGACGCGGTCGAAGGAAGAGGAAAAGGCTTCGTAATGATATGGACCGCTCACAGCAAGCCGGTAAGGACATGTATAGCCTTGGGACTTCGACGATGCCACCTTAACCAACAGGTGCTCGGAGTGTCACGAGCACAGACACACCAGGGCAAAGCACGTGAGTAAGGATTGCCAGCCGCGTAGGGTAAGGCAGCGCCGCTCACGTGTCCTGCCCCCTTGAGGTAACTGCTGTTCTTGTTGTACGAGGATATCGTGGACGAGTACGACGAGTTCACACGAATAGGCACACAGCCAAAGAGGGCCCCCATCAATGCCTACTACGTGAGTAAATTTTAGGCCCCTACTAATTTTCCATGTCATGGTTAGCGAACTAATTTATATCGTTTATCCGTACACAGGGTAGGTAGCTGGTGAGGTTCATGGTATCTAAGGGTTCAGACGGGAGCTACAACCGCCCGAGGAACTTCGTGGATGTATTCAATGTGTTGTCCTGAAATTTATGTTGTTCAGTGTTGTCAATTAAGCATCTATGTGGAACTAACTTGAACCTCCAATGCCATTGTTTTGCCTCGTTTTTATGTCCGAAATGTTGAATTTGCAACCTCATTCAAGTACTATGATTTTCTGGTAAATTTAATTTGCATGTCTATTCCATTAGCCTAGTAGCTTATTATGCAAATTGTGTTTGTAGTAACATAGCAATTGAATTTGTATATCTTCTGTTATTACATTTTTATAACAAGTAAACCCTTGCCTGAGTATAATGGTCTCATGTACAGTTACATATATTGGTTTGTGCAGATGATTTTCTCCTTGTGAAATTAGCTTCTCCTTATGAATTTGTATAATGGTCTCATGTGTAGTGCACACGTGCATAAAATTTTACTTTCAGGGCTACATTTAATGATGACACACGATATTTCTCGGTTTTGTGTCGTCTCAGTGCAAAGCTTCTTGTCAGATTATGTTTTTACATTTTTTTTATTGAACTGTAGTATCTATTTTTTTTCTTGACCTTGTAAATGGTTCGCCGCTGATGTCGGTGAATGGTGACTAAAATGAACTGCATGGCGGTTGGAGATGTCGTTCAACCTGCCCCCAGCTCAGAGTGGCTCCTCGCGTGCTACATCATTGCGGGCAACGACATCTGTTTTGGCTGAACGAGATGACGAGGACGACGACGACGATGTGGATGTCGGGTTGCCAGACGAGATGGTCCTCTCAAACCTTGTTGGTGCACCGATCATGACTCAGTTGACGGCGCCCACGCCTCTACGCCGTAAACATCGTGATCGCGCGGATATCAGTTCGGTTAATGTCGTCGAGGGCACACATGGCAAACATCCGGCTTCGAGGTTCACACCGAGAACAGGTCCGCTACGAAAGCACAAGTGACGTGATGATGCCATGTCATGAATGAATATGGGCATACATGAACGAATGAGTAGAACAAAATGTTTGAATGGATGGCTGCATTTATGAAAATATGCATATATCCTTGTAGGTGCTCTTTCTGGTTGAATGAATTGATTGAATGGGGAAATGATCTATGAATATATGCTAGTAAGTGCTCTAGACTTGGCGAATGAAATGATCGAATGTATCACTGATTGCATCCATTTGAATGAAATGTTTGAATGGATACATGCATAGATGTTGTTATTTTTTTGTTTACAGAGGTACTGTCATGACAGTGTCCATGGCGTGACAGACTAGTACTGTCACGCCTGGATCCCTGGCGTGACAGGACTTAGCACCAGATGCGGGGTGCTTGCATGCAACGCCTCTAGAGTTGCTCACGCATTGGCGTGGCAGCACGGTACTGTCACGCCAGTGCCCATGGCGTGGCAGACTGGTACTGTCACGCCTATATCCCTGGCGTGACAGGACTTAGCTCCAAATGCAAGGTGTTTGCTTGCAACACCTCTGGAGTTGCTCACGCATTGGCGTGGTAGCGCCAATTCTCATGGATGACAGACTGCTACTGTCACGCCAGGAGTCTTAGTGTGACAGTACTTAGCACCAAAATCGGGGACTTGGCATGCAACGCCACTGGAATTGCCCACCTATTGGCGTGGAGGCACGGTTACACCACGCTAGATTCCATGGCGTGATAGACTACTGTCGCGTCAGGAGCCATGGCATGATGGACCCTCCCCAGATTAGATCGAAACACTCTCCCACCAATGTTTCAAACAGACAAGACCATACTCTACTGTGCAGGCTACTCACAGGCAAATAACCACACTATGTCGCCAGCTTTTCAGATCGACATGACAACACTCTACCTTTCCACCTTTTCAGACCGAAAAAACTAGACTCTGATGCACAAACTTTTCAGAGGGGCGTCATAACAATGTACCTCGCTAGCGTTTCTGACCAAAAAGACCAGACTCTGCTGCGCAAACTTTTCAGAGGGACATGGCAATACTCTGCCACACCAACTTTTCATATTGAAAATATCAGACTCTACCGCTCAAACTTTTCAGATGGATGTGACAATGCTTTGCCTCACCAGCTTTTCAGACCGAAAAGACAATACACTTGGACTCAACCTTTTCAGAATTGAACACACTACACACATCAATTTCTTGTCTGTTCTCACTCCACCATGAGCATCACACCATATGCCCTTATAAAAAGAGGTGGAAGAGATCTGAGAGAGAACACTACACCAGAGTTTAGTTCACACAACTAAGAGGAAGGAGATGGGGGACTCGGCGAGCTTCTACAAAGGATACAGCAAAAGCACAAGTGACTAGCTGAGAGGGCTAAACCCTACAAAGATAATTCTATGAAGGATGCGCCGGTACCACCGAAGTTCCCGCGCCTGCAATGTGTGTGCGAAGAACTGGCAAAGATTGTGCAGACCACACACCGGGCGATGTCCGCTCGGGTGTACTACACGTGTAGCCATCACCTCGTAAGCGTATCTTGCACACACAAATATTTTTCACATGAAACGTTCCATTCCACAAATCCCTAAGTACACACATGCATAACGGCAGCGGAAGATGCAATGCAACTTTTTCCAATGGATCGACAGCCCGAAGATGTATGATAGGGCGTTCATCCAGCATAAGTACATATTGAACTTTCCATGGTGAGCTAAGACCTTCAAGCGCTGGACACTTTACGTACCCGACCCCAACCCAAATGATAAGGCATCGGATGAGACCACTAAAGCAGATGAGTACGACAAGGCCAAGCGGGCGATGGACAAAGGGAAGGCTCTTGCAAGTGAGACCATCGACTGTACTACTGCTTTATCAACAATGAAGTCGCCAATCTTACAAAATGAAATAAGAAAAATGGCTAAGAGTTCTTGGAGGAGAATAGGGTTGCTCTTTATTGCAATGAACTGGCTATTATAGGAGGTGTCTTAGGTAAGGCAACAGACTAACCCTAATTACACTGAGTATATTATTTGTTGTGCTTCAGTTTGCTTCAATTGTCTTCAGATCTAATCCAATTGCCCTTATCTTTGTTGTTCATCATCCGCCTTTAAATACCAACGAAGAGGTGGTAGTTACTCCTAGAGAAGACACCTTTTGGAAGTGACACATCTAGTCAGGGAAGCAGTTGTTGTGAGTAAACCACCAACTGGTCACCGGTTAGTGTCAACAGGAGACGAAACTATGCAGTAGTTATTGTTAGTGACTTGGGGCTGAGAAGCTTTGTGTGGTTCGGAGCATATAAGACATGTCTTCCATTCATTACACGGAAGGGATATACTTGGATCTGGGTCCAAGTACCAGCTCAAAGATTCCATGAACAGTTAACTGGTCGGGTAATGGGTACATGGCCTCTCTGACTAGGGTACTCATAGAGCAACCTCTAGGATTCTTACAACCACATGGGTCATTAACCATGGGGGTTATGACCACAAGAACTATGAGGTGTTTAATTAAATATCAAACCAACATCGAGGAATTTAATCCTCGTCAGCTAGTCCCTGAACTTTTAAGTGAATTTGTAATGTGAACCCTCTCCGATGGAAACTATATCGGGAAAACCTTCATTTTATGGCGAGGATAATGAAGTGGTTTCTGTCCATTGGGCTTTGGGCAACTACTTTTTGTAGTTAAAGAGTTGCGTCTATAAAATCCCCGTAATATACCGACTTAGGGGTTTTACGCTGTCAGACTTTCCTTCAACTTTCTTCTATCTTCTTGCTAAAAACCAACAATGTCGGATTCAATCACCAATTGGCTGGTTTCCGAATTGAACGAGAAGATGCTCAAGAGAATGGAGAAGTGTTGGATGCTTCCTAACAAGACCTTGATTTCTTGGTGATCAGCGGTCGAAGAGCACTTTCCCAGTGGCAACGAGGGAGAAATCCTTGTTTTTCTCGCATATATCGAGTGCGGGTTTAGACTACGAGTGCACCCGTTCCTCTCCAAGGTTCTTGAGTATTACGGAGTTGAGTTGGTGAATCTCGCTCCTAATTCAATCGTCAATCTCAGCATCTTCATCTATCTTTGCGAAGTGTACCTAGGGATTTCGCCAGATCTAGAAGTCTTTAGGTATTTCTACAAGATGGCGCAGTCAAGGAAGTCGATGGCGTCGTCCGGGGAGTGCGCTTTGTGCCACCATGATGGGAAGGCTGAGAAATACATCCATATATATTCCAAGTCTTCGTGGTCGTCATGGAAGAAGAGCTGGTTCTACATGACGGTTAGAAAGGGAGATAGCTTCTGCTTTACCGAAACCCAAGGTGGTGATCCTTCGCGAAGAAGGAGGGAAAGGTGGGGAGATGGATCGAGGCCATCCACCAACTCAGCATCAGAGGTCTGACTCTTGGCATGTGGTGAAGGATTTCTCCACAAGCCAGATAAGTCCTCTGAAGCACCGAGAATGTGCCATGCTTTGGTACGTTGGTCAGGATGATACGACCAGGGATTCTTCTAAATGTAAGTCCTAAAAAGAATCACTCAGGATGGTGGCCCCTTAGAGGTAAAAAGATCACCGAAAAGAAATATACGTTTTAGATGAAGAATTTTATCGCCAAACTAACCTTGATTTATAATTAGGCAGGAGAGAAAGAAAACCTGTTAACCGAAACTACGATGGTCGTAAACCCCAGAGCGGTCATGATCGACCTGGCAGTTGCTCCTAGAGCAACTGTTTTGGAGGTCGATGAAAACCACAATCTCCGAACAGATGGTCAGGGAAATTATTTCTAACCAGGTGGTCGGGGAGATTTCTTCCGACCTTCAATCAGAGGATGTGAGGGGTTTGACCAGCCCTACCAGATCAGAACCTGTAAAATCGGTCGAAAAGAAAAAGAGGAAGGCGAGCGATCTGGATTTTTCTCTAGGACGTTTCAACTTCAAAACCAAGAAGACCAGATATGTAAAATGAAAAATTTACATAGATGCATACCTTTAGATTCTCTTATATTTTGAAATATTTATCTACCTTTCTTCTGTTTCTGTAGATCCTCTGGTGTTCCAATCGCTTTTGATCAAAGCACCCTTCAAGAGGAAACTCCTGAGGAAAGAATGGTCGTGCCTGCCCCCGAGTAGGTGGAAGCGCCAATGCCTGCTCCTACTATTCAGGAGTCCTTGGCGGCTCTGACCCTACCTATGGAGGCAAAGGCTGAAGAAGAGTCCCAGCAGGTTCTGCCCACTGCTAGGACCGAAGTGGTCAAAGAGAAGGGAGCAAGTCTGCTTCCTTCTCTCTCTAGTGATCTCGTGTAGAGGAGTTCTTCCTCAGTTAGGAGGTCTCCTCATCCCAATGATATCCCCATCCGACCTGAGGAGGCTTGGAGGAAGAACTCAGACTGTCAATAAAAGACAAGTCATGGGATCATTTACTCTAAATATGCGGACAAGGCGGCCCAGGTAAATACCTACAACCACTCTTATGGCATTTTTATGAAGTTTATTAAAAACTTAAAGAAGTTTACTATATTTTTTATAGCACATGGTGGAGAACGTCGCTGTGGTCGGAGAACTGACCCAGCAAATAACTTCCTTAGAAAAGAAAAATGCTGAATTAAAAAGTAAGAACTTCTTGACTTCTTCTTCCCTTTTTTATTATTTTGTTCCTTGTTGTTTCTCAACATCCCCCCTTATCATATTTGATAGAATTGGAGAATTTTGAGAAAGAGATTAAAGCTAAGGGAGCCATTATAGCCTCACTTGAGGAGAGGTGCAAAGCCAAAGACCAGTCGATCGAAGACCGGTCAACCAGATTTAATGAGTCCTCCCTTAAGTATAAGGAAGCCATTGAGGCTTTCGAGAAGAAGGCTAAAGGTAACTGGTCGTAAATCTGACCAGTTTACTATATGCTTTAGATTTATTTCTTTAACTTTGATCTACTCGTGCAGAGCAAGCTCAAAAGTTAGAATAGACAGAAAAAGCTCTTGAGTTTGAGCAACCTAAGGAGATAGAGCTTGAGAGGAATATTCAAGAGAAGATCCTTGCCTTCAACAAGATGCTTTCCGACATGGGTCTGGAAGCATTTTTGTCGTCCTCAAAGGATCCGACTGAGAAGGCAAATTGTCTTGGTCGACAGCTTGAGACTCTCCAAGGTTTGCTCACAACCTCTCGAAAGAACCATACGAAGACTATGAGAGATGCTGTCGCGGATGGAGTTAGCTTTGCTTTAGCAAAGCTTAAAGCCCCCGACCCCTCAATCAATCTCCAAGCTCTTGAATCAGACTTTAACTGCTCGGAGGAGGATGCAGCCAAGATCTTCGAGGGGTAAAACCCTTCGGAAACAAGTTTGCAGACGAGATGAAGGTCAGATCTCCGTTCCACAGCGACCAGTCTAGTGGCTCCAAAGAGTAAATAGACGTAGTAATAGATTCTAATGTAAAAAACTTACCTTTTATCATTAGTTAAGCTTATGTTTATCTTTCAACTTATTGAGTATATATTTCCTAGCCCCCGACTGCTTGTATAGTAGAAAAACTTACTAAAGAAGCAGTAGACCAAGAAAAAGAACACAAGTTGCAAACAACGTACAAAATATGTATTGATTATGTTATAAAAATGATCTAATTAACACTATGAAATCAATTTTGGTCGGAACCAGTGTATGATTTCACTTAGTTTTAGATCTATTTCCATAATTGAAATACCATATAGTACATTGTATGGTCGAAAGATGTCATAAGACTCGTGTTAACGATAAGAAAATATGTAAAAATGTATGCAGAAAAAGATAAGAGTTCTCATTTATATACATTATCCAAACTGGTCGTAAAAAGTGCTAAGAACCAAAGACATGATTGACACTTTGCAAAACGTATTCGTTCTCAAGTTCCGACTGGTAACAAAGGTCGTAAGAAAAGGACTGCCACTAGGAAACTCCTTCTAGTGGGCAGGACCACATGCAGAAATCAGAGATTTCGACTAGGAAGCTTTCTGTGTCTCGACCAGTTGGAAAACAAGAGAAGAACAGAATGTTGAGGTGAAGAAAGAAAGTCTTTGAGGCCTTAAGCATGTAAGAAACTATATATAGTTGTCTGTGTGATTTTCTTTTACTTGTTTTTTCTTTGAGAAAAGGGTGTGCGTTCATTCGTGAGAACCATCTCTGTGACAGTCATGATAAAGACTCTTATGGCATTTGACAAATATGTCAAAGCCAAAAGGTAAAAAAAATCCTTTAGAAGGATGTCGGAGGGTAATTAATCTTCTCCGATGATCTTAAACAACAATAGTATGTGACCAAGCAATGGATAATTGAAATATAAATAACATCACTCATCAAAAAGTAAAGGAATAGTGCATCTTTATTGAAATTTGAAAATGAAAAGAAAATTTATACATAGAACTTATGCAATTGATCAATATTCCAAGAATTAAACAAAACACACCCGTCTGACATGGCAAGTTGTATCGAACCTGGTCTGGTTACTTCGACCACAGTGTATGGACCTTCCCATTTAGGAGAAAGCTTGTTGCGATTTGCCTGGCTCTGAATTTTTCTAAGAACCAGATCACCTACAGCCAGACTGCGAGGTTGCACCTTACGACTGTGGTACCTTCTCATGGCTTGTTAGTAAACTATCGATCGTATCAAGGCTTTGTTTCATCTTTCTTCAAGGAAACTGATATCGTCGAGTCATCGTTCTATTTGATCGTTCTCATTGTAACAATTAGTTCGAGCACAGCTAAGTTTTAGTTTCAGAGGAAGCATGGCTTTAGCACCGTAAACCAGAAAACGGTGTTTCACCGGCCGCACGACTGGTCGTGGTCCGAATGGCCCATAGTATTGAGGGAAGCTCTTGAACCCAAGCTCCTGACCGTTTTATTAATTGATCGAATACTCAGCGTTTTACTCCTTGTATTATTATGCCATTAGCTCGCTCGACTGCCCCGTTACTCTATGGGTGAGCAACAGAAGCGTAATGTATTTTGATACCTAGATCCTCGCAGAATTCCTGAAAATTCCCACTCGAGAACTGGGTACCGTTATTTGTGATTATACTACTAGGTATACCAAATCGTGTGATCATATTTTTTGTGATGAATTTCTTGGCAGCTTCAGTTGTTATTTTAACAATTAGCTCAACTTCTATCTATTTTGTGAATGTGTTAATTAGGACAAAAAGGAATTCAAAGCCCCTGGGTGCTTTTGGGAAATGTCCCAGAATGTCTAATCCCCAAGTTGCAAAAGGCCAAGAAAGGGGTATTATTTGCAAAGCTTTTGCCGGCTGATGTACTTGTTGACTATGAAATCGATATTGTACACACTTTGTCACAAGTTCTTTTGCATCATGGAGAGGGCAGTTGGCCAGTAGTATCCTTGTCTAATGGCTTTACCGACCAAAGTTCTATAGGAATGATGTGCTCCACAGACTCCTCCATGTATGTAGGATAGTAATTTCATACCATCCGCTTGAGATATGCATCTCATCAACACTCCGTGGGCTCTCCGTTTGTAAAGGATACATTCGATTAGAGTGTATGATTCAGCTTTTTGAGCTATACGATCAGCCTCTACGTTATCTTTAGGAAGTGTGCCTTGCTGAAGATAATTATAGATTGATGTCAGCCAATCACTACTGGGATCGATCTATACGACCTCCAGTGGAGCATTCGTGTCTTCGGAATGCTCGACCACCGAGGGTGTATCGAGCTCGAGAAAAACTCCTGGCAGGACAGGTGATCTTGAGGAAGCCATCTGTGTCAACTGGTCTGGCAGAAAGTTTTTCTTTCTAGGAATATGTTGGATCCACAAACCAAAGAAGTGCCTTTTGAGTTTCCGTACTTCCGCTAAATAAGATGACATCTTGAGACTTGAGCATTGATACTCTTTCCCAACTTGATTCGCTACTAGTTGAGAATTTCCTTTCACTAGTAATCTGCGAATCCCGAGCATTTTGGCTGCTCGGAGTACTGCTAGTAAACCTTCATACTCTGTTACATTATTCGTAGCTAGAAAGTTTAACTGAATGACGTATTTAATGTGTTCTCCAGTAGGAGATACTAGGACAACTCTAGCCCCCGCACCTTTGAGCATCAAGAAACTATCAAAGTATATAGTCCACTCTTCGTGGTCTTCATACTCGGGCCCTTGGGTGGGTTCAGGGTTCGTCCATTTGGCAATGAATTCTACTAATGTCTGGGACTTAATTGTTGTTCTTGAAATGAAATGGAGATCGAATCCCCCAAGCTCGACCACCCATTTTGCTATTCGTCCTGATGATTCTCTGTTTTCGAGAACTTGACCAAGAGGATATCTAGTAGGTACTACCACTTTGTGGGCCTGAAAGTAATATCTTAGTTTCCTTGAAGCGGTAAGGAGACCGTCTAGCAACTTTTGTATATCTGGATATTGTTTCTTTGATCCATGTAAGACTTCACTTGCGTAATATATTGGTCGTTGGATATTGTCATGTTCAACAACCAGTATTGCGTTGACCGCTTGTGGCGTCAGAGCTAGATATATCAGCAATGTTTCTCTCGATCTTGGTGATACTAAGATCGGGGCATTCGTAAGGTACCTTTTGAACTCTTGAAATACATCGTTTGCATCTTTAGTCCATTCGAAACTTCTGTGTTTTCGAAGAAGTTTAAAGAAAGGTAATCATTTTTCTCCTAACCATGCTATGAAACGACTTAGCGCTGCCATACAGTCAGTTAGTTTTTTGGACTTCTTTATTTGTGGTCGGAGGGCTTATCTGTTCAATGGACACTATTTTTGTTGGGTTCACTACAATTCATGTAGCTGAAACTAGGAATACAAGAAGCTTTCCAGAAGAAATTCCAAACACACACTTATCAGGATTTAACTTAACGTTATGCCTTCTTAAGTTATTGAAAGTTTCTTCTAGGTCGGAGATATGATCTCCAACGTTGATGCTCTTTACAACTAGGTCATCAACATAGGCTTCCAAATTTTGACCTATCTGTGTACTAAAGGTTTTTTTTTGCATTAACCATTGAAAAGTGACACCAGCATTTTTTAGACCAAATGGCATCTTAACATAACAATAAGTGTCATATGGTGTGATGAAGGAAGTTTTCTCTTCATCATCTTTACTCATATTAATCTGGTGCTACCCTACATACGCGTGGAAAAGCTTAATAACTCACTCCTGAAAGTAGAGTCTACAAGCTGATCGATACGTGGAAGGGGAAAGTCATCCATCAGATAGGCTTTATTAAGATCTGCGAAATCGATACACAATCGCCATTTCCCATGACTTTTTCTAACCATTACAGGATTGGTGAGCCACTTTGGGTGGTAGACCTCACGAATAAATCCAACCTTGAAAAGCTTGTCAATCTCTGACTGGATTGCCTCCTTCCGATATAGTGCAAAGTGTCTTAGCTTTTGTTTGACCGATTTTTTGTCAGACCAAAGAGCTAGCCTGTGCTCGATCACCTCCCTGGGGACTCTCGGCATATCGAATGCCTGCTAGGCGAATACGTCCTAATTGTCTCGGGGGAAGATGACGAGCGACTCTTCCTATTTGGGATCGAGTCATGCCCCGACCAGTACCTTCTGGGCGGTTGCACTAGCACTTCCGAGTCCAAACGACACTTTGACGTTTTTCGGAGATGCGTCCTTGTCGAGTGGGACTTCCTTGGTCTGGTCGAAGGGTTTTGGGGCCATCTTTGGTCTTGAGTGCTTGACCTGCGTGGAAGGTGCATTAGTATCTCTGGTCGGAAGTTCATCGATTAGTTCTAGGGATTTACGATCACATGCATATATCATCTTTCTATCCCCTCAGACCGTAATGACCCCTTTTGGTCCTAGCATTTTTAAACTCTAATAGCCATAATGCGTAGCTATTTGGAACTTTGCTAATGCCGGACGACCAAGAATTTCATTGTATGCAGTTTCAAAATCTACTACATCAAATGAAATCTTCTCTATTCGAAAGTAATCTGGTCTTCCGAATATAACCGGTAAGGAGAGTTGCCCTATCGGTTTAGCAGTAGACCCTAAAACTATACCATGGAAGGTATATTTCACAGGCTTTACTTTTGACTTGGGAATTTGCATTTCTTCCAATACTCCTGTAAATAAAATATTTAGAGAACTACCATCATCTACTAAAACTCGATTAACTTTGAAATTATTTATAGTAGATTCTACAACAATAGGGAACCTACCTAGTCAATTTGAAGGGATGTGGCAGTCTTCTTTGCCGAAGGAGATGACTGTCTCTGACCATCTGGATGGCTTGATGGTGATCGGTGATTTGGCGAGGTTCACTTCCCGTTCCATGGCCTTCAGATGACGCCTAGACTTGTATGAGGAGTACCCACTAAAGAACATATTGATGATGTGCTGTCGCTCTTGATACTGCATTTCTTCGTCGCCATCCTTGTCTTTTTTGGAGCTTGGCTCTCCAAGCTCTTGTATGGAAGAAAAAGGACCTTCGCCTGAATAATAGTCTTCTAACTTCTTTTGCTAGGCTCGGCAAGTGCGCAAGTCATGGCCTGCTGCCTGATGAAGTGGACATCACTTCTTATTCTTTTTATATTAATCGGTCGGAGCTTTTGCCTTGTTACGACCGGAATAATCCTTCTTGCCCTTGGTGAACTTCTCAGGAATTACAAGTACCTCATTATTGTTGGGCTTGCAATTATTTTTACCCTTAAGAGCATTCTTATGTTTATTCTCTTGTTAATCCAAGCTGGGTTGTGGGATTTTCTCTTTCCGATCAATGGCCTAGTTCCATTCAACCGCCTCATTGGCAACTGCATACCTATCGGACATGTCGAAGAGCTCGGTGGTCATTCGTGGAGGATTCATAGCGATGTCCTCTGTAAACCGTCGATTCCTTAACCCTGCTTTAAAATCCTGAATAACAGAAGAATCTGCGACCTCAGGAATAGAATTACGAACCTGGCTGAACCTCTTAATGTATTGGCGAAGAGTTTCATTAGGTTCCTACCAGATCCAATGAAGATCATCTTCTTTTCCGGGACGATTGTAAGTCCCCTGAAAGTTTGCGATCAACAATTCACAGAGCTGCTCCCAGGTGTAAATTGATTCGACCGGTAGGTTGAGCAACCAAGACTGAGCATATCCCTCGAGTACCGTGGGCAAGTAGTTTGCAATCACATTGTCATCACCACCAGCAGCTCTGATGGTGGTAGTATAGATCTGGAGAAATTCTAATGTATTTTGTGTTCCATTGAATTTCTCCAGGTTTGCTGGTCGGAATTTGTCTGGCTAGCACACTGCTTGGAGCACTGCCGAGAATGCTCGATAGCCCGTAATTGAGTTATGGTGCCTTCTTTAAAAAGGAGCCGTTGTAGTCAGTTGGGGACCGATTCCTCTAGTTGACATATCGAGTATCCGGTGTCCCAATCCAGTCATGGATGTTAATATATCGTCTTCGACTGACTGCCTGGTTTAGATGATGTCGAAGATTACCCAAGCCAAGCGGTCCCTCCTCTTGATGAGGGGAAGGAGTGGCCGCATGGAAGAGCCATCTTCCCTTGTGACTTCCTTGTCGGAATCTCTAAGGAGGTCTAGGTATCCAACGGTCTCCAAATCGACCATGCTGACCCCTACTAAGGGAGGAGTGCTAGGAAGAAGTCAAAGTATGAATTTGTGAATTCCTTTGCTCCCTGTACATCAATGTACGTTGCATGATCTGCTGAAGGATCTCCGATACTTGTCCTGCAAGCTGAATATACCCTGGAGTCTCTACCATCCGGTCGATCTTGCTGGTCTCAACGAGCGGAGAGCCTACGACGGAAGAGGATAATGACAACATCGCGTTGTGCTCCATGGCACGGATGCATGCTTCCATGTCGAGGTTGAAATAGTCCGCCAAGTCGAACCAGTTCTCCTGATCCCATGTTCCTTCCATGATCGCATAAGCGACAATGGAACAGAAGAAAAGTAAGTGAGGATTGCTGAGCGATGACGTCTTCAAGAACTCAACGCCTTCTTCCCCAAGGTCGGCGCTAGTTGTCGACGATCAAGTCACCGATCTTACGAAATGAAATAAGGAAAATGACTAAGAGTTATTGGATGAGAATAGGATTGCTCTTTATTGCAATGAACAGGCTATTACAGGGGGTGCCTTAGGTAAGGCGACAGACTAGCCCTAATTACACTGAGTATATTATTTGTTGTGCTTCAGTTTGTTTTAATTATCTTCAGATCGAATCCAATTGTCCTTACCTTTGTTGTTCGTGATCTGCCTTTAAATACCAATGAAGAGGTGACAGTTACTCCTAGAAAAGACACCTTTTGGAAGTGACGCATCTGGTCGGGGAAGCAGTTGTTATCAGTAAACCACCAACTGATCGACGGTTAGTGTTAACAGGATACGAAACTGTGCAGTAGTTATTGTCAGTGGCTAGGGGCTGAGAAGCATTGTGTGATTTAAAGCATATAAGACATGTGTTTCATTCATCACACGGAAGGGATATACTTGGATCCAAGTTCAAGTACCAGTTCAAAGATTCTACAAGCAGTTAACTGGTCGGGTAATTCGTAAAGGGTCTCCCCGACCAAGGTACTCATAGAGCAACTTTTGGGATTCTTACGACCACAGGGGTCATTAACCATGGGGGCTACGACCACAAGAACTATGTGGTGTTTAATTAAATATCAAACCAATATCGAGGAATTTAATCCTCATCACGCTCCCTGTCGCCCAGGCGTACTCTGGATCCAAGAGGTAAGTTATGTTCAGTATGCATCCTAATTATTAATTTGGCCCAACGTTGTGTTATCCTAACATTATTCAACCATCCAACCCGTCTCGTAGGACATGGATGACTTCGAGACTAGCCGCCACCACTGCGGGCAACAAGGGGAGAAGGGGAAGACTCTTGTAATTAGACTGTCAGCCATACTACCACTCCCCGTTGCCCAGGCGCACTCCAGATACAAGAGATGACTTATGTTTAGTATGCATCATAATTATTAATTTGGCACGACGTTGTGTTATCCTAACATCATTCAAACATCCGACCCATCTCACAGGACATGGATGACTTCGAGACTGGCTGTCGCCACCGCGGGTAGTAAGAAGACAAGGGGAAGGGAGTGACGGGCCACTGGAACTAATGATCTTTGTTTCAATCAACTGTATTTCAATTCCAAAAAGGCATATATGTATCGTAGGTGTATTTTATTTTGTTGCATCGTGCATGATGTTGTTCCTTATGCACGTAACCAAACCCTGCGTATCGTGTAATTTGCAACTTTATTATAAAGTCTATTTCAATTTGTAACTGCGTTGTAAAGCTAACTTCAAATCTCGTTCTCTTTTCATATTCAATTCTTGGCGTAGGAAGGCGGGGAACAATATAAAAATAAAGGTCCAAAAGGCGTGTTCAGTAAGTAGGCACTACATGGTCTTCAATCCCGAAGTGACGACGAGCACCACTTATCATTGCAATAGGATGGGGTGTGCCTGCCTTCATATGTTCATTCAAACTAGCAACATCGCAGGTTCGAAATAAGATCTACTGCCTAAGATTGTGCATTCACTTAGCACCATTCAATTCTTGCTATCTCAAATCAGGTTTAAAAATTTTGCAACAGACATCCGTGGAAAATCATATGCTAAAAACGATGTAAATGACAGTGAACATGTGCATTAAAATTTGATCTTTCGTGCCAAATGATCCACATATCTTATGCAACAAACATTAGATTTATTCATCTAGGAACATCTTCAAATAAAGGCCAGCACTGTGACGCCATGAGAGTTGATGTCACAAGGCAGGCTTGTCACACCATGAGTGAACTTGTGCATTAAAATCTGATCTTTCATGCCAAATGGTCCACGTATCTTATGCAACAAACATAAGTACCATTTCTTCATCTGGGAACACATTCAAATAAAGGATAGCACTATCACACTACAATAGTTGGTGTGACAAGGCAGGCTTGTCACGCCATGAGTGCGGGCGTGACAACAGCCACGCAAGCCATCCACGCGGGCACGACACGCGGACGAGGGCTTGCTTGGTAGGTTTGGTCACGCCGAGGTCAGTGGCATGACAGAACGATTTGCCCACACCACAGGGGTTGGCGTGACCAAAGGGGTCAGAATTGGAAATAAAGTTAACAAGCGGTTAACTTTAAAATATTTTTTAAAAAGAATTAAATTACAAAATTCCCCGAGGCCCTACCCTATTTGCCATTAATTCAGTTGATCGAGGAGGAATCAATGGCTAACGGCGAGGTCCTTCCCTTGCAAATTTCCTTCCTAAGAATTGGGAGTGATCCCAAGATGTGGAGGCCGAACCAATTAATTTTTTTCCGTCATCAACGTTTCACCGGAAATCAATTCTAGTTTCCAAATGGACAGAGAATGCATGTGATGACCATTAACTAAGTACAAAAGGTTGACCTGATCTTGAGTTCAGGAGATTTTTTTTGCCTAAATGGCAGTATTCAGAGACACAATAGCAAAGATGGCATCCGTCTGTTCGCAAATGTAGAAGTGGCACGCACATCCGTCCCAAGGATGAATGGACACATGTCGTTGCACCACGACACCCTTGGTCGTCCGTCCCACCCATAGACAAGCGCGTCCGCTCCTCCCGCGTTCAGACAACATCGTCTATCTGCCCCACGTACGGACGAGTCTACCCCTCCCACGTGCGGACAGCGCACACCGCCTAGGTCCACTCCTCCTGCATTCAGACAACGTCCTCCGTCCCGCGCCCGAGTCTGCCCCTCGACCCGTCCTGTGTTCGGATAGCGACATCTGCCATTCAGACATGCGTGTGTGTGTGTGTGTATTAGTATATGATGTCTGGTGGTTTGGCACCGAAAGCCGAAAGAGATCCTTTCCATTTTCACATGAACTTCTTGTGTTTATATGTGACAAGATCCGTCCAGCACGCGGCCGGGTGCGCTGAAATTGCCCACATGTCTTGTCATGTCTTGTTCGTCACATCTGTCCTCTGCAGGCATCCAAGTAGTCCCCCGCGCGTATTTCCCTTCGAACGGGCCGAGGCTCCTCGCTATAAATGTGCTCGCTCGCACTCACTCATTTTCGCTCGCACTCATTTCAGCCTGCGCTCTCTCACCGTTTCAATGTTTCTTTTCACAGAGGATTAAGTGTTGTTTAGAGCCGTCGTTAGCGGTCATATAAACAGGTAATTTTTATCTATTGTATTTATTAAATGTGTAGTTAGCTAATTAGTTAATTAGTCGTAATTAATTACTTGTAGTTATATAGGCGTAATTAATTTAGTCCCCATCATTTAGACGTTATTAAATTTGTGTTGCAAGTTAGTAGCAATAAATTACGTCGTAATGAATTAGTCGTGTTTATTACGTTAGTCCGAAATAAGTGGTTGAATCTATGTGACCATAATTAATTTGTTGGTATTTAACAACTTAAAGTTAGTTAGTGCTAACTATTTAGTTAGTAGAATGACAAATCAACTTCACAATTAAATTCAAATCGACTTTCAGGCCTCGAAGATTGAACAATATTATCTCCATTCTCCAACTTGATGTACTCAAGATTTTCAGACAACAGTAGTTGTTGGCCTGAAGTTTTTTTGTCATAGCACCGATGTACATCACCACAAATTAGAAGAACAATATTATGTTACCTACATGTGGATTTCTCATTTGATAAATGATATGTATTCAGTGTTTTTAGTACAAACCCTTGGATCAAGCTTTTTTTATTTCGTTTATAGAATTGATTACATCACGTGCATTTGGTTGTAGATGCATGCAAGATGTTTGTTACTTGCTAGAGCCCTGCTTAATATTAAATGATTCACTATTTAATCTTAAGATTGTAGTCAGGCTCATTTAGGAAATAAAAAAAAAACCTTGAGCTAAGGAGTTGAAGTACCTCTAGCTTGAATTGTTTTGGTCAGTGACCACAACTTGCCAAAACAAGTTCGAGCACACTCACTTTGTCCATGACCTAACTATTCTGACTCATTCATTAAATGTTTTAAATGTTTTATGCTTAACTAATGTTTCATCAAGTGCATCATCAACAATATCTAAATTATCTAAACGTTCGAAAGAATTATGTTGTTGTTTGGCATCTTATAAGCCTAAGGTGTACATTTAGTAGTCCTTTTCCCTTTCTAATCAGTCATTATGGTGATGTATTATTTTTGTTGCTTTTCATCATAACACATTCTTGATATCTTTTGCATGACGTGCTATGTAACTGTAGAATAAAATCTTCCATGATTTAATCTCAAATCGTTTAACATGCTAGCATTACAAACAATGCTTAAGGTGTTTTTCCTCACACCTCACTTGACCACTTTGGTCAAGAGACCACTGCTCAATTTCATTAGTCAATAGTCTGTAGGTCTGTAGCTGAATTATCTGGAAGGGCAAATCACTGCACCGCTAACAATAAATTGTTACTATCTTTGCTACTACCATTATCTCCATTGTATAGGGGAGTGGTTGTAGCTACAGTTCCTAGTCGATGTATGACTGAAGATCCCTGGTGTGACCTAGGTTGCTTCATGCCATAGAAGCCTTAGTGTCTCATAGCTAAATATTTACCTAAAAACAATGCAAGGTGGTATACTTAGATGTCTTGTGTGCAAAGAATCGGGTTGCTGTTGCTTACATGCCCTGTTTGTTATATTGTGTTGTGTACATCGGGTTATTGTTGTTGTAGGTAATTTCAAACATGTAAGACTTGGTAGTGTTTTATGGCGATGGTCTCGTACGGGCCGGACCTGATGGGTTGGACCTGTCGAGATGCCAGTACAAGGTGGTCCAGGCGGAGGGGCTCGATGGAATGAATATTCATGAGCTTCGAAGCTGCATCCGGAGGGAGTTCATCACGGAGTGTCAGACCCGGGATTAACACCCCAAATCCTCTGTGTATTTCTAAACTAGTCTCATGATCAGTAGCTAGTTCACACAGTAAACAGATATGGTAACATCCATAAATCGCACAATATTATTGATAATCAACAGAGTTTATTACCAAAGGGGCTTACAAGCTAACAATAAACAAACACAGCGAAAGACGAAGAAGTAGTGGAGTCCAGCTGATCTGCCACAGCCAATCGACTGGGGTAGCAGCCTAGTCATCAAGATCCACATCGGTAGCAAGGTCCTTCTCCTCTAAAATTTTATTTGCATGAAGCAAGGATGAGCACAACTTCCGTGCTCGCAAGTTACACCCAATAACAGATTATAATGCATGCAAGGATATAACAAATGAAGGCTTATTGGTTGAATTTGCATAAAGCAATATTTTTTTAAAATATTTGTACTAAGTTCCAAAGCAATTATTCTATAACTAAAATTCATTTTATAAATTTTCAAGTTTTATAGTCAGATAACATTCACACAAAAATGGTGAAGGATACCCTCCTATCACATGGCTTTCCGCCCAATTTCCATTTGGATAGAAATCCAAAATCATTTATGTCAAATCATTTTGAAATCAAAACCAAATCTAACTTTGAGTGGCTTTTCCAAGCATGTCCATGACCGTGGACACGGCTATTCGAATAGTTTTACACTCTGCAAAGGTTGTATAGCTTTACCCACAAGACACGACTTCTCTAGTTTGTTCGGCATATATCTATGTCACCGCTCACTACTGTAACACCCTGGCTATGTGGAAGCCAAGATGTTACCTAAAAGTCTAACATACAACAACAATACGAAATAATTTCAGCAATCTATCAAATAATAACAGGTAAGGATCAACAAACGATAAAATGATTATAAGACTTGAAACAGAATTCAAGAACATATCAAAACTCTACTTATCCAATCATATCGAATCATCTATGATAAACCTATCAATAGACTATACGAAGATCTTAGGCAATTACTAATTCAACCATATCATAACGAAGGATAACATCAACCATCACACTTCATTTATTACAATCCAATAATTATCAAATAAAAGGTAATGGCAAGTTCATCTATTTAAAAGTGAATAGGGTGAAGTGAATGAAGTTCCGTTACTATTCCCTCCCAAGCAAAACGTCCTCAATGTTTACCTAAAACAAATAAACATGGTAAGAATGAGTCCACGACTCAGCAAGTACAACAGATTAATATGAACAACAATGAATAAGAACATGACAGTCACATTATAGAAAATGAACGAAGAATAGCAGAAATCATATGAATAAATGAAATGCATGATCTCCACTTCTGCTTATATCGGTAGCAAGTGAACACCCGTCGATGTTCATTCATGCCCGCATTATCAAATGCGGGGATCCAAGGTCCATATGAAGAATGTTTCATAACGGGGATCAATTTTGCCCACATTGGAATGGTGGATCTTACATGCCCATATTAGAATGATGGTCTTTACATCCCACTCTCGTGGGTGAATCATGAACAATGAATGAATGAATGAACATATGAATATGGAAGAAGAATTCACAAGTAGCATGGATTCACATACATGGAACGAATTAGAAATCATTGAAATCTACTCATAGACCATAGTATATAGTCATGGCATGAACATCAAGCACTATGAATAAACAACAGCAATACATTACACAATGTACTTGCCTTTCGCGTTGCGACGCGTTAGGAGGCAAAGTTGAAGCTACTAATCTCAAAGCCTCTCCTCCTACACAATTAAATTACCCAAATAAGAATAACATGAATATGAAGCTACTCGCAACGATTAATCTCATCTTCCTAAACCCAAGGTCCATATAATTGTTCTATTCAATTTAACCGATAGCCTAGCAGGAAGTTATACTGGACAGCAGTATTAAAACCTTCATAACTTTTGCTCTGAAACTCGAAAATGCGCGATCTTAGATTCTATGGAAAGGTGATGAAATCCTATACAATAACCTAGTTGGCGAGACTTTCTAATTAGGCCAACTTCTATGTCTAATAATCAGATGAAAATCTACATCATAATCTGTCTGACAGAAACTACAGCAGTAATATAAAATTTATAACTTTTGATTGGATCAACCAAAATTCAAGATTTTCACCAATCTGGAAAGCTTATGAAAGTACCTACGACAATCGTGTTGGGTGAAATCCCTGAATCAGCCCTTAACATAATCTTATTTAATAAACAAAACTACTGCTAATTCTCGTCAGACTTTCTGGACAACAGTAAAGAAATCAACGTAAATTTTAGACCACAACTCGGAATTTAGTGATCTTTGAACCTATGGAAAGTTGAAAACATGCCCTACAATTCTCTAGGAGATGAAATCCTCTAATTCAGAATAGATCTACATCAAAACTGACGCACAATAAATGGACAGAATTCTGGAATTAAACGCAGCAGAACGTCGATCCCCTAATCAAGATAAATCACGAATGTAAATCAATCAAATCAGTGAGGAACTCAATCGTTACACTTGAAAACGTGAAAGAACTCGCTGAAGATCCCTCGTGAGCACTTCCCCTTCCTCCTCACCCTTGGCCAGCAACACTTGGAGGAGCACTAGATGGGGAGGGGCATCACCAGGGAGGAGAAGGGGTGCCACTAGGGAGGAGAGGGACGTGGGAAAGGGGAAGTGGCAGCTGCAAGGAGGGCAAAAGGAGGGGAGGCGCAAGGGAGGAAGGAGGCCTAGGGTTTGTTGCCCCCTCCCCACTTGGCCGGCTACCCAAAAGGGCCTTGGTGTTGTGGGCTTCCGGCCCATAGCCCAAGTTTTCCAGAATAACGCGAAAACCCCCTTTTCTCCTTCAATTATATCACTTTTGGTGACTTTCTTCCTTAGAACAAATCGGAGTATTACAACTACCTTGGGTAAGCAGTCTAGAACACATGTCAATGCCTTTACAATGCTTCATCCCACCGTAGTCCCGCCTCGCTAAGGATTCACCCCCTTTGGACTGACCATCCGCCGGGTTCAGGCCCCCTCTTGCGACAGGTGGGAAAACATAAAAGTAGGTCATACAAGACACCCACGCAACCGGATGGCACGACCACGGTGAAACATTGCAAATTAGTTAGCCAGATCCCGCCCATACTCAGGACATGTGGTTGCACGATGGGGCTAGTAAGATGCGGCTCGAAGACCGGTCCTTAACTGACTTGGGCGACTTTCCAAACAACCCATGAGCTTCAACCTATACCTGGATTGAGCCCATGCATAAACTTGCACCCACCAATCAACCATTTCGCCCAAGTACAAACCATCATTTTATTTCATTTTTCAAAGTCATTTATAAACTTCCATAACACACCAATGCTATGGATATAATTTAAACAACATTTGATTTTTGGCTGAAATTCCCCAAATTAAACATTTTTGGTCTAAGCATGTCTTTGCATCATATTTTCAAATGATCCTAGTTCATACTATCGTATCAACTAGGTTTTATCTAGGGTGACAATATTTTCGATTCAAATATCAACATTGGCCGTACAAAGGATTTAGGCATATCTATAAATTTAAAACAGGAATTTAAATTACTGAATATAAATAGCATGCAGTAATAATGTAAAATAGAATTTAAATAATTTGAAATAATTGGTGCAAATATGGTCAAAGATGTAATTTGCCTTGCTTGATTAGTTGCTCTCAAATGGCATCGAAATCTGACTCTCCGAAATCGTCGAAATCTATACGCGAAAATAAGCCAAATTCAAACAAAATTCAAATGAATATACAAATAAACTCCAAATTAAATAATTTTGGTTTAGTTAGCTAGATCTAGAATTTATAAGAATTTAGAAATTTGAATCAACGAAATCAGAGTTCGTATGAAGGAGAACGAACCCTGGGAAGTTTACAAATCACATGAAGGAATTAGGGTTTTTCAGAATTTGGAATTATTTTTATAAAGGAAAAGATGAATATGACATCAGCTAACATCATCAGAGGATTTTTCAGCCAAAAGAAAATAAAAAGGAAAATCCCAACATGCGGGCCCCACTTGACAGTGACCCGGCTCATGGTGTACCGAGTTCACTGATCCTTGGGTCTGGAGGCTTGGAGTCCGCCACGCGTACGGTGTTGATCTGGCGCCACATAGGATGACACGCGGGCGCCACATAAGCGAGGGCACTGAGGTGGCGCATGGGTGGCGCTGAGGTGGGCGAGCCACGCCGGCCACAGGCTTGGCGGCCCCCGCCACTCACCGGTGACTGGAGGCACGGCAGCGGCCGGCGAAGGCATCCACGGGTAGAGTAGTTCGCGAGGATCTCAGGGCTTACCGTGGCGGTGCAAGGAATGACATGGCTCGTCGATGGCGAGAGTAGAAGCGGCGGCGCTTGCGGCTCGACGGTGGCGATGGAGGTCCAGTGGCGCTCCGGCCACGAAGAGGAGAGCCCCGGGTAGGACTTGGTGCCGCGATGCCGACGATGCGGTAGGAATCGCCAGGGAGTCGTCGACGGCGGCGCTAGAGGCAGCGGAAGGGGTGGCGGCCGACGGCGAAGACTTGCGAAAACTGGCCAAACGAAGAGGGGAGAGGAGTGGGTGACAGAAATGGGATGAGGAAGGAAGGGGGCGCACCGTGCCTCCTTTTATAGGGGCGGAGGAGGCCGGTAGAGGGAGTTCGTGCGCGCAGGTCTTACGGCGGCCATGGCGTGATCCGGCGAAATCACGCACGAGGAAGGGGGAAAGTGGGCAGAGTGGGAGGCGGCGCAGTTGAGGATTTGAATGCGCAAGAAACCCTGAAGAAAGGGGCGAGAATCTCGGCAGAGACGAGTTCTTTGCGGGCGGCAATGGCGACCGGGTGTGGCGGCGTGAGAAAGAAGAAAGGAACGGGGGAAGAAGGAAGATGAGCGGGCCCACTGTCGGTGACAAAAAAAAGAAGAAAGGGGAGGCCTTACATCGGCCGTCGGATTGAAATCAGGCGGCCGAGAATCGGGCGTGTTGAACGGGTTGTACGGGCGAGCAGCGTGATGGCGTGTTGGCTGTTCGATTCAAATCGGACGGTTGGGAGGGATCAGGCTGAGTGGAGCGACCGGAACAGGAAATGAGCCGGGAGATTTAGGCCCAAAGCCGATTACGGATTTTAAATTCATTTCTCAATTAAAATAATTCTAGTAATTCATTTAGGCTTTAGAAAATAGCAAATAAAATCCAAAAATTTTAGAAAAATTCACAGAAATTCCTAGAGTTATTTTGGACTTAATAAAAATATTTTCAACTTAAAGTTGGTTTTAATTTTGCAAATAAATTATTTTGGCTTTAAAATATTTAGAAAAGCTTTTAAAATTTCTAGAAAATTCTAGAAATTAATTTAATTTTTATTTTTCAATTTTAAATCAAACAAAACTTTTAAAACTTTAGAAATTCAAATAAAGCAATAAAACTCATTCAAATTTCAGAAAGTCCAATAAAATAATAACTTTATTAATTTTTATTTTGGTAACAGCACTTTGGGATGTTACATGGAGGCAACGACGAAGAAACTTGTGATCAAGGGGATCACCTGCACGAATGTCGTGTGGAAGCTGGTGAAGTTGAATGGAAGCGTAGCATGGAGGCTGTACACGCAGATCGCCTCCCAACCCGAGGCGGTCATTTACGGGAAGCCAATGGTGTACATCGATTTCGTACGCAGGGCGCTGAGAAACCTTCATGATGTCGATGCCTCGACAAGCGGGCAACCGTAGGCGGAGCTTGAAGACGGTAGCACGAAATGTGTTGTCTCCGAGGGAAGGCTCGCACATAATTTTGTGCGAAATGAGGGGGGCAGAATTGTGGTGATCAGCCCACATTGACTGCTACGAGTATCTACCGGACCAGCCTCTCGGGTTGGATTCCAATGAGGACGCCGACCAAGGCTCGGAGGTAGCGACGATGACGCACACCAGGTCGATGGTCCAACCGGGGAGATTATGTCATCGGAGGTGCCTTACGTGGCATCAAGACTTGATGATATCACAGTTCGTTCCCTTGTACTACTGCAAGAAGAAGGGTCCCAGTGGGGGTTTGATGCCGACACCCTCTTAGTTGACCAGCACTTTCCTAGCAAGGTGATCGTGCAACAAGCTGTAGCACGGTACGTCTTGTCCATCAATCGTGTGCGTCACATGCACTGGTCCAACCCAGGACATTACCCAGTGAAGTGCGTAGTGGAAAGCTGCCCTGGCAAGGTCAGCACTCACTGAGCAAAGATCTTCGGCTTGGTCTTCGCCGTCAAGGTGGTGATCGACCACACTTGCGAGCTTAGTGAGCCCCTACGGCATCATCGAAACGTGACTTCCGCATATGTTGCAAGCATCATCAGCCACCTAGTTGAGGCGGACGTGTTCGTCTCCCCCAAGATGCTGATGTCGGAAGTCACCAATATGATTGGTTATCTAGTCAGCTATATCAAGGTCCAACGAGCCAAACAGAAGGTCATCGAATCCATGTACGAGACATATGAACGCACACGAGTCGGAGGCTATGGTACATTGTTATATGATCTGCATGCCACGTATTTTCCTCAGTGTGTTCATGTACAAGCTTATCTAGCCTGTGATACAATATAGTATTAAATAATATCATCCACATTAAACAAATAAATTAACAAAGAGTATCCTATTTGATCGGGGCACATGTGATAATACACCCTCCTTCATCCCGATTGCAATAAACCCACGAGTGTATCATGTAATGCGTGAAACACTTCAAATATCGTCAATTTTATGTCTGAAAAGTGACATTGCAACTCTATTGGAAATGTCAACACTCCTTGTTACCGTAATAAAATTGATGCGTCCGGCCGGTGACCGTGTGAACGAGGCTTCCAATTTGCTATTTCGTTGCGACAGGCGCTACTTCCGTAATAAAACATCAAAAACGTGCTATTTGCATCAAAAATTCCAATTAATCTTACTGTGATTAATCAGTTAATTAATATGTAATTGCTGCAATTAATCAGCGCAATTATTTTTTTCTGGAAAAAATGGTTGTCCGAATGGCAGCTAGATGGACGAGGGGTTTGTCCGTGAGCAGACGTTCGCCGCAAGACAAGATTTTGCTCTGCTACGGACTAACGGATTTGGCTTGTCCGCTGGCAGATGTATACGCCAAGGGTGTCGTGGCACAACGACGCTCGTCCATTCGTCCCTAGGACGGATGTGCATGCCACTTCTGCAATTGCGAACGAACGGATGCCATCTTTGCTATTGCGTCTCCAAATACTAACATTTAGGCCAAAAAAATCGAGTTCAGGATGTGTACGTCGCTATGCTAGTATGCCACAATAGTACTAGTACACTACTTAAAGGGGATTAGTCCATTGGTAATCTAGTAAGAACATTCTAGGAACCCATCATTTAAATTGGTGGGAGTTTATATGAAAATCTTTTCTCGTAATATGACGGTCATTCAAATCAATATTAACACCACAAAATTGTGGAAATACTTAATTATATAGAGGTTAATTGGCCTCATTAACAAGATGATGGGGTTTGTCCTCACATGAACAAGGTCCTTGTAAACCTAGTGAACGGTAATATTGGTAGCTATATATGATCATGCGAAAGCAATCCTTATTCCTAGGGAACGGTAATATTGGTAGCTATATATGATCATGCGAAAGCAATCCTTATTCCGTTTCAAAAATAAAGCAATCCTTGATTACTTTATTATGTATGCGATTCTCCTTGAGGGTTCTTTTCCTTCATTTATTTATGGATAATCCTACAGGGCTGACGTCCGATAGGGCATGTTATGCTCGGAGGCGCCCACCAGCCACTACACACGTTCGTTCACAATGCATTGCGAACGTGAAAACTTTATATTGCCGAAGTTCACTTGCAAGCTCATGCCCGGTTACATCGTATGCTTTGCCTCCCAATCCACCAAAAAAAACATCTGAGACGTCGTGCCGCGGAGCGTCGTCCAGGATGAGCTCGAAGAACCGGCGGACGTCGATGACGTCCCTCTCCGACTCAAGGACCCTAAGTTAAATTGGTTAAATTGAACCGAAACCCGGTTCTCTCAAACTTGCACGACAGCAAAAAAAAAATTCAATAAACGAGAAACGGCAGGAGCTTATGAGAGTTGAAGGCATGAACACTTGCAACTGTACTTTTATCGTTCCATTTACAGGTGGCAGAGCTGTCAAAGAAAATTACTGTTAGTATCTACTGGAGTTCAAAATAAAGAACCGGACGTGAGTTTTGTTTGCCGACCTCCAAACTCTATCGTGGTACTCTCTCCTCCGCTACGAACTGGCAGGGCTTCGCCACGTCTTTTCTCTCACTCTCCTCCTCTCTCTTCTCCCTCTCTTCTTTTTTTCCTGGAATTAAAATGACATTATCCATCGATTTTTAGGGTTTTTATAGCTAGACCCCCTGGGGACAGGTTCCTGTCTCCATTTCAACTGGCGTCAAGAATACTGTTCACTTCTTGTCGCTAGTTGAAATAGCGACAGAAGCTCGGATCGGGCGATGAAGAAGTCAACATGTGTCCCCGCTCATCGCTATTCCAACTGGTGAAAGGGATCTAGTTTTGCAATTTTTTTGAACGACTATTTAGTTTTGTAATTATCTTTTAAAAAGTACTATTTTTTGAAGAATTTTTTTAAAATAATATTTTTTTAAAACATAATTACAAAAATATATCGCTCTCCAAAAATTACAGAATAGTTGCCGCCTTGATTGAAATGGCGACAGAACCTATTGCCATTTCAATCGGCGACAGAGACCTCTCCTCCTCGTCAGCCGGCCCACCCACTGTCGCCATTTCAATGGCGAGAGGTTCTCGCCGCCATTTCAATCAAGCATGTGAAGCCCATCCCTATAAAAACCCTAAAATTCGTAACAGACTCATTCTTATTCAAGAAAGAAAAGGAGAGAAGAGTAGAGGTGAGGAGAGAAGCTAGCGGCGTCTGTCCGTCCGATTGCCAACCTCTCGTAATTTTTAACCGAATGGATTACATAGTTTTAGATGTACGTTACGTAATGCAAGATAGTTTTACATAATACTTTTCGATTGGGTAGTATAGTTTTAGATATGCGCTAATCGTGGAAATGTTCTTTATGGTGTAGTGCGCCAAATATGTCCGACTCCGACATCGTCAATTTCAAAATTTACTATGGTCAAGGGACTATTCTAGAGGGTCCCGAGGAGATTGATTTGCGTTATTTCCAATCGGCAACCATACCCCTAGCAAGACCAGAGCAACAGATATGGGGCAACCGCGGATACGGTGGTTGTTCCATACATTCCAAGTGGACCGTGATGTGTACGATCTGAGATTGAGTTGCCTTTTCCCACGGAGTGGACAACCGACATATTGGGAGTTAGTGCAGCTTCGGGGACCAAAATCATGGCAGTCATATGTACGCATCGCGAGGGAGGCAGAGTGGAAATTGGTCCTTCTCGCCCAAGCATATGCTAAACCCACTCCTCCACCCGCAATAACAAGAAGGAGGTGCCGAGGTCAAGAGGAAGTCGGGATCGCAGCCACCCTGTGTGGCGCATACAATTGCCGAAGCTCCTGAGTTACCGATGTCGCTGATGAAGACCTCGCGAAGTAGCTCCTACGGCCAGCAAGCTCTTGGTCTTGGCCGACGAGGGTGAGGAGGTTGAAGCCGAGTGCAAAGGATGGATCTCAAGATCGAGACTACATGGCATTGTCTCAAGATGAAGGTTCCGACGATGAGGATGACGTGGACCAAAGAAAGCGGTTCCATCCGATTGGAACACATACCAGGTCGACAACCTTGTCGTCAACGAAGGCTCCCGTGTGCCGTGGGAGTACGACCAGAGTGAGGTCAGACTAGGAGCTTTATACAAATGCAAGGAGGCCGTGTAGGACGCGGTCAAATTTGGGCTTTGTTTGGTCTGGCGACATTCAGAGTCGCCAAGTCGACCCCAAGATTCTACGGCGTGAAGTGCGGCATAGAGGATGCCCTTGGCGAGTGCACGATTTCACCCAAAGTGGGACACCCATCGAAGTGCTCTATAGTGGTCCTCACACATGCGCTGCTTCGAAGTCAAGGCAGCCCCACCGAACTCACATCGCTTCATCGCCAACCTTATGTACAAAGGAGATCGTGGATAATCTAGATTTTGAGCCACGATCCATCATTCGGCGATTGAGGCAAGGTTCCAATACACAATCGCTATGCGAAGGCTTGGAGGGCAAAACAGAAGGCATTGAATTAAGGTGGGCACGCTCGAGGATTCCTACCACAACCTCGCAAGAACTTCGAAATCATACAAGACAAAAATCCCGCACCCATATCGATATTGAAGACGCCACGCACCCGGCGGACCAATAAGAGGGTATTGCAATGTAGTATTCTTCACGCTTGGTCCATGTATCAACGCATTCCAAGATCGCCGCCCAATCTTGTGCGAGATGGCACATTTTTGACGGGAGGTACAAGGGCCGACATCGACCGCAATAGCGACAGACGGAACAATCAAGTTCTTCTCAGGCATTCGCTGCTGAAAGCGAGAACACGGATAATCGTTGTGGTTCTCAAGAACGGAGGATTTCACAGTAAGACCGCCCCAACGTGTGCCTCATACATGATCGGCATGCAAGCCTCATCAAGGCAATAACCCACCGCAACAAGGAGAGAACGCACCACTTCCATGGCCGGATCTCGCAGAAAGTGTGGTGCATGAGGCACTTCGTGCAAACTTCTACAAGCGCTCAAGAACAAAGACTTGATGAACATGTTCAAGCGGTTGCAACCGTAACCAAAGAATGAAGTTCAAACACTCGAAGATTCTAGATGAGCGACCAAAACACACGTAAGGGAGGCAGCGAGAAGGGTTGCCCTGCTAGCCGACCAGTGCTCCCAAGCATTGCCAGAGATACCCACAGATGCTCCTTGATTGACGAGGAGGACGGGTGCAGTGAGATGCTTCTGACCGATTGAGCACGAGCCTAAGGAGAAGTGGTCGCTGCTCCATGACAGGGTGGCGCCGATATGGTGTCATGACAAGTAATCTAGCCGAGGTGTACAATCTGGGTCATGCGCGGTGCAAGGTGTTCTCCTTTGGTGAGTATTGTGGAGGCACACTCACAGACGATGAAATACTTTGTTGATGTATAACAACGACGCTTCACCATGGCAAATGACAGACATCAGATTCGCCATGATCACCAAGTACATGGAGGAGAAGAGCAAGAAGGGTGAGACGACCGCATTCAAGATGGGCACAAGGAGCTTCGCCGAGGTGATGTGCAGGATAAAGGACGCCATGATTTAACCGTGAGAGGGTTACCCATGAGTGCACATTACGCCGCCAGAGTTGCACATGCACTTGCAACAAGCCCTTCTTCAGATAGGCCCTACTCCCATGTCATAGCCAAGATGTTCGACGGTGGCGCAAAGATCCTGGCCAAGATTCTCTGTTTATTTCACCAAGGAGGCGTGATACAAACTCGACCGCGGAGATATATGGTTACACTGTGGTTGGCCATTTCACCGCCATCCGACCGGGAGCAACTAACTGGCCGCAGACATTGATAGGCTCAAGGGAAAAGTTGACGGCGACAGTACGGCGATCGTGACGATATGGACGGCGTAAACCGAACGTCAGACGAAGAAGTGCTCTATTTGCAGGAGTCCGCACACCTTCAAGAAATGTCCCATGAGAAATCCTCAAGACGAAGGAGACATCACCACTCCGGACGTCGCAGCAATGGGACCTCATCCGGCCACCCAACTCGAGATACCCACGTGGGGACGTTGAGGTCACGACCAATGTTATTACCAATGTTCAATTATGTTATTGCACGACAAGAGTAACATGTTATTGTCAATGTTCAATTATCATTTTAATATTGCAAATGTTCAATTATCATTTTAATTAACTGTTATGATGTTTTGTCAATGTTATGTAATATCGCTATTAAGTGTTATGATGTTTTGCTATGAATGATGTTTTGTCAATGTTATGTAATTATCGTAGTTTTCATAGTAATGGCAAGTTCACATTTGTTTCTTTACATAATATGCAATTCATGTACATGAGCAAACGATAATTCACCAAGATCGCAATATCACTTACATTTCTACTTACTTAATCGCTCATATCTCAATCTTTCTCGTAAAATTCTTCGTAAATTCATCGCACTAGAACAACATACAACGATCAAAAATGTTATTATAGTCTAACAGATTTTGCACCGTTAAAAACGATAAAATCGAAGGCGGCAAACCCGCCGAGAAGGAGCAATTTGCTTATTTCGCCGCCATTGAAATGGCGACAGATCCGCCGCCAGCTGAAATGGCGACAGTGGCCGGACCGGCGGCTGTGAGGGGAGAGGGTCCTCGCCGCCGATTGAATGGCGATAGGTTCTCGCCGCCATTTCAACCGATTTACGTGAACACATTGTAATTTTTGGAGAGACGATATATTTTGTAATTATGTTTTAAAAAATATTATTTAAAAAAATCATTTTTGAACGTGGTGATCTCCTCGCCGCTCGGGCTCGTGACTCGTGGACATTAGCCATTGCTTGATCGGCATTCACGGTCCATATAAAATGGACAAGCTCGCTTATCGCTAACAACCGTGATATGATTTCTCAAGCCTCACCGATCGTGGACGCTCCTACATCGGAGAATAAGCTTGTGTCGGTTGTCATAGATCACTCGAAGGATTTTCGTCACTATTTTATTAAATGATTTGGGGCTTTGTTGCCCATGATACTACTGATACAAATCAACCTCACTCATCTATTAGAGGAAAACCCAAGGTATATATACTACAGTGCAAACCCTAGAGCTCATGGGCCATATATACACATGGGTCATATACACACACACACACACACACACACATATATATATATATATATAACACCCCCTCCAAACTCAACAGGGGTCAGGAGGATCTGAAACATTGAGTTTGAAGAGATGGAGCGATCTTGCTCTCGAGTTTGAGCTTTGGTGAAGAAATCAGCGACTTGAATATCAGAAAGTAAATACTGAATAGCAATAGTCTTCTGTTGACAATGAGAACATGTGAAAGATGCATCCATACCAATGTGTGCTTAGTTAGCTCATGCTTCACTAGATCAGTAGCAATCTGTATAACACTAGTGTTGTCACACAGAAGAGATGCAGGAGTACCGCACGACACACCAAGATCAGCTAAAAGCCAACGAAGCCAAACAATCTCTGAAGTAGTAGTGGCTAACGTCAAGCTCACCTTCAAAGACTAGACCATGAAACCATAGATCTGCTTATTGACTTCTGCAATAAGCGAAGACCCAAGAAATATGCAATAGTCAGAGATAGATCGTCGATCAATAGAATCACTCGCTCAAGTTGACTCAAAGTAAGCATGAAACTGAAGCTGATTCGACCGAGAATAAAAGAGAATGATCAATAGTCGCTCGTAGACAGCGTAACACACATAGCGGGTGAGCATAGTGAACAAACGTGGGAGCAGAAACAAACTGGTTGAACACACGAACAGAATGAGTAATATCAGGACATGTCAGTGCAAGATAGACAAGACTCCAATAATATGACGATAACGAGAAGGGTCTTCAAGCAAAATGCCATCAGTAGGACGAAGCTGAAGATGAAGCTCCATAGGAGTAGCAGCTATCCGACTGTCAGTGAGACCAGAACGAGCAAGCAAATCCTGAATATAGCGCTGCTGAGATAGATAGTAGCCATCACTTATGCAAGTAAACTCAATCCCCAGAAAATAACATAGAGGGCCCAAATCCGACATCAAAAACTGCTCACCAAGTCGTTGCTTAATAAAAGCAATGTATTACTTGTCATCTCCAATAATCAGCATGTCATCAACATAGAGTAAAAGCATAGTATGACCATGTGGAGATGTATGAATAAACAAGGCCGGATTATGATTACTCGGGACGAAACCAACAGCTAACACAACTGAACTGAACCGCTCAAACTAATTGCCACTCAGTATGAACAACAACCTCCTGATAAGTGTGAGGCTCAAGGACAATAGCAATAGAAAGAAAACCATATCTGACAGGAGCAGCAATAGTAGTAAGATCACGAAGCTCATACCGAGATGATGGTGCCAATGGAGGATCATCAGAAAGAGCATCATCGGTACTAGCCATGCCATTAGAGGAGGAAACAGTAGAAAGCTAAGTATCAGGAGGAACCCTAGACCAACGAGCATAGTGAAGAAGAAACGGTGATATGACTGAGGATGTAGAAGAGGACTCCATAGAAAGAGGTGTATCAGATGAAACAATGGGTGGAAGGTAAAGAAAGGAGAGAGAATCAATGGGAGAGGAGGACCGAGTGGCAGAAGAATAAAAATATGGACGATCCTTAACAAAAGAAACGTCACAAGAAATGCGCATACGCCGAGCAGAGGGATCATAACAACGATAGCCCTTATACTCAAGACTATATCCAAGAAAAATACACTCAACAGACTGAGTTGTTAACTTGGTGCTCTCACGAGGCGGAAGCACAACATAGCAGGTACAACCAAAAATCCGAAGATGGTCATACTGTGGGGGAGTAGAAAATAAGAGCTCTCCGGGACACTTTCCCTGAAGGCAAGAAGATGGTTGCATATTAATGAGATAGACGGACGTAGAAACAACCTCAGCCCAAAAATATCGCAGAACATGAGATGCAAGTAAAAGAGAACGAGCAGTCTCAATAAGATGACGACGTTTGCATTCAGCAACACCGTTCTGAGCATGGGCACTAAGACAGAAAAGCTGAGGAAGAGCTCCCTCAGCGGAGAGAAATTGACAAAAGGCATGCGACAAGTACTCCCCTCTAAATCAGAACAAAAAGTTTGAACAGGAGTGGTAAACTGGGTGTGAACCATACGAGCAAAAGACTGGTAAATGGACAAGAGTTGAGAACAATGTTTCATAAAATAAACCCAATTATATCGAGAATAGTCATCAATAAAAATTACATAATAGATATGACCACCTTTGGAAGCAAAAGGAGCAGGACCCCAAACAACAGAATGAACTAACTGTTGGACCAAAAAGGCGACTAGAGGGGGGGTGAATAGGAGCACACTCACTTTTTCACAAAGGATGGATTCAACACGAAAATCACTCCAATAGCTATGGAAGCTATGAAGATCAATATACCAGTACAGCGGAAGACTGGTATTGAATCCAAACTAAAAACCCCAAAACAATAGATCAAAAGGGCCACGAATCAGAAGCTAAGTGGTCAGACTAATTTGCTGGCGGTCAGACCGATTTGCTTGCGGTCTGACCGGCATTTTGCTGGCGGTCTGACCGGCGTTGTAATGGCGGTCTGACCGGCATTGTAAAATCGGTCTGACCGATTTCTTCCAGAATAGTAAAACAGATCTGATTTCAAAACGAAAAACAATCAAACTTTTGATCTACTCAGCCAAACTTGACCAAACTTGGAACACACCTTCCTAATGATAATAGGAACCTATTCCAATCAAGGATTGCAGAAATTCAAGCCAAGATTCCTATCTTTTTCAGATTGCACGAAGATGATCCAAAAATGAGTCAAAATCGAAACTATGAACTAGAGACTTGCTCGTGGGTAATTGATGATCAAGATGATCATAGATGGGTTCCCACAAGTCACAGCAAGTTAGATCAAGCCAAGAAACCAATCAAAAACTCGTGGATCAAAGAAAGGCACCAAATCACCAAATAGAGAGACAAAGAACAAATAGATTGATCTTGATAGAACTCTCTTTGGATTGATGTGAGAAGATGAATGATTACAGCAACGAGGTGCATGTACATGAGATCAAATCATCTCTCTCTCTCTAGAACCCTAACCTCCACTAATCCTTCCCTAAGCACCAAAGCCCTAACTAGGGTTTACAAGAAACAAAGGGTTAAAGGGTTGAAGGAGGTGCAGCCACCTCCCTCCTATTTATAGTGGAGGCTTAGACCTTCTAGAAACACAAACCCTAATGGGCTCCCGTTAAGGCCCACACACAAACGGGTCACATACGCACGCTTCTCAATGCGTCGTCTTCATCTCTTGATCTAATCCACTTCACCTTGCGCCATCTTGTGCCATGAGTTGGCAAAAGGTCACCAAGGCGGTATTTGGTACAATTACCAAAATACCCCTCCTCGATCTTTTCGCAAAGACCGAGTCCCAACTGTGTGAAACACCTCCCATGCTTCACCACGTGTAGGTTGATCAACGGCTCTCATCATGTCGGCAAGTCTCTCCCATCCGGCTCCCACTAGAACCACCATGGCACTTGCACCGACCCCCGCGCCGCTTGATCCAACCAGTCGCACCGAACTGCCCGTTCGGTCACCTTTGTCCATTCTGCACCAGCTTGACTCCATTGACCTCACCCGGCATCCTCGATCGTTCTGGACCTCAGCTCTCTAAGCCTAGTCCCGATCATCCTCGCCGCTGACCGTCGTTAGCCTCCAAGCAACCTGCACAGCAATAGACAAAGCAAATCCAAACCGGGAACAAGTTCTTTCACAACTTGACCCACGTTAGTCAAAGCATGCATCATGCATCACATATGCCATGAAACCCATAAATTTGACCTAACCCAACAATCATCGCCACCAACGGGCCGATGAAAACAAGTCAAAACCGGTTAGACCGCCACTTTGGCCGGTCTGACCGCCCCTGGGAATTTACCAAAATCCCAAACACGACTGCCGGTCAGATCGCCAAGATAAAGTTTGGCCCGATCACAAGATAAGGCCGGTCCGATCAAGACTTGACCCGACAAAGATTCCAACTTTGACGAAAACGCGTGTTTCGATAAACCGTCAACGACATTGCCAATTGTAACATCATCCTAAGATCTCAGGCATATCCCCATGATATCCACAATCTCCCCCTTGATGAACACATTGGCAATTTCCCACAAATGCAAATTTTGATGTTTGAAAAGTAAAAACTCGATATTTTCGCACAAAGGCACAACTTGGTCCAAATGCAAGAGAAAGCAATGGAAATGACCAAGTTGACTTCAGAATAGTAAAGGCAAGTGAGATAAGCCAAAAAGAAGCGAGAAAGCTTCAAATTCCAGAAAATGATCAAAATCTTACTTAAGGTCCATATGAAAGAACAATTGTTGAATATGACCTTTGATCATTGTGAGGATCAAGAATTGCAATTCAAGTTCAGAAGTAGCAATAAGATCATAAGAATGCAAATAAGAAACTCCCCCTCACTATGATCCTTAGAATTCAAAAAAATTTCAAATTCTCCAAAAAGCTCCAAAAGCTCCCCCTTTTTCCCCCCCTTTTTCGTGACTCCCCTTTTTCAACCATCTTCTCCCCCTTTGACAATGGAGTCATCAAGGAATCATGCCTTCCTCTCGTCCAGAGATAACAAATGCAGAATGAGGAAAAAGCATAAGTAGGAGCATGCATGAAATGCAATGGAGTGGCTTCAATTTTTGATTTTGCATTACAAGAAGCTTTGGAGATTACCCAAAAGAACGAGCTAGCATTTCTAATATTGCATATGACATATCAAGCCTGAAGGCGCTAGCAATATCATGATAAGACATATATAACAAAGCTAAAGTTAGAAGGCTCAATATAAAGCAATGAATTTTAGCATTTTAAGCAAAGCTTCAAATCTAGCAAGTTCATCAACAGGGATCCTAAAATGATAATGGCCTTGTCAAAATGTCAATGTGATATCAAAAAGCTAACAAAGACCACATTAAGAGACAAACAGGTCCTGAATTGAATCATTTTGCTCAACTTTCTCAAACGCCCATTTTTCAACAGTTTTTCATTTGCAATGAATATTGAAGTTGACTAATGGTCTAACTTAGTGACAATATCCTGGACTAGGAGCCATCCACAAAATCATCCTAAGCTTCGACCAGAAGTTGATTAACAGTCTATCTTAGTGAAGAAGATCCTGGACTAGAAGCCATCCACAAACTCTTCCTAAGCTTCAACTGTATGACAAATCTTGAGGTTCATGTCGGTTTTGACAAGCAAATTCCCCATGAGATCGTTCGATCATCAAACTATCTCCAAGTTCATGTCTATGACAAGGCCTCGTGAGAGTAGTTTGGCACATTTTAAGCATAAGACAATCTTGAAATTGATTTTTCATCTTTCATTTTGCACAAGAGCAGTTTTTAGATTCTCAAGAACACAAGAAGCTCAAGTAATGATCAAAGTTAGATTCAAGAGCTAACACAGCAATTCTGACAGGGCCAATGTCACAAAAGGAGCACTATTGCGCAACTAACTAAAACATCCACAAATTACAGTTTTTAGTTCAAGTTGTTTTAGTGTTCTAGCTCATCAGCAAAGACTTAGCTACACATGTGAAAGCATGATAAATCTAGCAAGTCAAAGAACTAGACATGGCATTGAGCAGGAATTGAAATACTAAAGCTCCAAAGGGGTAATAAGCAAAGCTTCATCAAATTTAAAAGATAAGCAAAAGCTTATATTACCATGCATCTTTTTGGATTTTTCATATGAATACAATATGATACAATGAGATGCAAGAAAAGCTCAAAAAGCCTAAAAAGCCTAAAAAGATCAACAAGATCAACAAGTTCAAAAGAAGATCAAGAAAAGATCAAAAGAACAAGGTAAGATCAGAAAAGATCGAACTCCCCCTCAAACCAACCCATAGGAATAAATTACCCCTAACTCGCTCCTCAAGGTGGCAAACCTTGTTGGGTCTAAAGGCTTGGTGAGGATATCAGCCAATTGAGCCTCGGACTCCACAAAATGCAGCACAATATCACCCTTCTCAACGTGATCTCTAAGGAAGTGATAGCGAATGTCTATGTGCTTGGTCCTAGAATGTTGCACTGGGTTTTTAGCAATGTTAACAGCAGAAGTGTTATCACAGAAAAGAGGAACACTGTCAAAATTTAACCCAAAGTCCTTAAGAGTGGACACCATCCACAAAATCGACTACAAAGAAACTAGCAAATAGACTACATATTCAAACTTCAAAGAAGGATTGTGCAAATGAGGATTGCTTCCTAGAAGACCAAGAGACAAGAGAAGTGCCTAGGAAGTGACAAGTGCCAGAGGTACTCTTTCTATCTAGCCGACAGCCCGCAAAATCAGAATCTGAAAACCCCCGAATGGACAGCGAAGACGAGCTGGAAAACCAAATGCCATACTGAAGGGTAGAGTGTAAATACCTGAATATGCGCTTAACGGCTTGGCGATGTGAAGTCCTCGGTGACGCCTGAAACCTCGCACAGAGGCAGACCGCGAAGTGGATGTCCGGTCTTGAGGCCGTCAAGTAAAGAAGAGAGCCGATCATGCTGCGGTACTCGCGTTGATCCACGGCTTCTCCTTCCTCGTCTGGATCCAAAGCAGTCGAAGTCGCTATGGGAGTGGCGATCGGCTTGCATTCACCCATCTCGAAACGCTTGAGAAGATCCTTGGTGTACTTCGTCTGATGGATGAAGATCCCTTCCTTGCATTGCTTGATTTGTAGCCCCAGAAAGTAGTTGAGCTCACCCATCATACTCATCTCAAATTCCCTGGATATGGTCTCAGAAAAACTAAAAACAAGAGCATGAGAGGAACCACCAAAGATAATATCATCAACATAAATCTGAACAAGCAGGAAGTCATTGCCATGCCTAAGAATGAAAAGAGTCTTATCAACTTTTCCCATTTCAAAATCATTCTAAGCGTAAAGGTCTTAAGTCTATCATACCGTGCTCGGGGCTTGCTTAAGACCATACAAGGCTTTGGATAGCTTAAAAACACGCACTGTGGTGCTTGGGATTCTCAAAGCCGGGGGTTGTCTAACATACACTTCCTCCTCTATAAAACCATTCAAAAGGCACTCTTAACATCCATTTGATGCAACCTAAAACCTTTAGATGCAGCAAATGCAAGCAGAATGCGAATGGCCTCAAGTCTTGCAACAGGAGCGAATGTCTCATCAAAATCTAACCCCTCAACCTGGCTAAAGCCCTGAGCTACCAATCTAGCCTTGTTTCTAACCACAAAACCATCCTCATTTTGTTTGTTTTTAAACACCCAACGGGTGCCAATAACATTATGACCACTAGGAGGTTCCACAAGGTTCCAAACTTTATTTCTTTCAAAATTCTCTAACTCCTCATGCATGGCATTGACCCAACTAGCATCAGATAAAGCATGTGATATATCTTTGGGTTCAAAAGAAGCTACAAATGCAGAGTGAGAGAAAAGACTCGGATCGTGATACCTGGAGCGAGTGACTCGCTCATGAAGATTACCAATTATCTGATCCGGTGGATGTTGCTTCTGGATGTGCAAAGGAGTGCCTGGTGGAGATAGTATCTCCTCAACCTCCGCAGGTACTGCTGATGAAGAAGATGCAGCAGGAGCCTCAATTGGAGGTGAAGCAGTTGTCGCGGGTTCTGGAGCTTGGACAGGAGCATCAGCAACAGGTGGAAGAGTAGTATCAAGTTCATCCTCTTCTTCTTCAATAAAAATACTCTCTGTCACCTGTAAGTCACCTGAAACATCGGATCTAGCTCCAGGGCTAGTCTCATCAAAAGTGACATTGCATGTCTCCTGGACAATGTTAGTCTCAACATTAAAAACCCGAAAACCCCTCGAATGAGCAGGATAACCCAGAAATAAACCATCACAAGTCCTTGATTCAAATTTATCTAGGTTTCATGTCTTGAGAATAAAACACTTCGATCCAAAGACTCGAAAATGCGAAACAGAGGGTTTTTTGCCAAATCGAAGCTCATAAGAAGTCTTGCCCAAAGATGGTCTCAAAAAGACACGGTTTGAAATATGGCAAGTCAGTAGCAATAGCTTCGCCCAAAACCTCCTGTGTGCTATACTCATCTAGCATCGCCCTAGCTATCTCAACTAGGGTCTGTTCTTCCTTTCCACAACGCCATTTTGTTGAGGGATGTGTAGAGAAGAGAACGATGCTCAATACTGCGCCAAAGACAAAAGAGGCAAAGAAGCATTCTTGAACTCCGTGCCATTGTCACTACGGATCGCTTCGCAAGGCACCAGGAAGTTCAGAAGCCAAACGAAGAACAAGGTCATGATAATGATCAAAAGCCTCATCCTTCGAAGCAAGAAAGAACACTCAAGAGTATCTCGAAAAATCATCGACTATGACAAGAATGTACCATTTGCCACCGACCGACCGGAACCCTAGCAGACCAACAAGATCCATATGAAGCAACCGTGTCGGTCCGTCTACCATGACCATAGTCAATGAAGGGTGTGAGGCAAAGAACGTGTTTGCCATGCCTACAGTATACATACAAAGATCCTTGACAAATTTTGAGTTTAGGCAAACCTCTCATGAGATCAAGGCCGCTAACTCATGTCAGGTGGTCAAAACCAATGTGCCCCAAATGTCGGTGCCAAAGCCAGATATCAGAAGAAGATGCAATTAAATATTTGAGAGATCCAAGAAGAGATTCGTAAAAATCAGCTCCAAAAATTTCGCCAACTCTAGAAATCCCAAAACAAGCTCACCGCGAGAATCAAGCACACGACATGCATTTTTCTTAAAACGAAGTTTCAGAGCTATCATCGAGAAGTCTGCGAAGCGTAAAGCAAGTTGTACCTTAGCTTGGACACAAGAGCGACGTCCTTGAGAATGAACTTGTCGTTCACCCTGATCGATCCAGTTCCTTCAATCCGCCCTTGTGTATCATCTCCGAAGGTGATGAAGTCATCACCTGTCGCCCGCGTGAAGGAAGTGAACCATCTTGAATCTCCGGTCATGTGGCGTGAACAGCCGGAGTCAACGAGCCACGTGTTCTTCCTCCTTCCGCGGCGATCCTGAAAATCAAGGCACAAAAGATCGATGTGTCTCAATACTGGGGTTAGTTAAAATAGACTTGGGAACCCAGTACTAAGACACATGTCTGCGAGAAGTATGCAAAGCAGAACGAGTGTCCTTGATCCTAGCACTTTGTTGAAGCGAGTAAAAACGTCATCGATGCTCTCGCCAGGACGCATCTCGAACTTGTTATAATCTCGCTTGAAAACCATTTGGTGCACTTTCTTAACTTGGGACGATCCCTCATGATAGGTTTCGAGGGTGTTCCAAACCTCATGTGCGGTCTTCAAATTGCAAATCCTATCATACTCCTTTCTACCAAGCCCACCATATAGGAGGTTCTTTGCCTTGTTGTTGTTAGCCAAAAGTATTGCCGAAGCTTGTGTGGCAACCTCAGGCAAAACGAGCGGAGCTCGAACAACCTCCCATATAGCTTGTCCTTCGCTCTCAAGGAAGACTTGCATGCGATTCTTCCAATAGGCATAGTCGAGCCCATCGAAGACATGCGGCTTTCTTGAGTACTTATCCATCGCCAAGTTCAGTGACCGGTTAAGATCAAGATTGAACTAACCGGGCTCTGATACCACTTGTTGGACCGAAAAGGCGACTAGAGGGGGGGTGAATAGGAGCACGCTCACTTTTTCACAAAGGATGGATTCAACACGAAAATCACTCCAATAGCTATGGAAGCTATGAAGATCAATATACCAGTACAGCGGAAGACTAGTATTGAATCCAAACTAAAAACCCCAAAACAATAGATCAAAAGGGCCACGAATCAGAAGCTAAGTGGTCAGACTAATTTGCTGGCGGTCAGACCGATTTGCTTGCGGTCTGACCGGCGTTCTTGTCCGATCAGTGGCATTATCTGGCGATCGACGGCGTTGTAAAATTGGTCTGACCGATTTCTTCCGAAACGATAAAAGCAGTCGATTTCAAAACGAAAAACAATCAAACTTTTGATCTACTCAGCCAAACTTGACCAAACTTGGAACACACCTTCCTAATGATAATAGAAACCTATTCCAATCAAGGATTGCAGAAATTCAAGCCAAGATTCCTATCTTTTTCAGATTGCACGAAGATGATCCAAAAACGAGTCAAAATCGAAACTATGATCTAGAGACTTGCTCGTGGGTAATTGATGATCAAGATGATCATAGATGGGTTCCCACAAGTCACAGCAAGTTAGATTAAGCCAAGAAACCAATCAAAAACTCGTGGATCAAAGAAAGGCACCAAATCACCAAATAGAGAGACAAAGAGCAAATAGATTCATCTTGATAGAACTCTCTTTGGATTGATGTGAGAAGATGAATGATTACAGCAACGAGGCGCATGTACATGAGATCAAATCATCTCTCTCTCTCTAGAACCCTAACCTCCACTAATCCTTCCCTAAGCACCAAAGCCCTAACTAGGGTTTACAAGAAACAAAGGGTTAAAGGGTTGAAGGAGGTGCAGCCACCTCCCTCCTATTTATAGTGGAGGCTTAGACCTTCTAGAAACACAAACCCTAATGGGCTCCCGTTAAGGCCCACACACAAACGGGTCACATACGCACGCTTCTATAAGCGACGTCTTCATCTCTTGACCTAATCCGCTTCACCTTGCGCCATCTTGTGCCGTGAGTTGGCAAAAGGTCACCAAGGCGGTATTTGGTACAATTACCAAAATACCTCTCCTCGATCTTTTCGCAAAGACCGAGTCCCAACTGTGTGAAACACCTCCCATGCTTCACCACGTGTAGGTTGATCAACGGCTCTCATCATGTCGGCAAGTCTCTCCCATCCGGCTCCCACCAGAACCACCATGGCACTTGCACCGACCCCCGCGCCGCTTGATCCAACCAACAAGATCAATCGCCTGTTCGGTCACCTTTGTCCATTCTGCACCAGCTTGACTCCATTGACCTCACCTGGTATCCTCGATTGTTCTGGACCTCAGCTCTCCAAGCCTAGTCCCGATCATCCTCGCCGCTGACCGTCATTGGCCTCCAAGCAACCTGCACAGCAATAGACAAAGCAAATCCAAACCGGGAACAAGTTCTTCACAACTTGACTCACGTTAGTCAAAACATGCATCATGCATCACATATGCCATGAAACCCATGAACTTGACCTAACCCAACAATCATCGCCACCAACGGGCCGATGAAAACAAGTCAAAACTGGTCAGACCGCCACTTTGGCCGGTCTGACCGCCCCTGGGAATTTACCAAAATCCCAAACACAACTGGCGGTCGACCGCCAAAATGGCGGTCAGATCACAAGATAAAGCCGATCGACCGCCAAGATAAGGCGGTCGACCAAGACTTGACCCGACAAAGATTCCAACTTTGACGAAAATGCGTGTTTCAACAAACCGTCAACGACATTGCCAATTGTAACATCATCCTAAGATCTCAGGCATATCCCCATGATATCCACACTAACTCAAAAGGACGACTAGACCGAGATGTACTGGTAGGATATAGGAGTTGCAGCTGTTTACCAAGCTTGCAACCTTTACAATCATAACTAGTGTCGACAATAACACGACCTAGGACACCCTGATGAGCTAATGTAGAAAGACCAGAGCCACACAAATGACCAAGCCGATGATGCCACTGAGAAAAACTAACAGAGGTTGATGCAAGTGCTGAAGAAGCATGAGCGGAGGAAGATGGAAGACTCGGCCGATCAACGAAGTAGAGACCCTGAGAATCTCTAAGGCGATGGCCAGTAACAACAAGAACTCGTGTCCAACGATCCTGCACATAGCAAGTAGAGTCATCAAACACAACAAAGTAGTTCATATCAACAAGTTGACCAACAGACATAACATTCATAGAAAGCTGAGGTACAAATGACAAATCGGGAACTAAGAAGTAGAGAGAGTGCCTTGATGAGTGACTGAACATGAGGTGCCATCAGCTATCTATACACAGGAACCATCCATAACAGGTCGACATGATGCAAGGTGAGACTTATCCGATGTCATATGAAAAGAAGCTCCAGAGTCCAAGACCTATGGAAGACTAGTACCTGACACAGAAGAAGATGCTACAGCAAGACTGGCAGACCCACTAGGAGGGGCATTAGATGAAGACCATTGCTGAACTTGAGTCTGAAGAGCCTGAAGCTGGAACTGAAGCTGACCCAACTGAGTGGCAAGAGCCGAATCCCCAATAGAAGCAGGAGTGGTGGAAGCAACCACACCATGGTGAGATGCAGGTCGTAGCTCTAGATGAAGGCGGTAGCACCTCTGAACAAGATGATCAGGCTTCTTACAGTGAGGGCATAAAGCTTGGTTGGATGTAGCATCAGAAAGTGGAATAGGCTGATAGACATCCTGACGAGGTGTCGCAAGAATAGACTAAGGTGGTGTCAATCTAAAGGACAGAGAGCGAAGTCGAGTCTCCTCAGCAATCAATGCAGCAAGGGCCTCCTTCGTGGTTGGAAGAACAGCACGTCCCAGTAGTTGAGCTCAGATAGACTCAAACTATGTAGTACTGTGCATCATGACCCGCCTTGCCTACACAGACAGTACATCCAGTACAGGAAAGAGGAACCATGGAGGTCAGCTGCTATGAAATACGAGTGAAAGAACTGTATTACTCCTCAATAGACATCCTGCTGACGTAAATCATGAAGAGTCTGTAGAACAGAAAAGTGACGCGCCTCACTGGTCTGCTCATAACGATGCTGAAGATACTCCCACATCTTGCGAGAACTTGAAAGATCAATGAAATCCATTCTGATTGAAATTTCAACACTCTGACTAAGATACCCATAACACGATCATCAGCACTTCGCCATACATTAGCCTCCTTCACATTAGTCTTCTCAGTCGGAGGCTCTGCCATAATATATGAGAGAAGACCAATAGACCGAAGAAGCATGCGAACCGATGACGACCACTCATGATAATTCTGGCCATCCAGCTTGATATCTGAGACTAGAAGAGCACCTCCCATACCAAGAGAATGACGAGAAGTAGAAATACCATCAGCCATTACACCAACTCAGTTGTCAACGCCAGAAAACTGGAGCCAAAACCGAGCCGAAGACCAGCGACGGCAGAAAACCGGGGCCGAACAGATCACTTGAAACCGAGCGCTCGGTTGTAGCCGAGCACCTAGCTACGACTCGGAGGCAGGGCAACTCGGCGGCTAGCAGGGGTGGCGGTGGCAGGAGTAAGGCTCAACGACGGCAGGAGCAGGGCTCGACGACAAGCTCAGTAGGAGGGCGGCCACGATCCAGAGGCGGCAGCCCGAATCAGGTGGAGGCGAGCTCGGGAAGAGGCGGCTGAGTCAAAGCGGCAACAACGACCCGAATCGAGTGGCGCGAGCATGGGAGAGTAGAGGAGGCTGAGGTGGCGTGGCGAGTTTCTGGAGCTCGGGCGTCGGGGCGGCCTAGATCCAGAACATGGGAGGGAGCTCAGGGTGCAGCGGCGTCGATCCGAAGCCCAGGTGTCGGGGCAGCCCAAAGCAGAGGAGGTCGAGGTGGAGAAGGCCTGGGCGTCAGTGCAGCTCGAGACCAGAGTGCTCACGAGTGGAGCAGCTGCGACGGAGAGTGGACCTCGTCAGCCTTACCGCAGTGGAGAAGACGCACGAAGGCGAGAGCCGTTCGGCGAAAATCGGAAGGCAGTGGCTTGCTCTGATACCATGATACAAATCAACCTCACTCATCTATTAGAGGAAAACCCAAGGTATATATACTAGAGTGCAAACCCTAGAGCTCATGGGCCTCATGCGCCATATACACATATACATAACTACCACCGAAATCTAAAAAATGTGTTGCCGCTAGAATAGTTTTAGGCGGGGCAACACCACATCCCTACAGAGGGTGTTTCTTGGCGACGTCTGTGATATGCCAGCTGATTTTTTAGCAAATCGGCAAAGTCGACGATGGATGGTTCTATCGGAAGAGAGTTCCAGGCACGACAGACACGACAAGACCGACAGTAGATGGTAGAGTAACTTGAAATCGATTCAATAGATGAACAAAAGTCGAATTACAAAAAAGGGGTGGATCTTCTAGCTATAAACTACTCGTAAGGTAGAAGTAAAATTACAGATTGTTTCGGTAATCCATCGGAAGATTGCAGATTTTTTTTTTTTGCTAAAATTATCATCGTAATCAATAACTAGTCCACCACGGAATAACCATAATTTATGAACAGTGTTAACTACTCCCTCCGTTCTTTTTTACTTGACTTCCTAGAATCCGTGTGGTCAAATTTTCTAAAGTTTGGCTACCAATAGATTTAAAACTATCTAGATTGACTACATAAAAATTATATCGTTAGATTTGTCGTTAAAAATACTATCATAATATTATAATTTTATGGAAAAAGTCCAGTTTACTCTCTCGAACTATCAGAAAAGTCTGGTTTCCCCTCTGAACTATAAAACCGGTTATTTAACTGCCCAAACTTGTCAAATCCGATCATTTAACCCCTCGGACCGGTTTGGATGGACGGTTTTGCTGACGTGGCCGCATTTAGAGTGGTTTTGCTGATGTGTCATACTAAATGGATACGTTGCGCTCCTAGTCATCTCTCACATCACCTTTTCTTCTCCATCTCTCTCTCTATTCCTATCCCCAATCCCCCATCTCTCTCTCTCTCTCTCTCTCTCTCTCTCTCTCTCTGTACTATTTTCACTGTGGCGGTGGGTCCTCTGATTCAACGGGAGCAGGGCGCCAAGTCGGACCGCGACACCTGCAGCCGGCGCTGTCTTGCCTCTGCAGCGTTGAGCCACGTTGAGACAGGCAATGCCTCGGGGCAGCTCTGAGGTGCAACGCGACCCGCCGAGGCCGTCGCCTCCTCGTCGCCGCTAACGCCACGAACTCTCTCTCGCTCGCTGCTGCCGCCTCCACCGTCCCTTTGCCGCGCTCCCCTCGGCGGTGGGGCGCCTGCCCTCTCTCGGACTTGGTGGAGCCTCCGGAGGTGAAGCCCCACCCGCGAACCTCTTCATGGTGGATGGTGGGTGTCGCGAGGCGGCAAGCGGCGCGAAGAAGCTCTGCAGACGCGGCCACCGGCGATAGCGATGGTGGCGAGCTCCGGCTATGCTCCCACATGCGGTGCGGGCGGAGGGAGATGCGGCAGCACGAGTTCTGGCGGTGCTCCATTTGCGGTGCGGCTAACTACTGCTCCCGCACGTGCCAGGCCCTCAACTGGAAGTGCGTGCACAAGGCGCAGTGTGTGCCCATGGACCGTTGGCTCCTCGACGGCGGGCCCTTCCTCCTCCTCCTCGGCTCCTACGGCTGCTACGTCCTCCTCATCGACGTCGAGGCCACCACCGGGCCCTCCCACGGCGTCTCCACCGTGCAGCACGGCCGCGCCCACCACCCGACGCCACTAGGAATGCTGTGGCAGGCCATCCGCAACACCACGCAACGAACCGGTGTTGTAGCAGCTGCGTCGCCGCTGGCTACCTCATGGCCAAGACATCATGATGCAGTGATGGTGAAATCCATGTGGGTTGGAATGGGGAAAGGGAGGCAGGCATCAACGGAGTGGGGATGCGGTGCTGGCAGCTGGAGGCCGGAGGGGGAGGAGTCGAGCCGGAGATAGGAGGAGGCGGCCACTGGCCTGGCCGAGCAGAGGGCGGCGTGGGCCAAGAGCTCAGGGAGAGCGGCGGCGGAAAGGGAGGTGAGAAGATTTGAGGAAATGGGGAGAGGAAGGACCAGCAAGAAGATGTTGATGTGGATGCCATGTGGATGCTGACTTGGACAATCACTGCCACATCAGCAAAACCACCCATCCAAACCGGCCTAAGGGGTTAAATGACCGGATTTGACAAGTTTGGGGGGTTAAATAACCGGTTTTATAGTTCAGGGGGGAAACCAGACTTTTCTGGTAGTTCGAGGGAGTAAACTGGACTTTTTCCTAATTTTAATTATTACTACATCTTAATGTAAAGTTATAAAAATTAACGGTCAAAGTTGCATCTCGAAGACCGCAAAAGGTTAAAAACGTCAAGTAAAAAAGATCGAAGGGAGTATAACTTTCTTCTGCAAAACCAATCGAGTTGGTTCGACGACACGATGGACAATAAGCAGAGGCCCGGTAGTGTTCATGTCAAAGTGGCCTACAGGCATGGAAGAGAAAAGAGATGCATGACACGTAATCAATCATGTATGCCCGCTAGTGTTCGAATTGGCATGTTAGGCATTCGATATGGCTAGCTCGATCAAAAGCGAGGTGTTTGATGCGACAAGGAGAGTGTGTTATTTGCAAGTTGAGAGTAAAGCAGTTAATTAAGTTGTTCGCTTTCAGAATATTTCACTTGAGTTCTATATACTAGCGGTAGACCCGCGCGTTGCTGCGGGCAAAAAAGGAAAGTGATGTATAACGACGACCTGGAAGTTTTGTTTGTGTATGTGTGTATATATACACATGTATGCTGCAATAGTACTATGCGCACAAAGTAGGGAAAAAAACACATAGGAAATGGTTTGATACATATTTGTGTGGCCAAAATACAACAAAATTTGATCTACCTTCGATATACTAACTTCAGAGATTATACACCTAGTTCATGTGGAATGAAGACACAGTAAGAGTAGGAAAAGGTAGAAATACAGTAGACGACATATCAATAAGTATTTCCTTTTGAATTTAAAACCTGTGTTGGTGGTACTTTAGAACGTTTTTATGAATAAGTACATCGAAACAAAAGAGAGACTATCGATGTGGAAGTTTTGAGATACACCGGATGTAGAAGAAAAATGTAAGACATGTATTTTTTTCGGACCAACAAACTAACAGTATTTTGTGAAAACAAGAACTACCATGTCAGTATACCACGATAATCAGATCTTCATCAAGAATGCTCGTAATGATCATAGCAAGTGCTTTTATTTGCAGCAATATATCATTCTCCACCAACTCAGAATCACTAAAAATATGTTCTTTGTAATAAGGAAAAGGGGGAAAAAGACGATCCGATGTAGTACATAACTTTGGCAACGAATGTTTTAGACATGAGAAGATGTATAAAAATGTATAACGCATAACTCATTCAGTAGTAAAGAAGGAAATTAGAAATCAATTATTCTTTGGATAGCGAGCATCGACAATCTAGCTAGAAACATAAACATAAGCGAGGATGATTACACTCTCTTATCTTTTTCAAACGTAAACATAGCCAAAACAAACCAGAACGATGGCGCCTCATATTGTTTCTCTTCTATGCTCGAGATAATATAATCGGCGAGCTTGAAGCTGTGATTAAAACTGGATTTATATGGAAATCTGTCGCCGAAACTATGGAGATGGGTTGAAAGTACCTGTATATGCACGGGAGGTTGTCTCTAGTTTTGTGGCGACCATAGTAATAGCACAGATGAACATCTGGCATTAGGAATAGTTGTGGTCCTCGACTCTTCAAGATGTTGACAGTGCTCCTGGAAAGCATGAAACACAGAAACCGGATGTATCATTGAAATGAACACGTAATCTGTATTGTCTGTAGAATAGATATAACTAAAATACAAATTCTGTATGAACAGAGTATAGAAAGTTGCTGCAGGCTGTATTGGCTTGGTGCTTATGCCCACTAAGGCTAGAAAGGAATTTTTTGACTGATATGGAAGATTCTTATATGCACAGGTAAAATATTGTCCAAACAAACCGATGAATCAATGGTATATAATTCTGTACGCAGTAGATTCTATGTATTTTGCACATGTAGAATCATGATTGTATCAATGTATCTGTGAAGTGAATTCATAAGACAGGTTGATATGCGTTAGCATATAATCTGTGAACAAAATAGGCACAATATATGGTAAATAAAAGCACTCCACAGCTGTTCCAAAAGGATCCTGAGTGGAGCACTCTGGTCATGTTAATATTTGCGATTTAGGCTTAAGAAAGGGCTCTTATGGTGATCAAACTATACTTTATATTCTTATGTTGAGTCATTTCTAATTTCTCAAATAACCTAATGCGTTCTTATTCAGTGTCGCTTTGCTGCACAACAACCCAGGCTCTGTGGCTAAAATGATAGTATTAAATGAAGCTACTGAGAGCTTTTACGCACATGAATGAGAAAAACTAATACCCAGTTAGTATGGATTGGGATGAATTCAAATAGCAAAAAAAAACATTCAACTGTTTAGCTCATGCATGAACTCAAATAATTTTTCGACCACTTTTTACGAAAATTCTAATGAGCCCCAAGAAATCTTGGATACTAACCAACAACCGGCATTATTGCTCCATCTGCATAGAAATTACATGTACCAAATATGATACCATCCGCTAAAAAAACACATTGTTGCTCCATCTGCATAGGTTCAAAATTAACCATAATAGTGAATATCATGAGTACTTGTTTTGCAACATTATCATGGCAACATGTCCAAAAACGTCATAATTGAACAGGTTTTTCCTTTTCTTCTGGAGTTTCTTTACCAGGATGTGTAATCATTCAATTCTTAGGAAGAGGATTTAGTAGAAAATCTTTTGGAGGAATCAAGCCAACAACGCTCTCCAAAGAAATTTTGAGCCCAAAGTTATATATTCTTTTCGAAAGAAAAGATTGTATTATCAAATTTACCGAGAAAGATAATGAGCTATTGATTGGGAATAAACTCTGAATGTAATCATCAGAAAATGGGCTGACATGAGAAAAGTAAAACGCCATTGAGAAAGAAGGGGCTGAATAAATGAACTGGTACAAACATCTTATAAAAGAACACTGCATTTTCACCTGAATTGGCCAGGGGAAGGCAATAAATAGCGATGATTGACAATATTTCGTTGCATACTGTCCATAGCTCACCCTCTACTTTCTTTTTGTACCCACTTATCATCACACCAGCCTGCTCGCCAGTTGCCACCTTTTGCTCAAGTGAAGAAAGGATCCTCCATGATGCCCTCCTTGCACCGATTGTATTCTTAAAACTGATTGAAAATAGGTGTCTCTCTTCAGCACTCGTATCAACATCCATCCTAGCTGCTTCTTCATAAATTTTACTATATCTGCAGGAATGGTCATGCATTAAGAGTTAAGACTAACTTCAGGGAATCAAGTGCAACCAAATAGAACATAATTAATCAGGGTACACCTTAAAAATTATAATCTTGGACAAACATGAAGGATTGGTTTTGCAACAGAAAAGGGAGCATTATCAAAATATGTTAGCTCACCATGTCAAACTATTCACCTTCTCTGTCATTTTGAAATTTGCTTTTATATTATATGAATACTACAAATAAATCTTGAATTAATATAAGCAATACAAAGTTATATATTGTGGGGAATAGAGCAAATTCAAGCAGCAGTTTTTTCCGATCCAGGTAAGTGCATTAAACCACTTCTTGTTTGTTAGTAGAATCATTTCAAACGTTGTGACAAAATTAGCTTCAATGCTTTCCATTTACAACAAAAAGGTATTCACCTTATGTGTGACAGGAACAAACATGGATTTAGCATTCATCCAGATTAGCGTGATAGGATTATGGCTTCAAATCACCATCTGGCATTTCTATAGCAGCATTCATTAATTCAAACATACATTCATCCATCCATTCAACATTCCATCGATGCATAATCAGAATTGACTAAACAGATGCATGAACAGAATTGACTAAACAGGAGAATTACACCATTACAGAACCGATTACACAAGCAACGCTAACCAAGCCAGAGCACTTAGACGTGCTACTAATCTAGAACAGACCATCACAAATCAATTTCTAAGACTTGCGGAAACAGTAGTAGCAAGGAAGAGAGGAGGAGAGAGGGGAAGTATTTTTGACACTTATCTGACAGTAGAGTAGCAGCAGAAGTAGGAAGGGATCGCCGTTGCGGTGCCCGACATCGGTACTACGGCGGCAAGGCGTGTACACTTCGGCCCAAAGCCCAAAGGGGAGGAGGCCAGGCGTGGGGGCGGAGGGGAGGGGCCCGGGCGCGCGGGCGGTGGCTGGGAGCGGATGACGCAGCACCTGAAGAAAATAATGCAATGATGAGAACAATGGTTTCTATCATTAATTAATTAGTAAATCCTCAAATACCATTTGAAAATCCGGCAGTAGGTAATATCACATCCCATACATAATGGTAAAAACCAAAGGACTGTGCGATGGTAATGTAATTTTACTAAATGAACCACACAAGTAAGCTTAGAGCTTAGGCAATGAAACATATGAAAATTGTATTGGCTTACATTGTGGCACTACAAAAACAAAATTGGATATTTTCAAACTTGCTATACCCTGCATGAAATTATCGGTTTGCTTACCTCTGTTAAGAAAGTAGAATAAGCGATAGAGATTCCGTCAGTATGTTGCCTTTACCTGATACTACTTCAGAATTAGGGAACTACCATTCATATCAACATCCATCCTAGCTGCTTCTTCATAAATTCTACCATATCTGCAGGAACGGTCATGCATTAAGGGTTAAGACTAACTTCAGGGAATCAAGTGCAACCAAACAGAACATAATTAATCAGGGTACACCTTAAAAATTATAATCTTGGACAAACATGAAGGATTGGTTTTGCAACAGAAAAGGGAGCATTATCAAAATATGTTAGCTCACCATGTCAAACTATTCACCTTCTCTGTCATTTTGAAATTTGCTTTTATATTATATGAATACTACAAATAAATCTTGAATTAATATAAGCACTACAAAGTTATATATTGTGGGGAACAGAGCAAATTCAAGCAGCAGTTTTTTCCGACCCAGTAGGGATGGCATCTCGCTGCCGCCAGATAGCCGGCCTCCTCTGCAGATATATGCAAGTAGATCCCTTATCTGTCGCAAGGCATGGACCACCGCAGAATCAAAGCGCCCCTCCCGCCGTCGCCACAAAGCATCATCGCTGGTTGCATACACCCAAAATGGGCGAAGGGGAGGGGCGGCGGCCGGGCGTGGTCGGGCGTGGACCGAACTCGGCGCGGCAGGCCATGAGCCCCGACATCTCGATCTCAGCGAGATCGATTTGGAGGCGGCCGAAGTCGGCCTGGGAGAGGTCCTTCACCTTGTACTCGCGCCCGGAGGAGGTCTTCTGGACGGAGAGCGCCATGGAGTCGGCGGCAGCGGCGGTGAGTAGGGAGGGGAGGGCTGGATCAGGAGGGGAGGGGAGGAGGGAGGGAGAGGCGAATGAGGGGGATCCGCGCCCGGTGGGGCAGGCTGGGATGGCCGCCCGCTGCTGGGCCGCTGGAGCCCTTGCTGCGTCCGAAGATCAACGACGGCCACAACAGCTCCACCCCGTGCTTCCTCCGCTGCGCGCCAGCGGATCGAGGAGTCCACACGACCCCGCCAAGCCCCGGCTCGGAAACCACAGACGCTAGCGCCGCCATCGCATTGCAGCCGAATCAGATCCAACCAACCAGCTAACGCATGCGACGCTGGAGCGAGGAGTGGCGGCGGAGGACACAAAGCGAGGGGACAGACGGGAGGGGAGGCACCGAGGCGGCGACTGGGGAAGGAAATAGAGGGGCCGGCGGGGGAATAAGAGAGAGGGAGCGAGGGCGCTGGTGGAGAGGAATGGCGGGGAAGAGTGGGCGGCACGCCGAGGGCATCGCCGCCCGCGAACGGTGGAAGCGGGCCATGGGGAAGGGGGACGGCGAGAATCGAGAGGAAGGAGCAGAAGGAGAGGAAGCAAGTGAGGCGACACGGGGAGGGGAGGAGGGAGGGGGAGGGAGACGACGAAGCGGAGATGGATGGGCGGGGAGGTACCGATGCGGCGGCCGGGAAGGGATATTGAGGGGGTTGCGGGGGAAGAAGAGGAAGGGAGCGGCGGCGCTGGCCGAGAGGGCGATGGAGGGGACAAGCAGAGGAGATGAGCGAGAGGGGAGGCGGTGGTCGCGGAAGGGGATCGAAAGGGCGGCGGAAGAAGGAGAGGGAGGGAGCAGCGGAACCGGTGAAGGAGGGCGGCGTGAGTAGAGAGAGAGGAGCGGGGATGAAGCTTCGCGATGGCGCACTGTCAGGGCGATTTGGCCCGAGCGAGTTCGCGACGCGGCTGGATGATCCGACGTACATGGACGCGCGGAACGGAGATCCAATGGTCAGAATGTTTTTGTCGACGTGGCCAACCGGCTGAGCTCACTTTGAGCCCTCTTTTATATAGTAAGATGGTAAAGTATCTTATGTACTCACTTTTTGTGGTGCATTCATGCACTCAACCTTCGGTCTAGCATCAAATCATCATGAAAAATTTCAAAAACAATTTTTGATCATTTTTTTTCACCAAGTAGGTGCGCTACTGGTAAACTTATCAACGGTGAGCAAATCCGTAGTAAAATTAATTCACATAATCCACAGGACACATGACGAGCATAGTTTTTTTTTTAAAAAAAAAAAATAAAGTGTGTGAAAACGCTAGCATGTTACGAAGTTTTTAGTGACAAGTTAACAATCCCTTATTTTTGCCGTTCATTTACATTTCTGGGCGATCCCTAAGCTAACTTATGTGCTATGTGCTATGTGCAAACTGCAAACTACGGAGTACTAAGTAAGTTCGTTCTATTCTGGATATATGGTACAGATGTACAATCCTAAAGTTCCATGTACATGTCTAACAAAATTGATCCTACGTATGTGCATGGCGCTGCCGCCCAGCGGGATCACATACGCCTCACTCCGATGGCGGCGACGAGGCCTCAGCGACCAGCTCCTGGAGCGCGCATCTCGACGCTGCCACGTCCCTCCCGGCGACGAACGGATGAGCAAGAAGCTCCGCGACGGACGCCCTCTTGCGGTAGTCCTTGTGAAGGCACGCGGCGACGAACCCCCGGAGCTCCGACGACGCCGCGCCGTCGGGCAGCGCGGGCGGCTCGCCGAAGCAGATGGCGCACATGAGCGCCGCCCAGCTCGGCTGGTTCCCGGCGGGGAGGAGCGGGTACCGACCCATGAGGAGCTCCAGGATGGTCACCCCCAGGCTCCACACGTCGGCAGCGCAGGGATCGTAGTGCCCGCCGTGCTTCTCCGGGTCGAACCGCTCCGTACTCATGTACGCGGCGGTGCCCACCTACGACGTGCAGTGGTCGCCGGCGCGGGAGAGGACTTGGCGATGCCGAAGTCTGCGACCTTGACCTCCCCCGCCGTGCTCGCGAGGAGGTTCGCCGGCTTGATGTCGAGGTGCACGATGCGGCGGGCATGGAGGTACGCAAGCCCGGACAGCGCCCGCGCCGCAACCTCCGCGAGCGCTGCCTCCGGGAACGTTCCGCCGCGGCTCCTGACCGAGTCGAGCGAACCGCCGTCCACCAGCTCTAGGAGCAGCGCAACGTCGCCGGACGCAGCCGGCAGGATTGCGTGGCACCGGACGACGAACGGCGAGGCCGTGCGGCTAAGGACGTCCGCCTCGGCGGACGCGGCAGAGTCCCCGTAGGACAGGACCTTGAGCGCGTATAGCGCGCACGTCTCGCGGTGGCGAACCTTGTAGACGGTGCCGCCGTTCCCGCGGCCCAGGACGGCGAGCTTGTCGAAGTCGGCGAGGCGGAACTGGCTTGACCGCACCGCCGGGGTCGTGGTGGACGGCGGCGGCGCCACCGGAGGAGGGATGGGGTGCCGGAAGCCGGACTCCTAGACGGCGGCTCGGGACGGGACGTGCAGCGAGAGGTGCAGTTGCGGAAGTCTCTTCTCTCTTATTAGAGCCATGTATTACACGCTACTAATTAAGCTTAAGCTACTAAGCCTAGTGCCTAGTACTCACAGCTACTAAGCTGCCGAGTGATATGTGCTACTGCTACTGCTTTGGGTTAAGCATTGGATTAGTAGCAGACTGCTTATTTATATGCGTGCACTTCAGAGGTGTAACAGATATAGTCACTGCATCATGTGTGTTGCTTTCACCTAATCACACTCAGATTGTGATATGTAACTTCCCTTTCTTTTCTTTTCATTTCTATGTTCTCCCATGGAGGAATATATTTCACAGGATAGAATAAAACCGCCTTTCGATTAATTAACAACAGGTCACTTCCGCCCATCAGAGATTAACAAGCCTTTTTAATCAAGCGACGTGGAAGATTGTGACCCTCAACATGATTACTTGTAATGCAGTACGTAAGTAGGTCATTACAGTGGCTGATTGGCATGTCAGGCGTTTAACCGAAAATGGCCGTGCCAACCAACACGTACCCACAAGTCAAGGAAGCAGCTCCCGTAGGACTGACAAGTGACAACTAATGAGTCCAGTTTAGTTAATTTGAGGCAGCCGTGGAATTAAGATGGTGTGCAACGTGTGTCATCAGGCGTGTCCCTTATTAGAACACAGCACGTCAGGCAACATCTGCGCCGTTTCGGTCATTTTATTAAGGCCTAATTCTGTGACGCAGCTGTGTAATGTTATAGGGATTATACGGTGGTCTAGCTACTGACGAAAAACAGTTGCTCCAAATAGAAGTTCAGCATAGTCTGTCGTGATACACCGGTGACAAGTTCGAGCAGTGTTGATCGCATTGATCAGCGATATGGCTCTTTCTTAGGTTATCTAAAAATAAAATAAAAAACTTTAATTTGTTAGGCTCACAACATAACTGCATGATCCGATCCTGAGATATCAAAATTCGAATCAGAGTTCTTTGATTCTACAACACTTTGACTCAACCTTTGTAATGCAAATTCAAAAATCATACGACCAAAAAACTTTTAATAGTTTTTTAAGGGAATTGCTACTTAACTTCCGACAGTTTTTTAATGAAAAAATTGTCACTTTTCTGTTCGTTAGATATGCTATAAAATTCGTCTTGTTGATATGTTGTCCATTCATCTTAATATTTCACAGTACATATATGCACGCATGGATCAATGGATAGATATATCCAAAGCAACGAGTTGTACATGTATAACCGCCTCAACCAACAAGTACAAAGTGCAAAGACATTTTGGTAGCTCATACGCCCGTACATACCTGAGAGATGACGCCGAGGACGACGAGGGAGACCTTGGCCGCGTCTAGGTCCAAGTACATGTGAGATTTTGAATCATGTGATGGAAATATGAGTTATTAAGACTTTCAAGAATAATTACAGTGACCAAGAACCAAAATTACATAAATAATTTACTGTAATTTATGTGTAATGGAGTTGCTTTTTTTTCTCTTTGTTTTTGCTCAACCTCTCAAAGTACATGTGAGATTTTGAATCATGTGATGGAAATATGAGTTATTAAGACTTTTAAGAATAATTACAGTGACCAAGAACTAAAATAACATAAATAATTTATTGTAATTTATGTATAATAGAGTTGTAAATGAACTAAAAGTTATACTGCTAAACACAAAACGTTTTCAACTTTACCGTTTAGTCTAACCGAAAACTGTTTTTCAGATAAGCTACGGCCTACCGAGCAGTCCTTCGGTGACTCTAAGCCGAAGTGAAACTGACCTGGACCTTGTGTAGATGTCTCACCCACGATGCACGATGCTCGATAAGCACACCTGGTGAGAAGTGACATGCATTTGTTTTCTCAGATTTTTTCCTTCGCACGTAAAAAAAAATGTTTGGAACTGTCACATCTCTCCCGTCCGGTAGTGACTCGAGCGTAACAATCTACAGTCATGGAGCATCCAACAACCTCACACTCTACCATGGCAGTTGCTCATTGCAACTCCGAGACAAAAATCAACACCAATCGACCACCCAACTGTCGCAGACTCGCGCAGTGCCTCTCAATACAACAGAACAGTGGACGACCACTCACTCTCGATTTTTCATCACATGGTTCACACCTTCACGAATAAGGCTCGAGACACATAGAAACTTTGATCAAGGCACATATCACTTTATTTGAGGAATGTTACTGCAAGAAAGGACCAGAATGAGCCATCAAATTATATGAACAATGCAGCTTGCAGCAGAGAATTCTTGGATTACATAATTAATATTATTCGGGAATTCTTGGTGAATTACAGGCTCGCAGCAGAGAAATTTAGGCCCAGAAGCACAACACAAATACACTACATATTCTGACAAGGCAACAAATGCCACACTAACAATTCTACATATAAAACACGGTAGGGCTTTATTCCAGCAGAAGAAGCAAGGCATGATGGAATCTTTCCTTGGTAAGCCTCACCAATTTATGGGAGAAAGGGAAATCAACCATTCATCGGGTTCGATAAGAGTCAGCGGCATCCAATCTATGGATCGCGCAAGAGGAGCCGATATATCTCATTGTTCAACTCGGACATGTAATCATACCCAAGATTCTCAGCACGACCCCTGAATTCATCCAGCTCCTCCGGTGGCACTTGTATGCCAACTAATATATTTGCTCCGGTTTCACCCTGCAAAAGAGAATTAGCTCATTGGATATTTGCAACTCTTTTCAGTGGTCTGACAAGGATAATTTTGCATTGTTTGGCTACACTAATGTAACCAACATATGAGTCCTATAAAAACTTTGGGGTTGCATATTCATTTGCAGTGCTATTTTTTCATTCATTTTCCACCTTTCAAGGTAGCTGGCAATAACATGATAAATTCATAAAAGACCACTATCATAGGAAGGCTACTGACAAAACTCAAATCACATACCTGTGCACGGTAATGGAAAAGGCTGATATTCCAGCGTGGGCTGAATGCATCCAAAAATTTCATTAGAGTGCCGGGCCTTTCTGGGAAAATGAACCGGTAAACAAGTTCATCTTTTATTTCTGACCTGCCACCAATCTGCAAATCGATAGAAAGGAATGGCCAGATAAGATAGCAGCATATTTGAATACAAAATGGCCCAAAGGAAATTAAAAATAACAGGTGGCTAATTCAACTCTTTGAGGTGCACAAAATTAACCTGAACATTTATATGCCCTCTATATTTTCCGCAGGTAATTATTTGTATTTGCAAATTAATATAAAAAACTGCAATTCAATCCTGAGCGACATTTGAGGTAACATGGAAAAACTAGTATCAGACATCCGATCTGTTGGACGCTTGTAGCACTGTGCAAATATTGCAATATAACTTTTGTTCTGCAACTTTCCAGTAATGACACATTTTCGTATAACTACAGCAACACTTCAACTGAACTGTTGCAACAAGCGCCCTTGAGTATATATGAACAATACATAAATATTTGTCTAGGAGTATGGCCTTGTCTACTTGCTCCTACTACTCATGATACACACTAGACACAGATTTCCAGAATCAGCACAGCGATGGAGAAGACAACAAGGGCAATAATGAAAAACTGTTACACAACAAAGTTAACAGGTGCACATATTAATAAACGAGTTTAATGAAGTTTGTAATGTTATGATCAAGGATGCTTAGAAGGAAAACAAGAGAGCTGATTATATCCATTCGGCTCAAATTTACTCAAACCTTATTTTGCTTGAGAAAAGTTTGCGAAATCATCCTATTCCTAGCCTGCTAGGCGCATGAGATGTACATCCGCTGGATTATTCATCACGTAACTTTGCTATTACCGTAATATCACTAGCAAGCAACTAAAACTAATCATTGGTCTATTTGCCAAAATAATGTGCTAATGGCTATGAGTGGCAAAAAAAATGAAACATACGAAGTATCTTAGGTGGTCCTTTGCCAAATCATTGTCAGTAAGGTTCACAGTCTTTAGTTTTGAAGATTCCATGCGTTCCACCATTGCTCTAAGCTCATCATCAGTGTAGATGCCAACACTGCAATACAAAACAACCAACATATAGATTAGCAGGGAGAATGTCAAAAAATGACCATTCTTTTCTACATATGAATATACATAAAAAAAAGGTCCAGACAAAATACACAACAAAGTATATGTCAGTCCACAAAAAAATGAATATTGATGATATTATTGCCCACGTACCTGTAAAGAACAAGGGCATCTCTTGCATTGGAATCATATCTGTATTTGAATTCAGTAATATTCATCCGGCCAACCTGCAGAATGAGAAGTCACAAGAAAATAAATGGAATATAAACTATTCTGTATTTGTAGAAATATCACGAGACATACCAGTTCCGCAAACTTTTTAAAGCTTGCCTGCTTCTCCGGCAAAAATGTAGCTAATACTGCCTCTTGTTTTCGACCAACATCAGCAAGCTCAGTTACTAGTCTAAGTCGATCAAAATTCATATTTGCTCCACTAGTTATTGCAACCACAGTTTCCCCTTTCAAACCATAGTATTTGCAGTAAGCTTCAGCCCCTGCCAACGCAAGGGCACCAGCAGGTTCAAGGATATTTCTTTTCTCCTCAAACATATCCTGCACCCATGAAGAAAAATATTTTCAGCACAAATAATATATTAGGGACAGAACGTACGCAGCAATGAAGCATACATAGTGCAGAACATGAGAATAGTAAGAAATAGAACAAACTGTTGATGCATAAATTTCTAGCATCCTATTTTTCAGCAACATCAACAGGATACCTATGCATAGTAAGGAAATTGCATTAGATGAACACCAATACCCACAACAAGAATTGAAAGCTAGAGAACTAGGTCACTGCAGCACAATATTATATCACTTGTCCACTAGAGAATGCTTTAAACATGTAACTTTCGAAAATTCTTCAACTGGTGGATTATATTGACAGACCATTGGAGCACAGAATATTTATGCAAGAAAGTATATATTATTTTTTTCTTTTCCTTGAGCATTGTATCCTGAGCTTCAAGTGAGTCATGATGATGAAAATAGGCCAGTGTTCAATCACAGACCCATTTAATATATTAAGGAAAAGCAGATACATAATAAATTGATAGCTCTCACCTTTATTGAAGCACAAATAGCATCTCGACTGACCAGGACAATGCCATCTACAAGTTCTCGGCACAAGCGAAATGTCTCCTCCCCTACAACTTTGACAGCTACACCATCAGCAAACCCTCCAACATGCTCTAACATGACCCTCTGACCATGACACAAGGACAATGCCATGGCATTTGCATCTGAGGGCTCCACCCCAATTATTTTTACCTGTACCAGAATTGTTGTAAAACATACAAGAAAGTGACACCTTGACTAAAGTATTCCAATGTAATGAAAAGGATGTATTGGGCCCAATCTGGAGAAAGATTACTATTAGGTGATTGTATGAAAAACAATTCAACATCCAAAATGCATTTAAAATTAGGGCCATTCTCCTTGATGACATTTATAAAGAAACTTGGTGACTTTATGTGTAAGATATTTTATTAAAAGAAGTCCAAAATTTGAAATCTAACCTCTGGGCGGACCCGTTTTACATAGGCAGCAATTCCAGCAATTAATCCACCACCTCCAACAGGTACAAATATTGCATGCAATGGGCCTTGCAATTGACGAACAATTTCCATGCCAATAGTTCCTTGTCCACTGATAACATCAGGATGGTCAAAAGGAGGTATGAATGTGCGGCCTTCCTGCTCACACCGTAGTTTTGCATATGATTGAGCTTCATTGTATGAGTCTCCCTTGAGAATAACTGTTGCACCCAATCTCTCCACTGATCGCCACTGGATTAAGTAAATAGGTTTATTAGTTGGTGAGAATGAAGTAAACATATCATATGAAAGGACATATGTATGTTAATGGCATCGAAAGCTCAATAACCTTGATTTCTGGTGTTGTCACGGGCATGACGATAACGGCATCACAGCCCAGTCTTTGGGCAGAAAGAGCAACTCCCTGGGCATGGTTTCCGGCAGAGGAGCAGATGACGCCCCTTGCCAACTGCTCATGGGAGAGCTTTGCCATCATATTATATGCACCTCTCAACTTGAATGAGAATACCTATGCATGAAGCAAACAAAATTTATCTACCCACATAAATTGCCAACAACACAATCAGTACGAGCTACATGCCCATAACCCAAAAAAATGGCAAAAAGTGGTACAGAGTTGTACTTTTCAGTTAACTTAAAATTAAGCATTTTGGCAACACTAAAAACAAGCAAGAGGAAATTATGAACTGTACTATTATCAAACATATGTATAGAGGGATAAAAGTCCTTAAATCTCTCCGATACCATTATATCAATGAGAATAACACTAGAAGACCAGATGCATCAGATTAGGTGCAAACTTTCACAGGCTCTAAATTATGCAGCTGTTCACAAACTCGCTAACATATTAAGCTCACATAGAGATTTCGAAGAAACCAAAGCTCCTAAACTTAAGGACTTCACATTCCTCAGACTTATAATAGCGCTGATGAACACACACACACACACACAAATCTTCCATCACCAAACACCAAGCAACCCTTAACTAAAACAAATACCCTATCGAACACTGGAAGTCCATTCGTCTCAAAATTTCAGCACATGTCATCGGAACACAAGTCCGAATAGAATTGAAATCATTTTAAGGCCCAGCAAATGGAATATCCAAACACTCTGTTCATAAGCTCCAAGAAAAGGCTTTCAAAATCAAACCTTCTTTTTTTTTTGTCAAAGTCCACATAAAAAGAATCAGAAGTGTAAAACATCCTGAGACCTCCATTATCCTCGAGAAAGTTTGAAAACAAAGTGTGTCAAAACCAAGCTGGAAAAAGAAAGAGAATATCCCAGTACCTATCCTAGAATCAAGACAATCCCTAAGAACATGGGCGGAGCCAGCAGGGGTGCCCGGTATGCCCGGGCACACAAAAAAAAACATCCTAAGATCAGATTTGCATTTGGGCCATATTCGTAATATTCCTTGGTGTGCACCCTCTTGGAAGCTAGCCCACAACCCATGACCCGCTAGTGCCCCCACCAGCCCACAACCACCTCACCACTCACCAGTCCACAACCATCTCCATCTGCAATACTCCAACTCCTCCCCAATCTCCAATCCTAAATCCCTAATCCTCTCCTCTGCTCCCCACTTGGTCCCTGCGGCTCGGTGGCTCAACAATGGCGAGGGCGAAGAGAAGCGATGGCGACTCGGCGTGGCGCGGAGCGATGGCGAAATAGGCGTGCGACACTCACCAACAAGACAACCACATTAACTCAAGGCTTAATTTATGGATTTCGATTGTAAAATATCCCTCCCTAAAGAATGGTGGGGGGGGGGGAGCACATGCAATGATGGCATGCTTTGGGCCCTTTGATTTTGTTTTTAAGTCAAACTTGATGCTATTCAATCGGACTGAAATTGGATGGAGATCTTGGTGTGCACACGTCGTGGCCGGCAATACATCGCGGCAAGGCGGCGCAAGGCAGCCAGTAGGGGGAGTGGGCGGCCAGCGACCTCACTACGGCCAGCAGTTTTGCAGGTGTGCGTGGTGGTGAGTTCACGGGAATGGATTTGTTCCTTACATGTCACATCCATTCATTTTCCCTCTCTTCTATTGATTTAAGATTTAATAGTCAAATGCTGTTGCAATACTAAATCAGTACATGGTGCAACTTTTTTTTTTCTCACGTTCAGATTATTATGCAAGTCATTTTTCAAATTAATTACTGTAGTGATGACATGTGAAAAGATGTTAGTAGACTATTACCTCCATTTTTTTTACTTGACACTTCTGAGTTCTAACAGACAAATTCCTAGCTCCGTTAGGCAATGCGCAGTTTGAACTAATGGTACCGGGCGTTGCTTGGTGTGTGCACCCCCAACGCCCAAAATCCTAGCTCCGCCACTGCCTAAGAACCCAAACATCCTATTCAAGCCCTCTGGAACGACACAACTCGGCATCTCCGAAATAAAACCTCTGATAAACCCACTCTTATCAAAAGTTCTATCAGACTACACAATTGACAATCCCAAAATCTCTCCAAACAACAGATGTACAAACCCGCCTAAAGACGCGTTCAAGAACACAGATTAACCAAAAAATGGCGGAACAAATAACGAGAGGGTGCGAGGTTGATGATTACGGCTGCAGTCCTCGCTTGATCCAGAGGTTGACCCGAGGCGCCTGAGAGCCGTGGCGAGCTGCGTGGCGACTTCGATTGAGACTTCTGAGTTTGAGAATGTCGATAGTGAGAGATCCGAAAGGTATTGAGATAAGAAGAGAGCACGGGAAGGAAAGTACTTTAGGGTTCTATCAACTAAACTAGAGACTAATATGTGGTCTTCGTCATACTTCTCATTTCTCCCACATTTGGTTACATAATCCCGCTTTTTAACGAAGCTATTACAAACATGGTAGAAGTAAATAACAAGTTCAGATTAACATGTTCAAGAATGAAAGCGAAGATGACAATAGTCTTGGCGACGATAAATACTCCAATCATCTGGGTCGTTGGATCTTCCTCACAGCGTCTCCAAGCATCCTTGGCCTTCTGCGCCCTTAAGTGAAACCGACGAAGAGTTATTTCACCACCGACTTCCCACACCACCGAGTCTTCAACTGAAGCCAACACAAAATTTCTTTCCCAGACAGAACAGAATGTCCAGTTCCTGACATTCCCTCCCCCTTGAAACCATCCTTGTCCTCAAGGTGTGAAGTTTGGAAAGGTACTTTGGATGAACGTAGCGTCTTCCCAGGTAGCGTCATCTGGTCCCAGATTCAGCCAATGGATTAACCATTGTACAACCGGTTCGTTATGGCGAGGAACCACTCTCCTGTCCAAAATAGCCATAGGCTCGGTTTTTATCTTGCCATTTTCACCAACTAATGGTAGTCCATGAATGGGTACAGCATTAGACCCTAAATGTTTCTTCAATTGGCTCACGTGGAAAACAGGATGGATGGCGGCTTGTTCCGGTAACTGTAATTTGTATGCCACCGGTCCAATCTTTTCCATTACTCGAAATGGACCATAAAATTTAGATCTCAGCTTGAGTGATCCCCTTATACCGAAGGCATTTTGCCTATATGGCTGCATTTTGATATACACCATATCCCCTATTTGGAGTTTCCTCTCTGTTCTGGACCGATCGGCAAAAAATTTCATTCTCTCCTGAGATTTGTTCAGATTTATCTTGAGCTGCTCTAGCATCTTTGTTTTCTGTTCCACGGTGACTTTAGCTTCCTCAGATACACCCCCGGGAAGAGTAAATTCCCCAACTTGTGGAGGAGGGTAACCATATAGAGCTTGAAACGGAGTGATCTTCAAAGAAGTATGATAGGTTGTGTTATACCACCGCTCCGCAAAAGTTAACCAATTCATCCATTCTCTAGGTTCCTGGAATGTCATACTCCTTAAATAAGACTCTACACATTGATTTACTCTCTCTGTTTGTCCGTCCGTTTGAGGATGATATGCACTACTCAACCGTAGAGATACCTTCATCAGTTTAAAAATTTCTTGAAACAGGTTGCTAGTGAATATTCTATCTCGATCAGTCACAATAGCAATCGGCAACCCATGCAATTTAAATATATTGTCCATGAATGTTTGTACTACTTGTTGCACAGTGTAAGGATGAGCCAAGGGTAAGAAATGTGCATATTTTGTGAATCTATCAACCACCACCAAGATTACCTCTTTACCTCTGGACTTTGGTAACCCCTCAATGAAATCCATACTGATATGAGTCCATGCCATGTCTGGAACCTCCAGTGGATTCAACAATCCTGGAATATGAATGTGTTCTGCCTTGGTGATTTGGCAAACCGGACACTCCATAATTAGTTTTTCCACCTCCCTTTTTTGCTTAGGCCAATAAAACAATTTTTTAACTCGATGGTATGTAGCTCTTCTTCCTGAGTGACCTCCTATCGGAGAAGAATGAAATGACTCTAAAATCTTGGCCTTGCTATCATTTCCAATTCCCACATAGATTCTGCCCTTATATCTAACCACCCCTGACTCCACTGTGTATTGGTTATCAGGCCCTGTCTGGAATTGATTGTCCACCCACATTTTCCCATACAAAGGATCGTTAATATAGCTAGCCTTAATCTCCTCCACCCAATCTGGTATAACCGTAACAATAGCTTGACAGCTCCCATCACTCTCCATATGATCATTATCTCTCCTAGATAAAGCATCCGCCGCCACATTTTCTTTTCCTTTCTTATATTCCACCTTGTAATCAAATTCCAGTAATTTGAGAAGCAGTTTGTGTTGTATTCCTTCTACTAACCTCTGAGTGGTAATGAATTTAAGACTCTTCTGATCGGTCCGTATCACCAATGAGTTACCCAACAAATAGTGTCTCCATTTCCTTAAAGCCTCTAATATAGCCATAGCTTCCTTCTCATAAATCGACCGAGCTGCTGCTCTTACCCCCAATGTTTTACTATAATAAGCAATAGGTTTGTTATCTTGCATCAGAACTGCCCCCAATCCTGTACCACAAGCATCTGTCTCTAAGACGAATGGCTTAGAAAAATCTGGCAATGCAAGAACTGGACAAGTAGTCATAGCCTTTTTCAGGGTATCAAAAGCGATGGCCTGATCTTCACCCCATTTGAAAGAATCTTTTTTCAAAATGTCAAAGAGTGACCGACAGATCTTACCATATCCTTTTACAAATCTTCTATAATATCCAGTCAATCCCAAGAATCCCTTCAGCTTGGTAACTGAAGTTGGAACTGGCCAATTCAACACATCTGCTATTTTCTTTGGATCAGTAGCCACCCCAGCCCCACTAATAATATAACCCAAATATCCAATTTCAGTCAATGCGAAACAACACTTACTTCTTCTAGCACTTAACTGATTTTGTCTCAATATTTGCAAGGTTTGGTGCAGGTGGTCCAAATGGTCTGATAAGCTCTTACTATAAACCAATATATCGTCAAAGAATACCAGTATGTACTTCCTCAATTGCTCACTGAATACCTGATTCATGAGAGACTGGAATGTGGCTGGAGCGTTAGTGAGTCCAAAAGGCATAACTGTATACTCATAATGCCCTAAATGAGTCCTGAAGGCAGTCTTATGGATATCTTCCTCCCTCATTCTGATTTGATAGTACCCCGATCTTAAATCCAATTTGGAGAAAACTCTTGCCCCATGTAATTCATCCAAAAGATCCTCAATGATCGGCATTGGGAATTTGTTCTTAACAGTCATCGAATTGAGCTGTCGATAGTCTACACACAATCTCCAAGACCCATCTTTTTTTCTAACCATTATAGCCGGAGATGAGTATGGACTCACACTCGTTCTGATTTCTTCCGACTGTAGTAACTGACTGATAATACTCTCCATGGCATCCTTCTGGTGGTGAGGAATACGGTATGGTCTGATATTAGGTGGGTTCATATTACCTTGTAGTAGTATCCTGTGATCACATTCTCTTTTGGGAGGCAGTCCCTTCGGATCATTGAATACATCAGCATACTGCTGTAGCAGATTTTGTATTTCAACCGGCAGCTCTTCAGACCCTTTGTTCTCAGCTTCTTGAACCCAGTTTATGTGAATCATGCAGCTCAGTATTTCTCTTTTAACTAGCTTCTCCAACTTGGTGGCTCCCACTAGCAAATGCTTCACCGAATGGTATAATCCTTGAAAATCACCGTTCGGCCTTCCTTGGACAGTGACAACTCCCTAGTCTTTAAGTTCAGGCCAATAGGACTGTGGTCATATATCCAATCGGCCCCAAGTATTGCATCATAATTTCTGAGTTTCAATAATCGAACGTCAGATTGAAAGAACACCCTGCACCTTTGTAAGAAATCTTTTCGATTCTGACTTACGTGTGCAACTCCCCTCCTCCAGCCACTAACACCTTTTGTGTAGGTCTGTACCGCAACTTACAATCACTCTTGACTGCGAATTCATGATCCATGAATGTACTGGAACTACCGCTATCCACCAACATCACTGCGGGCTTACCTCCAATCACAGTCTTCAAAGAGAAAGTCGCCGGACCAGACATTCCTCCGATAGCTTGACTGGAAATAACCAGAAGTTGCTCATTCTTTTGCTTCTCTTCGGTCACCTCTGGGCTTCCCGGAGCAGTAATAAATCCCTGCTCTTTTGTCTGTTCAGAATCATCATACTCCTCATCCAATCCTTCCTCACCTTGCATCAGAATGGAATGAAGGGCCTTCTTAATTTTGCAAGTCAAATTATGTCCAGGGACCCAAGGCTCATTGCAATGCCAACAAGTTCTTCTACTACTCTCCTGCAGTGTTTTCTTTCCCTTATCCATTCCTTCCATACTAGTTCCTTTACCTGTACCACTTCTGAAATTAGTGGAATTACTCCTGCTCTTATTGATGCATATTGATGCCCCCGATACTACTAGCTCTTCTAGCCTGAATAGCTTTTTCTTCTAATTTAGCAAACCAATAAGCTTCCAACAAACCTCTCGGTTGATGCATACTCACTCCATACTTAATCTCTTCTTTCAACCCACCAATAAAACAGCTCAAAAGGAATGCTTCTTGGAGATATGGATGATCTCTCCTCACTAACTCTACACTTTTTTCAAAGTAGTCAATATACTTACTGATGTTGCCAACATGCCTCATTGTTTGCAGCCTCTCTACTGCTTCATGCGCACTTGCCTCCGAAAACCGGTCAGACAACATCGAGCACAATTGTTGCCAGTCCAGTACCTGCCAGGCAATACCGAGTCCTTTAAACCAAGTGTTGGCCCTTCCAGTGAAGTGTCCCGTCGCGATGTTTACCCACTGCTCTCTCGGCGTACCCGCCATTTCGAAGAATTTTTCACATTGTTCCAACCACCCTCCAGGCTCATCCCCAGAAAACAAAGGTATTTCAAGTTTAGACCCTCTAATCACTGCATCTACATATTGATGTCCACTGATGTTAAAGTTCTGGTTCATATTTCCATTGGAGTATACCACATTTACTCCAGAGTTGTTTGTATTCATCACCGGGTGATAATACATCTGGGCTGTATTCCCCTGTTGGCCTCCTTGCCAATTCCCACTGCCATCACGATCCCCTTGTCCCTGATTACTTCCACGGTTATCTTTTGTCAGGTAAGGTGCTGAAGTTTGCTGCACTCTTCTACCAAAATTCCCAAACCTTTCTCCCAAATCCACACATGAAGTAGTTCGAATCGCAGGCGAAAAGACAGGTGAAAGATTCGGTCTTACTGTGTTGGGTTCCAGGAAGAAGGCAGTCTGCGCTTCCGACCTCCTGTTCTGCTCGAGATTCCAGGCCACATTCATCCCGGGCCCTGACAGTATCGGTCTTTCCTCTCCAATCGGTCTGCCGCCGCCACGCCAGTCGATTCTTGCCGCTTGGGAGAACTGCGCGAATAATAAGCTCTTAATCTCGGCCACATCTGACTTCAATGAATCCAACTCAAGCAGCTTCTCTTGGATTTTGAGGATTTCAGCCCGGTTTTCCATCTCAATACCTTCTTCCTCAATCGATCCGTGGGATCTAGTCTTCGCCACCATCTACTCCCAGATCTGCTTAAGCTAAGGGATTTTACGGCAGAAAATCTTGCGACTTCCCCAACCTTTGCTCTTGCACAACGCGGATCAGAATCTGTTGGGCTCTGATACCAAATGACAGGACTTACAGTTTCAGAATGTCTGATAGTGAGAGATCTGAAAGGTATTCAGATAAGAAGAGAGCACGTGAAGGGAAAGTACTTTAGGGTTCTATCAACTAAACTAGAGACTAATATGTGGTCTTCGTCATACTTCTCATTTCTCCCACAGCTGGTTACATAATCCCAGTTTTTAACCGAAGCTATTACAGCATGGTAGAAGTAAATAACAAGTTCAGATTAACATGTTCAGTAATGAAAACGAAAGATGACAATAGTGCTGACGCACAGTAAATACTCCAATCATCCTGGGTCGTTGGATCTTCCCTCACAACGTCTCCAAGCATCCTTGGCCTTCTGCTGCCCTTAAGTGAAACCGACGAAGAGTTATTTCAGCCGCCGACTTCCCACACCACCGAGTCTTCAACTGAAACCAACACAAAATTTCTTTCCCAGACAGAACAGAATGTCCAGCTCCTGACATCGATGGCGACGTCGTACACCTTGGACGAGAGCACGCTCGTCAGGAACTCCATCGCGCCGGGCCCATCCGCGTCGCCAACCCCCTCCCCCTCCGCGGCCGCCGCGCCGCATCCGCGCACGAGGTACCCGCTCGGTCGCTGCAGAGACTCGGGCACCACCCGCATCAACGGCGCCGGCCGCGCCGGCACCAGGTCGGCCGCAAGCGGCGCCGCCGCCTCCGGGGACGAGCCCACCGTTGTCCCGGCGGCGGACGCGGCCACGCGGTAGGGAGGCCTGCATCGGCGGGGCGCTCCGTCGCGTCGGCGGGACGCGGCGGGGAAGGAGACCGTCGCGGTGGCGGCGGGCGCCATGGTGGGTGCCCCTTCTCTGATTTTTGATTTGTTTTCTCTCGGTGAGGTGTTCGTGTTGGCTTTGGGTGGAGAGAGGTGTTCGGGTTTCGCCGGAATGCGTCACGAGCCGCAAGAGCCGGGGGCCGGTGGACGTGGGTAGGGTCCGGCGCGAGACCGGGTCGTCAGTTTCTGCGTGTGCGTCCTTTTTTCTGTGACTTTTCTCGCGTCACTTTTTGCGTGCGCCGGAGTCCGGACCATGTTTAACACAAGCGGCACTTGGCACGGCACGGCCCGGCCCCAGCTCGGAACGCCCACGGCCCACGGAGTACTGGTCTAGGGCAGCTGGGGAAGTTCGATGGCTGGTGACACGTGGTGCAAATGGGACGGATAATTCTAATTTGATCCGATGTCGTATTTGAAAAAAATTATTTGATACTATTTTTTAGTCTCGACCCGTATCCGATATTATCTGTATCCGAATCCAGAAAATCTCGGAATATAAGTTAGGATATAAGAAGAGCAATATCCGATCTGTATCCGTATTTTATAGAATATTCGATAAACATCAATATCTTTTAATATCCTCTATGGTTTTCTAGTCATTGACTAATATATAATATGAATTTATTTTAATTATGTTTATGTTGTTACGTAGGATAAATAATTCTCTAATAGTTAGCATAATTTGACACTTTCGTTGGTGAAGTTATATCTTTTATTTATGTGTACACTATCCGTTAAGTTATCCATGACCGATTTAAATCCAATCTGCATCCGTCCTGTGCCTGTATCCCAAAAATTCCATATATGTAACCGTATCTGACTCCGAAACCGGGGTAAAAATATGGGTTATGATACAGGAAGAGTAATATCCGTCAGTATCCGACCCGTTTTCACTCATACTTGTGACTCGTGAGTAGCTCAAGCTTAACTAGATTAGGGTTCTAGCTAGTTATGTTGCGCTCAAGATTTTTCTAGCATTTTTATCTGGGTGTATCTAGCACCCAATGCCCTAATTAAAGACAACTCTAAACTACTATCCATTAGAGCATGTACATGTGAGACCACGGTATTATTCGGCTTGTAATGCTTAACTATCCAATTGGTCCTAGCATCACAAATCAAATAAACCAAGACTCGAGATATATGTACTTCCCAAGAATACAGTACACACAACTCATTACAAAAGAATGCATCAATTCCATTCAAACACATAGAACAGAACAAGCAACAAACCAGAAGTTAATATTAATAAGGATAAAGTTATTACACGAGAGAGGCCGACCGGCCAAATAACAATAAGTCTACTAAGATAACAGCGGAAACAAAAGTGTCATAAAGATGGCCGTAACAAAAGCCAACCAGTGTGCCTTAACCCGCAAGACAACTGACCGGACCGCCAAACTAGTCAAGATATCGCCCACACAAAACTCACAGAAGTGAGGCCCTTGGGGCTCACCTTCCTCCTCTGCAACAATTAACATAAGCAAAGCAAATGAGTACAATAATGTACTCCGCAAGACTGACGTGTAAGATAACAGAACTATATTTAGCTACATGCACGCTTTATTTTGTGGATGAGGCTTTGGACTTACATTTAGCATAAAGCAAGTTTTCATTTGCAATAATGTAATACATTTAAAGCAAGTTGTCAAATCTGTTTTTAATGTTCAAATAGCAATTTGACAATAATAATAACAATGGATATATGACAATAACAATCCTGGAAGTGACTAACCCAATAACCACCACAACAATAGCATGAATTACCCATTCATACCACCCATGTCAAGTTTTAATTAAAGGTTGTAGTCTAATTCTTGAAAGACCTTGCCAAGCGTGTCCATAACCTAGGACGAGGCTATTCGAATAGTTTTAACCCTGCAGGGGTATACCAATGTACCCACACGTCAGACCGCCTTTTCGCCACAAGATTAAGCACACTTCCTTTGGTATGCCGGCACGGCTAAGTCCTACGAGACATTTCCAATGGACGATGCTAATTAAGAGCCGCATCCCACGGGGATAAGGACACATTAGACAGCCTAGCCGGTCTGCTAATGCTCCCTTCCCACACCACACACACACATTTTATTTTTAACACACCCACCGACCAGCTCATAATTAACACCTCCCAAAGTACTTAGTCAAGAGAGGTCCCATATCCCTCTCGTGTGGTTAGCACGCAAAATTGCTTGGTTTAGTGTAACAAGATGTTCGGTCCTTGTTGACTTAGGCACCATTCCACAAACCAAAAATCACACCAACATCCATTGTGCCCAAGTCCAATTCAGTTTTTCATTTTCAGTTTTTAGCTTTATAAAATAACAAAGCACAAGTGCTGGACATAATGGAGTAATAATTAGATTTGTGTGATCAAGATCATCGACTAAATGGATGCTCGCCCATTTCTACCGATAACTAAGCATGTCTAAGCAATTGAAATCGAAAACTACTAAGTGATAAGAGCTCATCCAACGAACTCAAACCACAACAATTAACCTAGGCTCAAGGTAGTAGAGGATAATCAATTCCTACAGATTATGCAACTATAGGATCATCTAATCAATTCATTTAACACAAAATAGCAATGCATACATAGAAGTTAAACAAAATATTAGACTTTAAAGTAATGGGACATAATGGATATGATCAAACTGCTTGCCTGGCTGTTGCTGTTCAAAATGTTGCTGAGGAGTGCTTTGGTTCTCAAATTGCTCTTCGGAACCTAACGAGAAAGCGAAAAAGAACCGATAAGAACAAAGAAAACAAAAAGGCTCAACAGCAAACTTTTTCCGAATGCTCTGAAAATTTTACAGCAGCAAAAACATGATTTTTAAGGAATTTAGCAATAAGAACCAATTGATTTGGATTCTCAATGCAAAAGATATGAGCAAAACAAAACTGCTGAGCCTATAAAAATGCAATCTGTTACTATTCATCATAATTAAATTGTTTAGCAAAAATTTCTAGAAAGGTAGTGTTTCTGAGATTTTCATGGTAAAACAAGCACCTCACAAGATGAACAACCCAATTGGATTCATCTCATTTGGAGCTATTATGCCCTTTCTATAATTTTTCAAAGACAAGAACTTGAACAAAATTAAAATGCACAAGTAACTTTTTGGAAACACTAACATGATCAAAATTAATTTTTTAGTAAAGTACCCTAATAGAGGAAACCAACAAACTTGGTTTCACTCAAAAATAGTTTACAGAGAATTAGTTGTGCATTTTCGAAGTTACTTGGATTTTTAGTAAAGCAATTAAAGCCTACACATGATTATGGCTATTTTTAGATTTTTTCCGTAGCTATATCAAGATTAAAACCATTTTTAGATTAAATTTTAGTTTATAACAGATTTATTAAAAGTGGAATCAACCGAAAATGATTTAATATGAAATAGTTATGCATTTCTAAAGTTTAATAACATTTCCAGTTGAGAAATAACTCTTACCGAGAGAAATAAAAAGCTTTACCGAAAAGAATAAACGTGGACGCACATGCACCGTTGATCCCAGATCTAACGGCCCACGCGCGCGGCCCACACAGCGCACACCCGCTCGGAGAAAACAACAAACCGTTGAGATCTAAATGGAGGGTCGAGATCGATTGGGCACTGTTCATGGTCCGAACGGCCCAATAAACCTCATCCGTTGATCAAGTGATGGAGGGTTGAGATCAGAGTGCGGTTCGGACGGTCCGAACGGCGCAACGATCTCAGCCATGGATCAAGATTTGAACGGCTAGTCTTGATTTGAGCCAATCGGCCCGTGCACAGGGAAACCTGACAAGAGGGGCCCACTGTCAGCGAGCACCAGTCACGCATGGGGCTTTCGTGGGGTTTAAACACGTGCACAGAAACGCGGTCCCACCTTCCGGTGGATCGAGAGGCTCGGGGGTTAAGTGCACAAGACGGGAGGTCCACCGTCGATGAGACAAAGCGGCTTAAGACACATTAATTACCGTAAGCAATGATTAACCATTATTAACTCATGATTAGTGTTAATTATGTCCGAAATTAATCACGGTGCACCCGATAGGGTTTTAATTACCCTGGGCCCACCTGTCAGTGGCGGTTAAGCCCGTTTTAGGACATAATTAATGCTAAGCACTTCATTAACCCATGATTAATTATGGTTAGTAATTAATGACACACTAATACGCCTCAATCGATTTAACATACGAGAGGCGTGTTTAAGGCGCGGGAGGGTGGGTTTAAGGGCCACGGGCCCACATGTAAGAGGCAGTAGAGGTAGGTTTTAAGACGTGCGTTAATTACTAACTAATCATTAGCATTAATTAACACATGATTAGCGCATTAACACCGGATCTTTGCCCTAACGAAAAACGGCACAGTGCCTATTCATCCGACAACGAACCGAGAGGCTTCAAAAGCTCACCGCCGGCGGCCTAGGGCGCGGCGGCGGGAACCAAGGGTACGGCTAGGTGCGCAATAGTGTTGCGGACCGCGGTGGTGACCTGACCGGCCGCGGCGCTTATGTCGCCATGAGCCGAGAAGATGAAGGTATTTGTTTTTAACGAAAACAAGAAATCAGCAAATGAGCTCCGCTTTGTTCTGAGAAGCGGGTGCCATGGCCTCTAGGGACTATCTAGAGTGTACCTTAGCACAGAGAGGAGACCGAAGCGGTTGGAGGTGCTCCGGCGATGGTGAAAGAGGCCGGGCTTGAGGAAGACGACAAAGAGAGCTCGGCCTAAAAATAAAATGACAACCCCGCGTCATCACATTAGCTCCATTCATGCTCAAGGAGGCTTCATGAGCAAGGAATAGAGGAATGGAGGTACTCACCAGAGTTGAGGAAGAAATGGTCAAAGTTCGGTTGATTTTGAACAGATCCAACCCTTGACCGATTCTGTACATGCCAAAGCCAACTTAAGTTAGGGTTTGCTCAAGGTGACTAGAGAAACAAGATGGAGCACAAAGAATTGAGAGGGAGCCACTAGAACACAAGCTTCACCAAGGTGCTCAAGCTCCAACAATGGCGGCCGATTGATTTTGGGGGTGGTTTGAGCTCCACAAACACAGTGAGTGCTAGCCAAGCTCAAGGGGTGATTAAAGAGTGCTACAGAAGAGCTAGAAGGGTTTATATAGACAAGGGGGGGGGGGCTCGGGTGGAGCAATGGCAACACCCATGGTGAACCTTGGTCCACGATTTGGTTCACCAGGATGCCAGCCGAAGGGAGTGGATGGCTTGCAGGAGAAGGAGGACTTTGGGGGCTAAAGCTCTGGCCGCATTAATTAGCAGCAGAGAGGGAGCCGTTGTGAGGTGACAAGTCACGGGTTTCCCCCACGCACGCTCTGGTCATGGTGGCCTGGTTTGCACGGCAAAGGGCAGGCTAAGGAAGGGGATGACCCATGTAGCTTGCGGCCCCACTTGCAAGTGACTCAAACAAAGTGGTTCAAGCCAGGTACAGCTAGGTGGTGCGGTTCAACCAGTTGGGTCGAGCCTGACCCACAGCAATTGCCTTAGAGTTTCCAATTAAGAGCTGAAGCTTTGAAGGATTAAAAGAGTGAGCAAGGCAACTCCAAAAATTATGAAATTTTAACTGGAGGTTCCTGACATGAGGATTAACCTCCCATAAAATTTCCAGAGGTTTTTGTGCATTGCAGTTTTCTCAAGAAATTCCAGAAGGTTAACAGCTAGGGTTTGACCAGCTTTGACTTGGTTTGACTTGCCTCCAAAATTATTCAAATAACTTCTAAAAATTATGAAATAATTCAGAGGTGTCACATGTCAACCCTAGAACCAAGGAAAAATATTTACAAGAGTTGAACACTAGATTTTTACTCCGGAGGTTTTTGACTTGAGTCAATTGAGGATTTTGATTTTTGATTTCCATAATTCTTTTACAAGAATTACAGAATTGTTGAATTGCTTCAAGATGCAAGAAAAGTTTTAATTTCTACTCATTTTCTTACATTTGAAGCAAAGACTTAGAATTGGGATGTTACAGTACAAACCATTCAAGACACCGTTTAAGCTCCCATTCTTCCTATGCATGGTGGTTTGAATAGATATCACAAGTGATTCTGCACTCCAGTTTAACATTTTTTCATATCAGCTCCTACGTTTACATAAATTACATTTTACTCTAAAATTTTTCATTAAAAACCCTTGAGGCAAAAACTAATTTTTTCATTTAAACCCCTGCGAGGCAGAATTTTTTTTTATTTAATCCTTTTTATTAATATTTTAAAGTTCATCCATCGTGAACTTTATTTTCAATGCTGACCCCTTTGGCCACGCCACAAACCATGGCGTGGCCAAAGCATACTGTCACACCACATACTACGGCGTGACAAAACATGCCACGCAAGCTCTCGTCCACCTGCCGTGCCAGCGCGGAGGCTTGCGTGGCAGTACTTGCGCCATATCCCATGGCGTGACAATCCTGTCGTGTCACACCTTGATATATGGCGTGACAGGGCTTAATTCCAGTTGGGTTGTAAATTATGACAATTCTACTTGATTTATGGATTTGGGACCTGTGGTAAGATGGTAACAAAGGGACTTCCTTTTGAAAGACAAAAAACAATTGAAGCTAGAGTGATACAGTCAGTAAAGAGAGTTGTTGGATAATCGGAAGCCTAAAACCCTAACCCCTAAAACAGTAAACTCTAAACCTAAACCCTAAAACCCTAACCTAAACCTGAACCTAAAACCCTAAACTGTAAACCCTCAAACCCTAAACCCTAAAACCCTAAACCCTAATGTAAAACCCTAAACCCTAAAATCCTAAACCTAAACGTAAACCTAAACCTAAACCAAACCCTAAAACCCTAAAAATTCAAATTGCTAAAAAATGCATGAATTTTCTACAGTAGCTAGATGATGATTTTAGATGAATTTAAGTGAAAGAATTATTCCATTTGGAGTTAGCAAGTGAAAGTTGTAGTAGTTTGAAAATCTGGTTTTGAAAAAAGGCTAGAAAATACACTTCGGTTACTATTCATCCAATTTTAATTATTTAGTGAAATTTTGCAGAACAGTGGTGGAGATAAGGATTACATAGATAAATAGAAAATAAAATTATAAGACCAAAACAACTTGGTTCACCTCAATTAGAGTTCACATGAATTAGTTATGAATTTCCAAAGTTAAAAGTATTTTCTAGTGTAAAAAAAATTGGTTGGTTTTGGATTAATTTCCAAAAACTTAAATTTCTGGGACAAAGACAAGTTTGAAACTTATTCCAAAATAAAGTTCACTTACTAATAAAATTATCAAAATTAGTTTCACTTGATTTGGAGTTACTTTAAATTAGTTATGCATTTTTTAAGTTATTTATTTTTCGGACCGTCCGATCGGAATCAAAAACATATATGGACCGATAATATTTTTGTGGATTGATAACATTAGACACTTCAGTGTATATATCCATCATAAACACCCGCACAATATTTCTAGGCCGTGTCCCAGAAGTGATACATACTGCATCATAGAAAAAATGACTAATATGTGGACTGTGTGGTACAACATGAGGCACAAGGATGGACATATGGTAGACAGTACCACTGATGAAAAATGTGTAGACATCCTACTGGAATGATCGGTGGTGCTCTTCGTCACTTTGTGGTCGTAGACCATTTCGTGCCTACTTCCAGAACTTGTTTTTTTCCATGTTGTTCGATGCCTTGCTACACGAAGAATTGAATGCGAAAAGACGACGAGATTTGAAGTTGCGAATTAAAAGAGACTTTATAATAAAGCTGGGAATAACACAGCATATAGGGTTTGGTACGTGCATAAGAAACAACATCATGCACAATGTAACAAACCGAAGTACTCCTACGATACATATGCGCCTTTTTGGAATAGAAATAAATTCGACCTTCAGGGCACTAGTACGGAATGGCCTGACCTACTGCGTGGATCGGGGCCATTTTCCCTTCCTTGCGAGCTTGGCGTTGAACTCCTCGCCGGCCTCTTTGGCCTTAGCCGCCATTTCCCTCTTTTTCTCGTGCTCCTTCTCGCGAGCCTCGCGCTCCCTGCGCCTGCACGTCGCGAGATGAGCTTTCGTCTCCCGACGTATACGCTCGTTTTGCTCTTCGTTGCGGCGCTCCTCCTCCCGAATCTCGCGGGGGCCCTTTTGGCATCGCACTCGTCGTAGTCGAGAGTCCACTGGTCATGCGGGTGGATGAAGAATCTAGACCCGCCATTATGTGTTAATGGAGTGTTTTGGTGATTAATGATAAATCTATTTGTGAGACTAACACTTTCATTTATATACTTATTGCTTAGTCTCGATTGGATAAAAAGGTGAAAATCAAAGAGGTATGCCTTCGACATCACATTCTTATATTTTGTTGCATTCCTCAGATCCAAAATATAGGTTGAACTCCAAAAGTCTAACTCGAATATGTGCATATGTTCCTATTACACATTTGTGTATGCACACATTTAAGGGGAGTTCACTCTATGTTTTGTGGTTTCATTAGTATTGATCCATATTCCTTTTCCCCATATATAAAGGATCCTTACTTTGAAACATATCCTTGAATATATAACTTGTGTAGTTATATATATTTATAAGAGTATATAAGACTTGTGTAGTTGATGTATACTTATTGTCTATCTACATTCAATTTATTTGTAATTGAAGTGATTATCATCAATTACCAAAGAGGGAAAGATTGTAGTATCTTGTCCCACCATTATGAGTTAATGGTATGATGTGGTAATTAATGATAATCATATTGTGGAACTAACATTTTCCATGAGTTGGATAAGTAGGTTAGGTTCCATGATAATGAAGACTTGGGATGACATCATGTGTGGATTGTCATCAAGTCAAGAGGAGTTCCATAATGTGTTGATGGAAGTCAAGTGAAGGAAATGATCGTGTTGATGATTATCTAGTCAAGAACCCTGACTTAAAATGAAGATGTGCGTCATCAAGCTTCAAGTGGTTGTGCAAAGCAAAGGTATGACTAGCTAGGGCTAAGGAATTGTTTCTAGTCTTTTACCGGTCTTGGTGTTTGGTTGGAAGACTGGATTACTAGTATAGGTTGCTGTACTATTAAGAGGGGTCTTTCACTAGTAGCTTGAGTTAGTCATGTATTGATAGCTCATTGTGTTTGCTCTAGCTCACCTTAACATGTTGCCAATATTTGCGAATGTGTTTTGCAAATAGTTGTGGCTCGTGGATAATCCTTGTAGCATGTGACTTAAGTTTGCGAATGTGTTTTGCAAATGGTGTTAGTCCATGTACCTTATTCCTTGTAATGTGATTCTATAAGTTGGCAAATGTGTTTTGCGACTTGTTGAGAATCTCACTTGAATCCTTGTTTGCATCGCGTGTCAATTTGGCAAATGTGTTTTAGGGGGTTAATGGCGCTCTGTTGTTGTCAGTTGTTCCAGCTGGATAGAGAGGAGGCTCGCTGTCATGGCAGAGGCGCAGCAGCACGGCGGCGCCAAGCAAAAATGGGGAGCCCAAAGAAGACGCGGGCCGAGAATGCCGACGGTGGAGCTGGCAGCACGCCGGAGCAACGGCGCGATAGCAAGGAGCGGCGATGAGGGCATGGCCATGGCGGCTTTAAGCGAAACAAGGGCGACCGAGGTAAAAGAAAGGGTGCATGAGCACCAGGGTGGCGTGAGGAGTTCACCAGAGGCAACGGGGTGGCTCGGGGATGCTCGAGGCGAGCTGGCGACGTCGACCGCAGCGGCGACAAGGTGGACGACGCGGAGGGGCTGCTGGAGAGGGAGAAAGTGCCCGGGGAAGCTCGAGGTGTCTTCGGGGCATCGGTGGGGTGCTCTTAGTGCCAGCGATTGGACTGAGACGGCGACAAGCTCGAATGATGCTGGAAGGGGGAATTCGGCCAGAGGGGAGGAAGACAACCCAATTCGGGCGATTCACAGGAGATACTCACCAAGAGAGAGGAGGGGTGAAGTGGGGAGGCAAGTGAGGGGCTTGGGACCTCTTTGTAGCAGAAGGAGAGGAGTGGGAGCCGTTACAGGCACAGGGGAGTTCGCGCGGTCCCGAGGCGGCCAACATGGCGAGCGCAGAGCGATGAGAGCGGGGCAAGTGATGGCATCACGGCGGCGACCTGGGTGGCCAAGGCAGTTGAGCGAGGTGACAGGGCAGAGGCTGACGCGGGTGCAAGCGTGCGTGCGCGAGCGCAGCGCGCTTGTGGATATCATGGGGATATGCTCATGATCTTAGGATGATGTTACAATTGGCAATGTCGTTAAAGATTTGTCGAATCACGAGTTTTCGTCAAAGTTTAAAGTGTTGTCAAGCAGGTGTGGTCAGACCAGCGTGTAGACTGCAGTCAGACCGGCCAGCGGTCAGACCAGCCAGCGGTCAGACCGGCCAATGAATGGCGGTCTGATCGGTTTTGTACTGTTCATCGGCCAATCTGTGGCGATGATTGTTGGGTTAGGTCAAGTTCATGGGTTTCATTGCATATGTGTTGCATGATGCATGTTTTAACTAACATGGGTCAAGTTGTGAAGAACTTATTCCCGGAATCGATTTCTTTATCTATTGTTGTGCAGGTTGCTTGGAGGTCAACGACGGTCAACGGCGAGGATGATCAGGACTAAGCTTGGAGAGCTGAGGTCTAGAACGATCAGGGATGCTGAGTGAAGTCAATGGAGTCGGCGCAAATTGGACAAGGGTGACCGAACAGGCAGTTCGGTGCGACGGGTTAGATCAAGCGGTGCGAGGGTCGGTGCAAGTGCTATGGTGGTTTCGGTGGGAGCCGGATGGGAGAGATTTGCCGACATGATGAGAGCCGCTGGATCAACCTACACGTGGCAAAGCATGGAAGCGCTTCACGCAGTTTGGACTCGGTCTTTGAAAAAGATCGAGAAGGGGTATTTTGGTAATTTTACCTAAATACCTCATTGGTGACCTTTTGTCAACCCACGGCGTAAGGTGAGGCAGATTAGGTCAAGAGGAGATGAAGACGGCGCTTTAAAAGACGTGCGTAAGTGAAACCGGAGTACCGGAGGTTATTTGGCGGAACTACCGCTCAGTGGTATGACCGCAATTTACTTGGCGAAACTACCGCAACCCGGTGTAACCGATTTTGTAGCGGTACATTTTTTCCAGTGAGTGCCCTTTTAGACCTCAAGGAAGAGCGGTCGTACCGCCCTTGTGATCGAAAGTACCAGAGAGCGGAACTACCGCATGATCAATGGTGGTAGTACCGTACCTGTCAGTAATGGCTTGTTCAGAAGCATTTATTGCAGGTATATCTTGGTAATTAATGTTAATCGTTGTGAGACTAATATTTTCCATGAGTTGGCTGAATAGGTTATGTTCCAGGGTAATGGAGACTTCGGATGGCATCATGAGTTGATCGTCATCAAGTCAAGGTTCAAGAAGAGGATGCATCATGTGTTGATGCATATCAAGATCTCGAAGAGGAGATGATCATGAGTTGATCATCAAGTCAAGAGAAGACTCATCATATGTTGATGGAGGTCAAGTAAATGATGCATCATGGGTTGATGCATGTTAAGACGATAACCCGGACTTGAAGTGAAGATGTGTGTCATCAAGCTTCAAGAAGATGTTCAAGGCAAAAGTATGACTAGCTAGGACTAAGGATGTGTTCCTAGTCTTTTACCAGTCTTGGTGTTTGGTTGGAAAACCGGATTGATAGTATAGGTTGTCATACTATTAAGAGGGGTTTTGTCTAGTAGCTTGAGTCTCATCATGTGTTGATAGCTCAATCTCACTTGCTCTAGATCTCCGTGGCATGATGCTATTATTTACAAATGTGTTTTGCAAATAATTGAGGCTCATGCATTTAATCCTTATAGCATGTGACTATACTTTGCAAATGGTTGAAGTCCATGTACCTACTCCTTGTGGCATGATCTAGGTTTGCAAATGTGTTTTGCAAATTGTTGGGATTCATACAATTTTCCTTGGCATGGTCTAAGATTGCTTGTTGCTATTTCTTTGGACGTAGACCACGGTAGTGGCTCTTTGGAGTTGTGCTTTTGATTTGATCAAATGTGTTTGAGATTAATCAAATAGGTGTGTTGTGTAGCCCTTTGAATAAGCTTTCCATAGAGTCCAATATCACTCAATTCCGACATCGGAGTCAAAAGTTATGACATTTTTACCGAGTATCGGCTGTGCTGAATCTGGGCTGCGGAACTACCGCCCTTTGTACTGCGGTACTACCGCAGAATGGTAGTATCGCCCATTGTACTGCGGTAACACCGCACCAAAAATTTTAACGGCTAGTTTTTGAGCCTTTAATGCACCCTTTCCGACCGTTGAGTCAAAAACGGTAGTACCGGCCTTTGAATGGCGGTACTACCGTATTTTGGCTGAGTTTGCTGATTTCTGCTCTCAACGACTAGGTTTTGTGTGTGGGCTATAAATACCCACCTTGGCCGGTTGAGAGACAACTCTTGGCATCCCATTTCACTCACTTGAGCTAGTGTGAGCTTCTCCTCTCAATTGTACATGTGTTGCACCTTGTGAGCAAGGCGAGAGGTCTCTAGTTGCATGTGTTACATCTAGAGGTGGATTTCGTATCTACTTGAGCTTGTGCATTCGTTGCACGTGGTGAGAGTCAAGCAAGGGGCTTGGCTTATTACTCTTGGTGTTTGCTGACTCCTAGACGGCGTGAAGGCGTCGTGGTCCGGTGATCTTCTCAAGAAGCTTGTGAGTAGACTCGGCGTGTTGTGAAGGTTGGAGCTCACCTACCAGGAGCGGGAAAGAGCTACCTCTAGTGGAATTGAGGTGTTTGGCTTAATTCGTGGAGCCGATCCAATTAGTTTGGCCTTACCTCAACGTGGATTAGGGGAGACTGGTAAGTCTCCGAACACCATGGTAAAACGTCCTTGTGGTTTGCTCTCTTGTGATTTACTTTGTGCAATTTGCATTTCTAGAATTAAATTGCTTACATATTTTTGTATGATTGCTATCATTATCAATAGTCTTATTGTTGGTGCACTTAGTCAAGACTAGTTGATTTAGGTTTTAATTGTGCAAAACAGATTTATTGTTAGCTTTCGCATTAGAAAAGGTTTTAGCCAAAAGAATTTTAAAAACCACCTATTCACCCCCTCTAGTCGGCCTCCTCGATCTTACAGCCGGGCCAAGGTGGGCCAAGAAGGGGAAGGAGAAATGGGCTGGGGCCCAAGGGAGGTCACGGGCTGAGCCCAAGAAAGACAGGAGGGCAAAAATTGAGAAGGGCCCAAAATCGAAAAGATGAATTCAAATTCGAAATTTGAATTCGGGAATTGCCAGGAGGTTCGAAACTCAATTTATAACTTAGCTAGAGACTAAAGGATTTGAGAATATATGATAATTTGAAATACAGTTTGAAAACCAAGAGCCAAATGTAATTACTATTCACCGTTTTAAAAACGGGATGTTACAAGCATCATCTCAAAATTCATTGTATTAGTGGAGGAGGGGTGGGACTTCGTACCATCACCTTTGTTTTTCGAGTTCATGCTCTGTTGTATATGCACATGTGAGTGCGTCACAATGAAAAAGCCTGCGGCCACGCTCTATAAGTTCGTGGATCCAATACTAGCCTCCGCAACTTCATGTGTGTGGATATAGGGGCACTCGCATGTTGCGCACACGTTGCGATGGTTTGTGTGGGTGTGCATACATCTACATTTATACTTCAAAAACTATATTTCCTTTTCTAAAGTAAATGAAGTATTTCTTGTGGGCGTGGAACACAGATGGCGCTCGCGGCGCATCCAGAAACGTACATCACCGAGGATAGTTGTACGCGCAGGAGTCCCCAAATTTTGAGAAAACTTTGTCAGCACTGCAACAAAAGGCGCGCAACCCACTAAACACCAGAGGCAGCCCATTCAATGCCTCACCACTACTTATAGAGGAGCAATGTTGTATTCTGAAATTTGGTGGTGAAGGTTGTAGGAGTGATGAACTCGAGGACATTCCCCTAGGCCTCGGCGGCGCTTAGGCGCTGGCCGAAGCAGGGAGAAGGGAGCGCCGGCGGTGCAAGGAGATAGAGGAGAGAGGAAACTCTATGATAATTGCTTGGTTCATTGATCCGGCCGAAATATCCTTTAATAGGATGACCCCTGACAATCATACCTCTAAAGGAATCATCTTTACTATTATAAAAGAAGCACTTGGTGGTGGAAGTGAGTGTGTCATCTACCTCCCTACCTCTTGAGTTGTTAGTATCTTTTATGGATAGATACATGTATATATGTATATGTTACTATAAGGATCTTCTGTTGATAATTAGATCATTTAGACATGTGGTTTGTGATAGATGAAGATCTTAAAGAAGGAATTCAAGGAAACATTATCTCTAAAAATAGAAACTATATCTAAAGAAGGAAGTAAATACTTAATCGCTATATAAAGATAATACGCCTAATCTGTTGTTCGGTCTACTTCCTGGATTCTTTCTATTGCTGTCGCACCCTCCTGGAGTCCAATTGCCATAGCCCCTTGGTCCGGCTCCTCCTTTGGTACCCTGAGACCGACCATAACAGGCAGCCAGCCAGCTACTGTGACACAAATTACACTCCCTGTGCTTCTCCAAGAGTGAGGCTGCCATTAGAGCCTTTCCCTCCGCTTGCTCTTCTCTGCCAAGCTTCCTCAGGGGAAGAAGAAGAAGCCATCGTCATCACCATGTCTCTGCTCACTGATCTCCTCAACCTCGACCTGTCAGACAACACCGAGAAGATCATCGCCGAGTACATATGGTAAGATTGCTTCTTTCTTCTTCTTCAGCACAACTGTTCCATCTGATGTTTTAATTTCATCCTCCTTGTGCTGGCGCTTGGAATCTTGTTTTGTTTAGATGTGAATTTTCTTACTTAGAGTTGAGTAAAAACTAAAAACTTCTTCTTCCCATGTTCATCGAGGACTTGCTCTGTTATACAGCATGATACTTTCAGGCTTTCCTGAATACTACTAATCTGCTTCCAATTACACCTTGTCTGATTCAGGATTGGTGGCACTGGGATGGATGTGAGGAGCAAAGCCAGAGTACGCCCTCTTTGCACCCTGATAACTCTAGATCCTTATCTTGATATCTGAACTTTGCAAGTGCCTTTCTGAACTGTGATGACTTTGCAAGTGCCTGACAGTTCGTCTGACTGCCTTTAATCAGACATTGTCTGGACCTGTTGATGACCCAAGCAAGCTTCCAAAATGGAATTTTGACGGCTCCAGCACCGGCCAAGCCACGGGTGACGACAGTGAAGTCATCCTTTGGTATGCTCTTGAGTGCACTCTTTGATTATACCTTGATGTGTGTGTGCCTTGAAGTTGAACTGATTTGCCTTCACGTTTTGTATCAAGTCCTCAGGCCATCTTCAGGGACCCGTTCAGGAAGGGAAGAATATTCTGGTAAAGAGTCTCCTTTCTTTGATTCATATATGCAAAGTTTTTGACATTAATTTTGTTCATGAATAGTACCAAAATTTTTCCTAATTTTGAACTTTGTATAGGTTATTTGCGACTGCTATGCACCCACTGGAGCGCCAATTCCGACCAACAAGCGATACAATGCGGCGAAGATATTCAGCCATCCTGATGTCAAAGCTGAAGAACCATGGTCAGTATCTTGTCATTCACATCCGTAGCTCTGTACACAAATCATTGAACTATTTTTTGTGCACAACCTTTTTTTAGATTCATATGTCACTTCTTATGTTGCACCAAATTCAGGTATGGGATTGAGCAAGAGTACACCCTTCTTCAGAAGGACACCAACTGGCCTCTTGGCTGGCCACTAGGGGGTTACCCTGGCCCTCAGGTAACAACTAGACATGCTGCATATTGCAGCAATCTTGACAAAGACTCTTCTCTTCTTTGCTACATACAGTAAACACTAGCTAGCGCGATTAATAAGAGAGAAGAAAACTTACTTTCAACTGCTAAATTTTAGCATACTACTTCTTGATAATCTCTGCAGTATGTATGGCTTAGTATTATTAAGCACTTCAACGTTGTTGTGCTGACAGAGCAAGCCAGGCTTGATAGTTTTAGTAAATTTATGAACAATGAAATGCTATAACAGGGACCTTACTACTGCGCTGCGGGAGCGGATAAATCTTACGGTCGCGACATCGTCGATGCGCACTACAAGGCCTGCCTCTATGCCGGTATCAACATCAGTGGGATCAATGGAGAGGTCATGCCAGGACAGTTAAAAGCACAAGACTACTTTTACATGACTTGCTGTTTCGATGCGCCTTTTTCGATGATATTTCATCAATTGCTCATGGATTTCTGTATGAACAGTGGGAGTTCAAGTTGGCCCTGCCGTTGGCATCTCGGCTGGCGACCAACTCTGGGTGTCTCGGTACATTCTTGAGGTAAAACTGCCTTGCCTTGTTATATCAAATCAGACATTAACACATATTATGCAATCCTTTTTTTTTGCTAATAAGACTTCTTTTACCTGTGGCTAATGGAGGATCACTGAGATTGCGGGTATCGTCGTCTCCTTCGACCCCAAACCAATTTCGGTGAACATCTTTTTTTACCATTTTTTTATTATTTTGATCTGCCATCGCATTGGCCAGCTGGTATTATATACGTCATCTGTAATTCTGTATGTATGTGGCTGTAGGGAGACTGGAACGGTGCTGGTGCTCACGCTAACTACAGGTAAAAAGCTTGAAGAACCGTTCCTGTTGGTGCTCACGCTACTAGTTATAGCCGTATGAACGAATGCATGATCGTCTAGTATAACCTGTGCTACGATCTGTTCCTGTTGTGCTTTCGTTCAGTACCAAGTCGATGAGGAGCGATGGGGGATACGAGGTCATCAAGAAGGCGATCAAGAAGCTCGGCATGCGTCACAAGGAACACATCGCCGCGTACGGGGAAGGCAACGAGCGGCGCCTCACCGGCCGCCATGAGACCGCAGACATCAACACCTTCATATGGGTAAAGCTAGGCCGGCAAGAAGTCCATGTGATCCGCATCCTTTCAGATCACACAGCGTTCTTCTCTTCCTCCATAACAAACCGTGGCGCGCTCTTTCAGATCATACATCTTTTCGCTTCTGGTTTTTGTCAGGCCGTGACACCGAGAAGGAAGGCAAAGGTGAGGGGGGGAGAGATCGCCATTGATGGAACCTTGCCTGTTGTGTTGATATCGATTGGTTTCTGCGGCTGAAATGTGTGGAAATTTTTGTTTCTTTCAGGTTACTTCGAGGACCGGAGGCCGGCGTCCAACATGGATCCCTACGTAGTCACCTCCATGATCGCGGAGACCACCATTCTCTGGCAGCCGAATCACTCCAATGGCAATGAGGCTGCGGAGTTTTAAGGAATTTCTACTACTATTTCGTGCCATTGCAGCAATGAGGCTGGCACTGCCAGAAACTTCGAATAATAAGGAAAATAATTCCTGCAATATGCTCATTCTCTTGACTGGTTGTAGCTGTGATACATGAATCTGTTATGTATTCATGTTGGTTTTGGTCTCTCTTTACTGGCCGTGTTATGCCGTGAAACTGAGAGGCTAGTGTCGGACCGGGTGGAAGTGTCAAAACCGGGAAGATCTGGAATGCTTTCCGTGCTCTTTCAACAGTAGTAACATCCATTTCACGTCTCAATTCATGGCGTACATACAGGGTCCAAAGTTTATCATACGGTTCACAGCGCAGGTTAACGGCTACCAAGACTAACGTTCCATGATACACGACGCCGGGGGGGCGCAGGGCAGGGCAAATAGTGCTGCACAAATACTCAAAACAAAAGAAAACACACCGATATATTGCTTGTAGAATACACACTCAATTACAGCACTGTGACAAGATTATTGCCGCAACTGTACCAGCAGCAGAGTGCTAAGCAGCCTCAAACTCATTCTAAAACGAGCGACTCTTGCAAAATTTATGTGATCACAGTGGGGGCGGATCGGCCAGTGTACTCTTGCATCTTTGAAAGCTTCAGTGCCACATCAACCTGGGATAAAACACTGAATCAGAACTGCAACCTCACAAAAAGGTGTGGCAAATTTATCTGAATAGTACAAAACAAGAATGTATGCAGGGGAGATATCTTACCAGTGGAGCAAGGGCATCCTGCGAATCCCTCCCGGTCTTGGAGGGATCCTTCTCGTACTGCTCAATGTAGACACGGATAGTAGCACCCACAGAACCAGTTCCAGAGAGGCGGAACACCTATAATGCCAAGAGTTAATGTTAGTTCACCTTCACCGGCATTTGTTGCAACGCATATGATACAATCTGCACTCTCAAATATATCTGGTCTGGCCTAAAAAGGATTCAGACTCAAACCACTATTAAGCATTGACTGATTATATTGCAATATCAAACTTGTGCACGTGGACTAGATTTTTGTGCTACTTTGGTTCAAGAAACGAAATGAAGGATATTTGTAGAGTACAGTTCTAGCAATAAATAATAGCATGGGTTTTCCTACCAGTCGGGAACCATCTCCGAAGAGATATCGGATACCCTGATGCTTGGAGACAGAACCATCAACAGGATCCTTATATTCGAACTCGTCAGATGCGGCCACATCTGAAACATCTGGCTGGATCTCCTTGATCAACCTGAGAAAAAGAAACAATTTAGAACTAGTGTCTAATGGATAAAGTTTAGTCTATAGACTCGTACAATATTTTCAGACCAAAAGGTCAGGAAAAACAACTCAAAAGAAAAAGGATAAAATCAGCTAGCTGGGAAGCCAACATTCAGTTAGTGATCACAAAATAACGAGCATGGAATACTTCAGAGTTAGAGCAAAAGTAAGCATCATTTTTGCCAAAGAACCAAACACCTGTATGTAAATATATAATTGTTGTGACATAAAGATTTCTGCAAAAGTACCATAAGTACCCCAGTGCTGACGAACAATATCTTCAACAGTAACAAGCTTATCTCCTCCAAGGGTGTCCTTGTTCTTGAAAGCAAGAATAGATAGCCATGCTAGAACTGCCCACATACCATCCTTTTCACGAATGTGGTCGGAACCTAAAACAAAGCAGTAGATATAAGCATCCTAATGACCCAATCATATTTAGTTTGCAGTGCAAATATCAACAAATCTTTTACTTGACTTTGATTAATTCATGAAATTATACCCAAAATAAAAAAGAAGCTGTTTATCTGAAACATTAAGTCATTTGCCCTGCTCCTTTAACACAAGGGAAACCCAAGTTCGTGGAATATCCCAATAAGAGAGGTGCCACATATCAGAACGTGTGAAGTTGTTTGCATTTACCATAAGGCATAACAAATTTGTTCAATTAATTCTGATCTGTTATTGTGATCAGCACATACATCAAAGACAAGCTAGATGAGTTTCCAAGCATTACCAGTGCCAAAGCTTTCTTCACCACAGATTGAGCACATTCCAGCATCCATCAAGTTTCCAAAAAATTTCCACCCAGTAGGCACCTGAAACATGTTCTTCATATGATATCTTTGTCCTAAATTTGAAAATATAGTAGTGATTGACGCCTTGACAGTCCTAATACTTTACCTCAAAGAACTTGAGATTTAAATTATTTGCAACTACATCAAGGGCAGCTGATGTTCGCCAAATGAATCAACATAAGAAAGCAAAGAGAAATTATAAATGTGATTTGACTACGTTGCTGAATATTAAGCAAGGTTCACAAAACTGGGGGTAACTGGACAGATACCAGTGAAATCCAGGAGGCACTGTTGCTGATGTATTTTAATAGATTGTAGATATTAGAAATTATGCTAGGGTGAATAAACAGTTAAACACAAGAGTTGAAAGAAAACACACACAACAAATGGAAGCCAGCCAGAAACCACAGGAAAATGGCTGGTAAGGCTGGGTCTGGGATTTTAAAAAACTGAGAAACAGAACCCGGATATCTAGTGTTGTTCCCCGTCCTCATGGTGATCAGCCAATAAGTGCTCCAACAAAATAGATGAAAATCATAAAATGATCTCTCTAACTATTATCTAAGTACAGTGTACCACAGAAGTAGCTAAGTGCAAAATTAAACTTGCACAAAATATTTAATGGAATTAAAGGTTCCCAATCCTCATGGTGACCAGCCAGCTACCGTTGGTACTGGTAAGTGAAAATCCTGTACTTGACTAGTCACAGCTGACCATTTTAACTTTTAAGCAATATGTACTGATGCATTTTTTCAATCTAAGTTACTACAAATTATGGACAATTCGCATCTTCAATGGATGAGTGTTGCAGTATTTTTGCATGTTAGCACCTTGTCAGAACAGCAAGAGAACTTTTAATCACCAATTCCACAAGTACCAGGAGAACCAGCCAAAACCAGATGGTTGCTTGGCCAGTTAGAAGCAAGCCAGGTGCAAAGAGGTATTTCAGGCATCCACAGTTAGGGTTGCATTTACAGTTTTTTTTATCAATCTCAGGCATGGCCGGTAAGCCGGCTTCCAGTCAAGTATCATATACTTGCTTTTCATCTGTATTTTTTTAGCTTTGTTGTTTCCTCGACCTTCTAGATCTTGTGTTTTCTCAAACAGTAGCGATTCTAGCAAAAATGACTCCATATTGGTATTGTAGATAGCAGGTCCAGGATTTCCGGTAATTGGCCGTAACCAGCTAGTTACCATTGGGAAATGGAGAGTTACCCACAGTATCCGGCCTAGCAAGGTATGACAAACATTGGCTGGCATTCTTATTTGCATGCAGAACATTCTGTAGATGGATATGCTTACTAGCAGTGCATTTTGCAACTTAAATCCTTAATTCAACTATAGTGAGAAGCTTTAACCAGCAAAAAAAAAACTAGAGATTATCTTAGCAGCTCAATATGCAGGAGACCTTTTTACCTGGCAACTCCCTTCAGGCCAGAAGCAAAGTAAGGAATCGATTGAACAGCATTGGCTGCAATAATGGCAACCGAATCCGATGGTGTCACGAAGAATCTAGAACATGACAAAGGATGCATCATATATCCCTGCTAGTGCTTTTGTAGATTTCCAAAACCATCTTACTATGTAAGCAGTAGGCTAAATAATACCTTTTACCCAGAACCATGTTGCGGTCAGCATCTCCATCAGCTGCAGCACCAAATTCAGGGGGTTCAACATTTGAGGTTGACTTTCCGAGACCCATCCGATCAACCAATTCTTTTGCGTATGTAAGGTTAGGATCCGGATGACCACCTCCAAAGTCTTCCTGTAGAAACATAAATGAGGAATTAATACTGATCCAAATTCCATTCTGAATTTGAGATGATAGAAGAGCACATTACCTTTGGAACACAGTTCAACAGTGAGCTTTCATTAGCACCGAGCTCTTCCACAAAGATCTGTCTTGCATAAATTCCAGCAACACCATGGAGGGCATCAAAACTAAAAGTGCAAAGGAAGGGTTTAGAATTAGATGTACTATAGGGTGTTAATAGGAGGATGGTAGCATAGTTTAGGTCATAGATGAATACCAGAACGTAAATTTTGGAGATGCCAGAAGCTTTTTTATCGACTCAAAGTCAAAGATTGTCCTGGAATTGAATACATACATACTAATTAAATCATAAAAAAAATTGTTTTTTTTCACAAAACAAGATTCTAGCAATGTTCCGTAATAAAAAAGCAAAGAATTTCTCACTTCAGTAAAAGAACACACCAAACAATACTTGCCAAGAAACATTTAACATATACAAACGGATAATACTTACTTGCATTAGCCAACGCTCTAAGAAGGCATTCTTCAAAAGACTTTCCAATGGATAATCATAATCAAGCAATTATAATTAGCCTTATACACCATTACATTTTCAATTTTTCATTCATCTGACATTTACATGATAAGCTCTCCGAAGACAGTAAATTAAAATTCTGAGAGAGAATTATTCTCGAATTTAGAAGAAATACTGCAAAAATTTACCTTTGGTGTTTTAGATTCACTCTTGAGGTGTGCTATGGCACTGGAGGATCCCTCTCGATACAGTGTCATATTAAATGTGTCCTTTGGCCAATATGCTGCCCGTCTATCTGACAAATAAGAGACTTCATGGCATCATTTTTCATTCGTATTTTTTGGTGGTTCATCTGGACTGCTGCCTTTTCTTTTCAATCTCCTTATCGAGGAAAATCAATATTGTGTCTGTGGCGTGGTTTGGAGCAATGCCTTCTGCGATCATCCTCCTTAAATACTTGTCAGCTTCCTTTAATTTACCAGCTTTTGCATTAATATTGATCAAAGTACTAAAAGTGACAACATCTGGTTTCATGCCCCTTCTGATTATCTGCTCAAGCAAACAGTTTGCTTCTTCAACCTTCCCGACCTTTCCCAATTGATTGATCAAAGTGTTATACATGACGATGTCCATGTAAACACCTTTTTTTGACAATTGATCCATAATTGAGCTAGCAACCTCTGCTTTTCCCATCTGGCCAAGTCCTTGAATGATCAAATTGTATGTCGCTATATCGTTGGGGCAGAGTTGTCCACCCCTCTTGTGAAGAATTGCCCACACCTGTTTCAAATACCCCTTCTTCACAAATGAGGTCATCAGTGAATTGTATGTATAGCTTGTCCCTTTCCTTCCTAGATTCGTAAATATATCAAATAACTTGCAAGCTACACTCAACTTCCCTTTGGCTAAAAAGATTGACATGTACGTATTAACCATATCAGCATCAAAAGTTTTGGCCCCCATGCCTCGCACCCTCTGCCCTCTGTCCATTGTAAATATAGCAGAATTATTCAAACGGTCAGCATGTTTAGCAAGATGATCCAAGTGTGGGGACAAAGACCAATCATCCTTGGGTTCATCATGTGGGGTTTCTTCATTTGTATCAGTGCATACTGCAGGATTGACCAAACTCGTCACGTCATCCATATTACCATCAAAGGGAAAAATAGATGTTCCATCTTTCCCTCTATCCTGTGGTCCTCTCAAGGCAGCCATCATGTTCGACTTCCATCGAATGGCATCTGGCAACGCAGAGCTATCTCTTATGAACTTCACTATCTGCTCTTCCAAATCCCACCGTCTACTCTTGTTGAAACCTATCAGCAATGTTGTTATGGTGACCAAATCAACAACGAAGCCCCGCTCATCCATCTCCTTCACCAACTCTACTGCTTCTGCAACTTGGTCCCCCTTTCCCTCCTTGCAAAACTCCCTCACCATAATGCTGTATGCAATCCCATCCAACAGCTGACCTTTCCTCCTTAGCTCATAGAACAGCCGACATGCTGCTTCCGCCCTCCCATTCTTGAACAGCCCATCGATCACAGTGTTGTGTGTGCTCGCCGAGCATTGGATCCCATCTGCCACCATTGTCTCGAAAAAACCACATGCGTCATCAAGCTTCTTTGCTTTGAACAGCCCATCCAGAAGCGAATTGTACACTACAACATCTGCCCTCACCCCACCGCTCCCCCGCATCTCCTGAAACACACGCAATGCATTATCCATCCTAAAACTCTTGCAGCACCCATCCACGACCGCCCGATACGTGAACACGTCCGGCTCGACCCCAGCCGACTTCATTTCTTCAAACACCACCAAAGCGTCAGCCACCCTCCCGTCAACCACAAGCACCCGGATGACTGAATTGTACGTGCATATATCTGGCACAAGAGGAGAGGTGGCTTTCATAGTTGCAAAAAGCTTCAGTGACATATCCAGCCTCCTCCATTTGCCGAACGCGTGGATGCAAATGTTATAGAACCTTAAGTTCGAAGGGAGGCCCCTCCTTGACATTTCATCGAACACATGGCGGAAGTCATCGTAGAGGTTCTCTTTGGACAAGGAGAGGAGGAGGCGGTTGGTGGCTCGGACGGGAGGCGGGTGGGACGCGATGGGAAGCAGCCTGCGGATGGCGGGGACGGCGGAGAGGGGGTCAGGGGAGGCCATGAGGGAGGGGACGGCGGCGGCGGCGAGGCGGGGAAGGAGGTCGGGAGGGGCTGCTTCGAGGAGGGCGAGCGCGGTGTCGAGGCGGGAGGCGGAGAGGAGCGTGGAGAGGAGGGCGGGGAGTAGGGTAGAGGGGGATGAGGAGGAGAGCGCGAAAGGGAGGAGCTCGTCAAGGAGGAGAGGGGAGTGCGTGGCGAGCGCACGGAGCAGGATGGGGAAGGTGGCGGCGAGGAGCGGGGAGGCGGGCGGCGTGGCGGCGAGGAAGAAGGAGAGCTTGGAGGCCGGCGGGAGCGCCGGGTGGCGGAGGATGTGGAGGCGGACGGGGAGCGGCAGCGGCGCTGCTGGCAGGAGCGCGGGCGGGAGGTGCGGCGTGGTGAGGAGGTGGTTCGCGAGGCGTGTGGCGAGGAGCGCGTCCGTAAGATCCGAGAGCGGCGCGGCGACCGAGGAGAGGCCGCGGATGGGCGCGGGCGGCATGGTGCAGACGGCGCTTCTCAGGTGCGTGGCCGCGCTTTTGCGGCGGTGGCCGCACGAGCTACGAGGTGAGTTGCTGGGACTAGGCTGGTAACGGGGCTATTGTCCGGCGAGAAGTGGTGGAACATTCTCGTCTTCGAGAGAGAAGGAAATATTTTTGTTTTCGTCTCTATTCTGGGGTGTTATTCTTCTTCGTGTCTTATCCTCGTCGGGTTATCGGGACCCCACGGAGACTCATACCTGAAAATTGGATCCACAACCTCTCCTATATAGCCACACATAGAGACGGCAGAATCAGTGTTCTAAATAATTTAAAGAGTGCTTATCAATGTTCCAAATGAAGAATTCCAACAATATAATTAAAGATGGTATCCCAACTCCCAAGCAAATAAGCAAACAAACCTTTAAAATTTTAAACAATACGGTAGTAGGCTAGTGTCCCACATGTCATAGGGTTATCGGGGTCCCATGCGGGTAGCGGAGATGGGGAGTAAGGAAACTGCCCCGGCCCCGCTTCACCCAATGGAGAATTGTATTTACGTATTAGCATCCCGTGGGGGAAGAAATAGCCTCCAACCTGGCCCCTAATAGATGAATTCTCCGTCAAGGAATGAGGAATGGGGCCCTATTACTATCCCTAGCTGGGATGTAGGGGCAGTTAGGTTGAAGTCCAGAACTAGTCAATCGAAACATTTGACTAGTATTTGGTTTAGTTCTAATATTTGATATTATCCTTAAAATTTTGGTAACGCCAAAAATTTTCTTTTCATTCCCGGGCAAATTTCGGGCGGCCAAAGTGCTCGCCAAATTTCGGGCAGACTTTCTATAACTGATAAATCTTTCCTATTCAAACACGTAAATTTTCTTGATGAAGTCTTCGTGGAAGGTTCTAAAGCTTTCGCGGAAAGTCCTGATGAAAACCGTGTGGGATCTCCGGAAGAGGTCTTGAACGGTCATGATGAAACCGTGTAGCACTCCTGAGGAGATCTTGGACGGCTCCGATGAAAGTGCGTGAACACTCCTGAGGAGGTCTTGGACGGCTCTAATAAAGCCACGTAGCGCTCTTGAGGAGATCTTGGACAACCCTGATGAAGGCGTGCGAGTGCTCCTGAGGAGGTCCTGAACGACCCTAATGAAGCCACGTAGCGCTCCCGAGGAGGTCATATGACATTTATTGTAATAAGTGGACTTAAGACCGACACTTGGTTATTGCTTTTATGTTGAATCGTGATTCGACCTTGTTATCGATGCTCTATCCACTATATGCACTAGCTGCTGATCTGAGACTAGTATAGAAATACACAGAGGGTTCAGATTAAGAGATCCGGTCCCGACACCTTGAGATGATAATATTCACGCAACATTTGGATAGTTCCTAACATATCACTTATAGAATCGAATGTGTGTATGTGCGACATCATAATTCATATAGCAAAAAACAGAAAGATCATTACTTGTAGGTACAGACTTGCATTAGCCAACGCTCTAAGAAGGCATTCTTCAAAAGACTTTCCAATGGATAATCATAATCAAGCAATTATAATTAGCCTTATACACCATTACATTTTCAATTTTTCATTCATCGACATTTACATGATAAGCTCTCAGAAGACGAGAAATTAAAATTCGAGAGAGAATTATTCTCGAATTTAGAAGAAATGCTGCAAAAATTTACCTTTGGTGTTTTAGATTCACTCTTGAGGTGTGCTATGCGAAAGCATCTAGGCCCTTAAAAATGGTTTTGGTAATTAATGATAATATGTGAATATGGGATTGTCGGTGTTTTAGAACCGAACTTACATAAAGATTGTTTGATTCGGGGGTTCCTCTAGGCTCAAGATCACACAGAGATGGAGACATGGGAATTTTATACAGGTTCGGGCCTTCTCCTGGGAGAATAAAAACCCTACTCCTGTGTGTATGTATTGAGTATGCTGGATTACAAGATCAAGCCAGAAAACTAGAGTATTGTGCTTCTAGAAAAATAGCCCTCCCCTTGCTCTGATGATCCTTACCTTTTATACCATCCCAGCATGCACACCGTTGGACCTCTAATAAAAGATCCCTTAACCCTCCAGGTCGTGGCGCCGTTTATGGAGGTTACTGCAGGAGTTAAAACGTTTCCACGTCACCAGGCAATTATCATCATAAAAGGGAGTTAAAATCATGCCATTATCTTAGGAAATAATGGCGTAGTTTACTACCCGTATTTTGAATACAGTGCGGAAGATTCCTTTATCGACTAGGCCCACATGTCTGTAAGCTCTGTCGACTAAGGATTGGTCGTAGAAAGTCTTACGACCAGTTGGTGGTCGTAGGATGGCCTACAACTATGGACCAATCGTAGTAGAGCTTACGATTATGGGATAGTCGTAGAAAGGCTTACGACTATAAGGTAGTTGCAGGAAGGTCCACGACTACAGGGTGATCGTAGGAGGATTTACGACCTCTAGCTTCTCCCTTAAGAATGTTAAGGGGTATACACAAGAGTTATATAACGTCGTTAATACCTATAATATGAATTACAGATATATGATAAAAATAAGGATTGTTATATCATCGTCATCTAGCCCCCCAGCTTAAGCGAAAGTAACTTGCTTGGAAATGAGCTGTAGATGGTCTTACGACCAGTAGGCGGTCGTAGGAAGATGGTCGAAGGAAAGACTCTTCGACTGGTGTTTTATTTGACCAAAAAATAACTTGGTCAAGAAGGTTAAAATATAATCATATGACTTGCACGGTAATTGTAGAAGATCTTACGATTACCAAGTTGTCGCAGTACTAAGGTCGGAAGTAAAATCTTTCCGATTGTCTGTTGCTTTTGACTAGAAAAGACTTGGTGATCGAGGTAATTTCGCTTGAGGTGTGAAAACTGACTCGGCTTCCTCGAACAGACAAATTTAAGAATGCGAAACGACTCTTACAGATCTGTCTGTTGGAGCAGTTCCTGAGGCATCGACAACCGTTGAGTAGCCATGTCTCTTCATCTCCAGGCGAGCGGTTATAAATATTCACCGCAGGTGAACATAAGATCTTTTATCTTCCCCCAAATCGCTCTTTGTCGTTCGTACCTTCGAGTTCTCCGTCGCCAACCAAATCGAGCCCTTCTTCTTTGATTTTCCCGAATCTCGACCTTCTTTTTCCGGGAGAAATGGCCGAAGCCGCTTCCCAGTGGATTGAATCGGAGATGGATGCAGCCAAAATCCAAACTTTGGTCAACTCCGAGAAGATCCCGAAGGAGGAGTTCGTGAAGTGGTTTGAGACTACTGGGCAACAACGGCCGTCAGGTAAGATGGGGCAAATCCCCATCTTTCAAGCGTTTTGTGAGTGCGGCCTCCGACTGCCTGCTCACCCCTTCCTCACGCTCGTACTTGAATACTACGACGTGAAGTTGGTGAACCTTGTTCCCAATTCCATTACGATGTTGAGTGTATTTGTGAACTTGTGTGAGGCCTACCTGGGGATTCCGGCCGATCTGGAGTTGTTCTGGTACTATTATGGAATGATCCGATTAGGCGGAGTCGCTGGTAGTTGCAGCCTGAAGCTCCACGACGGGAAGTCGAAGGAGTACATTCCGATGTTTACTCGGTCATCGTGGCCATTTTGGAAGAAGAGGTGGTTCTACTGGGAGATCACCCACGAGGATAGCCTCTCCTTCGCTAGGAAGCCGGCCGAGAAGATTCCTTCTTGGGACTCGCCTCCCAAGGAAGTTGGTCCGTTGGATGGCATGTGGTGAAGGATTTCATCACGCGCCGCGTCAGCCCTCTTAAGAAGATCGCTCATCAGATGTGGAGGTACTCGAGTCCAACGAACCCGACGAGGGATTACACGAAGGGTAAGTAAAATCTCGAGCTCTTGCCTTCTTGCTGTTAATTCTAAGTTTGGTTTACTGAAGGTTTTCTTACCCTTATAGGCCTTTCACAAGAGGAGATTGACGCTCAAGTCAAGCTCATTTGTGAGAAGGCTCCAGCCCACATTGTGGTGCCTCCGATCCTGGTCGACTTGTCCCCAGAAGACAAAGTGGAGCGCCTGAAGGTAATCAGGAACCAAATCTTTCTTTAGGATTTCGTAGTCGTAGGAAGACTTACGACTAGGGGTTGGTCGTAGAAAAACTTACGACCAAAGGGTTGTCGTAGAAAAGCTTACGACTGATTTTTTTAATATTTCTCTTTCTGATGTTTACAGAAAGTAGGCATGGAGAACCGTCAGGACGACGAAGAAGTCAAACTGACAGTTGGTGCGGCAGAGAAGCGATTTGTTTCTCCCCACCAAGAGGCGCAAGCTTGTTAAAAATTTGCCGACAAAGGAGAGTCTGAGCTCGAGCTCTGCTTGGTGAAGCGAAAGCGAGCGTTCCTCGAGCCACGAGGAGCAAGCTTGGGAAAGCTGCTGGTAAAGGGGGCGTAAAACCAAGCTCCGCTTCCTTGTCTGCGCCTCTTGCTAACCTTGCAGCAGAAAGCGACGCTGTCGAAAAAGCGATCGCGACTGGAATAGATGTAGTGTTCAAGCCCATAGCTCCCAAGATCAAGGTACCCTTCTATTACGATGACAAGGCCTTCGTAGTTTCTACTTCTCGCGGCTTTATCAAGCGACTAGAAAAGGAGAATTGGAAGAGTTTTATGTCTTTTGTGAAGGAGACTGCAACGCCAGCAGTACCTGTGGTTGAGGACGACGCGGCTGTTGAGGTGGTTGAGACAGGTTTCGACCATCCAGAGAGTCAAGAGGCTCCAAGAGCGGTGGTGCTCGATCAAGCTTCACGACCAGACGTGGTCGTAGCTGCTCCTCAACTCGAGTCTCAACCAGACGTGGTTGAGAAAAATTCGAAGAAATCCTCCTTAGGAGGGGTTGCTTCCAAGCTCAAGGCGAGATTTGGCACTAGAAGGTATGCAAAGAAACAAAAGCGTAAGAACAACATTTACCTTTTGCTTTTTACTACCTGATAGCAATCCCCTTTTTTTTTGTGTTTTTAGCCCGTCCTCTCTCTCCATCAAGGATGTTCCTGCCAAGGATTCCACCGCGGTTTCTTCGGCAGGTGGAGAAGCATCAGTGGCGGTGGTCGAAGAACCGTCCGCTACCCAAGCGGCGGGAGATGTCGTTGTTGCTGGCTTGGCTACGACCATTGGAGAGGTCGTAGGGTTAGAAATGGCTACGATCACCGGGGAGGTCGTAGAAACAAGGGCAAAGATGACAACGGGGGAGGCATCCGGCTATGGGGGTGAAACATTTAGTCACCATGCTGGGAAGGAAGTCGCCACAGATGATCCTCCCAGCCTCCAAGGCCAAGCTGTCAATGCCGCTATTCCCGAAAGAGAAGAAGAGATCGAACTCTTCGATCGTACCTTCGGGTTCTTTGCTCCTACCACCGTTATGGGTTCCCGAGCGTTTAGATCTTGTGACCGTGTTCCTCACCCTAAGGACATTCCCAACAGAGGAGACGTTTTCGACAACGGACGCCTCGAAGGGGTATGGTGGAACACAGTCGGCGAGATCGGCAATTGAAGACCCCACAAAGGTGGTATCTTCGTTTGCTCGGACCGCCATGGATGTAAGTGCACGAGGTTTTAGCATTTTCATTCGTTCCTTTTCCGTCTCTTCTTGCCTTTCTTTATGCGAGCAGCTAGGACAAATGGTCACTATTCTTTGAATACCACGAGCGACTTGTCGAGCTGCGACAAGACAAAGCGCAACTCTGCGAGCAAGCGGAGAGGTGGTAAATAGCTATTTTCATAGCCTTCCATGTTTTAGCTACTTACACAGTACTTGCGAGGGTTTGTCGTAGAAAATCTTATGACTAGGTACCAGTCGTAGAAATACTTACGACCAGCATTATTGTCGTAGAAACACTTACGACAAGGAACTGGTCATAGAAGCGCTTACGACCAAGATATTGTCATAGAAATACTTACGACAAGGAACTGGTTGTAGAAGTGCTTACGACCAGGAGCTATGTTAATGTCTACCCTTTAACTTTGTAGGTTTAAGAGCGACGAGAAGACCTTAGCTGACTCTCTCGATTTTGAGAGAGCTGGGAAGAATCAGCTAAGTGAGAAGGTTGAAGACCTCCAGAAGAAGCTTACGGAGGCGGTATCTAGCGAAGTTGCGAGGGCGATTGATCGGTAAGTGCTGAACTTAAGACCGCTTTCGACCTTCTTTTCTTTCTCTGATCCTCATTCCTTTTCAAAGAAAGATCAAGAGGTCCAGACGTGGGAGCAGCGCCATATAAAGGATGCTGCTTCTCACACCGAGAAAGTCACGAAGTTGGAGTCTCAATTAGTTGGTAAGCAACTCTGTACCTGTGGTCGATTGTGTTTTCTTCTTGCGGTCACTTCTTTTTCTAACTGGTTTTATTCTTTTCAGAACAAACGGTGCAAATGAAACGACTCCGCGAGGCTTCGACTCGCAATCAGGAGGAAATGAAGGCTTTGAAGATAAATCTTCAAGGCAACATTTCACTCTTGAACAATGTACTCGGTGGGTTTCGTGCTGAGGGAATTGCTCCTCGTGACGACACATTGTCTGCCTACTCGAGTGCCATTGGTGAGCAAGCCGAAATTTTGCAAGAGTTGGTGAGTACTCTGAGGGCCAACCATGTTGACTCAATAAAGGAGGCGGTCGACGATGCGATAAGTTATGTTTTGGCAAAACTTAAAGCCCGTGACCCCAGCCTTAATGTGCAACCAATCGATGATGACTTCAACTGCCCTGAGGTAGAAGTAAGCCGTTTGATTAAAGAAATGCATCCAGTCGGCAGGAAGGTCTCGGAGGAGATGCAACTGGAATCTCCTTCTTCAGAGTAGCTTGTAATGAAAAACCTGTGAAAACAAGCTTTTGTTGATGTAATGTATATAATCCATCCTGTTTCCTGCAAATCATCTTGTCGAGTAGTTAGTAACTCAAAAGATAATTGACGAAAGATAGACTAAGAAATGAAGTCAAGTTAATAACTTTATCCTAGCTCCCAACTATTTGCTTGATTTATTTAGATAAATCGAGTAAATAGTGTTTAATGGGTTTTCTGAAAAAAATAGGTTTAACTAACTTACAGTGTTTCGATCACGATTATCATGCACCAGTCGAAGGAGTAGGAACGAGTCGACACTAGGAAGCTCCTTCTAGTGGGCAGGACCACGTGCAGAGAGGCTTCGACTAGGTGATGTTTCCATCCCCGACCAGATTAATCAAATCAAGAACGGTCAACTCGAGTTAGATAAACGTCTGGAGTTCTTTAAAAATTTGTTCAACTTATTTCAACGCACTTAGTTGGTTTGCTCTGGTAGCAAGAGTTAGAAACAGAACGACGCTAAGAAGTTCCTTCTAGTGGGCAGGACCACGTGCAGAGAGGAAAGCCTTCGACTAGGTGTTGCAACTTTCTCCGACCAGTTAAAACAAACCAAGTTTGTCGAAAGTAGTCGAGCAGATTTGGACAGTGTACTCGGTTTAATTTACTTTTCAAAAAGATGTATGAAAAAATAAATTAAGGTACTAAGAGTTGGTTTGACATTATTTCAACCGTGTTTTGGACCCAAGCTCTTTGTGTTGGTAAAAAATGGAGGAACAAATCGACTCTAGGAAGTTCCTTCCAGTGGACGGGACCACATGCAGAGAGGAGAGGCTTCGACTAGGTGATGTTACCATCCTTTTGACCAGTGTAAAGATGGGCTGGCATCGGTCGTAGAATGTCTTCGACCGGTGTATTGTCGAGAAGAGTGTCGACTAGGAGGCGGTCGGCGGACCTTGGACCAGGGTATGATTGAAAAATTGTCAAAGCGCTACTCGAAGTAAAACAATAAAGATAGAAAGAACCTGATGCTTTATTGAATGGTTGGTCGTTTACACGTAGAATTTGCGCAGTTGGTCGATGTTCCAAGAATTTAAGAGAATTCGGCCGTCTTCCATTGCCAGTCGTCGAACACAGTCGCATTACTTGAGTACTTATCCATCGCCATGATTCGTTGACGGTTAAGATCAAGATTGAACTAACAGGGCTCGATACCACTTGTTGGACGAAAAGGCGACTAGAGGGGGTGAATAGGAGCACTATCTATTTTTGCTTTAATCTGATTGAAACATGATATTGACTCAATAGCTATGAGAACTATGAAGATCAATACATATAAGCGTGCGAAGACTTGTACTTAATCCCCTTCAAACCCCAAAAAAGCGAGCAAAAACACAAAATCGGCCGATGAGCAGTCTTGAAACAAACGATAGCGGTCGAACCGGATGAGCGATGGCGGTTGTACATGATCCGGTCGAACCGGATGAAAACGATGTCGATCGTTCGCATGAAACGATAAAATCGGGCGAATGAGCAAGAACTGACTGAAAAGCGAAAACAAAAATCGGCGTAACTTTTGATCCGCTTGGCCAAACTCCACCAAATTTGAAACACATCTTCCTAATGATGTTAGGAAGATATTCCAAGCAACGATCGAGAAGATCCACGTCAAAGTTTTGATCTTTTTGCATTTTACCGAAGGAGAATTCAAAACCGAGCAAAAACGTAAAACTGGATCCAAAGCTTGCTCGTGTGTGGATGATGATCAAGATGACCTTAGATGGTTTCGCACTTATCCCAGCAAGCAAGATCAAGAAGAAAAACGAAGCAAAAACTCACGGATCAAAGAAAGACCTCAAATCACCAAATAGAGAGAAAGAAAGCAAATGAACTCATCTTTGATAGAACTTTCTTTGGATTGATTTGATGTGGTATTGGTTTACAGCCACTCCATCAAGGAGGACAAAGACTCAATACATGAGCACGAAATCAAATCCAACTCTCTAGAACCCTAACCTCCACTAATCCTCTCCCTAAGCAAACTAGGGTTCAAACACAATGAAAGGGTTGAGGTGGTACATCCAAAGACACCCCTATTTATAGTGGAGGCTTAGACCTTCTAGAAGAGTAACCCTAATGGGCTCCGTTAAGGCCCAAAACAAGCGGGTCACACTGCACGCATCTCAAAGCGCCGTCTTCACTTTTCTTGACCTAATCCACTTCTTGGCCGCACCGACTTGCTTGCTGGTTGGCATTAGGTCACCAAGGCGTGTTGGTGAAATTACCAAAATACCCCTTCTCGATCTTTTTGCAAAGACCGAGTCCCATCTTCGTGAAGCACCTCCCATGCTTCGCCACGTGTAGGTTGATCCAGCGGCTCTCTTCATGTCGGCAAGTCTCTCCCATCCCGCTCCCACCGAAACCACCATGGCACTTGCGACCTCATGCCGCTTGATCAAACCCGTCAGACCGAATCGCCTGTTCGGACACCTTTGTCCCTCTTGCGCCATGCTTGACTCAATTGACCTCACCGGCATCCCGATCGTTACGGACCTCGGCTCTCCAAGCTTAGTCCCGATCATCTCGCCGATTGACCGTCATTGACCTCCAAGCAACCCGCACATCAATAGACAAAGAAATCGAATCAGGAACAAGTTCTTCACAACTTGACCCACGTTAGTCAAAACATGCATCATGCAACACATATGCCATGACACCCATGAACTTGACCTAACCCAAAAGCAATTCTCCAATTGAAAAGACAATCAGCACAAAATCGGTACTACCGCCATGTTATGGCGGTACTCTGCTTAGACCTATGATAATCTGCCATAATAACGGTTGTACCGCTACCTAGGGAAAACCAAAACTTCCCAAAATACACTCGTTCTGGAAAAACCATACCGCACACATGCGGTCATTCCATGATCTTGATTACTAAACAACCGAGGCACGCGGTACTACCTCAAGATCATGATCGTCTGCATGACTTACACGCAGATGCGACCGATTAATCGACACTTCTTTGAAAATTTGTTTCGACAAACCGAGAACGACATTGCCAATTGTAACATCATCCTGAGATCTCAGGCATATCCCCATGATATCCACATTCTCCCCCTTGATGAACACATTGGCAATTTCCCACAAATACAAATTTTGAGGTTTGAAAAGTAAAAACTCGACGTTTTCGCTCAAAGGCACAACTTGGTCCAAATGCAAGAAAAAGCAAAGGAAATGACCAAGTTGGCTCCAGAATAGTATCAGCAAGTGAGATAGGCAAAAGAAAGTGAGAAAGCTTCATTTTCCAAAAACGAGTCAAAATCTCACTTAAGGTCCATATGAAAGAACAATTGTTCGATATGACCTTTGATCATTGTGAGGATCAAGAATTGCAATTCAAGTTCAGAAGTAGCAATAAAACCATAAGAATGCAAATAAGAAACTCCCCCTCACTATGATCGCAGATTTTCAAATTTTCTCCAAGTAGCTCCCCCTTTTTCATAACTCCCCTTTTTCAAACATTTTCTCCCCTTTAACACAAAATTTTGAAATATCTTCTCCCCCTTTGACAATGGAGTCATCAAGGAATCACGCCTTCCTCTCGTCCAGAGATGACAAATGCATAATGAGGAAAAAGCATAAGATAGAGCATGCATGAAATGCAATGGAGTGGCTTCAATTTTTTTGTATTTTTAAATTTTTGAATACAAGAAGCTTTGGAGATTACCCAGAAGAACAAGTTAGCATTTCTAAAGTTGCACAAACAACACATCAAGCCTAACAGTGCTAGCAAGATCATGATAAGACATATATAACAAAGCTAAGCAAGAAGGCTCAATATAAAGCAATGAATTTTAGCATTTTAAGCAAAGCTTCAAATCAGCAAGTTCATCAACGAGGATCCTAAAATGATCTTGGCCATGTCAAAATGTCAACGTAAGATCCAAAAGCTAACAATGACCACATTAAGAGACAAATAGGTCTGAATTGAATCATTTTGCTCAATTTTCTCAAACGCCCATTTTTCAACAGTTTTTCATTTGCAATGAATATTGAAGTTGACTAATGGTCTAACTTAGTGACAAGATCACGGACTAGGAGCCATCCACAAACTCATCCTAAGTTTAGACCAAAAGTTGATTAAAGGTATATCTTAGTGAAGAAGATCCGGACTAGGAGCCATCCACAAACTCTTCCTAAGCTTCTACCAGGCGACAAATCTTGAGGTTCATGTCGGTTGTGACAAGCGGTCCCCATGAGATCGTTCGGATCATCAAACTATCTCCAAGTTCATGTCTTTGACATGCGGTCTCGTAAAGTAGTTTGGCACAATTTAAGCATAAGACAATCTTGGAAGTTGATTTTTCATTTTCCACAAGAGCAGATTTAGATTCTCAAGAACACAAAAAGCTCAAGTAATGATCAAAGCTAGATTCAAGAGCTAACAAAGCAATTTTGACAGGGCCAATGTCATAAAAGGAGCACTAATTGCGCAACTGGCTAAACAATTCACAAATTGCTAGTTTCTTAGTTCAAGTTGTTTTTCAAGTTCTAGCTCATACAGCAAAGACTTAGTGTGAAAACATGATAATTCTAGCAAGTCAAAGAACTAGACATGGCATTGAGCAAGAATTGAAACACTAAAGCTCCAAAGGGTAATAAGCAAAGCTTCACCAATTTTAAAAGATAAGCAGAAAAGCATATATTACAATGCATCTTTTTGGATTTTTCATATGAATGCAATATGATACAATGAGATGCAAGAAAAGCTCGAAAAGCCTAAAAGATCAAAAAGATCAACAAGTTCAAAAAGAAAATCAAGAAAAGATCAAATGAACAAGGAAAGATCAGAAAAGATCCAACTCCCCCTCAAACCAACCCATAGGGATAAATTACCCCTAACTCACTCCTCAAGGTGGCAAACCTTGTTGGGTCTAAAGGCTTGGTGAGGATATCGGCTAGCTGAGCCTCGGACTCCACAAAATGCAGCACAATATCACCTTTCTCAACGTGATCTCTAAGGAAGTGATAGCGAATGTCTATGTGCTTGGTCCTAGAATGTTGCACTGAGTTTTTAGCAATGTTAATAGCAGAAGTGTTGTCACAGAAGAGAGGAACACTAGCAAAAGTTAACCCAAAATCCTTAAGAGTGGAGACCATCCACAAAATCGACTCTGACAACTAGCGACTACATATTCAAACTTCAACGATGGATTGTGCAATGAAGCGCTTCCTAGAAGACCAAGAGACAAGAGAAGTGCCTAAGAAATGACATGTGCGGATGTGCTCTTCCTATCTAGCCTCTGACCAGTAAAATCGAATCTGAAAACCCCGAATGGACGGTGAAGAAGAACAAGAATACCAAATGCCATCTTGAAGGGTAGAGTGTAAATACCGAAAATGCGCTTAACGGCTTGGCGATGTGAAGTCCTCGGTGACGCTGAAACCTCGCCAGAGGCGGCATCATGAAGTGGATGTCGGTCTTGAGGCCGTCAGTCTGAAGGGAGCCGATCATCTTTGCGGTACTCGCGTTGATCCACGGCTTCTCCTTCCTCATCTGGATCCAAAAGCGATCGATGTCGCCATGGGAGTGGCGATCGACTTGCAATCACCCATCTCAAAACGCTTGAGCAAATCCTTGGTGTACTTCGTTTGATGGATGAAGATCCCTTCCTTGCACTGCTTGATTTGTAGCCCCAGAAAGTAGTTGAGCTCTCCCATCATACTCATCTCAAATTCCCTGGACATGGTCTCAGAAAAACTGGAAACAAGAGCATGAGAGGAACCACCAAAGATAATATCATCAACAGAAATCTGAACAAGCAGGAAGTCATTGCATGCCTAAGAATGAAAAGAGTCTTATCTACTTTTCCCATTTCAAAATCATTCTTAAGCAAGAAGGTCTTAAGTCTATCATACCAGGCTCTAGGGGCTTGCTTAAGACCATACAAGGATTTGGATAACTTGTAAACACGATCAGGGTGCTTGGGATCCTCAAAGCCAGGGGGTTGCCTAACATACACTTCATCCTCTATAAAACCATTCAGAAAGGCACTCTTAACATCTATTTGATGCAACCTAAAACCATTAGATGCAGCAAATGCAAGTAAGATGCGAATGGCTTCTAATCTAGCAACAGGAGCGAAGGTCTCATCAAAATCTAACCCCTCAACCTGGCTAAAACCCTGAGCTACCAATCTAGCCTTGTTTCTAACCACAGAACCATCCTCATTTTGTTTATTTTTGAACACCCAACGGGTTCCTATACCTTTATGTCCACTAGGAGGTTCTACAAGGTTCCAAACTTTATTTCTTTCAAAATTCTCAAACTCCTCATGCATGGCATTGACCCAACTAGCATTAGATAAAGTATGTGATATATCTTTGGGTTCAAAAGAAGCTACAAATGCAGAGTGAGAGAAATGACTCGGATCATGATACAGGCGAGTGACTCGCTCATGGATATTACCAATCATCGATCCGGAGGTGTTGCTTCGAATGTGCAAAGGCGCTGGGGAGATAGCGTCTCCTCGACCTCCATGCAGTCTGGCGGCGAGCGAAGATCAAAGCAGAGCCTCAATTGGAGGTGAAGCGGTCGTCACGGGTTCGAGAGCTTGAGCAGCTTGGGCGGGAACATCGACACATGGTGGAGGAGAAGTATCAAGTTCATGCTCATCTTCTTCAACAAAAATGCTCTCTGTCACTGTAAGTCACGAAACATCGGATCTAGCTCGGGGCTAGTCTCATCAAAAGTGACATTGCATGTCTCTGAACAATGTTAGTTTCAACATTAAAACCGAAAACCCTCGAATGTGCGGGATAACCCGAAATAAGCCATCACAAGTCCTTGATTCAAATTTATCTAGGTTCCTGTCTTGAGAATAAAACACTTCGATCCAAAGACTCGAAAGTGAGAAGCAGAGGTTTTCTACCAAAACGAAGCTCATATGAAGTCTTGCCCAAAGACGGTCTCAAAAGACACGGTTTGAAATATGGCAAGTCAGTAGCAATAGCTTCGCCCAAAACCTCCTCGGTGTGCTATACTCATCGGCATCGTTCTAGCCATCTCGACTAGAGTCTGTTCTTCCTTTCCACAGCGCCATTTTGTTGAGGGGCGTGTGGAGAAGAGAAGCGATGCTCAATACCTTCGGCACAAAAAAAAGAGGCAAAAGAAGCGTTCTTGCACTCCGTACCATTGTCACTGCGGATCGCTCTCAAGGCACCAGGAAGTTCAGAGGCCAAACGAAGAACAAGGTCATGAAAATGATCAAAAACCTCATCCTTCGAAGCAAGAAAGAACACCCAAGAATATCTCGAAAAATCATCGACTATGACAAGAATGTACCAATTGCCACCGATTGACCGAACCCTAGCAGGACCAACAGTATCCATATGAAGCAACTGTCCCGGTCCGTCGGTCATGACCATAGTCAATGGCGGGTGTGAGGCGACAACTTGCTTGCCATGCCTCTGGCGCACATCTGACATCCTTGGCGACTTTGAGTTTAGGCAAACCTCTCATGAGATCAAGGCCGCTAACTCGTGTCAGATGATCAAAACCAATGTGCCCCAAACGTCGGTGGCAAAGCCAGATATCAGAAGAAGAAGCAATTAAGCACTTAAGGGATCCAACAAGAGACTCAGAAAAATCAGCTCCAAAAATTCTACCAACTCTAGAAATCCCAAAACGAGCTCACCAAAAGAATCAAGCACCACGACAGGCATTCTTCTTAAAACGAGTCTCATAGCCATCATCGAGAAGTCGTGAGAGACGAAGGAGATTGTACCTTAGCTTAGACACAAGCGCGGCGTCCTTGAGAATGAACTTGTCGTTCACCCTAATCATTCAGTTCCTTCAATGCGCCCTTGTGTATCATCTCCAAAGGTGATGAAGTCATCACCGGTTGATCGCATGAAGGAGGTGAACCATCTTGAGTCTCCGGTCATGTGGCGTGAACACGGTCGATGAACCATGTGTTCTTCCCCTCCGCGCCAATCACGAAAATCAAGGAACAAAAAGCGATGTGTCTCAACATCTTGGGGTTAGTTAAAAGCGACTTGGGAATCGAGATTGAGACACTCGTCTGAAAGTAGTATGCAAAGCAGATGTGCTATCCTTGACTTTATTAGCGGTTCTATTATGAGCAATGGTAGCAAGAACATGAGATGCATCTGTCTAGGAACATGGTGATAAGCATGTGCAACAAATCCTAAGCTGGGTTTCTTCTTTTGGGCGTGACCATGTCTCATAAAAGCTCTAGGTTGATTAGGTGACATTCTAGCAATATTCCTCTTAGCGTTCTTCAACCTACGCCAACTCAGAACTCAACCAAATGTCCACTCTTCTTGCAATAGGTGCAATGGTATTTTGTACCACTAGGAGAAGCACCTTTTGCCTCAAAAGAAGGTTGGACAAACCGCAGATTTAAAGCAGGTTTTTGCAAGTTGGGTTTTAAATTCAACTAAGCCATTTTCCAAGACACGAATGACATTAGGCTTGGACATGTCTGGAAAGCAGAGTTGTATCCTAAACCTTGCTTCTTAAAAGGAGTTTTAGATTTATCTAGAATCATGTTTAACTGTTTTTCACCATTAGAGAATCTTTCTAAAGTATCCTTGAGATATGCATTCTCTTTTTCAACATTAGCACATGATTCACAAGTCTTGCCCTTAATGGCTCTAGCATGTTTCTCCTTAAGATGAGCAACTTCAAGCTTATAGGCAAAGCACAACAAGCACAAGATGTAGAATCAATTGTATTCTTAAGCTTGGCAAATTTAGCTCTAACTCGCTTCTAGAATATCCTTAACTTCATGTTCACGTTTTAGCGAGAAAGAGCAAAAGCTAGATTTCACATTGCGAAGCATCCAAATTGCTAGACTCTAAGCATTTTTCACATGGAGCAGATTTAACATCAATTAGCTCGGTTCTAGCATTTTCAAGTTGATGCAAAGCAATATCATGAGCAGATTGTAGCTTAGGCGGTTAGGAGTGCAAAGCATGGCGGGATGAACATTCATCAACATCTAGACTCTTAGCATTCACAAGTTCTAATGTCAAATTCTCGACTTGTGACTCTAGATCCTTGTTCCTAGCCATGGTAAACTCTAAAGCCTTATCTCGACTAAGTAATTGCTCATACATGTTATCGCATCTAATGTAAAGGACATCATAAGATGGGAGTACCTCATCATTGTCATCGGCGTCGACGGAGTCGGCCATGAAGCTTACATTGGGTGAAGTCCTTGGCATTCCTTTCTTGTCTTGAGGATCTCCTCCTCCTTGTCCTCCTCGCTTCGAGTCCACATCACTCATGGATTGATCTCCAAAGCGGCAAGGACCCGGTGAGCAGCTTCATGAGCTTACAAACAACATACTTGGGCTTGCCCCTTTAGGCTTCTTCCAGACAAGCTTCTCATTCTTGTGGTTGCCCTTACCTTTCAGCTTGGGGCAGTTGGCCCGGATGTGATATAGCTCTCCACACTCATAGCATGTCACAGGGCCACCTCTCTTTCTGTTTTTGACATTGTTATATGCCCGTGTGACTTTCTTAGCTAAAAGAGCTAAAACAGCCTCAGGAAGACTCTCAAACTCTTCTTGTTGAATAGCAGATAAACACGCAAGAGAAAAACCGTAAGAAGACTCGAACAACCATCGAGTCCTTTGAGAGGATCACCACCAAAGCCATGTTATCCTTCTTAGGATTACCGCCTCTCTTGATCTCATGAGTTTTAGCTTGCTATAAAGCAGCTCCAAAGTGAGATTAGAGATCGATATTCTCCTCTATGGCGCTTGCCTTCATCTCCCACTCCTTGGTGTTGATTGCGGCCAAGAGGTGGGTGGCATTCTCGCATTGAGAGTACTCAATGTCATGACTCTCATCGATTGATCACCTTGTTAAAAGCGAGTAAAGCGTCATTAATGCTCTCGCCAGGCGCATCTCGAATTTGTTGTACTCTCGCTTGTAGACATTCTCGACGACTTGCTTGATGCGGGGACGATCCCCATGGTAAGTTTCGAGGGTGTGCCAAATCTCATGTGCGGTCGCAAGGTTGCAAATCCTATCGTACTCTTGCCTACCAAGCCCAGCATATAGAAGGTTCTTTGCCTTGTTGTTGTTAGCCAAGAGGGCTGCTGAAACCGGCGTAGCAACTTCGGGCAAAACAAGCAGGGATCGAACAACCTCCCATATAGTTTGTCCTTCGCTCTCAAGGAAGACTCGCATGCGATTCTTCCAATAGGCATAGTCGAGCCCATCGAAGACATGCGGCTTAGTCGAGTATTTATCCATCGCCAAGTTCAGTGACCGGTTAAAATCAAGATTGAACTAACCGGGCTCTGATACCACTTGTTGGACCGAAAAAGCGACTAGAGGGGGGGTTAATAGGAGCACTATCTATTTTTTGCTTTAATCTGATTCAAACATGATATTGACTCCAATACCTATGAGAACTATGAAGATCAATACATATAAGCGTAGCGGAAGACTTATACTTAATCCCTTCAAACCCCCAAAAGCGAGCAAAAACACAAAAATCGGCTGATGAGCAGTCTTGATGAAGCGAATGGTCGAGCCGGATGAGCGATGGCGGTTATCGCATGATCCGTCGAGCCGGATGAATAGTGTCGGTCGTTCCACATGAACAGTAAAATCAGGCGAATGAACAGAGAAAACCGCTACCCAGAGAAAACCAAAACTTCCCAAAATACACTCGTTCTGGAAAAACCATACCGCACACATGCGGTCATTCCGCGATCTTGATTACTAAACAACCAAGGCACGCGGTACTTCGCTGCTGCGATCGTGCAGTAACACGCCAGACGACCGATTGTCCTGACACTTGCTGAAAACGCTGTTTCGACAAACCGAGAATGACATTGCCCATGATATCCACAGACCATTTAGACATGCGTCCCGCTGCTTTCCTATTCTGGAGGATCACTCCCAAGGGAAACTCAGACGGCACAATTATCTTGTGCGCCTGAAAATAATGTCGCAGTTTCCTCGAAGACATGAGGAGGGCATAGAGAAGCTTTTGGACCTGAGGGTAACGCTCCTTAGGTCCGTGCAAAACTTCACTTAAGTAGTACACTGGTCGTTGAACGTGTTCACGTTCTCGACTAATCGCGCTCATCGCTCGTGGCATGGCAGCTAGATAAATTAAGAGCGTCTCTTCTGGTTTCGGGGAAACCAGAACAGGAGCACTCGTAAGATATCTCTTGACATCCTCGAAGGCAACGTTTGCCTCTTCCGACCACTCGAAACCCTCGTGCTTCCTTAGAAGTTTGAAGAAAGGTAGTCCTTTTTCTCCCAGTCGTGCTATGAAGCGACTTAAAGCCGCCATGCACCCTGTGAGCTTTTGGACTTCTTTCTTCATGGTTGGAGAGCGCATTTGAACAATGGCCTTTATCTTTTCGGGATTTGCTTCGATCCCTCGTACAGAAACCAGGAATCCAAGCAACTTTCCCGAAGAGACTCCAAACACACACTTCTCAGGATTGAGTTTCAAGCGGTGCTTTCTGAGGTTGTCGAACGTCTCCTGTAAGTCTCAAACATGATCAAACCGTTTGATACTTTTTACGACTAGATCGTCAACATAGGCTTCCAAATTTCGGCCTAGCTGAGGTGAAAAAGTCGATTGCATCAAACGTTGAAAAGAAGCGCCAGCATTTTTTAGACCAAATGGTATTTTGACATAACAAAATATACCAAATAAAGTAATAAATTTGGTCTTTTATTCATCTTCTAGACACATATTAATCTGATGGTAGTCAGAATATGCATCTAGAAAACTTAATATTTCGCAACCGACAGTAGAGTCAACCAACTGATCGATACGAGGTAAAGGAAAATCATCTTTTGGACAAGCTTTATTAAGATCAGTGAAGTCAATGCACATTCGCCACTTACCGTTAGACTTCCTAACCATTACAAGGTTGGCCAACCGCTCTGGGTGGTCGACTTCTTTTATAAAGCCTGCTTTAAGCAGCTTGTCCAATTCTGACCTTATAGCATCTCGTCGATCAGGGGCAAATCTCCGTAATTTTTGTTTTACGGGTACTTTGTCAGGCCGTAAAGCTAGCCTGTGCTCAATCACTTCCCTGGAACTCCGGGCATGTCGGATGCTTGCCACGCGAAGACATCTGCGTTTGCTCGGAGGAAAGTGATGAGGGCGTCTTCCTACTTGGGGTCGGAAGTATCCCCGATGCAAACAGTCTTCGAAGGTTCCTCCTGATCCAGGGGAACCTCTTTGACTTGGTCGTTCGGCTTAGGCGTGACTTTGAAGCTTCGAGCACTTGGTGAAGGCGCCTTTTTCTTCTCGAGTTGGTATCGACCTACCAACTCGAGGGATCGACAGTCTGCGTGTGCGCCATCTTCTTATCACAATGAATCGTGATTACTCCTTTGGGACTGGCATCTTAAGACATTGATACCCATAATGAGTTGCCATTAAGAATTTTGCCAAAAGTCGGTCGTCGAAAGTCTGGCGTTATATCTTGAAATGTCGAAATCGGCAAATATCGAAATCCATTAATAATGATGAACCAACTTATGATAAATTAATGGATACGCTTGATGACTTAAATGAATATCTTGGAAAAGAAAAATCAAAATATAAGATCTTAAGAAGAGAATTTATTTCTGTAAAAAATTCTTATGAGGGGCTAAAGGAAGCTCATGATTTGCTTATCCAAGAATATTCAAGCAAGTCTTGTTCTAGCATAGGAATTACATGTGATATTATTGATGATGTGCTTAGTATAGAAATTGCTAAAACTAGTGCATCTATTTCATGTAATGATCCTATTGCTTTGCCATGTTGCTCTAGTGTTTATGCTAATCATGATATTGTTGAGCTTAATGATGCAAAGCTTATTGTTGAGAACAATGAGTTAAAAGAACAAGTGACCAAGCTAAGCAAAAACTTGGAAAGGTGCTTCAAGGGTATGGCCACTCTTGACAAACTTTTGAGTGAGCAAAGGTGCTCATTCAATAAGGAAGGTCTTGGGTATGTGCCTAAGAAAGGTAAAAAGCCGGCAAACAAGCCCACAAGATTTGTGAGGCAAAATGGTAAGTATTACCATAAGTGCCCGGAAGTAGGACATATGCAACAAAATTGTCCTAAGGGTAAGATTCCGTCTATTGGTTTATATGATTCATGTTATATGCTTAGAAAGACTAAGGATGGTAAAGTAGTTGCTCGTTTTGTTGGCACTTCAATTTTAGACGCTAAAAATAATGCTATTTGGGTGCCTAAATCCTTGGTTACTAACCTCCAAGGACCCAAACAAATTTGGGTACCTAAAAGAACTTGATTCTTGTTTTGTAGGTGAACTATAAAACCGGTGGAAAACATTGGGTGCTTGATAGTGGATGCACTCAACACATGACCAGTGATAGGAAAATGTTCACCACATTCGAGAATGGAAAAGGAGTAGATAAGATCACCTTTGGCGATAATAGCAAAGGAAAGGTAATAGGTTTGGGTAAAATTGCTATCTCTAATGACCTTTCTATTTCCAATGTATCTTTAGTAGAATCATTGAATTTCAATTTGTTATCCGTTGCTCAAATTTGTGATCTTGGACTAATTTGTTCATTCTCAAGTGAAGGTGTTACCATATCTTATGCAAAGGATAGCTCTTTAGCTTTCAAAGGTTTTAGATTTGGAAATCTTTATTTGGTTGATTTTGTATCAAGTGAATCATGTTTAAAAACTTGTTTAATGGCAAAAACCTCATTGGGTTGGCTTTGGCATAGAAGGCTAGCTCATGTTGGAATGATTCAACTTAAAAAGCTTTTCAAACATGATTTAGTTGTTGGCTTGAAAGATGTGAAGTTTGAGAAAAATAGACTTTGTAGTGCTTGTCAAGCCGGTAAACAAGTCGCTAATTCTCATCCTTCCAAAAGTACCATGTCAACTTCTAGACCATTGGAACTCTTACATATGGATTTGTTTGGGCCAACAACCTATAAGAGTAGCGGGGGAAATAGCTATTGTTTAGTCATTGTGGATGATTCCTCAAGATACACATGGGTATTCTTCCTAGATGATAAAAGTGAAACCTCCGGGATTTTCAAAAGATTTGCAAAAAGGGCTCAAAATGAATTTGATTTCAAAATAAAGAAAATTCGTAGTGATAATGGTACCGAGTTCAAGAATACTAAAGTTGAAGACTTTTGTGATGAACTTGGTATAAAGCACGAACTTTCCGCAACCTACACACTGGAGCAAAATGGAGTTGTAGAAAGGAAAAATCGTACATTAATTGAAATGGCTAGGACAATGCTTGATGAGTACAATACTTCTGATAGTTTTTGGGCGGAAGCTATTAACACCACTTGTCATGCCATAAATCGTCTTTATTTGCACCGTCTTTTGAAAAAGACTTCCTATGAGCTTATTGTAGGAAGAAAACCAAACATCTCTTACTTTCGTGTATTTAGTTGTAAGTGTTATATTTTAAAGAATGGTGTTCGTCTTTCAAAATTCGATAGTCGTTGTGATGTTGGTTTCTTGCTTGGTTACTCTTCAAATAGCAAGGCTTATCGTGTCTTTAACAAAAACTCCGGTTTAGTTGAAGAAAGGCACGATGTGCAATTTGATGAAACTAACGGCTCTAAAAAAGAGCATGAGAATTTGGATGATGTAGGGAATGAAGCTTTGAGAAAAGCAATGGAGTATATGAAAATAGGTGACATCAGGCCCGAAGACGAACCATCATCTTCCACACAAGTTGAGCCTCCAACCTCTACTACAAACCAAATACAAATTGATGAAGATGAGGACAATAGGGAAGATGATCAACCATTCAACCTACCACCAAGAATTCACAACGCAATTGCTAAGGATCATCCAATAGATCAAATATTGGGTGATATAAGTAAGGGTGTTCAAACTCGATCTCGTATTGCTTCTTTTTGTGAACATTACTCTTTTGTCTCTTCTATTGAGCCAAAGCATGTAGAAGAAGCACTTGAAGATCCAGATTGGGTGAGTGCTATGCATGAAGAACTCAATAACTTCACCCGAAATGAAGTTTGGACATTGGTGGATCGATCCAAGGAACAAAACATTATTGGTACTAAATGGGTCTTTAGAAACAAACAAGATGAAAATAGATTGGTTGTTCGAAACAAAGCAAGATTGGTCGCTCAAGGGTATTCACAAGTTGAACGTTTGGATTTTGGTGAAACATTCGCTACCGTAGCTAGGCTTGAGTCAATTCGGATATTACTTACTTTTGCATCATGCTTTGATATTAAATTATTTCAAATAGATGTTAAAAGTGCTTTCTTAAATGGTGAAATATCCGAACTTGTCTTTGTTGAACAACCTCCCGGTTTTGAAGATCCTAAAAAGCCAAATCATATCTATAAATTCTCCAAGGCGCTCTATGGTCTTAAACAAGCTCCTAGAGCATGGTATGAACGCCTTAGAGATTTTCTAGTCTGAAAAGGATTCAAAATCGGGAAAATTGATTCAACTTTATTTACTAAAGTTTTAGATAATGAATTCTTTGTATGTCAAATTTATGTTGATGATATCATTTTTGGGTCTACTAATCAAGATTTTTGCAAAGAGTTTGGTGATATGATGTTTAGGGAATTTGAAATGTCCATGATTGGAGAATTGTGTTATTTCCTTGGACTTGAAATCAAGCAACTCAAAGATGGGACTTTTATAAGTCAAGCCAAGTACGTGAAGGATTTACTTAAAAGGTTTGGCATGGAAGACGCAAAGCCCATCAAGACTCCCATGGCTACAAATGGTCATCTTGATCTAAATGAGAGAGGTAAACCGGTAGATTTAAAGCTTTATAGATCTATGATTGGTAGTTTGCTTTATCTTACCGCATCTAGGCCCGATATCATGTTTAGTGTTTGCATGTGTGCACGTTTTCAAGCAACTCCAAAACAGTGTCATTTAATGGCCGTTAAAAGAATACTAAGATATTCAAAGCATTCCTCTAGCATTGGCCTTTGGTTCCCGAAAGGTGCTAAATTTGATTTAATTGGATATGTCGATTACGATTATGCGGGTTGTAAAGTGGATAGAAAGAGCACCTCGGGTAGTTGTCAATTCTTAGGAAGATCTCTAGTATTATGGTCATCCAAGAAACAAAACTCCGTAGCTTTATCCACCGCTGAAGCCGAATATGTTTCCGCGGGAAGTTGTTGTGCTCAATTGCTACGGATGAGGCAAACATTGATGGATTATGGAATTAAATTTGATAAAATGCCTCTTTTGTGTGACACTGATAGTGCGGTGAAAATTGCTAATAACCCTGTTCAACACTCAAGAACCAAGCATATAGATATCCGTCACCATTTCTTGAGAGATCATGTGAGCAAGGGAGATATTGAGATTAGCCACATAAGAACCGAGGACCAATTAGCGGATATTTTCACCAAGCCATTAGATGAAGGTCGCTTTTGCAAATTGAGGAATGAGTTAAATATCATATATCATTCAATTGTTGTTTGAACTCTTGCCTCATTTTATGTGTTTCATTTGATGTTAGTTGAGTATTTTATGAAAATATTTTTCAAATCTTTATTAAAAATAGCTATGATCATAAAAATTATGTTCCTATATAGACAATAGTCTATTCTATGCATAATGATCCTTAATGATATTTATTTGAGTGCAAAACTAGGCATCATTTGCAAAATTATCTCAGTTCCTAGAAAATCCAGGAAATCCCAGGATAATCGGAACAACTTGGCGTTATCTGTGGCGATGCGACAGCGTTATAACAACGAACGGCAAAGTCTTGAACGGCCGGTGAGCATTTGTCGTCTGACGCGTCGGTTTGGGAGAGAAAATAACTCCTTTGCAGTTACCTTTCTTTCTCTTAACCCCCGGAAACGGTTCGTCCGCCCCTTTTCCCGTCCGTTCCTTTCTCGCGTTTTCTCTCTGTCGTGCCCGAGCCCCTCCTCAAATCCACTCGAAATCTCGTCATTTCTTTGACTCTTCGTGTTGCCTACCTCTCTAGGGTTCAACTCCTTCCAATCTCAAGGTAAAACGATGTTTGATTTGCGTTTTATCTCTTTTTGGAACCCTAGGATATCCCGTTTAGGGTTTGGTGAAAATGTGTTGAATCTCTGTAGTTCTAGTTGAGTAAAAGTTGTTTTTTGGTGTCTTATGATGTTTGCGCATCAGATCCATGGATTCACTCCATGAAAAATCACCAAAAATGCACAATTTTATCAACCCTAGAAGTCGGTCAGGAAAATCGGAACGGCCGGTTCTTGGCTGATGCGCCATGATCTTGATCGTCTGCATCGCCAATGAACGGCGGTACGACCGATTGTCCTGACAGAAAAACAGAAATTTCAATTCTTTTTCACTAAATTCAATTCCAATCATTCCTTTGAATATCTTGTAACCTATTCTTTGGTTCTGAAGATGCCTAGGATGAGAATTGCGATAAGGAAGTCTCATGGACCCCCTCGAGGACAGTCGTCTCCTCAATCCTCTGTCGCTCCTACTCAATCACCTCCTCGTTGACGTACGGCAGCTCCAACGCAGCAATCACGTTCAGTTCGTCAGAAGGTCGTGCATGGCAAAGGGAAAGGGCTAGCGCCAGCATCTGAGATAGAAGCAAGCGAGGAATATTCTTCAGACGATGAGACTCAGTCAGCACCATCCTCTCCAGAAGGCACCTTTGATAACTTAGGAGATCCTCCACCGTCTCCACAGGATTTGCGACTTCTATCAGCGGATGACTACGCAATAAAAAGGCATGTCAATCAATACCTTCTCAAGTCTGACTCTATAAATCCAAGATTTCATACTATTTTTCAAGAGCAAGTTTATGAGCAACTTTATGGAAGAAACAGAAAATTTGCTGATCATAAATGGATCAAGTGGACTCACTTAAATGACTTGGATAAATACAGTGGAGTGTATCAGTTATTCTATGATGTAGGTCTTCACGACCTTGTGGCTTGAAAGCAAAACTATGATGATGAGCTCATTCAACAGTTTTACGCCACAGTTCATGTATCAGCTAATTTACAATCTTTTAGATGGATTTCTGTGGCTAGAGATTTGCAAAGTACAAAGGAAGAATTTGAGCAAATCTTAAGAGTAAGGTCTAGTTCTTGGGAGAAAATCTTTGATAGTCCAACTTTACTAGCTCCTGCTTGGTCTGATTATTATCACTCAAATGTCAAATGCAAGCTAGGGACCATCACTGGACTTAGGCCTTTACCGAGCATAATCAACAGGATAATCAATCACACTTTTTACCCTAAGAGTGGCAATTTTGATGCTATCAGGGGACACGCCTGGAACATTATAGATCATATTATGCGAGGCGTAAAATTTGATGTTGTGGATGTTATCCTTCAGGGCATAGTCTCATCCAAGAATGATAGAGTCAAGAGGATTTACTATGCACCTTATATTATGGCTCTGATTTCTCAGAAGATAGCATATCATGGTGGTCTTGGATCAGTTCATAAATCTTATAGGCCACGAGACAGCATTCCTCCTCGATAGGTTATTGAGGATGATGCCGGTGAGGCTCCTGCTACTGCTGTTGAGGCTCCTGCTGATAGCACTCTTGCACAGATTCTTAGCTCACTACAAGATATCAAGGCTGAACAAGCAGAATTTCAGAATGAGATTCGAGGCAGATTACGTGAGATGGAGCGAGCTCAGAATGATTTCTACGATGAGACTCATAACAGGATGGCTGCTATGACGGAGAGTATCGGTGACATAGAAGGATTATTGAAGGCTCCTTCGCGATACGCTTACACTCGTCGCCCTTCTAGGACATCCTCTGTGCCTCCTGTACCTCATCCTGCTCCTCTGATTTACGCTTGACTCTGTTGCTCCAAAGCACCGATCCACCGTGGTAGTGCCTCAGGATCCAGCACCAGTCACCGAGATAGTTGCTTAGGATCCAGCCCCAGCTACAGTGTCAGCTTCTTCGGATCCGGCACCTACTGCTTCAGTTCCTCAGGATTCGTCTGCAGCTCCTCCTCCAGAGTAGGTCACCGCTTCTCAGGACTTCGCTCCTCTGGCCCCAGACTCTCCGGCTCTTGCTCCAGTCCCCGCTCCTACTCCAGCACAGGACCCGGCTTCCCAGGACATCGTCCCTCCTCCTCAGAATCCCATTGTCTGAGTTGTTTTTGGTACCTTGATGCCAAAGGGGGAGAGAAGTGAAAGTGAAAAGATATAGAAGACATAGCTTTAGGGGGAGCAAGCGCAAGCTTTTGCTACTATATATGGACTTATTATGTAATGTTGAACTTATATGTGCTTGTAATAGTTTAATTATGCGTCGTTTAACTTGTTGAACTTGTTGGATGCTTATGTTATTATCTTAAATGCAATCTCACTTATTGTCTTATCTTAGTATTGCATTTCCTCAAGTTCATATATGCTAAAGAAACTCTGCCAAAATTTCAAAATCTCTTCATGTGCTTGCTAAATTGTTCTATCTTTTTATGCACATGTTTAGGGGGAGTTTTCTTTAAATTAGACTTAACAAGAAAATAATTCTCATACATTCATTTGTGCTCATTGTAAGAATTGTTTCTTTGTTAAGACATCAATAGAATATACATTCATAGTATATTCAAACTAATCTTTCTCACATATTATTAGTGTTGTCGTCAATTACTAAAAAGGGGGAGATTGAAAAGCATCTAGGCCCCTAAAAATTGTTTTGGTAATTAATGACAATATGTGAATATGGGATTAACAAGTTTATTGAGTATTTACAAGGTTAAGTCCCATTGGTGAACTTGTTGACGCAAAGATGCATGCCAAAGGAGAAAATGAAGATCCACAAGGCTTAAAGACAAGGTACTTGTAGTCTAGGTCCCTTTTCTATTTTACCGGTCTTAGGAGTTTGGTTGAAAGACCGGATTATAGGTTAAACGCCGTACTATTAAGAGGGATCATGGCTAATAGCTTGATAGCATGTTCTTGTGCCATATGGATCAATTTAGGATCATGCATGCATTTGAATTTGAAATTAAAATTGAACTTGAGAATTTTGACACTTACATCCAAAATCGGTAGTCTGCAAGATTATACTTGCGGTCGTCGTATCGCTTAAGTCTTGATATGACCGGGCATTACTTGGCGGTAGTACCGCATTTTGAAGGGAACAACCAATTAAGCGAGCAAGCGGAACGACCGGCTCCTTGAACGGTCGTACCGCAAAGCGGTCTTTCCGAAATTTAGTTGGCGGTTCAATAAAACCAGAAACGTTGCAAATTGCCTCAGACTTTCTCATGGAAATCGGTCGTACTGCCTGTGGCTAACGGTCGTACCGTTTTGCGGTCGTTCCGATTTTTATGAGGCGGTTCAATAAAAACAGAACAAGTGTAAAATCTGCTCAGAAACTCATCTGGAAATCGGACGTTCCGTTTTTGGGAACGGTCGTACCGGCCTGCGGTCATTCCGATTTTTATATGGCGGTACAAAAATTCCAGAACCATTGCAAATCTTGAGCAAATTGCGAAACCCTACAAACGGTTGTACCGCTCGTAGAAATGGTACGACCGGGGAAATCGAACATACCGCACGTTTGCCTGCGGTCGTTCCGACTGGGTGTCCAATGGCTACTTTCTCTATTTTTAGTAACTGTTCTAGCCGTTGTCAGCGCGTTGACCTGAGGGCGGTACGACCGCAAGTTTGCCTGCGGTTGTTCCGATTTTTCTGAGAGTTGGGGATTTCATGCCCAACGGTCATAATTGTTTGTGGGGGCTATAAATACCCCCCAACTGCTCAAGTCAGGTAAGACAGAGTTCATTGAACATCCATAGAGCTTTGAGAGCCTTGTGCACCCACTCAACACTCAAAACCTCTTGTGCATTCATTGTGAGCTTGTTGAGATTCATTCAAGTGCATTCATACTCCTAGTTGATCCATTTGCACTTGAGTACCGTCAAGTGAAGACCGGTGATCTATTACTCTTGGAGTGTTGCTGCACTCCTAGATGGCTTGGCGGAGAGCACGGTGATCTCTTCAAGAAGATTGTGAAGAGGCCCGGTGCAAGCTTCTGAGTGGTTCGGTGTTCACCATCTCCGGAGCGGAGGAAGAACAACCATAGCGAACGAGGGAAGGCTTAATTCGTGGAGCCGGCTTGAGAAGTCAAGCTTCCTCAACGTGGACTAGTGAAGAACGGCAAGTCTTCGATACCACGGGAAAAACATCATCGTGTCTTTGTGGTTACTTCTAGTCTTTACATTTCTGCATTTATATTTCTAGCTTGTTTATTGTGATTAAATTGCTTAGCTAGAAGTATAACTTGTTTAGACTAAGTTATTAATTGGCTAAAATTGTTAAATTGTTAAAAAGTTTAAAAACCACCTATTCACCCCCCTCTAGTCGGTTATCCTTGATCCTACACAGGTGCTTGGGCAAGTTCTCGAGATGGGTTCTCGAGCAGGTTATTGATATGCTGAAGTTCCTGAGCTTCTTCTGACTGGTATTGAGCGTGCCCAGGCAAATTTCTCTGAGCCATGACTCGTTTCCGTCGGTTTGTTTCAGAATCATTCATACCTGATCCTTGAGCTTGCCTTAATGGAGTGCGATGATATCAAGGATTTCCTTCACGTTCATCAGAGTACGGACTTTGGTTGTCATCGGAGGTGTCCTTATCATTGCCACGAGCGGTCGTAGGGAGTGATCTTCGGGGAGCATCTGCAGCCTTGTCTCTGGGAATGTTATGGCTACCTGAGGGTAGGACGAAGACCTCCCGTTGATGATCTCCACCTGCGCTAGAGACCTCCTCGCTTGAGGAGTCGTCGAATGACACCATCTGGCGACTTGGAGCAAACCCCTCCAGGAAGGGGAATTCCGGGTTATAACCGTCTCCGTCAGCAAGCGGGTCCTGCGTTGGGATGGTCGAACTTGCAGGAAGAGCATGTTCGATCGCATCCTTCGCTGGGCTACTCAGAGAGAGAGAGAATCAGCCGATGCCGATGAAGATTCGGAATTGTGACTTCCAGGAGTTGTCACACTAGGTCGGATTGTTTTAGGCGGATTTGGACATTTGGAGAGGGAGGCCTCGCTGTGCCCTGAGTCTGCCTTGGGACAGCCCTCATTGTGGTCGGATTGACCCTTGTCCTCTGAGAAAACTGGTTCCCCATCTGGACATACAGTTCTGGGGGATAAGAATCCCTCCTCAACTCCATCGATGGTAAGGTCTCCTAGAGAAAGGTCTCCGGAGGCGACATTACCATTGGATGTTGCATCACTCGGCTCATAGTCGAAACCGGCTTTCATGTCGATATCTACATAATCGGCCAAGTCGAACCAGTTCTCCTCGTTTTACTCTCCTGCCATGAGAGCATGAGAATTGGAAAGACAAAGGAAGGCTGATGACTCGAGAGTTCCCACGGTCGACGCCAACTGTCAGTGTTTTAGAACCGAACTTACGTAAAGATTGTTTGATTCGGGGTTCCTCTAGGCTCAAGATCACACGAGATGGAGACACGGAATTTTATCTGTGTTAAGCCTTCTCACGGGAGAATAACAACCCTACTCTGTGTGTATGTATTGAGTATGCTGGATTACAAGATCAAGCCAGAAAACTAGAGTATTGTGCTTCTAGAAAAATAGCCCTCCCCTTGCTCTGATGACCCTTGCCTTTTATACAGTCCCAGCATGCGCACCGTTGGACCTCTAATAAAAGATCCCTTAACCCTCCAGATCGTGGCACCGTTTATGGAGGTTACTGCAGGAGTTAAAACGTTCCCACGTCGCCAGGCAATTATCATCATAAAAGGGAGTTAAAATCGTGCCATTATATTAGGAAAGAATGGCGTAGTTTACTGCCCGTATTTTGAATACAGTGCGGAAGATTCCTTTATCGACTAGGCCCACATGTCTGTAAGCTCTGTCGACTAAGGATTGGTCGTAGAAAGTCTTATGACCAGTTGGTGGTCGTAGGAGGGCCTACGACCATGGACCAATCGTAGTAGAGCTTACGATTATGGGATAGTCGTAGGAAGGCTTACGACTATAAGGTAGTTGCAAGAAGGCCCACGACTACAGGGTGGTCGTAGGAGGATTTACAACCTCTAGCTTCTCCCTTAAGAATGTTAAGGGGTACACACAAGAGTTATATGACGTCGTTAATACCTATAATATGAATTACAAATATATGATAAAAATATGGATTGTTATATCCTCGTCAGGGATTAACGTGTTTATTGAGTATTTACAAGGTTAAGTCCCATTGGTGGTTTTGATGACCTGGAGGTGCACGTAAAAGGACTACATGAAGATCATTTGGCTCAAAGACAAGGTACAAATAGTCTAGGATCATTTTTATTTTACCGGTCTTAGGTGAATTGGTTGGAAAACCGGGTTATAGGTTAGATAGCCGTACTATGAAGAGGGTTCAAAAATCGAGTACGTTGAAAGTGAATGATACCACAAATGCTCAAATCATACTTGGTTTAAATCTTGGATTTATTTGAATTGGTTTGGCCTTGATTCAAATTTGTTGAAAACCTTGAAGGCCGGACTGACCGACAGTGTATGGCCGGACTGACCGGAGTCCCGGACCAAATGGGACGGTCAGCTTTTTCCAGAAGGTTGGTTTTCTTGGATTTGCTGGAAATTCTCTGGTCCAGACTGACCGGGGTCCCGGGTCAAGGACCCGGTCAACATTTTCCAAAAAATTGCATTTTTGAGATTGCTTCGTATTTTCTTCAGGCCGGACTGACCATAGGTCAAGTCCCGAACTGACCGCGGTCCTGGATAAAAGGCCCGGTCAACTTTTAACAGAAGCATGTTCTTCTCTTAATTTGCTTTTTGGCAGCCCGGACTAACCGCGCATTCACCTGCGGTCTGATCGGACCCCTTGTAACGGCTAGTTCCTCAGTGCATTTAATGCGTTTTAGAGAGGAACAGTCGACCGTTACTGCAAGCCGGACTAACCGCATACATACCGCCGGACTAACTGGGCTTTTTGAGTTTTTGGGGATTTCGTGCCCCAACGGCTAGTACAGTGGGTGGAGGCTATAAATACCTCACCCACTATAGCTAGAAAGTTTTGATGAACCTCATTGAACACTCTTGAGCCCTTTGCATTGTTTTCAACTCATTGAGAGCATTTAATTCCTTTTGCAAAGGTAGTTGAGGTTTTTCCAAGAGCATTTAGTAGGGTTTGATCATTGTGGCATTTGAGCATCTTCAAATGAAGAATTCTTGTTCTATTACTCTTAGAGATTGCTGTCTCCTAGATGGCTTGGAGTTGGTTCGGTGATCTTCTCAAAGAAGATTGTGAGAAGACCCGGGCAATTATGAAGGTTGGAGCTCGCCTATCCGGAGAGGAGAAGAGCTACCACTAGTGATCGAGGGAAGTGCTTGTGTGAAGCCGGCTTGAGTTGATTAAGCTTCCTCAACGTGGATTAGTGAAGACCGGCAAGTCTTCGGTACCACGGGAAAAACTTCATTGTCTCATTAGTGGTTATTTCTAGTCTTTACTATTTCCACATTTACATTTCTAGCTTATTTCTTGTGTTGAATTGCTTAGCTAGAATTATATCTTGTTTAGAGTAAGTTGTTAATTGGCTAAGATTGTTAAATTGTTAAAAAGTTTAAAAACCTCCTATTCACCCCCCCTCTAGTCGGTTATCCTTGATCCTATAAGTGGTATCAGAGCTTGGTCTCTCATTGATTTAGACTTAACCGTCTAAAAGAGAAAATGATGACTAGTGAGGGAATTGCTATAGGAAATGCTCCTTTCTTTGATGACTCTAATTATGCTTATTGGAAAATTAGAATGTCAATTTATTTAAAGGTCATGAGTCCAAGCATTTGGAAAATCGTAAATGAGGGTTACGTCATGCCTCTTAATCCACTAGTTCCCACGGATCAAGAGATGCGTAATGCTCATTTAGATGCCCAAGCTATGAACGCTCTCTTTGGCGCTTTGAACGCGGATGAGTTCAATAGAGTGAGCAATTTGGAAAACGCTCATGATATTTGGACCACTCTCTCGGAAATCCATGAGGGAACATGCACGGTCAAAGAAGCCAAATTACATAGGCTTCGGATCAAATATGAGACATTCATAATATTGCCTCATGAAAACATCAATGAGATGTATTCAAGACTCAACAACATTGTGAATGAGCTCAAAAGCCTTGGAACTAACCTTCTTGATGTTGACATTGTGTGCAAGATTCTTAGAGCTCTTCCGGACAAATATGAGACGTTGGTGACACTATTTCTCAACTCTCCCGAGTTGCCAAGAATGACACCAACGGGGCTTTTGGGCAACCTCATCACAAATGAGTTGTTCAAGAAGGACAAGGAAAAGCCCTTGGAGACATCTTCCTCAAAGAAGAAGATTACCGCTTTCAAGGCCCAAGCGGAATCAAGTGATGATGAGGATGAAGAAGAAGACTCCGACGAGGAGTATGCACTTCTTGTAAGAAGAATGAAGAGAGTCATGAAGAGACGCCCCAATAGAAGCTACAACTTCGACAAGTACAAGAAGGGCCAATCCTTAAATGACAAGAATCGTTATAGCAACATTCAATGCTATAATTGTGAAGAGAAGGGGCACATTGCTTCCCGGTGCCTTGCAAACAAGGATAACAAGGGCAAGTCATTCAAGAAGAAGGAGTATAATGGCAAGAAGAAGCTTTTCAAGAAGCTTTACAAAGATGGCAAGCGTGAAGCCCACATTGGAGAGTGGGATTCAAATGATGAATCAAGCGACTTCGATTCTGACGAGGATGAGTCTCCCAAGAAGAAGGGACTCGTTGGCATCGCCATCATGGAAGCTCCGTCGCTATTCTCTACTCCTACTTGCCTCATGGCAAAAGGAGATAAGGTAAAATCCATTGATAATGATAAACCAACTTATGATGAATTAATGGATATGCTTGAAGAAATAAATGAATATCTTGGAAAAGAAAAGTCAAAATATAAGGTCTTAAGTAGAGAGCATATTTCTCTAAAAGATTCTTATGAGGGGCTAAAGGAAGCTCATGACTTGCTTATCCAAGAATATTCAAGCAAGTCTTGTTCTAGTGTAGGAATTACATGCGATATTATTGATGATATGCCTAGTATAGAAATTGCTCAAATTAGTGCATCTATTTCATGTAATGATCCTATTGTTTTGCCATGTTGCTCTAGTATTACTGCTAATCATGATAATGTTGAGCATAATGATGCAAAGCTTATTGTTGAGAACAATGAGTTAAAGGAACAAGTGACTAAGCTAAGCAAAAGCTTGGAAAGATGCTTCAAGGGTAAGGCTACTCTTGACAAGCTTTTGAGTGAGCAAAGGTGCTCATTCAACAAGGAAGGTCATGGGTATGTGCCAAAGAAAGGTAAGAAGCCGAAAAACAAGCCCACAAAGTTTGTGAGGCAAAATGGTAAGTATTGCCATAAATGCTGTGAAATAGGACATGTGCAACAAAATTGTCCTAATGGTAAGACTTCATCTCTTGGTATATATGATTCATGATATATGTTTAGAAAGACTAAGGATGGTAAAGTAATTGCTCGCTTTGTTGGCACTTCAATTTTAGGAGCTAAAAAGAATGCTATTTGGGTGCCTAAATCCTTGGTTACTAAATTCCAAGGACCCAAACAAATTTGGGTACCTAAAAGAACTTGATTCTTGTTTTGTAGGTGAACTATAAAACCAGTGGAAAACATTGGGTGCTTGATAGTGGATACACTCAACACATGACCGGTGATAGAAAGATGTTCACCACATTCGAGAATAGAAAAGGAGTAGACAAGATCACATTTGGCGATAATAGCAAAGGAAAGGTAATAGGATTGGGTAAAATTGCTATCTCAAATGACCTTCCCATTTCCAATGTATCTCTAGTAGAATCATTATATTTTAATTTGTTATCCGTTGCTCAAATATGTGATCTTGGATTAATTTGCTCATTCTCTTGTGAAGGTGTAACCATTTCAAATGCAAAAGATAGCTCTTTAGTTTTCAAAGGTTTTAGATTTGAAAATCTTTATTTGGTTGATTTTAGCTCAAATGAATCATGTTTAAAAACTTATTTGATTGCAAAAACCTCATTGGGTTGGTTTTGGCATAGAAGGCTAGCTCATGTTGGAATGATTCAACTTAAAAAGCTTTTCAAACATAATTTAGTTGTTGGCTTAAAAGATGTGAAGTTTGAGAAAAATAGACTTTGTAGTGCTTGTCAAGCCGGTAAACAAGTTGCAAATTCTCATCCTTCCAAAAGTATCATGTTAACTTCTAGACCATTGGAACTCTTACATATGGATTTGTTTGGGCTAACAACCTATAAGAGTATTGGGGGTAATAGCTATTGTTTAGTTATTGTAATACTCCAAATTTATTTAAGTGAGAAGAAATAATTTAGGGAGAAGAACCAATTAGAAAATGGATTTAACTGAAGTTTAGAGGGGGGTGTAACACATCGAAACGTGTTAGAGAGAAAAAAAATAGTTAAAAGGATTTTTCTGAAATTTCTACAAAACTTGGGCCATGTGCTTTTGGCCCACAGCACCAAGGTCCAAAAGGGTGGAAACCATAATTTTTTGCTACAGTACCAACCCGTGCTACAGTAGCCGCCACCATGCTACAGTAGACGTGGTGCTACAGTGCATCGCCCCCTGCTGCTCCTCCTCTCCCAGGCGCCATCCTCCCACTGCCGGCGAAGAACGCCCGGGTTGCTGCCGGCCAAGGAAGAAGAGAAGAGAAAGGAAGAGGAAGAAGGAGAGAAGGGAGAAGAGAGGGAAGGGGAGAGAATGCGGGCTCGGTACATGTTCTTCAGCGGTTCTTCAAGGGTACCTTCTTTTCCCCTTTGATTAGATGCGAAATCGAATAGTTAATCAATGTCGGTATTATGGTCTGCTCAGGACAGATTGCGTTAGACAGACGTTTTGATGTAGTTAAGTGTGGATTCAGTTCTGGACATCTACTAGAGTAATGTAGAGGATGTCGCCATCTTTCTGTGAAGTGCTAGAACACATTATTTGGACTTCTGTAGCAGAAGTTATGATTTTATTAGTGGAACTGTTCTGCAGATTAGTTGGTTTTCTGACAGGTTTTAGTAATCTGAGTTAATAGATTAGTTAAAGGGAGAATTGGACAAGCTCAGTATAACGAAAAATGTAGGTAATTTCCATACCTTCCCATAAAGCTAAAGAACGCAAGATTTGGACACTCGTATCAAAAGTTATGGTATTTTTTAGTGTTCTGTCCAGAGAACCTGACGCGAATTCGATGTTTCGTTAACTAGCTCGGTAGGGGCAATAGATGGCAGATTCAGAACAGCCCCTCAACTAGGTTTAGTTGGGGAATTTAATTACCTTTCCAAAAAGTCTAAGAACATTTTATTTGGACTCCTGTACCAATAGATATAGATTTTTGAAGTTGACTATCCACCGAGGGGACAGATTGACGTTTAGGAATTTGGGGACGGGATCGAGTTAGATGTTTTTGCGAGTTTGTGGTTGTTGTTATATAGTTTGTTTTGGTCCGCTGTTGTGTCTTAGCATGCGTTATAATTATTCTTCAGGTGGTGGACTGGTACCGGGGGCAGCACCTTCTGCACATCCCTCGTTCTTTCGCGGTTAAGGCAAGTATAATGATGGATATAATATATATTATTGAATGGCAATGTTTGATATATATTATGAGTACTTGTATGTTCATGATTGTGGTGATGGCACAACTGGTAATGTTCATGGTTGCTAGAGATATGAATTACGTGTTATTCATGGTTGTTTGTCTATAGTTATGAGATTTTGGAGTATGAATAGGTTATTCATATGCAATGTTGTTACGGATGCATGTTTGTATTACTTTGAGAATTCATACATATGCATCATGTTGGCTTATTGAAGTCTTGGTCATGTGATGATCAAGCAACTCTTGAGGTCCCCGTCATATTAATGACGGGCTAAAGGTCCCCATGCTTGAAGAGCATGGGCTTAGGTCCCCATACACGTGGAGTATGGGCAATGGTCCCTGTACCAGATGGTACAGGCATGGGTGTGCATCGACAGATGCGCACTTTGCATTACCGGTAAAATGCAAAAGGGAAAGAAAGGAAAAAGATCATGTTGAGCATATTGCATAGCATGCGTGTGTAAAGTGATTGATATGTGGTTTTGTGAAGTATATAGTTGATGAGTTACATGCTTGTATGCTGTTGATGCCATTTATTATATTTGTTGAGTCTTTGGAATCACCTCTTGTTTTTGTTGTGCTTTTAGGTACCACTTGCAAGAACGGCATGCATGGGAGGGAGTAGGATTGCTTTGGATGCATTCACTACCACACATTCTTTTAAAGATGATTATCATTTAGATCGTACCTTAATAATAAGCAAACTGCTTAAGGATTAATTTTGGCTATGCTTGAATGCATTGGATTATTTGTAATAATGAGAGTGGTAAATTTTGATTATGCTTGCTTATGCTTTAGCTGAATAGATTATTTATGAATGCTTTAATAAACTTTGGATGTTGAGATATTGATAATAATATATGCATCTGTTGGAACCTCCGGTATACTTAGTTATACAAAGGAGGGTCTGCCGAAATTTAGAACTATGCCTTATGTTTAAATGGTTATCATGTTTATTTAGTAGCATTCCAGGCCCTAGTTGAGTTGGGGTGTTACAGTTATTGTGGATGATTACTCTAGATACACATGGGTATTCTTCCTAGATGATAAAAGTGAAACTTCCGGCATTTTTAAAAGATTTACAAAAAGGGGCTCAAAATGAATTTGATTTCAAAATTAAGAAAATCCGTAGGGATAATGGTTCCGAGTTCAAGAATACTAAAGTTGAAGACTTTTGTGATGAATTTGGAATAAAGCACGAACTTTCCACAACCTACACTCCAGAGCAAAATGGAGTAGTAGAAAGGAAAAATCGTACATTAATTGAAATGGCTAGGACAATGCTTAATAAATATAATACTTCCGATAGTTTTTGGGCGGAAGCTGTTAACATCGCTTGTCATGCCACAAATCGTCTTTATTTGCATCGTCTTTTGAAAAAGACTTCCTATGAGCTTCTTGTAGGAAGAAAATCGAACATCTCTTATTTTCGTGTATTTGGTTGCAAGTGTTATATTTTGAAAAAGGGTGTTCGTCTTTCAAAATTTGATAGTCGTTGTGATGTTGGTTTCTTACTTGGTTATTCTTCAAATAGCAAAGCTTATCGTGTCTTTAACTAAAACTCCGGTTTAGTTGAAGAAAGGCACAATGTGCAATTTGATGAAACTATTGGCTCTCAAGAAGAGCATGAGAATTTGAATAATGTAGGTGATGAAGCCTTAAGGAAACCAATAGAGTATATGCAAATAGGCGACATCAAGCCCGAAGACAATCCACCACCCTCCATTCAAGTTGAACCTCTAACCTCTTCCACAAATCAAGTACAAATTGATGAAGAGGATAACAAGGAAGATGGTCAACCATCCAGCAAATGTAAATAATTCAATGAACAGCCCCTAAGCAATTATCAAAAACTAGTCTCAAAGATGAAAGAAAAATTCAGCAAAATTTGTTTTACACGATCGTTCACATTTCATGATTCTTGTAGCAACTTGGCATACCAGAGCGATCTTCTTGAGAAATTTTTCTTGTTGTAGCCTCAGAGCGATCATTAATTTCAAAAATAACCTCAACTCGCCATAATTAGCAAAAGTAGCCGCAAAAGCGATTGCTCGTCAGATGCATGACTCGGGCGTGATAGGGACACCCCCGACCCCGGCGACAGTCACCGCCCCGGTGGCCGTGGCGCAGTGCCCCCGCGTCTTGCATTTTTTTCTTCTCCTCGCCGCTTGTGCCGTTATTCTTCCTTTCTTTTCTTCTTCTCCTCGCTCACCGCGCTTTGCTGGTAACGAAAGAGGATTGGAAGGATGCGATTTTTTTGTTCACTTTTCTTTACATCGCGTGTTTTGTTTCGTTATCCGATTGTGGCGATATAAACCAACGCAGCGAGGTCGATCGAGGAGATCTAAGCGCTTGCGCATTCTGATTAGTGAGGTTTAGTTCGTGTTTAATTTTTTGCTTATTGCATTTTGTACCGTTTAGTACGTACTTAGATTTTACTAACTGTTAGTTTTTGTCTATTTGCAGCAATGGCACTTACTCTACCACCCCTACTTGAAACGGCATGGGACGGCAAGCATCATTTATCACGGTTGGATTGATGGCGATGGGCCACCAACTCTGGTGACACGGACCGAGGAGGCTGGCCGCTCGACAGCGGTATGTTTCGAGCCGTCAATCCGGCCGATTGCGTTCGCCGCATCTTGAACATGGGCGAACTTCCTAATTGATGCCTCTCTTCTTTCCGCCTTGGTTGATCGTTATACGGAGACCCACACGTTCCACTTCGGTGGGGAGATAGCGGTGACAACGCAAGATGTCGGCTTCATTACCGCCTTCCGCTGCGAGGCCGTCGCGCTTGTTCCTCCGAGGTCGCCGGACCGAAGGCGCGTCTCCATCATCGTTTCGCCAGCCTATCCCGAGAGGTCAAAGGGCATTCCACGGTTGGGCTGCGACGATTCATGCATTGCCCAATTGACGAAGCGGTGGAGGTGGTTCGATGCCACTTTATTGCATATTTGTTGTTTATATTCGGTGGATCATGTTCCCTAGCACGCAGGGGACATGGTGTACCCGAGTTATATTCACCTTGCGAGTCTATCGTGGGACGCCGACGATGAGGGCGTGCTGCAAGATACGATTGGGGTTGGTATGTCTTGTCTTGCGACGTCTCATGACTTTGGCGACGCTTCGCGTCGCCAGACGGAACCGAGCCCGTGCTCTCGGGTTGCCACACTATTTATACTGGTGGTCGTGGAGCGCCAGCGGTCGGACGGCCGTACTTCGCCGAAGTCCGTCCTTACCCGCACACACAACATTTCTATGGTGAGGCGGACGAGGAGGATCCGTGGAAGGCCCGACCATGGGATCCCGATGGGCGATGGCGATCTTGGGGTGGTCTAGGGAGAGGGTGCGTCGCATATACCCTGAGTTCCACAATGAATTCGAGACCCTGCATGAGAACGACATAGTATGGGCTCCTTGGACGGATGCCCACGTGCAGGGCACGGCCCCCGACGGCTTGAGTTCGCTATGCCACCAGGATGCGGCGTACTGGAGGACAACTTGTCATCTGGTGTTCTCCCACATGGTTGAGCCGTACAACCCTAGCGGGTGATGAGGCGATTCGACCGCACGGGAGATCCCCCTGAGGGGTACCGCTTGCGAGGCGTAATCACTTGTAAGTACATTGCATTGCTTAATAATATTGTAGATCCTTTAGTCATATGTTATGTCGGTACCATAATTTATTTATTTTGTTGGACCTTCAGGCAGACAAAGAAGGGCCGCAAGAGCGATGACTGGCTTCAAACGCAGCAGCCGTGGGTAGATGCATGGCAGACGGCCACTGATTCCAGTTTGCAGGAGGCACAGCCGTACGATCTAGGGACTTACGACACGTACTTGGAGTGGTACGTACGGAACACGCGGACGAGATTGACTGGCGCCCCCCGGCCCGACATGCAGATCCTAGTCACGCCGAACGCTTGGACTTGGGGATGGACCCGCACCGTGCAGCACGCAATGACGATTCGGTATGTTGAGTACGTAGTAGATTAACCACCCTCCGAAATAGGGTTAACTAACAAAATTTTGTTTGTTCTGTAACCATGCAGGTGGATCGTTTGGAGATCGCTATCGGCCTTGCGCCGCCGAACTCGGCGGGTACAAACAACACAGTGGACCGCCTTTTTTCGGTCTTGAAGACGGTTATTGATGATGTCAAGCAGGTCGTTCGTAACATGACCTGCGGAAGGCCCAGCGATGTCGACTCGAGGCATCGGACGGAGCGTAGTCGCGTACCCTCGCCCCCTCCATCTTCCCGTCCAAGCGAGTCGACCCAGCGGCGCAGCAGCATGGGGGGCCGAGGGTCCACGCAGTTGCCACGCAGGGACTCTACGCTGATGCCATCCTCATCTCGGAGGGACTCTACGCTGATGCCGTCCTCGTCTCGGAGGGACCCTACGCCGGTGCCGTCGTCGTCACAGAGGCACGAAGAGGACATTCCGGAGAGCACGGACGTGCAACCCGGAACCGCGGCGGATGTTATCCCAGATTCTCCCTTGCAGGCCCACACTGTTGGACATTTTCCAATGGGCGATACGGCGCCATGGTATGAGTCCGGGTACACAATGTACCCTCCGGCGTTCACCCCGCAAGGCGAACCGTACCACGAGCAATTCACCCAGTCCATCCCGCACCACGAGCAATTCACCCAGTCCATCCCGCAACCTGAGCCGAGTTGGTGCCCCCCCACGGATCCTACTACGGATCCTAATGCTTGGGTCACAGACTTGTTCTCAACGCCAGTTCTACAGGTGATGCCCCCCGTATACGCCGACACGGCGGTTGAGGAGCCTCGGTATGACCTGCGGCAGAACCCACGGTCACCTGATAGGTTGACGTTTCCATAGGAACAGATTCGTCAGAGACCTTTGGGAGGAACACGGCGCGGAAGGCCAGTACAGGGTACTATGCCCGACAGCAGTTAGGAGCAGTGTGAGCAGTAGTAGCATTAGTAGTCTATTGTATGTTGTAAGTTGTGCTTCATTAAGTGATTTGTAATCCAAGCAGAGTGTGCTAATTGGAATGTAATTGGACTCTTGTACTTCGTTATCTATGTCAGTAGAACAATTTTATTCCCATTCATCGAGGACTGCGATGCATAGATAACGAGTGAACATTACAATCTCATTACACACTGACGTTCTACTTGGTAAGAACAAGATACAAAAGAAGAAAGACCGCAAAAGTAACTAACTTAAGTAACTTGTAAAGCAGCTTCTCAACTCTTTCCATCCTGTCATGCAGTGTTTGAAGCCTTTTCTCTTCACTTTGCATGGGTTGATCGAACACTCGAGGCATTGCACGAATTGCAGTAACACCATGGGAGTCTTGCATTGGTTCATCGGACGCTCGAGGCACTGCACGAATTGCAGCAACACCACGGGAGTCTTCTTGCAAGGCAACAATTTGCATTGCAATATCTTGAAGCACTGGGGCAGCTTCGTCAGCCCATTGCCAAAATCGACATGTTGTGTTCTACGAAAGAATTGAAGTTTCAAATGAAAGTAAGAAAACACGATATGTACAACGCAATTCATTCGTGCTGAGTTTGCAGAAGTTACCGAAAGATTTGAACACTTCATGAAAACTCGGGACGGATTCGTTGCCGTATGAGAGGTAAACACATTAACCGGATCCCTGCAACGAGGGAAATGCAACTGCTGTCGTAGTGATTGTAATTCTCTGCTCACTCGAATGTTCAATGAGGCCGAAGACATCTTGTTTTACAGTGCAGGAAAGGACAAGAGGAAGAGAAGAGTGAGGTCAATGGCAGCCAAAGCATCCATATATAGCGTTGGGAGCACGAAGGGGCCACTATGCGGAAAGGAGGACGTGACGAGCTTTGTGGAAAGTGGACGTGACTCTCTCGAAAGGTGAAGTGACAACTCTCTCGAAAGCAGACGCAACTACTCTCGCAAAGCAGCGTAACCCAAACGAAGCGGTAATAATAACTTCGAGCGGTGCAGTTACAACGCAAATCATTACAACACTCACATCACTACAACACCGACATGACTCAAATACACCGGATAGCTTACATATACTAAGTGGGCGGGAGGAAGAAGGTCTACTCGGCGGTTCTGAATGAGTGCCCACGAAGTCTTACATAGCCTACACCTTATTGGTGTTGGCGATCTCCACGTTGGCTCGCATCCATGTCGCTGCGGATGCGCCTTGATCGACACCTCCCACGGCACGGATGCCGCGATGCTTCATTCGGTGACCACTTCTCGCTTCCTCGGCCATAGGTCCTGAGTGGCTTTCCACTCCGTAGGAGTTGAACTCCCCGTTCCAAGTATCATACAGGTGTCGTATGTCGTAGTACTCCGACATGTACATGCTAGAAGATTGGTGAAATACAGCACATGCAGCATATACGTGGGAGCAAGGCTTGTGCAGCAGTTGAGGCTTGTTGCAGGTGCAAACTGCCACATCGCCTATGGTACAAACATGCTTCCGGTCACCTCTCATGTGGCCGCGAACGTACTTGTCCCGCAAGCGGATCTCGAACTTCCTTCTCACGCCATCCATTGTGATAGCCACATGGGATCGGGCCTTCGTAATTTTCTTCTCCATGTACGCAAGGGTAACCTCCGAGTACTGCTTCCCTTCGTCCAAATGTTGCTTGGCCATCATTGCCCGATTCTGAAAGTAACCAATCCGACGGTTCCATGTCTCGCCTACTTGGCGGTGATGGGGAGGGCAGACCCCTTTCAACACACCGTTGTAGACCTCGGACATGTTGGTTGTCATGATGCCGTACCGAGCACCATAGGTGTCGTGAAGAAGGGACCATTTCTCATAGTCGGGGGCATGTTCGCTCATCCACTCAGCGAACTCACTTTGCGGTGCGCCTGGGCCAGAACCTCCACTTGCACGCTGGGTTTCGACCTCAAGTTCCCGCCACACGGCATCGAACTTGCGCTTCGTTCTCAGAGGCGAGCTTCTTGAACTTCTTCATGAGGTCTTTGCTCGAAGCGTGTGTAGAAATTGGCGACTAGATGCGCATGCACCAACGCAGCGCATGTCGTTCCATTGGGCGGTGCCCTACTACCGATGCGCATGGTGCGCAACGCGAACAACAACCCGCATGATGACGGCCGGTTATGACACACACATTCGCCGATCCTTACAACATGTTGCTTTATGTTGGCTAGAAACCATAGCCAATCGGCGGTGTTCTCATTCTCCACAATTGCAAAGGCAATCGGGAGCAATTGGTCGTTGCCATCGGCGGCAATAGCGGTGAGAATGGTGCCCTTGTATTTCCCAAGAAGGAAAGTACCGTCCATACTCGGGGCGGGACGACGATGGGAAACCTCGACCGCCGCCAAAAGCCCGAAGACTCGATCAAGGATTAGGGAATTTGGGTTGTTGGACTGTCGGGCCTATCGTCCCTATTGACGTATGTCCCGGATTAGCATCCGCAATTTGCTTGAAGATGCGGGGACTAGGTAAATGCGCCTCCTTGTAGGTACCGTACAACCCTTCAAGGACCTTCCGCCGCTTCGCCGGACCTTCTCAGTAGCTAACGGCATACCCTATTGTATTCGCCTCGTTAGCCATCGTAACCTTTGGCGAAATGGTCAAATCGGCGACAATCGCATGGCTTACAATGCTCGCAATGTAGGCCGAGGTTACATTCTTATGCGTTTGCAATGGCTCTTGAAGCTCACATGTGTGATCCGTCACGACTGTGATACGGAAGGCCGTTCCCGCCCCAGGGAATCTCTGCGGACGGACTTTGCGTGGCAACAGTAAGTAAACGCCTTAACTATGTAAGTGTCGGATTAGACACGCACATAATAGGCGACATATATTAGTTAGTACAACGATCTTGTAGATGGATGAAGATACATCAAACAAAGTTCAAACTCACTGTACACTCGGTAAGTCCATTGGTCTTCACCGCGAAACTCACGATAGCTTGCTGGCGGCGACTTTGTGTGGGAAATGTTGCCCCTGGCTGGGGTGTCAGATCGAAGGCCCACGACGACTCGTGCTCTGGGCCAGAACAAGGGAAGAGGCCGCTTAGCAATCCAACCGACTTGGAACATAGTCCGTGTCGGTCGAAACAATGCCACCGACGATCCGCCCTCATCGTCGGCTTCATCCTCGCTGGATTGCGAGTCAAAGTAAATCCTCATCTTCGGTGGCGGTGGTTCGGACGTGCCATCGATAATCTCGTGACAATCAACACGAGCATCCCGCCATCTATCCACACCTTCATTGGGTTGGAAAGTACCGAAATCTCCATCAATCGGAGCATCTGCGTAAGGGCGTCTGGCGCTCTCGAGACCTCTCCCATCGTCAATAAACCAAAGAGGGGACAAGAGCGTCGGCGGCTCCTTGAGCGGTGCCCCGGAGGATTGAGCAGGATAAACAAAATGGACGTACACCATGGGTCGTCCATAGATCGGAGCGTGAGGATTGCTAACGATCTCCATGTACTCTGCCCACATGCCACTGCTCGTCACCTTCACTAGGCCCCACAACATCTGCCCGTGTGGTGGGACCATGGTGGCGGTGACCGCATCTATTACTATCTTGTTCCTAGCGACGTGGCTATCAAACAACTGCCGAATGCACCGTCGTAGCTCTAGCAAATCGACGCGTGCCAGGTTGGGAACGTTTACCAAGGCGCGCTGGCAGCTGGACAAATCAACTCCGTCTGGACCGGCACGCACGTTACCATGGAACATGTACAGTGTCTCCATTTCTGAGAAAAAATAAGACAATATTTCAACCAACACACAACATAAGAACCATACGTGCGTTGCTGAAATGAACTTACCGTTACGACGTTACCAACTCTTAACCTCAGACACGGAAGACTGCAAATTCAAACATGCATCGCATTAGTAACGACTAACGAATTCAGACAAAGGACAAAGAAAAATGTTAGGTACGGAGAGGGAGGCACCTCACAAAGAGGAGAGATTCACGAGAGGAATGATCGGCGAGTGTGTGGCCGCTGCTTAAATAGCCGATCACCGGAGGCATAGCGTCTTAGGGGGGCCAGTCCCTACCATGGTGGCGGAGGGGCAGTCCGTCTGCGCTGGCGGAGGGGGGGAGTCCCTCCATGGTGGCGGAGGCGGCAGTCCGCATCATCATAAGACCAAAGGAGGCGACTTTGTGTGGTGACAAGACCACACGGGGCAGCTTTCCACGGTGACAAGACCACACGGGGGCAGCTTTGCGCAGTGATAAGACCAAAGGGGACAACTTTGCGCAAATGACAAGACCACACGGGCAGCTTTGCGCGATGATAAGACCAAAAGGAGACAGCTTTCGCAAGTGATAAGACCAAAGGAGACAGACTTTTTGCAAATGACAAGACCACACGGGTAGCTTTGCACGATGATAAGACTAAAAGGAGACACTTTGCGCAAATGACAAGACCACACGGACAAGCTTTGTGCGTTGATAAGACCAAAAGGAGACAGCTTTCCGCGGTGATAAGCCCAAAGGAGACAACTTTGCTTGTGATGACAAGACCACAGGCGGCTTTGCCCGGTGATAAGACCAAAAGCGTAAAAGGAGACGACTTTATGCAAAGTGACAAGACCACACGGGCCAGCTTTGCGCAGTGATAAGAAATTAACCACACCATGCCAACCATGGGGCTTATAAAAGGGGGTTGAACCAAACCCAACACTACACAATAGATACCCAGCTATGGACTCTTCGGCAAACTTCTACGCGAGGCTGTTGAAGAAGCAAAATTGGCTTAAGCAGAAGAGGAAACAGCTACAATACCCAGATAAATCAATGAAAGATGCTCCAGTACCATCACGTTTTCCGATCCCGCAATGTGTGTGTGGCGAACCAGCAGAGATAATTCAGTCCACACACCCAGCCACCGCAGCCCGGGCGTACTACACGTGCGGGCACCACCTCGTAAGCATTTCTTTCGCGCAAATTGATTTTCATCAACGTTGACTTCCGTAAAGTTTTAACTTCATCCCCACGAAATGGCAGCCAGAGATGCGTTGCCACTTCTTCCAGTGGATCGACGGCCCGGAGATGTACGACAGGGCATTCATCCAAACAGGTATATATTTGAACTACTCGGTGCGGGCCGAGAACTTCGTGCGGTGGAAACCTTACGTACCGGACCCTGTTGAGGATGCACCGAAGGAGCTCAGTAGTCGCCCGGGCGTAATCCATGTCGACGACGTGAGTTATGAAGAATTTACATCATTTTTACGTTTTTCACTTACATCATACAATCACAGGACATGGACGACTTCGACATACCAAATTCCACGTGGGCGATCCGCGACAAGGGCAAGGAAAGGCTCATGCGGGCTCACGCCGCCGCCCGCAGCGTTCCGATCGCCGGCGTACTCCGTATCCACGACGTGAGTTCTGAAGAATTTACATCATTCTTACGATTTTCACTATACGGCGCACTAACATCATGGAATCGCAGGACATGAACGACTTCGACATACCAACCCGACGTGGGCAGTCCCGCGACAAGGGCAAGGGAAAGGCTCATGCGGCTAAGCTCGGTCGGCACAGTGTATCCGGTCGTCCGGGCGTAATCCGTATCGACGACGTGAGTTATGAAGAATTTACATCATTCTTCCGATTTCCACTATACGATGAACTTACATCGTCAAATCGTAGGACATGGACGACTTCGACATACCAGCCCGACGTGGACACTCCCGCGACAAGGGGAAGGGGAAGGGGAAGGCCAGCGAGGAGTTCAATGCCGAGCTAGCAAGGAAAGGAAAATGGCCCCGGTCCACGCAGTAGGTCAGGTCATTATGTAGTAGTCTCCCGTCCTACCCCCATATATTTTACTATCCCCTAAAGGCATGTGTACTTATATGGTCCGGATGCTTGTGTCACAGTGTATCGTAGTAGTAGCGAGGATGACTAAAGCAATTAGCCGGACCATCATGCCATGTCACTACGTGTAACGTGCTTTCCGACATCTTCATCATCACAACGACCGTTCCCAACCCCTCCAATCACATTCTGTATAAGCTTCATAAAGTATCTCATCGACTGCCTGTCTATATACGTGTATACGCTCAGACGATTTCATCGTGGAGACACTCCAATAGTCCTGATACCTTTTTATATATATGCGCTTTCGTGATTTAAACCCCGATTTGGATAAAAAAACCCTACTCCTTGCCCTTATTTCTTAATGAATTTTTTTATAAATCTCGATTGTCGATATTCATTTTCAATCAAATATAATGAAATTTCGTTTTTTACAAAATATAATGAAATAATATTTCAACGAGGAGGAAAAAATGAAGAAATGTCTTGTCGTGGGCACTGCCGCGCCGCCACCGAGCGGTGACTGCGCCTACCGGTGAGGCAGTCCTCGCTGCCCCGATAGCCATGATCTGAGCACTATTTTGCTGCTACTTTTGCTAATTATGGCGAGTTGAGGTTATTTTTGAAATTAATGATCGCTCTGAGGCTACTTGATAAAAATTTGTCTTATGCCTTTGTAGAGGTGCTAACATCAGAGCAATGGAACTAATGGATGTAGCGATCCGGCTATTCACGCAATGCGGCGATCGCGATTCGATCCTTTATTCACGAGAGGTTGCTACTGGTTGCATCTAAAGAAGCCTTTCGGCCAGCAACTAGAAAATGCACGGCACTAGATAATTCGGCTAAGTTCCAGACGTGATGACAAGCTGGTTCGGTTTGCACAGCCCTGTCACGTTGTGAAGCCTTAGGAAATTGTGTTGAACAGCAAGATGCGCATGAAGGAAGTCTTAGGAAATTGTGTTGAACGGCAGGTTCTGATGGTGACAAAGTAAATGCAATTTTACTTTGTGATACTAATTGAGAAGGATTCAACTAGCAATTTTTTTTTTATGTGGGCACAACGATTAAGCTACGCAAAGAACACGTCGATCAGCATTAAACAAAAATTCTAATGGATTAAAATCTAACTAAACTCACAAGAAATAACAGATGCAAAAACTAGGGTTTGGAATTTTTGTGTTGCAATTTTCGGTTTATGGACTCTAGGTATTAAGAACAGCAAATAAAATCAATCTAATCTAGGGATAAGTAATCCTACCGAGTCAACCGCGCTCTGATACCAGATGATACGGGGTCGCCCGATTTTCTCGACGTAGGATCAAGATACTCACATGTGGTCTCTCGAATCGTAGTGATCCTCCGTTGCCAATGCAAGAACGAACACTCTTTAATTCGCAAGAACACACGCGCCGGACTTCACGACCACCAAGCGAAGTCCTATCGCGCTCCCAATTCCCAGCGGAAATGTTGAACGATCTTGATTTAGATGAACTCTCAATTTTCTCTCATGATGAATTGGTCACCATGAAAGAACTCTCAAAGCAATCTATTAATCTCAAAATATCTGGTCCCTTTTTACATGAGGCGGCGGCGGCTACTTATGGTGTCTGCCCTGCACGCACGGGCCTTGGCAGGCTGAGTCATATCTGGATTTCCTATTTCCCCTTTGGTTCGAACTCAACGGAATAACTAGAAGTGCCTAATCCATCTTGGACCGAACACTTAGTTTGTGGGCTGCACCACATGGTGACTTGACTTGGTTCGGCCGTAGCTTTAGCATGTTGGCTGCCGAAGTATGTAGTACGTGGGCTGCACCATTGATTAGCATGTTGGCTGCTGAAGCATGTAGTATGTGGGCTTCACCATTGACCGAAGCTTGCTTAGACTTTCCCTTCATGCACATACACATGCATGCATCAACTTTCTGGATTAATTGCTCCTCACACACACATGCATGTATGCATGTTACGTGCATGAAGTCCTCACGTGGACAACACACATGCATGTATGCATGTTGCCATGGCTAACAAAGAGCTTGTTCAATTGTTTCTTGCTCCATTGTTCTCGGTCATCACATGCTTCTATATGTGTATAACTGCACAAACAAAACATAGAACTATTAGGTAGTGACATATTCTCATTAGTAAGATTAAAATTATTTAAGAGAGAGTTCACCTGTGGGTTAATTAATGTAGCCCTTGCTCGTGTAATCGGTCTAATCGGGATGTCCTCATCAGATGGTGTAATAATTATTTAATTATCGAATTGGAATTTAACCACCTTAAGATTTAATATACATTTGATTAAAGAATTAAAGCATGCAATTTTAGTAATTTAAATGAATATAATTTACATAAAATATAGGCTCAAAATAACCAAAGTATCGACTCGCCTTGGTTATAGGTAAGAGAGTCTTGATAGTCTTGAGCTTGATCAAGTTGGAGATCTCCCGCTTCTTGAACTCTAATCGAGGCTAACGATTTGAAAAAGAACAAACAAGCAAACACAAAAAATAAATAGTAAAGGAATAATAAATAAAATCCAAATTAAATAAGACCAGTTCTATTAGTAAGATCTTGAATTTACAAAATTTTAGAAACAAATTTCATAATTTTTGGAGTTATAACAGAGGAGAACGGACATTTTGAAGTTCGGATTTGAATTAAACCTAAAAAGGAAATACCAGAAAAAGGGAGAGAGAGAGAGAGAGAGAGAGGAAAAGCCGACAACGGGCCTCCGCAACTTCATGTGTGTGGATATAGGGGCACTCACATGTGCGCACACGTTGCGATGGTTTGTGTGGGTGTGCGTACATCTACATTTATACTTCGAAAACTATATTTCATTTTCTAAAGTAAATGAAGTATTTCTCATGGGCGTGGAACACAGATGGCGCTCGTGGCGCATCCAGAAACGTACGCCACCGAGGATAGCCGTACGTGCAAGAATCCCCAAATTTCAAGAAAACTTTGTCAGCACTGCAACAAAAGGCGCGCAACCCACCAACCTCCAGAGGCAGCCCATTCAATGCCTCACCACTACTTATATAGGGGCAATGTTATGTTCTGAAATTTGGTGGCGAAGGTTATAAAAGTGATGAACCGGAGGACATTCCCCTAGGCCTCGGCGGTGCTTAGGCGCCGGCCGAAGCAGGGAGAAGGGAGCGGCAGCGGTGCAAGGAGATAGATGAGAGAGGAAAATCTATGATAATTGCTTGGTTCATTGATCCGGTTGAAATATCCTTTAATAGGATGACCCTTGACAATCATATCTCTAAAGAAGGAATTATCTTTACTATTATAAAAGAAGCACTTGGTGGTGGTAGTGAGTGTCATCTACCTCCCTACCTCTTGAGTTGTTAGGATCTTTTATGGATATATACGTGCATACATGCATATGTTATAAAGATCTTCTGTTGACAATTAGATCATTTAGACATGTGGTTTGTGATAGATGAAGATCTTAAAAGAAGGAAACATTATCTCTAAAAATAGAAACTATATCTAAAGAAGGAAGTAAATACATAATCGCTATATAAAGATAATACGCCTAATCTGTTGTTCGGTCTACTTCCTGGATTCTTTCTATTGCTGCCGCACCCTCCTGGAGTCCAATTGCCACAGCCCCTTGGTCCGGCTCCTCCTTTGGTACCTGAGACCGACCATAACAGGCAGGCAGGCAGCCAGCTACTGTGACACAAATTACACTCCCTGTGCTTCTCCAAGAGTGAGGCTGCCATTAGAGCCTTTCCCTCCGCTTGCTCTTCTCTGCCAAGCTTCCTCAGGGGAAGAAGAAGAAGCCATCGTCATCACCATGTCTCTGCTCACTGATCTCCTCAACCTCGACCTGTCAGACAACACCGAGAAGATCATCGCCGAGTACATATGGTAAGATTGCTTCTTTCTTCTTCTTCAGCACAACTGTTCCATCTGATGTTTTAATTTCATCCTCCTTGTGCTGGCGCTTGGAATCTTGTTTTGTTTAGATGTGAATTTTCTTACTTAGAGTTGAGTAAAAACTAAAAACTTCTTCTTCCCATGTTCATCGAGGACTTGCTCTGTTATACAGCATGATACTTTCAGGCTTTCCTGAATACTACTAATCTGCTTCCAATTACACCTTGTCTGATTCAGGATTGGTGGCACTGGGATGGATGTGAGGAGCAAAGCCAGAGTACGCCCTCTTTGCACCCTGATAACTCTAGATCCTTATCTTGATATCTGAACTTTGCAAGTGCCTTTCTGAACTGTGATGACTTTGCAAGTGCCTGACAGTTCGTCTGACTGCCTTTAATCAGACATTGTCTGGACCTGTTGATGACCCAAGCAAGCTTCCAAAATGGAATTTTGACGGCTCCAGCACCGGCCAAGCCACGGGTGACGACAGTGAAGTCATCCTTTGGTATGCTCTTGAGTGCACTCTTTGATTATACCTTGATGTGTGTGTGCCTTGAAGTTGAACTGATTTGCCTTCACGTTTTGTATCAAGTCCTCAGGCCATCTTCAGGGACCCGTTCAGGAAGGGGAAGAATATTCTGGTAAAAGAGTCTCCTTTCTTTGATTCATATATGCAAAGTTTTTGACATTAATTTTGTTCATGAATAGTACCAAAATTTTTCCTAATTTTGAACTTTGTATAGGTTATTTGCGACTGCTATGCACCCACTGGAGCGCCAATTCCGACCAACAAGCGATACAATGCGGCGAAGATATTCAGCCATCCTGATGTCAAAGCTGAAGAACCATGGTCAGTATCTTGTCATTCACATCCGTAGCTCTGTACACAAATCATTGAACTATTTTTGTGCACAACCTTTTTAGATTCATATGTCACTTCTTATGTTGCACCAAATTCAGGTATGGGATTGAGCAAGAGTACACCCTTCTTCAGAAGGACACCAACTGGCCTCTTGGCTGGCCACTAGGGGGTTACCCTGGCCCTCAGGTAACAACTAGACATGCTGCATATTGCAGCAATCTTGACAAAGACTCTTCTCTTCTTTGCTACATACAGTAAACACTAGCTAGCGCGATTAATAAGAGAGAAGAAAACTTACTTTCAACTGCTAAATTTTAGCATACTACTTCTTGATAATCTCTGCAGTATGTATGGCTTAGTATTATTAAGCACTTCAACGTTGTTGTGCTGACAGAGCAAGCCAGGCTTGATAGTTTTAGTAAATTTATGAACAATGAAATGCTATAACAGGGACCTTACTACTGCGCTGCGGGAGCGGATAAATCTTACGGTCGCGACATCGTCGATGCGCACTACAAGGCCTGCCTCTATGCCGGTATCAACATCAGTGGGATCAATGGAGAGGTCATGCCAGGACAGTTAAAAGCACAAGACTACTTTTACATGACTTGCTGTTTCGATGCGCCTTTTTCGATGATATTTCATCAATTGCTCATGGATTTCTGTATGAACAGTGGGAGTTCCAAGTTGGCCCTGCCGTTGGCATCTCGGCTGGCGACCAACTCTGGGTGTCTCGGTACATTCTTGAGGTAAAACTGCCTTGCCTTGTTATATCAAATCAGACATTAACACATATTATGCAATCCTTTTTTTTTGCTAATAAGACTTCTTTTACCTGTGGCTAATGGAGGATCACTGAGATTGCGGGTATCGTCGTCTCCTTCGACCCCAAACCAATTTCGGTGAACATCTTTTTTTACCATTTTTTTATTATTTTGATCTGCCATCGCATTGGCCAGCTGGTATTATATACGTCATCTGTAATTCTGTATGTATGTGGCTGTAGGGAGACTGGAACGGTGCTGGTGCTCACGCTAACTACAGGTAAAAAGCTTGAAGAACCGTTCCTGTTGGTGCTCACGCTACTAGTTATAGCCGTATGAACGAATGCATGATCGTCTAGTATAACCTGTGCTACGATCTGTTCCTGTTGTGCTTTCGTTCAGTACCAAGTCGATGAGGAGCGATGGGGGATACGAGGTCATCAAGAAGGCGATCAAGAAGCTCGGCATGCGTCACAAGGAACACATCGCCGCGTACGGGGAAGGCAACGAGCGGCGCCTCACCGGCCGCCATGAGACCGCAGACATCAACACCTTCATATGGGTAAAGCTAGGCCGGCAAGAAGTCCATGTGATCCGCATCCTTTCAGATCACACAGCGTTCTTCTCTTCCTCCATAACAAACCGTGGCGCGCTCTTTCAGATCATACATCTTTTCGCTTCTGGTTTTTGTCAGGCCGTGACACCGAGAAGGAAGGCAAAGGTGAGGGGGGGAGAGATCGCCATTGATGGAACCTTGCCTGTTGTGTTGATATCGATTGGTTTCTGCGGCTGAAATGTGTGGAAATTTTGTTTCTTTCAGGTTACTTCGAGGACCGGAGGCCGGCGTCCAACATGGATCCCTACGTAGTCACCTCCATGATCGCGGAGACCACCATTCTCTGGCAGCCGAATCACTCCAATGGCAATGAGGCTGCGGAGTTTTAAGGAATTTCTACTACTATTTCGTGCCATTGCAGCAATGAGGCTGGCACTGCCAGAAACTTCGAATAATAAGGAAAATAATTCCTGCAATATGCTCATTCTCTTGACTGGTTGTAGCTGTGATACATGAATCTGTTATGTATTCATGTTGGTTTTGGTCTCTTTACTGGCCGTGTTATGCCGTGAAACTGAGAGGCTAGTGTCGGACCGGGTGGAAGTGTCAAAACCGGGAAGATCTGGAATGCTTTCCGTGCTCTTTCAACAGTAGTAACATCCATTTCACGTCTCAATTCATGGCGTACATACAGGGTCCAAAGTTTATCATACGGTTCACAGCGCAGGTTAACGGCTACCAAGACTAACGTTCCATGATACACGACGCCGGGGGGCGCGGGGCGGGGCAAATAGTGCTGCACAAATACTCAAAACAAAAGAAAACACACCGATATATTGCTTGTAGAATACACACTCAATTACAGCACTGTGACAAGATTATTGCCGCAACTGTACCAGCAGCAGAGTGCTAAGCAGCCTCAAACTCATTCTAAAACGAGCGACTCTTGCAAAATTTATGTGATCACAGTGGGGGCGGATCGGCCAGTGTACTCTTGCATCTTTGAAAGCTTCAGTGCCACATCAACCTGGGATAAAACACTGAATCAGAACTGCAACCTCACAAAAAGGTGTGGCAAATTTATCTGAATAGTAAAAAACAAGAATGTATGCAGGGGAGATATCTTACCAGTGGAGCAAGGGCATCCTGCGAATCCCTCCCGGTCTTGGAGGGATCCTTCTCGTACTTGTAACATCCGTTTTCGGACAGACGAATAGTAAATAAAATTTCGTTTCGTTCTTCGCCGTAATTCAAGTATCCGCTATTTTCGAAAACCTCTGTTCTTTCTCGATCTGTGTTTCAAATGTAACATTTGAAACGTTTGAAATTCAATTTAGCGGTTCGGAGTTCTTCTCCTCCGTTTTGAATTCTCGGGCCGATTTTGAATTGGATCTTCGCCTCTTTCCTTGGGCTCAGCCCGTGGTCTTGTTGGGCTCGGCCCACCTCCTTTCGGCCCAAGTCAGGCCAGCCCAGCCCGGCCCTTCTCTCTCTGCCCAGCCCGTGCAGCCAGCCCGCTCGGGTCATCTTCCTTTCTCCCCTCTTCTCTCTGGTCAAAACCAAGCAAAGAAGAAGCGATGCAGCTCACCTTCTCCTCCCCTGTTCTCTCCCCTGGTCAGCGCCAGCAGCAGCAGCTGGTCGCCAGCTCCCCTACTCCCGCTCGCAGCCGCAGCTCCGCTGCTCTCTCGCGCGCGCTCCACAGCTCCTCGCCACCAGCAGTTAGCGCCCCATCCCTTTGCTCCTCTGCGCCACCCCCCCGCTGCTGCGCCCTCTGCCGCGTCCAGAAGGCCCGACCAGCCCCGCGTCCTCCACGACGACTTTTGAGCTCACCGGCGCAGCCTGCGTCCTCGTCGCTGCCCTGAGCACCAGTCCAAGCTACGTCGCGCCGTCGTCAGCAGCCCCAGGGGACGCGCCCTCGTCCAACGGTCGCTAAGTCGAGCCGATGTCGCCGCTCTCGCTCGAGCCGCACCACCCGCGACCTTGGGCGTCCGTGCGCTGCGTCGTAGCAGCGCCACCGCAGCGTCTCTCGTTGTGGATCAACAGCCTTGCTGCTGCGGCCTGCCTAGCGCCACGCGCCAGCTGCAGCTGCAGCCCATGATCTCCTCGCTCTGTCACGCTGCGCTCAACCGCTCGTCTGGCGCCCATGCGCGCCGGGACAACGACCGACCCTTTCGTCCTCCCCTTACCCCCACTCCCTCCCGTTGGACCCTCGCTCGCCTTGGCTCCCTTATAGCCCCCTTCTCCCCCCTGGAGCTCCCTCACGCCGCCCCACGAGTTCGGTAAGTTCACAAGCAGAGCAGCCGAGCTCCCGCTCCAGCCTTGGCCGCACCGCCTCCGCGCTCCCTCACCACTCCGGTGAGCCTCCGCCCGCGGCAACCGCGTCACCGCGAGCCTCAAGGCCCTAGGAAGCCAACCCCCTCCTCCCTTCGTCTTCTCCGTCACCGAGATGAGCCGCCGCCGCGCCTCCTCTTCCTCCGCCCATGGCCGCCGTCGCCGGGCCGGTCCGGCCATCCCCTAGCTCCGCTTGGCTTGCGTGCCGCTCATGGCGCCCGCCAGACCAACCCGTGAAGCCGCCGCCGCTTGCTTCGCCATCGCTGTGCCGTGCCCTCTCTGAGCCGCCACCTCCCCGAGTCCGCCTCCTCCGGCGACCCCTGCCACACCCGCCGCCCGCCGCCCCGCCACGGCGTTGCCCTCAAGACTGGCGGCCCGCGCCCCCTGCGCCTCCTCTGCTCTGTCATTTGAGGAAGAAATTGGGGATTTGTTTTCTTTTTGAGTGAGGCCCACTGTCATAGGCTCCTCCCCTCCCCTATTAGACTGCCAGTGGGCCCCTCGCGCCCTGTTCCCATGGACCAGCCTTGCCACTGTTCACGCGGACCCGGTCCATGCACTGTTCGGTGGACCAGAGGCTCCCTCTCTTCCTTTTTCCATTCAATTTAATCTTGTTTAATTCATATCTCCTCCGTTATAACTCCAAAAATTGTAAAATAAATTTCTAAAAATCCGTTAAATCAAGATCTTGCTAATGGCATAGGACTTGATTAATTTGGAGTTCATTTGTGTATTCTTTTGTATTTACTTGCTCTCTTTACCGTTGTGCTTTTTCCGGTAAATCGCCCGTTTAGGATTCGAAGACGCCGGAGATCCTCAAGTTGATCAAGACCAAGATTATCACGATCACCTTGCCTCTAACCAAGGTGAGTCAATACTTTGACCATGTTGCTCCTACATTTTATGCAAATTATATTCTTTTAAATTAACAAATTGCATGCTTTAATTTTTAATCAAATGTATGTTAAAGCTTAAGGTAGTTAAATACCCACTTGATGTTTAATTAATTAATATTGCCATCCTTGATAACTTGAATCCATTAACCTTTGTCACCCTAGTATTTATATGGTAATACTAGTTATAGGGTGTACTTGAGCGACATGCTAGCCTTGCTCAAGTACCAGGGTATTAAAATACCCCAATCATCATGTCTTCAAATATAAAATATTTTGGGTAGTCATTGGTGGTCCATTGACTAAGGCGAGAAAATAATTTGGTTTACTCCTTAAAAACCCTAAAAATGCTAGCTCTATCTGGGCGGATGGTGAGGCGGTTGGTGCTCCGGGAGCATGAGAATGATTGGGTTGTGGAATGAACCGCCCAGATAACCCTAAGGACTTAATCGGGTCACGACCTCCCGTGTTAAACAAGTACAACCACAAGTCTGCAGAAAAACTTGCGACTTAGCTTAGTAGGTTTATTGAACCTTGGATGCCATTTCGCTGGGCGGATAAATGGGGAGCCAAGTGGATTCATTCTGCTTGAATGGAACACCGAGAGGAGGGTGACGTTTTGCCAGTCGCTGAGGTATAGCACTGCTATGCCAGTCGTTGAGGTAAAACATCCCGCTCAACATCATGGGCGTAACCCTATATGTGCGTAATGACAGAAGGGGCGAGATAAGTCGAAACGTTATTGTGACAACCTCTCGACTACACATCTAAGGAATTGTGTAGGGCAATGAGTTAATTGTCTCTTGTGGGTAAAGTGTACTACCTCTGCAGTGTTAAAGCTGTTTAAACAGTAGTGCCTCACGGTCAAAAGCGGACATGGGAACTTAACTTGAGTTAGTTCTATTTCAAAACTTTGTGGGTGGTATAAAAATGTGGCGGGCTCACCTAGCCTGAATTTGGTTTTTTTTCCTGGGTGGATGTACCCCGGTGTTGTTAATAAGGTGGATGTAACCTTAATCAAAATAAGCATGAAGGTGGAGGTAACCTCTCTTTGAAATAATTATTGCACAATACTTTATTTATAAAATTGCAATTTGTTAAAAATGCTAAGTCATAGGATTTGTAACTATAATATTGAAAAACTTGCTTTAGCAAATAAAAGAACCCGAGCCATCCCTTGTTAAGCCTTGCATATATGTAATTGCATTTGTGTATTGGCTCGCGAGCACGGTAGTAGTGCTCATTCTCGCTTCTCTCCCCCACCCTTCAGATAATGAAGATGAAGGAGACTACGCCTACTACGACGGACCAGAAGATGATAGACAAGGATATGACGAGGAGTAGAATAGTTCTGTAGTTTAGATCTCGCCCAGTCTAAGTAGACTCGTTGGTACCCGCGTACAACCGATATTATCCAGTCCTTGGTTAATATCTGTCAGTACATGAGTCACCCGATCGCTTGCTGTGTGAGATGAGCCCTACTCCCCTTTTGCTTCATTGTAGACTTGGTCGTTCTTTTGTAATGTAATATATTTGGCCTTGTGCGGCCCTTTTTGTAAACTTCGACCCGATGAGGTCTATGTTACCTGTGTTGTAATATATTTGTTTCAGTTCACGCCTTGTATGAATGATTGACAATGTGTCTTGTGAAGTGCTAGCTCTTGATCCAGGGAATAGCACGATGATTCACAGAGGATTTGGATTCTCGAATCCGGTCCGACAGAGTGATATCGAGCATACGATCAGAGGACCCTTAGTTAGACTGGTCGATTACCTTAAGGACTTGGATCTTATTTTTAAAATTAAGAAAAGTTTTGCCAAAAATATAGAGTATTTATTGCTTCTACTCATCATTCCTAGTTCCATACTTATCTTTATTCTCATTAAGTGTTACTAATCTTTTCTCCTGTTTCAAAATTTGTAGATAGCTTCTCCTCCAGCTGCAGGCCCATGGGACCATAGCTCTCATGGAGTTAATGAAGGCGGTTTCGCCGAACTCCTTCGCGAGCTGATGCAGTTTCTTAGCTTCCCCCGCCTTCCGCTCTTCAGAGGACGGAAGACGATGGTCATGGCTCACGAGTCTTGGGACATGGAGGTTTTCCTCTATGCTAGGACCGGCGAGTTCACGACCCACAGGTTCTTTGCCGAGGCACCCCGCCTCAGCAGCTCCGACGCCATCCAGGACGCAGCCCATGTCGCCGTCACCCGCTTGTGTCAGATACACGAGGTCCTCCTGCAAGATTCGCCGTACTGCTTCTTCCCATGTCTCTACGACGGAGAGCCCTTCCCGGAGATCTTCGACGCCAGAGACGACGAGCCTCGCCTGACCCACCAGGTGCAGCTGACCCAAGCAATGATCCACAACATCCACTCCCACACCAGCAAGATCCGACAGCTTCGGATGCTTCTCACTAGCAGCGAGGCCCACTCCGACACCCTTCGCACCAACATGATCAGAAGCGATGAAGCCCACCATGCTGCCATGTGGGAGAGAGACACCATCGCTGTGGACAGAGACATCATCAAGATGGAGAGAGACGCCGCCCTTGCAGAGGTAGCACGTCTCACAGCCGCCTGGCGATCGCAACTTCGCCAGCCAGCTCGGCTCGACTCAATACCTCCTCGCCGCAGGAACCGCAGACCAGTGACGGCGCAAGAAGAGCGGCGACGCCCGATCCGCCGCCGCCGACGACCTTCCGGTGTCCAGCCGTGGACGCAGCCTCAGCCGCTCCCGCTCCTGTTCCCGCTCGCCGAACATCAGTCGGAGTCGTTCCCGTTCGCCGAGCTTCAGTCAGAGCCGCTCCCACTCCCGCTCCCCGATGGAGTAGTCAGGATAGGCTAGGATAGCTAGCAGTGCTTGCTAGGCAGTCTTTTGGGTTGCAAGCACTTTTGTTTCTCCCTTTTGTAGACGATGTGTATCTTGTGTCATGACTTAGCTTAGCGTATAAGCTTTGTTCGAAAGTCATGTAACACTTAACCCCTTTAATATAATGCAGCCATTCTAGGCTTTGTATTGTATTAATTCGATCTTTCTGCTTGGTTCTTTTTGTGTGTGCCTTAGAGGGCTAGTGAACCCTCATATATCCCTCTCTCTAGTCCTCTCTAGTTCTAAATCTCATCTTTTCTTCAGGATGCCGCCAAGAAGAGCCGCCACCCCTGTCCGTGGAACCTTTGCAACTGGCCGAGGAAGAGGCCGTGGTCGTGGCCGTGGTCAAGGACAAGGACAAGACCTGCCCCCTCCACCACCAGCAAATCCGACAATGGCCCAAGTGATGTTCCAGCAGACCCAAATTCTCCAAGCCTTACTCAACAATCGTGAGCAGACAGATTGCTGCCGCAATTCAAGCTCGCCGACTTCTTAAGGACAAGGCCCTCACCTTGCAAAGCCTCATCGAACCTCTTGAAGCCGAAGACTGGCTCAGGGACACCGAAAAGAAACTTCGACTCGCTCGTTGCTCCAACAAAGACATGGTGGACTTTGCCACCCACCAACTAAAAGGTCTTTGCCAAGCATGGTGGGAGAATTACCTTGCCGCCAGAGGTAATGAAAGTCCTGAGTCCGAAGAAGAAGAAGAAGAAGAAGAAGCAGAAGCCGTAGCATCTATGACTGGAGAACCAAAGACCTCAGAATCTTGAGCTGAACAATGACATGGCCATAGAGAAGAAGTTGCGTATACGCTTTGATGAGGATGAACCTGCATGGCAACCAATTCCCTAGACGGAATTCAAAACCACCTTTCGCACCAACTTCGTACCAGCCGGTACAATGAGATTGAAGAAGAATGAGTTCAGAACTCTGAAACAAGGACATATGATGGTCAACGAGTATGTCACTAAGTTTACCCAGCTTGCCCGCTACGCCTCCAATGACGTAGCCGATGAAGAAGAAAAGATAGACCGCTTTGTGGAAGGTATGCGTGGTGACATGCGTGGAAAGCTTATCCTCCATGACTATGCCAACTTCCATCAGTTGATCAACAAGGCCCTACTACTAGAAAATGAGAATAAGTTAGCAGAAACTAGCCGCAAGAGGAAGATGCCTTTCCAGAAGCCCCAAGGAAGCTATCCCCAGAAGTCAACCTTCCAGGGCAGTTCCTCTTTCAGATCATCTGCAGCCCAGCCTCAGAGAAGCTCAGCTCCAGCCTCCCATTCTCAAGGAAGTGGTTTCCGCACTCTTCGCCCTGCCGGACCACCAGCAACAATCAACCCCGCAGCACACCTCCATTGCTTCAACTGTGGATTTCCAAAACCATCTTACTATGTAAGCAGTAGGCTAAATAATACCTTTTACCCAGAACCATGTTGCGGTCAGCATCTCCATCAGCTGCAGCACCAAATTCAGGGGGTTCAACATTTGAGGTTGACTTTCCGAGACCCATCCGATCAACCAATTCTTTTGCGTATGTAAGGTTAGGATCCGGATGACCACCTCCAAAGTCTTCCTGTAGAAACATAAATGAGGAATTAATACTGATCCAAATTCCATTCTCAATTTGAGATGATAGAAGAGCACATTACCTTTGGAACACAGTTGAACAGTGAGCTTTCATTAGCACCGAGCTCTTCCACAAAGATCTGTCTTGCATAAATTCCAGCAACACCATGGAGGGCATCAAAACTAAAAGTGCAAAGGAAGGGTTTAGAATTAGATGTACTATAGGGTGTTAATAGGAGGATGGTAGCATAGTTTAGGTCATAGATGAATACCAGAACGTAAATTTTGGAGATGCCAGAAGCTTTTTTATTGACTCAAAGTCAAAGATTGTCCTGGAATTGAATACATACATACTAATTAAATCATAAAAAAAATTGTTTTTTTTCTTCAGAAAACAAGATTCTAGCAATGTTCCGTAATAAAAAAGCAAAGAATTTCTCACTTCAGTAAAAGAACACACCAAACAATACTTGCCAAGAAACATTTAACATATACAAACGGATAATACTTACTTGCATTAGCCAACGCTCTAAGAAGGCATTCTTCAAAAGACTTTCCAATGGATAATCATAATCAAGCAATTATAATTAGCCTTATACACCATTACATTTTCAATTTTTCATTCATCGACATTTACATGATAAGCTCTCCGAAGATAGTAAATTAAAATTCGAGAGAGAATTATTCTCGAATTTAGAAGAAATATCGCAAAAATTTACCTTTGGTGTTTTAGATTCACTCTTGAGGTGTGCTATGGCACTGGAGGATCCCTCTCGTCTGTGTCATATTAAATGTGTCCTTTGGCCAATATGCTGCCCGTCTATTTGACAAATAAGAGACTTCATGGCATCATTTTTCATTCGTATTTTTGGTGGTTCATCCGATCACTGCCTTTTCTTTTCAATCTCCTTATCGAGGAAAATCAATATTGTGTGCGTGGCGTGGTTTGGAGCAATGCCTTCTGCGATCATCCTCCTTAAATACTTGTCAGCTTCCTTTAATTTACCAGCTTTTGCATTAATATTGATCAAAGTATTAAAAGTGACAACATCTGGTTTCATGCCCCTTCTGATTATCTGCGAGCGAGTCGAAGCTTCTTTTCGGTGTCCCTGAGCCAGTCTTCGGCTTCAAGAGGTTCAGTAGCTGCTGCAAAGGTGAGGGGTCTTGTCCTTAAGAAGTCAGCGAGCTTGGAGTTGCGGCCGGCAGGTCCTGTCTGCTGATTGAAGCTTGGAGGATCTGAGTTTGCTGAAGCATGACTTGAGCCATCGTCAGATTTGCTGGTGGTGGAGGGGATAGATCTTGTCCTTGTCCACGACCACGGCCATAGCCTCTTCCTCGACCAGCGGCAAAGGCTCCACGAACAGGGGTGGTGGCTCTTCTTGGCGGCATCCTGAAGAAAAGATGAGATTTAGAGCTAGAGAGGACTAGAGAGAGGCATATATGAGGGTTCACTAGCCCTCTAAGGCACACACAAAAGAACCAAGCAGGAAGATCAAATAAATATAATACAAAGCCTAGAATGGTTGCATTATATTAAGGGGGTTAAGTGTTACATGACTTTCAAACAAAGCTTATATGCTAAGCTAAGTCATGACACAAGATACACATCGTCTACAAAAGGGAGAACAAAAGTGCTTGCAACCCAAAAGACTGCCTAGTAAGCACTGCTAGCTAACCTATACTACTCTAACTACTCCATCGGGGAGCGGGAGCGGCTCGATCAAGCTCGTGAACGGAACGACTCAACCGATGTTCGGCGAAGCAGAACAGAGCGGAACAGTGAGGCTGCGTCCTGTTGGACACCGGAAGGTCGTCAAAGGGCGGCGTCGAGGCGTCTGACGCTCTGCGTGATCAACTGGTGCGGAGTCCTCGGGGCGAGGAGGAGCCGGAGTCGGTGGCGTAGCGATCGCCGGGGCATTGTGAGACGTGCTACCTCTGCAAGGGCGGCGTCTCTCTCCATCTTGATGATGTCTCTGTCCACAGCGATGGTGTCTCTCTCCCACATGGCAGCATGGTGGGCTTCATCGCTTCTGATCATGTTGGTGCGAAGGGTGTCGGAGTGGGCCTCGCTGTCGGTGAGAAGCATCCGAAGCTGTTGGATCTCGCCGGTGTGAGAGTGGATGTTGTGGATCATGGCCTGGGTCAGCTGCACCTGGTGAGTCAGACGAGGGTTGTCGTCTCTGGCGTCGAAGATCTCCGGGAAGCGCTCTCCGTCGTGGAGACACGAGAAGAAGCAGTACGGCGACTCTCGCAGGAGGTCCTCGTGTATCTGACACAAGTGGGTGATGGCTACACGAGCTGCATCCTAGATGGCGTCGGAGCTACTGCGACAGGGTGCCTCGGCACGGAACCTGTGGGTCGTGAACTCGCCGGTCCTAGCATAGAGGAAAACCCCCATGTCCCAAGACTCGTGAGCCATGACCGTCGTCTTCCGTCCTCTAAAGAGCGGAGGGCGGGGGAAGCTAAGAAACTGCATCAGCTGGCGAAGGAGTTCGGCGAAACCGCCATCATTATCTCCATGAGAGCTATGGTCCCATGGGCCTGCAGCTGGAGAAGAAGCCATCTACAAATTTTGAAACAGGAGAAAAGATTAGTAACACTTAATGAGAATAGAGATGAGTATGGAACTAGGAATGATGAGTAGAAGCAATAAATACTCTATATTTTTGGCAAATTTTTTCTTAACTTTAGAAATAAGATCCAAGTCCTTAAGGCAATCGACCAGTCTAACTAGGGGTCCTACAGTCGTATGCTCTGCCAGCTCTGTTGGACCCAGATTCCAAGAATCCAAATCCTCTGTGAAAACTCTGTGCTATTCCCTGGATCAGTAGCTAGCACTTCACAGTTCACATTGCTGAATCATTCATACAAGGCGTGAACTGAAACAAATATAATACAACACAGGGTAACATAGACCTCATCGGGTCGAGTTTTACAAAAGGGCCGCACAAGGCCAAATATATTACATTACAAAAGACGACTATATCTACAGCGGAAGCAAAAGGGAAGGTAGGGCTCATCTCACACAGGCAAGCGACTGGGGTGACCTGTGTACGACAGATATTAACCAAGGACTGGATAATATCGGTTGTACGCGAGTACCAATAAGTCTACTTAGACTGGGCCAGACCTAAACTACAGAACTATTCTACTCCTCGTCATATCCTTGTCCATCGTAGTAGGCATAGTCTCCTTCATCTTCATTATCTGGAGGGTTTGGGGAGAGAAGCGAGAATGAGCACTACTACCGTGCTCGTGAGCCAACACACAATGCAAATATATATATATATATATATATATATATATATATATATATATATATGCAAGGCTTAACAAGGATGGCTCGGGCTCTTTTATTTGCTAAAGCAATATTTTTCAATATTATAATTACAAATCCTATGACTTAGCATTTTTAACAAGTTGCAATTTTGATAAAGAGAGTATTGTGCAATAGTTATTTCAGCAGAGGTTACCTCCACCTTCATGCTTATTTTGATTATGGTTACATCCACCATATTAATATCACTGGGGTACATCCACCCAGGGAAAAACAAATTCAGAGCTAGGTGAGCCCGCCACATTTTATACCACCCACAAAGTTTTGAAATAGAACTAACTCAAGTTAAGTTCCCATGTCCGCCCTTGACCGTAGGCACGGCTGTTTAAACAGTTTAATACTCTGCAGAGATTGCACACTTTACCCACAAGAGACAATTAACTCGTTGCCCTACACAATTCCTTAGTTGTGTAGTCGAGAGGCTGTCACAATAACGTTTCGACCTATCTCGCCCCTTCTGTCATTTCACACATATGGGGTTACACCCATAATGTTGAGCGGGATGTTTACCTCATCGACTGGCATAGTGGTGCTATACCTCAGCGCCTGGCAAACGTCACCCTCCCTATGGTGTCCCATTCAAGCAGAATGAATCCACTTGGCTCCCCATTTATCCGCCCAGCGAAATGGCATCCAAGGTTCAATAAATCTACTAAGCTAAGTCGCAAGTTTTTACAAACTTGTGGTTGTACTTGTTTAACACGGGAGGTCGTGACCAGATTAAGTCCTTAGGGTTATCTGGGCGGTTCATTCCACAACCCAATCATTCTCGTGCTCCCGGAGCACCCACCGCCTCACCATCCACCCAGATAGAGTTAGCATTTTAGGGTTTTTGAGAAGTAAACCAAATTATTTTCTCGCCTTAGTCAATGGACCACCAATGACTACCCAATTTTTTTTTATGTTTGAAGACATGATGATTGGGGTATTTAATACCCCGGTACTTGAGCAAGGCTAGCATGTCGCTCAAGTACACCCTATAACTAGTATTACCATATAATTACTAGGGTGACAAAGGCTAATGGATTCAAGTTATCAAGGATGGCATAATAACTAATTAAACATCAAGTGGGCATTTAACTACCTTAAGCTTTAACATATATTTGATTACGAAATTAAAGCATGCAATTTGTTAATTTAAAAGAATATAATTTACATAAAATGTAGGAGCAACATGATCAAAGTATTGACTCGCCTTGGTTAGAGGCAAGGTGATCGTGATAGTCTTGATCTTGATCAACTTGAGGATCTCTGGCGTCTTCGAATCCTAAACGGGCGAATTACCGGAAAAAGGCACAACGGTAAAGAGAGCAAGTAAATACAAAAGAACACACAAATGAACTCCAAATTAATCAAGTCCTATGCCATTAGCAAGATCTTGATTTAACGAATTTTAAGAAATTTAAATCATAATTTTTGGAGTTATAACGGAGGAGATAAGAATTAACGAAGCTTAAATGGAAAAGAAAAAGAGAGAGAGAGGGGGCTTGGTCCTGTAGCAGCAGTGCATGGGCGGGTCCATGGGAACGATGGCGATCTTGGTCCACTGCAGGCGTGAGAGGCCCTTTGGGCGGTGAGGTGGAGGGCTGGCTCGGTCCTTTGTCTTGGGGTCCACACGATAGTCTCACAGAGGGGGCTTAGGACACACTTAAGGCTTTAATGACCATCCTTAGGGTTTTAAACCCGCCATTAAGGCCTAATGATGGATGCATAGTCTTTGTCGGCACGGGACAGACACGACGGGCAGCTCACGGGCAGCGTCTTGTGTGGCAGCTCAACATGCTGGCAGCCTGACCTAGAACACGGCGGGGCGGGCGAGGGTACCAACGGGAGTGGCGAGAGGTGGAGGTGGTGACGGGGGTGGCGGCCGAGGGCGGTGGCGGGCGTGGGTGGTGAGAGGCGGCAGAGGCGGCACGGCTATCTTGTGTGCGGGTAGCTCGGTGGCGCCGGACCGAGGAAGGGGAGCATCGGGAAGAGCTCGGCGAGGCGAAGCTCATGGGCTAGGCGGGGAGGCCGGGGAGTGGCTGTAGGCGACGGCGGGTGCGGTTGAAGGTGCGGCCGGAGACGGAGAAGAACGGCGAAATCCAGCGGCTACAGTGGGCAATAGCCGAGGGGGGTCTTGGGGGAAATGCTCCTGGAGGTGAGGGGCTCATGGTGACTGGGGTGGCGTGGCTGGAGAGTAGCCGGAGCGGCTAAACGCCAGTGGGGGTGGCGGCGGCCGAAATGGAATGCGGCGGTTTTGTGGTGGATTCTTACCAGGGCTCCAATGGGGGCGGCGTGGGGGAGCTACAGAGGGAGGAGGGGAGCTATAAAGGGAGGGCAAAGCAACGGGAGGGAGCTCGGTCAAGGCAAGGATGGGCGGGACGCGGGCTGTCCCGAGGCGGCATGGGCGCGCGTGGAGAAGACAAGGCAAGGGCGAGCAGGGCATGGGCGTCGAGATGACTGGTAGCGAGGAGGGGAGCGGAGTGGCTGCTGTGCAGAGAGGTGGAGGGGCTGCTGCTTGCAGGAGCAGGTGGTGGCGTGCCAGGGGGAGCAGGGGGAGACCCGCTCGGCTCTGCTGTTACTGCTGGCGTCACCAAGAAGAAAACTGGCGCTGCTTGCTGCTGCTCTGCTCTGACCTGTGGAGAAAAACAGGGGAGGAGGAGGTGACCCGCACGGGCTGGCAAGGAGGGAGGGGCCGGGCTGGAGATGGACCGGGGCGGGCTGGCTTGGGCCGGCCTGGAGTGGGGCTTGGCCCAGAGGGAGCAATGGGCTGAGCCCGAGAAAAGGGGCGAAGTCCAACTCAAATTTGGCCCGAAGATTCAAACGGAGGAGAAAAACTCCAACTGCGAAATTTGAATTTCAAATGTTACGGACATTACATTTGAAACACAAACCGAGAAAGAACGGGAGTTTTCGAAAATACTTGATACTTGAATTACGGCAAAGAACGAAACGGAAATCTAATTACTATTCATCCGTTCGAAAACGGATGTTACAAATGGCGACCATAAGTACCCCAGTGCTGATGAACAATATCTTCAACAGTAACAAGCTTATCTCCTCCAAGGGTGTCCTTGTTCTTGAAAGCAAGAATAGATAGCCATGCTAGAACAGCCCAAATAAATTTTCGAGAAAAATTCGGATAAAATTATTGAAAAATAAAAAAAGCAAGTACATTGTATCGGGAGGCTCGACAAAAAAATTATAATTTTTGGAGCTCATTTTCTATATTTAAAATTCACCACAAAAAGTATACTTATATAGATTTTCGAGAAAATACGTTACAGTGCAGAACAGTTGCTACAGTGCCCCATCGGGCTGTGTGGTGCTACAGTGCCCTCGCATGGTGCCCATGTGGCAGGGACTCCACCGTATGACGACCGTGCGGCAAGGGACGCGTGTCGGCTCGGGACAACCTCCCGTACGATGACAGTGCGGTGGAGCGTTATTTTTGCAATTTGCACACAACGAGTGCTATTTTTGCTAATAAACAGGCAAAAACGGCCAATTCGGCGAAAGTCGCTGGTTTGTTTGAAAGTAGGAAGGACGATGTTGACATATTTTTCGATCGTATGCGTGACGGGGAAGATATCAGTGAATTACCTTTTTGCCCACGTTCTTGCTGTGCTCATTTTCAGCACTTTGCAGAGCGTCTCCGTCCTAACCTACAGGACCAACAAGTTGGTGGCCTTAAAGAAGCCACTACCATCAGAAAGAAATTACATGGCTGCAGTTGTCGACGTATTCTATATGTTTTTCGTTCTTTGCTATTACACAGTCGCATGCGTCATTCTATGGGCCATCTTTTTTGCACACCACAACTTCTAGTCAGGGCACCAGAATGGATCCATCAGCTTCAGAATCTATCCAAGCCCTTGGGACGCTACCAAATCTTGCAGTTCTACGTCTGAGGTTGAATTCGTTTATGGGGGAGCAGCTCCATTTCCAAGGCTCCTCTTTCCCGAGCCTCATGGTGCTGGAGCTTTATGGATCACTTGACCTCTGAATCTCTGATCGGTGGTGTTTGAAGAACATGCGATGCCTAAGCTCCAGCTGCTACACGCCGACTACTGCAAGGAGGTGAAGGAAATTTCTGGGCTACAGTTTCTGACAAGCCACAAGGAAATTCAGCTGGATTACAGCATCAGTAAACTCAAGGAAATGGTGCAGATCCAACTTGATGAGAATCAAAACCATGTCATGTTGAAGCTGAAGTAACTGACGATGCTAACTAGTAGTATTAATTGTTCGCGTTCACCCGGTCAGCTCTCAGGAGCAGCATGCCGCGCGGCGTTCCCTATGCATGCATGTATGCTACACCTCACTACTACATATTTCCATGTGTATCTTTAATTTGTTGTATGCATACAAATAGTATTGTTCATGTGGTTCCTTGTTTGCTCTGTTTTACGTGTCCTAGGGAGATTTTGTTCTTCATCTCTTTATATATGCTAAGTGCAAAACCAGCCATTGGCTTGCGTGTATATGTATGTCGGTATGTGCTGCATGCATGAAACGAATTTTCTCCTCTCTTTGCAACAACACTTCTACTGAAGCAGTTGATGGAAATGTAGGTATAGAAGCCGATATAAATTCTATTCTATATTACCATGCTATCCAGATTAATTTTGATAAAACCAAGCATAACACCTTCTATGATGTTCTACAAATCTATGTGAACCGTTCATTGTGTTAGAATAGGTGTTAGAATAGGGACTCTTTTATATTTCCTTATCTGTTTTTTGTATTGCCTTATCTGTATATGGCATGCACGTACAACCTATATATATTGCTCATTGGGCCTCTTCAATATACACACAATATTCATAACATGGTATCAGAGCAAAGGTTAGGGTTAGGGCTACTGTAGCACCGCCGCCTCCTAGCCTCTGCTCGTCTCAGTTGCCGCCGCCCCCAGGAGGAGCTATCTCCACTCCTGGGGGCCAGCCACGTTTAGTCGTAGTTCTTCCTCTTGAAGCAATCAACGACATCTTCATCCGAGTCACCGCCGACGTGCTCCTTCGCTCTGCGGTGCCTCCACCCAAGCGATGCCAGATCCCTCCATCGCCTCAAGCGTCCTCGTCCAGATCCAGACAAGAAGTCGTTTGGCCATGGTGTACCTTCGAGGCGGTCGGCGTTTCTCCGGGTGCTGGTCGAGCATGTCGAGGAAGCCAGGATCCGGCCGCCGCCGCGCCACCCGATGTAGCCCGTAGAAGGGGGTTCTGCTACTACAGAAAAGGCCTTCATAGATGGTTCAAAAACGTCATCACAAACGGTTTCGTGAGCCGTCTGAGTTTATGGGTCAGTAATGACATAGGTCATCATAGACAATTTTTGAACCGTCTGTAATACATAATATCACAGACGGTTATTAACTCAAAACCGTCTGTGATAGTCGACAATGACTATCACAGACGGTTTCATCTACAAACCGTCTGTGATTTTCTACTATCACAGACGGTTTCATCTACAAACCGGCTGTGATAGTCGACTATCACAGACGGTTTCATCTACAAACCGTCTGTGATATTCTTTTGCATTGCTAAATTTATTTCTATTTATTGGCTAGCCTCAGGAAATACTAGCCATGCCCTCTGAAACAAGCACATCCTATTCGCATTCATTTCAGAAGCACATCAAATTTGCATTCATTTCAAAAACAAGCACATCCAATTCACAAATCAATTAACTAAAATTTACCATTAATGTACATTTACACACATGTACCATTAAGTTCAATCTATCCCAATCAAGTTCAATCTACACTATGGAAACTCCCATCTGGATTTATGGTCTGACTGTTCAGGAATGACGCAAGGTGTGATCGAACTTTTGTGAGCTCGCTCTGTTCCAACGCAGTTTCGGCGATGGTCGCAACCTGTCACTAGGAAGATTAAATTCGTGCTTACATAAATTGGTAAGTATATATGAAATAATTATTACAAGATTGACAAATCTGAGGATCATTGATGATCGCGGAACCGATGAGTAGTTCCATGTTGTGGCAAACATAGTATCCACAGACGCTATGTCTTGGCATTTCTTTGGTGGCAATCGCAAAAATAGAATTGGTTAGTTCGAGAGATATTATTATGAAGTGTTATATAGGATTAATGTGTGCTAGCTAGCGAGTACCGGGAAAGTTAGATCGTGTTGCAGCCACCTTCCCCTGCAATTCCATCCTCTAGCATATAACATGTCTTACACCCTACGTGACTCCAAGAAGTTAGCCTTAGCCATTACAAAGGAAGGAAAGACTACAATATAGTTTCTATGGAGGAAATGTGTTTACCTGTTGATTAAATTCCGGATAACTATGAAGTTGTGAGTGGAACTCTTTAGGGAATCTAGGTATATTACCCATTTCCGTTTTGGTATAATTACAATTAGAATCCAGTGGAAGCTACACAGGTATGTCAGCATGATCATTAAACCTAAGTTTGTGTTGCTTATAAAGTACAAATCAACAAGTATAGCCAGTAGTGCAACACTTACTCCTGGTTGTAGGGCAAAAGTATGTATTCCTTGTTGCGGCGTGCTATGAAAAAATCTATAACCCGGCGCTAGATTTTCACCGTGCACCAAAGCCCTGACACCGGATGGATACACCTGGCCCCAAGCAGCATCTAGGGCAACAGAGGCATATCTCACTTGGTGCTTGCACTTCATAGCCGCTTACATAACGATACAAAATTAGCTACTCCAACAGGAATTCAATGGATCGAGCATTCCAGAGGTAATAATTATTACCTGGATGTCATCGACATGAAATCTGCCGTCGCCTATTGGGGTAGGGTTAGACGCGCAGCTACTCAGAAGTTTGGGGAGGCTGGCTAGCACAGTAGGGGCAAGGGCTTGCAACTGATTTGAGATTTGCAATTCCCTAATCCTTTCCTCAAATTGTTGCGACACAGCTCTGATGCGATCCTCGATCTCATCTCTGATGGATTCAGTGATCTCATCTTTGAGGGATTCACGAATCTCCTCTCGTAGCTTTGCATCGCGGTCGGCTTTGGCTCTCTTCCTACTCCGGTACGATTCGGAGTCCGCTTGGAACCATTCTGCCCATGTAACATAAACACCAGTGCCTCTTGTGCGACCCGGATGCTCATTGTTTCCTAGGGCCGCGGAGAGTATATCTCTCTCCCTGTCTGCCTGGAATGAGCCTTGGGAAGATTGTGCACTCAGTGTTACCTACAATAGCCTGACATGTCATTTCACTTCCTATGAAGTTATGGAGTAATTACAAACTAGGTAGTTCGATATCTTACCAAGCGTTGGGACACTTCCTGGTCTACGAGGTTTGGAAAGGAGACTTCCCCCGTAAGTAGGGTACGTAACCTCCCAAATAACCACTATCGGGCGCGCACATTAGTGATCTCGGGAAGTGGCGGAGAGACATTTGAACGGCTTGCCTGCTGGTCCTGATCCCTCCATATCAGGATTTTACCCGCATACCCAGCGGTGCTAAGTCTGTGGGGGTGCTTGTTTTTAGCCTAGAGGGCCGTGTGCACCGCACTTTCACTCCTAAATTCATCTGTCGTCTTCTTCGCCACAAACTCGCACCAAGACTCTTCCAAGAACGGATAATTGTGGAAGGGCGTCAGATCCTTCTCCACGTAGTTCTTGACAAGCGTGCTCTTGAAGTTCTTCCATGCTTTGCACGCTTGCAGCAACGTGTGTCGTCGCACGGAGTCCAGGTGTTGTTCCAGGATCTCGAATGATTTGAGAATATCCTATTGGGTCATAGGGTAGGCTACGATAGCTACAAACAAAAATTTCTACCACGCAAAGCAGGAAGCCAAGCAAGTAGATGATCATAGATCGTTACCACCAGACGTGCAGAGCAGCGGAAGAAGGGTTGGAGCAGCCTGGTCCAACGTAGAACGCGTCGATGTAGTGGTCATAGTCGATCGTCTCCTCCAGCAACCTCTATAGTTCCTTGTGAAGATCGCAGATCGTCCTCAAGCGCAACAATCGCAGTAGCGCTTCTACGGTATCCACACGTCCAGGGAAGGAACAACCGTACGTCGGTGTACTAGCACCAAGTCGCACAGCAGAGCTCTCAGGAAGATGGCGGCTAGGGTTTCAGTGGTGATTCACGCGTACCTCCCAATAGCCTCATGCATCTCCTTATATAGTGCTCGTGACGGATCCTATCCGAACACGTTTGACGAATCGTATTCGTACTGGTTTGTTCCAACCCGTTAAGTGTGTGACCCTGTAGGTTCATGCGTAATCAGTTGTGACTCGAAAACCTTTTTCGATCACGAGTCGTAGCGGCTCCTAGCAGAACATAGCGATTCCCGAATACACACAAATTATATTAGATGAACCTTAATGCAATATAATCTACGATCAGGTCCTCATCACTTACGACCAAGTCCTATCTCTATACGACTAGTTCATATTTGGTCATGACCAGTTCGTAAGTCCTTACGACCAGGTTTCGATCACTCTGTGATTACGTTCGACCAGTTTACGTCCAGCTCGTATCTCTATACGACTAGTTTATAACTGATCGAACTAAACGACCTACTCGTGTATTCTCCGTTTGCCTCACGATGTCTAGTTGAACTCCAGGTGAGATGTTGTGTCATCCATGGACTGTTCAATACTTTCTCGATCAGGTGTCGGATAACTTCACGTGGTCGAACACTTCGACAACTAGTGGCATGGCCATGCACTTTCTTTATCCGATCACAACGAGGGGCCCAGAGACATCTCTCCTGTTATGTTAGGAGGGGAAAATCCCATATCCGACTAGTCACATTCCTCTGCATGTTTCATAGCATACCCGAAAGCTACCTTTATAACTACCCAGTTACGGAGTAGCGTTTGGCAACCCCTAAGAGTACTATTACACATGTAGAAAACAATGCTGTTCTCAGGTTGTAGGACCGGAAAGGCGACTAGAGGGGGGGGGGGGTGAATGGGAGCTCACCTAATTTTCACCTCGTTTAGATTCAACACCAGATTCATCCCAATAGCTATGAGAGCTATGAGGATCAACAGCAAAACACTTGTGTTGAACTCGAACCAAAATCCCCAAAGCAAAGAACCAACAGAACCAAACCCTAACCTGGAAATCGGTCAGACCGATGGGCGGTTTGACCGGCGTTATGAAAACGGTCTGACCAGCCCTGACCAGAAAGAGTGCAGACAGCTCGGGATCCAAACCGAAAATTGATCAAACTTTTGATCTACATGGCCAAACTTGACCAAACTTGGAATACACCTTCCTAAGGATTTTTGGAACCTATTCCAAGCAGTGATTGAGTAGATCCATGTCAAAGTTTTGATCTTTTTCAGTTTTACCGAAGGAGGGTACAAAAACGAGCAAAACGAAAAACTTGATCCAACACTTGCTCGTGGGAGATTGATGATCTAGGTGATATTAGATAAGTTTCCACATGTCACAGCAAGGTGGAAGAAGGCACGAAACCAACCAAAAAGCACTAGATCAAAGAAACCTCCAAAATCCCAAATATAGAGCAAGAACGCAAAAGAGACTCATCTTTGGGAATCATCCATAGATTGATCTGAGGTTGAGAGGGTTTATGTGACGACCCACCCCGTGATGTACCGCAAGAGGTCCGGGAGGACCATTTTTTTTTGCTTGAAGTCACCACGGAAGGATGTGGTAGCACCGCATGGAGCTTTACCGAGGAGGTGCGCCAGACCTCCCAGAGGTCTTGCGGACCTCTGGAGGTCTTGGTCCGCCATCGACCTCCCAGAGGTCTTGAGGACCTCCTGGAGGTCGTGGCCGCCACCGCCTCAGTAGCACCTCCAGCACATCACCAAGAGAGGTCCGGGACCTCGAGCTAAAGTCGTGAGGACCCCTGGTGGTCCCCGCCTGCATCTGAGCTAGTCCCGGGACAATCGAGCTAGCTCGCACAAGAACACAAGCCAAAACAACAACCACGAGGTCAAACAAAGATGAAGCGCATAAATTAAACTTTATATAATAGGACCTTATGGTCAAGCTTGTTAACAAGAGGTGCGCCATCGAGGGCTTACAAAACCAACGAGGACTTACAACTAGCGACAAGGAGCTCTAGGGCTCAAACACCAAAACACGCAGAAGCCATCCAACAAGCACCACAGGCTGTCGGGTGGAGGACGTCCTAGGCATCTTAGTCATCGAAGAATTCCTCCTCGAAGAGGTCTGCACCGCCCCGCACTTGGTCATCCTCATAATCTGCTTTGACACAGGGCTTAAGCCATGAGTACGTGGAATGTACTCAGCAAGTCACAGAGAGCAAAGATGCCATAATATTCATGCAAGGACTTACCAATGGAGAGCTGTATGGTTAGTTTGCGCAAAGCCAAATTTGACAATAATAGCAATAATAGATTGAAAGGCAGCAAGGTAAAACCATAATACATAATACTTTTGATGTTTTAATAAAAGGTGGTGTGAGCACCAACTCACGGCCACAACCAAAAATTGGGGAGGTCAGATCACACCGGTGGCTGTGTCCTCACCCAAAACCCACCTGAACACCCATTCCAGAGGTCCGAACCAACCCCTGGACCACTACCCGAGCCAACCTTGACCCCTCTGGAGCCGGCCAAGGTCTCTTCGAGGCAAAGCCAAAGCATCTCGCGGAAGTGTCCAGTGGCACAAGCTTTTGAAACATCTACCCTTGCACCATTTCATTGAGCATGTCCATGACCAAGGACTTGGCTATTGAATAGATCTTTTACTCTGCAGAGGTGTACAACTTTACCCACAATCCACAATCTCTCTAGCGGATGGGTTCCGGTCACCCTTGCTCACTTCCTAAGGTGCAGCGGTCTAGAGAGCTGCAAGGCCTTTACAAAGCTTTGAACCGACTAGGGCTGCCCGCTAAGGTTTTATAATCCTCCAAAGGGTCTAGAAATCCACAGGGTTATGGGGTGCCCCTCTTGCGCCAACTAATCACACGCCAACCAAAACAGCCCCAAGCCATCTCATTGCTAATTATTCAGCCTGCACCATTCCCATAAAATGATCTTGTGGTTGCACTAATTGGCCCGATTAAACAGATACAAAGTGAAGTCCTTAATTGTGCTAAGGCAAGACTTCCACAAACCAAAGGTGCACAAAGACACCACTACTCACTCCCTGCCTTCTTGCCTTAGCAAAACAATTGTATTAGCCCATGCCAAAAGACCACCCAGTCTGGCACACAAATTTTAACCAAGTGGTCTCACACCACGATCGACATGACTTAGGCATCCCGCCATAGCTGCTCAACAATGGCACCAACCACACATTTCATAACTTATTAGTCAAGATTATTGGAGATGAAGCATGATACGCTCAAACCACGTTTTCTAAGCGAGGCTATATAAGACCTACGGCCCCCATGTTGGCAAATAACAGAGAACGCCAACTAAATTATCCACCCTAAGGCTCACAAGGTGAATCATGACAACATGATGGAGACAAGGTATAAAGGAGGCATAACAGCAAGTAGGTAAGTAACTATAGCCCAAACCATTTTCTTATAAACATAGCCATGCATGATAATTTAAACCGAAATACATTTGCAAAGCTTGGTTCAAGATGATCAAAAGGAGGTCTGTGGCTTGCCTTGGTCAAGCAGTGGAGAGCCTTCAGCAGCAAGAGCCGGGTCCAAGATCTCCTCGAACTCGTGATCTACACGTTCGCAAGAGAACCAAATAAGCAAAACCACACTAAGCCAGAGAACAACAAAAGAACCAAAAAGGAACTCAAACCAACTCAGCCAAAAGGAAACCAAGAGGCTTAACACCACCTCAAAGAGCTCCTGGGGAGGGTCTTGCGCAAGGAAGAACCGAGCAGAGGAGGCAGGGAAGGAAGAAATGAGCAAAAGATTACAAAGGCCTGCCCTCCCAGGCTAAATATAGCCGGAGTTGGTCGTGTGCACCACAAGGAAACCCAGAGACGTGTTGGCAATCGGGACTACTCGGGTAGGGCTTGCCCAAAAAGAATTGAATTAAAGTACCTCAGATGGGACTGCATTTAATGTGACCCGACACCTATTAAATGCGCACAGAGTTCTGAGGCAGGAGCAACAATTACAAGGGTGAAGAGGGGCTGGCAAGTGGGGCCAGTCAAAAAGGGTGCACCACTGGTCAAAGAGGTGGCCCCACCGAAAAAGGGTCATTCCCGCCAAAGACCACCGCGAGGTCCTGGGCAAGAGGTCCAAGACACTCAAAGGGGGAGGTCCTGGACAGGAGGTCCAAGGACTCAAGAAGAGGTCCTGGTCAAGAGGTCCTCAAAGCTCACAACGAGGAGGCCTCGACACTCGGACTGCACAAGGGAGGTCTAAGGGTCAAGATTTCAAGGAGGACCTCAACGGTCCAGATCAAAGGGCGCAGGAGGTCTGACGAGTAGATCTCCAAAAGGAGATCTAACGGTCAAGATCTCAAGGGAGGACCTCAACGGTCGAGATCAAAGGGAGTGAGGAGGTCGACCAACAGAATATTCAAGGTTAGGAGGTGGTCTTTACAAAAGACCCAGCAAGGGCCGGAGGTGGTCCTGCAAAAATGACCTGGGGAGGTCACAGGATCAAGGAAAACGCAGAAGAAAGGTGAGCCGTTCGATCGTAATCCAGGCGGTCCAAAAGAAAGGAACGTTTGGACCATCCAAACGTCACTTCGCAGTTGAGCCGTCAGATCCAGATCGGATGGCGCGAAACGAGGGGCCGTTCGGACCGAGCGAACAGACCAGCAAGGCTAGGCCGTCTGATTTAGATCGGACGGCCCTTAGGTGAGAAAGGCAAAGCCTTAAGCGATACAGCCACAAGAGTCAAAGAGGGTCCAAGCGCTAAGGAGGTCTTGGGCCTGAGGAGGTCTGGACCTTTGGATCCCACTAAAGGAGAACCTGGACGGCTAAGATCTCCAGAAAGGAGGTCCTAAAGGCCAGATCCTAACAAGGGGAGGTCTGAGCGGCTAGATCTCAACAAGGGGAGGTCTGAGCGGCTAGATCTCAACAAGGGGGAGGTCTGAGGCTACATCTCAACAAGGGGAGGTCTGAGCGGCTACATCTCAACAAGGGAGGTCTCGAGCGGCTACATCTCAACAAGGGGAGGTCTGAGGCTAGATCTCAACAAGGGAGGTCTGAGCGGCTAGATCTCAACAAGGGGAGGTCTGAGCGGCTAGATCTCAACAAGGGAGGTCTGAGCGGCTAGATCTCAATAAGGGAGGTCTGAGCGGCTAGATCTCAACAAGGGAGGTCTGAGCGGCTAGATCTCAACAAGGGAGGTCTCGAGCGGCTAGATCTCAACAAGGGAGGTGCAGGCGGCTAGATCTCAACAAGGGGAGGTCTGAGCGGCTAGATCTCAACAAGGGGAGGTCTGCGGCTAGATCTCAACAAGGGGAGGTCTGAGCGGCTAGATCTCAACAAGGGAGGTCTGAGCGGCTAGATCTCAACAAGGGAGGTCTGAGCGGCTAGATCTCAACAAGGGGAGGTCTGGGCGGCTAGATCTCAATAAGGGGAGGTCTGGCGGCTAGATCTCAACAAGGGAGGTCTGAGCGGCTAGATCTCAACAAGGGGAGGTCTGAGCGGCTAGATCTCAACAAGGGAGGTGCAGGCGGCTAGATCTCAACAAGGGGAGGTCTTAAAGGACACGGAGGAGGTCCAGTAGGACATGTAAAGGTCTCAGGGACAAAGGGAGGTCTATTTGAACACAAGGGAGGTCCAAATAGCCACAAGGAGGTCTAGAAAGGTCCCAAAGGGGCCTTTGGGAGGTCCAGAGGAACTCGAGCGCCCAAGAGAACTCAGAGGTTCCGAGAGGCGTGGAGAGGTCCACAGGAGGTCCAAAGAAGCAAAGCCAAGCGTGGCTTGAAGAGACCAAAGAGGTTAGAAACACCAACCCGAGCCGAAGTTCTTAACAAGAAAACCCAAACACGGAGGGGTCGAACAGAGGGAAAGATGAGAGAGAGAAGGGAGGTCCGAGTCTCAAAGAGATTCAAGCCAACAAAGGAAGTTAAAAGAGAAGACAAAACCTGTGGCACACAGGGAGGCTCGGGGACACAAAGAACCAAGAGCGGTAAAGACACAACAGAGAGCTACAACAGGCAAGGAACACCAACTAAGAGCTTAGTTAAGGTTTGATTAATTCCAATTGAACTCTCCAGATTCAAAAATCTCGAGGTTAAGCTTTGGATTCTCAATAAAGCCAAATGGTTACTTTTATTTTGAAAACTTGGCAAGGACTTTAAAAGAAAACGGACGTTACAAACCTTCACCCTTAAGGGAATCTCGACCCGAGATTCAGCCGAGCTAGGGAATAGGTGGGGAACTCCTTCCGAGGTCCTCTTCTCGCTCCCATGTTGCCTCGGCTTGAGTGGTTGCTCCATTGCACCTTGCATGCACTTGGTGGTCTTGCTCTGGTAACTCTCTCGACACGTCCAAAATCTTGATGGGGTGCTCTCTGTAAGTGAGGTCTTCTTGGAGGTCCACCGCTTCTAAAGGCATTTGGTCCTCTGGCATTCGCAAGCATTTCTTCAACTGTGACACGTGGAACACATTGTGAACTCCAAAGAAGTCGAGGAGGGAGGTCCAACGGTAGGCTACTTCACCCCTTCTGCAAGGATCGAAAGGGTCCAATAAATCTTGGAGCAAGCTTCCCACTAACTCTGAACCGCTGCATACCTTTGAGAGGTAAAACTTTGAGGTAGACCTAGTCTCCTGGGACAAAAGTTAGGTCTCGACGCCTAACATCTGCGTAGCTCTTTTGCCTAGTTTGGGCCGCCTTTAACTTCTCCCTAATTGATCTCACTTGATCCTCGGCTTCTTTCACAAGGTCCGGGCCAAGAACTTGGCCTTCACCCGATTCTGTCCAGTACAAGGGAGTCCTACACTTTCTCCCATAAATAGCTTCAAAAGGGGACATTTGGAGACTCGCTTGGTAGTCTGTTATTATAGGAAAATTCAGATATGGTAACATCTTGTCCCAACTAGATTGTCTTTCTAGAGCGCAAGCTCTCAAAGATGTCCTCAAGGACTTGGTTAACTCTCTCGGCTTTGGCCATCTGCTTGAGGGTGGTATCTCAGTACTAAAGTTGAGGCTCTGCCCAAGGCATCATGTAGCTTTGCCAAAACTTGGAGGTGAATTGAGATCCTCGTGCGAGACTATCTTCTTTGGAACACCATGAAGGCACACCACTTTTGCCATGTAGATTTGGCTAGCTTGTCTCCGAATAAGTAGTCTTCACAGGAATAAAGTGAGCCATTTTTGTTAATCTATCCACTATGACCCAAATAGAATCAAAACCAGCTTGGGTACGAGGTAAACCAATAATAAAATCCATGCCGATCTCTTCCCACTTCCACTCGGGTATGGGTAAGGGCACTAGAAGTCCTCCGTGTCTTTGGTGCCTTTGCTTAACCTTTGGCAAGTGTCACATTTGGCCACAAAATCTGCTATCTCCTTCTTCATTTTCACCACCAAGACAATTCCTTGACATCTTGGTACATTTTGTAACTCTGGATGTATAGAATACAAAGCTTCATGGGCTTCTTTAAGTATTAGACCCTTGAGCTCCGTGTTATTGGGCACACAGAGCCTCTTATCAAACCAAACCGCACCTAGGTCATCCATAGAAAACCTTGCGCCTTTCCTTCTCTTATGTTGGTCTTAATCTCTTGGATGCTAGCATCTCCATCTTGGGCTTCCTTGATCTGTTTTTGCAAGGTAGGTTGCACTTCAAGAGTTGCCAAAACCCTTCTTCCACTAACTCAAGTCTAAGCTTCAAGAATTCTTCATACAAGGCAAGTTGGCTCTCCTTAACCATCAAAGTATTGACATAAACTTTTACGCTCAAAGCATCCGCCACCACATTGGCCTTGCACAGGTGGTAGTGAATTCCACATTGTAGTCCTTAATAAGCTCAAGCCACCTTCTCGCCTCAAATTCAAATCTGCTTGTGTAAAGATGTACTTTAGGCTTTTGTGGTCAGTGTAAATTTCACACCTATTACCAATGAGGTAATGGCGCCAAATTTTAAGGCATGAACCATGCTAGACCAACTCTAGGTCATGAGTAGGGTAGTTTGCTTCATGAGGCTTCAAGCTGCCTTGAAGCGTAAGCTACCACTTTTCATCTGCATTAGAACACCGCCAAGTCCTTGCTTTGACGCATCACAATAAACTTCAAATCTTTCCGACATCTGGAAGAACCAAAAGCTGGGCAGAGGTCAACTTTCTCTTGAGCTCTTGGAAACTCTGTTCACAACTGAGGTCCAAAGGAACTTCTTTTCTTTCTTTAATAGCTGAGTGAGAGGTTTTGCAATCCGGAGAAGCCTTCAATAAACCTTCAGAATAACCGCCATGCCAAGAAAACTTCAACTTGAGGCACGGTCCTAGGGGTTCCCAATTGAGCACATCTTGAACCTTACTAGGTTGACAGACACTCCTTCTTTTAACAAAACATGCCCCAAAAGACCACTTCTTTTAGCCAAAACTCACACTTACTAAATTTGGCAAAGAGTCGATGAGCTCTCACTTTTCCAAAACCGAAAAGAGATGGCTTGTATGCTCCTCTTCACTCTTGGAGTACACTAGAATGTCGTCAATAAAGACAATGACAAACTTGTCTAGGTACTCCATGAACACTCGGTTCATCAAATTCATGAAATAGGCAGGGCATTGGTCAGCCCAAAAGACATAACAGTGAATTCAAACAACCCATACCTAGTTGAAAAAGCTGTCTTAGGATGTCTTCCTTGTAATCTTAAGTTGGTGATATCTCGTTCTCAAATCTATCTTGGAAAACACAATGACCCCTTCAATTGATCAAATAAATCATCAATTCTTGGCAAAGGATACTTGTTCTTGATGGTGACATCATTGAGAGCTCAGAGTCCACACACATCCTTTGAGTGCCATCCTTTTTAGGCACAAAATCACCGGGCTCCCCAAGGTGAGGAGCTAGGTCTAATAAAACCCTTGCTCGCAAGTCTTCCAACCTGCTTTTCAACTCCACGATCATCAACATGCAATCTGAGGGCCTTTTGGAGATGGGGAGGTCCACAGGACAAGGTTTATGACAAACTCAAGGTCTCTGTCTGGGGCATTCACAGGAGCTCATCAGGAACACATCCACAAATTCTTTAACAACAGGACATCCTCCAAAACTTGAACTTGAGCACTACAAGATAGGGCTCCTTGGAGTTTCTCCGAGGTGGCGAAAACTTCACAAAGGACACCACTAGGGCTGGTCAAAGAGATACTTTTGCCACTACAATCCAACATGGCATGGTGGTTAGCTAGCCATCCATGCCCAAAATCACATCTAGGGACTCGTGTCCAAAAGGATAAGGTTGGCTAGAAATTCTACTCCTTCTATGACCATTTTCACTTGTGGACAACCCTGGTTAGTGCTTAGTTCTCGAGTCGGGATTGAACCAACAAGGTAGACTTAAGAGCAACAACTGGCTGGTGCTTTACAAAGAAAACTCCAGAAATAAACGAATGGGAAGCTCAGAGTCAAATAAAACTACGCACTGCATGAATTTACTAGGAACATACCTAGTACCACGCCCGAGGAGGTCTGTGCTTCTTCCATCGCCACATGGTTCACACGGCCCCTTCCAAAAGTTTGGGAGGTTCGGCTTGAGGAGGTCCTGTGACTGAGGGTCTTGGCCGAGGGAGGTCCTCAAGTAGAGGTCTTGGTGGTTGGCTCTGTCTTTAGTGGGCATTGATTAGCAAAATGCCCCACTTGGTGACACTTGAAGCGTGTGATCCAATTCTTTGTGGAGGTCGTTAGGGTTGTCTTGGTCTTTGCTAGTGATGCGGCACCGAGCGAGGACAGTTGGCGGGAGGTCTTGGCAGAGGTCCCGAAGGTCCAGGAGGTCCTTGGCGCTTAGGTTGGTCTTGCACAAAAGCTTTGTGGCGCTGGGAGGTCTTTCTTGAGCAGGAGGGTGGCACCTTTCTCTTGTAGGACTCAGAGAGTTCTCTTCGGGATTCCTCAATGAGCATTGCCTTGTTCACCATATGCTGGAAATCAGGATAATCGTTGCCCACAACTTGAACTTTTAAGCTGGGATGGAGGCCTCGCTTAAAACGCTTTCGCAGCATCATCCGTAGCCACATCTTCGCGAGCATAACGCGACAATTGAGTGAACTTAGTGAGATACTCACTTACTGACATGTTGCCTTGCTTGAGCTCTCTAAACTCTTCCTTTTTCATCTCAACCTTCCCATCAGGGACATGGGAGTGGCGAAAAGCTGCAGAGAACTCTACCCAAGAGATCCTTTGGGGGTCAGCATGTGAGGCACAAAATGTGTCCCACCACTCAGCTGCAGGTCCTTCCAGTTGATGTGAGGCAAACAAAACCTTCTCCCTGTCTTCACAGCGAGCAATATCCAATTTCTTCTCTGTTGATCTCAGCCAATCATCGCATCTAAAGGCTCGGGAGAGCTCGAAAATGTAGCCGGGCGTGTCTTCATGAACTCGACAACCTTGATTGAGGGTGAGCCGGGGTGGAGGTGGTGGTAGGCCTTGACTGACTATTCTCGACTCATCATGGCAAGTAAAGCATTGGTGGTCGGCTTTGTTGAGCCATAATCTGGTTCATATTCTCGCATCATAGAGCTCATCATCCGAGCTTGGCCGCCATAAACCGCCTAAAACCCGGGTCATTGTCGCCTTTGGAGGAGGTGGGGGTGGAGGCAATCGTGCTGGGCTCACCCCGACTTGTGGATCGCCGAGTCTGCACCATCTGGACAAAACTCTAAAGGTTTAATAGGTAAGAAGGAAAGCATAAAGGGTAAGAGGATACAGAGAAATAAAGATAGGGCAACTATTAGGGGTGACTTGGTTAACTCAAGAGAGAACCAAAAGGCCAGGAGGCCAAAAGAGGCAACAGAAGCTTCAAAGCAGAGGTCTTCAAGACCCAAGCTAAGCGAGACTCGAGAATAGGACCACTAATCCTAACCTTTCTACAATCGGCCCTATTGAAGTTATATAGGCAAGGAAGTCAAGTTAGATTCAAAATCAAGGTTCCAAAGAGAGATAAGATAAGGGAACTAAGGAGGAGTTAAGATGAGAGTAGAACAGACAAGAAAAGATTTTAAGGTGATAAGGGCAAGATAGAACCAAAGACAAGGAAAGAACTACTAAACAAATTTTAAGTTGACTTGCTTTAGAAAATAACTTTTGGATAAAAACTAAATCGACTTTTTCGCCTATGGCCACGCCCCACACCGACCTAGGCTCGATACCAACCGTGACGACCCACCCGTGATGTACCGCAAGAGGTCCGGAGGACCATTTTTTTTTGCTTGCAAGTCACCACGGAAGGATGTGGTAGCACCGCATGGAGCTTTACCGAGGAGGGTGCACAGACCTCCCAGAGGTCTTGCGGACCTCCCGAGGTCTTGGTCCGCCATCGACCTCCCAGAGGTCTTGAGGACCTCCTGGAGGTCGTGGCCGCCACCGCCTCAGAGCACCTCCAGCACATCACCAAGAGAGGTCGGCGCAGACCTCCCAGCTAAGTCCGTGGGACCTCCTGGTGGTCCCGCCCTGTGCATCCGAGCTAGTCCCGGGACAATCGAGCTAGCTCGCACAAGAACACAAGCCAAAACCACAACCACGAGGTCAAACAAAGATGAAGGCATAAATTAAACTTTATATAATAGGACCTTATGGTCAAGCTTGTTAACAAGAGGTCTGCCAACGAGGGCTTACAAAACCAACGAGGACTTACAAGCTGGCGACAAGGAGCTCTAGGGCTCAAACACCAAAACACGCAGAAGCCATCCAACAAGCACCACAGTCGTCGGGTGGAGGACGCCCTAGGCATCTTAGTCGTCAAGAATTCCTCCTCGAAGAGGTCTGCCTTTATACTCGCACTTGGTCATCCTCATAATCTGCTTTGACACAGGGCTTAAGCCATGAGTACGTGGAATGTACTCAACAAGTCACAGAGAGCAAAGATGCCATAATATTCATGCAAGGACTTACCAATGGAGAGTCAGATGGTTAGTTTATGCAAAGCCAAATTTGACAATAATAGCAATAATAGATTGAAAGGCGAGAAGGTAAAACCATAATACATAATACTTTTGATGTTTTAATAAAAGGTGGTGTGAGCACCAACTCACGGCCACAACCAAAAATTGGGAGGTCTGATCACACGGTGGCTGTGTCCTCACCCAAAACCCACCTGAACACCCATTCCAGAGGTCAAGAACCAACCCTCGACCACTACCCGAGCCAACCTTGACCCCTCCGAGCCGGCCAAGGTCTCTTCGAGGCAAAGCCAAAGCATCTCGCGGAAGTGTCCGATGGCACAAGCTTTTGAAACATCTACCCCTTGCACCATTTCACCGAAAGCATGTCCATGACCAAGGACTTGGCTATTGAATAGATCTTTTACTCGCAGAGGTGTACAACTTTACCCACAATCCACGATCTCTCTAGCGGATGGGTTCGGTCACCCTTGCTCACTTCCTAAGGTGAGCGATCTAGAGAGCAGCAAGGCCTTTACAAAGCTTTGAACCGACTAGGGTGCCCGCTAAGGTTTCGCAATCCCCTCCAAAGGGTCTAGAAATCCACAGGTTATGGGGTGCCCTCTTGCGCCAACTAATCACACGCTCAACCAAAACAGCCCCAAGCCATCTCATTGCTAATTATTCAGATGCACCATTCCCATAAAATGATCTTGTGGTTGCACTAATTGGCCCAGCCGACAGATACAAAGTGAAGTCCTTAATTGTGCTAAGGCAAGACTTCCACAAACCAAGGTGCACAAGACACCACTACTCACTCCCCGCCTTCTTGCCTTTGCAAAACAATTGTATTAGCCCATGCCAAAAGACCACCCACCTCTGGCACACAAATTTTAACCAAGTGGTCTCACACCACAATCGACATAGCTTAGGCATCCCGCCATATTTGCTCAACAATGGCACCAACCACACATTTCATAACTTATTAGTCAAGATTATTGGAGATGAAGCATGATACGCTCAAACCACGTTTTCTAAGCGAGGCTATATAAGACCTACGGCCCCCATGTTGGCAAATAACAGAGAACGCCAACTAAATTATCCACCCTAAGGCTCACAAGGTGAATCATGACAACATGATGGAGACAAGGTATAAAGGAGGCATAACAAACAAGTAGGTAAGTAACTATAGCCCAAACCATTTTCTTATAAACATAGCCATGCATGATAATTTAAACCGAAATACATTTGCAAAGCTTGGTTCAAGATGATCAAAAGGAGGTCTGTGGCTTGCCTTGGTCAAGCAAAGGAGAGCCTTCAAGAAGAAGAGTCGGGTCCAAGATCTCCTCGAACTCGTGATCTACACGTTAGCAAGAGAACCAAATAAGCAAAACCACACTAAGCCAGAGAACAACAAAAGAACCAAAAAGGAACTCAAACCAACTCAGCCAAAAGGAAACCAAGAGGCTTAACACCACCTCAAAGAGCTCTCGGGAGGGTCTTATGCAAGGAAGAACCGAAAGCAGAGGAGGCAGGAAGGAAGAAATGAGCAAAAAGATTACAAAGGCTCGCCTCCCAAAGCTAAATATAGCCGGAGTTGGTGGTGTGCACCACAAGGAAACCCAGAGACGTGTTGGCAATCGGGACTACTCGGGCGTGGCTTGCCCAAAAGAATTGAATTAAAGTACCTTAGATGGGATTGCATTTAATGTGACCCGACACCTATTAAATGCGCATGAGTTCTGAGGCAGAGCAACAATTACAAGGTGAAGAGGGGTGGCAAGGGGCGACCAAAAGGGTGCACCACTGGTCAAAGAGGTGGCCCCACCGCAAAAGGGTCATTCCCGCCAAAGACCACCGCGAGGTCCTGGGCAAGAGGTCCAAGACACTCAAAGGGGGAGGTCCTAGACAGGAGGTCCAAGGACTCAAGAAGAGGTCCTGGTCAAGAGGTCCTCAAAGCTCACAACGAGGAGGCCCTGACACTCGGACCTGCACAAGGGAGGTCTAAGGGTCAAGATTTCAAGGGGAGGACCTCAACGGTCCGAGATCAAAGGGCGCGAGGAGGTCCCTGACGAGTAGATCTCCAAAAGGGAGATCTAACGGTCAAGATCTCAAAGGGGAGGACCTCAACGGTCCAGATCAAAGGGCGCGGGGAGGTCCTGACCAACAGGAATATTCAAGGTTAGGAGGGTGGTCTTTACAAAAGACCAAAGCAAGGGCCGGGGAGGTGGTCCTTGCAAAACAGCCGTGGGAGGTCACTGGATCAAGGAAAACGCAAGAAGAAAGCAGAGCTGCTCGATCGAATCCAAGCGGTCCAGAAGAAAGGAACGTTTGGACCATCCAAACGTCACTGCAGCTTGAGCGCCGATCCAGATCGGATGGCGCTAAACGAGGGGCCATTCGGACCGAGCGAACAGACCAAGAAGGCTAGGCCGTCGATTTAGATCGGACGGGCCTTAGGTGAGAAAGGCAAAGCCTTAAGCGACATGTACCACAAGAGTCAAAGAGGGTCCAAGCGCTAAGGAGGTCTTGGGCTCGAGGAGGTCTGGACCTTGATCCCACTAAAGGAGAACACGGACGGCTAAGATCTCTGAAAGGAGGTCCTAAAGGCCGATCCTAACAAGGGAGGTCTCGAGCGGCTAGATCTCAACAAGGGAGGTCTGAGCGGCTAGATCTCAACAAGGGAGGTGCGAGCGGCTACATCTCAACAAGGGGAGGTCTGAGCGGCTAGATCTCAACAAGGGAGGTCTGAGCGGCTAGATCTCAACAAGGGGAGGTCTGAGGCTAGATCTCAACAAGGGGAGGTCTGAGCGGCTGGATCTCAACAAGGGGAGGTCTGAGCGGCTAGATCTCAACAAGGGGAGGTCTGAGCGGCTAGATCTCAACAAGGGGAGGTCTGAGCGGCTGGATCTCAACAAGGGGAGGTCTGAAAGGGCTAGATCTCAACAAGGGGAGGTCTGAGCGGCTAGATCTCAACAAGGGAGGTCTCGAGCGGCTAGATCTCAACAAGGGAGGTCAGAGCGGCTAGATCTCAACAAGGGGAGGTCTCGAGCGGCTAGATCTCAACAAGGGGAGGTCTCGAAGCGGCTACATCTCAACAAGGGGAGGTCTGAAAGGCTAGATCTCAAGAAGGGAGGTCTGAGCGGCTAGATCTCAACAAGGGAGGTCTGAGCGGCTAGATCTCAACAAGGGGAGGTCTGAGGCTAGATCTCAACAAGGGAGGTCTGAGGCTAGATCTCAACAAGGGAGGTCTGAGCGGCTAGATCTCAACAAGGGGGAGGTCTGAAAGCTAGATCTCAACAAGGGAGGTCTGAAAGGCTAGATCTCAACAAGGGGAGGTCTTAAAGGACACGGAGGAGGTCCAGATGACATGTAAAGGTCTACAGGACAAAGGGAGGTCTATTTGAACACAAGGGAGGTCCAAATAGCCACAAGGAGGTCTAGAAAGGTCCCAAAGGGGCTTTGGGAGGTCCAAAGGAACTCTGGAGCGCCCAAGAGAACTCAGAGGTTCCGAGAGGGCATGGAGAGGTCCACAGGGAGGTCCAAAAGAAGCAAAGCCAAGCGTGGCTTGAAGAGACCAAAGAGGTTAGAAACACCAACCCGAGCCGAGTTCTTAACAAGAAAACCCGAAACACGGGAGGGGTCCGAACAGAGGGGAAAGATGAGAGAGAGAGAAGGGAGGTCCGAGTCTCAAAGAGATTCAAGCCAACAAAGGAAGTTAAAAGAGAAGACAAAACCTGTGGCACACAGGAGGCTCGGGGACACAAAGAACCCAAGAGCAAGAAGACACAACAGAGAGCTACAACCTGCAAGGAACACCAACGAAGAGCTTAGTTAAGGTTTGATTAATTCCAATTGAACTCTCCAGATTCAAAAATCTCAGTTAAGCTTTGGATTCTCAATAAAGCCAAATGGTTACTTTTATTTTGAAAACTTGGCAAGGACTTTAAAAGAAAACGGGGACGTTACAGGTTCTGACCACTCCATCCATGGAGGACAAAACTCAATCCATGAGCACACAACTCAACTCATCTCCCTCTGACCCTAAGGCTCTCCTCTTTCTCTAATACCCTAAGACCAAACTAGGGTTTACAAATGAAGTGCTTGATGGTCAGATCACAGCAGCCCACCCCTATTTATATGGAGGCCTAGCTTCTAGAGAGTTAACCCTAATGGGCCCGTTAAGGCCCAACACAAACGGGTCACATACGCACGTATTTTAAAGCACCGTCTTCAATTTCTCCTTGACCTAAACCGCTTCTCAACGCACCGTCTTGCGCCGCGGTTTAGCCCAAGGTCACAGAGGCGGTATTTGGTGAAATTACCAAAATACCCCTTCTCGATCTTTTTCGAAGACCGAGTCCGAACTACGTGAAACACATCCATGCTTCGCCACGTGTAGGTTGATCCAGCGACTCTTATCGTGTCGGCAAGTCTCTCCCATCTGGCTCCCACCGGACCACCATGGCACTTGCACCGACCCCCGCACCGCTTGATCAACCAGTCACACCGAACTGCCCGTTCGGTCATCCTTGTCTATTCTGCGCTACGCTTGAGTCCATTGACCTTACTCGGCATCCTTGATCGTTCCAGACCTCAGCTCTCCAAGCTTAGTCCCGATCCTCCTCGTCATTGACCGTCGTTGACCTCCAAGCAACCTGTACACCAATAGACAAGCAAATCAAATCCGGGAACAAGTTCTTCACAACTTGACCCACGTTAGTGAAAACATGCAACATGCAACACATATGCACTAAAGCCCATGCCCTTAAGCTAACCCAACAAGCATCACCAAACAACTCGACGAATCAAGTCAAAATCGGTCAGACCACTATTCTGGCCAGTCTGACCGCCCCTGGGACTTAGCAAGAATTTCGCTTAAGGCTTGGCCGGTCTGACCGCCCAAAATATCGGTCTAACCGCCACCAACCTGACAGAACAGATTCTTTGCCGAAAACGCTTGAATCGACAAACCACAAATGCCATTGCCAATTATATCATCATCCTAAGATCATGCACATATCCCCATGATATCCACACAGGTCTAAGGATTATACATCATCATTGCTTGAGACCAACTAACGACACATAGAATCATAACAATCTCAATAGTGTCTCAAGGTGGGTCTAATCCAACATCATGTTCTCTAACATGTGTCCATATTATTGGTTTGATATCTCTATATCCATGACCTGTGAAACATAGTGACCAACCAATATATGTGCTAGTCTATTCATATGTGTCCTCATATGTTTCCGACCAGGGAACGTATAAGAATAATTATCGCAGAAATATAGAGTTTCACAATCAAGTCACATACTTGATAATCAATATTAACAATATTATTCTAGGAACAAGATAACATATTATCCAATATAATGAACATAATGAAATATAATCATCTCTACGATTGCCTCTAGGGTATATTTCCAACAGTCTCCCACTTGCACTAGAGTCAATCATTTAGGTATCTAATACCGATAGCTCTTGTGTGTGCCTCATGCTTTGGCTGTGTGAGAGGCTTTGTCAACGGATCAGCAACATTTAAATTCGTATGAACTTTGCATATCTTAACATCTCCTCTATCCACCAATTCGTGAATAAGATGATAGCGCCTGAGTATATGCTTGGACTTCTAATGGGATCTAGGTTCCTTAGCTTGCGCAATGGCTCCATTGTTGTCACAATAGAGATCTATTGGGCTCAAGGCACTCGAACCACACCCAACTCAAAGAATGAAATTTCTTATCCAAACACCTTCTTTTGCAACTTCGAAGGCGCAATGTACTCGCCTCTATCGTGGAATCAAAGAATCGCCTCTTGCATAAAACTTTTCCGACTCATCGCTTCCTCCATTCAAAATGAATACAAAACCAGATTGTGAACGATAATCATCTTTGTCGGTTTGAAAGCTTGCATCGGTGTAACCATTTACAACGAGCTAAACTAGGAACACATCCTTAGTCCTTCTTAATGTGAGCACCCGAATTTATTAGGCTCATAATACTTAGTCATCCAATTGACCCTAGTATTATCAACCAAATAAACCCAGTCTCGAGAGATGTATACTCCCCAGAATGCAGTATACATACCTCACAACAAAAGAGTGTATCAATTCCATACAACACATAGTACATAAGCAACAAACCGAAGTTAATATTAATAAGGAAATAGGTTATTACAAAAGAGGGCCTTACGCCAAATAACAACAAACACTAAGATAACAATGAAGCAAAAAGCGCCATAAAGATGGCTATAACACAAAGCCAATCGGTGTGCCTTAACCCCTAGGCATCTGACCGACCGCCAAGCTAGTCGTCAAGAAGGCGCAACATGTAGCATGTAAGAGAGGCTCTTGGAGCTCACCTTCTTCCTCTCGCAACAAAAGCCACAAAAAATGCCACAACCACAAAGTGATGAGTACATAAAGTACTCCGCAAGACTTACGTGTGAGATAATGTAACTATAAATAGCTATATGCAAGCTTTATTTAAGTGGATGAGGCTTTGGACTCATTTTAGCATAAAGCAAGTTTCATTTGCAATAACATAATAGATTGAAGGCAATTCGCAAAGCATTTTAATTGTTGAAATAACAACGAGATAGTAACATAGTAACAACAACAAGATCAACCCGAAGTGACTCACCCAATAGTCACCACAACAATAGCATGAACTCCCTGCTCATACCAACCATGTCAAGTTTTAATTAAAGGTTGTAGTCTAATTCTTACGGAAATAACCAAGCGTGTCCATAACCTAGGACGAGGCTATTCAATAGTTTTATCCCTGCAGGGTGTACCAATGTACCCACACGCCGACCGCCTTTCCTTTAAGCACACTACCTTAGGTGTGCTTGCAAGCACGGCTAAGTCCTACGAGACATTTCCAATGGATGCTAACTCGACCAAGACAACCCATCGATAAGGACACAATAGACAGCCCTAACCGCCCGCCACTGCTCCATTCCCACACCACACACACACACATTTTATCTTTAAAACACACCAACCGAAAGCGACCCCAATTAGCACCGCCCAAAGTACTTAGTCAAGAGAGGTCCCATATCCCCTCGTGTGGTTAGCACGCATAATTGCTTGGATCAATGGCGCAAGAATTCGGTCCTTGTTGACTCAGCATACCACCACATGCAAAACCACACCATCCATCCAATATGCCCAAGTCTAAATCAATCTTTTATTTTCAGTTTTGATTTTACAATTAAATCAAAGCACAAGTGCTGGACATATAGGAGTAATAATCAGTTTTGAGTGATCAAGACCATCGACTAAGTCGATGATCGCCCATTACTACCGTTACTAAGCATGTCTAAGCAAAGAGAAAACGCGAACTACTAAGTGATAAGAGCTCATCCAACTAACTCCCACCACAAAGAAATAACTTAGGCTCATGGTAGTAGAGGATAAACAATTCCTACAGATTATGCAACTATAGGATTGCTAGCTTACAATTAACACAAAGTAGCATGCATACATAGAAGTAAAACAATATATTAAGCTTTAAAGTAATGGGACAATGATGGAAATGATCAAACTGCTTGCCTTGATGTTGCTGGCCAAGTTATGGCAGAGGGTCACTCTCGGGATCGCCACAAATGTCGAAGCCTAACGGAAAAGCGATAAAGAATCGATAAGAACGACGAAAAACCAAAAAGACGCAACAGAGAAACTTCTCCGAAAGCTATGAAAATTTTACAGCAGCAAGACAATGATTTATCATGAATTTAGCAACAAGAACCAATTGATTTGGATCCTTAATGCAAAAGATATGATGAAATCAATTATGCTCAGCCTAAAAATACCAAACTGCACTATTCACTAATTTAATTATGAGGCAACATTTTCTAGAACAGAAGTGAAGCTGAAATTTTTACTGTAAAACCAGCACCTCATGAGATGAATAACACAATTGAGTTCACCTCATTTGGAGCTATTATGCACTTTCTACAGTTTTTCAAAAACAAGAACTTGAACAAAATTATAATGCACAAGTCCTCATTTTTATAACCGCAACATGCTCAAACTAATTTTCACAGTGAGTTCATTAATAGAGGAAACCAACAAAGTTGGTCTCACCCAAAAATAATCTACAGAGCATCAGTTATGTATTTTACAAGTTAAGCATCAATTTGAGTGTATATTTAAAGTGAGTTTTAAAATCTAATGGAAAAACTGTGCTCTGGAGCTGAACTCAACTTACAATCATTTTTGGATTAAAGTCAAGTTCAATACAGAGCTAACATAATTTGAATGACCTCATTTGGATTTAAAATGACAAAGATATGAAATTCTAAAGCTACACCTTTTTTCAGTTTATACTTAGGAGTTCACTGGAATTTCTAAAAACCCTAAAGACATGGGAGGTCATAAGCGGCTCAGATCACACAGGGGAGGTCCTCAACGGTTCAGATCTCCCCAAGGAAGATCTACATCGTCAAGACCTCACAGGGGAGGTCCTGGACGGTCCAGATGTTCCAAGGGAGGTCCTCGATGGTTCAGATCGTCCGAGGGAGAACCTTGACGGTCAAGATCTACCCGGGGAGGTCGTGAACGGCTGAGATGACCTCGGGGAGGTCCTAAGGGGAGGTCCTAACGTCACAGACCTCCAGGGAGGTCTGGACGGCCACGATTTCACAAGGGGAGGTCTTGGACGCTCCAGATCTCCTCGGAGGAGGTCATGGACGTCCCAGAGCTCGCGACGCACGCACGTGCTTGGACAAGAGGTTAAATGCGCGCGGGACAACGAGGAGGTCCGCGCGCAGGAGGTCTTAAATACGCGCAAGGTGAGGATTAAATGCAGTTAAGACATGCCAATGATTTCAATGATTGAGCAAATGATGAGCGCATTAACTCGGTGGATCTTTGTCCTAAAAGCGACAATACCGCTGCAAGCCGTCCGGACAAAGACCCGGTTTGAAGAGATGGTCATCGCCGGGCGATAGCATGCACCTCGCGGGCGACCTCCAATGGTACCGTTGGTCCGCAATAACCATGCGCACTTATGGACCTCCTCTCAACGGGCGGCGACGGAGAACGCCATGAAATGGAGAGGACAACGAAGGCAAGCACACCAAGAAAATCCAAAATGCAAAAGGAAGCTCCACGACAACCAATCAAGCGTGTGCCCAATTTAAAAGCTCCATGACTCATACATGCGGGTGCCAGTAGCTAAAGGACTATCAGGAGTACCGGAGGTCCTAAGGTGCCGAGGAGGTCGAGAAGGAGGACCGGTGCCGGGAGGAAGGGTGCTCCACGGCCAAAGCTTCAACTCCAAGCTCCACTTTGTCCCTCTCGCAAATGCCCAACAAATCAAGTTAGGACTTGGTCCCAGAGGGTGGCACAAATGGAAACAAGGAGAAAAGGAGGAAAACTCCGAGGACCCTTGTCCACCAAGGAGCTTCAAGCTTCTCAACAATGGCGCCAAGATAGCTTTGGTGGTTTAGAGCTCGCAAGCACTGGGTGCAAGCAAGGGATAATGGTGTGCAAAGGAAGCCACGGAAACAAAGTGGGGAGGTTTTATAGCTAGGGCAAAGAGGTCATAGACCCGGGTTAAGCTCATGGTGAGCTTAGCCCATGGCCTCGATTCAAGGGGTTGGACAAGACACGAGGCCGACATGGTGATGTGTCTCTCGGGACGGGGAGGGCGGAAGGCCGACCAGCATTTAATGCGGTCAAGAAAGAGTTGTTATAAGTACACAATTGGGATGTGTGGGCATTAACTCCTTGCTCGTGGCCACGATGCGTGACCAAGGAAGGAGAAGAACGGGGAGGTCATTTTGACCGCTGGATAAGCCCACGGGAGGTCCTGACCGATGTGGTTTTTGAACCGTTACGCCAAATGACTAGGAGGAGGTCCCACCACACGATCAAGGATGGGAGGTCGTGGCCCTCCGATTTCCTTAATGTGTAAGCGCACGTGGGAAAATGGGATTCGAGGTCCAAGGCGTTGGATCTCCATCCAATCTGCGGACCTCCCGTGAGGTCTTAACCGCACATGAGCTTAAGAACATGAGGGGAGGTCATGGCCTTAGGATTTAAATCCAAGGGTGCACAACCAAAGGGAGGTCTGAGGCTTTGCGTGAAACGCGAGGGAGGTCAAGACCTTTGGATTTTGATCCAACGGTGGTGATCAAGACAGGGAGGTCTCGAGTTCGCGGCGGGCGCAAAGGAGGTCTTGAGCTTGCGCAACACACAAGGGAGGTCATGGCCATTAGATTTAGATCTAAGGGCAACGACCTCACGTGAGCGGGGTGTAACATCCCAAATGTATAATCAGGGTTATTCAAGTATAATTATATGTGTAGAAATTAAAACTTTTTCTCACAACTTGAAAACCCTTACAATCTCATGTAATTTTGTCCAAGAGTTGTGTAAACCAAGAACACAAAGCTCTTGTTGACCAAAAGTCAAATTCATTTTCCAATTCTCTCAAATCTTGTGCCAAACAATTGGAAAGTATCTTCCTTGGTCCTAAAACTGAGGTGGGACCCTCTGAAAAATATCACAAGTTGTAAAACTAGTTTGATAATTTTTGGAGGTAAATGAATCATTGAACAACCTTAATGAAATTCCTGAGAAAAATGCATTGCATAATAACCTCTGGAAAATTTATGTAAGGTTAATCATGTTGTCAGCTAGCTCCAGTTAAAATCTTATGAATTTTGGAGTTCATTTGCTATCTCAAACAATTTTGCAAAGTCTTAGCTGTTAGAAAATTAAATTTAAAACAGGGCACTGTTCCTTGGGCTGAGCCGTACTCAAACCTGGTCCAGCCCAACCCCATCTCGACCTCCTTTCCCATTTGATGAGGTCGAGCCGCTGGATCCAATCCAACCGCCACGACCTCCCTCAACCAAGGCCCCAGACCTCCCCATTCGAGGTCCTCTTGACCTCGTGGACCTCCTCGGGTCAACGTGGGCGCCGACCTCCTCACCTCATCAGTCATAGCCGCTGGATCAAAGATCCACGCCACGACCTCCCCGTGTTAAACCTCAAAGGACCTCCTCAGGTCAGTAAGCCATCGCAAGCGAGGTCATCCCACCTATGTGAGGTCTTGGCCCTTGATTCAAGATCCGCGCCCTCGACCTCCCTCACCGTTAAACTAAGCAAGTCCACATCCCACCCACGTGAGGTCACAGCCATTGATCAAAAATCCATGGTCACGACCTCCTCCTCCCAATCTAACTGCCGACCTCCTTTTGACTCACTTGAGGTCGAGTCGTTGATTTACATCCAAAGGCCACGACCTCCTCTCGAAAAACATCACAACAAGGTCCTCCCGCCTTTGTTGAGGTCATAGCCCTTGATCCAAATCGAGGGCTAAGACCTCTCTTCATGAAAGCGATCGACCTCCCCATCTCTGATCGTGTGGCTGGGACCTCCACCCACCACTTAAAACGAACGGTTCAAAACTCTCATCCGATGGCCAGACCTCTCCTGTGTCTTATCCAACGCCACTAAGACCTCCCCTCGTTTTTCTCCTTCCTCCGCGCTACGGCAAGCTCGAGAAAGGCATTTATTATGCGTTCCGCACATGAGGTACACTTCAATGCCTCTTGTCGACCAAGATTTAATGCAGGCGCCTTCCGCCTCCCCCGCCCACACAGCTCGCACCTTGTCAACCTTGTGTCTTGTCCAAGCCATGGACCTCCCATGGGCCAAGCTCACCATGAGCTTGGCCTGGTCCACAACCTCCTCGTGCCCTTAGTATAAAGCCTCCCCACTGCGTGCCGCTGGCTTCCTTTGCACACCTTTGTTCCTTGGCTTACACCCCGCGTCTTGTGAGCTCTAAACCACCAAAGCTTCCTTGGCCGCCATTGTCGGAGCTTGAAGCTCCTCTGTGGACAAGGGTCACCGGAGTTTTTTCTCCTTTTCTAAGCTTCTTTTGTGCCATTCCTCGGGACCAAGTCCTAACTTGAATTGGTTTGGGCGCTACAGAGGTGGACAAAGTGGAGCTTGAGTCAAGCTTTGGCCGTGGAGCACCCTTCCTCCCAAGACCGGTCCTCCCTTCTCGACCTCCTCAAAGACCTTAGGACCTCCTGTACATCCCCGGTAATCCCTTAGTGCCGCACCTGATGAATGTTTTCATGAGCTTTAGTTTGGCATAAGCTTGTTTGTCGCATGAGCTCATTTTTGCTTTTTGGTTTTGCCCGCGTGGTCACCTCTGTCCTCTCGCCGGGCGCTCAAGGCCGCTATTGCCGTTGAGAAGGTCCGCGGTGCGTGGTTATTAAGTAACCCACGGTATTATTGATCTCGCCGGCGAGGTCTACATCGCCATGAGAACCAAATATTTGAACACGGGTTTTGTCGGACGCAACGACAGCTGTCGTTGTCGCTTTTAGGACAAAAGATCCACCGAAGTTAATGCGCTTATCATTGCTCCCATCATTGAATTCATTTGGTGTGTCTTAACCGCCTTAAATCCACCATTTATCGCGCGCCATTAAGTCCTCATGACCTCCTCGTGGTCCCGCACAAGATTTAATCTCTTGTCCATAGCGCTGCAGTGCAGGTGCGGCGCTAATTCTAGCGCCGATTCGACATCCGCACCTCCTCCAAGGAGATCTGGAGCGCCCAAGACCTCCTTGGCGCAATCTTAGCTGGCCTGCACCTCCCTCGGAGGTTCAGTGGACGCTGAGGACCTCCTCGGGACCTCCTCGAGGTCATCTCACCGCTGAGGACCTCCCTTTAACTGGTCCGCTCCGACCTCCTTCCATGTTGTGGTCCGTTAGATCTTCCATCTACGGCCATGACCTCCTCACCTCAAGATGTGCGTGGTTAGGAGGTCCAGACCTCTGGACCTCCCATGTGCATGTGTGTTAGTTCTCCGGGAGGTCTCGAGCCGCTAGATCTCGAGATCTGTGGCTCACGACCTCCCATGTCTTTGTGAATGTTAGGAAGGTCAAGAATTCTTAAGTATGAACCTAAATGAGGTAGACTTTAGAATTTCATATCTTTTTCATTTTAAATCCTTTTGAGGTCATTCAAATTGTGTTAGCTCTGTCTTAAACTTGACTTTAATCCAAAAATGGTTGTAAGTTGAGTTCAGCTCCAGAGCACAGTTTTGCCATAGGTTTTAGTACTCCCTTTGGATAATACACTCAAAATTTAGGTTTAACTTGTAAAACCCATAACTAATGTTCTGTAGGTTATTTTTGAATGAGACCAACTTTGTTAGCTTCCTCTATTAATGAACTCACTGTAAAAATTAGATTTGAGCATATTGCTGTTATAGAAATAAGGACTTGTGCATTATAATTTTGTTCAAGTTCTTGTTTTTGAAAAATTATAGAAAGTGCAATATAGCTCCAAATGGGATGAACTCAATTGTGTTATTCATCTCATGAGGTGCTGGTTTCACAGTAAAAATCTCAGCCTCACCACTTTTCTAGAAAATGTTGCCTCATAATTAAATTAGTGAATAGTGCAGTTTGGTATTTTCAGGGGCTGAGCAGAATTGTTTTGCTCATAACTTTTGCATTAAGAATCCAAATCCATTGGTTCTTGTTGCTAAATTCCCTAAAAATCACCCTCTTACTGCTGTAGAAATTTCAGAGAATTTGGAGTTCGTTTGCTGTGCTGTCTTGTTGTTTTTCGTCGTTTTATCGGTTCTTTATCGCTTTTTCCGTTAGGTTTCGACATTTGTGGTGATCCCAAAACGACCCTCCGCAACAAAGTGACCAGCAGCAAGGCAAGCAGTTTGACCATTTCCATCATTGTCCCATTATTTTAAAGCTTAATACTTTGTTTTACTTCTATGTATGCATGCTACTTTGTGTTAATTGTCGCTAGTAATCCTATAGTTGCATAATCTGTAGGAGTTGTTTATCCTCTACTACCAATGAGCCTAGGTTATTCGCTGTGGTTGGAGCTCGTTGGATGAGCTCTTATCACTTAGTAGTTTCGACTTAAACTGCTTAGACATGCTTAGCTATCGGTAGTATGGGCCATCATCGACTTAGTCGATGGTCTTGATCACACAAGTATAATTATTCCTCCTATATGTCCAGCACTTGTGCTTTGATTAATTTGTAAAATCAAAACTGAAAATAAAATGTTGATTTGGACTTGGGCATATTGGATGGATGGTGTGGTTTTTGGAATGTGGTAGTATGCCCGAGTCGTTATGACCGAGTTACTTGCGCCCACCGCTCGAGCAATATTATGTACAACCACACGAGGGGATATGGGACCTCTTGACTAAGTACTTTGGGGGTGTTAATTATGAGCTGGTTGGTGGGTATGTTTTAATAAAATGTGTATGTGTAGTGTTGGGAGGGAGCATTGGCAGCCGGTTAGGGCTGCCTAATGTGTCCTTGTCCCCGTGGGTTGCGGCTCGTAATTAGCATCGCCCATTGGAAATGTCTCAGAGGACTTAGCCGTGCCGGCATACCAAAGGTAGTGTGCCTAAAGGAAAGGCGGTCTGGCATGTGGGTACATTGGTACACCTCGCAGGATAAAACTATTCAATAGCCTCGCCCTAGGTTATGGACACGCCGAAACGCCTCAGAAGAACTAGACTACAACTTTTAATTAAAACTTGACATGGTTGGTATGAGAGGGTAATTCATACTATTGTTGTGGTGGCTATTGGGTTAGTCACTTCTGTGATTGTTCTTGTTGTTGTTATTATGTTATTATTATGTTGTTATTTCAACAAGTAAAAATGCTTTGTCAAATTGCCTTAAATCTATTATGTTATTGCAAATGGAACTTGCTTTATGCTAAATGTAAGTCCAAAGCTCCATCCACTTAATTAAAGCTTGCATGTAGCTAAATTATAGTTCTGTTATCTTACACGTCAGTCTTTGCGAGTACAATAAACAAGTTATTGTACTCATTTGCTTTGCTTAACAACCTTGTTGCAGAGGACGGAGGTGAGCTCCAAGAGCCTTACTTGTGCCACGTGTTGCGCTTTCTTCGACGACTAGCTTGGCGGTCCCACGATGCCTAGGGTTAAGGCACACCGATTGGCTTTGTGTTATAGCCATCTTTATGGCACTTTTTGCTTCATTGTGTATTCTTGTAACTTATTGCTATTTGGCCTAAGGGCCCTCTTTGTAGTAGCTATTCCATATTAATATTAACTTCGGTTTGTTGCTTATGTTCTATGTGTTGTATGGAATTGATATATTCTTTTGTTGTGAGGTATGTATACTGCATTCGGGAGTATACATCTCTCGAGACCGAAGTTTATTCGGTTGATAATACTAGGTCAATTGGATGACTAAGTATTATGAGCCTAATAAATGCTCTGGGTCTCACAAAAGTTGGTATCGAGCCGTTATGACCGTAGTAACACAAGCTTGGTCGTTTTAAGATATTTTGGAAAACCTATTTTCAAAGTATAAACGAGATTTGAAAGCTTAAGAAAATTCTCAGATTTTACTCCTCATCTACCTTAGCTTTCTTCTCATCTCACTCTAATTTGAGTTTTGAAAGTTGTTTTTCTCTTCTCTTCTACAAAATAGTCATTATCGATTAATTGGGTTTTGGGTAACATATGAGAGTTCTAAATTGATGTCTTGGCTACCTTCTTGGTGAAGAATAGAAGTATTTGAAGGCTAAACTCAAATCTGAAAATTCTGGACAGCAAGCAAGCATTTTAGGGCAGCAATGCTTAAGCTAGTAAATGAGGTAGAAAATGAGAGGCTAATCAACTAAAACTTGTGGGAATAAAAGGGTAAGATGTGATACTAGTTAGCTAAGTATCTAACACTTATTTCGCTGCCTTAACCTTGCTCTCTAATAGTTTTAGATCTCATCTTACAATCTGATTTGTAATCTTCCGATCAATTACTCGCTCATTCAATACGGGTTAGTTGAGTTGAGAAGTTGAACCTTGCTTTTGGTGTTTCTTGGCTGTTTGTAGAGTCTTTTAGAAGCTTTTAAAGTTTAATTACTCGTTGTTTTGGCTTTCGCTTAGGGTGATCTTCATTCCCTAGTCGATCGCTTTTGTTTTCTTTTAAGGCTTAGTTTTTCGGTCTAGTTGCTAACCAAAATTTCTTGTAACAGATGGCCGACGCGACTCAGAGCGGCCAAGGCGGCCACTGGTCCGGACGAGGAGCTTCTCCTCCTCCCACCATGGCCGAGGTCCTTCTTCAGATTGAGCGCAACCGCGCGGATGACAGAGAGTTCTATCGACGCCATCGCTGCAACACCACCGCCCTTACCGGAGCTTCAGATCTGGGCTGTGGAATGCCCATCGCCTCGTGGGGTCTTGCTGAGTTCCTTCAGACTCATTTCTACCTTTCTCGGCCTCGAGGACCTTTTGATGCGGACGATTGGCTTTTGCTCTTGTGGAGCGAAGCCAGATAGCGCAGTGCCAGAGCACGAGAAGGCGCTGTTCGTGATCGCACCAGCCTTGAGGGTGCAGCTTTGTCTCGTGGGAGAGCTATCTCGCCATGCAGCCCGTGAGACCACACCGCCTCTTGGGAGGAGTTTCAGACGCCTTCCGTCGGGCTCACATCCCGCCGGCTTGATGGAGATCAAGAAGGTGGAGTTTCTTGCGCCAAGCAAGGGCGAGCTCACCATGGAGTATGTGTACGAGTTCAACCATCCGCTCGTTATGCTCCCGAGGATGTGGCCACCGATATGGCCAAGGTGCCAAGTTCAGCGCCGCTTGTCCGAGGAGTCAAGGACAAGCTATCCATTGCCGATTTTCCCGATTTTCAGACCTTGGTCGACAAGGCCATCGTCACGAGCATGCGGCTCGGAGCTTATGGATTCCCGCAAGCGCAAGTGGGAGACCTATAAGACTTCCAGCCCGCTTCTTCCGCCCTCTTTTGCGCCTCTGGGTACCACTCTCATTCTTCGGCGCCCGAGGTCACCGCCTCGCCCTCGTCCTCGCAGCCAGGCCCTCACCACGCATACCGCCACAACAGGTGGCCTCGAACCCGGCGGTCGGGTCACATGCTTCATGCAACCGTAAGGGGCATTATGCGTAACCAATGCCCTAAGAAGACGGAGCAGCCCTCGCCCTAATGGAGGACGCGGGCCGAGGTGGTGCATCTCAGACCAAGATCGTCCCGCTACCCAAGGCATGGGTAGTGGTCGCTCAACGCCATCACCGCAGAGGAGGCTCAGAGGCACCCGACGCCGCATTAGGTACACTTTCGTTAACTCTCACCGCCATCGCCTTGTTTGATTCAGAGCATCTCATTCCTTTGTTTCGAAGTCTTTTGTCGCTGTTGGAGAGCTTCCTTTTCTCCATTGTCGGGCCCCGCTTACTCATTCGCTTCTCTGGTTCGGAGTTGAGAGTCAATCCGAGTGTAGAGATGTCCCTATCGAGATCGAAGGCGAGGGTTCTTAGCAAACCTTATCCTTCTCCATTCAATGAGTCTTGATGTGATTCTTGGTATGGATTGGTTGTCTCAAAGACATGGGACAAATCGATTGCGCCAGAAGCTCATCTCTCTGCTCTAGTTCTTCCATGAAGCAGTTTGCTTCTCGCCAAGTCGCTAGGGCCCTCATCTCTTCGACTTGAAGCGAAGCCCGCTCCAGATATTAGCGAAGTCCCAACAGTTTGTGACTTTGTTGATGTCTTTCCCGCTGATCTTCCAGGGATGCCACCCGTTCGAGACCTCGAGTTTGTCATTGAGTTGGCTCCCGGTACCGCCCCTATCTCAAAGAGGCCTTATCGGATGCCACCGAACGAGTTGGTGGAGTTGAAGAAGCGCTAAGCGAGCCGCAAGAGAAGGGTTTCATCCGCCTAGCTCATCTCCGTGGGGTTGTCCAAAGAATCTTCGTAAAGAAGAAGGATTGTATTTTACGATAAGCGTTGATTACCGCCCACTTAATGAAGTGACGAGAAGAACAAGTATCCGCTGTCTCCGCATTGACGATCTCTTTGATCAATTAACCGGAGCTCGAGTTTTTCCAAGATTGATCTCGAGAGGGATATCATCAGTTCAGATTCGCCCGAGGATATTCCAAAGACAAGATTCTCTACTCGCTATGGCTTGTATGAGTATATCGTCATGTCATTCGCTTAACCAATGCTCCCGCCTTTGTTCATGAATCTCATGAATTCGGTATTCATGGAGTATTTGGATAAGTTTGTCGTGGTCTTCATCGATGATATTCTTATCTATTCCAAGGACGATGAGGAACATGATCAAGATCTCGAGGCTTGTGTTAGGCAAGTTACGTGAGCACCAACAGACGCCAAGTTCAGCAAGTGTGCATTCTCGTTGAAGGAAGTGGCTTTCTTAGGCCATATTCTTTCAAGCAGAGGCGAGCTGCTGATCCTAGCAAGGTCACCGATGTTCTTTCATGGAGTCACCTTCTTCGGTCACCGATGTGCGGAGTTTTCTTGGTTTAGCGGGATATTATCGCCGCTTTATCGAGAACTTCTCCAAGATCGCTGGGCCGATGACGGAGTTGCTCAAGAAGGACAAGAAGTTCTTGTGGTCCGCCGAGTGTGAGGAAAGTTTCCAATACTCAAGAAGCGTTTGACCACCGCCTCCGTTCTTGTTCTTCCCGATATCCATCAAGCTTCGATATCTTTATGCGATGCTTCGCCGAGGCCTCGGTTGTGTCCTTATGCAAGAAGGCAAGGTAGTGGCCTATGCATCAAGACAATTGAGACCTCATGAACTCAACTACCCTACTCATGATTTGGAGTTGGTCATGTGATTCATGCACTTAAGATTTGGCGACATTACCTAATCAGAATCGCTAGAAGTGTATTCGATCACAAAAGCCTCAAGTACTTGTTCACCCAACCCGACTGAACCTCGTGCAAAGGAGATGGTTGGAATTGATCAAGGACTATGATATGGGTATTCACTACCATCCGGCAAGGCTAATGTCGCTGCCGATGCGCTTTAGTCGCAGCGCATTGTAATGCCTTAGTGCTCAAGGAGCATTCGCCTCTCTTCTCAAGCATTCCAGCGCCTCAACTTGGAGATAGTTGAGCATGGATTTCGCTGCCATGGTTGTGCAACCAACCTTGGTGGATCGGATCAAGTCCGCCAGCAATGGATTTGGGAGTGAGCCACATTAAGGCAAATGTCAAGGCCGAACAACCAAGTGCTTTTCTCGAGGATGAGCATGGTGTTGTGAGGTTCGCAACGCCTTGTGGTTCCAAAGGACATGGAGTTGCGGAATTTGATCCTCCGCTGAAGCCCATGATTCGCTTTTATCCATTCATCCCGGCCACAAAGATGTATCAAGATCTCCGCCGAGATTTTGGTGGACCCGAATGAAGAGGGAGATTGCGGTTCGTTGTCGAAAGCGACGATGTCGCCGTGTCAAGGCCGAGCATCGGCGCCAAAGCAGATTGCTTCAGCCTTGCTCGTGCCGGAATGGAAGTGGATTCCGCTCAAGATGGACTTTATCACCGGTCTCGCCTTTAACACCAACGGGAAAGACTCCATTTGGGTTGTCATTGATCGGTTGACTAAAGTAGCGCATTTCTTGCCTCGTCGCGGGCTAAGATTTTGCTGGTCAATTGGTCGACCTCTATGTCTCTCGCATCGTGCTTGCACGGTGTGCCCAAGACGATCGCCTCGGATCGTGGTTCTCTTTTCACCTCTCGCTTTTGGCATAGTTTGCAAGAGGCCATGGGAACCCGTTTACCTTTAGCACGGCATTCCACCTCAAACCGATGGTCGACCGAGAGGGTCAACCAGTTTTGGAGGATATGCTTCGTGCTTGTGTCCTTTCCTATGGGAAGCATTGGGAGAAATGCTTGCCATTCACGAAGTTTTCTTATAACAAACTTCCAGCAAAGGCCTCAGATGGCACCTTTTGAGGCCTTGTACGGAGAAAGTGTAGAACCCCGTTGAACTGGTCGAGACCGGTGAGAGATCTTCTTTGCCCGGACTCAATCAATGAGGCCGAGCGCCAAGTTCAAATTTTATTCGTGGAGCTGCTATGCACACTCAATCCAGCAAAAGAGCTATGCGGATCGCCACGACGTGAGTTACGTTTTGAGCCTAATGACTTTGTTTATCTCAAAGTCTCTCCTTTGAAGGGCCATCAACGTTTCAAGGCGAGGGCAAGTTGGCTCCTCGATATGTCGGTCCCTACCGCATTATCGAGAAGAAGGGAGCCTGTTGCCTATAAGTTGGAGTTGCCACTGCACTTGCGGGGTACATGATGTTTTCCATGTGTCCCACCTTAAGAAGTGCCTCCTGTTCCAACCGAGGAAGCTCCGCTTGAAACCTCGATGTCCGTGAAGATTTGACCTATCGCGAGCACCCTGCTCGCAGACTCGATGAGTCCGAACGAAGGACAAGGAATAAGACCATCAAGTTCCTTAAAGTTCAGTGGTCAAACCATTCCGAGGATGAGGCTACTTGGGAAAGAGAAGATCGTCTCAGGCGGACTATCCATCCTTCTTATCGAGTGAGCCAAATCTCGACGAGATTTGTTAGGGGGAGATTTTGTAACATCCCAAATGTATAATCAGGGTTATTCAAGTATAATTATATGTGTAGAAATTAAAACTTTTTCTCACAACTTGAAAACCCTTACAATCTCATGTAATTTTGTCCAAGAGTTGTGTAAACCAAGAACACAAAGCTCTTGTTGACCAAAAGTCAAATTCATTTTCCAATTCTCTCAAATCTTGTGCCAAACAATTGGAAAGTATCTTCCTTGGTCCTAAAACTGAGGTGGGACCCTCTGAAAAATATCACAAGTTGTAAAACTAGTTTGATAATTTTGGAGGTAAATGAATCATTGAACAACCTTAATGAAATTCCTGAGAAAAATGCATTGCATAATAACCTCTGGAAAATTTATGTAAGGTTAATCATGTTGTCAGCTAGCTCCAGTTAAAATCTTATGAATTTTGGAGTTCATTTGCTATCTCAAACAATTTTGCAAAGTCTTAGTGTTAGAAAATTAAATTTAAAACAGAGACTGCTCCTTGGCCGAGCCAGACTCAAACCCGGGTCCAGCCCAACCCCATCCGACCTCCTTTCATCTTGATGAGGTCGAGCCGCTGGATCCAATCCAACCGCCACGACCTCCCTCAACCAAGGCCCCCAGACCTCCCATTCGAGGTCCTCTTGACCTCGTGGACCTCCTCGTCAACGGGCGCCGACCTCCTCACTCATCAGTCATAGCCGGATCAAAGATCCACGCCACGACCTCCCCCGTGTTAAACCTCAAAGGACCTCCTCGTGGTCCGTAAGCCATCGCAGCCGAGGTCATCCCACCTATGTGAGGTCTTGGCCCTTGATTCAAGATCCGCGCCCCGACCTCCCCTCACCGTTAAACTAAGCAAGTCCACATCCCACCCACGTGAGGTCACGACCATTGATCAAAAATCCATGGTCACGACCTCCTCCTCCCAATCTAACTGCCGACCTCCCTTTGCACTCACTTGAGGTCGAGCTGCTGGATTTACATCCAAAGGCCACGACCTCCTCTCAAAAACATCACAACAAGGTCCTCCCGCCTTGTTGAGGTCATAGCCCTTGATCCAAAAAGGGCTCGAGGGCCACGACCTCCCCATCTCTGATCGTGTGGTGGGACCTCCACCCACCACTTAAAACGAACGGTTCAAAACTCTCATCCGATGGCTGTGACCTCTCCTGTGTCTTATCCAACGCCACTAAGACCTCCCCCGTTCTCCTCCTTCGCGGGCGGCGGGCAAGCTCGAAAGAAGGCATTTATTATGTGGTCTCGCACATGAGGTACACTTCAACACTCTTGTCGACCAAGATTTAATGCAGGTGCCCTTCCGCCTCTCTCCGCCCACACAGCCTCGCACCTTGTCAACCTTGTGTCTTGTCCAAGCCATGGACCTCCCATGGGCCAAGCTCACCATGAGCTTGGCCTGGTCCACAACCTCCTCGTGCCCTTAGTATAAAGCCTCCCCACTGCGTCTTGCTGGCTTCCTTTGCACACCTTTGTTCCTTGGCTTACACCCTCAGGTCGTGAGCTCTAAACCACCAAAGCTTCCTTGGTCCGCCATTGTCGGAGCTTGAAGCTCCTCCTGGACAAGGGTCACCGGAGTTTTTCTCCTTTTCTAAGCTTCTTTTGTGCCATTCCTCCGGGACCAAGTCCTAACTTGAATTGGTTTGGGCAGCTACAGAGGTGGACAAAGTGGAGCTTGAGTCAAGCTTTGGCCGTGGAGCACCCTTCCTCCCCAAGACCGGCCCTCCTTCCTCGACCTCCTCAAAGACCTTAGGACCTCCTGTACATCCCCCGTAATCCCTTAGTGCCGCACCCGATGAATGTTTTCATGAGCTTTAGTTTGGCATAAGCTTGTTTGTCGCGCTGAGCTCATTTTTGCTTTTCGGTTTTGCCCGCAAGGGTCACCTCGTCCTCTTCACGGGCGCTCAAGGCCGCCATTGCCGTTGAGAAGGTCCGCGGTGCGTGGTTATTGCGTAACCCAACGGTACCATTGATCTCGCCGGTGAGGTCTACATCGCCGGCGAGAACCAAATATTTGAACACGGGTTTTGTTCGGACGAACGACGCTGCCGTTGTCGCTTTTAGGACAAAAGATCCACCGAAGTTAATGCGCTTATCATTGCTCCCATCATTGAATTCATTTGGTGTGTCTTAACTGTCTTAAATCCACCATTTATCGCGCGCCATTAGTCCCCCGCTGACCTCCTCGTGGTCCCGCCAAGATTTAATCTCTTGTCCATAGCGTGCAGCGCAGGCGCTTAATTCTAGCGCCGATCTCGACATCCGCACCTCCTCCAAGGAGATCTCGAGCGCCCAAGACCTCCTTGGCGCAATCTTAGCCGCCCGCACCTCCCTCGAGGTTCAGGACGCTGAGGACCTCCTCTGGGACCTCCTCGAGGTCATCTCACCGCTGAGGACCTCCCTTTAATCTGGTCCGCTCCGACCTCCTTCCATGTTGTGGTCCGTTAGATCTTCCATCTACGGCCATGACCTCCTCACCTCAGCAAGATGTAAGTGGTTAGGAGGTCCAGACCTCTGGACCTCCCATGTGCATGTGTGTTCTCTGGGAGGTCTCGAGCCGTTAGATCTCGAGATCTGTGGCTCACGACCTCCCATGTCTTTGTGAATGTTAGGAAGGTCAAGAATTCTTAAGTATGAACCTAAATGAGGTAGACTTTAGAATTTCATATCTTTTTCATTTTAAATCCTTTTGAGGTCATTCAAATTGTGTTAGCTCTGTCTTAAACTTGACTTTAATCCAAAAATGGTTGTAAGTTGAGTTCAGCTCCAGAGCACAGTTTTGCCATAGGTTTTAGTACTCCCTTTGGATAATACACTCAAAATTTAGGTTTAACTTGTAAAACCCATAACTAATGTTCTGTAGGTTATTTTTGAATGAGACCAACTTTGTTAGCTTCCTCTATTAATGAACTCACTGTAAAAATTAGATTTGAGCATATTGCTGTTATAGAAATAAGGACTTGTGCATTATAATTTTGTTCAAGTTCTTGTTTTTGAAAAATTATAGAAAGTGCAATATAGCTCCAAATGGGATGAACTCAATTGTGTTATTCATCTCATGAGGTGCTGGTTTCACAGTAAAAATCTCAGCCTCACCACTTTTCTAGAAAATGTTGCCTCATAATTAAATTAGTGAATAGTGCAGTTTGGTATTTTCAGGGGCTGAGCAGAATTGTTTTGCTCATAACTTTTGCATTAAGAATCCAAATCCATTGGTTCTTGTTGCTAAATTCCCTAAAAATCACCCTCTTACTGCTGTAGAAATTTCAGAGAATTTGGAGTTCGTTTGCTGTGCTGTCTTGTTGTTTTTCGTCGTTTTATCGGTTCTTTATCGCTTTTTCCGTTAGGTTTCGACATTTGTGGTGATCCCGCAAACGACCCTCCGCAACAAAGTGACCAGCAGCAAGGCAAGCAGTTTGACCATTTCCATCATTGTCCCATTATTTTAAAGCTTAATACTTTGTTTTACTTCTATGTATGCATGCTACTTTGTGTTAATTGTCGCTAGTAATCCTATAGTTGCATAATCTGAGGAGTTGTTTATCCTCTACTACCAATGAGCCTAGGTTATTCGCTGTGGTTGGAGCTCGTTGGATGAGCTCTTATCACTTAGTAGTTTCGACTTAAACTGCTTAGACATGCTTAGCTATCGGTAGTATGGGCCATCATCGACTTAGTCGATGGTCTTGATCACACAAGTATAATTATTCCTCCTATATGTCCAGCACTTGTGCTTTGATTAATTTGTAAAATCAAAACTGAAAATAAAATGTTGATTTGGACTTGGGCATATTGGATGGATGGTGTGGTTTTTGGAATGTGGTAGTATGCCCGAGTCGTTATGACCCGAAAGTTACTTGCGCCACTGCTCGAAAGCAATATTATGTATAACCACACGAGGGGATATGGGACCTCTTGACTAAGTACTTTGGGGGTGTTAATTATGAGCTGGTTGGTGGGTATGTTTTAATAAAATGTGTATGTGTAGTGTTGGGAGGAGCATTGGCAGCCGGTTAGGCTGCCTAATGTGTCCTTGTCCCCGTGGGTTGCTTGCTCAGAATTAGCATCGCCCATTGGAAATGTCTCAGAGGACTTAGCTGCGCTTGCATACCAAAGGTAGTGTGCCTAAAGGAAAGGCGGTCTGCGTGTGGGTACATTGGTACACCCTCGAGGGATAAAACTATTCAATAGCCTCGCCCTAGGTTATGGACACGCCGAAACGCCCAGAAGAACTAGACTACAACTTTTAATTAAAACTTGACATGGTTGGTATGAGTGGGTATTTCATACTATTGTTGTGGTGGCTATTGGGTTAGTCACTTCCGTGATTGTTCTTGTTGTTGTTATTATGTTATTATTATGCGTTGTTATTTCAACAAGTAAAAATGCTTTGTCAAATTGCCTTAAATCTATTATGTTATTGCAAATGGAACTTGCTTTATGCTAAATGTAAGTCCAAAGCTCCATCCACTTAATTAAAGCTTGCATGTAGCTAAATTATAGTTCTGTTATCTTACACGTCAGTTTTATGCAGTACAATAAACAAGTTATTGTACTCATTTGCTTTGCTTAACAACCTTGTTGCAGAGGACTGAGGTGAGCTCCAAGAGCCTTACTGCTGCCACGTGTTGCGCTTTCTTCGACGACTAGCTTGGCGGTCCTGGCCGATGCCTAGGGTTAAGGCACACCGATTGGCTTTTGTGTTATAGCCATCTTTATGGCACTTTTGCTTCCACACTGGTATTCTTGTAACTTATTGCTATTTGGCCTAAGGGCCCTCTTTTGTAGTAGCTATTCCATATTAATATTAACTTCGGTTTGTTGCTTATGTTCTATGTGTTGTATGGAATTGATATATTCTTTTGTTGTGAGGTATGTATATCGCATTCGGGAGTATACATCTCTCGAGACCGAAGTTTATTCGGTTGATAATACTAGGTCAATTGGATGACTAAGTATTATGAGCCTAATAAATGCTCTGGTCTCACAGTAACCTCTCTCGAAAAGGCCATCATGTGTTCCAACTCCTCTACAACTAATTCCCTCACTTAACGCAGCCAGTTCACCGTGAATCCGAGCCTTGACATCTTCTTCCTCATCCTTGGTCCGCCGCTATTTTTTATCTTCCTCAAGCTCGATGAGTCCCCGATCGATTCCTTGCAATTACACCATCCCTAGAGTACTTGTGAGCTAATGCGCACCTTCTAGTAGCACCTTCAACCTTGAAGCATGCCATCACCGTGAACCTCATCATCAAGCATCGCTACTCAACGCCGACAAGCCGTTCTAGAACCTTCCTCGCCTCATCTTTCACCTCATGATCGTGGTGAGCCCTCGTCCTAATGTGTGCATCATTTTGTCAAGGGCAAGTCCCTAGTGCCCCTTTCCATTTAGCCACCCATGGCATCACCGCGGTTGCATGCCACAGCTCGCTCGACACCCTAGGTCCCCGCGCTTAGCTCGTTAGCATCACCAGACTCATTGAGTCCAAGGCTGCTCTCCTTAGCCCGAAGGTAGCCTCTTCACAAAGTCGCCGCACCTAAAGCTCCTTGCCACCTCTACCGCCAGAACATCGCTAATATCAGAGCCGCCACCACCACCCATAGTTCTCGCCGCTCTCTTTCCATTCCACCACTCAACGCCGCCGCCATCGCATCGCTTCTTCAAGGCCTCGCCTCTCTCTCTTCTTCTCACCGACCGTGGGCCCAAGTGATTATGACTAATTAGCGCTAAATGACAGCGCTTAAACACAATAAGTCAATGACATGTGGGACAAGCCAAAAAGATAACTAGAAATCTAATTTGAAGCATATTTAGTAAATGAGTCACTAGCGTAGGGACCACTCACTATTCCTCGATTTTAAAAACATGTTTTTAACCCAAGAGACCCACATGTGGACCCTAGTGTTAGTAGATTAAAATAAAAAATAGGTTTAATCATTTAGTTAATAATTAATGAGTCCATGACATGTGCGACTATCTCTGCTTTTATAAATAAAATTAATAAAATAAAAATATGAGTCACTAACAAGTAGGCCCCACATGTAAGTTAATAAAATTCAGAAAATGAGAAAAGCTACTTTCAGCTCAAAGAAAAATACGCTTTTGTTAGATGCATAAACCTCGAAGAACTCAGAGAAAAATATGTTTTCTTTTAGAAAGCGTAAACCTCGTAAAAATACGCCGACGTGACTTTTTTATTTTCTAGAATTTTCAAACTAAAGCAAATTAAAACGTTAATAACTTTTGCATACTTAACTCCAAATTAAATGAATCTTTTTTATGAATTCATATAAAATCACGCCTATTTGAATATGCAAAAATATTTGGATTTTGTTTCGTTGAAATTATTAATTTGCTATCGCTCTTTATTAATAGACATCGATATTTGAACAAAGTTTACGATTTATCCTCCATCCTCGTATTTTGAGATACCGAGCAAGGGTCAATTAAGGACCGAACACCAGTAAGTCCAATCTAAGCCAAAGCGCATAACCATATGTGCTGGTATGGGATGGCCTTAGTATAACATCCCAATTTTCTAGGCTTTTTGAAAAGTTTCAAAATTTAAAATAACCATTTGATTTTATTAAGTTGCTAAAGCTTAACTTGAAAATTTAGAAATCAAAATAGTTTAATTCAAATTAACCAAACTTCAATTAATTAAAAGTTGGTTTATTTAAGTTTTCTGGATTTTACTTGGATTTAAAGTCAAAATATTATTTAAGTATTTCCTTGATTTTTAAAAAGGGTTTTCTTTTGCCCGGTTAAAATAATTTATTTACAAAATTAAAAGTTAAAGTTTAGTTAAAAGTACTTTTATTAAGTTCTAAATGCTTCTAGGAATTTTTGTGTATTTTTCTAGAATTTTCGGGCCCTATTAGCTATTGTCTAAAAAGCCTTTTCATTTTCTAGTATTTCAGAAAAATCATAAATGCATTTAACTTCTATTTCCTCCTCGGCTGAATCTTCGCCCGTTTCTTTCTTTTTCCTCCCGCGCCCAACTCCCAACCTGTTTCGCCAAGCCAACCCGCCGCCATCTTCCCTTTCTTCCCTCACACCAACAACCGGCCCCACCCCAGAGTGCATCTCCTCCACGACGCCAATGCCCATGCCACGGCTGCCTCCCAGTGATGCTAACCACAAGGTCGCCGCCCATGCGGGCCACCTTCGGCGCTCCGCCCGAGCCCTACTTAACCTGCGCAATGGAGCTCCTTCCTTCCGCCTTTTTCCTCCCTTTGCTTCCCCACACCAACGCGCTCACGGGCTCCCGAGCTCCAACCACACTGTTGTCGTGGTGGCTGCCGCAGCCGCCGCCTCGCCGGTGAGCTCCCGACACTGCCTCGCCTCAACGCCATCACCGAGTTGCCAAGCCCTCCCCGACTTCCTCCTTCCTTCTTCAATCAAGTAATCAAGCCTGAGCTCCATTGTCACCGCCAAGACGCCACCTTGTCTCCTCGCCACTTTGGTGGACCCCACTACCGCCGACTACATCCCACAACACCCCATCACTCCACCACCAAGACCCTCTCACAACTTGGGGCTTGGGCTAACGGAGAGCCACACACGATTTCGCTTTCACCTCCCGCCACGTAAACGCTGTTGCCTCCCTACTCTTTCTCCAAAGGAGTGATCTTCCACTACTCTTGGCCGAGACCTCCACACCTCTCTACCTCCCCACATCACCCACTGCCCCTCTCCCCAATGGCGCCCCATGGCGAAGCTCTCTATGCCGCCTGTGGTTCATCACGCCACCGCCTCGGTCACTCCCCACCGCAGAACCACCCGATGGCTTCCCCTAGCTTCCCCATGCCCTGCACGCACTAGTCCTTCCCTCCCACTGGCGCCACGGCCATTTCTCCTTCATCGACTCGACCACCTCACACCTCGTCCGGCCAAGACCCGACCACCCACGGCCGCGCCTCCACCGCCATTGAGTTCACCTCCTCTTCCCGACCCATTTTGCCCCCACACGCCACCTCCATTGCCATCCTCGCTGGCCGCCAGGTCACCACTAAGACGCCTTGCCTCCTCTCGCTCCCTCCTTTCCTCTGCTTCTATGAGCCTCAGATTGTCTCAATCTTACTCACCATATCTCTATGTGTATGATCGTGAGTGCATCCCAGAGGTTAATTAGTACTCCATAAATGGTTAAGATGTTAAGTAGGCAATCAAAGGGTGATTAGGAATTAACAGATGACCCAAAGGGCTAACTTAATTGTTTAGCCTAAAATACATTAGAAGATTAGTTAAAAATTACTAGTGTAATTTCATTAGCTAAGTGCAACCGTCAAGAGTACTATTTGTTATTGGACCTTGTGAGTTCAAGTGGTTTTAAAGTCCAGATGATAGGATTGATTAATAGTTGGATAGTCCAAATAACAAATGGTAGGATTAAACCTAAGTTATTAAGCTTATGACAAGGTTCTTCTAGTGACTCTCTATGCCTCACCGTAGATAAATGACTTGTAGGGCCATATCGTTGAGTAATTAGTTTAAGGACATCATTAGCATTTACACTTGACTAAGTTAATTAGTAGTCAATCGAAGTTAATCAAGAGGTAACCTATGCAGCTAGAGATAGGCAAGAGACTGCTCAGCTTAGTTAGTTGATTAACTAAAACCATTTGGTAAGGTTGTTGTTAATTGTAGATAAATAATTTAAATAGTTACATGTGAGTAGTTTGTCTTTGGCAGTGAGCTTGATTTAAATTAGTTGATTATCTATTTTAAGTTAATTATCTCGCTTAGCTAGTATATGTTCTTGTAGCCCGTGTGCTCAATATTAGTTAGAGTCAAGTAAGTAGGGATTGTTAGAACCGATTAGGTTAGTAAAGTGATTAGTTCAATTAAAATTTGTGGGACGCTTGTAGCTAAAGAATTGCCTCAAGTAGATTAGTAATTAGTAAGTTAACACAACAAGTTTAGACATGTACACGATACGTGATCCGACATTAGTAAACCCTAGCCCTTTGTTGGGTTAAAAGAAATAATATTGTATTCAGATAGTTAATCGTAATTAGTAGAGTAGTTAGATAATAATCGAGTATCATTAATCTTTAAGCCCTAAGTATAGGAGTGCTCGAGCGATCTTAAAGTGGTTTACTTTAATCTTTCAACATCGCTTGTAGGGTTGAGAACCAATTAACCATTAGCTTATCGCAACACTCACTTTCAAGACCCAATCGTAAGTCAAGATTCTTTCATCCTAGATCTTGAAATGGAATATTCTAGCATATTCTATTTTCTATATTTTCTATTATTTTATGTGATCGCAATCTTCCGGACGCTCGATCTCCTCATACTTAACTCGATTCCGCCAATTTCGCTTTCTATATTCTTATAAAATCAATACCTTTCTTTTGGCTCTAATTTGATAACTTTTGGGATTTTATTTGGAATCGTTATATTTATTTGGCTCTTTTCACGCTGTAGATTCCTTGTTCCTAAAGAATTCTCGACCACCCAATCAAGCATATCAAACCTTCAACGAAGGCAAGTCGAGACCTTTGATCATGTTGTATTAATTTATAAAATTATATTGTTTTGTATCAACATGCATAGCTAGTTGCATAAAAATGGTTTTGGGAATAGTTAAATACCTACTTGTCGATAGTATGACTCCTTGAATAATTGTGAATGACATTTTGACATGTACCCTTGGACACCATAGGTTGGGTAATCTTAGTTGGACATTATTGTAATACCAACATGGGTGCGTACTGTGCTTAGTCATGCTTTAGTTATGCGATGGTCTCACGAGCACATGATTCAATGATGGTAAATTTGACTTAACAATATATGGAATTATGGTGCGATATCATCACAGTAACTGTGGTGAGAAGTCACAGTTGTTTCAATTGTGGTGCGATGCCACTGTTATTAAAATTTGTTGTGCCATGGCAAGGGTTGTCATTTGGCCGGGTTGAACGAAAAAATTTTATCTTCGGATGAGTGGTTGGGTAGTAAAGGAGGAATGCGTGAAGCAAAGTGCGTGAAGCAGATGGGTTGAGGTAGTCTCGCCTGAGCAACCACTAAGGACTTAACTTTGTGCACCATTGATCTAGGCCATATCGCATAAACCACATGTCCAATGTGGGGTGGACTCGCCAACTAATTAGCAATGTTTTAATTTGGTTCTATTTTAGTTGTTGAATTGGCGCAAGAGGGGCCCTGAATAGCTAATCTTAACGAGTAGAACCGAGTCAAAATAGAACTTTGTAAAGGTCTTGTGATAATCGCTTAGTCGCACACCTTCAAAGTGTGTTAGATGGACAAGATAAACCGACACCTCTTGTAGGTCAAGCTGCATAACCTTTGCAGGTGTAAAACTATTCAATAGCCATGTCCCCGGTTATGGATAATGCCTCGTGATTTCACACGAGAGGTAGATTTTCATAAAAATGTGGGAATGGCTTGGTGGAAGCGATTCGGATGTTGGTTGTTGGTTGGGAAGTGAACAGAGTTGTTCGTTAGTTGATTCAAAAGAAAAATTGTTTGCTTATGTATTTAATCTTATAACTTGTGCTTTCAATCTATTTATCGTCAAAATCGCTTCGCAAAATAGCCATAAAGCTATCCTTGTCAAGCCTTGCATAAATACTATTTGCATACATTTCCCTACGACTTGCTGAGTAATTTATGTACTCACGGCTATACGCCATTTGTTGATCAGCCACTGAGGCAAGACCAGGGAATGCAGATCTCTATGAGGAGTACTTCGAAGACTATGCGAACTAGGATACGTTCTCCACTTGATTGCCTGTGGGCATGTCGGATGGCTATCACTTAATTGTTTTACTCACCGCAGTTTACTCTTTTGTCTTAAGCCCGCATGGCAAACTCAGAAAAATTTGACCATAAGGTCCGTTGTTACTAAATAATATTAATTTGTCTATTTTTTGCTACCTTGTTGTATGGATATTATTCATCGAGGTTGCAACTGTGTGCACTAGCTACTGATCCAGGGACTAGTGCAGATATACACAGAGGGTCCTGGATCCGGAGATCTGGGGTCCCGACAGAGATGGTATCGAGTCAGGTCGATCAGAGGACACAACCATAGTTAGCATAGCCGTTTTAGTCAAAAAAAGTTTCAAAAATTATGTTATAAAACAAACCAACCAATTGATGAGTAGTTATTCTTCTGTTATCTTATTCTATCCTTTTCTCATCTTATTCTAATCTCTTCCCATATTATTATCAGGTTCTTACATCTTATCTTTTCTGAAACTTTGATTTAAAAATTTAAATTGATCTTTCTCACTTCAAGAATCTCTATGGAATCGATTCTCGCAATCAAAGCAATGGATGGCCTAGAAGTTTCAAGATCTATTGGTTGCTTCAAATCAACCGTCCATATAAGTTAGTAGTGTTGTACTAGAGTTTCCTTCTAGTATCGCTTAGTCCGCTGAATAGGATATTTTTGCTTGAGTGTCGATTTTATTGCTTCTAATAGCTTTTCGCTATTTACTCTAGGTTAAACCGACTTTTCCCCGCTTAGGATACTTTTGTCCTCCTCCCTTGTCTCTCTCGCCTCATTCTCGCTTTTCCTCTCACCTATTGTGCTTTTTCCTCTCATCTACTTAACCTAGGGAGATTTGTCGCAGATGGTCCTAACCCGCCTCAACGCAAGTGAAGATGAACCCTGATCCCATTACACCCTCCTCCGCCACAACAACACATCGTGGTCGTGGTCACCATGGTAGCTCGTATACGCTTGATGAACGCTATGATGCAAAATATGAATCAAATGATGAAGCAAGAGAGTCAAACCGCTTTTGCCTTTTATGGCAATATTGAACCGTAACCATCAAGTCGCTGCCATGCCACCACTACCATGCCGAATACGGTAGGCTACGATAGCAACAAATCAAAAATTTCTACCACGTAAACTAGGAAGCCAAGCAAGTAGATGATTACGATTGTTACCACCAGACGCCACAGAGCAAGAGAAAAGAGTTGGAGCAGCCCGTCCAACGAAGAGTGCGCCAATGTAGTGGTTGTAGTCGATCATCCAACGCCGAGCACGCCGATGCGGTGGTCGAGTCGATCGTCTCCTCCAAATGACCTGCAGCTTCCTTATGAAGATCGCAGATCGCCCTCAAGCGCAATAAAGAACCGCAGAGTGCCTCTACGGTATCCACACGCCTAGGAAGGAACAACCAGACGCCGTGTGCTAGCACCAAGTCGCACGCAGAGCTCTCAAGAAGATGGCAGCTAGGATTTTAGTGGAACAACTCAACTCACGACTTTCGTATCTTGTCCGTTACGCTAACCTCTACCATCCCAACAAAATTTCATGCACCTCCTTATATAGTGCCCATGACGGATCCTATTCAACACGCTTTGTTCCAACCCATTAAGTTTGTGACCAGAGGTTCTCAGAACACTCGCTATTCGAAGCCAAAATGCTACCTAAAGGACTAACATACAACAATACTACGGAAGAACTTTAACAATAACTCATCAACTAACATAAGGATCAACATCTTTAAAACCTAAGCAGAATTAAAACCGAATCCAACAACAGCTCACAAATTCCAATTATTTAAGTCTCATCAATCCACTAAGATAATCATACCAAACGAATGATCATGGAACATAAGCAGCTAATTAAACAACCTTAACGTGAGAAAAAGATGTTAATCTGAGGACCCCTGTTATCTCCGAAGACCCGAATTAAACATGGTCTTAAGGACATAACTCTAGAGCCTCAAGTAAATGGATTCCAACTTAACTCGATCTTAGTGAAGGGCTTAGCTACAAACTAGAGCCCCAATGATCATGCACGCCGCTTCCATGCAAGCACTACATGATTGTCGGTTCTCCAACAAGTCAAGCACTACACTTAGTGAGTTAAATAGGAAGTTATTTAACAGTTTAGTATGCAATCATATTGGCTCCCAAGATCAGCGACCAATATGCTCATACTCTCATACAACGTTGATCACATCCATACAACAACATACATAGATAGTTCAAAAGACATACAACGTAATAGTTAAAGTTTACATCTATTACAAGTGGCCGAATCGCCAAATTCAAATAAGAATCTTAAGTAGCAGCGAAGCAAGTAAATAAACCAAAAGGTCCAGCATGGTATGCCCCATAACCCATCGGCAACCGATCGAGTTAAATACTAGCATTACTCATTAGCATCGCCAAAATCGGCGCTAACAAGCTCAACGGCTCATACACTTCCTCACCTGAAATTGTAGCAACCGGTTGAGTACAAAGGTACTCGCAAGTCTTACACAAATAAAAATTAGTCATGCTAGAGGTTGTTCCAAAGGATGGCTCATATTGGCTTAGTTTTGCAAAAGAGACGCAATAATTTACAACCTACACATACTAGTTTTTCAAGTGCCATTTTGAAATCAGATGTGAAGTAGAAGTAAAGCATGTGAATAAGTAATAAATTGAATAACTAATAAATCATACAAATACCAAAGTGGCTATCCACTTTGATACAACAACAAGCATGAACATCCCATTCATGACAATACCAAGTTATACCACAATTTTAATTCCAAGTCTAACAATAAGCACCACAAACTCAAGTTGTCGTCATAACCATGACACGGCTATTCGAATAGATTTATACCTCGTAGGGTGTACTACTTTACCCACACGACTTGATTAGCCCGTAAGCCTCCAGATGCCTCCGAATATAGCATACTTCCTATGGTATGCCACGTAAATCAAGATATGGTCATTTTAGCAAGAAGATCCTATTGGGCTAAGTCTCAGAAAACCCCGGCTCCTAGGCAACATAAGACGCCATCGCCTATATGCCCTATCGCCCATAAGGAAAATATAGGACGCCACGGTCCTGCCTTTATAATTTCCACAACCGAGGGACCTAACACAACAAAAGCTTCCCTACTTAACCATACGGCGCCCATACACCGCGGTGATAGCACGAGTTTTGCTTGAACCGTAGGTACCCAAAGTTCGGTCCTTAATTGTCCGCATAAGCCAACCACATACCCAATCTCGCACAAGGCACCATCACTAACCATCACTTGTCCAGACCAAAGGTTCATTTAAAATGACAAAATTTTAACTCACAAAACAGATACAAAGATCTGAAATAAACAGGAAGTAATAAAGATTGTAGTTTCTATAATTGCTCAAGTTATTCCCCACAATCGACTCACTGCTCTAGACTTGCATGGCTACAAACACATACCACGTAAATCACACATCTTATCTTAGCATTTCAGTACTGGAATAATTCATGGATAACCACAATGACAAGGTAATAGGATGTATCTAACTATCCATCACAAAAATAGCGACATTATCAAAAATAGCATGTAAGCAATTATCATTGCACTAACTTAATAAAACTGGGATCAAATATGATGCAAAAGAAAGTTCAAATGATGCTTGCCTTTCTGGTAATTCAGTTGCTCTTCCTCAGTAGCGTATAAGTCAATATCAATAGGCTCGGTATCTATATAAATACAATGCCGAATAAACATCGAGAAATACCCAAAAATTCAAAATACTCAAAAATGCATGATTTTTCTACAGTAGGTAAACCATGATTTTAGATGAATTTAGGTGAAATAATTATTCCATTTGGATTTAGTATGTGAGAGTTATGATGGTTTGAATTTCAGTTTTAACGCGCCCTCATTAAATAATTTAATTATGAGGCCAAAATTTGTAGAGCAGTAGTGAAACAAAGGGTTATATGGATAAATAGGGAATATTAATACAAGACTAAATCAGTTGAGTTTGCTTCATTTATGATTTCCATGATTTAGTTATGAATTTCTAAAGTTATCAAGATTTTTCTATTGTAAAAGTAATAAATTTATGGATCATTTTCCATAATACTACTCTCTGCTACAGAGACAGGTTTTAAACCATTTTAAAATAAATTTTATTAAAATGAAAATTACCGAAGTGGTTTCATCTAATTTGGAGCTAATATGAATTAGTTATGCATTTTAGAGTTATACATATTTATCAGGTGCAAATAAACAGATTTCGAATTTTCTAATCTATTTATACTTTTCTTACCGAAAGTGGCTTGCTAGTCATGTCACTGACCAGCGGGCCCCGGTCAATGGTTGACTCGGTCAAAATGACCAACTCGTATATAATGTAAAGCGACTCGCATAAATACGCTTTCATAAACTCAAGCGCATTTTCCAATTAAGCCGAGAAGAAATACGCTTCCTTAAAGGAAAACGATCCCACCACTTTACACTACCCCTAATCACCTATGGGCCCCGCATGTCATACACCGCAGTTCACTTAACACATTTTAAGCACGCTTCCGACAAAGATCTTCATTAAATGACTAATCATTTGCATTAACTCCCTAATGACTTTCTACAGCCTCGCTTGAAACCGATTAACGCAAGACATCTGGCTCACGGACCGCCGGTGTTCCCGCCACGGCCTGCGTGGTTCGATAGAGAATGGGCAGCGCAATAGTGTTAAGACCGAGGAGCACTCACAACAAGCAGGTCGCTTCAGCATCGGGCTAGCCGACGCTGAGCGGCGGTGATCTAGACGGCAACTCGACAACAGCTTATATGAAGCTCGCAATGTTAATCAAGCGGTGCCGAGGTCTAAGGGACTAATAAGAGGTTACCTAAGTGAAGAGGAGTGCTCGAAGCTGTTGAGTCAGCAGGAGCGTGGACGCCACGAGAAGAAGATAGCGGCACGAGCTTAAACGACGGAAGGCTACCAAGACAACCAGAGAAACAATGGGTGGTCAAGGAGCTCAAGTATGGTCCAAATAAGGTACACATGCAAGGAATCGAGCCAAAGCTACCCCATCGGAGTTGGAGAGGAATTAGGTTCTTCGCCGACAAAAAGGGAAACTTCAAATTACCAACATCCTGCCAGGCATTCAAGAAATTTATTGAGGGAAATGTTAGTTAGGCCCTAAGGCACAAAGTGACGTGGAAGAAATCGAGAGGAGCTCACCAGAGACTATGCTCGCACGAAGGCGGCCTCAAGCATGGCCTGAGCTCACCGAGAGCTTGAAGATGAACCCGGTTACAAGGCAATCAAGCTAATCGTGATTAGCAAAATGGGTAAGGGAAAGAGCACGGATTCGAGGGCTACCACCCGGTCAAGGCTTACCGGAGAGGAGAACGAAGGAGAGCCTCTTTCCTCGCACCGAGAGGAAAGATGGGGAAATGAGAGCAGCCAAGGGGTATTATCTCAGAGAAAGGTGGGAGCGCGCGCGAGAGAGGAGAACGACTGGAGTGGCTCCCTGGGCGGTGGACGGACAGGCTCAGCCACAGAGGAGAGATTCATGTCACAGCATGCGAGGAGGCTCAAGGTGAGCGCCGCCGCCTGGAGAAGACAGACCGGCTGTGTGGACCTGCTTTGTCAAGGGCCCAAGGCGGGGAGTGAACTAGGGCGACGTGGCTCAACGCACACCCTTTGATCGGATCTAACTAAGAGATTCAATGAGGGTTTTGAGTCAAACGGTGTGCCGATCCGACCGCTAGTTAGATCCAAAGGTTGCATGTGAAGGTGCATTAAGGCAGCTGGGTCGAGCCGGTGGTGCGCTGCCTCGAGCCCATTGAACAAAGGTCGGCCGGATTTGAGTTAGGTTTGACCAGAAATTTAAATTATTTTCCCCACTTTGACCAAGGTGTTAAAAATAGAAATAAATTTCCTAAAAATGTGAAATAATTCACAAAGGTTCCTGGGATAGTCTAGTGTTCATAGAAATTATAATATCACACTGTTCATGTTATACTTTGTATTTTACAAATTCAAACTTAAGCTAGGTCATATAATGGTGTTTTGAATTTTAATAGGGTTGAAACATATCCCAAAAATTTGGGAAAAATTATATTAATTTATTATAATTACCATAGTATTTGAATACATTATTCCTGTGAGATGTTCATAAGGTTTTGTTCGTGTTTCCTTTTTGGAGTTTCATTTACAACATATGTTTTAATCTCTTTCATGATTTTCCTAGTGCAATATATAATGTAAATGCTAGAAGTCATGATGCATGCTAATGAGATGCATAATAATTTCTTTATTAACTTGAGGATGATAAACCTCCCCTTACAAAGATCTCGCCCCTAGATCGGGTAGGGTGGAAGTTGGATGGAATGGTTCTAAGAAATTTTTAGCATCTCATTGCCTTGATTTCCTTTAAAGATAGTGCAAAGATACCTAACAAGGTTATGACAATTATAACATTTTTCTTATCGTTGTTTTGCTTAACCTTTCCTTTCTTGATACGAAGGCACTTCAAGGAAAAGGTCTCGATAGGCTTGACGGAAATGATCCTCCTGCTCCCATGTAGCTTCATCCTCAAGATGGTTACTCCATTGCACTTTGATGAACTTGATATTGCAATTCCTCGCCTTGGCGCTTGGTTTCTTCAAGAATGCGGAGAGGACGCCTCGATAAGAAAGATCGGGCCGCAAATCGAAGTCTTTCCAATTGGTCGCTTCGTTGGGACACGAAGACATTTCTTCAATTGTGAAACATGGAACACATCGTGAATATCCAAAGTGAGGGTGGCAATTCCAATTGATAGGTTATCGATCCCACCTTCGCTAGGATACGGAATGGTCCGACGAGCGAGGTGCCAATTTGCCTTTGACTTGAAAAACGATGCATTCCCTTCATTGGAGAGACATTAAGATAGACATGATCATCCACTTCAAGTTCAACTCACGACGACGACGGCCGCAGATAACGACTTCGATGAGATTGAGCCGTCAAGTCGTCATGGATGACACGGACTTGTTCCTCCAAGATCCTCCACCAAGGTTGGACCATAAAATGGTCTCTCCCCGCCTGCACTCAGCCTCAAGGGTGTCCTGCAAGCCTCCCATACAACGCCAAGGGGACATTTGAATGCTTGATTGGAAGCTATTGTTGTAGGAGAACTCGCAAAAGGTAAGCACTTCTCCCAATTTTTGCCATAGGACAGCACACAAGATCGGAGAAGGTCTTCTAAAATCTGATTCACTCGCCGGTTTGACCATCATTATGGGTGATAAGCGGAGCTGAAAGATAGATCGTCCCCATGGTTTTATGAAGGCATCCCCAAAAATAGGATGTGAATTGAGGACCTCTATCCGACACAATCACTTTCGAACACCATGGAGACAAACAATTTTTGAAATATAAAGTTCTCGCCAACTTGTCTCCGCGATAGGTGGTCTTGACAGAATAAAGTGAGCAACCTTCACGACGATCGACAATCACCCATATGGAATCGGACCCATTTTGTGTCCTAGGAAGGCCGGTGATGAAATCCATGCCAACTTCTTCCCACTTCCACTTGGGAATGGGCAGGGGTTGTAGAGTACCACGGCTTCAAATGCTCAATTTTTACTCTTGGCATACATCACATCCCAAGCAACATATTGAGCAATATGCCGCTTCATTTGGCTCCACCAAAGCCTTTTCTTCAAATCTTGGTACATCTTGGTACTACCTCGATGAATAGAGAACTTGTCATCATGAGCCTCTTTGAGAATTAGTTCTCTTAATTTGCAATCAAATGGTACTACCAAGCTGTTCTCGAAACAAAGTGCACCATGTGCATCTTCTTTGAAGCATTTGGCTTTGCCTTTCTTCATTTCCTCCCAGATTTGAACTACTTCCAAGTCATCTTTTGGGCTTTCTAATCTGGTCCTCAAGTGTACAATTCACACTTAGAGCAGTAAGAGAACCTTCCCCAACTATTTCCAGATGCAGACGTTGCATTGCAAAGACACAAGCTCGCCGAAGTGGAGTCATCGACAAACAGCTTGCATTGAGATTTTCGCTCAATGCATCGCCACCACATTAGCTTTCCCAGGTGATAGTGAAGTCCCAAATCATAGTCCTTGATCAACTCAAGCCACCTCCTTTGCCTCAAATTCAGGTCGGCTTGAGTGAAAATATATTTGAGACTCTTGTGGTCGGTGTAGATCTCGCAACGATTACCAATGAGGTAATGCCGCTAAATCTTCAAAGCATGAACCACACTGCAAGCTCCAAGTCATGCATAGGATAATTAGTTTCATGAGGCCTCAATTGCTCTCGAAGATATGCCACCACTGCCCTCTTGCATGAGCACACAACCGAGCCCGTGGCGAGATGCATCACAAAAGATATCAAAGCCCTTATGAATATCGTAAGATGAGCACCGAGCTTTGGTCAAGATCCTTCAAGGTGCGGAAACTTTCTCACATTCCTCCGACCATTCAAACTTCTTTCCTTCTTCAACAATTGGGTCATAGGTCTTGCGATTTTGGAGAAGTCCTGATGAATCATGTAGTACCCGCAAGTCCAAGAAAATCGCGAATGTCGGTGACGCCTTGTTGTTTCCAACCAAGCACATCTTTCACTTTGCTTGATCAATAGTGACACCACCCTTGGATAGGATGTGTCCCAAGAAACTAACTTCCCGGCCGTAATTCACATTTGCTGAATTTTGCATAGAGTCGATGTTGTCGAAGCTTTTCCAACACAAGCCGAGGTGCCGCCGTGTTCTTCATCGGTCTTCGAGTAGATAAGGATATCATCGATGAAAACAATGACAAACTTATCTAAGTACTCCATGAAAACCGAATTCATGAGGTTCATGAAGTAAGTCGGAGCATTCGCCAATCCGAAGACATAATAAAGGTACTCGCATGCACTGTGAACGAGTGGAGAAAGTCGCTTTCTAGATGTCTTCGGCTCCGACCTTGATCCGATGGTAACCCAACCTCAAATCAACCTTGGAGAAAACTCAGGTCTATTCAACCGACGAACAAATCATCAATCCTGGCAGAGGATATTTGTTCTGATAAAGGACCTCGCTTAGCGGACAGTAGTCGCACACACATCCGTAAACTCTTATCCTTCTTTTGACAAAGAGAGCCGACATCCCCAAGGCGAGGAGCTCGCCTAATGAATCCCTTTGTCTTGAAGTTCCTTGAGTTGCGCTTTTAATTCCACCAACTCATTAGGGGCATCCGACACGGCCGCTTAGAAATTGGCGCTGCACCGTACAAGCTCAATGACTAATTCAACCTCACGGTCCGTGGCATGCCCGGGAGTTCTTCCGAAAACATCTGGTACTAACATACCACTGGTACCTTCTGTGACGACTCCACCCTGTGATGTACCGCAAGAGGTCCAGAGGACCATTTTTTTTGCGCCAAGTCACCACGGAAGGATGTGGTAGCACCGCATGGAGCTTTACCGAGGAGGTTCGCCAGACCTCCTAGGAGGTCTTATGGACCTCCTGAGGTCTTGGTCCGCCACCGACCTCCCAGAGGTCTTGAGGACCTCCCGAGGTCGTGGTCGCCACCGCCTGCAGAGCACCTCCAGCACATCACCAAGAGAGGTCCGGCAGACCTCCCAAAGAAGTCCCGTAGGACCTCCCCGTGGTCCCGCCTCTGCATCCGAGCTAGTCCTGTGACAATCGAGCTAGCTCGCACAAGAACACAAGCCAATACCACAACCACGAGGTCAAACAAAGATGAAGTGCATAAATTAAACTTTATATAATAGGACCTTATGGTCAAGCTTGTTAACAAGAGGTCGCCATCGAGGGCTTACAAAACCAACGAGGACTTACAATCAAGCATAAGGAGCTCTAGGGCTCAAACACCAAAACACGCAGGCCATCCAACAAGCACCACAGTCGTCGGGTGGAGGACGCCCTAGGCATCTTAGTCGTCAAGAACTCCTCCTCAAGAGGTCTCAGACCGCTCGCACTTGGTCATCCTCATAATCGCTGACACAGGCTTAAGCCATGAGTACTTGGAATGTACTCAAGAAGTCACAGAGAGCAAAGATGCACTAATATTCATGCAAGGACTTACCAATGGAGAGCTGATGGTTAGTTTATGCAAAGCCAAATTTGACAATAATAGCATTAATAGATTGAAAGGCAAAGAAGGTAAAACCATAATACATAATACTTTTGATGTTTTAATAAAAGGTGGTGTGAGCACCAACTCACGGCCACAACCAAAAATTGGGGGAGGTCTGATCACACCAAAGGGCAGTGTCCTCACCCAAAACCCACCTAACACCCATTCCAGAGGTCCCAACCAACCCCTCGACCACTACCCGAGCCAACCTTGACCCCTCGAGCCGCCAAGGTCTCTTCGAGGCAAAGCCAAAGCATCTCGCTGAAGTGTCCAAAGGGCACAAGCTTTTGAAACATCTACCCTTGCACCATTTCATCGAGCATGTCCATGACCAAGGACTTGGCTATTCAATAGATCTTTTACTCGCAGAGGTGTACAACTTACCCACAATCCACGATCTCTAGCGGATGGGTTCCAACACCCTTGCTCACTTCCTAAGGTGAGCGCCTAGAGAGCGCTGCAAGGCCTTTACAAAGCTTTGAACTGACTAGGCTGCCCGCTAAGGTTTCAGAATCCCTCCAAAGGGTCTAGAAATCCACAGGTTATAGGGTGCCCTCTGCGCCCAACTAATCACACGCCAACCAAAACAGCCCCAAGCCATCTCATTGCTAATTATTCAACCTGCACCATTCCCATAAAATGATCTTGTGGTTGCACTAATTGGCCCAGCCTGACGTATACAAAGTGAAGTCCTTAATTGTGCTAAGGCAAGACTTCACAAACCAAAGGTGCACAAGACTCCACTATGTGGAGACCCCGACGCTTATTAAGCTCATAATACTTAGTCGTCCAATTGACCCTAGTATTATCAACCAAATAAACCCCTTCTAGAGATGTATACTTCCTAATGCAAGATACATACCTCACAACAAAAGAATGTATCAATTCCATACAACACATAGTACATAAGCAACAACCCGTGGTTAATATTAATAAGGAATAGGTTATTACAAAAGAGGGCCTTCGCCAAATAACAACAAACTACAAAGATACACAATGAAGCAAAAGTGCCATAAAGATGGCCCAAAATACGAGCCAACCAAAGGTGCCTTTAGCCCACAAGACAATCGACCGACCGCCAAGCTAGTCGCTTCTCCCAACCATCAAGACAAATTATAAAAAGTAAAGCCCTTTGGGCTCTACCTCCTCGCAACAAAGTTGTTAAGAAGCAAATGAGTACAATAAATTGTTTATTGTACTGCAAGACCGACGTAAGATAACAGTAACTATAATTTAGCTATATGCAAGCTTTATTTATGGATGAGGCTTTGACTCATTTTAGCACAAAGCAAGTTTTCATTTGCAATAATATAGTAGATTGAAAGCAATTTGACAAAGCATTTTTAATTGTTGAAATAACAACGAGATAAATAACATGGTAACAACAATAAGAACAACCTCGAAGTGACCAACCCAAGTCACCACAAACAATAGCATGAACTCCCTGCTCATACCAACCATGTCAAGTTTTACTTAAAGGTTGTAGTCTAGTCTTGAATGACCTTACCAAGCATGTCCATAACCTAGGACGAGGCTATTCAATAGTTTTATCCTCGCAGGTGTACCACTGCATCCACACGCCGCATCGCCTTTCCTTTAGGCACACTACCTTTGGTATGCCTCAAGACGGCTAAGTCCTCACGAGACATTTCCAATGGACAATGCTAATTTCGAGTCGCACAACCCACGGGGAGAAGGAGACATCACACAACCTTCCCGAAGCTAATGCCCTCCCACATCACACACACATTTTATCTTTAAAACACACCAACCGAAAGCAATTCCCAATTAACACCGCCTAAAGTACTTAGTCAAGAGGGGTTCCATATGCCCTCGTGGTGGTTAGTACGCAAAATCGCTGGCTTAGTGACTCCAAGTACTCGGTCCTTAGGGACCCAGCATACCACCACATCCAAAACCACGCCATCCATCCAATATGCCCAAGTTTAAATCAATCTTTTATTTTCAGTTTTTGATTTTACAATTAATCAAAGCACAAGTGCTGGACATATAGGAGTAATAATCAGTTTTGAGTGATCAAGACCATCGACTAAGTCGATGATCGCCCATTTCTACCTAAAACTAAGCATGTCTAACAATTTAAATCAAACTACTAAGTGATAGGAGCTCATCCAACGAGCTCAAACCACAGCAAATAACCTAGGCTCATGGTAGTAGAGGATAAACAATTCCTACAGATTATGCAACTATAGGCATGCTAGCTTACATTTAACACAAAGCAAAGATGCATACATAGAAGTAAAACGATATATTGCTTTAAAGTAATGGGACAATGATGGAAATGATCAAACTGCTTGCCTTGCTGTTGCTGGTCAATTTGTTGCGGAGGGTCACTCGGGATCACCACAAATGTCAAACCTAACGGAAAGGCGAGAAAGAACCGATAAGAACGCATTTAAAAACAACAAAGACAGCACAACAAATGAACTCCAAATTCTCTGAATTTTCTACAGCAGCAAGAGGGTGATTTTAGGAATATTGCAACAAGAACCAATTGATTTGGATTCTCAATGCAAAAGTTATGAGCAAAACAATTCTGCTCAGCCCTTAAAAATACCAAACTGCACTATTTATTAATTTAATTATGAGGCAACATTTTCTAGAACAGAAGTGAAGCTGAAATTTTATTGTAAAACCAGCACCTCATGAGATGAATAACACAATTGAGTTCATCTCATTTGGAGCTATATTGCACTTTCTATAATTTTTCAAAACAAGAACTTGAACAAAATTATAATGCACAAGTCCTCATTTTTATAACAGCAACAAGCTCAAAACTAATTTTCACAGTGAGTTCATTATTAGAGGAAACCAACAAAGTTGGTCTCACTCAAAAATAATCTACAGAGCATTAGTTTTGTATTTTACAAGTTACATTGATTTAAGTGTATATTTTAAAGTTGGTTTTAAAATCTAATGGCAAACTGTGCTCTGGAGTTGAACTCAACTTACAATCATTTTTGGATTAAAGTCAAGTCCAAGACAGAGCCAACATACTTTGAATGACCTCATTTGGATTAAAAACGAAAAAGATATGGAATTCTAAAGCTTATACCTTATTCTGTTTATAATTAAGACTTTACCGAATTCCTAAGAAAATTCACAAGGACATGGGAGGTCGTGGAGCTACAGATCACAGATCTAACGGCTCAGACCTCCCCGAGAACAACACACACACGACGTGAGGTCCAGAGGTCCCGGACCTCCTAGTAACGCACACGCGCAGGTGGTGGAGAGGTCGTGGGGCCGAGATGGGAAATCCAACCGACCACAACGATGGGGAGGTCCTGAACGACCAGATCTAAAGGGAGGTCCTCAACGGTGAGATGACCTCGAGGAGGTCCTAAGCGGTAGATCTAACATCACTGCACCTCCGTGGAGGTCTCGATGGTCGATCGCTGGGGAGGTCTCGACGCCCGTGATCTCCTCAGAGGAGGTCCGGACGCCAGAGCCAGCGCTGCACTCGCACGCATAAGAGGTTAATGCGATAATAAATGGCGGATTTAAGGACCTCACGACATCACTCAATGATTGCGTAGATTGCGCAATTGATGGCCGATAAACACGGCGGATCTTGGTCTAAAAACGGCAATAGCGCCGCCGCTCTTGTCTAACAAGATCCGAAGTTCAATGAAGTGGTTGTTGCTGCGGCGTAACCTTGCCAAGACAACCAAAGATATCCCTGCAGCGCAATAGTGTTGCGCACACCATGGGCTCATTTCGACGGCGATGACGGTTTTAATCGCCAAGCAGCCGGAGAGGACAGAGATGACCAAGACGGCCAAAATACGAAAATGCAAAAAGGGAGCTCGCGCGACATTCAAGCTGTGCTCAACATAAGCTCCGCAACATGCATTCAGCGGGTGCAAGAACTAAGGACTACAGGAGGAGTACCCGGAGGTCCTAAGGTGCCTGGGAGGTCGTGGAGGTGATGACCGGAGTTGGGGAAGACAATGAAGCTTCACGGCCCAAGGCACAGCCTCCAAGCTCAACTTTGTCCACCTCTCAAAATGCCCAAACAAATTAAGTTAGGGTTAACTTCCAAGAGGTTTTGGGAGCAAAAGTGAGCGAGGGTTTGAAAAGGAGCCATCGAACTTGTGCCACCGAGGAGCTCCAAGGACTACAACAATGGCAGCCACCAAAGGAGGAGGTGAGTGGAGGAGCTCACCACGCACAAGATGCAAGGCCGAGATCGGGCTAGGTGCAAAGGAAGCCAAGGAGGCTTCCAAGGGATAATTTATAGCCCGAGGTGATGGTTAGGAGTCGGGCTAAGCTCCATGGTGAGCTTAGCCCACGGGTTGGTCCATGGGGTGGCAAGGACATGAGGTTGACAAGGGGTAGGCCTGCAGGCACTGAAGGTGAAAGCCGACCAGCATTAAATGCGGGTCACAGAGAGTCGTGAAAAGGACACAAAGCTGGCAAAGGCATTAACTCCACCGCCAGAGCACGATGCATGACCAAGGTAGGAGAAGAACAGGAGGTCCTTATGACCGCTGGATAAGACCTCGAGAGGTCCCGCCCTCCGATGTCATTTTTGAACCAAGATGGCCAAAGGACGGGAGCAGTCCCAGCCCACACGATCAAGGATGGGGAGGTCGTGGCCCTCCGATTTCTTATGTGTAAGCGACGTGAGAAAATGGGACAGAGGTCCAAAGCGTTGATCTCCATCCAACGGCACGGACCTCTCCCGTGAGGTCTTAACTGCACGCGAACATAAAAGCTCGAGGGGAGGTCATGGCTTTGGATTAAAATCCAAGGGCACCACCGGCGGGGAGGTCTCGACACGCACAAGGTGAAAGGGAGGTTCGAGGCCTTGCGCAGAAGCGCAAAGGAGGTCTTAGCCTCCGATTTGATCTAAGGGCTCAGAGATGGTCCGAATCGCCCATTGATTATCGCATCACAGATGTAAATCCAACGGCCAATAAAGGGTGGTCTCGATATTCTTTGATCTCGTATGCTGAGCAGAGATCCAAAGGTGGAAGACAAGGAGGTCATGGCCGGATTTTCACCCAAGGGCTATGACCTCAACAAGGGAGGACCTTGCTGTGAAATGTGTTTTGAGGAGGTCGTGGCCTTGGATGTAACCAACTACCGCAACCTCAAGTGAGTGCAAAGGAGGTCTGATAGTTAGGTTGAGAGGAGGAGGTCACGACCATGGATTTCAATCCAATGGATGTGACCTCATGAGGTGCGATGCCCAAGTGGTTTAACAAATGAGGGGTGTCAGGCCGGGATCTTGAATCCAAGGGCCAAGACCTCAACAAGGTGGAAGGTGGTTTTTGAGGTTTGATAACAAGGGGAGGTCAGGCCTGCTGATCTTAATCCAAGGGCCAAGACCTCAACAAGGTGGAGGTCTTCAAGTGTTGATCATGAGGAGGTCGTGGCATGGATGTAAATCCAACGGTCACGCACCGATCAAGGTGGAGAGGAGGTCTCTCAGGGTGCAGACATGGCTCTGGCCGACCAAAGCTTTGAACATGGCTAGCCCAAGGAACAAGCAGTAGGCTTTTGAATTTAGTTTTCAACAACTGGGACTTTGCAAAATTGTTTGGGATAGCATTTCAACTCCAAAATTCATGAAATTTTTACAGGAGCTTGTTGATTAAGAAGATTAATCCTTACATAAAATTTCCAGAGGTTATTATGCAATGCATTTTTCTCAGGAAATTCATTAAGGTTGTTCAATGATTCATTTTGCCTCCAAAATTATCAAACAAGTTTTACAACTTGTGATATTTTTCAGAGGGGTCCCACCTCAGTTTTAGGACCAAGGAAAATACTTTCCAATTGTTGGGCACAAGATTTAAGATAATTGGAAGAGGAATTTGACTTTGGTCAACAAGAGCTTTGTGTTTTTGGATTACACAACTCTTGGACAAGAATTACATGAGATTTTAGGGTTTTCAAGTTGTGAGAAAAGTTTTAATTTCTACACGATAATTATACTTGATTAACCCTAATTACACATTTGGGATGTTACAAAATCTCTCTTACAGTAATCTGCCCCGAGATTTGGCTCACTCAGTAAAGAAAGATGGATAGTCCGCACGCAGACGCATCTTCTTTCCCAAGTAGCCTCATCCTCTAATGGTTTGACCATCGAACTTTAAGGAACTTGATGGTCTTATTCCTTGTCCTTCGCTCGTGATTTCATCGAGCACGCCGCAACAGGTGCTCGCGATAGGTCAAATCGGGTTGACATCGAGAGTTTCCAACGGAGCTTCCTCGTTGGAACACGGAGGCATCTTAAGCCGACACATGGAAAACATCATGTACCCCTCGTGCAGTACCGGTAACTCCAACTTATAGGCAAAAATCCCTTCTTCTCGATAACGCGGTAGGGACCAACATATCGAGGAGCTAACTTGCCCTTGACGTCAAACGTTGATGGCTCCTTCAAAGGAGAGACTTTGAGATAAACAAAGTCATTAGGCTCAAAACGTAACTCACGCCGACGGCGGTCCGCATAGCTCTTTTGCCGAGATTGAGCTCAGGCGAACGCCATTATTAAGCCGACTTGGCGCCGGCCTCATTGATTGAGTCCGCCAAAGAGAGGTCTTCACCGGCTCTCACCAGCTCAACGGGTTCTACACTTTCTCCCGCATAAGGCCTCAAATGGTGCCATGCCGAGACCGGCTCGAAAGTCGTTGTTATAAGGGTCTCTCATGAATGGCAAGCATTTCTCCCAATGCTTCCTATATGAAAGGACACAAGCACTAAGCATGTCTTCCAAAACTTGCTGACCTCCTGCCCGACCATCGCTTGGGGGTGAAATGCCGGCTTAAAGCAAGACGAGTGCCCATAGCCTCTGCAAGCTATGCCAAAACGAGACATGAAAAGGATCCACGATCCGACACGATGGTCTTCGCAGACACCGCAAACTCACGATGCGGGCTGATGTAGAGCTCCGCCAAAAGACCTACCCGGTTCGTCTTGACGGAAGGAATGTGCCACCTTAGTCAATCGATCGATGACGCACCCAAATGGCATCATTCTTCTTCGGGACGGGTAGACCGTGATAAAATCCATTCCGATCGAATCCCACTTCCACTCAGAATTGGCAAAGGTCAAGGGCCCCGCAGACGCCGATGCTCGCCTTGACACGACGACACGGTCGCGACTCTAAGAACGAACTTCGCAATCTCCTCTTCATTCGGTCCACCAAAATCTCCGCGAGATCTTGATACATCTTTGTGGCCCCGGATGAATGGATAAATGCGAATCATGGGCTTCATGGAGGATTAAATTCCGCAACTCCATGTCCTTTGGAACCACAAGGCGCTGTTCAACCTCACGACGCCATGCTCATCCTCAGAGAAGCACTTGGTCGCTTCTCGTTTTGACATTTGCCTTAATGTGGCTCACCCAACATCCGATCACGAGCGGATTTGATCCGATCCACCAAGGTTGGTTGCACAACCAAGGCAGCGAGAGAACCACGCCAACTAAACCCAAGTTGAGACGTCAAACTCTTCCGTAAGAGCGGTCAAGCTCCTCGACAACAAGGCATGGCAATGCGCTTATGATAAGCCGCATCTAGCAACTACATTAGCCTTGCCCGGATGGTAGTGTATACCCATGTCATAATCCTTGATCAACTCCAACCATCTCCTTTGCCCGAGGTTCAGTCAGCCGGGTGAACAATACTTAAGGCTCTTGTGATCCGAATACACTTCACAACGACACCGATTAGGTAATGTCACCAAATCTTAAGTGCATGAATCACGTAAGCCAACCCAAGTCATGAGTAGGGTAGTTGAGTTCATGAGGTCTCAATTGCCTTGATGCATAGGCCACTACCTTGCCTTCTTGCATAAGGACACAACCGAGGCCTCGACGAGAAGCATCGCAAACGATATCGAAACTTCGATGGATATCGAAGAACAAGAATGGGAGTGGTGGTCAAACGCTTTTGAGTATTTGGAAACTTTCTCACACCCAGCGGACCACACTTAACTTTGTCCTTCTTGAGCAACTCCGCCATCGGCCATGCGATTGGAGAAGTTCTCGATAAAGCGACGATAATATCCCGCTAAACCGAGAAAACTCCGCACATCGGGGACCGGCAAGTTGACTCCATGAAAGAACATCGCTGACCTTGTTAGGATCAACGGCTATGCCTCCCTGGCTGAAAGAACGCGGGCCTAAGAAGGCCACTTCTTCAACTGCACGCGACTTGTCAACTCGCAGACATACCGGTGCTCACGTAGCTTGCCTAACACAAGCTTCAGATGCTCGGATGTTCCTCATCGCTCTTGGAGTAGATATGATATCATCGATGAAGACCACTTACAACTTATCCAAATACTCCATGAATACCGAATTCATGAGATTCATGAACAAGGCAGAGCATTGTTGCTCAATGACATGACAAGGTACTCATACAAGCCAGAGCGTAGTAGAGAACGCCGTTTTGGAATATCCTCAAAGTGTAATACTTAACTCGATGATATCCCACTCTCAAATCAATCTTGGAGAAAACTCGAGCTCTAGTCAATTGATCAAGAGATCGCCAATGCGGGCAATGGATACTTGTTCTTTACCGCCACTTCATTAAGTGGGCGGTAATCGACGACATGCTAGTACCATCCTCTTCTTTACGAAGATTGCCGGACAACCCCAAGGAGATGAGCTAGGCTAATGAAACCCTTCTTTGCAGCTCACTTAATCGCTTCTTCAATTCCACCAACTCGCTCGTGGCATCCGATAAGGCCTCTTTGAGATAGGGGCGTACCAGAGCCAACTCAATGACAAACTCGAGGTCTCGAACGGGTGGCATCCCTGAAGATTCAAGGAAAGACATCAACGGGTCACAAACTGCTGGGACTTCGCTAATATCTAGAGCGGCTTCGCGCCAAGAGATGCGGATCTAGCAATTTTTACGGAAAAGCTTAACCTCGCCACGAGGGACTAGATAGAGAGATGAGCTTCGGCGAATCGACGGCCCCATGTGCCGGGACAACCAATCCATGCCAAGAATCACGCCAAGACTCGCTGAATGGAGAAGGATAAGGTTTGCTAAGAAACCTACCTTCGATCTCGATAGGAACATCCTTACACTCAGATTCAGCTCTCAACTCCGAACCAGAGAGCTAATGAGAAGGGACCGACAATGGAGAGAAAAGAAGCTTCCAACAGCAGAAAAGACTCGTAAACAAAGGAATGAGATGCTCCTCGAATCAAACAAGACAAAGAGCAGGTGTGAGAGTTAATGAAAGTGTACCTAGCACTCCACGTCGGTGCCTCCTCGAGCCTCCTCCGCAAAGGACGGCGCGGACGCCGACCACTACCCACGCCTTTGGGTAGCCGGACGATCTTCCGTCCCGAAATGCACCACTCCTTCGCCCGCGGCCTCCATTAGGACGAGGGGTCGCCTCGCTTCTTAGGGCATTGGTTCGCATAATGCCCCTTCGTTGCATGAGAAACATGTGACCTTGGCAAATGTTAAGGGGCTATCAGGCCGACTCGCAGTGCACGGATCGAGACACGGCTCGCGATTTAACGAGAGGAACAGGGCAGTAACCCTGGGCGCCAAGAATGAGACTGTACTTCGAGATCGCCTGGCAAGGGACGGAAGAATCGCCTCGATGACTTATGGGCCTCCCACTTGCGCTATGGAGTCCATAAGCTCGAGCCGCATGCTCAGCCGATTTATGGCCTTGTCGCACCAAGGTCTCAAAATCGTGAAAGTCGATAATGGATAGCTTGTCTCACCTCCTCGCATAAGCCACGCCTAAACTTGGCCTCGCGAAGTTATATCGGGCCACGCCCTCGTGAGCATAACGAAGCTAGATGGTTGAACTCAGAGACATACTCCATGATCGAAGCACGCCTTGCTTGAGCGCGAAGAAACTCCTACTTCTTGATCTCCATCGTTTCGTAGGGATATGAGCCCGACGGAAAGCAAGACGTAAACTCCTCCCAAGAGACGGTGTGGTTCGGGCTGCATGGCGAGAAAGCTCTCCCACCATGACAAGGTCGCACTCGAAATAAAGTGCGCGTAAATACAAATACCTCGTGCTCTAGCATCATGGCGACGCGAGCTTACACTCCACCGCATTTGGGCTAATCGTCGTGATTCAACGGGTCTCTCGACCGAAAAGGTAGGAGGCCGAGTACGAAGAAACTCCGCGAGTCCTCCACGGCCGGATGGGCGTTGCCTTGCCTGCATCCTCGGCTCCAGAAGGTGTAGCAGTGTTGACGCGCGATGACGCCCAGAACTTCTCTCGCATCCGCCGTTGCGCCGATTCAAGAAGAATCCCTGCCATGGCTCTGAGGAGGAGGAAGCCTCGTCCGGACTAGCCGATCGGGCCTTGGCCGCTATGAAAAGGCCCGCCATCCTGCTACAAGAAATTTGGTTAGCAACTAAACCCGAAAACAAAGCCTTAAGGAAAGCAAAGCCAACGACTAGGGGAATGGAATATCACCCTAAACGTAAAGCCAAAACAGCGGTAATTATACTTTAAAAGCTTCTAATAGACTCCAAAACAGCCAAGAAACACCAAAAGAAGGCTCAACTTCTCAACTCAACTAACCCGTATTGAATGAACGAGTAATTGATCGAGAAGATTAAAATCAGATTGTAAGATGAGATCTAAAACTATTAGAGAGCAAGGTTAATGCAGCGAATAAGTGTTAGATACTTAGCTAACTAGTATCACATCTTACCCTTTTATTCCCACAAGTTTTTGTTGATTTAACCTCTCATTCTCTACCCTAATTGGAACCTTTGAGTTGTTGTCCGAAATTGACGCTGCTGTCCAGATTTTGCATCCAAGCTTCCAAATAAATTGTCCATTCCGTAAGCTTCAAACCTTGTAGATGGGCAGCTAACACTTCAATTTGCCAAACTCATTGATTCCCCAAAACCCCATTAATCGATACAACTATTTTGTAGAAGGAAGAGAGGAAAACAACTTTAAACTCAATTAGAGTGAGATGAGAAGAGAAAGCTAAGATAGATAAGGAGTAAAATCTGAGAATTTCTTAAGCTTTCAAAACTCATTTGACACTTTGAAATTAGGTTTTCAAAATATCCTAAAGGCGTAATTGCTGCTTATAGCATTACGTCGAACTGCTCGATACCAACTTTTGAGACCCGACGCTTATTAAGCTCATAATACTTAGTCATCCAATTGACCCTAGTATTATCAACCAAATAAACCTGGCCTCGAGAGATGTATACTTCCCATGCAAGATACATACCTCACAACAAAAGAATGTATCAATTCCATACAACACATAGTACATAAGCAACAACCCGTGGTTAATATTAATAAGGAATAGGTTATTACAAAAGAGGGGCCTTCCGCCAAATAACAACAAACTACAAAGATACACAATGAAGCAAAAGTGCCATAAAGATGGGTCCAAAATACGAGCCAACCAAAGGTGCCTTTAGCCCACAAGGCAATCGACCGACCGCCAAGCTAGTCGCTTCTCCCAACCATCAAGACAAACATAATAAAAGTAAAGCCCTTTGGGCTCTACTCTCTGCAACAAAGTTGTTAAGAAGCAAATGAGTACAATAAATTGTTTATTGTACTCGCAAGACCGACGGTAAGATAATGTAACTATAATTTAGCTATATGCAAGTTTTATTTATGGATGAGGCTTTTGACTCATTTTAGCACAAAGCAAGTTATCATTTGCAACAACATAGTAGATTGAAAGCAATTTGACAAAGCATTTTAATTGTTGAAATAACAACGAGATAAATAACATGGTAACAACAATAAGAACAACCCGAAGTGACCAACCCAAGTCACCACAAACAATAGCATGAACTCCCTGCTCATACCAACCATGTCAAGTTTTACTTAAAGGTTGTAGTCTAGTCTTGAACGACCTTACCAAGCATGTCCATAACCTAGGACGAGGCTATTCAATAGTTTTATCCCCGCAGGTGTACCACTGCACTCCACACGCCGACCACCTTCTTTAGGCACACTACCTTTGGTATGCCAAGCACGGCTAAGTCCTACGAGACATTTCCAATGGACAATGCTAATTCGAGTCGCACAACCCACGGGAGAAGGAGACATCACACAACCTTCCCGGAAGCTAATGCTCCCTCCCACATCACACACACATTTTATCTTTAAAAACACACCAACCGAGCCACCCCAATTAACACCGCCTAAAGTACTTAGTCAAGAGGGGTTCCATATGCCCTCGTGGTGGTTAGTACGCCAAATCGCTGGCTTAGTGACTCAAGTACTGGTCCTTAGGGACCCTGCATACCACCACATCCAAAACCACGCCCATCCATCCAATATGCCCAAGTTTAAATCAATCTTTTATTTTCAGTTTTTGATTTTACAATTAATCAAAGCACAAGTGCTGGACATATAGGAGTAATAATCAGTTTTGAGTGATCAAGACCATCGACTAAGTCGATGATCGCCCATTTCTACCTAAAACTAAGCATGTCTAAGCAATTTAAATCGAAACTACTATGATAGGAGCTCATCCAACCAGCTCAAACCACAGCAAATAACCTAGGCTCATGGTAGTAGAGGATAAACATTCCTACAGATTATGCAACTATAGGCGCATAGCTTACATTTAACACAAAGCAAAGATGCATACATAGAAGTAAAACGATATATTAAGCTTAAAGTAATGGGACAATGATGGAAATGATCAAACTGCTTGTCTTGCTGTTGCTGGTCAATTTGTTGCGGAGGGTCACTCGGGATCACCACAAATGTCTAAACCTAACGGAAAGGCGAGAAAGAACCGATAAGAACGCATTTAAAACAACAAAGACAGCACAACAAATGAACTCCAAATTCTCTGACTTTTCTACAGCAGCAAGAGGGTGATTTTTAGGAATATTTCAACAAGAACCAATTGATTTGGATTCTCAATGTAAAAAGTTATGAGCAAAACAATTCTGCTCAGCCCCTAAAAATACCAAACTGCACTATTCATTAATTTAATTATGAGGCAACATTTTCTAGAACAGAAGTGAAGCTGAAATTTTATTGTAAAACCAGCACCTCATGAGATGAATAACACAATTGAGTTCATCTCATTTGGAGCTATATTGCACTTTCTATAATTTTTTCAAAAACAAGAACTTGAACAAAATTATAATGCACAAGTCCTCATTTTTATAACAGAATAAGCTCAAAACTAATTTTCACAGTGAGTTCATTATTAGAGGAAACCAACAAAGTTGGTCTCACTCAAAAATAATCTACAGAGCATTAGTTTTGTATTTTACAAGGTTAGCATTGATTTAAGTGTATATTTTAAAGTTGGTTTTAAAATCTAATGGCAAATCAGGCTCTGGAGTTGAACTCAACTTACAATCATTTTTGGATTAAAGTCAAGTCCAAGACAGAGCCAACATACTTTGAATGACCTCATTTGGATTAAAAACGAAAAGATATGGAATTCTAAAGCTTATACCTTATTCTCGCTTATAATTAAGACTTTACCGAATTCCTAAGAAAATTCATTAGGACATGGGAGGTCGTGGAGCCACGATCACGAGATCTAACGGCTCGCACCTCCTCGAGAACAACACACATACAAGACGTTGAGGTCCAGAGGTCCCGACCCTCCTAGTAACGCATATGCGCGAGGTGTGAAGAGGTCGTGGGCCGAGATGGGAAATCCAACTGACCACAACGATGGGGGAGGTCCGAACGACCAGATCGCAAAGGGAGGTCCCTCAACGGTGAGATGCCGACTCCGAGGAGGTCCTAAGCGGTAGATCTAACATCGCTGCACCTCCGTGAGGTCTCGATGGTCGATC